>CM072061.1:50000-2450000 GCA_036785405.1 Coenonympha arcania
CCTAACCTAACCTAACCTAACCTAACCTAACCTAACCTAACCTAACCTAACCTAACCTAACCTAACCTAACCTAACCTAACCTAACCTAACCTAACCTAACCTAACCTAACCTAACCTAACCTAACCTAACCTAACCTAACCTAACCTAACCTAACCTAACCTAACCTAACCTAACCTAACCTAACCTAACCTAACCTAACCTAACCTAACCTAACCTAACCTAACCTAACCTAACCTAACCTAACCTAACCTAACCTAACCTAACCTAACCTAACCTAACCTAACCTAACCTAACCTAACCTAACCTAACCTAACCTAACCTAACCTAACCTAACCTAACCTAACCTAACCTAACCTAACCTAACCTAACCTAACCTAACCTAACCTAACCTAACCTAACCTAACCTAACCTAACCTAACCTAACCTAACCTAACCTAACCTAACCTAACCTAACCTAACCTAACCTAACCTAACCTAACCTAACCTAACCTAACCTAACCTAACCTAACCTAACCTAACCTAACCTAACCTAACCTAACCTAACCTAACCTAACCTAACCTAACCTAACCTAACCTAACCTAACCTAACCTAACCTAACCTAACCTAACCTAACCTAACCTAACCTAACCTAACCTAACCTAACCTAACCTAACCTAACCTAACCTAACCTAACCTAACCTAACCTAACCTAACCTAACCTAACCTAACCTAACCTAACCTAACCTAACCTAACCTAACCTAACCTAACCTAACCTAACCTAACCTAACCTAACCTAACCTAACCTAACCTAACCTAACCTAACCTAACCTAACCTAACCTAACCTAACCTAACCTAACCTAACCTAACCTAACCTAACCTAACCTAACCTAACCTAACCTAACCTAACCTAACCTAACCTAACCTAACCTAACCTAACCTAACCTAACCTAACCTAACCTAACCTAACCTAACCTAACCTAACCTAACCTAACCTAACCTAACCTAACCTAACCTAACCTAACCTAACCTAACCTAACCTAACCTAACCTAACCTAACCTAACCTAACCTAACCTAACCTAACCTAACCTAACCTAACCTAACCTAACCTAACCTAACCTAACCTAACCTAACCTAACCTAACCTAACCTAACCTAACCTAACCTAACCTAACCTAACCTAACCTAACCTAACCTAACCTAACCTAACCTAACCTAACCTAACCTAACCTAACCTAACCTAACCTAACCTAACCTAACCTAACCTAACCTAACCTAACCTAACCTAACCTAACCTAACCTAACCTAACCTAACCTAACCTAACCTAACCTAACCTAACCTAACCTAACCTAACCTAACCTAACCTAACCTAACCTAACCTAACCTAACCTAACCTAACCTAACCTAACCTAACCTAACCTAACCTAACCTAACCTAACCTAACCTAACCTAACCTAACCTAACCTAACCTAACCTAACCTAACCTAACCTAACCTAACCTAACCTAACCTAACCTAACCTAACCTAACCTAACCTAACCTAACCTAACCTAACCTAACCTAACCTAACCTAACCTAACCTAACCTAACCTAACCTAACCTAACCTAACCTAACCTAACCTAACCTAACCTAACCTAACCTAACCTAACCTAACCTAACCTAACCTAACCTAACCTAACCTAACCTAACCTAACCTAACCTAACCTAACCTAACCTAACCTAACCTAACCTAACCTAACCTAACCTAACCTAACCTAACCTAACCTAACCTAACCTAACCTAACCTAACCTAACCTAACCTAACCTAACCTAACCTAACCTAACCTAACCTAACCTAACCTAACCTAACCTAACCTAACCTAACCTAACCTAACCTAACCTAACCTAACCTAACCTAACCTAACCTAACCTAACCTAACCTAACCTAACCTAACCTAACCTAACCTAACCTAACCTAACCTAACCTAACCTAACCTAACCTAACCTAACCTAACCTAACCTAACCTAACCTAACCTAACCTAACCTAACCTAACCTAACCTAACCTAACCTAACCTAACCTAACCTAACCTAACCTAACCTAACCTAACCTAACCTAACCTAACCTAACCTAACCTAACCTAACCTAACCTAACCTAACCTAACCTAACCTAACCTAACCTAACCTAACCTAACCTAACCTAACCTAACCTAACCTAACCTAACCTAACCTAACCTAACCTAACCTAACCTAACCTAACCTAACCTAACCTAACCTAACCTAACCTAACCTAACCTAACCTAACCTAACCTAACCTAACCTAACCTAACCTAACCTAACCTAACCTAACCTAACCTAACCTAACCTAACCTAACCTAACCTAACCTAACCTAACCTAACCTAACCTAACCTAACCTAACCTAACCTAACCTAACCTAACCTAACCTAACCTAACCTAACCTAACCTAACCTAACCTAACCTAACCTAACCTAACCTAACCTAACCTAACCTAACCTAACCTAACCTAACCTAACCTAACCTAACCTAACCTAACCTAACCTAACCTAACCTAACCTAACCTAACCTAACCTAACCTAACCTAACCTAACCTAACCTAACCTAACCTAACCTAACCTAACCTAACCTAACCTAACCTAACCTAACCTAACCTAACCTAACCTAACCTAACCTAACCTAACCTAACCTAACCTAACCTAACCTAACCTAACCTAACCTAACCTAACCTAACCTAACCTAACCTAACCTAACCTAACCTAACCTAACCTAACCTAACCTAACCTAACCTAACCTAACCTAACCTAACCTAACCTAACCTAACCTAACCTAACCTAACCTAACCTAACCTAACCTAACCTAACCTAACCTAACCTAACCTAACCTAACCTAACCTAACCTAACCTAACCTAACCTAACCTAACCTAACCTAACCTAACCTAACCTAACCTAACCTAACCTAACCTAACCTAACCTAACCTAACCTAACCTAACCTAACCTAACCTAACCTAACCTAACCTAACCTAACCTAACCTAACCTAACCTAACCTAACCTAACCTAACCTAACCTAACCTAACCTAACCTAACCTAACCTAACCTAACCTAACCTAACCTAACCTAACCTAACCTAACCTAACCTAACCTAACCTAACCTAACCTAACCTAACCTAACCTAACCTAACCTAACCTAACCTAACCTAACCTAACCTAACCTAACCTAACCTAACCTAACCTAACCTAACCTAACCTAACCTAACCTAACCTAACCTAACCTAACCTAACCTAACCTAACCTAACCTAACCTAACCTAACCTAACCTAACCTAACCTAACCTAACCTAACCTAACCTAACCTAACCTAACCTAACCTAACCTAACCTAACCTAACCTAACCTAACCTAACCTAACCTAACCTAACCTAACCTAACCTAACCTAACCTAACCTAACCTAACCTAACCTAACCTAACCTAACCTAACCTAACCTAACCTAACCTAACCTAACCTAACCTAACCTAACCTAACCTAACCTAACCTAACCTAACCTAACCTAACCTAACCTAACCTAACCTAACCTAACCTAACCTAACCTAACCTAACCTAACCTAACCTAACCTAACCTAACCTAACCTAACCTAACCTAACCTAACCTAACCTAACCTAACCTAACCTAACCTAACCTAACCTAACCTAACCTAACCTAACCTAACCTAACCTAACCTAACCTAACCTAACCTAACCTAACCTAACCTAACCTAACCTAACCTAACCTAACCTAACCTAACCTAACCTAACCTAACCTAACCTAACCTAACCTAACCTAACCTAACCTAACCTAACCTAACCTAACCTAACCTAACCTAACCTAACCTAACCTAACCTAACCTAACCTAACCTAACCTAACCTAACCTAACCTAACCTAACCTAACCTAACCTAACCTAACCTAACCTAACCTAACCTAACCTAACCTAACCTAACCTAACCTAACCTAACCTAACCTAACCTAACCTAACCTAACCTAACCTAACCTAACCTAACCTAACCTAACCTAACCTAACCTAACCTAACCTAACCTAACCTAACCTAACCTAACCTAACCTAACCTAACCTAACCTAACCTAACCTAACCTAACCTAACCTAACCTAACCTAACCTAACCTAACCTAACCTAACCTAACCTAACCTAACCTAACCTAACCTAACCTAACCTAACCTAACCTAACCTAACCTAACCTAACCTAACCTAACCTAACCTAACCTAACCTAACCTAACCTAACCTAACCTAACCTAACCTAACCTAACCTAACCTAACCTAACCTAACCTAACCTAACCTAACCTAACCTAACCTAACCTAACCTAACCTAACCTAACCTAACCTAACCTAACCTAACCTAACCTAACCTAACCTAACCTAACCTAACCTAACCTAACCTAACCTAACCTAACCTAACCTAACCTAACCTAACCTAACCTAACCTAACCTAACCTAACCTAACCTAACCTAACCTAACCTAACCTAACCTAACCTAACCTAACCTAACCTAACCTAACCTAACCTAACCTAACCTAACCTAACCTAACCTAACCTAACCTAACCTAACCTAACCTAACCTAACCTAACCTAACCTAACCTAACCTAACCTAACCTAACCTAACCTAACCTAACCTAACCTAACCTAACCTAACCTAACCTAACCTAACCTAACCTAACCTAACCTAACCTAACCTAACCTAACCTAACCTAACCTAACCTAACCTAACCTAACCTAACCTAACCTAACCTAACCTAACCTAACCTAACCTAACCTAACCTAACCTAACCTAACCTAACCTAACCTAACCTAACCTAACCTAACCTAACCTAACCTAACCTAACCTAACCTAACCTAACCTAACCTAACCTAACCTAACCTAACCTAACCTAACCTAACCTAACCTAACCTAACCTAACCTAACCTAACCTAACCTAACCTAACCTAACCTAACCTAACCTAACCTAACCTAACCTAACCTAACCTAACCTAACCTAACCTAACCTAACCTAACCTAACCTAACCTAACCTAACCTAACCTAACCTAACCTAACCTAACCTAACCTAACCTAACCTAACCTAACCTAACCTAACCTAACCTAACCTAACCTAACCTAACCTAACCTAACCTAACCTAACCTAACCTAACCTAACCTAACCTAACCTAACCTAACCTAACCTAACCTAACCTAACCTAACCTAACCTAACCTAACCTAACCTAACCTAACCTAACCTAACCTAACCTAACCTAACCTAACCTAACCTAACCTAACCTAACCTAACCTAACCTAACCTAACCTAACCTAACCTAACCTAACCTAACCTAACCTAACCTAACCTAACCTAACCTAACCTAACCTAACCTAACCTAACCTAACCTAACCTAACCTAACCTAACCTAACCTAACCTAACCTAACCTAACCTAACCTAACCTAACCTAACCTAACCTAACCTAACCTAACCTAACCTAACCTAACCTAACCTAACCTAACCTAACCTAACCTAACCTAACCTAACCTAACCTAACCTAACCTAACCTAACCTAACCTAACCTAACCTAACCTAACCTAACCTAACCTAACCTAACCTAACCTAACCTAACCTAACCTAACCTAACCTAACCTAACCTAACCTAACCTAACCTAACCTAACCTAACCTAACCTAACCTAACCTAACCTAACCTAACCTAACCTAACCTAACCTAACCTAACCTAACCTAACCTAACCTAACCTAACCTAACCTAACCTAACCTAACCTAACCTAACCTAACCTAACCTAACCTAACCTAACCTAACCTAACCTAACCTAACCTAACCTAACCTAACCTAACCTAACCTAACCTAACCTAACCTAACCTAACCTAACCTAACCTAACCTAACCTAACCTAACCTAACCTAACCTAACCTAACCTAACCTAACCTAACCTAACCTAACCTAACCTAACCTAACCTAACCTAACCTAACCTAACCTAACCTAACCTAACCTAACCTAACCTAACCTAACCTAACCTAACCTAACCTAACCTAACCTAACCTAACCTAACCTAACCTAACCTAACCTAACCTAACCTAACCTAACCTAACCTAACCTAACCTAACCTAACCTAACCTAACCTAACCTAACCTAACCTAACCTAACCTAACCTAACCTAACCTAACCTAACCTAACCTAACCTAACCTAACCTAACCTAACCTAACCTAACCTAACCTAACCTAACCTAACCTAACCTAACCTAACCTAACCTAACCTAACCTAACCTAACCTAACCTAACCTAACCTAACCTAACCTAACCTAACCTAACCTAACCTAACCTAACCTAACCTAACCTAACCTAACCTAACCTAACCTAACCTAACCTAACCTAACCTAACCTAACCTAACCTAACCTAACCTAACCTAACCTAACCTAACCTAACCTAACCTAACCTAACCTAACCTAACCTAACCTAACCTAACCTAACCTAACCTAACCTAACCTAACCTAACCTAACCTAACCTAACCCAGCTTTAGTTAGTAAATTGACATTGGGAGGCAATTTACACCTCCCAAGATACCATCTTTGTTTATTAAGCATTATTGTTGATTATTTCATTTATAATTGGGTTTTCATCCTCAGGTTAGGTTAGGCTATAAATATATTGACTTGGAAGAATTAATAATATACTTTATAGGGCTTTTTACACCCAATAAGTCTTAGTAATATAGTCCATAGGGCTTTTTACACCCTTAAACGGTTCGGTTAGGAAAGTTGATAATTACAGTAATCTAGTCAGTCGAGGGCCGTTTACACCCTCATTACTTAACTGATTAGTACTTAATTATTAATTCAAATTTTCACATATTCCTCTGGTCACCATGTTCGGTTTTAGGACACCGACCAAAACTACAAGGCTGTCTCAAAGCCCGGAACCTGGATGCGAGGAAATGGACCTGATTGCAACTAGTGAGGCAGGACTTTCTAGAAGCATAGGAAATATATGCTCTAAGACCTTCGATGTGGCCAAAACCCCAGAAGAAGCAGGCATTAATGACTCCACCAAAGTCCTGACTCCTGAGGCAGCTCCGGTGGGTCCTCCCAAGTCAAAGCTGAAGGCGGTGCTCTCTCAGAAGAGCACTGGTCCCTCAGGACAAAGGAGGCAGCTCACACAGGGGAGCTCAGCGACCAATGACAGGCAACCGGTGGAGACTCTGAGAACCCCACCAGGCGGCGGGGCTCTCAGCGTCTCTACTGAAGTAAAGCCCAAATACGCCAGTCGATCGGCGGAGGCTAAAGCCTGCCTAGTAAGAGCCAAGACTTTACTAGGTGAGTCGCGAAATTTAAAGTCGGACATAAAAGCTGGGGTCACACAGGCCATTGAAAGACTATACCGACTGGTCATTGAAATGGGAGGTACAAAGGAGCCAACAGAAAGAGCTCAAGAAAGAGAAGAAAGGACTGCCAAGACCACTTCGGATACAACTCCACAGATAGAGCTGATGCAAGAGCTCGTAAAATCCATCAAAGAGCACAAAAAAGCTCTACTAGAGTGCCAGCAGCATACAACAGCTCTGTCTGCGGACATAAAAAAGATCCCACGGCCGTTCGAACTGGAGCAAGGACCGTCCTACGCAGAGGTCGCCAAGCTAACCAAGAGCATCGATGACCTTAGAAACGACCTCACCAGCCAAACCATTTCGCGGCCTACCTACGCGGATGCACTACAACTACCTAGACAGGCAAACACAGCGCCCCTACACTCAATCATTATAACATCTGACGACAAAGAGGATACAAGCCAAGAGCTTATCACAAAGATTAGGGACGCAGTGGATGCGAAAAATAGTGGTATTCGCGTAGATAGGCTGCGAAAAGCAAAAGACCAGAAGGTCATTGTTGGCTGCCACAGTAGGGAGGAAATATCGAGGGTCAGCGAAGCGGTTAGAACCAACAACCTGCTAGTCAAAGAGGCACAGAACAAGGACCCGCTAATTATGGTGAGGGACGTTCTGGCCGTCCATACGGATGAAGAGGTTGTTGGGGCGCTGCGAAAACAGAATGGTCACCTTCTGGCAGACATTGCAGAACGAGATGTGAGAGTTGCGGTGAGGTACAGGCGGAAAGCGAGGAACCCGCACACCACCCATATTGTGCTGCAAGTGTCACCCGAAGTATGGCAGCGCTTCACCACGGCGGGTCGAGTACACATCGATCTTCAAAGACTTCAAGTGGAAGACCAGTCGCCGTTGGTACAGTGTTCGCTGTGCTTGGGGTACGGACACACTAGACGCCTCTGCAAGGACACAGTGGAGAAGTGTAGTTACTGCGGAGGCCCACACAAGTGGGCAGAGTGTGAAAATCGGCTCTCGGGTGATGCTCCGACATGCTGCAACTGTAGCAAGGCGAAACTGGTTGCAGCAAATCATAATGCCTTTAACCAAGACTGTCCCATCAGAAAGAAGTGGGACGCCTTAGCTCGCGCTACAGTCGCGTACTGCTAAGGGCGTCCCAGGGAACCAAAACGCAACCAAGTCCACGACCTCCCAAACCAGGAAGCTGTATAGCGTACTCCAGGCCAACTTGCAGCGAAAAGAGCTAGCAACAAACGAGCTAATGCTTGAAGCAGTTAAAAGAAAAGCAGCCCTTGCGCTGCTCCAGGAGCCATATGTGGGTAGGACAAAATGCCTGAAGAGCTACCGGGGAGCGAGGATCTTCCAGAACGTAAACCATGGGGATGGCACTGTCAAGGCGGCTATTGCCGTCTATGATTCAGACTTAGATGTAAGGCAGTTCCCAAAACTCACCACGAATAACATCGCAGTGGTGAGCCTTCGTACTTGCGCCTGGGAGATAACCATAATATCGTACTATTTTGAGCCGGACCAGCCCATAGAGCCATACCTGGAGCAGCTCAAGCTTATACAAAAAGAGCTTCAATCAAAATTGCTTCTTATAGGAGGAGACGCAAACGCTAAAAATACCTGGTGGGGAGGGGAAACTGTCAACTGGCGGGGTGAAGAGATGGCTGGTACTGTAGGTGAAATGGGTTTACAGGTACTCAACGAAGGAAACATCCCCACTTTTGATACCATCAGAGGAGATAAACGTTTTTCCAGCTACATTGATATCACGGCTTGCACAGTGGAGATGCTAAACTTGGTTGAGGACTGGAGAGTGGACGAAACTATCACAAGTTCGGACCACAACACTGTAACATTCAACATCAGAATGACTAAGGCCAAGGGTACGAACATCCAGAGGACTACACGGATTTATGGTACTAGAAAGGCTAATTGGCCTCAGTTTCATGAGAAACTGGACCAATTAAAAACAGAGGGTTCCATAAACAAAGAAAAAGCTGAAAGCATTACCAACATAAGGGATTTGGACTCTTTGGTGGAAGGGTATACGATAGTTGTCAAAAAGACATGTGAAGATGCCCTTCCAAAAAAGAAATCCAAGGAAAAACTTACCCTGCCGTGGATGTCCGACGAACTCTACGCCCTGAAGAAGGAGGTCCTCACCAAGAAACGACGCATTCGCTGTGCAGCGCCAGTCCGGAGAGCGAAGGTGGTCAATGAGTACCTGGAAATCAAACAGAAATATGAGATGGAGGTCAAAACAGCACAGATAGAGAGTTGGAAAGCATTCTGCGGAAAGCAGGACAGGGAAGGAGTATGGGAGGGAATCTATAGAGTTATGAGTAGGACCACCAATCGGCAAGAAGATTTGCCCCTTGAGATAAACGGAAGGACTGAAGACCTTCGGGATTCAGCAAAGGTGCTGACTGAGGCCTTCTACCCGGACGACTCGACAGAATGTGACTCTCTACATCACAGACTAGTCAGAGAGGGGGCCGACCGAGTGAACGCTGATTCAAGTGATGGGAACCGGGACCCACCGTTTACGATGGTTGAGCTCCGGTCCGTGGTGGAAAGCTTCAATCCGAAAAAAGCCCCGGGTGCAGACGGCCTCACGGCCGACATCTGCAAACAGGCAATATCCCAAGATCCGGAGTTTTTCCTGTCACTGGTCAACAAATGTTTGCAGCTGGAGCATTTCCCGACCATCTGGAAGCAAGCAACAGTTGTGGTCTTACGAAAGCCTGGCAAGGACAATTACAGCGACCCAAAAGCTTACAGACCAATAGGTTTGTTACCAGTGATGGGAAAAATTCTAGAAAAACTTATCGTAGGTAGACTTAAATGGCACATTCTCCCAAGGCTTAGTACTCGCCAATACGGATTTATGCCCCAAAAAAGCACCGAGGACTCCCTCTATGATCTGGTGAACCACGTGCGACAAAAAGTAAACGCAAAAAAGCTGGTTGTAATGGTATCGCTAGACATAGAGGGAGCCTTTGACAACGCTTGGTGGCCAGCAATCAGAGTCCGTTTGGCTGAGGAAAAGTGTCCTATTAATATACGGAGAATTGTCGACAGCTACCTACGAGACAGGAAAGTCACAGTCCGATACGGTGGGGAAGAACACACAAAGAGCACGTCAAAAGGGTGTGTGCAAGGATCGATTGGCGGTCCTATTCTATGGAACCTGCTCCTGGATTCCCTGCTCAAGGGCCTGGAAAGCAGGGGTGACTACTGCCAGGCCTTTGCGGATGACGTCGTCCTCGTATTTGATGGAGATGAGGCACTCCACATTGAGAGACAGGCCAATGATGCTCTCGCCTATGTCCGGGATTGGGGCGTCAAAACTAAGCTCAATTTTGGTCCATCTAAAACAAAAGCCATGGTCATAACTAAAAAGCTGAAATATGACGTTCCGAGACTGAACATGGGTGGGGTCAGCATCGGCATGTCCGAGGAAATAAAAATCCTGGGGCTCCACATAGACCATAAATTAACATTTAATAAGCACGTGACGGAGGTGTGCAAAAAGGGTATAAATGTGTATAAACAGCTTTCTAGAGCAGCCAGGATTAGTTGGGGCCTCCATCCAGATGTCATCCGCACAATATATACTGCGGTAGTGGAACCTATAATAATGTATGCCTCCGCCGCTTGGGCGTCGGCGGCAGAAAAATTGGGGGTTCAAAAACAATTGAACAACGTGCAACGGGGCTTCGCTCAAAAACTCACTCGAGCATACAGGACCGTCTCCTTAAACTCTGCCTTGGTGCTGTCCGGATTGCTCCCTCTCGACCTCCGTATAAGAGAAGCAGCTGCACTCTATGAGGCCAGGAGGGGGATGCCCCGGGCAGACCTGGGTGATAGAGAAGTGGAGCAAGTCGTTGCATATGCCAGAAATCCCCATCCTGCGGAACATATGAGCTTGGAGTTCATGAGTCTGGTAAACCAAGAGCAAGTCGATAGCCAGAATGTGCAAGCTATTCGTATATATACGGATGGCAGCAAAATTGACGGCAAGGTCGGAGCAGCGCTATCCGTGTGGAACACCGAAACCGAGATAAAAGCCGTCAAATTAAAGCTGTCACCTTTTTGCACGGTTTACCAGGCGGAACTGCTCGCCATATGCGAAGCCACGAGGATGATGTTAGACCGAAAAGAAAAAAGTTTTGGCATATACAGCGACTCCAGATCCGCTCTGGAAACGGTTGTAAACAATGCCTCGATGCACCACCTAGCCGTTCAGTCGCGGGCAAATATCGCCACTGGCAAACTCCAGAACAAGATGATATCCTTGTTCTGGATCAAAGCACATGCCGGACTGGACGGCAATGAGCGAGCCGATGCTCTGGCAAAGGAGGCAGCATTAAAAACGAAAGTAAAACCAAATTATGATCTATGCCCGGTCTCGTTCGTCAAGCGACAAATCCGTATGGAGTCGCTTGACGAATGGAACCGGCGATATCAAACTGGGACTACCGCAGCCACAACCAAACTCTTCTTTCCAAACGCCGTCAACGCATATAAAATAATAAGAAACACAGAGTTGACGGGAGTGCTGACGCAAGTACTGACAGGGCACGGTGGATTCGCAGAATATCTAAACAGGTTTAAATGTAAGGAGAGTCCATCGTGTATCTGCGACCCCAACGCAACAGAAAGCATCACGCACTTATTGTTTGATTGCCCCACAAACTCCAAATTAAAATATGACGCGGAGCACAAACTGGATGAAGAAATCTGCGCAGGAAATGTAGCATACCTTATAAGCGATAAAAATAAAAGGGAAGAATTTATTAAATACTGCATACAAGTAGCAAAAAGGAGTATAGAAAGAAATAAATAGAGAAATGAACGCAATTAACATGCAATAGATTGGGAAAATATAAACTTAATAAATAAAAAGCAAAAAAAAAAAAAATATTTTAGAATCAAAAAATATGCTAAAATAAGACTCTGAGGATTTTTTTGTCAGGGGAATAAGTGTTTTAAAAAAAAAAAAAAAAAAAAAAAAAAAAAAACCTAACCTAACCTAACCTAACCTAACCTAACCTAACCTAACCTAACCTAACCTAACCTAACCTAACCTAACCTAACCTAACCTAACCTAACCTAACCTAACCTAACCTAACCTAACCTAACCTAACCTAACCTAACCTAACCTAACCTAACCTAACCTAACCTAACCTAACCTAACCTAACCTAACCTAACCTAACCTAACCTAACCTAACCTAACCTAACCTAACCTAACCTAACCTAACCTAACCTAACCTAACCTAACCTAACCTAACCTAACCTAACCTAACCTAACCTAACCTAACCTAACCTAACCTAACCTAACCTAACCTAACCTAACCTAACCTAACCTAACCTAACCTAACCTAACCTAACCTAACCTAACCTAACCTAACCTAACCTAACCTAACCTAACCTAACCTAACCTAACCTAACCTAACCTAACCTAACCTAACCTAACCTAACCTAACCTAACCTAACCTAACCTAACCTAACCTAACCTAACCTAACCTAACCTAACCTAACCTAACCTAACCTAACCTAACCTAACCTAACCTAACCTAACCTAACCTAACCTAACCTAACCTAACCTAACCTAACCTAACCTAACCTAACCTAACCTAACCTAACCTAACCTAACCTAACCTAACCTAACCTAACCTAACCTAACCTAACCTAACCTAACCTAACCTAACCTAACCTAACCTAACCTAACCTAACCTAACCTAACCTAACCTAACCTAACCTAACCTAACCTAACCTAACCTAACCTAACCTAACCTAACCTAACCTAACCTAACCTAACCTAACCTAACCTAACCTAACCTAACCTAACCTAACCTAACCTAACCTAACCTAACCTAACCTAACCTAACCTAACCTAACCTAACCTAACCTAACCTAACCTAACCTAACCTAACCTAACCTAACCTAACCTAACCTAACCTAACCTAACCTAACCTAACCTAACCTAACCTAACCTAACCTAACCTAACCTAACCTAACCTAACCTAACCTAACCTAACCTAACCTAACCTAACCTAACCTAACCTAACCTAACCTAACCTAACCTAACCTAACCTAACCTAACCTAACCTAACCTAACCTAACCTAACCTAACCTAACCTAACCTAACCTAACCTAACCTAACCTAACCTAACCTAACCTAACCTAACCTAACCTAACCTAACCTAACCTAACCTAACCTAACCTAACCTAACCTAACCTAACCTAACCTAACCTAACCTAACCTAACCTAACCTAACCTAACCTAACCTAACCTAACCTAACCTAACCTAACCTAACCTAACCTAACCTAACCTAACCTAACCTAACCTAACCTAACCTAACCTAACCTAACCTAACCTAACCTAACCTAACCTAACCTAACCTAACCTAACCTAACCTAACCTAACCTAACCTAACCTAACCTAACCTAACCTAACCTAACCTAACCTAACCTAACCTAACCTAACCTAACCTAACCTAACCTAACCTAACCTAACCTAACCTAACCTAACCTAACCTAACCTAACCTAACCTAACCTAACCTAACCTAACCTAACCTAACCTAACCTAACCTAACCTAACCTAACCTAACCTAACCTAACCTAACCTAACCTAACCTAACCTAACCTAACCTAACCTAACCTAACCTAACCTAACCTAACCTAACCTAACCTAACCTAACCTAACCTAACCTAACCTAACCTAACCTAACCTAACCTAACCTAACCTAACCTAACCTAACCTAACCTAACCTAACCTAACCTAACCTAACCTAACCTAACCTAACCTAACCTAACCTAACCTAACCTAACCTAACCTAACCTAACCTAACCTAACCTAACCTAACCTAACCTAACCTAACCTAACCTAACCTAACCTAACCTAACCTAACCTAACCTAACCTAACCTAACCTAACCTAACCTAACCTAACCTAACCTAACCTAACCTAACCTAACCTAACCTAACCTAACCTAACCTAACCTAACCTAACCTAACCTAACCTAACCTAACCTAACCTAACCTAACCTAACCTAACCTAACCTAACCTAACCTAACCTAACCTAACCTAACCTAACCTAACCTAACCTAACCTAACCTAACCTAACCTAACCTAACCTAACCTAACCTAACCTAACCTAACCTAACCTAACCTAACCTAACCTAACCTAACCTAACCTAACCTAACCTAACCTAACCTAACCTAACCTAACCTAACCTAACCTAACCTAACCTAACCTAACCTAACCTAACCTAACCTAACCTAACCTAACCTAACCTAACCTAACCTAACCTAACCTAACCTAACCTAACCTAACCTAACCTAACCTAACCTAACCTAACCTAACCTAACCTAACCTAACCTAACCTAACCTAACCTAACCTAACCTAACCTAACCTAACCTAACCTAACCTAACCTAACCTAACCTAACCTAACCTAACCTAACCTAACCTAACCTAACCTAACCTAACCTAACCTAACCTAACCTAACCTAACCTAACCTAACCTAACCTAACCTAACCTAACCTAACCTAACCTAACCTAACCTAACCTAACCTAACCTAACCTAACCTAACCTAACCTAACCTAACCTAACCTAACCTAACCTAACCTAACCTAACCTAACCTAACCTAACCTAACCTAACCTAACCTAACCTAACCTAACCTAACCTAACCTAACCTAACCTAACCTAACCTAACCTAACCTAACCTAACCTAACCTAACCTAACCTAACCTAACCTAACCTAACCTAACCTAACCTAACCTAACCTAACCTAACCTAACCTAACCTAACCTAACCTAACCTAACCTAACCTAACCTAACCTAACCTAACCTAACCTAACCTAACCTAACCTAACCTAACCTAACCTAACCTAACCTAACCTAACCTAACCTAACCTAACCTAACCTAACCTAACCTAACCTAACCTAACCTAACCTAACCTAACCTAACCTAACCTAACCTAACCTAACCTAACCTTTGATATCAAATCGATACAAATTTCTTCTATTTTTTCTATTTTCGACCACTTACCTCAAAGTTTCCGCGATTTTCGCGCTGGTGTCGTCTGTCGTCCACTCCCGGCTGCCTGCGGTGCCCTGAAAAGCGAAGGAAAATTGATTGTTCTCGGAAAATTCGTGAAAATTTCGAGGAAAACTTCGCGAATTTCCCGCGAATTCTCTCCTGAACTGCTGCCAGGGCACGCGTACGTGCGCCCGCAGACGCGCCGGCGCGCTCGCGCCACGCCAACCCAAAGGAAAACGCGAAAAACGGCCGTTTTCAGCGAACCGAGTTTACATAGGCCGTAGGGACTTTGAGTTTGTTTGATATCAAATCGATACAAATTTCTTCTATTTTTTCTATTTTCGACCACTTACCTCAAAGTTTCCGCGATTTTCGCGCTGGTGTCGTCTGTCGTCCACTCCCGGCTGCCTGCGGTGCCCTGAAAAGCGAAGGAAAATTGATTGTTCTCGGAAAATTCGTGAAAATTTCGAGGAAAACTTCGCGAATTTCCCGCGAATTTTCTCCTGAACTGCTGCCAGGTTACGCGTACGTGCGCCCGCAGACGCGCCGGCGCGCTCGCGCCACGCCAACCCAAAGGAAAACGCGAAAAACGGCCGTTTTCAGCGAACCGAGTTTACATAGGCCGTAGGGACTTTGAGTTTGTTTGATATCAAATCGATACAAATTTCTTCTATTTTTTCTATTTTCGACCACTTACCTCAAAGTTTCCGCGATTTTCGCGCTGGTGTCGTCTGTCGTCCACTCCCGGCTGCCTGCGGTGCCCTGAAAAGCGAAGGAAAATTGATTGTTCTCGGAAAATTCGTGAAAATTTCGAGGAAAACTTCGCGAATTTCCCGCGAATTCTCTCCTGAACTGCTGCCAGGGCACGCGTACGTGCACCCGCAGACGCGCCGGCGCGCTCGCGCCACGCCAACCTAAAGGAAAACGCGAAAAACGGGCCCCCCCACCCACCCTATCTCGGTTATGCAGGTAGGGCCGAGCGCTACCGTAAGGAGAGCCGCGAAACAAAAATCCCGTTTTTAACCGCGGAAAGTGGTCCAGGGCTTTAGGACGACTTGTGGGGCCATATACACTCCCCAAGTCGCTCTCAAGTCAAAACTTTGACCTCGGGGGCGTTCTACACCCTCCGAAACTACAAAACTAATAAAAATTTTTAAGTGCGGTTTTCTTTGACAGAAGGCTCTATACACCTTCAAACAAAACATTTCTTGCATATTAAAGCTCTTCGTTGATATAGTATATATTTAAATTATTTTCTTTTATTTTACTAAATTGACGCCCCTCTAACATGTTCCGGACCCCTAAAAGGCAATCACAGGAACCAAGCCCACCTCTCAGTACACCCCCGAAAATGGAGAAAAAATCGGTTAGACAGAGCCTGGAGAAAAGGGAAGCTGCACTAGCGGGGCCTTCTATCTCCAGTGCCCATTTGACGCAGGCTGCACCTGCAGCACAAAGACAGATACTATTTGAAGTGTATAAAAGCCCCAGGAAGGTCGAAGTCCGCCCCCCAGTGACCTTTGAAGTCCGCCCTCCAGTAACGGGCAAGTGCAAAGATAGGATGAAGGAAGCCGAGGCGTGGATCGCCAAGGCTAGAACCTCGCTGGACCTGTCCAGGAATCTGAAAAAGGAATATAAAGACTCCATCTCGGGTGCCCTGGACAGGCTCAGGGAACTCCTGGCAGCCTCGGAGGAGGCGTTGAGGTCCGGGAGGGCCCGGAAGGGGCCTGGGGACTCCGGGGACGCGGAGTCGTTAGCTAAACATGTGAACTCTACGTTTACGGTGGCCCCGGACCCCGACCTTAGTGGCAAACTCGAAGAGCACTCTCGGCTCTTAACGGAAAACTCCAAGAGGCTAACAGATCTTCAAGAACAGCTGGCGAAATACCACGAAAACCTAGAACAAAGGTCCTATGCCAACGTGGTGGCATCCAAACCACCGCAACAACTACAAGGCACCATACATTCGGTGGTTGTTACGTCGAAAGATGAAACTGAGACCGGCGAAGAGATCTTAAATAAGGTGAGGCGGACTATTGATGCTAAGGAGGGGTGGGTCAAGATAGAGAAGGTCCGGAAAGCCCGTGACAGGAAGGTGATTATGGGTTTCCATTCAGAAGAAGAGAGACGTAAGGCAAAGGAGCGACTGACAGGAGAAGGAACTGGCCTAGACGTTGAGGAGGTTAAGAACAGGGACCCGCTTCTGGTTCTTAAGGGAGTCCTATCAATGAATACTGACGATGACATAGTAAAAGCCCTGAGGAACCAGAATAGGGAACTTTTTGCGAACCTTAACAGTGGAGATGACCGGATCCTGGTAAAATACAGGAAACAGACCCGAAACCCGCATACAAACAACGTGGTCCTGAGCTCCTCGCCTATTCTCTGGAGTCGGATAATAGGAATGGGCAGTGTACATATAGATCTCCAGAGAGTCAGGGCAGAGGATCAGTCTCCACTGGTCCAGTGCTCGAGGTGCCTAGGCTATGGCCACAGCAGAAAATTCTGTAAAGAGTCTGTGGACGGGTGCAGCCACTGTGGAGGCCCGCACCTTAAAGCAAAGTGCGACGAATGGGCAGTGGCAGCACCGCCCTCATGCATAAACTGCTCGAGGGCGAAGCTCGAAAACCGAGAGCATAACGCCTTCAGCAGCGATTGCCCGATTAGGCGGAGATGGGACGAACTGGCCCGCTCCACGGTAGCATATTGCTAAGGTTGTGCCCGTCGACACAGTGGCTCTCAACTTCCTCCAAGCAAACCTTCAGAGGAAAAAACTTGCACTCACTGAGCTCCTACTCGAGTCCGAAAAACGCGGGGTTCAGGTAGCGCTAGTGCAAGAACCCTATGTTGGTAGAGAGGGCAGAGTATCGAGTCGAAGCGGAATCAGGGTCTTCCAGTGCGCCGATAGCGGGGTGGGCACCGTCAAGGCCGCAATAATTGTTTTTAACGATGACCTACACGTTATTCAGTACCCGAAACTCACCACGAACAACATCTCAGTGGTGGGGATACGTACCGGCGCCTGGGAGATTGTTCTGGTTTCGTTTTACTTTGAACCCGACCTGCTGATGGACCAGTATCTGGCGCACCTGCGCAGAATCCGGCTCGAGCTGGGAGCCCAGAGATGGTTAGTCGCAGGCGACTGTAACGCCAAAAACATCTGGTGGGGAAGTCCTGTGACGGACCGCCGAGGAGAAGAACTATGCGGGACCCTAGAGGAACTCGGTCTGGCGATCCTTAACAAAGGAGAAACTCCCACTTTCGACGTCATAAGAGGAGGACAAAGGTATAGCAGTTACGTAGATATTACGACTGCATCGCCTGACCTCCTCGATTTGGTGGACGACTGGCGCGTCTGTGAGGACCTGACTACCTCTGACCACAACGGCATCGCCTTCAAATTAAATCTAAAACGCATCAGACACAATTACATTAAGCACACGACACGACTATACAACATACGGAAAGCCAATTGGACCCAGTTTCATGAGAAACTGAGTCAAATTCTGCAATCCAATAATATCACAGTTACAAATATTAAAAACATTGACACAGCAACAAAATTAGACGACATCATACATAAACTAATACAGGCAATGACTGAAGCGAGCGAGTACGCAATTCCCAAAATCAAGAAAATGAAGACACTTGCGGTGCCGTGGTGGTCTGAGGAGTTAGCGGCACTAAAGCGCGAGGTGGCCACCAAAAAACGGAGGATTAGATGCGCAGCACCGGTCCGACGAACAAAAGTGGTGAACGAGTATTTGGAGGCGAAAACTATGTACGAGACCGCGGAAAAGGAGGCACAGACTCAATCCTGGAAGGACTTTTGCTCGAAACAAGACCGGGAATCTCTCTGGGGGGGAATCTACAGAGTGCTGGGCAGGACAGTTAAACGGGAGGAGGATCCACCGTTGGTGGCAAATAATGTTGAACTCGACGCCAAAAGCTCGGCCCGACTTATGGCCGTGACCTTCTACCCCGAGGACTCCAAAGAGCACGACTCTGAGGAGCACCGACAGGTGAGGGCCCTAGCCGAGCTTATGGACAGCGGGGCTTCTTCGGATCGGTGGGACCCCCCCTTCACACCTTTGGAGTTGAAGCAGGCGAGTCGATCTTTTGACCCGAAGAAGGCTCCAGGTGCGGACGGTTTTACCGCCGACATATGCCTGCACGCAATAAACCTAGACCCGGACCTCTTCTTGTGTCTTTTCAACCGGTGCCTGGCAATTCACCACTTTCCCAGGGCCTGGAAAGAGGCCACGGTGATCTTCCTTCGGAAGCCAGGGAAATCCACATATACGGCTCCCAAGTCGTACCGTCCTATTGGCCTTCTTCCGGTACTTGGGAAGGTCTTGGAAAAGATGCTCGTCGCCAGGCTGCAATTCCATCTTGCGCCTAACCTGAGCACTCGCCAGTTCGGCTTTATGCCCCAGCGGAGCACCGAGGACGCCCTCTATACCCTGGTGAAACATATCAGACACAACCTGGATAAAAAGAGAATTGTTGTTCTGATTTCACTTGATATAGAGGGTGCCTTCGACAATGCTTGGTGGCCCAAAATTAAAGTCAGGCTGGCGGAAGAAAAATGTCCCATCAACATCCAGAGACTCTTGGGCAGCTACCTTAGCGACAGGAGGGTCAGAGTCAGGTACTGTGGGGAGGAGCACGAAATAGGAACGGGGAAGGGGTGCGTGCAGGGATCTATCGGCGGGCCGATATTGTGGAATTTACTCTTAGATCCACTGCTTCGGGATCTGGAGACCAGGGGTGAATACGCACAAGCATTCGCTGACGATGTGGTGATGGTTTTTGATGGCGAGACGGCTCTCGAGATCGAACTACGAGCCAACGCAGCCCTCGAACGCGTTAGGGCGTGGGGTGAGTCCAATAAGCTTCGATTTGCGGCTCATAAGACCAATGCTATGGTTATGACGCGTAAATTGAAGTACGACGCCCCGCGTCTTCACATGGGCGGGGTCGATATCGTCCTATCAAAGGAGATTAAACTGTTGGGAGTCATCATAGACCAGAAACTCACATTCAACGCCCACGTCGCGAGTGTCTGCAGACGAGCGGTCGCGTTTTACCATCAGTTAGCACGAGCGGCCAAGATAAGCTGGGGTCTCCATCCCGAAGTAATCCGCATTATCTACACAGCGGTGGTTGAACCGGTGATCCTGTACGCCGCTGGCGTATGGGCGCCTGCGGTGAACAAGCTCGGTATCCGGAAACAGCTGAACGTAGTCCAGCGAGGCTTTGCACAGAAGCTCTGTAGAGCATACCGCACCGTCTCCTTGAACTCGGCCCTGTTGCTCGCTGGGATACTCCCTCTCGATCTTCGTGTCCGCGAAGCCGCGGCGCTGTATGAGGCAAGGAAGGGAGTACCCCAGCCAGAGATAGGGGATCGGGAGGTGGAGCGGGTGTCCTCGGCTCTGCAGTCCCCGCATCCCGCCTGTCATGTCGACCTCGGGTTCAAGTGTCTAGTGGATCAGGAGCAACTCACGGCCAACAGTGGAAACGATTACAACATCTTCACGGACGGCAGCAAGATTGAGGGCAAAGTGGGTGCGGCATTATCAGTATGGAGTGGTGCCGCCGAAACCAAAACCCTCAAGCTTGCTTTGCCGTCCTACTGCACGGTCTACCAGGCGGAGCTCCTGGCGCTATGCCGGGCGGCGCGAATGGCTGCAGAAAACTTGACTGGATCAGTCGGAATTTATTCCGACTCCTTATCGGCACTCCAGACTCTGCAAAATACTAAAGCCTTACACCCCTTGGCCGTAGAGGCACGAGGGCTTCTGCGTGGTGCTTTGCTACAGAACAGAAGTATAAGTCTGTTCTGGATCAAAGCACACGCGGGACTCGAAGGGAATGAGCGTGCCGACTATCTGGCCAAGGAGGCGGCACTGAAGTTAAAACGGAAATTTGACTACGACAGCTGTCCCGTCTCATTCGTCAAGTGGAACATTCGTCTGAGATCGCTTGACGAATGGAGCGACCGGTACCGGGCCGGTGAAACTGCCGGCGTCACAAAGAAATTCTTCCCCGATGCGGTGGCTGCGTACCGAATTATAAGTAAAATGGAAGTGGACAGATACGTCACCCAGGTGTTGACGGGGCACGGCGGATTCTCCGAGTACCTGCACCGATTCAAGTGCAAGTAGAGTCCGTCTTGCATCTGCGACCCCGGGGAGTCCGAGTCTGTCCTCCATCTTCTACTTGACTGCCCTGTCCACCTCTACGAGCGTCTTAAATTGGAGCATAAAATGGGCACTAAGTTGGCATCAAATAGTATACCGGACATAATAAGCGACAGTAAAAATAGAGCCCTGTTCTTAGAATTTTGTAAATATATATGTAAAATAGTGAACAAAAGAAATAGCAAGTAAGTTATGCTGGTTAGATATAGTGGTATATTTTAAACCAGCATAAGAACATTTGTTTTTAATGGGATAGGCTTTAGTGTAGATAACATAGGTAATAATAATTAACAATAGTGTATTGTTTAGTTGTTATTAATAGTTAAAATTGTGTTTGGTACTGATATTAAGGGAAAAAAAAAAAAAAAAAAAAAAAAAAAAAAAGGGCTTTATAATGCTCATTAAAATGCTCTGACGGGAATAGAAAATAGGAAGGGAACCCACCCATACTTTAGAGGCACAGGAACGGAAGCAAAAGCTAAAATAAAGAAAGTAAAAATGTTAAAAATTGTATACTTACAAATACATAGAAATATTAAAAGAACAAAAGTAAACAAAGACTCTAACCATGTTAGGGGGATAGTATTAAAAAAAGATACACATCTCGGGACCTGTAACACGAAAAGTCTAATTAGATTTTCACGGAAATTTTCCGGGAGAGGAAAATTCACTCACCTGATACACCGCGGTTGAGTGCTACAGCCACATCGACGCTCCCGCGTGCGGTACACGTCTCCTGCGGCCCTATAACTGCCGAAAAGTGGTGAATTTTTCGGAGGATTTTCCGGGAAAGGAAAATTTCTCCTGACTTTCTCGGCGACGAGCGAGTCCGGGCCGTTTATTCGCTGCCGACAGCGCCGTTGCGCGCGCCGTTGTGCGAATTCCACCCAGTCTCGCCCGGAAAAATCGGTTTTTCCCGGATTCTGACTCCGGGAATAAGCCGATTTTCCTCGCACCGGGGGGACCGGACGGCGCCCGCCTAGACGCGTGCAACGAGCCCTCGCGCGCGAAAATCGGCTCAGCCGTTTCCGAGAAAACCAGGAAAAACGGTTTTTCCAGGCCCGCCCACCCGCCCTTTATTGTATAAAAAGGGGGGTCAAATTTTAAGCAAAAAATTTTTATTCGCTAATCTTGTGGAGGGTTCCGAGTGATTTCAGAATCTACTAATAAATCGCCTGGGACTCGTACCCTTCACAAGATATAGGACCAGATATCTGGGATTCGAGGCTCTTCACCTCACCTCCCGTAACACGAGACTTTACACCTTCCAAATCTTTATTTGTTGTTGGTGTAGGTATATATATATTCTGACTGTTGGGGACTCTTTACACCCTCAACAAAACAAATTAGCCATTAGTTTTAGGCTACATTTATTGCTGACTACATTTTAATTTAGGCATATTATATTTATTTTGACTGTTGGGGACTCTTTACACCCCCAACTAAAATTGTGATATTTAGACGAGACTGTTTTAGTCCTAGGTTGTTTTGTTGACACTGAGAGGCAATTTACACCTCCAGTTATTATTTATTTTGTGTTTGTGTTGATTTTAGTTTAATCTAATTACGTCTTATTAAGGTTGGGTTAGGATTTTAGATATTATATTTGACTGTTGAGAGGCTCTTTACACCTCTCAACCATTATAGTTGGACAAGGTTAGGTTCTAAATTCAGTTATTGACTAAGAGTACTCTTAATCTCTTTACAATAATTAATTGTGCCAAAAATTTTATTATGTTCAGAACGCCGAAAAAAGGTGAAAGGCGATCGCAGTCTCCGGACGTGTCGGAGTCCGCTATGTCACCAGCAAAAAGAAGCCCAAACAGTTTGAGGAACCTCCTCAAAACTCCAAACGATGTGACCTTCGTGCTACCGGAGGTGACCACTGAGAACCCTCCCAAGGCAAAAGCTAGGGCGGTGCCCTCCGAAAAGTCTGTCGCTCTACTCAAAGATAAGCCCTTACCCATTCAAGAGAGCTCAATCGCAGTTCGTAGGGCCTCTTTTGAGCTTTGTAGATCCCCACCGCCGAAACCGAAATACGGCAGTAGACCAGCAGAGGCGAAGGCTTGCCTAATAAGGGCAAAAACCCTATTGGGTGAGTCGCGCAACTTGAAGGCGGACATCAAAGCTGGGGTCACGCAAGCGGTGGAGAGGCTCTACCGATTGGTCATTGAAGCGGCAGGGTCAAAGGAGCAGCCTGTTAGCAGTCTCCTGAAGGACCCGCAAGCAAAAGCGGAACAGATCACTGACAGCGTCGCGGGCGAAGCACCACAGATAGAGCTGATAAAAGATCTAATCAAAAACATCAAAGAGCACAGTGACGCTTTGGCAGAGTGCAAAAAACATACGATTGCTCTATCTGCGGATATTAAACAGATCCCTAGGCCCCTCGATTGCGAGCAGCGTCTATCGTACGCCGAGGTTGCGGGGCTGTCAAAATCTATAGCCGACCTTAGAAGCGACCTCAGCAATCGAGCTAAGCAGCAGGCTTCCTACGCGGAGACAGCAAATATCACGGCCACGACATCAAGACAGGCAGCCTCCCCTATCTTCCATTCTCAGCCCGTCCACTCTATGGTCGTGTCTTCTGACGACGCTCACGACACCAGCGAAGACGTTATAGAAAAGATCCGCGAGGCCGTGAGTGCGAAAACATCGGGCATCAGGGTGGACAGATTGAGGAAGGCTCGCGACGGAAAGGTGGTGCTGGGGTGCCAGTCGCGGGAAGAATTGGCTAGAGTGGCCGAAAAGCTCAAACTAGAGCAACCAGCACTGCACCTCGAAGAAAAAGAAAACAAGGATCCTCTCGTCATCCTCAAAAATGTTTTGAGCGTCAACACTGACGAAGACATAATGGCCGCCTTGCGAATGCAAAATTCCCACATCCTCGGAGGGATACCTGATGGGGACTACAGGGCGGTCGTGCGTTACCGCAGAAAAGCGCGGAACCCCCACGAGTGCCACGTGGTCCTCAGGGTATCACCGAGGGTGTGGCAAAGCCTCACAACAGCGGGCAGGGTCCACGTAGACCTGCAAAGGGTGCAGGTGTCTGACCAGTCTCCGCTGCTCCAGTGCTCAAAATGCCTCGCATATGGACACGGCAAGAAATCCTGCACAGAAGCGGCAGACCTGTGCAGTCACTGCACGGGGCCACACTTGCGCAAGGACTGCCCGCACTGGAGAGCAGGAGACCCACCAAAGTGTCAGAACTGCACCCTGTCGAAGCTTGAAAAGAGCGACCATAACAGCTTCGATGACACCTGCCCCATAAGAAAGAAGTGGGACAGGCTAGCCAGGTCTAACGTAGCGTACTGCTAAAGGCGCTCCGGGCGTCCCACAGCCGAGTTGTAGTGAGCTTAAAGTTGTCCAAGCCAACGTACAAAGGAGCAAACTCGCCTTCCAGGAGTTACTACTAGAAGCTCAGAAGGATATGGTCAGTTTTGCCCTCGTTCAGGAACCCTATGTTGGAGCCAAAGGAGAGATCACGCAAAAGGATGGCTTTAGGGTCGTTCAACGATCGCAAAACCGGACAAGACCTGTCAAAGCTGCTATAATAGTCTTCGATCACGATATGCAGGTCGTTGAATGCCCTACAGTCACCACAGAAAATATTGCCGTCGCGATTCTTAAGTCGAGTACATGGGAAATGGGAATCATCTCCACATACTTCGAGGACAGCCTACCTGTGGACCCATACTTAGAAGAACTCAAAGCGATTGTTAGTACATTAAAATTAAGAAAAGTCATCGTTGGGGGGGACTTTAATTCATGGAGTCCATGGTGGGGGAGTGATTCTGAGGATCACCGAGGAAAAGAGGTCCTGGGAGCTTTTGTGGAGATGAATCTTCACGTGTTGAACGAGGGCAACACTCCCACTTTCTTCGCTATAAGAAACGGAAGGGAGTTTAAAAGCATCGTAGACATCACGGCCTGTAGCGAGGACCTCATTGGGCTCATAGAAGGATGGAAAGTTAATGAAGGATTAACCAGTTCGGACCACAATGCAATCACTTTCACAATAAAAATTAAAAAATCAACATACATGCGTCCACAAAAATCTACACGAATTTATAATACAAGAAAAGCCAACTGGAAAATATTTAAAGAAGAGCTAGATGAAATAGTAAATAAATATATTGATAGTGTAAAAGCATCATGCAAAAAGGCAATACCGCTATTAAAAAATAATAAGAAAATACGCTTACCTTGGTGGAATCCGGAACTGGAAAAGTTGAAGAGGGACACGATGACGAAGAAGCGTCGAATCCGTTGCGCTGCACCCCGTCGAAGACAGCACGTAGTCCAGATGTACCTGGAAGCAAAAGAAAAGTATGAGGACGAAGCTGCAAGGGCACAAATCAAAAGTTGGAAGGAGTTCTGCTGCACCCAAGACCGTGAGACCTTATGGGACGGAATATATCGCGTCATAAATAGAACCTCCAACATCCACGAGGACCAACCGCTTGTAAATGGTGGGGAATTACTATCTCCTGAAGACTCGGTGAAACTCCTGGCTGACACGTTTTTTCCACCAGATACAGAAACTGAAGATAGCCTTGAGCACACCGAGATTAGAAATAAAGCACGAAATTCCGATAGGATGTTGGAAAATGATAGACTAGACCCATTGTTCACGAGAGAGGAGCTCGTGCACGTGACTCGCTCATTTAATCCTAAGAAAGCCCCAGGTCCTGACGGGCTCACTGCTGACACATGTGCAGAAGCCATACTTTCCAACGTGGAGGTATTCCTAGCGATTGTCAACAAGTGCCTCGAGATTCATCACTTTCCAGTATCTTGGAAGGAAGCTGTTATAGTAGTACTGCGGAAACCAGGAAAATCTGACTATAATCACGTGAAGTCATATCGGCCCATAGGGCTTCTGTCGATATTTGGCAAAATACTGGAAAAGTTGATGGTGAGTAGACTCCGATGGCACTTGTTGCCAAATGCGAGCCTCAGACAGTATGGCTTCACGCCCCAACGCAGCACCGAAGACTCCCTCTATGACTTGGTTCAGCACATTAAAAACAATTTGGTGAACAAACTGATTAATGTAGTTGTTTCGCTGGACATAGAGGGAGCCTTTGACAGCGCTTGGTGGCCTGCAATCAAGTGTCGCTTGGCGGAAAGAGGATGCCCGCAAAACATACGAAAACTTGTCTCTAGCTACCTGGAGGATAGGATGGTGCGAGTTAGGTACGCCGACCACGAACACATTGTTGGCACGTCGAAAGGATGCGTGCAGGGCTCAATTGCGGGACCTACTTTTTGGAACGTGCTCCTGGATCCTCTGCTAAATGGGATTGAGCAGAAAGGCTCATACTGCCAGGCGTTCGCTGATGACGTCGTCCTGGTGTTCTCCGGGCATTCAGTCAGAAAAATTGAGGAAGAGGCCGATCGGGTTCTCGGGTACGTGTATGCCTGGGGTGTTCAAAATAAACTTAAATTTGCGCCTCATAAGACCAGCGCAATGGTTGTTACAAAGAAATTAAAATATGACACCCCACGCATTCACATGGCCGATGCGCCCATCGGCATCGTCGACGAAATCAAAATTTTAGGGCTGACCATAGACAACAAACTCACATTTAATAGCCACGTGAAAAACGTATGCAAAAAGGCACTGAATATCTATAAGCCGTTGTCTAGGTCAGCTAAGATAAATTGGGGTCTGAGCTCGGAGATCGTCAGAACAATATACGTCTCGGTGATAGAGCCGATAGTGCTGTATGCAGCAAGCGCTTGGGCTCCAGCCGCGGAGAAGTTGACAGTACAAAAACATCTAAACGCCGTGCAAAGAGGTTTCGCACAGAAGATAGTTAAAGCGTATCGCACGGTGTCACTTCCCGCGGCTCTAGTCCTGGCTAGACTTATCCCACTAGATCTGAGGGTCCGGGAAAACACAGCACTGTATAAAGCCAAGCGAGGGCATCCGCTACCCATGATTGGAGACAGAACAGCTGAAAAGCCGAAAACCGTTTTAAGCGCCCCGCATCCTGCACAAAAAACGGAATTCAGCTATGAAAAAACCGAAGAAATCATTGAAAATGTTACCGGGGGGGACAGCTTGGGAAGTCTACAAATATTCACGGATGGTAGCAAGATCGGTGGCAAAGTTGGCGCAGCTCTGACATGCTGGGCGGGCGGCCAGGAGATTAATAAGAAAAAGTTCCTATTGGAACCGTTTTGCTCAGTATACCAGGCCGAAATGTACGCGCTGTACCAAGCCACTGAAATTGCTACCAAGACGAAGTACACAAATATTAATATATACAGTGACTCCAGGTCCTCTCTAGACACGATCAAAAACATTAACTCCTTGCATCCGTTAGCAGTTGAAATAAAACATAATTTAACAAAACTTAAAGCCAGTAATAAAATAGTTAACTTATTCTGGATCAGGGCACACGTTGGGGTCGAGGGAAACGAAAGAGCAGACCAACTTGCTAAAGAAGCGGCTTTAACAAAAAAGACCGCCCCCGACTACAACTTGTGCCCTGTATCATACATCAAAAAATGTCTTAGAGCGGAGTCACTGCAAATTTGGCAGGAGAGGTACCTGAAGAGCGAGACAGCCGCTGTCACTAAGCTGTTCTTCCCGGAAGTCAAAAGAGCTTATGCAACTCTGCGGAAAATAAGTCTGTCTCCAATCATGGTGCAAGTTCTAACCGGACACGGAGGCTTTAACCAATATCTCCATCGGTTCAAACTAAGAACAAGCCCTGCATGCGAGTGTGATCCTGATGCAGAAGAATCGGTGATGCACATCATCACAAAGTGCCCGATATTCGGCAAAATAAGATTTGAAATGACGCAATATATGGATCACGAAATTGAAAAGAACACGGTGCATATTCTCATTGAAAATAAAGATACAAGAAAAATATTTATAGAATATTGCGAAAAGGTAGCAAAACAAGTGATAAAGAAAAACAAAGATAAATAAAGATAAAGTACATTATTATTGTTTGTATATTACACACCAGCAATGAAGATCTATTGTACTTCATATATTATGACAGAATATATTGACCTACATAGATAAATATGCGTGATGTGTAATAAACTAAGAATAAAACTTAAATAAAACCTTTTTTTTTTTCATAACTAACGAATGAACGGCCCGATAACAAAGACTCCGTCCCCAGTCGGAGGTGCAGCAGTTTTTCTCCACAGATGGAGGATTTACTAAAAAAAAAAAAAAAACCTAACCTAACCTAACCTAACCTAACCTAACCTAACCTAACCTAACCTAACCTAACCTAACCTAACCTAACCTAACCTAACCTAACCTAACCTAACCTAACCTAACCGATATCAAATTGATACAAATTTCTTCTATTTTTTCTATTTTCGACCACTTACCTCAAAGTTTCCGCGATTTTCGCGCTGGTGTCGTCTGTCGTCCACTCCCGGCTGCCTGCGGTGCCCTGAAAAGCGAAGGAAAATTGATTGTTCTCGGAAAATTCGTGAAAATTTCGAGGAAAACTTCGCGAATTTCCCGCGAATTGTCTCCTGAACTGCTGCCAGGGCACGCGTACGTGCGCCCGCAGACGCGCCGGCGCGCTCGCGCCACGCCAACCTTAAGGAAAACGCGAAAAACGGCCGTTTTCAGCGAACCGAGTTTACATAGGCCGTAGGGACTTTGAGTATATTCGATATCAAATTGATACAAATTTCTTCTATTTTTTCTATTTTCGACCACTTACCTCAAAGTTTCCGCGATTTTCGCGCTGGTGTCGTCTGTCGTCCACTCCCGGCTGCCTGCGGTGCCCTGAAAAGCGAAGGAAAATTGATTGTTCTCGGAAAATTCGTGAAAATTTCGAGGAAAACTTCGCGAATTTCCCGCGAATTGTCTCCTGAACTGCTGCCAGGGCACGCGTACGTGCGCCCGCAGACGCGCCGGCGCGCTCGCGCCACGCCAACCTTAAGGAAAACGCGAAAAACGGCCGTTTTCAGCGAACCGAGTTTACATAGGCCGTAGGGACTTTGAGTATATTCGATATCAAATTGATACAAATTTCTTCTATTTTTTCTATTTTCGACCACTTACCTCAAAGTTTCCGCGATTTTCGCGCTGGTGTCGTCTGTCGTCCACTCCCGGCTGCCTGCGGTGCCCTGAAAAGCGAAGGAAAATTGATTGTTCTCGGAAAATTCGTGAAAATTTCGAGGAAAACTTCGCGAATTTCCCGCGAATTGTCTCCTGAACTGCTGCCAGGGCACGCGTACGTGCGCCCGCAGACGCGCCGGCGCGCTCGCGCCACGCCAACCTTAAGGAAAACGCGAAAAACGGCCGTTTTCAGCGAACCGAGTTTACATAGGCCGTAGGGACTTTGAGTATATTCGATATCAAATTGATACAAATTTCTTCTATTTTTTCTATTTTCGACCACTTACCTCAAAGTTTCCGCGATTTTCGCGCTGGTGTCGTCTGTCGTCCACTCCCGGCTGCCTGCGGTGCCCTGAAAAGCGAAGGAAAATTGATTGTTCTCGGAAAATTCGTGAAAATTTCGAGGAAAACTTCGCGAATTTCCCGCGAATTGTCTCCTGAACTGCTGCCAGGGCACGCGTACGTGCACCCGCAGACGCGCCGGCGCGCTCGCGCCACGCCAACCTTAAGGAAAACGCGAAAAACGGCCGTTTTCAGCGAACCGAGTTTACATAGGCCGTAGGGACTTTGAGTATATTCGATATCAAATTGATACAAATTTCTTCTATTTTTTCTATTTTCGACCACTTACCTCAAAGTTTCCGCGATTTTCGCGCTGGTGTCGTCTGTCGTCCACTCCCGGCTGCCTGCGGTGCCCTGAAAAGCGAAGGAAAATTGATTGTTCTCGGAAAATTCGTGAAAATTTCGAGGAAAACTTCGCGAATTTCCCGCGAATTGTCTCCTGAACTGCTGCCAGGGCACGCGTACGTGCGCCCGCAGACGCGCCGGCGCGCTCGCGCCACGCCAACCTTAAGGAAAACGCGAAAAACGCACCCACCCTATTGTGGCTACGCAGGTAGGGCCGAGCGCTACCGTAAGGAGAGCCGCGAAACAAAAATCCCGTTTTTGACCGCGGAAAAGTGGCTGACGGCTTTAGGGCGACTTGTGGGGCCATATACACTTCCCAAGTCGCTTCTCAAGTCAATACTTTGACCTCGGGGGCGTTCTACACCCTCCGAAAATAATATTTATTGACTATTGAAATACTTCTGTTCTTTGTCGATGTTTACGTTGGGAGGCCTTACACCTCTCAATACTTATTGTTTTTAGTTATAGGATTATTACGTATTGACTGTTGGGGGCTTTCTACACCCCCAACAAAGTCAATTAGTCATTAGTTTTAGGTTATATTGACACTGAGAGGCATTTTACACCTCTCAAAAATTTTATTCGTATTATGTGTTGTTTGTGTTGATTCTAGTTCTATTTAATCATTGTCTATTTTAAGGTTAGGTTAGGATCATAGATATTCATGATATTTATAATTATATAGGCATTTTATTACTTATTGACTGTGGAGAAGCCTTCTACACCTCTCTACAAAATTTGAAATTATTGTCTATATAACATATAACCGTGTTACTGTTGACTGTAGGGAGACCTTTTACACCTCCCAACCTTTTTGGTTAGATTAAGTTAAGATTTTTTTTAAACATCAATTATTGACTGAGAGGTCTTTTAATATCTTCCCTTTTAACTGACCTAGATCATACGAAACATGTTTGGCTATAGAACACCCAAAAGGACGTTATTCCAGGAAGAGGATATTGAGACAGAGCAGTCCCCCCCGAACAGATCAGGCGAGGCTAGTCCTCTGCCAGTGTTGGAAACTGCTAGAACCGCCTCGAAGTCATCCTCTCCAAGGTCTCCGCCAAAGAAAGTTCCGGCTGGCCCCTCCAAAAAGAAAACAAGAGCCGCCTCGTCACAGGAAGGTGGTGCTGCTACTTGGACAAAGAAGATCCAGTCGAAAACAACCATTGACTCTTCTGAGACGGCGATAGATGTAGGAATTTTCAGGCCCAAGGGACGGTTGGCGGAGGCCAAATCGTGCGTTATGAAGGCCAAACTTCAAATAAATAACTCCCGTAATATCAAAACTGAGATAAAGGTTGAAGTTCTTCAGGCCGTGGATAGGCTGTACCAGCTGGTGAAGGAGGCGGAGGCGTCAAAACATCCAAACCCTACCACAGCTGGTACAGCTGATAGCACAAAAGCAGCGGAAAACGAAGCGGTCGGCATACAACAAGTGGAGGGGCAAGTCGACCTAATAGAGCATCTTAAAGAGCACGCCAAGCTGCTAAAAAGAAACACGGATGAGGTACTTAAATTGCAAAGTCGAATAGAGGTACTTCAGGATGGAGCAATCACCTATGCAAGTGTGGCCGCAGGTGAATCTAAAAGACGCCCGTCGGAGCAGGCTGCGCTGCATTCGGTGATTGTGACGTCCAAGGACAAAGAGGACTCCGGGGAGGAAATATTGAATAAAATAAGGGGAGCGATTAATGCAAAGGATGGAGGAATAAGGGTCGATAGAGTTAGGAAGGCCAAAGATAGGAAGGTGATAGTGGGGTGCGGTACCAAGGAAGAGAGAGAAAAGGTGATTACCAGATTGAGGAAAGCAGGTGATGATCTTCACATAGAGGAGATCAAGAACAAAGACCCGTTAATTATATTAAAAGACGTCCTCCAGTATAACACCGACGAGGACGTTCTCAAGGCATTAGAAAACCAAAATCACGGTCTACTCAAGGAAATAAAGGAAGAGGACAGAAGAATAGAAATTAGGTTCCGCAAGAAGACCAGAAACCCCCTCACCTGTCATATCGTCTTAAGGGTGTCCCCAAAAGTGTGGGCGGTGATGACTACTGTGGGTGCAGTCCACATAGACCTGCAGAGGATAAAAGTGGCAGATCAATCGCCGCTTATCCAGTGCTCTATGTGCCTTGGCTATGGGCACTCCAGGAGGTTTTGCAAGGAGGCAGAGGAGAAATGCAGCCACTGTGGAGGTGCTCACTTGAAAGCCAAGTGCGACAGCTGGCAGTCTGGAACTGCCCCCTCTTGCTGCAACTGCAAGCGCGCCGGGCTGGACGTTGTGAATCATAACGCGTTTGGTCTGGAATGCGCGGTGAGGAAGAAGTGGGAAGCCCTAGCCAGGGCTACAATAGCCTACTGCTAAGGGCGCCCCAAGCATCACAGCGGTCATGAAAAAGCCCTACCGGGTGTTCCAAGCCAATCTGCAGAGAAAGGAGCTCGCCACCCAAGAACTTATGCTTGAGGCTCTCAACCAAAAAGTATCCATTGCACTGATTCAGGAGCCATATGTAGGCGGGATCGGAAGAATGAAGGACTACACCGGAGTGCGTATCTTTCAGCATGTCAACAACGGGGACGGTGCTACGGTCAAAGCCGCAATTGGTATATTTGACGGCGACATGACCGCTGTATTGGACACTAAACTCACCACCACTAACATAGTGGTGGTGCGAATAAAGACAAGCGCGTGGGAGATGGGTGTAGTCTCTTATTATTTTGAACCCGATAAACCAATTGAGCCATACCTGGATCAGTTGCAGAGTATAGTCGAGAACCTCGCAACAAAATACGTTGTGGTGGGCGGTGATGCAAACGCATGGAACACCTGGTGGGGCAGTAAGAAAACAGACAGCAGAGGGGAAGCGATGTTTGGAACATTGGGACTACTAGACTTGCAGGTGCTCAATCAGGGCAGCGCTCCGACTTTCGACACAGTTAGGGGCGACAAGCTTTTCTCTAGCTGTGTCGACATCACGGCGTGTTCCGAAGAGACGTTGCCCTTGGTGGATGATTGGACCGTGAGCGACAGCGTGACGAGCTCGGACCACAATACTATAGTTTTTCAGATAAGACTACGCAAAGCTAAAGGTATGGCTATCAACAGAACAACAAGAATCTATAACACTAAAAAAGCTAATTGGGATGAATTTCATGAGAAACTCGCCCAATTAATGAAAGAAGAAAATATAAATAAAAGGAACATAGATCAAATAGATAATAGAGAAGAACTAGATAATATAATACAGAGATACATCAATACAATAACGATAGCATGCAAAGATAGCATACCTTCTAAGAAAACAGTCCAAATTTTTAATTTACCATGGTGGAATGATGAGCTCGCCACGTTGAAGCGCGAAGTGAACACGAAGAAACGCCGAATCCGCTGCGCTGCTCCGGTCCGTAGAGACAAAGTCGTAAGAGAGTACCTGCAAGCAAAAGAAAACTATGAGTCCCAAGCAAAACAGGCGCAGATAACAAGCTGGAAGGCTTTTTGCGAGAGACAGGACAAGGAGAGTCTATGGGATGGGATCTACAGGGTTATTGGACGAACTATGAAAAGACATGAAGATCTTCCTCTAGTAAAAGGTGGTATTACCTATGACCCTAGCCAATCAGCGCAGATGCTGGCTGAGACCTTCTATCCGGAGGATCGGGCGGATAGTGACAATGCCGAACACCAACAAATAAGGCAGGCAGCAGAACAGGTAAACGGTTGGGCTCCGGATGACGTATTGGATCCACCGTTTACTTCTGTGGAACTAAAGAGCGCCGCCTTGAGCTTCAACCCCAAGAAAGCCCCCGGGTCGGATGGTCTCACCGCCGATATATGCCAGCGCGCTATATCCCTGGACGCCGACGTATACCTCAGCCTGGCAAATAAATGCCTAGAACTGGGTCACTTCCCGACCGTTTGGAAGGAGGCTACTGTGATAGTCCTCCGAAAACCAGCAAAGGAGGACTACACCAACCCCAAGGCCTACCGACTAATCGGTTTGTTACCCGTTCTGGGCAAGGTCCTGGAGAAGCTGCTCGTCAACCGGATCAAGTGGCACATATTGCCCGGGATGAGTACTCGCCAGTACGGATTCATGCCCCAAAGAAGCACCGAAGACTCCCTCTATGACCTGATGCAGCACATATATAGCAAGCTGAAAGAGAAAAAGATTATTACCATGATATCATTGGACATAGAGGGAGCTTTCGACAGTGCCTGGTGGCCCACTATCAGAGTCCGGCTGGCTGAGGAAAAGTGTCCCGTAAACATACGCCGTATGATGGACAGCTATCTCCGGGACAGAAAAGTCAGGGTGAGGTATGCGGGAACAGAATATTCTAAGCAAACTAACAAGGGATGCGTCCAGGGATCGATTGGTGGTCCCATCCTGTGGAATCTCCTATTGGATCCACTGCTGCGGGGCCTGGAGGAGCGGGGCGACTATTGTCAAGCTTTTGCTGATGATGTCGTCCTCCTCCTGGATGGCGACACGGGACTGGAGGTCTCGAGACGGGCCAATGCCGCTCTCGCCTATGTTCGGGATTGGGGAGTCCGAAATAAACTTAAGTTCGCACCACAGAAGACTAAAGCTATGGTGGTGACGAACAAATTGAAGTATGACTCCCCACGCCTGTGCATGGGGGGGATAGACATTGGTCTGTCACGCGAAATAAAGATCTTGGGGCTCACAATTGACGACAAACTAACTTTTAATGCACACGTCACCAACATCTGCTTAAAAGTGCAAAATTTGTACAAACAATTGTCGAGAGCCGCCAAGGTAAGCTGGGGCCTCCACCCACAGGTCATCAGGACCATTTATACAGCAGTAGTGGAGCCCATCGTCCTGTACGCAGCAAGCGCCTGGGCACCCGCAGCTAAGAAAATTGGCGTTCAAAAGCGCCTTAACGCAATACAGAGAGGTTTCGCCCAGAAAATAACAAAGTCATACCGGACTGTCTCCCTGAACTCAGCGTTGATACTGGCTGGAATACTTCCCTTGGACCTCAGAGTCCAGGAGGCAGCCGCCCTTTATGAAGCGAAAAGGGGAGTACTCCAGCGAGTACTAGGGGACAGGGAGATAGAGGTGAGAGCATCATACACCGCGCAGCCCCATCCGGCGGAGCAGTTGGACCTGCGGTTTACCAGTCTGGTGGAACAGGCTGAGGTGGAAACACACAACAGCCAAGCAGTGCGAATATTTACCGACGGCAGCAAAATTGAGGGCAAGGTTGGGGCCGCGCTATCCATATGGGATAGCGAGTCCGAAACCAAAGCCCTCAAGCTTAAACTGGGATCGCACTGCTCGGTCTACCAGGCTGAGCTGCTTGCACTGAGCAGAGCGGCCTCAATCGCAGCGCAGCGCCGGGAGAGGACCATTGGAATATATTCTGATTCAAGGTCCTCTCTCGAGGCAGTAGTCGGCTCTGTTTCCAGCCATCCGTTAGTAGCGAAAATAAAAGACAACCTCACGGTCTGTCGCACCCAGAACAAGGAAGTCTCTCTGTTCTGGGTGAAGGCACACGCCGGTTTGGAGGGAAACGAACGAGCCGACGAGCTCGCGAGGGAGGCGGCTCTGACATTAAAGAGAAAGCCGGACTACGACCAATGCCCGGTGTCATTCGTCAAGCGACAACTCCGTGAGGAGTCAATTGACGAGTGGAACCGGAGGTACACGTCCGGAGAGACCGCAGGTACAACGAAAATGTTCTTGCCGGATGCGCGCTTCGCCTTTAAGGTGGCAAAAAAGTTGGAAATCAATATGGTGCTCTCGCAGGTGTTGACAGGTCACGGGGGATTTGCGGGGTACCTGCACAGATTCAGGTGCAAGGATAGCGCGGGCTGCGTCTGTGATGATAGTATTGAAGAAACGATAGTCCATCTGGTTTTGGAATGTCCGCAGCACGGCGCAGCCCGCGAAGATCTGCAACAACAACTGCAGATGACTCTGTGCAGGGGCTCCGTACCCGTGATAATGGGCGAAACCTCCACCAGGGAGGCATTTTTGAAATTCTGCCACAAAGTGGCAAGAGTAGCTGTCGAGAGGAATAAGGCGAGGAATATAGATACATAGTATCTCTTGTATTGTTGAATATAAAGAATTACTAGTATAAAGATCCCATCGCTTTATTTCTTTCGGCATCTATTAAGCAAATTAACATTGTCTATCGATTATATGCAATAAACATGAAATCAAAAATGCATTTTAAAAATATCAGAAGGACACCAAAGTACAGACACTAAAACTCCCTGAGCACGCTTGTCAGGGGAAAACCACGACAATTAAAAAAAAAAAAAAAAAAAAAAAAAAACCTAACCTAACCCAGTTGCTCGCCGAGCGCCGTGGTGGGTGGACGTGTCGGTCCCCGGTCTCGGTCTCCGGTCTCGGTCCCCGGTCTCGGTCCCCGGTCTCGGTCCCCGGTCTCGGTCCCCGGTCTCGGTCCCCGGTCCCCGGTCCCCGGTCTCGGTCCCCGGTCTCGGTCCCCGGTCCCGGTCCCCGGTCCCGGTCCCCGGTCTTCTTTTTGAGGTGTGTGGGAGGACTTGGTGAGAGTGCGGGTGGTCATCGGTTTTCGGCTCTACTGTCTGAGCTGTGCGTCGAAAACGGAAGTAAAACAGTACTCCGACTTCCGCGGTCGGATGCTATCCAAGTGTCGATCCGCGGGAAGTGTCTGTGTCTTCGAGCTTCCAATCCAGTATTCATCTGGCTCCAGCAGCTGCGAGTCGCTGATCCCGCCGACAGTGCCGGGGTGTAAACGGACGGAGGAGGAGATCTGACCCCGGTGAGACCGGTTGCGGGAGATTGAAGTACGAAGATCTTGGACATTGATGCAGTAACTGCTAATCGTTGATCCCGACGACGGTGCCGGGGTGCAACAGACTGAGCAGAAGCTCTGACTCCGGTGAGGCCGGTCCTGGGAGATTTAAGTGTGAAGATCCCGGCCACTACTGCTGGTAACTGAACAATTTATTGACTTTTCAGCTACGTTAATATTAATAAGTCTCGGAGTTGTAAATATATTATAGTCTTAAGTTAATAGTTGATATCCTTATAATTGCGTATTATATTCGTTAGCTAGTTGCTCAATAGCGTTTAATCGAAACTTGTCTCGGTGAATCATGTCCTCCTCGTCGACTGGTAGTATTGGCAGCAGGACGGCGGCGAAACCATGCTCGCCAGCCAAACAAATTAAAAGGTTGGCATCGGCTGTGCGGAAGGTTAATCGGAAATCCCCGAAACGGCCCCGTGCTGTAAAGGCTGAGAATGTGATGGGCCACGAGAAGGATGAGAAATCGACCACGCAGTCGACTGCCCCGACCAAAGGAAGTGCGGGTGGTAGTAACACCGACAGCGAGTACGCCAGCGCACCAAGTACACCGGGACTTATCTCCGGAGTGGAGTCGCTGGCTCGCACTCGCCGAAGTAGCGAAGGCGACATGGTGGCCACATCCACGCCGGAGATGAGGCCGCGCAATGAGCCGGTCAACCCCAAGCCACGCTCAGAGTCCTCATTGCTCCGGATCAGAGCTCAGTTGAGAGCGGCGGCGGAAGTTGGGATGGAACATAGTGTGAGGCACGCAGAAGAACCGAGGCAGGAGGAGGGAGAGGGGGAGTCTTCCTTCATGTCCGATGTCTCGACTGTGGGAATGGGAGCTCTCCACGACTTGCCACGCCTCGCAAACGCTCTTCTCCAGAAAACAAAGACAAGACTGGAGGAGAGTAGGAACATGAATCGCGAAATAAGGGAGGACGTGTGCAGCGGGTTGCATGGCCTCCATGAAATGATTTTGCGCCTCTCCGACTCGCGCAACCGCCACATAGCCGACAAGGAGAAAATGAGAGCTGGTTACGAGAGACGCATAAGCCTGATTGAGGCAAAGTATGGGGCCTCGCTTACTGAGCTTGACAAGCGCCATGTTGAACTTATATCTGAAACAAAGCGCAAAGTGGAACAAACTTTTAACGAGGCGGAGGCTGTTAGGTATTTAATGTATGAACTGGAAACACAGGTCAAAGATCTTAAAGCGGCGATCGATCCGAAAACGTCTCCTGCAAATCTGGAACTGCGAAGGGTTCAAGAAGACATAGCAGCACTTAGGCTGGAGGTGGGGACCCTGAACGTCACCTTGGAGGAGAGCAAGATCCAGAGACCTAAGACAGCAGAGGTACCGCAAGCAGAGCCGCGGAACGTAATTAATTACGACCAAGAGTTGATAGGCGAGGACGGATCACAAGTCCCCGTCAAGGATAAGACCTACGCGGGGGTTGTGTTGTCCCAGAGGCAAGGAACACCTGCGGGACCTCGCTACATGGCACAGGCACAAACCCAGCATCAGCGTCAGGGAGGGGCTACATACGCCCAGATGATTCAACCCAAACACGGCATCATGTTAGAATCCGTGGACCCAAGACATACGAGCGAAGACATCCTCCGAGATGTCAAAGCGAAAGTAGATGTTATAGATCTGGGCATAGGGGTAAATAAAGTGGCGAAGATAAGTGGCGCCCGGGTAGTCATAAATTGCGACACGGAGACAGACAAAGCAAAGCTCAGAAAAGCTATTAGAGAGCAAAGCCAGGACCTAACTGTCAAAGACATGAAAAATAAGAAACCGCTGCTCAGATTAATCGGGGTAGTGGCGGACATTGAGAATTCAAAAGTAGAAGAGGCCATAAAAAATCAGAATAAGGGACTGTTGGCTGGGATCCCGGAGGAAGAAAAAGTGGTAAGAGTAATGCGTAAAACGAAGGGCCGGATAAGCCTCCTGAATAACATCATAATTGAGACGAGCCCAGTAATGTGGAAACGGATGCAGAACCAGAAGGTAAGAATTGGCTATCAGGTGGTTACGGTGGTAGACCAAACGCCGCTAATTCAATGTTACAAATGCATGGGATTTAGCCACAGGGCACACGAATGTAAGGGTAAGGCAAAATGCGGGCATTGCGCAGGGGAACACGAAACCCGGCAATGCAATAGCAGAGGCATGCCCCCGAGCTGTACTAACTGCGCAGCCCAGGGAAACCGAAGCACAGATCACCCAGCATATAGTTCCAACTGCCCTGAATGGGAGAAATGGGACAGACTGGCACGAGCATCAGTTTCTTATTGCTAAGGGCAACCAGGATGAAATAAGTGGTGCTACAAACTACGACCCGGGCGGTAGTATGAATCGGACACAAATGGATGACCAGAGTAGTCCGGGGAGCCACACCAAGCTCTCAATGGCAAGCGTAAATCTGGGAAGGGGCTACATGGCACAGAAAGAGCTACTGAGAGAAGCAACCAAGCAGAAGATCCCAATCTTGATAACACAGGAACCTTATGTGGGAGCGAACGCCAGTGTCTCGGCGAACTACAGAATCATCCAGCAGGTGACGCAAAACAAAAGCAAGCCAGTAAAATCAGCAATTTTTGTATTGGACAGTAACATTCGTATAATAGAAAATAGTGATTATATTAATGAAAATATTGTGTCATGTTTGCTTAAAATGGGGGACAGGACCCTTGGTTTAATGGGGGTTTATCTAGAAAAGGATAGGGACATTGTCCAAGATCTGCTGTTGATTGAAGAGTTTGTCGGTGGTCTTAACACTGATGATATAATTATTACAGGAGACTTTAACGCCAAGAGTCAATGGTGGGGGTGCGAAATGGAAGATGATAGGGGGTTAAAAATAGTTGAATCCCTAGCCCGCCTAAACATGCATGTTATCAATGAAGGTAAGACGCCCACTTTCTATGCGGTACGGAACAACCGACTGTACACCAGTATTGTGGATCTCACGCTTAGTACCACCAGTTTGTTACACCGAGTAGTTGATTGGAGAGTGGATACGGATCTGGTGCTGACTTCGGACCACAGAGCTATCCGATTTGACATCGAGCTAAATGGCCAAACAAGCGGAGAAGTGATCAGACAATCGACACGAAAATATAATACCTCTAAGGCAGACTGGGCGGCCTTTGCGACCCACCTCACAGGAAATCTGAGATCCGGTGGATTAACGGCTGAAGCTATTAACGTAGTTGACAACCTTGAAGGCATCGAGGAAGCAGTTGTTAAATTCGTCAGGTGTATTACGGATGCCTGCGACAGCACAATTGCGAAAATTTCTAAAAGGGTTAACACTGGCAAATCAGAGTGGTGGACCAAGGAGCTGTCTCTCGCCAAGAAAGAGGTTATAAGAAGACGGAACAGGATTCGGAATGCGAACCCACGAAGGAGACCATTCGTGGTAAATGACTACCTCACAGAACTGGCAGCATATAAGGCCCTGATTCAGAGCAGCATAACTTCCAGTTGGAGGCGGTTCTGTGAAAGAGAAGACCGAGAGTCTTTCTGGGACGGCATCTACAGAATTATACGAAAGAAAACAAAAGTAGAAGGAGAACGTTTGTTGCGATCACCTACAAGCCAACGGATTATGTCACCGAAAGAATCAGCTGAACTGTTAGCACAAACATTTTACCCGCATGACGACCCTACTACGGATACAGCTGAACAAGGAGAATTAAGAAACTCAATAGAAGAAGAGATAGGAAAACTCGACAATACCCCAGCAGTTCCTTTCACCAAGGATGAACTCGAGGCGGTGCTAACCAACATGAGCCCTAAAAAAGCGCCTGGTGAGGATGGACTGACTGCGGACATATGTACTAGAGTCTTCCAAGCACATCCGGACGTACTATTGAGCATATATAACAAATGCCTGGAAAAGGCTTACTTTCCCCAGGTATGGAAAGAAGCTACCATAAAAGTCATTCCCAAGCCGCAAAAGGAGGACTACTCTGTACCTAAGGCATACCGACCTATAGGTCTTCTCCCTATACTAGGAAAGACCCTGGAGAAGATGTTCGCTAATCGGGTAGCATGGCGACTAGGAAGCAGTAAGGCTCTAAACCCTCGCCAGTATGGATTTACTGAGCAAAGAAGTACAGAGGATGCTCTTTATGATGCAGTGGAGATAATAGAAGCCGCAGTACTGGGACGGGAAATAGCAGTAGCGGTCTCTTTGGATATTGAAGGGGCGTTCGATAACGCGTGGTGGCCAGCCATATTGCGCCAACTTATTCGCAAGCAACTGGACACCTCCCTTATAAAACTGGCGAAAAGCTATTTATCATCTCGCAGAGTTACAGTCAGATATTCTGGAGAGCAAATTATAAGAGAAACGAATAAAGGGTGCATTCAAGGGTCCACGTGTGGCCCGCTTTTATGGAACATAATGCTGGATACCATATTCGAAGAAGTGCAGCAGGAAGGAGTCCACATCCAGGCTTTTGCAGACGACATCTTGTTGGTGGCTACGGGTAAAAGGGGCGAACAAGTCGAGGTGAGACTCAATGAGGCCCTAAAGGCCGTAGTCAAGTGGGGTGACAAAAACAAATTGAGATTTGCGCCCCATAAGACACAAGCAACACTTTTTACCAGAAAGTTACGATACTACAAGCCTAGGATCATAATGAGCGAGATAGAGATTCCACTATTGGAAAGTATCAAAATATTGGGTCTAACCATAGATAGGAACCTCAACTATGTGGAGCATATAAGTCAAGCCATGAACAAAGCGATAAACTTATACAAGGGAGTATCCAGAACAGCCAGAGCCCATTGGGGATTAAACCCTGAAATAGTTCGGATAATATACATATCAGTCGTGGAGCCGATTGTACTTTACGCCGCCAATGTATGGGCAAGCAAAAGTCATACGGTGCAGATTAAAAAGAAACTTGACCACATAACCAGGATATTTGCTATACTTATAAGCAAGTCCCATAGAACAACGTCCCTCACATCTAGTGCTCTATTAGCAGGAATAATTCCACTGGACTTAAGGTCACTTGAAAGAAGAAAACTCTATGAGGTTAAAAAAGGTAAGCCCCTGGAACAGTTACCTGGCAGGACGCTGGAAGAACAATTGAGTCCTTTTGATCTACCTCATCCAGCCCATCGCCTGTCCATAAGACACGGAACTATCAATGATACAGAAGAACTGGAAGCGATCTCTGACGAGAAACCCATGATGTTCACGGATGGGAGTAAAATCAATGGTAAAGTTGGAGCAGCTGTAACAATTTGGGTGAATGGGGTGGAGAAGAAGCGGCGGCTTTTATCACTGCCTGGTTACTGCACAGTCTTCCAAGCCGAGCTGACAGGCCTGCAAGGGGCTGTTCAGATCATGAATATAGAGGAAAAATATAAAAAGGCCAAAGTATGCAGCGACTCAAAGTCAGCATTGGAATGCCTAGCAAACCCTAGCTCACTCCACCCACTGGTGTGCGATATCAAAACTTTAATCGGGAATTTGAGGGCGTCAGGAGGAGAAGTGGAATTATTCTGGATCAGGGCGCATACCGGACTGCCTGGGAATGAGCGGGCCGACGAATTGGCAAAAATGGCTGCGCTCAGATCAAAAGTCGCGCCGGTCTACGATTACTTCCCGCTATCAATGGCTAAAAGGGTCATCAGGGAAGCCACCATCAAGAAATGGCAAGATAGATATACTGAATCACAAACAGGCAAAGTAACTAAAATGTTTTTCCCTGATGTCAAATCAGCATACAAAATACTTAAGGAAATTAAGCGTGACAACTTGACGTCGCAAATGCTAACCGGCCATGGGGGGTTCAAAGCGTACCTTAGTCGCTTCGAACTTACCACGGATTCTGCCTGCATCTGCGACGGGGAAACTGTAGAGGATGTGACGCATATACTGTTGGAGTGTCCCAGATTTATGAGAGAGAGATGGGATTGTGAATGCGCGATGGATCTAAAACTAGAGCGTGAGACATTGAGCATCGCAATTGGCAATGAGAACTGCCGCCCGCACTTTCTCCCCTATGCAAGGAGCGTTACCAGGAAGGCAGCCATACGGAATGGCTCAAGGATAGTATAGCGCGCTAGGACTACTTGAGGCTCTTCTTGAGGGGGCGGCAAATGTTAAAATGTCATTTACGTACTCCGCATCTGTCCCCTCCTCGGGAAGTAGCCCGGTGGCGGATTGGCCGAGACAAGGGATTAGTTAATTAGAGTAAGTAGTGTAAGTGGTGTAAACCAATTTGTGTAAATAGCTTTATTTGTTTAGTGAGGTTAGGTAGATTATAAGTTCTCTCTTCTGGTCCCTGGCCTGCAGCCTGCGGCCCGCGGTCCTGGGGCCGGGGTCCTCGGTCCTGGGGCCGGGGTCCTCGGTCCGCGGTCCCCGATCCGTGGTCCTCGGTCCTCGGTCCCTGGTCCTCGGTCCCCGGTCCTCGGTCCTCGGTCCCCGGCCCTCGGTCCTTGAATATAAAACGGTCGCTAAAAATGTCGCCGTTTAATCGGAGGATGCAGGCTTCTCCTCCAACTGGAAGGTGATACTATGAAAAAAAAAAAAAACCTAACCCATCTTGCTAAAGAGCTCTTTTGCGCCGTAATCCAGGTTCTTCTCGCCTTGCGCGGTCCCGTCGCGCTGTGCTCGACACTCGATCGCCTACGGTGTGCTGGAAGCATAAAGAAAATTTTTAATTTTCGGAAAATTCGTGAAAAATTGGGAAAAATTTGTACTAATTTTCCCCAATTTAGCGCGAATTCTGTGCTAGGCGGGCTCGTAGGTGCGTCCTGAGGCGTGCCGTCGCGGCCGCGATCGCGCGAGTCGCAGAAAACTGCGATTTTCGCGAAAAACGGGCTCCCCCCACCCGCCCTATCTTGGTTACTGAGGTAGTGTCGAGCGCTACTGTAGGGAGAGCCGCTAAAATTAAATCTCATTTTTGACAGTGAGAAAGCTGTTGACGGCTTGAGGACGCCTTGTGGGGCCCTATACACTTCGCAAGTCGCTTCTCAAGTCCAAACTTTGACTCTGGGACTCTCTACACTCCCAGAAATCTGCTAAATTATTGAATTTAACTGACTAAAATTTTATAAATATTTTACGAGACAAGGGTGGGCACACTCTTTCAGCTTAAATTGACTGTTGGAAGGCTCTTTACACCTTCCAACAAATCATTTTTAGTATAAGTTATTTTAATCTGTTGACTTTGGGAGGATTTTACACCTCCCAATTTACATTGTTTTTAGATTTTAAATATTGACTTTATTTGTTTGTTGTGCCGTCCCTAGCTTTATTATTTATTGTTTTAAATTATTGACTGTCGGAGGCTTTATACACCTCCGACTAAATTATTTGTTGTGTCGTCCTAGATAAGATTATTTATTACTATTTTAAATTGTTGACTGTTGGGAGGCTCTTTTCCACCTTAAAAAAAAGGAGGAGGTTCTCAATTCGTCGGAATCTTTTTTTTTTTATTTTTTTTATTTTTTATGTATGTTCCCCGATTACTCGAAGATGCGTGGACCAATTTCGAAATTTTTTTTTTTTTGTTTGATAGGGTATAGTTCACAGATGGTCCCATTGTCATCAAGTCAGGATTTGATGATGGGATCCTGGAGAAATCGAGGGAACTCTTCAAATTTTATAGGCACACTTGAAGTGATTTGGGTATTGTTTGAAAGAGTAATTTTTTCCAGGTAGTCTTATGGTCATCACGTCGGGATCTGATGATGGGATGTTGGTAAAATCGAGGGAACTCTTCATATTTTGCTAGTATACTTGAAGCGATTTAGGTATTTTTTATAGTTACGATTGCATTTCCTTGCAGTCATCAAGTAATGACTGTATTCATCAAGTCAGGATCTGATGATAGGATCTTGGAGAAATTGAGGGAACTCTTCAGATTTTAGAAGCATACTTCAAGCGATGTGGGCATTTTTTCCAATGCCTTGCGCATTAGTTGTTTTCCACTAAAAAGTATAAAATAAAATGGAAAATTCTTTCCAAAAAACCAACTTCAAATGCCACTACAAAGAATGAAATAATTTTTAATGTACACCAATTCGAAGTCGGGCAATGTTTCGTTCATTCAATAATAGTCCTTGGTATTGTCGATAATTTTGTCGTTTCTTTGCACATCAAGTTTTATAATAAGAAGGACTATTAATGATTGAACGAAACATTGCCCGACTTCGAATTGGTGTACATTAAAAATTATTTCATTCTTTGTAGTGGCATTTGAAGTTGGTTTTTTGGAAAGAATTTTCCATTTTATTACACCTCCCAACTAAATACAAACTTTATTCTTTTTTTTACTGCTAAGGACACCTTTCTCTTCGCCTAAATATGGCAACAAGGGCCACGACATCCAGCTCGGGCAGACCAAACGTGAAAAACGTTAGCGTGGAGCATGCGGATGCAGAGCCCCGCAAAAGACCCCTTACCAAACCGCCGTCACCGGACCTATCGTCCTGGGCGAGGTCGGCCGCGGAGGGCCCCCTGGGAGAGCTCGGTTCGGTTGCGAACAGGCTCTTCCAGGAGGCAAAAATGCAGCTGGAGCAGTCGGGAAATATAAAGTCCAGCATAAAGGAGACGGTGATGGAATGTCTGTCGAGTCTCTACACTGCTGTGTTGAGACTCGGCGGCGGTGCACCGTCACCCACGACTGTCCCGGCTGTCACGGCGGCCGACTTCGCCAGGGAGGTGATGGCGGAATTGCAGCAGCAGAAGGAACTGGTTGCCGCAGCCAGAGCCGACATGGGTGTCGTCAGGGACCAAGTTCAAAAACTCACAGACATTCACGATAAGTACAAGGTCACTGAGGGCATCACGTACGCGGCGATGGCTGCGACGGCCAGACCGATTGGCGTCTCCCCGCCTCCTCAGCCTGTCCACTCGATGGTCGTATCGTCGGTTGATGCTCACGACACGAGCGAATATGTTATAAACAAGATTCGCACGGCCGTGAGCGCCAAAACGACGGGCATACGGGTGGACAGGCTGCGAAAGGCCCGCGAACAAAAGGTGGTGTTGGGCTGCCAGTCTCGGGAAGAGCTGGCCAAGGTTGCCGAGAGGCTCAGGGCAGGCAACCCGACACTACTCATGGAGGAGAAAGCCAATCGGGATCCTCTCGTCATTTTACACAACGTTTTAAAAATAAATAGTGACGAGGATGTCCTGGGTGCCTTAAGGAGGCAGAACTCTGCCATACTGGGGGCGATACCGGAGAGCGAGTATCGGGCGAGTGTGCGGTTCCGCAGGAGGGCTAGGAACCCACTCGAGAGCCATGTCGTTCTCCAGGTGTCGCCGCCGGTGTGGCGGAGTCTCACTCTGGCAGGCAAAGTCCACGTGGACCTGCAGCGAGTAACGGTCAAAGACCAATCCCCACTGGTGCAGTGCTCCAGGTGTCTCGGATACGGACATGGTCGGAAGACCTGCACCGAGTCCGTAGACACCTGCAGCCACTGCGCGGGCTCACACCTGCGTAGTGAATGTCCAGTGTGAAAGGCACCCCTCACCTATCTTCAGTACACTGGCCGTGCTCTTGCTCACCCGTCTCCGAAATCCTCAATCAGCTCTCTCCGTATTTTTCCTCTGAATAAGTTTTTCTGAAACGATTAGTAAAAAAAAAATTTCATACAAAATTGTTCAGGAGAGGTGATCTATTAGTGCCCAATGCACGAGTAATATTCTGTGAATATTTCAAACATCCACCTGTTGCCGTTATCAATATCAAGCAAAAATAAGCAAAAAATATAATCACGTTAGTTGAATGGGAGCCCCTTTAATATTTGTTTTATTATTATGTTTTGTTGTAATTAGTATTTATTATAGCGGCAACAGAAATACATCTGTGAAAATTTCAAGTCTGTATAACTATCACGGTTCCAGGCAGTCTTGTAACAGACGGACGGACGGACGGACAGTGAAGTCTGAGTAATAGGGTCCCGTGTTTACCGTTTGGTCTAAAAATAATAGGGTATTTTACAAGCAGAACCCAGTAAGATTAACCACAAGATCATTGGGCTATTGCGGATGGTATATAATCAAACTATTTTTTTTTTAATAAAAATTTAATCACAATATACTTAATAGAAACCTATGTATAGTTTGTATAGGCGTAATTAACGATTAAAACTCTAAATAACAATAATATAAAATATAATAATTATTAGGTAACCAAAAGTTGTAACAGTCATTATTACTTAGATATTTCATTTATAATATTTTCGATGGGTTCATAAAAGCTATAGAAATTTAACAAAAATAACAACTGGTAGATTCACCATAATTATATAAACATGATAAATTATTATACTAAGTTGTTTCTTTAATCTCGTCCTAAATATTACGATCCGTACAATTAACCTAATATTTATGGCAACATTTTAAGCTTCGAGTTCACCGAGCTACTTCAACATGTTAAGTGTTACATTATTTTATTCATTCATAATAATATTTTTTTTAAACTAAACTGGCTTTAAGTGCTCAGTGAACTACGGTATGGTATTATGCAAAATACGTTTAAGAGAAATCGTTAACATCGAAACTTTTTTATTTCTAAATAGCACGACCGCAGCGTCGACCGTCGCGCGCTGGGCCCGCTCACAGACTCAGAAAGTAGAAGGCGAGCAATGCGAGCGCGTACAGCGCGCCGCTCGCCGTCAGCAGCACGCGCACCGCCGCGCGCTGCGAGCGACTCGCGCGCCGCACCAGCGCGCTCGCCGCGCGCACCGTGCGCAGCGCGCCCGCGCCCCGCGCCGCCGAGCGCGGCGCCAGCGGCGTCGCGTACGCGTGCTCCGGCGAGTCCCGCGCGCGCCGCCGCGAGCCGTCCGGCAACGCGAACTCGGGGCGCGGTGCGGCGCCGACCTCGCTCGGCGGCGGGGCCGGCTCGCGGCGCCGACGACGCTCCGCGGGGAGTGCGGCGGGCGGGATGGCGGGCGGGGCGGCGGGCGCCTGGCGGTGCGTCAGCGGCAGGCGGCGCGGCGGGTAGTCTGCGCGCGCGTCCGCGAACACGGCCGGCACGTCGCGCCGCGCCCGGCCGGCGGCGGGCAGGCGCGGCGGAGCGCGGGGCGGCGGCGCGGCGTCACCCTGCAGCAGGCCGGCGCGAGGCGCGGGAGCGGGCGGCGGCGGCGGCGGCGGCGCGTGGTGCGGCGCGCGGCCGGGCGCGGGCGCGGCGCGCAGCGGCAGGCCGTAGCGGAAGTAGCGGTCGCTGTAGACGACGGCGGCGGCGGGCAGCAGCTCGTAGAGGGCGGCGGCGAGGCTGCGGCGCGCGGCGGGGCGCGTGCGGCGCGGAAGCAGGCGGCGCAGCGCGCGGCGCGGGGGCACACACTCGTAGGGCGAGGCGGCGCGCGGCGCGGGGCGCGGGCGGCGCGAGCGGCCTCGCGGGACGCGTCAGTCGGGCGGCAGGGCGCGCGCGCGCTGCGCCTCCTCCAGGTCGTGTAAAACCTCCAGGATGCAGGCGGAGCTCCATGCCTAAGAAAATATTATTAAAGTACCTAATTGAGAAAGTTTTGAAGCAAAGCGGGGGCCTACCCCTTGAGAAATTTCGTCTCGACAGTAAAGGTCCACATTAGGTGAGTTAGGTGATAATTATACGTCACCTATACATCCAATACGATTACTAGGTAATGTCAGCTGCTCGATTGGATAGTTGATCTCAATCACCTATCCAATCGAGCTCGCAACACGTGCGATGTTCCAAAATGCTATGGAGGCGCCTCAGCGAACACGCGCCTCCTTCCAACTGAACACGGCGACAGGACGTCCTAGCCACGGCCGGGGGGGAAACGGGCCGCCGGCGCGGTGCCGCCGGGTTCCTCGCTACAGCGCCATCTGCACGCCGTGCGTAAACTCCCACGCTTGTCACTTTCCATTCGGTCGAGCGGTCGATGGACCTCGGGACTATTTTTCTGTTAGGTCGCGCCTTGTTTGTTGAAATTGTATCAAATTGAAGCGTATTTTGGTGAGCTCGGGCAGGCCGCGCCACGGCGACGCGCGCAGCTCGGCCAGCAGCGGGCCCAGCGCGGCCAGCACGTCGGCCCGCGCGCGCACAGCACGTACCTGCGTGCGGCACGAGTCGCGGCAGTAGGCGCCGCCCGCGTTGGTGAGCTCGGGCAGGCCGCGCCACGGCGACGCGCGCAGCTCGGCCAGCAGCGGGCCCAGCGCGGCCAGCACGTCGGCCCGCGCGCGCACAGCACGTACCTGCGTGCGGCACGAGTCGCGGCAGTAGGCGCCGCCCGCGTTGGTGAGCTCGGGCAGGCCGCGCCACGGCGACGCGCGCAGCTCGGCCAGCAGCGGGCCCAGCGCGGCCAGCACGTCGGCCCGCGCGCGCGCCGCGCAGCCCGCCGCCGGCGCGAAGTGCAGGCGCGCGCGCAGGTAGAAGCCCAGCGGCCACACCCACTCGGGGCCCTGGTGGTAGTTGAAGCCGTGCGCCACGGCGGGGTCGGCCGAGTCGTCCGCGTTGTCGTAGTCGGGGCGGTAGGCCCAGTCGGCGGGGTCCAGCGTCTTGAGGCCGAGCGGGCCGCGCAGCAGGCGCTCCACGGCGTCCAGCGCGGCCCACGCGTGGCGCGCGTCGAACAGCTCGGGCGCCACGCCCATGGCCACGGCGAAGTTGCAGCGCAGCTGGTAGTCGGCCCACGGCCGCGTGGCGCCGTGCGTGTCCTTGTAGATGGCGCGCCGGTGCACCAGGTCGGGGCGCGCGTCGGCCGCCGACGGCGCGGCCGGCACCCAGAAGTGGCGCTCGAAGTTGCGGCGCACGCGCTCCGCCCACTGCGCCCACGTCCAGGCCGTGAGCGCGCCGTCGCGGTGGCGCCGCGCCACGCCCGGGTGCGGGTAGCGGCCGGCGGCGTGCTGCGCGGCCAGCCAGCTCACCACGGCGTGGCACAGCGCCACGAGCTCCACGGCGCTGCCGTCGCGCGGCGTGGCGGGGCGGCCGCGCGTGCCCGCCTTGTCGGACGAGCCCATCTTGTCCATCCACGTGCCGCAGTTGTGGTCGTTGCCGCCGAACGGGAAGCCGGTCTCGGGGTCGACGCCGATCTGCACGGTGAAGCCCGCGTCCGCCATGTGCGCGTCGATGCCGCGGCCGGCGTCGCGCTCGCGGAACACGAGCCCCTGGAAGTGCACGTCCAGCGCCTCCTGCACCACGGCGTGCAGCGGCTGCTCGACGCCGGCGCCGGGCTCGCTGTCGTCGCGCGGGAACAGGCGCGGCACGGCGGCGTGCAGCAGCGCGTCGTCGGGCGCCGCGTCGCAGTACTGGCGCACGGCGTGCAGCCACCACCACACGGCGTCGCGGCAGTTGTAGCGCGCGCGCCGCCCGCCGTCCAGCAGGTTGGGCACGAGCCCGTGGCGCAGGCACGCGCCGAACGCCAGGATGTGGTTGCGCGCGTCGTCGAAGCGGCGCGGCAGCAGGAACAGGCCGCGCAGCGCGACGAAGGTGTCGCGCCCCCAGCAGCGCATGTAGCCCACGGCGAAGTGCGGCAGGCCGGCCGACAGCGACGGCGCGTCGGCGGGCGCGGGCGGCGGCAGGCGCGCCGACGGCACGGCGCCCGCCAGCTGCACGCCGGTGAGCGCCAGCGCGCGCGCCATGGGCCCGCCGCGCGCCGCGCCGCCCAGCCGCGCCAGCGCCGCGCGCCGCACGCCCGAGAACAGCGCGCGCATCACCGCCTGCGACGAGCGACAACGTTACTCTCTTGCGGTTGGGACTTTAAGAACATTATTGCAGCGACCAGTTTGGGTGAGCAAAAATTATGAAACTAGCGTCATTGGCACGTTATACCGTATAGCGCCATCTCTACAATTTATGTGGAACTTAAATGTGAATATACTACTGAATTTTTGTTATACATAATGAAAATGAAAATGCAAATGAAAATATTTATTTTTCACATAGGCCTAAATAACAGGCTCTTATGAAAAGTCAAAACTCTACCGCCAGGTTTGGAAAGCAGGTTTGCACCGAGAAGAACTGACAAGAAACTCGGCACTTGCTCTTTTCAAAAATCTCATTATTATAATACAAGATTTCTTATAGATTATGAAAAATTATAACATATTTTAAGATATCTCGTGAGGAGATGGAAGCATATTTCTATCATTCCAAGAATCATTGTCGTTAAGAAATTCTTCAATGATATAGTAACCATGATTAATTAAATGTTTCTTGACAGTGTCTTTAAACCTGTGCAGAGGTAAGTCCAAAACAGACTTCAAGATCATATTGTAGAAGCGTACACTCAACCCCACAAATAACCTCTGTACCTTACGCAAACGGTGTGGCACTATAACCAACTTATGTCCTCCATTTCTAATTGGACGATTACTTATATCTATCCGTTGGTCATGTCATCTACTGTTGCTTGACTTGGTTTAAAGATGGCACTGTTAAGATATGAACACATTCATGTTTTCACTTTTATCGACATTCCCGGGGTGCCACGTCTTTTTTATCATCTGCAACATGGACGGGGTCGATAGGCTCCTAACCCGAGCGCCGAGCGGGCACGGAGTCTTCAACACCTACCTGCACGGAATCGGCAAGGCAGATAATGAGGACTGCTTCTGTGAAGAAGATACTCCGAACCATGCTATCTTCGAATGCCAGGAGTTCAAAAACGTGCGGAACAAGGCACAAGGGAGTGGAGAACCTATCACGATAGACAACTTGGTGCCACTAATGCTTAGCAGTAAAAAGAGCTGGGACAAGGAGGCTAACATGCTACGTACAATCATGGAAAGGAGAGTAAAGGATGAAATGGACAGGCCAAAGAGCAAACCACGAGTAGAACTGCCAGACAGCCCTCTTGCTGAAGTAATGCTTCGTGCGGTTCCAGGTGGCCAGAGAGCGTAGGAGGTTTTTAGTCCGTAGGTCGCTGGGTATACCACCTCTCTCAGCGAAGTCGGGCATGTCGTATGGCATCCATGAGATTTTCCTCCTATAGGGAACAAAAAAAAAACATGGACGGGGTAAAATAACGGTTCAACACAGCCACGCAGCCACGTAGAGGAACACCAGGAGATACGAGCTTTGTTGGAAATGTAACTGGTAACAGCAATCAGACCCGATTATTACCATTAGTTAAAACTCGATTGCAATCTTGCCCGCGGTGAAAGCGCGGTAAAATATTTATATTTTAATTTTTTTTGCATAAAGGAGCACCTCGAAATAGGCCGGCACGAGGAAGCGCGGCAGGTCCTCGAGCGGGCGCAGCGCGTCGCGGTAGCGCGCCGCCACGGGCGCCAGGCGCGGGTCGGCCTCCAGGCGCTGCGCCGTGTAGCGCGCCAGCCAGTCGCCCGCGCGCAGGTTGTCGCACAGCGCGTGCCCCAGCGCGTCCGCCGCCGCCACGTCGCGCAGCAGCGCCGCCGCGCCCTGCAGCCCCGCGTACACCAGCGCGCCGTGGCCCGGCACGTCGTACGCGCCGCCCGCGCCGCCGCCGCGCTCGCGCTCCTCCGCCTCGCAGCAGTACAGCAGCGCGCGGAAGTCCCCCGCGCCAAGCGGCGCCAGCGCGGGCGCCAGCGCCAGCGCGTCGCGGCCGGCGTGCAGCGCGCGCAGGCGGGCGTGCAGCGCGGCCAGCGCGGCGGCGGCGGGCGCGTGCGGCGACACGCGCACGGCGGCCACGGCGCCGGGGCGCAGCGCGCGGAACTCCAGCACGGTGAGCGCGCCCTCGCGCCGCGCGGCCGCGAACACGGCGGACTGCGCCAGCGGCACGGCGCGGCGCACGTGCGCGCGGTACTCGCGCAGCCCGTCCACGTAGCGCGCGTGCGGCGCGTGCGGCGCGGGCGGCTGCAGCGCGCGGCCGGTGCGCGCGTGGTCGCGGTGCAGCAGGCACGCCTCCAGCGCGATCTCGTCCAGCCGCCCCTCGAAGCGCAGCGGTGCCACGGTGCGCCCGCCGTGCGCCGGCTCGGGCGCCGCGAACGCCGTGAACGCGACCAGGATCACCGACTGCCGCGACCAACGACGACCATTACACCGACCCTTTGTTCGTCGACTCGAGGCGATTCGAGCAGTCCCGGATTCATTTTATCAGAATCTTGTCATCTTATCTATGATACTGGGATTTTTGATATTCGTTAAGGAATTTTTCAATACAAGACTGAATTTTTGTTTTGTTGTTGACTTTTTGTTACTGCCCCGAATTCGTTGATTTTTAGGGTTCCGTAGCCGAATGGCAAAAAACGGAACCCTTATAAATTCGTCATGTCTGTCTGTCCGTCTGTCCGTCTGTCCGTCTGTCCGTCTGTCCGTCCGTATGTCACAGCCACTTTTTTCCGAAACTATAAGAGCTATACTGTTGAAACTTGGTAAGTAGATGTATTCTATGAACCACATTAAGGTTTTCATACACAATTTTAAAAAAAGTAATAAATTTTGGGGGTGCCCCATACTTAGAACTGAAACTCAAAATTTTTTTCATCAAACCCATATGTGTGGGGTATCTATGGATAGGTCTTCAAAAATGATACTAAGGTTTCTAATATCATTTTTCTCTAAAATGAATAGCTTGCGCGAGAGACACTTCCAAAGTGGTAAAATGTGTGTCCCCCCCCCTGTAACTTCCAAAATAAGAGTATGATAAAACTAAAAAAAATATATGATGTAGATTACCATGCAAACTTCCACCGAAAATTGGTTTGAACGAGATCTAATAAGTACTTTTTTGATATTTACAATAAAACCTCTAAAAACAAAGTTAGTTTTGCGGTTCGATAAGAAAAGTGGTTTTTATGGTTTTATTCCTCCGGTTGAAGTACGGAACCCTCAGTGCGCGAGTCCGACTCGCACTTGACAGGTTTTTATATCGATATGTGACTATTGCAACGAGCATAGTGCTTAGAGTAGTAATCTGATGTCAAAATAAAAAAAGGCCGTTTGGACAGGAATTTCGAAAACTAAACCCCGTTAATCGTGAGCAAGGAAATTTCTTCCTACCGCATGTTCAACGATAGTAGATACTCACGCATTCTTTTTAAGGTTCCGTAGCCAAATGGCAAAAAACGGAACCCTTATAAATTCGTCATGTCTGTCTGTCTGTCAGTTTGTCCGTCCGTATGTCACAGCTGTGGTATAGGTAGTAGGTACATAGTAGTAGGTAGATAAATATTACTCATATTTCAAACGGACCACCCACGGCTATTGTTGATAGAATTCCATTCCTTATATAGAATCATGTTATTTGAAGCCGTAACCCGAGAGCGACATACGAGCTCTCCACGGGTGGCCTATGATGTCATAAAGTATGTACCTACCGCCCCCCTCACTCCATTGTACCGCTATATATATACAGCTACCCATAATAAAGACTTCAGTTCAGTTCCGACTTAGAGACCAATCAAGAGTGTTTTAATTATCAACCCTCGACCCTCATTACACAGCCACTTTTTCCGAAATTATAAGAACTATAGTGTTGACACTTAGTAGGTAAATACATAGATGTTTTCCATGAACCGCATTAAGATTTTCACATAAAATAGAAATAAAACAACCAATTTTGGGGATTCCCAATTCTCAGAACTGAAATTCAAAATTCTTTTTGTTCATCAAACTCATCTATCTTCAAAAATGATATTGAGGTTTCTAATATCTTTTTTTTCTAAACTGAATACTTCTAGGTAAAATGTGTCCCCCCCCCTGGACTTCTTAAATGAGAGAAGATTAAACTTACAAAAAATATATATTGTACATGATCATGCAAACTTCCACCGATAATTGGTTTGAACGAGATCGAGTAAGTAGTTTTTTTTCGTATTAACAATTAACCTCAAAAAACAAAGATGAGTTTGCGGTGGTTCCTAAAATTATGTGGGTAAATATAGGTGGAAACTAAAAGTCGTAGAGATTTGAAATTTGGTACCTAGGTTGAAATTAGGCCATGAAGGTGCACTAAGAACGGGATTTCCGAAATTCAAATTTTAAGGGGGGAAAATCGTTGAATTGTGGGATTTTCCCATACAAAAGTGAAATTTTTTCACTGTTCCAGCTAATCCGGAAAAACTAAAAGTCGAAGAAATCCGAAATTTGGTACCTAGATTGATATTGGGTCATGAAGGTGCACTAAGAACGGGATTTCCGATTCACATTTTAAGAGGGAGAAATCGTTGAATTTAGGGATTTTCTCATACAAAATGAAATTTTTTCATTATTCCAGCTATTCCGGAAAACTGAAAGACGTAAAGATCTATTTATTACCTAGCTTAATAGTAGGTCATGAATTCGTACTAAGACGGGGATTTTCGAACCGATTTTTTTCAAAATCGATATCCAACCAGTGCAGTAGCAAAGAGAAAGAATTTATGGCCGAAGTTAAAAAACCCTTTTAGACAGGAATTTTGAAAATTAAACGCCTGAGGGAGTGAAACAGATATTCAACGTAAACGAAGCGGCGGGCGTTTGCTAGTTTTGTACAGTAGTACGGAACCCTCCGTGCGCGAGTCCGAGTCGCACTTGGCCAGTTTTTTATTTTGTTTCTGCACCGCCATCTTGCCATTGCTGTAGCAATGTTTGTATACAAGCATACAAATCATTTGAAAAAGTGGCTATATCATTTTAATTTTTTTTTTGTAATTGGACCGAAATCTCTGAAAATCGATATCTGCATATTATTGATTATTATGCATTAAACATAGAGTAGACAATCTGTAGTCGGAATTTAAAAATTGGTCAAGTGCCAGTCGGGCTCGCGCACTTAGGGTTCCGTACCTACAAACCAACCAAAATAACTCAAATAAAAAAATTGACCACAAATTCCCCTCCCTCCCCTTCCCCCTTAAATATAATGATTTTTACACTTTAAAATGTGGATTTCGGAAATCCCGTTCTTAGTGCACCCTCATGAGTCATGACCTAATATTATCACAACCTAGGTACCAAGATTCAGATTTCTTCGACTTTTAGTTTTTCCGGAATAGCTGGAATAATGAAAAAAATTTCACTTTTGTATGGGAGAATCCCTTAAATGGTTTATAACAAAAAAAACTACTAACTAGATCTCGTTCAAACTAATTTTCAATTGAAGTTTGCATGGTAATGTGCATCATATATATTTTTAGTTTTATCGTTCTCTTATTTTAGAAGTTAGAAGGGGGGGGGGGGCACAAATTTTATCACCCCAAAAATTTATTGTTTTTTTCCTATTTTGGGTGAAAATCTTAATGCGCTTCACGGAATACACCTACTTTATTTAGCTTTATTTTCCACATAACAAAAAATATATAACAGAGTTAATTAAATATTTCTTTTATTTTTTCCATGTTATGTAGCCCCTTCTTGGGTAAAAGCCTCCTCCATCCTTTTCCACCTTTCTCTGTTCTTGGCCAAATGCATCCAACTTGGTCCTGCCACCTTTATTATATCATCGGCCCATCTTTTCTTCTGTCTTCCCACACTTCTTTTGCCTTTTGGGCCTAGCCATTTAGTAGTTCTGTAAGTCCATCTCTCATCCCTATATCTGGACAAATGTCCTGCCCAATTCCACTTCTGTTTCAAACTAAAATGAAGGGCGTCAGTTAGTTTAGTTTTCATGCGGATGACTGAGTTCCTTGTTTTTTGTATTTTTCGTTGTTTAAGTATACTGCGTTCCATTGCATGTTGACATGATGCAATTTTGTTCTTTACTTTTTCAGTAAAGACCCAAGTCTGGCTAGCGTAGGTTAGGCTCGGGAGAACACAAGAATCCATTATAGTCTTTTTTATACTGGGGCTATAATTCCCTTTGAGGATTTCTTTTTGGGCCCAGTATTTCTTCCAAGCGGTACTTATTCGCCTTTCTATTTCGTTTTCGTTGCTGTTTGCATCGAAAGACACCAATTTACCTAGGTATATATATTCATCTGTATAGTCTATCGGGTTCTCATCCACATTGATTGTTTTCTTTAGACTGTTAGTCAGTATTTTTGTTCTGGATGCGTTCATACACAAGCCGAATTTTTTGCTTTCGGAGTTAAGTTTTCGTTGTTCGCATTGACTCGCCTGCAGCAGATTCACGTGGTGGTCATGTGGTGGTTTTGTATAAAGGGATGTTACGGCCCCTTGCCTGTCCAGATGAGGGATCAGTTCCCGGGCCCATAGAGGAACGAGCCCGGACAGGTCGAGGGGGGACCGACTAGTGAGACTACTCGGGATCACTAGTGTACGATCAGTCTCGGGTCAGATGACGGCATCCAATCCGAGTCGGATAGCAATCGAGTCTCACTAGTCGATCAGTGGAAATAGTAATCAGCGACTTTTACTAGACAACAGGTCGGCCACTACGGCTGATACAATACGCCACCGGACGCGGCCAACTATAAAAATAGTTTAAAATTAGTAGGTGCTTATTGACTGACCTTGATCCCGAAGCGTCGGCCTTGATACGGAGTCGTCTGTAGTAGATGTGTGACAGTGTGTGACGTGAAAGTGTTAAGGGTATGTACAAGGGTGCGTGTGTGTATGGGACTGGCAGAGCCGTCTGACCTCCGCTTCAAATCAGCCTCCAAACACGAAGACCACACGCGCAGGAACCCACTTTCCGTCGGCTACCGGTTCGAAGTGCGAAAGGGACCGCACCAGCGCCCCAGCGCGCGAGAGAGGGGGCGCGGCAACAGACAAAAAACGCAGTGCGAAAAACAAGTCAGGCGCATCAAAAAACGGACGTCCCGTTGCGATGTTATTCGATGACTAAACACCCGCGCAAATAGAAACGTGGCTACTCAAACGTAGTAATTTGCGTCTCGCGACTACGCGTTTCAAGGACGACACGCGATCAAAATTACGTCAGCCACGCGCGGGGGACCGCTAAGTTCGTCGGTCGACAGCAGACGAATGGTGCTTAATACTGGCGCGCACCGAAGTCGCCGCGTCATTGCAGGCATAAAAAAATCTCGGCGACCGATGCGCGAGCGGGATAGGAAGATTGGCGTTTCCGCGAGTTGGAGCGGGAGCGCGCGATTCGATACAAAACGCATGCAGCAAAAAACTCGCCGTAACCAAAGCGTGAGCGAGACGCGCCGATGAGGGCTTCCGCGGGTTAGAGAGAGAGAGAACACGATTCAACACAATACAATAGGCTCGGCGCTCGCGCCAGCTACTCTCGCGTAAACAATCCCCCGCTCCGAATCTAAGAATGTAGATTCGCTAATCAATAGGCAGTCGGGACAACGTGGCCACGGCACGTTGCAATACTGAGTCCCCCACAAATACCTCGGCCACCCGGGGAACGCCATCCGATCCAAATAGCAGTTTAACAATGCGTCCACGACGCCAAAATAGTGGGAGTAGATTAGGTTCTTTAAGCAGAACAAGATCTCCCACCTGGGGAGGGTTAGTTTTGTCAGTCCACTTGACGCGCTGCTGCAGCAAGTGCAAATACTCAAGAGACCAACGGTGCCAAAAATTTTGAGTCATTTGCTGCAACATTTCAAACCGAGACAACCGTGAGGTCTTGACCTCCCGATAGGGATACTCGGGCAGCGCGTTAAGAGGCTGACCAATCAAGAAGTGACCCGGCGTTAAAGCCTCCAAATCATTTGGATCGGAGGAGACGGGACCGAGAGGCCGAGAGTTAAGAACCGCCTCAATCTTGCAAAATACCGTGGACAGTTCCTCGAAGGTTAAGATGGTTTCCCCAATAACGCGACGCAAATGCGTTTTAGCGACCTTAACAACAGCTTCGAAGATTCCGCCCCAGTGAGGACACGCCGGAGGGTCAAATTTCCAAGTAACTCCCATTCTAGACATGGCGGTGCCTACACAGTGCCTGTTCTTAACAAGGAAGTCAACGACCTCCTTCAAATAACGATCGGTTCCCTTACAATTGGTCCCGCAGTCTGTCCGAACCAAGTCGGGTAGGCCGCGACGGCTCACGAAGCGGCCCAGAGTGGCCACGAACGCCTCCGTGCTGAGGGCACTGACAAGCTCCAAGTGAACTGCCTTGGTTGCGAGGCAAACAAAGACGCACAAGTAGGCCTTAAAAGACCGAGCATTCTTAAGGTTAGAGCTCTTAACTAGAAAAGGACCGGCAAAATCGGTTCCAACACCGGCGAAAGGTCGAGCAGCCCTTACGCGGTCCGCAGGCAGGTCACCCATCACAGGCTGTGCAATGGATGCCTTCAAACGATAGCAAGGAATACATTTGAAGATCACGCTTCGAATGGTTCGTCGGCCTGCCAAAATCCAAAACTCACGCTGCAAAATGGCTGAGAGGGTATTGCAACCCGCATGAGCATTTTTAATATGATAATGAGTTATCAACAGATTGACAAAGGTGCCATCCTTTGGGAGCAGCAAAGGATGTCGCGCTCCATAAGGGAGGTTGGAGTTTTTAAGGCGCCCCCCAACACGTAGTAATCCGGAACTGTCCAAGAATAGACTCAGGCGAGCAAGGTGGCCCTTCAGTGGCGAGCCTCGTTTCAAAGACTCAATCGCTGACTCAAAGTGTTCCACTTGGATCACACGTATCCAGTACATCAACGCCTCTCGCCGTTCCAAGGGCGAGAGCGCCGAGTCTAAGTTTTTATTGAGGGGATCCCTGACATTATGCATGAATCGACGCAGCCAAGCGGTTACGCCGATCAGCTTGTCAAACGAGCTATACCGCTCCAAGAGGGCGCGGTCATAAATGGGCCTATCGTTGACCACGCCAACCCTCAATCGCAAGCCGGGTAATTCGGCTGGAGCCTCAAATTTGTCCGGGGGCCAGGAGGATTCTGGGCCAGATAGCCAGCCCGGTCCCCACCAGAGTGGGTGGTAGACTAGCAAAGAAGCCTCGCAACCGCGAGAAGCGCAGTCAGCTGGGTTTAGTTCCCCGGGTACATGTCTCCATTTCAAGGGTGTGACAGAACTTTGTATTTGTGACACTCTATTCGCCACGAAAACTTCAAGATTATGGACCGAAGCCCGAAGCCAACACAGGACAATCTCGCTGTCCGACCATGCAAAAACGTCCAAAATGTTTACGAAGGGCTTCAAAGAAGCGTGGACGTGGTTTAATAACCGGTTCAAGAGTGCGGCTCCCGAAAGTTCTAACTTAGGAATTGTTAGACGAGACCTAATAGGTGCAACCTTGCTCTTAGCTAGGACAAGGTGCAACGAGACTTGCCCAGAAGCACTCACGGTTCGCAGATATACCACAGCTGCATATCCCTTCTCAGAGGCATCGCAGAACCCGTGTAAGCTTGCACGACATTTGCCCGGAGGCAAGAAGCATCTGGGTAAAGAGATTTGGTTGATGTCGGGAAGGGAGGACACCAAGGAGAGCCACTCTCTTAAGAGAGCACCAAGAAGAGGCTCATCCCAGCCTAACCCAGACACCCAAAGCTTTTGAAGAAAGCACTTGGCCAGAAAAACAACCGGAGTTATCCAACCGTTTGGATCAAAGGTGCGCGCCACAGTGGACAGGACCAGTCGTTTGGTCCAAGACTTCGGAGGATCATCTAACTTGACCCGGTACGTAAAAGAATCCTGAACGGGCTGATACTGGATACCAAGCACCGTCAGCAAATTGGGATTCTCCGGGTGTTCAAACAGGTGAGGATCCTGTTGATCCTCTCCAGGTAAGTCCTGCAAAACCTGAGGTGAGTTGGATAGCCATTTACGTAACTCGTACCCTCCGGATTTCAAGATGGCGATCAACTCGTCCCTCAGGATGCGAGCTTCCTCAACACTGGATGCTCCGGCGCAGATGTCGTCCATATAGTCAAGAACGTTCACATCGACTAGGATACGAAGGGGACCTTCGGCTGGACCAAACATAAGTTCTGCCCGACCCCTGGGAGTCGGAGGAACCGATCCTCCTATTCCTAACATTGGACGATTGTCCGGACTCCAGGGGAGCCCCAGCGTCCTCACCAACCACGACGATGCAATGCAGCGCTGTGAACCGAGATCTAGCAGCGCGCGTACCATTAGCCACTCACCGTTCGGGTTAAACACCCTGACCAAAGCCGTGGGCAAAAGTACGGTCTGGCAGACCGTCTTATGCTCGCTCAAATTGTCAGGTGAGGTGGCGGTGGTGGGAGCCAGGGCAGCAACTAGTCAACGGGAGTTGCCCCTTTCGGGCGACTCCTCCAGCCTCGGGCGCTCGTAGGGGCCAGCTTGCGGAACTTCTACCACACCAATAGGTGGGGTTCCCCCAGGGTACACCCAAGCGTCCCTCATGGGCTGAGGGGGTCTGGTCACGTACGACAGCCGCGGGACGACGTAGTGCGGAGGGGGGTGTCCAGACCATCGAGGGGGGTATCGCTCCAGCCTGGGGTATTCAGCCAGAGGAGGGGAGTACCTCCTTGGTTCAGACTGAGCGACGGCAAAACCTCCCTCAGGGTTGACAGAGGGCGGAACGCCCCCGCCCCTGGAGGGCTGCACCCCCGCCCGAGGGGGGGGTGAAGCCCTATCAAAACCAGGGGCCGGACGAACAGTGTTCGCCCCACGCCGTCCATCGGCTGGGCACGTGACCGAGGAGGAGCCTCCACTCCTGCCGGGTGTCTGTTCAACCACCTCCTGCCTGCCGGCACCATTGCGGTCGAGACAAAGAATAGGAAGGTGGTTGCCCTGACAGTGTGTGCAAGGCCGTTGGTGCTGGCAATTGCGTTGCAAGTGCCGACCTAAGCAAGAGTAGCACCAACGGCGCTCCCTCGCGATGGCCCTACGGTACTTGGGCGGTCTCTCCAAAAATTTAGGGCAATCGGCCGTTGTGTGCGTGGAAGCACGGCAATAGTTGCAGGGGGTTGCCTCGGTCGCAGCAAGGCCACTAAAGTTGGGGATTGTGCGGCGACCAGTCTGCTGCGCCACTACTGGCTGCTTGAAACCCCTGGTGGAAGTCGTGGGTTTAGAAGCGGGCGTCGGTCGCGCCGGCTCCTTTGCCGGTGTTCCCGAGGCCACGGCATTCTCCACCTGGCGGCTCTGTTCCTCAAGGAACTTTAAGAGGTCACTGAACGGGGGTATATAATTAGCCCCGTCCCCGCCGTACCTCTCTTCAAATCGGATCCGCAGATCGAGAGGCAGGCGGGACAGAACCAGGTGAAGAAGCCAGAAGGACCACTGATCCACCGGTAAGTCAAGTTGTCGAAGGGCGTTGCAAGCAACCACGACTGGGTCAATGATCACCTCCCGGAGACGCGCTAGGTCTTTCAAAACCGGGAGGGATATTAACTCCATCATGTGCGCGTCAGCAAGGCGGCGCACATTGGCGTAGCGCCTCTCGAGGAGTTCTCTGGCCGTGGAGTAGCTGGCGTCAGACAACTTCAAATGGCAGACTACCCCAAGTGCCTCCCCTTGAAGGGAGGTCCGCAAATAGGCCATTTTTTGGCCTGGGGATAGGTCGCGGCGGGTATGGACTAGACTGTCGAAGATGGAGATGAACCCCATCCAGTCTTGAAGCCGCCCACCAAAGTGTGGAAGGTCCAAAGTAGGCAGCCGACCCAATAGGGCGGGCTGCTGCTGCGGGCGAGGCGACTCGCACAGAATGCTCTTTCGAGCCTCACGATTCATTTTGGCCCCAGCCTCGAGCACATCGTCTGTGAACTCGAAGAACTGCTCGTAGTCCTTCTGGGCCGATTCTCGCGCCTCGTCGTCCTCCACTGTAGCAAGGAATTCCGAATAGGCCTCTTCAAAATGGGCTCGTCTGGCTGGGAGCTGCTCAAGGCGGTGGAGCAAGCTAGCCGTCCTGTCTGGACGAGTAATGAGCGCATGCGCGCTAGCTGCCCACCGCAGCTCATCCTGCATACGGCGCACCGGAGGCTTATGCGAAGGCATGGCGAGACTGCGCGAAGATAATTACAAGGAAGCACGAAACCGAAAAATAAAACAACAAGGACGTAGAACAAGCACAGATGCAAACACCAACACGTGCAGAACGCTAATCAAGGTCGCGGTTAACAAACGCGCGGCACGCGGTAAATAACGCGGCGTTGCTACAAAAACGCGTGGTGTAGCGGTACAATAATCTGTGGCCGTTAACGCGGCGTATCGGTCCGACACGTGGCGTACCGCGCCTACAAACGTGTGACCGACAGAGATACGCGACGAATTAAATACGCGCAACAAATATCGATATCGACGCGCCGAACGTGTAAAAGCCGCTTAAACAAAAGGCGCGAAACCACGCTCTGCTACCAATTGTTACGGCCCCTTGCCTGTCCAGATGAGGGATCAGTTCCCGGGCCCATAGAGGAACGAGCCCGGACAGGTCGAGGGGGGACCGACTAGTGAGACTACTCGGGATCACTAGTGTACGATCAGTCTCGGGTCAGATGACGGCATCCAATCCGAGTCGGATAGCAATCGAGTCTCACTAGTCGATCAGTGGAAATAGTAATCAGCGACTTTTACTAGACAACAGGTCGGCCACTACGGCTGATACAATACGCCACCGGACGCGGCCAACTATAAAAATAGTTTAAAATTAGTAGGTGCTTATTGACTGACCTTGATCCCGAAGCGTCGGCCTTGATACGGAGTCCTCTGTAGTAGATGTGTGACAGTGTGTGACGTGAAAGTGTTAAGGGTATGTACAAGGGTGCGTGTGTGTATGGGACTGGCAGAGCCGTCTGACCTCCGCTTCAAATCAGCCTCCAAACACGAAGACCACACGCGCAGGAACCCACTTTCCGTCGGCTACCGGTTCGAAGTGCGAAAGGGACCGCACCAGCGCCCCAGCGCGCGAGAGAGGGGGCGCGGCAACAGACAAAAAACGCAGTGCGAAAAACAAGTCAGGCGCATCAAAAAACGGACGTCCCGTTGCGATGTTATTCGATGACTAAACACCCGCGCAAATAGAAACGTGGCTACTCAAACGTAGTAATTTGCGTCTCGCGACTACGCGTTTCAAGGACGACACGCGATCAAAATTACGTCAGCCACGCGCGGGGGACCGCTAAGTTCGTCGGTCGACAGCAGACGAATGGTGCTTAATACTGGCGAGTGGCGCGCACCGAAGTCGCCGCGTCATTGCAGGCATAAAAAAATCTCGGCGACCGATGCGCGAGCGGGATAGGAAGATTGGCGTTTCCGCGAGTTGGAGCGGGAGCGCGCGATTCGATACAAAACGCATGCAGCAAAAAACTCTCCGTAACCAAAGCGTGAGCGAGACGCGCCGATGAGGGCTTCCGCGGGTTAGAGAGAGAGAGAACACGATTCAACACAATACAATAGGCTCGGCGCTCGCGCCAGCTACTCTCGCGTAAACAAGGGAAGTATAGAAGGCCGTTGCATATTTAATTATACTTTCTCTATCCCGGTTTTCACCCCTGTCATTGTTCAAACCTTGTATCCAGTTCTTATGTGTGGATAATTCTTTATAGGCTCTCTTTGAGCTTCGGAATCTAAACATGTTTTTCTCTATGATTTTCCTTCTGTGGTCGGCATAATCTTGTTTAATTGATCTGTTGCTTAGTTTAAACAGTTTCTTCAGTTCCTCTCGCATTTCTTTAGACTTATTCTTCGTGAACATAAGTTCAGTTCTTCTACGGATTAAATTTTGTGTGTTCGCTAATAATCTTTTCTTTTTGTTTGTTGTTTGCATTGGTATCCTGTTCCAGGCTTTTTTTTATTGCTTCTTCCAGTTTGTCATTTAGGGACAGTATATATTTTTTTTCTTTATAAATTCTTGGGATTTACCTAAGTTCTTTTTTATTAATGTAATAAATTTTGTCTTTGCTGGACTTCAATTTGCTTGATACAGATGTAAATGTCCTTCGGCTCAGTTTAGGGTTTTGGTTGTTGAAGGTGTTCTTATCATCCTGTGATCAGACGGGAAACTTATTTTGTTTAGAACTTCTACATTTGTTACTAATTTTGGGTTGGAGCTCAGTATAAAGTCAATTTCATTTGTTGTTTTATGATCTGGTGATATCCATGTCCACTTTCTGGAACTTCTCTTCTTGAAGTATGTATTCATCACTGCCAGCTTGTTCTCCTGTGCATATTGTATTAGGCGTTCGCCTCTGGCGTTCCGTATGCCATACCCATATTTTCCCATTACAAGGTTTTCGTGTGAGTTTGGTTGTCCAATTTTGGCATTGAAATCACCGATGATTAGCCTGTTTATATCAGCCAGTTCACACCTACACCTACTTACCAAGTTTCAACATTATAGTACTTATACACCTACTTACCAAGTTTCAACATTATAGTACTTATAGTTTCGGAAAAAAGTGGCTGTGACATACGGACGGACAGACAGACAAACAGACATGATGAATCTATAATCGTGGTTCCGTTTTGCCATTTAGCTACGGAACCCTAAAAAGTGGTGGCCATTTTGAAACTTGGGAAGAAAGTTGATATGTTGATCAAAAATCAGAAATTAAAAGCTGAAGCGATGCGATTGAAACTTGTGTTGTAACAGCTGCAGGTGTGAGGCGAGTGTCGCGCTACGCACCTGCCTCGTGACGGGGTGGTGGCGCGTGACGGCGACCACGTCGTCGTCCATCTGGTCCACGTACACCTGCAACAGCAGCAGAGCGTCAGAGCGTCACAGCGTCCGAGCGTCAGACGCGCGCGCGGGACGGGGCCGCAGCCCGCAGCTCTACTCGCCTCGCTGTAGCCGTCGGCGGCGAGCTGGCGGTGCAGCTCGTTGAGCGCGCGGCGCGCCGCCAGCAGCCCCGTGGCGGCGCACACGCGGCCCTCGCCCTCCTCGTCCGCCCACTCGGCGTACAGGCGCCGCTCGTCCACCACGCTCACGGCGTGCGGCACCAGCTCGTCGTAGCCGCGCGTGCTGCCGCTGGCGCAGCACGCCATGGCCACGAGCGCCGCGCAGGGCAGCAGGTCGAACACGCTGCGGCGCGCCAGCGGCGACGGGTTGTCGTGCGTGAGGTCCATGAGCAGCGCGTGCGCGACGGCGGCGCGCGCGGGCCGGCGCGGCGCGCGCAGGAACGAGCCCACGGCGCGCCCGCCGAAGCGGTGCACGAGGCGGCCCAGCTCGCGCGCGTCCCACGCCGCCTGCGCCTCGCGGATGAGCGACGTGATGCCGAGCCGGTTCACGAAGATGTTGTCCACGGCGTCCGAGTTGGTGAACAGCTCGGCCACCACGTACAGCTCGGGGCGCACGCGACGCGCGCAGTCCAGCAGGTGCTCCGCCACGTGCAGCGGCGTGGAGTGGCAGTTGTCGAGGCGCACGCCGTCGAAGGCGCGCGCCGTGAGCTCCACGTAGCGCCGCATGTGCGCCCACAGGAAGGCGCTGTCCTCGGGCGCGGCGCCGTAGCGCAGCTTGACGCTGTCGCCCCACGCGATGAGCTCGCGCCGCAGGTACACGCGCCCGTCGTGCTCGGCGGCCGCGAAGTCCTGCAGCGGGTCGGCGTTCATGACCCAGCCGTTGTGCGCCTGAACTAGCCGCCCCTCCGCGCCCCACACCAGCGCCTCCGCCTCCGCCCGCTCCGGCGCGCCGGGGAACGTGAAGTAGCGCGGCACGAGCGGGTGCCGCTCGCTGACCTCCTCCACGCGCGGCCCGTCCGCCTGCAGCCGGTGGTAGCGCATGCCGGCCGCGCAGTTGTCCACGGCGGCGGCGAGGTGCGCGCGCGCGTCGGCCTCCGCGTCCGCGTTGAGCCGCTGCAGGCGCGCGCGCAACTCGGCGCAGCAGCGCTGCAGGCGCGCCTCCTCGTCGCCGCACTCCGCCCTGCGACAGCGCACTGGTCAGTGGGGCTCGGCCCGCGCGCGCGACGCACGACGTACACGTACCTGTGCACGTTGTAGAGCTGCAGCGCGAGCTCCATGTCCACGCCGGCGGCGAGGCGGCGCCGCTGCGGGTCGCGCTGCAGCACCAGCTCGCCCGCGCCGCCCGCGCCGCCCGCGCCGCCCGCGCCCACCGGCGGCACCCTGCGACACACGCGGTGTTGTCTCGTGAGTCGCGCCGCGTTGTAGGATGTTTCCGTTTTGATTCAAGGTTCACATCTGCCGAGCGGTCGGTGGACTACGAGCAGATGTGTCGCGACCACACACACACTCACACTCACTCGCTCACACACCCCCTCACACAGGCTCACTCACGCACACACACAAACGCACACACTCAAGTAGTACATTTATAAGTTAAGCAAGTTTTTTAAATTGTAACAGTAATTGTAATTAATAGGTTTAAAATAGGAATACAAAAAGTGTCTAAATTAACATCTAGGAAGGATCTACCCTCTGCAACACAGGTTTTCCTAATCTGCAGAGGGTAGGGCGTTCATTTAACTGCAATTTGTCATGTCTTAAGACCAATAAATTATTATTATTATTCAGAAGGCGTCGTCGTAGAATCTGCAGGCCATTGCGTCAGTTCGCCAGTGTTCAATGTGGATAATTTATGTCTGTAGCTACTACACGTTATGTCTGTTGTACTGTGTGATAGATTTGACCGTGTGTCCCAAAAGGACAATGATTAGCAGCAGTCGGCGGCACTCACTTGTCGCGCGCGAGCAGCCGGAAGCGCTGCACGAGCGCGTCCACGTCGCACATGAACAGCTCGTGCAGGCGCGCGTCGGCCACGCGCTGCGCCATCGCCGCGCGCGCCGCGTCCACGTGCTCGGCGCGCGTCACGCGGCGCGGCACGGCGGGCTCCAGCGCGCCGCGCGCCACGTCGTGCGTGACGCGCGCCAGCACAGCGTCCAGCAGCGCGGCGGGGCGCAGGTGCGGGCAGTTGTGGCAGTTGTACGTGGCCTCGGGGTGCTCGGCCAGCCACGGCGTCTCGTTGGCCGTGTGGTTCAGCACCACGTCGCTGACGCACAGCAGCCCGCCCGCGCGCACCTCGTCCAGCACGCGCTGCAGCTCGGCGAACGTGGGCTCGGCGCCGTCGGCGTCGGCGTAGGCGGGGTCGAGGCGCAGCTGGTCGGCCAGGCTGTAGCACGAGCGCGACGCGCCCAGCGCCTGCACGGGCGTGAAGTGCAGCATGTTGTAGCCCGCCTCGCGCGCCACGCGCAGTGCGCGCGGCCAGCGCGACAGCGGGCCCAGGCACTTGGCGAGCACGGTCTGGCACGCGATGCCGTCCAGCGGCACGGGCAGCGCGGGCGCCACGTGGAACCAGCCCGAGCCCTGCGGGCCCACGCGCGAATCCGGGCTGTCGTACACGAAGTAGTAGTGGAAGGAGCCGGCGCGCGCCAGCCGCAGCTCGCAGTGCGCGTCGCTGTCGCCCACCAGCAGGCCGCAGCCCGGCGGCTCGCCCGGCGCGTCGTCGTCGCCGCGCCGCCACTCCAACCCGTAGTACTGGTTGCGCACGAACTCCGCCTCGCCCTTCTCGTCATCGCCGACCGGGTAGTTCGTGTACAGGAACACCTTGCGCCCCAGCAGGCTGGTGCCCGGCGAGAACTGCAGGCGGCAGCCCTTCTCGAACCTGAAAACGGACGCATCGTCGATGAGCGCCGTAGAAGTGCCGTTCGAAGGGAGCACGCTCGCTTCGGTTGCGACTCCCCCGGGTGCGCTCACCTGTAGAGCGTGGAGTCGAGGTGCTCGCCGTGGTTGAGCGTGAGCACGCGCACGTCGGGCGCGGCGTCGGCGCCGTCGTCCGCGCCGCCGCCCAGCTCGCGCTCCACCGCCATCTGCCTCTGCGAACACACGCACGGCGCTCAGTCGAGCGACGCGAGCGGGCGGCGAGTCCGCTCAGCGAGTGCCGAGCGGCGCTCTCCCGCAGCTGGATGAGGCGAGGGGAAGGGAGCGGCCACCTGGTCGCCGGGCGCGGGCGGCAGACGCAGCAGCTTCTGCATGTCTGCGCAAGCGCGGCCGCGGCGCACCTTATAGCCTGCGACACCCGATACCTTGTGCGCGCAGCGACCTGTCCGCAGACAATGCCCTATTGTCTCATGCCGTCGCTCGCTCGTGACGGGCGCCCGTCACCATTCTCTCGTAGCCCATATGTTACTCAATCTATGTAGAATTTTAATTAATAAAAATGGAATAGACACACTTAAAAAAGTTCCTCTATATAAGTTCACTAATAAAAAAAAAATAACCATTATTGGTTTATATTGACATTTAAAATTACTCTAAGAGTGATTATGAGTGAGTGAGAGGCATGACATTTCTTTAGTTACAAACCCCATATAACTGGAAAAATGGCAAAGGAGGTATACTACAGGGACCACGGCTGGAACAACGAAAATATTCTTTCCAGATGTAAAAGAAGCTTTTAAAATTCTGAAACAAATGAGGTTGGGTCCGGTGATTGTTCAAATCCACACGGGGCATGGAGGCTTCTCATACTACCTCCATCGATTTAAATGTAAGGATAGCCCGTCATGTAAATGTGATCCAGAAATAGCAGAGGAAATTATACATTTACTAACCGAATGCCCAAGATTTGGAAGACAGAGATATGAAACCGAAATGGAAATGGGGAAAGTCATAAAATCTGATACACTAAATAAATTAATAACAAGTAATGAGACGAGAAATACTTTTATAAAGTACTGTGAGAAGGTAGCAAAAGTTATAATAAAAGAAAATAAAACAAAGTAGGTTCAAATAACAATAATATTTTCATGAATATCAATTTACTGCCACAATAATACACAGTTTAGATTAGGTTAGACTTAGAATAATATTGAGACTTAGAATAATATTGGTAGTTAGATCAAAAAAAAAAAAAAAGCACAAAAGAAACAAAAAGGAAAGAAAAAAAAAGGAAAACATGAAAAAAAAAAAAAATAGAAAATATATAATAATAAAAAAAAAAAGAAATGAAAAAAAAAAAAAAATTTGTTATCCAATTTAGTAAAAAGGTATTAATATTATAACTAGTTTTAAGCATTAATTGTAATTATTGTATTAGGTTTAGCATATAATATGTCACTCTTATATAATTAAGAAGATGATACCTTAAATAAAGAGCAAACAGATGAACTGTAAATCTGAGTTCCGACCTAGAACAGGCTTGGAGAGCTACGTCCAAGGCTAATGCGAGGAAAACATTAAAAAAAAAAAAAAAAAAAAAAAAACCCCATATAACTCCGTTAATATTCATTTTGACCCTGAGATATGGAATTATTAGTTGCTTATGAACTTCTTCGACTGGATACTTTCAAGAGCTACACACTACACAGTCAACTTGACAAATTGCATCTACTGGAAACTTGCAAATAAATCTCAAACATACCTTCCCAAATACTATTTTAGTGGTGTAGCTGTATAGACAACAAAACATGTTGGCAACATATGGTTGGCTGCGAGGCAGAGAATGTGTGTGAGCAGCACTGCGGGGCGGTCACGGCAATCGCCTCCACACAATGCAGGCGGCTGTCGAGACTGCGTGATAATGAGTGTAGCCGACCGCCGCAGCGCTGATAACGCACTGCGCACGCGCGTGCACATGCCAGCCTAACCAGCCCAACCCGCTGCCAGTGGCCAAGGTGACAGCATCTCAACTCATATTATTATTATATAAAATAAGATGAGAGAAGAGATACCTACTCACTGAATGATCTTCCAATATATTTTATTCTACTACTTATTCCACTCAATTAGAGTTGCAATATAATTTAGAGTATTCATGTTTATATTGCCCCTATCTTGGATGGATTTGACTGGTTTGTACGTGTCCATCCGTATGTCTATCATAGCCTAATAACTTCTAATGAACAGAACTAGGTACTTCAAACTCAGCAATCTTCTTTTATATTTCTGTTCAGCCAAATAATTAGATTTAAGTGGTGGGTTCCCGGATCTCGGGGAATCAAGGGGATTATTGTTGATATTTTGCTCCTTGGTTCCCTGAGGTCTATGGCCCATCTTTTGTATTGAGTTTTTTTTTTTTATAATATTAAGTTACAACTTAAGTTTTTTTTGGCTGAATAAAAACTATTTTATTTATTTATTTATATTGTTTTATACAATATTTCCAAATTTTGAAGGAATTTCAAAGTTGCTGTGTCGTCCTGGGTAGGTTGCGACGTCTTAGTTCGGGACGAACCACTAGTTATTGAAATAAAAGTTTATGATAGAAAATGCAACTTACGTTACGAAGTTTTCAAGTGAATTTTGAGTACATTTAGTAGATCGCCGTATGGGAGGAACGATGATCTGAAAGCCCCTGCGCGCTACTGAATCTGGATCACTCCACGCAGTTTTCGATAAAAAGTTATCGAAAGGTTAGAAGTACATAGAATCTGGAAACAAAATTGTAATTCCCTCCTACAGCAACCACAATTAGCATCGATTTAATAAGACAGTTGTATCCTTCACTTGACCTTTGAGATTGTCATTGACAACACATGATCACCTAGACCACAAAACCAGAGACAGTTTCTGTTAATCCATTCGTCCCTTTCAGGACAGGCAAAGGTCGGAGACCATACAGCCTATTCATTTGTGTGTATTTTCTGTGTTAAAAACCAGAGACAATGATTATAAAGATGTTACAAAGAAAGGTTGAAAGGTCCAATAACAACGGAAGTTGAAACTTGAAACTATGGGAAGGGGATATCAATGAAAGCAATGATTATAATAAATCCTAAATAAATCCCGGAATTCATTGATCTGAGGTTGAGAAGGCAGTGATAAATTCTTAAATTATATGACAAAAGTAAGAGTTATCTGTGGCTGTAAGCATAGACAATCAACAGAAAGGGGCAACCATTAAGTGATAATCGTTAGAAAGTATATGTGTTCTGTGGTGATAATACATTGGGTTGGGGGGCAATGAAGGTTAAGGCCGCATTTTCACTAGGGGACATTTGATGCGCGACTCTGTCCCGCGACACGAAATTCACGTGTCCCGCGCGATGTCGCCCGACATCGCCCGACGTCGCTCGGGACATTTACGGGTCGCACAATATGTCGCAAGTCGACGGTCTGCGAGCGTCGACTTCGTGCGACATTCGTGTCCCTCGACAGTCGCCGGACAGGCTTGGAGTGGTGAGAACGTGTGTCGCTTTGTGTTCCGAAAATTGAAGTAGTGTGGTCAAACGAAAATATTTACCTACTTCCTCGGGCGACATACTGATCACGACTGGACAATGAGAACGAGTCGTATGTCGCGGGACATTGTCCCGCAACTTTTGCAGGGACAACTACGTGAATGTCGAGTGACATGTATCTGCGACATGTCGCCTAGTGAAAATGGGGCCTAACTCGCGTCTTAGGCCGATATTACACTATCATATATTCATCATATATATATGATGTCATATCTGTCAAATTCTATGATCATTTTTATATGATTCAGTTCTTCATTTTTACATATTACACTACAATGATCATATAAACGTCATATACTTACTATCAAGATGGATAACGATTTAGCCGTGTATTCGTTGATATTGAGATCTGAGGCTATTTTATTCGTACATCTGCAACGAGGCATACTCTTCCCGATAAATCCGATAATGTTTCTGCAATGACTACCATTATTGACAATCGTTTGTCACGATTTTTATAATCTGGAACCAGATTATTGTACAAACACTCATTTTCTTCGTAAAGGCTAATTAGCTTTTTTGGACTTTCAAAATTCCAGTCGAAATTTTTCGTTTTGGAACATAGATCGTAATAGAAAGTAGAGGATAAGAAACAAGAAATGTCAAATGAAGCATCCGTAACCAATTAATGGCGAATGGGCGGAGCCTAAATGACATTTAAGGCTAGGGACTACCCCTATATCTGTGGGAGTACCGATATCGATGTTTTTATATACTCGACATAAAATTATCAGAAACATTATTTAAATAATATTATATTTTAAACAAATGATTAATTAATATGTTCTGAATGTTACCAGGAATCTGTATAATCCGGTGTTGTATACAATACCCAGGTAAAGCATATAATGTCTTAAACGAATAGTCCGTGTACAATGGCCCTTGGCCTGAATTTTTGTCTTAGCTCCGTGTTTTAATTTTTTAATAACTTTAATCTATATTATTGTCTATTGTTATTGTCTATGTAGTACGTATTATTTTATATCAGTAATATTATTATAATATTTACGTTGAATGATGAAAATTTTATTTAAATCACAAAAGAATAATTCGCATCTCCTGGAAAATATAAGTATGTGTGGTGCACCCTCTCATCCTACTGAATATCTCTAAAGTCGTCGTAACTTCGAACTAGGGCAACCTGATTTAAACCAACAGCCCTTACTGTTTCTCTCTCTACCCCTCAACCACCCTCAACGTGACATACAGTGCGTTTTATTTTTATCGATATTCAATTTGTTGATAAACAATACAATCCCAACACTATATTTACATTCAAGCAAAAACTCGAGAAATAATCTAAGTTTTTCAGTTTACCGCATAAATATGAGTGTTTTTAATTAAATAAAGCAGAAGTTGAGCTAAACTTTATCGAAAAAAGGCAAAATACTCGTTACAAAAAGAGAAATTTGAAAAAATTATTACTTACCTTTGAAATGAAATTCCTGGGATTCTTTCAGTGCTTTTGCTATTACAGCCTACAACTGAGCACTTTACCATTATTTATTGCTTAAAACAACTACTTAAACATAAACCACTTTTAATAAAATCCCAAACCAAATTTAAATCAACACCGGAAAAACAAAATACGCCATGTTTACGGTACGGAAAAAAAGCTTCAACGAGGCTTCAACACACAGATCGTATGACGTCATTTGACATTTGCGTAACGCGTTTACGCAATAACATAATCCGCCTGTCTCGTTCTAGTAACGTAGCTTTCCATAAGTGAGAAAGAATTGGAAATAGTTTTATTTGTTTCATTCAAAAATACGTCATATAACTATAGATAAGTAAAATGCAGCAGATCCTTAAATATACCTAATCAAAGTTTTGGAAGACGCCATTTTTTTGGTTACACAGACGAGAGTAGAGAGTAGAGACATATGATCCTAATTGAGGGGATGTTTGGAAAAACGAACTTTGTCAATTTTAGTAAATTTTACAGGAGGCTTAAAAAACTGTTTACAATACATTTGACATTGGTTATTTTTCCAATGAAATCAAAACATGGGAATAAATAATTAGATTTTTCATAGTACAACAATTACGGCAACACTGACTTATCCATAACCTGTAAATTTGTTAAAATTATTTTGAGTATTAAAATCTTATTTTTAACATTAAAAACATCGAGTTTGCTTTTGTTGTTTATATATTAGTGGCGTATTTTTGAATAAAAACTGTAAACATCTCTTAAGGACCTCTCAAGACCTAACCTCTGACTGTGGTCGTCGAGTGTAATCGCCGTCACTCCGGCAGCCAGCGGCAAGATTACCATGAGCACACCATTGCTTGGTCCTTCTGGTCTCGACAATGTTACTAGGACGAATGATTCAGCGAACAGGAAGAAGAGGAAGAAGTCTGGTTCCTCGGATAGTGATACCACTGACGTGACATTGGAGGACGTACGTCAAGTCGTAAAAGAAGAGCTCCAGGCCCTGCTTGAGGTAATCAAGACAAATATTATGTCCCAGTTCTCCCTTAAATTAAATGAAATCTCAGACCAAATGTCACAGGTTACTGACTCCATATCTTTCATGGAAAAACAACATGAAGATATAAAAAAGGAACTTCAACTTAAGATTAAAAGTATTGACACTTTGGAGAAAGAAAATAAATTAATGCGCACCACCTTAAATGACTTGAGCTCCAGATTATCTCAACTGGAGCAGCACTCGAGAGCAACCAACATTGAAATTCAATGCCTTCCCGAGCATAAAAATGAGAACCTACTGTCCTTAGTTAACCAGGTAGCAAGCACCATTAAATACAAAATTAATGAATCTGACATTCACTACTGTTCAAGAACCTCTAAGATGCAGAAAAACAACAACCGACCCAGGTCAGTCGTAGTGAAGTTCAGCTGTCCTAGAATACGTGATGGGTTTTTGGCTGCCGCAATCAACTTTAACAGGAAGGCAGAACAAGTCTGTGACAAACTGAACACAAATCATATTGGACTGCGAGGTGATCCTAAACCAATCTACATAGCAGAACATCTGTCGCCAACTCAAAAATCATTGCATGCAGCAGCACGTCTCAAAGCCAAAGACCTTAAGTACAGATTTGTCTGGGTCAAACGTGGATTTGTTTATATGAGGAAGGATGAGACCTCGGAGTACAAATTTATTAGAAATATGGACATTCTAAATTGTTTAAAATAGTTCTAGTTTAATGAATGACGATTAGTCTTTTGCACTAAAATTCAACCCTTTAAAGTGTTATTACCAAAATGTTAGGGGACTTCGGTCCAGTACTAATGAGACTTACTGTGAAATTCTGAAAAATGATTATGACATAATTATACTTACTGAAACGTGGCTTAACGATAGTATATTTAATGGGGAAATATTTGACAGCAGGTATCATGTTTACAGACGTGACAGAGAGAGCTCTGTATTGTGTAGGCATAAGAAGACTGGAGGAGGTGTACTAGTAGCGGTCTCTAAACGCATTGTTTCTCGACATGAAACTGATTGGGACAGTGATTGCGAGGATATATGGATTACTATTGACTTTTCTAGTTATCAGGGCAAAAAGTCGATGCATATCTGCGCAGTTTACCTGGCTCCTCCTGTCAATAGTACATTGCTTGACTGTTTTATTGATAATGCTAATAAAATCATATCCAACTCAAATTGGCCTACTTTGATTGTTGGAGATTTCAACTTAAGCAGTATAACATGGTCCCAGGCAGATGACAGTCTTGTTGCTCATCCATCCAACTACAGTAATTGTTTGCTTAAAAGCTCCCTCATTGACTTTATGTCTCTAAATAGTTTAAAACAATTGAATTTGATTTGTAACCATAAGAATAAAATACTTGACTTAGTGCTTACTAATGAAGAGGTTGAGGTTAGCCGATGCTATAATTCAATAAGAAAGATTGATAACTATCATCCTCCTTTAGAAATTACAATACCACATTTGACAACCAACTCTATTAAAATTAATGAATCTAGAAATTGTCTTGACTTTTTCAAAGCTGATTATAATAAAATTACCCAGGAATTAAATTCTACTAACTGGGTTAAAGAGTTTTATGATTGTAATAATGTAAATGAAATGGTGTCTAAATTTTACATAATATTGCGCCATATTATCCACAAACATGTACCATTTAAAAACTATAAAAGAAAAAAATATCCTATATGGTTTTCTCCTCAACTAATTAGTCTTATTAAGACCAAACATAAATGTCATGTTAAAGTGAAAAAGTTTAAAAATCCATTAGACCTGATAGAATTTCAATACCTGCGCAGAGACTGCGACAAGTTAATTATAATCTGCTACAATAACTATATTGGTAAAATAGAGAATAACATTGCTAAAAATCCCAAGTATTTCTGGACTCACTTAAAGAATATGCGTAACAGAATTAGTGCATATCCTCCAATAATGACTTTAAATGATAGCATAGCTAAGGATACTAAGTCGACTTGTGACTTATTTGCAACTCACTTTTCTTCAGTCTATGAAACTGATACAGCTGATTCGCACAATTCAAGTCATTTTCACTCTAAACAGTGTGACGAAATAGACCATCTTGTGTTATCCCGCTCAACAGTGTGCAAAAAACTAAAGAAACTCCACAAATATAAGGGAGCTGGCCCAGACAATATACCCCCATTTTTTTTGATAAAATGTGCATGGCCTATTTCTTTTCCTCTCACTACGATTTTTAATAGGTCTATCAGTGATGGTCAATTTCCGGATGTTTGGAAAGAGTCCAGGATAGTTCCTATTTACAAATCTGGCAAACATAAAGATGTTAAAAATTACCGTCCCATTTCTATTATTTCCACCATGGCAAAGGTATTTGAATCCTTAGTTTATCAGCACATGTATAATCACTTAAACAAATACATTAGTTTTAACCAACATGGATTCATGAGATTAAGATCAACTGATACTAATCTCTTACTTCATGTATCAAATATCTCTGATTGTATCGATGAAGGGCACCAAATTGATGCAATATATACAGACTTCTCAAAGGCTTTCGATAAGGTGAATCATCGCCTGTTATTAGCCAAGCTTGAAGCACATGGAATCTCTGCCTCCTTATTGATGTGGTGCAAATCATATTTGGTAGATAGGAAATCTATGGTGGTTATTGATGGCAATCAGTCTAGAGTATTCGTGACTGAGTCTGGAGTTCCCCAGGGATCTAATTTGGGACCATTACTTTTTAACATATTCATCAATGACATTACTGATATTTTTAAACACAGCAATGTGAGTCTTTTTGCAGACGATTTAAAATTGACTAGAGTAATAAAATGTGACTCAGATGTGCAATTACTCCAAGAAGATGTAAATCGATTAATTGAATGGTGTAAGGTTAATAAAATGACCCTCAATGCTGATAAATGTAATCATATAAAATTCACCCGTAAAAGAAATAAATTATCATCTTCATACTTCATAAATTCCATACAGTTATCTGAAGTTGAATCAATCCGCGACCTTGGTGTTGTTTTTGATACTAAATTATCATTTATTCCGCATATCGATAAAACCCTAGAATTGGCTAATAAATCACTCGGATTTGTTCTTAGGTGTTCTAAAAACTTCAAGAAATATTCTACGGTAATAAAGCTTTTTGATTGTTTTGTTCGTAGCAGATTAGAATATGGTTGCACAATTTGGTCACCATATGCTAAAACTCATATTAAAAGAATTGAGAAAGTACAGGAACGGTTCTTGAGGCAGTTGTCCTATAGGTTTAGGATTAACCTCAATAGTTACGATGAAAGATTAAAATTCTTTTCTAAGCATAGTCTGGAGAGTAGAAGAAAAATGTTAGAGTGTATGTTGTTGTTTAAAATATTTAACAATAAAATTGACTGCCCTGAACTTCTTAGCAGATTCTTTTTAAGAACACCACGAATGAATAATCCAAGACACCCTTGTAACCTTTTGCACCATAGACTTTATAGAACTAACCTGGGTAAATGCTCCCCTATACCTCGTATATCAGATAATTATAATTCCTGTGTTAAAAAGCATTGTGAAATTGACTTATTTCATAATAGTTATCATCAATTTAGAGTCAAAATCATTAACTTAATTTGTAACTTGAATACTAAATAATTTTAAATTTGTAATAACCTGTAACATCACTTGTAACTTAATATTTTAATTAATTTTCTACCACATTTGTGACTTATTTTGTAATTTATTGTGTAACAACCTGTAATTTTTGAATAGTATTAATTAATTGTGCATGTTGTGTCAGCCTATAATTAGGCATACATTTACAATGTATCCATTTAATGTTAACTTTTAAATAGTATATGTGTTATTGTATTGTCTGTTGGTTGACCTTTAATAAATAATAATAATAATAGTAAAACACTTGTATTTTCAATAATAACATTAAACTTAGGTTCTTATAGTTAAAACTATTCACATCCTTCGCTAACATGTCATGCTAACACTTAAAACGTAGTGATTATATACTCTTTGCTAACACTGAGTATTGCCAGAAAAAAAACCAATGTCAACTGACATTGACAGTTCTTCCAAAAACGTATTGGACATTGGTTGTTTTTCATCTGAGGTTTTTCCGTATACCATTGACTTTGTTTCCTTGAATATCTTCTGACAAAGGCTGTTTTGTCGAAAACATTAATTTGGATTTTGTGAGGAACATATCAAGCAAACCATAGACATCACAATCTCGTTTTCAGTTTTTTTTGACATTGTACGCATGCTATCAAATAGGATCCTAGAACTATGATTATAGACAAATCTAGATATTACACTGTCATATGTTCCTCATATAAAAATGACTCATATTTCTATGATCCTATATATATGATAGTGTAATATCGGCCTTAGGGTTCCGTAGATATAATCGATACTTTCAGACGCCACACCCGAGGCCACACCAATGATGATTTATAATCTTTCATCATTGCGCCAGACCCATCTTTCCGTCCGTCACTCCGTCCCCGGCACTATGGTCTCCGGTTTAGCTCAGAGACTATTTGTATTAAAATTAATGTCAATGGGCAATGGCTATAGATATATTGTATTCATCACAATTCACGCCAACAAAGTACTTATTACTATAGGTAGGTACAGTACCTACGATTCACGAAAGAATAAAGATGACCACAAATGGGCGGCTGCCTGCGCATGTACACTCATGAAGAAAAGACTTAAGCCAAAATATTAATATTTCAATATTAGTTAAATAAGACCATATATATTAGTTAAAATAAATAAGACCATAATATTAGTTAGATAAGTCCAAAGAGACCTAAAATATGACTTCTGCGCATGGTCATCTTTCGTGAATCGTACTGTACCGTAATCGTACTGTGTAATCATATCGTACCTCCTCTTAATAAAAAAATTTGAAACTTATTTTTCCTCACAGAAGGTAGGTATGGACCTACCTACCTGTTCCATCGCCTCCCAAGACGTGTCACTATATCTACCACTGCCTTGGTCACGACTCACGACTCACGGCTGCCAGAATGAGGTCTTGTGATCTTGTCCAAGAATCGCCATCAGCACCTCCCGTGGACACGTCCACGTTACGCACTGCCAGTGTGTTGCGCTGCATCCGACTCCACGTTCCACGACTCCACGTTCGCGGCGGCGGCCGGGCCTACGCTTATTGTTCGTGGACGTACCTAACCTGCCATAACTGAACGTTTTATAAAACTGGATGTTCATATCCAAAGATTAGGTATATCATGCCATAACGAGATCTCTTTGTGGCCAAGGCATAAATGAAATGAACCATTTCGGGTGTTCATTGATGTGCTCACTCAGCACTCTACAGTAGCGAATATATTTTTTATTGACGCGCTGCCCGGCAGCCCGCCCACTGGCACTAGTAGGTAATAGGTATATAAACGCTAGGAACCACTAACTATAGTTAGCCGGGTTTTATTCCTGGCGCGGACCTACAGAATTTTTTTAAAGGTTCACAGGACGTGGGAGGTAGGTAGATGCAGAGCTGGATTTCAGGCGCGGAGCTGGGTAGCATCACGACCAGCGAGCGCCGTTGTAAATATTATTCTGTCTCGCACTCCGGAAGTTGTAAGTTGTACCTAGACCTACCTATTTTAGAAGATTGGAAGATTTGATGTAGGTTCCTACGAGTACTTAGTTGCTTTCTTATTTGGATTGGTGAGTCGTTTTCATCAAAACTTAATGAATTTCTTGAAGATCGCCATCCCAATCGATATAGTCTTATTATTATATCATTTATACTTCACAGTACTCGTAGATACCTACTTACTAAATACGAGTAGCTACACGCTCATAATCATTTTTGATGGTTTAAAAATTTAATTGTAAGCTACATAAAAAGGAAGCTTATTTTTTTTTTTTTTTTTTTTTTTTTTTTTTTTTATTTAGTCCACAAAACTGACTACAATTATTATATAAAAGCAAGTTGGTAGCTATAAAAAAAAAATTGGTTGTTAATTGAGTCTACTGGATGTGGACGTAGCATGCGCGATTAAATAATAGGTACAATAACTACAGCGCAACATACACGCTTAACAAACAAACTAAACACAAACACTATTAACAAACAAAAAGAAGAAAAAATATGTTCACAGATTACTAACTAACTTATCTGGGTACTTAATTTATTTTTTATTCTAGGTATACTGTCACAGAAGATATCTATAACATCTCTTTGACAATTTGCAAGAAATTGCATTCTATACAGCGGACTATGTTGTCCGAGATTGGTCATGGCTTTAGGCAAACCGAAAGTCTTACGATTGTGTAAGCGGCTACAGGCACGAGGCACTACAAACTTTAAGCGTTCAAGTAATTCAGGCGCATCAATGACACCCTTTATTAGCTTTGCCAGAAAAATGACATCTGTAATCTTTCTACGGTCTTTAAGTGATTTCATTTTATAGTAAGAGAGACGAGCTTCATACGAAAATAATTTATTACATTTGAAGTCCGTGTAAGATAGATGGTATAGAAACCGTTTTTGAATTCGTTCTATTCTATCAGAATGAACTTGATACCCTGGACTCCATACCGTGCTGCAATATTCAAGGATGCTACGGACAATACTATTGAAGACAAGAATAGATAAACTGGGATCCTAGAATATTTTCATTTGTCTGAAGACCAGTCCAGATATCTTTGATGCTTTAGATGTTATTTGCTCGATATGTGGACGAAAACTTAAAGCCGAGTCTACAATGACACCAAGGTCTCTGATGCTATAAACTTCCTTAAGACTAATATTGTTAATTTTATAGACACAGTTTAACGGATTTTTCTTTCTGGTAAATTTAATGTGGAAACACTTATCAATATTTAAGGACATACCGTTTATTATGCACCAGGCGTAAACAGAATCAATATCATTTTGTAGTATTTCCACGTCGGCTTGGCTGTTAATAGTTTTGTAAATTTTCATATCATCTGCAAACATTTTGAATTTAGAATTTAACTGGAGTGCCAAATCATTTATAAAAATTAAAAAGAACGTTGGACCTAGATGTGATCCTTGAGGTACACCCGATGTTATATTTATCTCGTAAGACTTGAAACCATTAACAGCAACAAGTTGCGACCGATTTCTTAAATAAGATTCACACCAGCGTAACAATGAGCCATGAATACCCAAAAACTCAATTTTTAATAACAGCATATTGTGGTTCACCATGTCGAATGCTTTTCGAAAATCAGTGTAAATTGCATGTACCTCACCAGCAGCATCGACAATCTCAGCGATATCTGAAATATAACTAACTAAGTTGGAGGTTGTAGATTTGCGAGGGCGAAACCCATGTTGATTAGGGTCGAGATATGGAGCTATGTGTGAATAAATTTTTTTTTGAACTATGCTTTCTAAGACTTTACCACAAACTGACAAAATAGATATAGGCCGGTAGTTTTTTATATCTTTTGAGTTGCCAGACTTATGGACTGGTGTGATAAATGCAATTTTCCATTTAGTAGGAAATATACCCGTTTGCAAAGAATAATTATATATGAGAGTTAGAGGTATAACTAATTTATGAGCGCATTTTTTTAGAAATACTGGGGCAAGAAGATCTGGACCGGGTCCTTTAAGTGAATCCAAGTTTAAAAGATGTTTTAAAACTTCTTTTTCAGTTAATTGACAGGTACCGAATGGAGCTTTGGGAATGGTGTTGTTTAGGAGTAGTGAATTTCCCACTTGACAGTTACTGGTGTTTGTATAGACCGATGAAAAATGTTTGGCAAAGGCATCGCATATATTCTTTCCTCCTTTGGCTACAAAATTATCCAGAAACATTTCAGTCGGAATACAATTGGCGCCATTTTTACGCTGTTGTTTAAAAAACTTCCAAAAGTAGGTGGGATCGTCACGAATACATTCAACGACGCGTTTTTTAAAACTGTCATAACAATCCTTTATCATGATGGCGCAACGTTCGCGCAGTAATTTGTATGAAAGTTTGTCTATTGAGTTATTATACTTTTTGCTTTTATGGTGGATTTTCGCCTTTTCCTTTAATGCTCGTAATAATGGACCTGAGAACCATATAGGATAGTGTCTATCACGCGGTTTCCGCATGGGTGTATGTCTATGAATGATGGGCATTAGTGTCTGGTAAAATATATCTAATTTTGCATCAACCGTGTAAGCGTTTTGAAATAGAGACAACCAGTCTATTTGATCCAGTTCGTTACAGACATTATCAAAGTCACATAGGAAGAAGTTGAGAAATGGTGTACGAGAAGGTTTCATGCAACGGTTATAATTTGCTTTTAGAATAATTTGTAAAGGTGGATGATGGTTGTCTATTGTAACCAAAGCATTATCTTCTTTTTTTACTTCTATCAAATCAGTATTATTAGTAAGAACTAAGTCTAAAATACGGTCGTTTATATTTTGAATATGATTGCACTGTTTCAAGTTATTGAAAGCAATATTCTCCAGAAAGACACTATCTATAATATGACATGGTTGGCCAGACACTAAGCCGTTTCCATTCGAATCAGTTACCCAACAAATATTAGATAAATTGAAATCACCAACGATAAGAATTGATGAATCTTGACATATTCTATTACTGCGAATATCAGTCACACTTTTAAAAAAGCATTCCAAGTAATCTTCTTTAACAGGCGGAGGAACGTAGACACCACAGATATAAACAAAAGCGTTGTGACTGACTTTAATCGCGAATCACTGCATGAAAGCCACTGAACTCCCTTGTCTATGGTTCACTGCTAAGCTGATTAAAAAAATTAACACACTTTAAATGGATAAAAAGTGAATAAGTTCAAAATCTGGAAAAATGTCATTGAGTTACATCATTATAGGAAAGTCATGAATTTTAGGAAAATATTTCTTTTGAATTATGGTTGCGCTGCCAGCCTTGTGTGATCGAGAGTTTGAAATTGCAGACTGCTTACGCCGCAGGCGGCACTCAAATCAGGGAGGCTATTCACGTTACGTGTCGGCTACATTTCGTGATGTAAAATGTTTAAAAAGGTGATGGCATTTACGTATATACGCAGACGATATTGAAATCAAAACATTTTTGCGAACACAGAAAAACTAATTGTAATACTATAAACATAGAGCTTAAAATTGAATGTAGTTCAAAACGCCATGTTGGTCGACAATTCTAAGATTGAAATTACTTAGCGCGACAAAGTCGAGCATTGTATTTCCTATTATGAAATACATACAATCTTACACTCTACGCCAATAATGTAAAGTTCATTTTTCAGTGTTAATTTTTTTCTTTTTCTTGTCTCACATCACTAGTTAAGTGTGTGCTCCTGAATAACGTGAAGGAATTCAAGACATATAAGGTGGCCCATGATGGCCGACGCCATCTTGAATTTTTCAATGTCGCAAAAAATTACGCAACCTGCACGATAAAAATGTTTGTGTTTTTTTGTAACATTGCTGTTAATCGACAGCTTTGCACAACAACTAAAGTCCTTTTCATGAAAGAAGTCCCGCGGTGATTTTTGGAACTAAATTTGACAGGTCGGTCATATTGTCGTTCGTCGATGTTATCAAGTGCGTTTGTTGTTGTTTGGAAATAGTATTATACGTATTTGATAAATTACATAAGCTAAATGTAAAATAGGTATTTACTCATAAATGGCAACATTATGTAACGCGAGTACAGCGCTGCGTCTGGGGGACTTCTTTCATGAAAAGGACTTTACTGAACCAAAGAGGGATAACATTGGCGCCACTGTGCAAGATTAGAGAAAATACTGGTAAGCCTTCAAAAACTAATTAAAAATTACGACTCCCCATAACTATGTGTCTAGAAATGCAAAATATAACACGGTGGACTCATCCTAGAGATGTCGGGACGCTGATTATTATTAAAAAATCTGCCATTTTCAAATCCAAGATGTCACTGAGTGCTGGAGGCTCGGAGCAATTAACAAGCCTGGAGAAGTAACAATGAATTGAACGAGTAAAGCGGTTGCTTGACCTTTCTAACTAAACGCGAAACGCCATATGCCAAAACGAGACAGACATATGTCAACTCGTCTGTTGAAAATAAAGCGTAGCCATTTCATTTTAATTTGAACACCAGTCTGGTGATCATCGCATGGCGATTTAAAATATTGTTTTCAAAGTTAAAAAAGTGAATTCCAAGTAATATTGTTTGTTTCCAAAAAGATTTTTAGTTATAGTGTACATGGCTTGCGTTGCATACGGCTGTAAAAGCCGTAGTAATGTACAATCCGAGGAAGACGGGAATTTGTCATTTCACAGGTTAGTGTTTTCAGCAACTTTTGGCTTATGTGTTATAAATTTCTGAATATAAGATATATTTTGTGACACTTCTGTTTATTCTACACGTAACTAAATAAATAAAATCATGTTTAGCCCATTTTTGAGGAAAATATGCCAATTATAAGAAAATGTAGTGTTGTGCAGTCATAATTTCGGTATCGATACATCGTCGAACATCGTATTATGTAGGTACTTCCATGACAATGACTCCTTCAAATCAAATAATCAAAACAAGTTTTTTATTGATTTTGTTATTTATTTGTAGGTTTCCGGTGGATGAAAATTTAAAAAATGTTTGGGTGCAGGCTGTCCATAGGAAAAATTGGAAGCCTTCAAATCCTGCTATTTAAATGGGAAGAAAAAGAAAAGTGCTTTGCAGATATGCTGTCCCGACCTTATTCAATACTTATCCAACTTATTTACAAAAGGTACTATGTCAACTAATATATCCACAATAACATTTATGAATAATTCTTGCTAAAGCCACCAATCACTTTTCTGTCTAAGTTCTATTTTCTGTGTTTTAACCTTAATAAATATTAATTTATGTTATATAATAACAATAATTTCGGCTAAAATACTGATATATATGTCATAAAAATAACTTAATCTTAGGTCTTACTTAAATGTTTACACACAAAATTACTTACTTTTTTGTATACCTATTATCTGTTTTCGAATTACAGGAAGCAGTTAAACTAGCCAGAAATACAATCATCGACTCGCAGAGAAAACTACGACGTATCTCAAATCTTCCTAGTTTAGATCAACCTTCAATATCAAAAGCTTCATATACTCCATACGTTACTTCTGCATCACTTACTCAGCCGCGCATTGATGACAGCCCTCGAAAACAAAAACTTAAGAAGATTATAGTGAAAGAATTGAAAATATCTTCACAACGTCTTAATAAGTTATACCTAAGCTTTGCGGCAAAGGTGCAGAAGATTAAAACGCAAAGTATTGATCAATGGAATGTGGACAATCACAGAAATTTATTGATAAAAGCTATAGCTATAGCAATACTTAATTCTTAGTATTCATTATATGACTAAACAACTGATCCAACCCGAAGAGCGAGTTCGTAACTTTTTAAATAAAACTATTCTGTTTAAAGGACAATAAGCAATTGTTTATATGTTTGTTTACATTGTTGAAGTGATTGTTAAACTGTAAGAACATAAAAATTGGTAACTGATTTGCTTAAAAATAAAAAAATTGTATTATAAATTAAAATGTATCTATTGTTTTATTTAAAACTTTACTACGTAAAATTCAAAAGAACCTCAAACTCAAAAGGATCATGAATAAATAAATGCATAAATGGTTGTTAAAAAAGATTATCATTTAATACTTGATAAATTCTATAATTGTTGCCCATGAGAGTAAAAAGTACTTACTAAGAAATAAATCATTCGTACTAAATAAACCAGCTTCAGATAGAGAATGCGCATATCTCGCACCTTAATTTCTATATGATAAAATGTAATCCTCTCTTTGGTATTTTTTTTTGGATAACCCCTAGAAATGTTATCATCAAGTTAAAATTTTAAAAAATATCAAAACCTGTACTTAAGAAATAATTTGTATGCCAAAACAACGTTTGCCGGGTCAGCTAGTCGATAATATACGATAAAGTGACAACAACACTATCTGACTAGAACGAAAACTGGCTACATGTGGACTTGAAGGCCAAGTCGATTACAACGTGTTGTCTCTTTCTATTGCACTAGTATGGATATTGAATAAAAGAGTACCGATACATAAAAAACGTTCAATTCATTGTTACTTCTCCAGGCTTGTTAATTGCTCCGAGGCTGGAGGTGCTGACGCCTGACAGCGATTTAAAAAAAAAGATTCCGACGAATTGAGAACCTCTTCCTTTTTTTGAAGTCGGTTAAAAATCAAGATGGCGATCGGCTGCACACTTTTCATACAAAAATATAAATAATTTGTGATGATATTCGTTGCTTTTGTGAAGATTGTAACTTTAATCACAGTTGAATTTGTGTAACTTAGTTTTAATAACTGACCAAATTGGTTCGTCTGTTAACGTCTCTCTGTTGTCGATAAGTTACGATTTGGATTGTATCAAATGAACCTCCACACTATATAATTAATTATTATTATGAGGAATATAAAATTGCGATAAAAATCACACCTTTAACCTCACCACTCCTTATCATCAGAACTTACATAAGTAAATCACAAGTAAATAAGTAGGTATTTATGACAACAGAACTATCAATTCGTACCTACATATAAATAAAATACCTACTTATAAGTATATACTTATTATTGAATTATCATTGTAGTATTTCACAGTGTAAGTGTGACATAGGTACGAGTATACTTGTGTGGATGCAGGAACGACTGCAATCGGTGTTTAATTCATTACTCCCATAACGTAATAAAGAGCGGACGCCATGAACGTGGTGGTGACGGGCGCGGCGGGCTTCCTGGGGCGGCGCCTGGCCGACGCGCTGCTCGACGCGCAGTCGCCGCTGCCCGTGGCGCGCCTGCTGCTGGTGGACCTGGCGCCGCCGCCGCGCCGGGACCCGCGCGCCGAGGCGTTGGCGCTCGACCTGGCCGCGCCCGGCGCCGCCGAGGCGCTCGTGCGGCCCGACACGCACGTGCTGTTCCACCTCGCCGCCGTCGTCAGCGGCCAGGCCGAGGCCGAGCTCGAGCTGGGCCTGCGCGTCAACTTCGACGTCACGCGCCGCCTGGCGGACGCGGCGCGGCTCCGCGCGCCCGCGCTGCGCTTCGTGTTCGCCAGCTCCGTGGCCGTGTACGGCGGCGAGCTGCCGGCCTCGCCCGACGAATGGGCGGCCGCCACGCCGCAGACCTCGTACGGCTGCGCCAAGGCGATGGCCGAGCTGCTGCTGAACGACTACGCGCGGCGCGGCCACCTGGACGCGCGCGTCGTGCGCCTGCCCACGGTGTGCGTGCGCGGCGGCGCCGCCAACAGCGCGCTCACGTCGTTCGCCAGCGCGCTGGTGCGCGAGCCGCTCGCCGGCGCGGAGTGCGCGTGCCCGGTGGACGGCGCGGCGCGGCTGTGGCTCGCCAGCCCGGCGGCCGTGACGCGCAACCTGCTGCACGCGGCGGCGCTGGCGCCGGGCGCGCTGGGCGCGTGGCGCGTGCTCAACCTGCCGGGCCTGAGCGTGGCCGTGCGCGACATGGTGGCGGCGCTGCGCGCGGCGGCGGGCGCGGCGGCGGCGGCGCGCGTGCGCTTCGCTCGCGACGAGCGCGTGGAGCGCGTGGTGTCGTCGCTGCCGCCCGCGCTGGACCACGCGCGCGCGCTGCGCCTCGGCTTCGTCGTGGACGAGAGCTTCGCCGACATCATCCGCCAATACATTTCCGAATGTGAAAATAACTAAATTGTGTATAAAATAAATATATCGCATTTCATAGACTTGAGGTATTTTAAAATATTACAAATTTTGGAACTGAAACTCTTCAAATTTTTACTTGCCGAATGACAGTTTACAACAGGGGGACGGAGCAGCCGCGTTCACACTGATTTACTTAAATTTCAGGGAAATTATTACTTTACACGATTGTTATAGAAGGCCTAAAAATAAAACTGTCAATCAAAGTTGTTGTGATTTTTATGTACTTTTTTGTGTGCAAGAATTAATTACTTAAATAGCTTGTGCCGTTTTACAGACAATTTTCAAAGTATGACAAAATTAGATAGATGCTTTTTGGGAATTTTTTTCTGAAACAGGGTTTGAGAAAATTCATTTTCTTGTCAATACCGATTGTTCATTAAACCCTAATTTATCCGTTACACATTTTTTCTGTAAGGATTCGATGATCAATTCTTTAAACAAAATGCCCAGTTTGCCAGCGCTTAAGGCTTTAAGAGCTAAAAAATAGATAGGTATCAAATCGCACTAAATACATACGCACGGCCTACACTCACACAAAGCTGCCTCGAAATGAGTGAATCAACGCGATTTTGATACTTTGATATAAAATTTTATATTTTGTCATTTAGGTATTTTATTATAACGAAATAACTTCGTTCTAAGCTAATTTATTATCTCGCTGCAGACTCTTGTAGTGTTATTATCTCGCTGCAGACTCGGTCATAAATCATTCGAGTGTCTCGCTCACCGACATCGTGCCGGCCGACAAGCGCAGCCGCGTGTGCAACATATGCGGGGAGGTGAGAGGCTGCCAACTATAGTAGTGTTATTATCTCGCTGCAGACTCGGTCATAAATCATTCGAGTGTCTCGCTCACCGACATCGTGCCGGCCGACGAGCGCAGCCGCGTATGCAACATATGCAGGGAGGTGAGAGACTGCCAACTATAATAGTGTAATTATCTCGCTGCAGACTCGGTCATAAATCATTCGAGTTTCTCGCTCACCGACATCGTGCCAGCTGACGAGCGCTGCCGCGTATGCAACATATGCGAGGAGGTGAGAGGCTGCCAACTATAGTAGTGTAATTATCTCGCTGCAGACTCGGTCATAAATCATTCGAGTGTATCGCTCACCGACATCGTGCCGGCCGACGGGCGCAGACGCGTGTGCAACATATGCAGGGAGGTGAGAGGCTGCCAACTATAGTAGTGTAATTATCTCGCTGCAGACTCGGTCATAAATCATTCGAGTTTCTCGCTCACCGACATCGTGCCGGCTGACGAGCGCAGCCGCGTATGCAACATATGCGAGGAGGTGAGAGGCTGCCAACTATAGTAGTGTAATTATCTCGCTGCAGACTCGGTCATAAATCATTCGAGTGTCTCGCTCACCGACATCGTGCCGGCCGACGAGCGCAGCCGCGTGTGCAACATATGCAGGGAGGTGAGAGGCTGCCAACTATAGTAGTGTTATTATCTCGCTGCAGACTCGGTCATAAATCATTCGAGTGTATCGCTCACCGACATCGTGCCGGCTGACGAGCGCAGCCGCGTATGCAACATATGCGAGGAGGTGAGAGGCTGCCAACTATAGTAGTGTAATTATCTCGCTGCAGACTCGGTCATAAATCATTCGAGTGTCTCGCTCACCGACATCGTGCCGGCCGACGAGCGCAGCCGCGTGTGCAACATATGCAGGGAGGTGAGAGGCTGCCAACTATAGTAGTGTTATTATCTCGCTGCAGACTCGGTCATAAATCATTCGAGTGTATCGCTCACCGACATCGTGCCGGCTGACGAGCGCAGCCGCGTATGCAACATATGCGAGGAGGTGAGAGGCTGCCAACAATAGTAGTGTAATTATCTCGCTGCAGACTCGGTCATAAATCATTCGAGTTTCTCGCTCACCGACATCGTGCCGGCTGACGAGCGCAGCCGCGTATGCAACATATGCGAGGAGGTGAGAGGCTGCCAACTATAGTAGTGTAATTATCTCGCTGCAGACTCGGTCATAAATCATTCGAGTTTCTCGCTCACCGACATCGTGCCGGCTGACGAGCGCAGCCGCGTATGCAACATATGCGAGGAGGTGAGAGGCTGCCAACTATAGTAGTGTAATTATCTCGCTGCAGACTCGGTCATAAATCATTCGAGTGTCTCGCTCACCGACATCGTGCCGGCCGACGAGCGCAGCCGCGTGTGCAACATATGCAGGGAGGTGAGAGGCTGCCAACTATAGTAGTGTTATTATCTCGCTGCAGACTCGGTCATAAATCATTCGAGTGTATCGCTCACCGACATCGTGCCGGCTGACGAGCGCAGCCGCGTATGCAACATATGCGAGGAGGTGAGAGGCTGCCAACAATAGTAGTGTAATTATCTCGCTGCAGACTCGGTCATAAATCATTCGAGTTTCTCGCTCACCGACATCGTGCCGGCTGACGAGCGCAGCCGCGTATGCAACATATGCGAGGAGGTGAGAGGCTGCCAACTATAGTAGTGTTATTATCTCGCTGCAGACTCGGTCATAAATCATTCGAGTGTATCGCTCACCGACATCGTGCCGGCTGACGAGCGCAGCCGCGTATGCAACATATGCGAGGAGGTGAGAGGCTGCCAACTATAGTAGTGTAATTATCTCGCTGCAGACTCGGTCATAAATCATTCGAGTGTCTCGCTCACCCACATCGTGCCGGCCGACGAGCGCAGCCGCGTGTGCAACATATGCAGGGAGGTGAGAGGCTGCCAACTATAGTAGTGTTATTATCTCGCTGCAGACTCGGTCATAAATCATTCGAGTGTATCGCTCACCGACATCGTGCCGGCCGACGAGCGCAGCCGCGTATGCAACATATGCGAGGAGGTGAGAGACTGCCAACTATAATAGTGTAATTATCTCGCTGCAGACTCGGTCATAAATCATTCGAGTTTCTCGCTCACCGACATCGTGCCGGCTGACGAGCGCAGCCGCGTATGCAACATATGCGAGGAGGTGAGAGGCTGCCAACTATAGTAGTGTAATTATCTCGCTGCAGACTCGGTCATAAACCATTCGAGTGTCTCGCTCACCGACATCGTGCCGACTGCCGGCCGACGAGCGCAGCCGCGTGTGCAACATATGCAGGGAGGTGAGAGGCTGCCAACTATAGTAGTGTTATTATCTCGCTGCAGACTCGGTCATAAATCATTCGAGTGTATCGCTCACCGACATCGTGCCGGCCGACGAGCGCAGCCGAGTGTGCAACATATGCAGGGAGGTGAGAGGCTGCCAACTATAGTAGTGTTATTATCTCGCTGCAGACTCGGTCATAAATCATTCGGGTGTATCGCTCACCGACATCGTGCCGGCCGACGAGCGCAGCCGAGTGTGCAACATATGCAGGGAGGTGAGAGGCTGCCAACTATAGTAGTGTTATTATCTCGCTGCAGACTCGGTCATAAATCATTCGAGTTTCTCGCTCACCGACATCGTGCCGGCCGACGAGTGCAGCCGCGTGTGCAACATATGCGGGGAGGTGAGAGGCTGCACCACTATAGTAGTGTAATTATCTCGCTGCAGACTCGGTCATAAATCATTCAGCTAGCTTGAGGCTAATTCTATACGTCTAGGAGATCCAGTAGTAGTCTTCGAAGTATACCTTCAGCTCACTCCACCAAGTCAAGTGGAAAGGTCTTTTCATAACTAACAAAACGAGCCCAAACTCGACCCGGCTAGGTCTATGCGTCTAGGAGATCCAGTAGAAGTCTTCGAAGTATACCTTCAGGTCACTCCACCGAGTCAAGTGGAAAGGTCTTTTCATAACTAATAAAACGAGCCCAAACTCGACATGGCTAGGTCTATACGTCTAGGAGATCCAGTAGTGGTCTTCGAAGTATACCTTCAGCTCACTCCACCAAGTCAAGTGGAAAGGTCTTTTCATAACTAACAAAACGAGCCCAAAATCGACCCGGCTAGGTCTATGCGTCTAGGAGATCCAGTAGAAGTCTTCGAAGTATACCTTCAGGTCACTCCACCGAGTCAAGTGGAAAGGTCTTTTCATAACTAATAAAACGAGCCCAAACTCGACATGGCTAGGTCTATACGTCTAGGAGATCCAGTAGTGGTCTTCGAAGTATACCTTCAGCTCACTCCACCAAGTCAAGTGGAAAGGTCTTTTCATAACTAACAAAACGAGCCCAAACTCGAGATGGCTAGCTCTATACGTCTAGGAGATCCAGTAGTAGTCTTCTAAGTATACCTTCAGGTCACTAGTACGCTTGGGGAACAAATAAAATAAATGGAATAAAATAAATAAACTCAATTCTAGCTAATTATAATAAAATATAATATTGTAGGTACTAGGTACTGTAGGTGCTTACCTTTTCAAAAATATGTCAGGACAGTAGATTTCGTCAAGTATCAAGATAGTTATTGCCAAATATCCGTGTACGTACAGCGATGTTTTTCAATCAGCAACTGCTCGCCAACGACGTGCAGTCCCACTCGCGAAGGCAGCCAAAGGCTGACTGATTGATATTTGAATTTTGAAATAGTAGAAACCTGTGACCGAGTAAAATAAAATAACCCTTATTGTAACCTCTTTAAGATTTACGCTTGTAAGCAAAATATGTGAAAACAATGCACGTGAACTTCATTTTTTTTCATATACTGTTTGTCCTTTTTTTGTTATTTTTTCTACCACCGTGTATAGATGAACATATCTACTGTCAGTTGATATTTTTAAAAGACATAAAATCGGTATGTTTTTACAGAAAAATGTACCGAAACTCGCTCCTAAATCGCCAATTTTGTGAGAAGAGATAATTTAAACTATTTTTATAGTACTAAAAGTAAAGATTTTTAACCAATTTTTCTACCACGAATTGTAGATACAAGACCAATCTTTGTGTTGTTATTTTTAGTTCCATTATATTTTGTTTATTCTAGTCACAATATGTACCGAAAACTCCACGAAAACTGCAATGTCCGTAAACGCACCCTTAAGGCTTTAAGAGCTGAGCAAAATGGCTCTTTACTGAAGGATTTAGGTACTGAATTTATTTTTGTCATTCTCACTCTAACAAATACCTACACGTAATAATTGTTGTTTTTACTGCCACTAAAAATCGCTTAAATTGGCGTCTACGCCGTTAAATAAGGAATAACTAATAGGTCATTTTGACCATTTTTAGAGTTCCATACCAAAATGGTAATAAAATGGAAAATTCTTTCCAAAAAACCAACTTCAAATGCCACTACAAAGAATGAAATAATTTTTAATGTACACCAATTCGAAGTCGGGCAATGTTTTGTTCAATCATTAATAGTCCTTCTTATTTTAAAACTTGATGTGCAAAGAAACGACAAAATTATCGACAATACGAAGGACTATTGAATTGAATGAACGAAACATTGCCCGACTTCGAATTGGTGTACATTAAAAATTATTTCATTCTTTGTAGTGGCATTTGAAGTTGGTTTTTTGGAAAGAATTTTCCATTTTATTTTATACTTTTTAGTGGAAAACAACTAATGCGCAAGGCATTGGAAGTATGCTTCTAAAATCTGAAGAGTTCCCTCAATTTCTCCAAAATCCCATCATCAGATCCTGACTTGATGAATACAGTCATTACTTGATGACTGCAAGGAAATGCAATAGTAACTATAAAAAATACCTAAATCGCTTCAAGTATACTAGCAAAATTTGAAGAGTTCCCTCGATTTTACCAAGATCCCATCATCAGATCCCGACCTGAAAACCATAAGACTACCTGGAAAAAATTACTCTTTCAAACAATACACAAATCACTCCAAGTGTGCTTATAAAATTTGAAGTTCCCTCGATTTCTCCAGGATCCCATCATCAGATCCTGACTTGATGACAATGGGACCATCTGTGAACTATACCCTTTCAAACAAAAAAAGAATTTTTAAAATTCTCGCACGCATCTTCGAGTAATCGGGGAACATACATAAAAAAAAAAAAAAGATTCCGACGAATTGAGAACCTCCTCCTTCTTTTTGAAGTCGGTTAAAAATAGAACCCTTATGGTGAGACTTTCTCCGTCCTTCCGTCCGTCTGTCACACTCGTCACACTCGATTATTTCAGTAACTATGAAAGCTATCGACTTGAAATTTGGAATAGTTTTAGCTAATAGTGACCCAACGTCATTGCAATCCAATAATTGACGACCGAATGGCGTAGTGGTAGCGAACCTGCTGTCTGCGCCGGAGATTGTGGGTTCGTTTCCCACTACTGGTAAATGTTTTTGTGATGAGCATGAATGTTTTCCAGTGTCTGGGTGTTTTTCAATATTTTATATTTATGAATATTGGTATGCATGTACATTGTACATATTTACCAGGTATCTAGTACCCATAACACAAGCTATCGCTTACTTTGGCTAGATTGCGATGTGTAAAATGTCCCGCATACCTATATTTAAAAAAAGTACCTAACTACTTGCAATCATAAATATTTGAAAATCGTTTTTATTTCTATTTAAAAGGGGGGGAACAGTTATAAGGTGTAGAGAATTTTAACCAGTGTGCTGAAGTTTAGGATTTGCTGATTTGCTACAAGAGTCTACTCAAATGATACAGATTTTAGTATGAAAGAAAAATCACTTATCCTTAAAATAATAACAATTTAATAGTAAATAAAATGTACTTATATTAGTGGTTGACTTAAAAATCAAATAGGTTCTTCTCGATGGCCAGCTCGGACTCCCACGCGTCGGCGCCACCCGGCTCGTGTCTCCCGCGCTTGGCCCTCTCGCACGTCGCGTCGTCTTGCTCTACGTCACTATGCTTTCTTTTTCTTTTCTTCTTATTGGAGGGCGATCGCACCTCGACCTCAAGCTTGACCTCTGGCTCAGGTTCTTTTTGGAGCTTCTCTTTTTTTCTTTTCTTTTTTTTCATAGGAGGTACATCGACGTCAGGTTTCACCTCACTCGCACTGTCTGACTGAACCTTTACTCTCTCTGTTGTTTTTCTTTTCTTTTTCTTGGAGTGTAAGATTTCAATATTCGGTTTAGACTCAATGTCAGACTCCAGTTCAACTTTTCCTTTAATTTTATGGTTTTTCATCTTCTTATTGTGCATATTCAGTGAGACTGTGGATATGTTCAGTCGTTGCGCTATCTCGGGCGGTACCCTCACAGCTTTTTTGTAGTCAATGCCGAACAAAGGGTGACGGCACTTTGTTTCGGGTAAAGGAATGAAGCTGCTTTCATTGTTCATCATCAGTGTCTCATATGGAATATGAACTTTTGGAATTCTGTTGCGCAAGCTGAGGATGCCGGATACATGTGTATTCCTTATATATGCTTTATTGTTATGGTACAGGAGTAGGGGATCTGCACGTGTGCTAGTGTCGATGGTGCTGTCATAAGACTTACCATTTATCTTGATTTTTTTCTTACCATCCAATGCCAAATTTATATTCTCAAAATCTGAAAGAGCGATTTCATGTGGCACTTTCACAATCCAAACTTCGTCGTCAGCACTGAGCACCGACTCACATTGGGAATTCTCTAGTGCCTGCGATGGTGTTAAACAGGCATTACATCTTATAAACTGTTTAAGCTCATGAGGTAAGTCAGTCTTAGGAAGGTTATGTATTAGCTCATAATCTGCGCTATCCTCTTCAAACTGCAGTCTGTCAGATATTCTACTAGTTTTATTCAAAGAATCTCCATTTACACCAGAATTGAGAGTAGGTAATCTTGAAGAGCTTGGAAGTGAAGCGATGGAATTCACGTTGTTGTCAACAGAGTGATCAGTGAGGTGACTGTTATGGTCGGTGTAGTGCTCCTGCTCACTCCTGCAGTCACTGTCTGCTCTCTGCCTGTGTTGTGTCTCTGATGTAAATCTGTCTTGTGGCTCTGATACTTCACTACTTTCATTGTTAACGGACAACCTCTTTTTTTTCTTCTTCTTCTTTCTGGGACTTTCATCTGTTTCACTAATACTTGACTGGTCCCCGTTGGCGAAGGAAGAGACATTTATGTTGAGCTCTTCATTGTGTATTTCTTGTTTGGAAGGTGTACAGAATTCAAACTGTTCGTCGGCTGTGATTGAGCATTCATTTTTAAGCTTCTTTTTCTTTTTAGTTTTGGTGGGCGAGGGCTGTACAAATGTAGCTTGCTCCTCTTTGACTCTAAAGTTGAGGTAGTTCTCAGCTTCATGCAGGGAGTTGTCGGTTAACTCATGTTTTTGTTTTTTATTGCTTTTAGGCACTTCAAAATCGCTGCTCGGCTCTGACTTTATACATTTATTTATTTGAAAATCATTATCTTCATGGCTGCTGAGGTGTTTCCGTTTCTTACCTTTTTGTTTCTGTTCAATGTGAACGTTGTCGGGCAGTTGTTCTTGTTCCAATTTGTTTGGCTTCATTTCTAAGACCCTGAAAAATAAGTTGAATCTATTAACTTTACCAAAACAAGTTTATCCCCTTATTATTAACTGACAACATTATCCAATGTCCTTAATGTGAAATCAGCAGATCTGCCAGCATACTTCATTCTGATTTTTTTAGCTAATAAGACATAATAGGATAATCATAAAATTACCTTTACATACTTAAGTATAAAAAACCTTTGCCTAAAAACCTCCTCAGAAATTAGTCGAGTATAGAGTTTGAAACAAAATAATCGGTTCTCGGACTAATTTTCTTTACTGGTTTTTATATATTATGAAGATATTACACCTACTAACATTCCTGCAAGTATACTATTGCAAGCCAATTCGTTATTAGCTTACAAAATGCGAATAACCAAATAAACATTAATTTTCGCACTGAGCCTTAATCATTGCAGGAAGCACTCGAACATAAAATAGTGTTAAGATCGAACATTCCTAACCTCTATATGGTTTGAGGTTATGGTCTCAGGTTAGGTTGGTTATCATCCCATCATTCATCCATCTCTTACCTTTCATGACAATACTATGTTTTTATTATTACGTTAGCTCTTCCTAACGTAGCAGACAACTGTAGTTTTCAATAGAATACCTATACAGAACGAGATACAAAAAATCAACAAGGGAATGAATCTTATCAATCAACATACTCAATATCTCTGCTCGAGTCACTCGAGGCATCCGTCCATGCAAAACTTTCTTCAGAATCAGATCTTTCCATGAAGGTGTTCAGTCAACATAAATTACATTCAAGAATTTATCAAACGGACTGAAAAGTTTAAAAAGACTTAGCTTTTGTGTTTACTTTTATAAATTATAACATAACCTAACTAAAAACCATAGAGTAAAATAATATTAACTAAAAACTTAAAAAGTGCCCTACACAGAACACATATACATTGGTCATTACATTATACTGTGTATAGTCTGTGTATGTGTTAATTAAAAAGTAAAAACATAGTGAAATACCTACCTACCTTGAAATACCTACATAGATAGGTACCTATACTGCGTTCAGCGTTATTTTGCCTCTGACAGCTGTTTCTGTTAGGTTGGCATTACCCGCCATTCTTGCTGACAAGTACCTTTAACACAGTGTGAAGCTCCTTGCGTTTTTCTTATTTTTTTTTGGTTTTTAACGTGTTAATCATGCCAAAAAGGATTCAAAGTAGCGGCAGAAAAATTGTATCCTCAGTAACCCCATTTGAACATGTTCGTCAACGTGTAGCCGCCATGACTGGTAAGTAAATTAGTGTTAACGTGGTGGCACCAGTTATGGACAGGGTTAAGCGCCGGGTAAACCACGTTGGGCTATATATTTTTTAATTTATTGAATCTTAGGGTTGCGAGTTACAAATGATATTGTCAGATAATAAGAGCTTCTCATTAACTTCTAAAAACTAGAAATATATGCATGGGATTAGAAATAGAAATATTCTAAAAACATTCAACAAAATATCTGCAAAATCCCTAAAATGGACAGTCGAAATCCAGTAATGGACAACCAGTGATGGACACATTTTGGAGGATATTATAATTCTTTCCGTATCAATCTATATCAAAGAAACAGGATTCGACAGGTGCTCTAGACATTAAACTTTCAAAATCATATTATCATACCTAATAGATAGGACAAAAAAAGAAAATGCTTAATATTTTTTGACCGGTGTATTTGGTAAACCCTACAAACAAGTATATTGTGTATGTATGTTAGTTTATATTTAATCATAACAATTAAGAGCTCACAACTCTCAGGATAAACCTACCTAACTAATTATGTTTATCAATTTAAAATCTTTTTTAATACTTATACAAACAAAGACACGAAGAAGATGATTATTATGACTATGACATTCAGTCTGTTTTTGTAAAGATGTATAGTTGCAGGAAACTTCAAAGTTGCAACTTATTTATAAAACTTTAAATATACCTAAAATGATAAGAATCGACATATGTCCATGACTGGATTTTAATGTTATGAGTGAACCAGTAATGGACACCCCTCTCAAACTTTAAAATAATTCTATGTCACTTTCAACGTCTTCACAAGTATGTTTTAAATTTCATAACTTACGGATATGATCATTGCAAATTTATGTTTTAATCAGACACAAGCACCCATAGATCAAAATATTCACTTACCTTCTTAGTGATTTGGTTAAGAAAACTTCTTCAATCCAAAAATATTGCACACGACATATTGTTCACCTTGCCATTTTGAAACTAAATGGCCGAAACCAATGTCATTTCTCAATGTGACAGACAAATGCCTATTCTTTATGATTTGAGTGCTGCCGATGGTAAAATATTTTTATAGTTCTTATTATATGCTTAAAAAGATAAAAGTGTCCATCACTGGTGCCTTGTCCATAACTGGTGCCATCACGTTACCTGCTATTAATAATTTCCCGTTATTAGGGATCGAAAGTTATTTGTTTTGCTAATAGATTATTGTTTGTATGTAGGCACGATGTTTTAATTGTAATACATTCCGTACATAGGTATATGTATAATAATAATTATATTTGTTTTAAAAACATAGTATTTGATTCTTATTGTATAAACTAGCTGCGCCCTGCGGTTTCACCCGCGCCAGTCCCGACCGATTTTTTTTCTTTAATACAAACCTTTGTTACATTATGTATTATTTAATAACAAGATTATTAAAAAAAATGTACAATATGCACGTTATTAATGTAATGTTTTGTATTTCAGGCGTTTCTGAGAGAACTGTCACCACTATTACCAAGGAGTGTGAGGTTGCTGCTTCCACGTCTAAGAAAATATGTACTCCCAGGAAAAAACGCTGCCAATCGAATAAAATTCAGTTAGATGATTTTGAACTATGTGCAATCAGAACTAAAATACATCAAATGTACGTAGTCAGAAAGGAGTTGCCTACTTTGGGCAAGCTTTTGGCTGAATTAAAAATTGATATTAACTTCAATGGAGGTCGTACCACACTATGGAAAATAATTCGGCAAATTGGATTTAGATTTAAAAAATGTGGTTCTAAAAGAAAAATTTTAATGGAACGATATGACATTGTAGCCTGGAGGTACAGATACTTAAATATTTTAAGACAAAATCGAAATGAAGGCCGACCTATCGTATATCTCGATGAAACTTATATACACGCTTCATATTCTGTCAACAAATGTTGGCAGATGGAAAATGAACAAGGTGTTTTAAAAAGCGATTCAGTTGGTGCACGCTGGATCATCGTTCATGCAGGTGGCGAAATGGGGTTTATTCCAAATGCACAATTAATATTTAGATCGCAGTCGAAATCAGGAGATTACCATGATGACATGAAGAGGACGAATTTCATGAAATGGTTAGAAGACAAACTCATCCCCAATTTACCGCCTAATAGTTTAATTGTTATGGATAATGCGCCCTATCACACTGTAAAGGTGAACAAGGCACCAACAATGAGCTCTACCAAAACTGATATGCAAAATTGGATCACAAATAAGGGGTTATCTTATCTTCCTACTATGGTGAAAGCTCAATTATACGAAATTATAAAAGAGCATAAAGAAGCTCCAAAATATGAAGCTGATCAACTTCTTGAAGCGCATGGACACAAAGTGGCTAGGTTACCACCATACCACTGCGAACTTAATCCTATAGAATTTATGTGGAGCCTGTTGAAAAGGCGTGTAGCTGCTAAAAATGTTGGACAGGAAGCAGACAAGATACTACAATTAACAGAAGAAGCGTTCCAATCGATCACTGCAGAAGACTGGCAGAAGCAGTGTCAACATGTGTGCCATATTGAACAACAGTTTATTAAAACAGATGGAATTATAGACTCTGAAATCGACAAATTTATTATAGAATTAAATGACGAGTCTGATACAGAATCGGACAGCAGCAGTTCCGACGATTCACGTTCATCAGCAGACAGTGACGAACCACTAGCGACCCGCTTGGATCACTCTTATTCAAAATAAATAAAACCTATAAAAATGTTGTTTTAATTTAGTCATATATTACCTATGTATATAGATAAATGCAAACTTGAGGTACATAATACTAATAATCAAATACCTATCCTAATTATTTTAAAGTATCGGCGCCGCGCCGGCGCCCTGCAGTTTTACCCGCATAAGTCCTGAGCCCGTACCTATGAATATTGGGATAAAAATATACCCACAAACCAAATCCAAAGATTACAAACTTAAATTCTAACATCCAAACTTTGAGAAATTTAACTATGAAAATATTTCGCAGTTTCATACCGGGTATCTTACAAACCTTAAGCGGCAACACAGAGCTCAGGTTAGCCAATATGACAGCCAGAGGCAAAATAACGCTGAACGCACTTTATGTTCCGACCTAATAAGTACAAAGACCACAAAGACAGGAAAGACAGTTGTAATGGTGAATTATTGAATCAAACGGCCACAGATGTTTAAAAAAATCATAGATCTTATGTAATAAATAGAATGAGATCACCATAGAGTAAAGTAATGTTATGGAGATCACCCTGAGATAGGCCGATAATATTACACTATACTATTTATAGGATCCTATCTCGCACCATAGATCGTCATCCTAGAAATATGATCTACTTGATACTATGAATGTCACTATAGGGTTCAAGTTGCTCATATCTGAGTGCAATGTTTGTGGTGCAATGCCCTACGAATTACGTCCTGTTTCCAAACAAAATAAATTACATTACAGCTCATAATTAAGAGTTTATTGCTGACACTACTGTTACTGTTTCTTACTTATTTTATTTATAAAAAGAAAAAAAAAAGAAGCAAAACCGGAGTAAAAAAAATTGATTAGGTCTCACGGCGGCCATCAAAAGGGAATCATTTAAACTTACTCGTGGAACATAGATTTTATGATAATAGTAGTTTATGTAACGGTTGCATAATGGGGGGTATTAAAACATGAGCCGAGAAAACATGAGAAAACGAGCCGCAGGCGAGTACTAATTTTTACACATAGACAACTAACATATTTTTTTAAAGATCACGTCACAGACATAGATAAAAAGGATATAAATTACGATCTATGTTGCACATTGTGTTGTTTTCTAGCGTATTGTCATTACTAAATATAAAAAAAATATTCTTTGGTAGAATATGGATAGAATTGATATTTTTTATGAAATACAATTATTACATATTATTATATTACTATATATATAGCTACTCGTGCTGATTCACTGACTGACTCACTGATTGATCACCTCTCCTGAACAATTTTGTATGAAAAATTTTTTTTTCAAGGATGGTGTCGTATAAAAGAAAAAAAATCATTCGGAGGAAAAATACGGAGAGAGCTGATGAGTGAGGATTTCGGAGACAGGTGAAGAGCACAGCCAGGGTATCAAAGATAGGTGTGGGGTGCTCGACCAAATGTCATTCGAAACGTCATCCAATTGGCAGTGAGCTGAAAAAAATTTCAAAATGGCGGATTCAAAATGGCCGCCAAACGAAATTCGTCAATATCTCGAAGAGTATAAAAGATGGAAGAACGGTTCCTTGACAAGAAGTAATCAGGACCCGAAGGTCTATTTGATGGATAGAAAAAAAATTCAAAATGCGGAATTTATTTTTTTCATATAAAATGTAAAGGGAATTTTGAAGGGGTTTTTTATGGGCGGGAAGACAGCACGCGGGCCACATGTGGCCCGCGCCCCCACGCACCCTACTAGTATAATATATTTATTTATCTCAGGTTAAGGTTTTAGTCTGTGGTACATTTTGAGTCTGAAGCAAGTCTGAAGCTCATTTGATATGCTGGCACCACACATGGCTATTTGTATTTGCCTATTTGTTATATTTGTCAAATGACTTCCATGTGTGGAGAGTATATTTGCCAAAATTATTGCCATATTTGCCTGTTTGGCAAATACAGCCAATAACAAATACGGTTTACCGAACGACTGTCGGTTTTTTGAGACACATCAAAGGAGACAAATAGGCAAACACGCAAATATACTGGCCACACATGGCGGCTTCATAAGCGCGTGAATTGTCGACCAGTACAGGCGGACCGCCTTATTTTTTTGTATTTGGCTCCATGTGTAGGCGGTTGTATGGCCTATTTGCCCATAGGTCGAAAATTTTGACAAATACGCGATCATCCAATCACAAATACAAATAGCCATGTCTGGTGCCACCATTAAATAATTTTTACAGACTGAACAAATAATAGGTACCGACAGGCATCTACAAAATGAGCGTGACTATTTTTAATCTGTAAAGTGGCGCATAAGAGCATAGACAACCCCAGAGGGCGTCACCAGCTTTACATTTGAAAAAAAATCTTTTAATCTTTTGACAGTTGACATTTGACTTTGACTTTGAGTTTTGACAAACGATTTGAAGTTCTTTCTTAAAATTTGTGTCCAACATGGTGAGTTTGTGTTGATAAATTCATAATAAATCCATTTAAATCTACGGGTACTAAACAAGAGTACAATTATTGTAATATGTAACTTCCACAATGTATATTTTTTAAACGTTATCGTGTTGTATTTTTGGTTACAAATCAGGGTAAATTCGCGATACCTACACAAGTGCATATGAAGTTGGAAATTTTAACATTCTCCTTTGTAACTTATTCGGATCTGATGATGTTGTGATGGCAGCCGGTTCGTTTTCCGTCCGGGTGGTGAGATCTCTACGCAGTGCGCTGTGATGAAGCACTGACACGGAATTGTTTACATTTTAGGCGCGAGGACCCAAGAAGCACTTGAAGCGTTTGAACGCGCCCAAGGCATGGATGTTGGACAAGCTGGGCGGCGTGTACGCGCCGCGGCCGTCCACGGGCCCGCACAAGCTGCGCGAGTGCCTCCCGCTCGTGATCTTCCTGCGCAACCGGCTCAAGTACGCGCTCACCGGCAACGAGGTGCTGAAGATCGTCAAGCAGCGCCTCATCAAGGTGGACGGCAAGGTGCGCACCGACCCCACCTACCCCGCCGGCTTCATGGGTGAGTGCACTACCACAGTTGGAATATGGTACCTGCTACCATGGCGCTCATGACGAGTCATTTCATTTTATAATATCTCTAGAATGATGACAATTATATCAAGAGTTAAAACTAAGTTTGGGAGGGTTTGTTAAGGTTTGCCATTCCTCTGAGAAGGACCCAAAAACAAACTCATTGGTGTATTCTTTTATGTGCTAACATACTTAAAAGAATTTAAGATTAAATGCATTTGCATATTTGCATATACAAATGCATATAATTCTAAAATAAAATTCATGGCGATTTACAAACAGTACGTCATATTAAAGCTTATAATTATGTCTTTACAATAGTTTAAGTTTTATGATCAGAAAACACGCGAGAGACTTGTGTCTCTTAAGAAAAAATCATTGCTATTAATAACATTCAGGTGCATTTTTTTGCAAATTGTTTTGCTGATACTGTGTGTCTCGCATGTTTTCTGATCATAAAACTTAAACGATTATAAAGACGTCATTATATGCTTTAATATGATGTACTGTTTGTCGATGGCCATGAATATTTTTTTCCGAGGGCAGAATCCGGCCATGTCATTTCAAGTTATGTCTGTGTGTTCTGTAATAATAGTTATAATGTGAAACTAAGTGTAAATTTTTTTGATTGTGCATATTTCACCCTTTTTTAGTGCATATTTTGGCATTTTGATAGTCCATAATATAATCCAATTCATATTTAATAGATATCACCATTTAAGATCAATGAGTGTAAATAGGCTAGTGACATCCGAGCACAGCAGTGAAAGTTATGCTACTCCATAGTCAACACTCTTGGTGTGTACTGACAACTGAATAGCGTAACTTTCACTGCTGAAAAATCATATATGCAACTGAATCAACTAGTACTAATACTCCCAGTTCAACTTGTATTGCTACAGCTCTTAAAAAGAAGTAACAAGCTTGTGTTCAAGCTACCACACACTGGTCACAGCATGGCAAGGGATTTCAAGTTTTTACCAATGGACATTCAAGTATGGTGTAGTCATAGAAATATTGTATGAATTTAAAATAATTTTGAAGTATAGCAATTCATGTCATATTTCTATACCACTATTATAAGATATTAAAGTTATAGACCCCCGTCAAGTCTGGTTAACATACGGAAGCCAATATAGACCTAGGCAGGGTTTTCATGACATCCTTCATGCATGGAATATATTGGCACTGTTTACTAGTCAGAACCAGGTATTGGCTGGAGATGTGTTATGAAATAGAGCACCGCTGATTAATTTCTTCATAGGTGCAGTGTTTGTATGATCACTGACAGATGTGTTGTTGTTTTCAGATGTGGTGTCAATAGAGAAGACCAATGAGCTGTTCCGTCTGATCTATGATGTCAAAGGCCGCTTCACAATCCACAGGATAACTCCAGAAGAAGCCAAGGTTGGTGGTTTCACCCAATACACTACTCCTTTACATAAGTAACGCTAACTTTGCCTGCAATTTGCTGGTTACAATTTAGTTTCATCCTACCACCCACCCATTTTTCTTGAATATAATGTTGACTTTGTCACTGATCTACATACAGTGACATGAGTATTTTCAATGGAATCCCTCCAATCCAAATCCAAAAACAAGGTTGAATGCACAGGTCCATTAACCAATTTTTTTTATTGAAACAAAAGTTTATTTTGGATGGTATCACGCAGGGACCTAGACAATAGTTATTTGTTATGCAAGTCCACAAAATGGATCTTTGGGCCGGTAGTATTCAATATCACTTTGCAACTGTAGCAATGTGAAAGATGTGGTAGATTTTTTTACTTCTTTTGTGGTATGGAACCCTCCTGTGAGATAAATGAGAGTAATGTGCCCCTAAAATATATTTGCACAATATTTTTATTCTGAAGCACTATAAAACTTGTGCAGTAAGTCCTGCCAGGGTTTGTGTTTGTGTCTCATGTTTGTGTGTCTCACGGAGCGCTTGCGCGTGTTGCAGTACAAGCTGTGCAAGGTGCGCGCGGTGGGCACGGGCCCCAAGAACGTGCCGTACCTGGTGACGCACGACGGGCGCACGCTGCGCTACCCCGACCCGCTCATCAAGGTGAACGACTCGGTGCAGCTGGACATCGCCACCGCCAAGATCATGGACTTCATCAAGTTCGAGTCGGGCAACCTGTGCATGATCACGGGCGGCCGCAACTTGGGGCGCGTGGGCACCATCGTGTCGCGCGAGCGGCACCCCGGCTCCTTCGACATCGTGCACGTCAAGGACAGCACGGGCCACACGTTCGCCACGCGGCTCAACAACGTGTTCATCATCGGCAAGGGCACCAAGGCCTACATCTCGCTGCCGCGCGGCAAGGGCGTGCGCCTCACCATCGCCGAGGAGCGCGACAAGCGCATCGCCGCCAAGGTGGCCGCGCACTAGCCTCCCCCCGCCCCTAGCTCTAAGAATAAACGATAATACCACTGACGACTTTCATTACTAGCTGCCCGTCACCTGATATACTGACCAGACTCCAAAAATAGCTGCTGTAGCTTGGCAAAAACAACAATAATTATGTACTTATTTCACTGTTAAGAAAACTCAGGATATGGGCATCCGAACGGTTAATGTAAACCTTATTCGTACAAGCAAACAGTAGCGCCATCTGTCATTCTAAAAGTGGCTCGTGAGCGAACTACAGCGTGGCTTTACTGCTGGTGTGATAAAATGGAAAATACTTTCCAAAAAACCAACTTCAAATGCCACTACAAAGAATGAAATAATTTTTAATGTACACCAATTCGAAGTCGGGCAATGTTTTGTTCAATCATTACTAGTCCTTATTATAAAACTTGATGTGCAAAGAAACGACAAAATTATCGACAATAGGTATACGAAGGACTTTTATTGAATGAACAAAACATTGCCCGACTTCGAATTGGTGTACATTAAAAATTATTTCATTCTTTGTAGTGGCATTTGAAGTTGGTTTTTTGGAAAGTATTTTCCATTTTATTTTATACTTTTTAGTGGAAAACAACTAATGCGCAAGGCATTGGCAAAAATACCCACATCGCTTAAAGTATGCTTCTAAAATCTGAAGAGTTCCCTCAATTTCTCCATCATTAGATCTTGACTTGATGAATACAGTCATTACTTGATGACTGCAAGGAAATGCAATAGTAACTATAAAAAATACCTAAATCGCTTCAAGTATACTAGCAAAATTTGAAGAGTTCCCTCGATTTTACCAAGATCCCATCATCAGATCCCGACCTGATGACCATAAGACTAACTGGAAAAAATTACTCTTTCAAACAATAACCAAATCACTTCAAGTGTGCTTATAAAATTTGAAGAGTTCCCTCGATTTCTCCAGGATCCCATCATCAGATCCTGACTTGATGACTATGGGACCATCTGTGAACTATACCCTATCAAACAAAAAAAAATTTTTCGAAATTGGTCCACGCATCTTCGAGTAATCGGGGAACATACATAAAAAAAAAAAAAAAAAAAAAAAAAGATTCCGACGAATTGAGAACCTCCTCCTTTTTTTTGAAGTCGGTTAAAAAGGCATTTTTGCACCGATGAACGCGACATTTTGTTGTTACATCTAGGGCGGACGGCTAGGTTCTATGTCTATTACTTATTTAGAATTTCATGATGCAGTCTGTATTGAGCATAGTAACAAGTTAAAGTGCGATTTGCACTTTAACTACACTCAAAAACTACGTTCAATACCAAAACTACCAAAAATTAATTATTAACTTTCAAAAAACTTCAAATGCCACAGCAAAGTGAAATAATGTCTGGAAGTTAGCGATGTTTCATTCAATCATAGTCCTTCGCATAATACTTACTAGATGTGCGAAGAAACTACGATAGAAATTGTTAGGTACTCAAAGAAAACATTCCTCTATTTTAGAATAGAATGAAAACTACTATCAAAGATTTTCGAAAATTCGCTTGCAACACCTGGGAATCGGACTGACTAAAATCTGCAATAATTACAACCTGTATTTTTAATTTTTTATTGCATATTATTATAATTTCAATCGACTACGGACTATGGTATAATAAAGGTTATTACTTATTCCTTGGTTTGTGGGTAGCGCCACCATTCAATAAACGAGTCCCGAAAAAATATGGCGTCAGCATTAAAACATTAGCTAGATAAACCTATTATTGTTTTCAAAACGTAAGAATTCTGGTAAATAGTTATAACCCGATATTATCCCGAGACCGAGATAAAAGCGGCCTTATGGAGTTATCACGTTGGGATCTACTGGCCTAACAATAGAAAAAACCGGCCAAGTGCGAGTCGGACTCGCGCACCGAGGGTTCCGTACTCAAGAAGTACTGAAGCAAAATAAGCTTAGGTAATTATAGCTAGGTACTTTTAAGATTCGTTCGTACTAATGTAGATGTAACACGACCAAAACTGTAACGACCAAAGATGTAAAACGGTAATAATTACCTTTGTTAATGAACCGCGAAACTAACTTTGTTTGTAGAGGTTTATTGTTAATATCAAAAAAACTATGCTAGTTAGAGCATTGACTATAGTTTTCCTGTAAAATATACGTAAATTCCTATTGACCATAATTATTTGAGATTTTTCGATTGGTAAGCTCCGGAGATAAGGGGGGGGGAACGGTATTTTTTTAGACATTTTCCCCGATAAATCAAAAACTATCATGACTAAAAATAATTAAAAATCGGTTTTAGAATGTACAAAGTAAACCCTTTTATATGATACCCCATACAGTACAGTTATCTCACTTTTAAATTTCAACCCTCCGATTTCCCCCCCTTTTTAAATAAGAACAAAAATAATTTCCATTTTTTTTTATTCCAGTGTCATTGGGCCACTAATATACACAACTATTCCAAATTTCATAATCGATAGCTCTGGTACTTACTGAAATAATCGAGTGTGACGGACAGACAGACAGACGGAGAAAGTCGCACCATAAGGGTTCCATTTTACCATTTTGGTACGGAACCCTAAAAAAGACCCAATGGCGCAGCGGTAGTGGTCCTGCCCTCTGCGTTGGAGGTAGTGGGTTCGATTCCCACAACTGGATGTCCCACACAATGTGTGATGTATTTCATGAAAGCTAGATTGCGATTTATTATAAAATTAAAGAGGCAAAGCACTCTACTCGCCAGGCTGGCTCGTTCGCTAGCTCGCAAACTGCAAAGCCAGCCATTAGTGTTCCCACGGATAAATAAAACTAAAATATTTTCAAATAAAATCATATTTTATTTACAATGATTGTCGGTCTCCTTACAAAGAGGTAGTAGGTTGGTACTTTTCATCTGCATCGAAAAACTTAATTTGCATTTATACCCTGACAACTGACAAAACTATTGTGCTACGTAAGTGCTACGCATCGAATCAGTCTGGCTGCCAAATGCAAGTGCAGCCGGTGCAGTGCTCTTGCACTGCTGTAGCAAAAATAATAAGTCTAGCTAACAACGAATTTTTGTATACATAATTTGTTGTAGACTTGGGTAGAGCCAATTAATTATAAGTGTTCACAAACAGAATTACTTAACATGGAAGGAAAATACATTGTTACCAACTTCAATGGAAAAAGCCCACTTAGGAAAGCATAAAATATAAGATTTAAGGCATAGCGTTAGTACTTAATTGACATATCTGATCGACAAATTGGTCACGTGACTTATCGATGAAAAATGTCGTTACCATAATTTTGGCTGTTACTACTGGTTACGTGTGTAGACAGTGGATTATTCTCTCGAAGACGTATTCAGAGACTTACAGTAAGAATTTATCACCAGAGAGACTCATTTTTTGAACTTAAAGAATTTGATTGATTAAACGCTATTGGTGGGTAATGCAAGAGAGTACCGAAGCCTTATTACGCAAGTGACTATACGCTATACTATAGATAGACAAAAAGTTATGTACAAATTGGCACCTATTAGATAATAATCATTTTAATCTACAATAGCCATAATGCCTAAGGGCTGGTACGCACTGGAGTGTGAAGATCGGTCTTGCGACGCACGTCACGCGCGCTCGGGCGCGTCGGCGGCGTGCGCGTGGTGCGCGTGGTGCGCGTGGTGCGCGTGGTGCGTGCGCAGGTGGCGCTGCAGGTCGCGGCGGCGCGCCAGCGGCTTGCGGCACAGCGCGCACGCGTGCGGCGCGGGCGCGGCGGCGGCGTGCAGGCGCACGTGCTTGTTGAGGTTGCTGGGGTCGCCGAACGCGCGCAGGCAGTGCCGGCAGCGCAGCGGCTTGTAGCCCGTGTGCGTGCGGATGTGGATCTTGAGCCCGTAGCGCCGCGAGTACAGCTTGCCGCAGTACACGCACGCGTGGCCGGCGCGCCCGCGCCCCCACGCCGCCGCCAGCGCCTCCAGCCGCGCGGGGTCCAGCGGCGCGGCCGGCGGCGCGGCGTGCGCGTGCGCCCGCAGGCGAACCGCGCAGCGCGACCAGAAGGCGGCGGGGTCGGGCGGCGCGCACGTCAGGAACAGGTGCAGCTTGAGCGGGTTGGGCTGCTCGAACGACGCGCCGCACGCGTGGCACACGTAGCTCTGCCACCCTGCGGACGAACGTGCGGCGGTCAGTGCCCGCTACCGATATTCACGCGACGACGGCGGGGGAGCGGCTCTCACCGGAGATGTTGCGCAGCGTGAGGAAGGGCATGTCGAGCAGCGCCAGCGTGTGCTCGTCGAACCACAGGCGCAGCTCGTGCAGCGGCGCCGCGTCCGCCGCCAGCCGCAGCTGCAGGCGCGGCTCGTCGGCGGCGGGCGCGGCGGGCGCGGCGGGCGCGGGCAGCACGCACAGCAGCGCCGTGGCGTGCGGCGCCGCGTCCGCGAGGCGCGCGGCGCGCACGGCCCGCGCCACGCCGCCGCGCGCCGTCAGCCGCCCCTCCGCGTCCGCGTCCACGAACACCTGCATGACACGTAGCGGTGAGATACAGCCAGCGGAGCGATGCCGGTAGGTAGCTGTGGCGCATGACTCACGTGCTCGGTGGGCGGTGCCCGCGCCGCGTCCTCCAGGTCGCGCAGCGCGAAGGAGCGCGAGCGCGCGCCGCGCCGCAGCCCGCGCCGGCTCAGCACCAGCGCGCCCCACATGCCGGCGTCGCTCGTCGTTGCACTGTCGTCGGGAGAGGCGCACGCGCAGGTGCGGACGGCGCGACGTGCAGTGAGGGCAGCCTCCCGCTCGACCTCCATATATAGGCGGAGGGCGGAGGGTCGCCGGAACACCCTCCGCTAATCGGTCCGCGATTAAGCAATTGTTGCTAAAATGACTAAACCGCGATCTCGCCCCATGCCGAGATCTGCACACCGAGACTAAAGTGCACTTGTTGCTTAATTCTTTGTGATTTGTACACCAATGTTATACACACACACGTACACACACATTACTTAATTACAATAATATGATCTGTAATGTGTTTGATATCATTTGCCATTTGGGTACTCAGGAGCCAGAACTACAGTGTAGTGTAAAACAGACAACATACAGGTAACACGTTTAGTTGTACCCCTACAATATTATTGATCTTCGATTTCCTTTTGCTCTTGCCTGAAAGTCGAGTTTGGGAACTTGGATACTGCAGAACATTTAGAAATTATTGCCATGAATGAGCAGCCTATAAGGTCTACTGTCCAGCGCCCATAGATACCTGTGTATTGTTCCAGCTCAGCACCACCTACAACTACCAATGTAGCGTTAAGATAATGTAGTTCAGCATCGACTGATGACGCAAGCTTCGACTCAGAAGCAGGAGAACACACGTAGGTACCTACTTACTCCCGACTACTTAAGACCATTCATGCGTTGAAATTATGCTTGAGTCAAAATTGTCAATTTTCGACGGAAGATAAGAGTGTCATGTGTTCAATTATTGACTCAATTATTGATTAGATAATTGCTATCATATTATTTGGCATTTCATAATCTAGTTTTTGTCTCAAAAATATTTGAAAATATGTGTTTAACTTTCTCATTAGAAAGTTTAAGATAAAGGCTAATTACTCACTTAGCGGTGGAAGCTCTATTTTGATGCAAGATATTTGCCATGTTTCATAACACAAATTTATAACAATGACATATTTAGAAAATTAATAACATTTACTAAAAAATGTCTCAAAAAAAAACACGATTTTCCTATATTTTCATTCAAAAACCATAAACCGAAAAGTGTAATTTTTAGCATTTTTCGATAAATTAAACGTATTATTTTAGGATTAAATCCAAGATATTTTGTTATTTCTGAATTATAGTAATTTAATTCAATTGATATTCAATGTCACTGGTTATTTATTATTTTAATAAGTTGTATATTTATTTTACTATAATTTTTTTTTGTAATACCATTTTCCGCGCAAAATTGCGTCTGCGGGAACGGAATTCTTTTTTTGTTTGGAGCTACACGCGATTCACGCGTAAACGTATAAACGCTCTTAAGACTGTTCATGCGTTAGTATTATGCTTGAGTCAAAATTGTCAATTTTCGACGTAACATAAGAGTGTCATGCTCAGACGTCATGTGTTCAATTATTGATTAGATAATTGCCATCATATTATTTGGCATTTCATAATCTAGTTTTTGTCTCAAAAATATTTGAAAATATGTGTATAACTTTCTCATTAGAAAGTTTAAGGTAAAGGCTAATTACTCATTTAGCGGTGGAAGCTCTATTTTGATGCAAGATATTTGCCATGTTTCATAACACAAACTTATAACAATGACATATTTAAAAAATTAATAACATTTACTAAAAAATGTCTCAAAAGAAAACACGATTTTCCTAGATTTTCATTGAAAAACCATAAACCGAAAAGTGCCATTTTTAGCATTTAATAAATTTTCAATAAACGTATTATTTTAGGATAAAATCCAAGATATTTTGTTATTTCTGAATTATAGTAATTTAATTCAATTCATATTCAATGTCACTGGTTATTTACTATTTTAATAAGTTGTATATTTATTTTACTATATTTTTTTTGTAATACCATTTTCCGCGCAAAATTGCGTCAGTGGGAACGGAATTTTTTTTTGTATGGAGCAACACGCGATTCACGCGTAAACGCATAAACCCTCTTAATGATTACTTAAAACTAGTCTAACACCTTTACGTAGCTGCTAGAATATCGAAGGTTCATAATATGAAAGTCATCTTGAATGGGAAACCTATGCGGTATAGGTACTACAGCCTAAAGTCTGAGTAAACAATGGAGTTAATAACTTTATTATTTAATAATAAATAAACAATCATTACACTAAACATTTATCACCTTCGACACATGTACCTATAGATATTTCCATCCACGATGACGCGCCCCACTCAGTCAAACTCCATACGAATCGAATGAAACATAAGCGATTTTGACGGAGTGGGGCGCGTCTTCGTGTATTGAAATAAATATCTATAAACGGCGAGCGCGGCGCGAATGACATCACGAGCGCGTTACGCTTTCCGAATAACTATAAAATAGTAAGTAGTTGTAAAATTAATAATCATTATTATCTATAGTCTGATATTGCTGTTAGTGTTGTGATGGCGCGGGGCGGTCCACGTCTCTCACTAACAATTTGCCGGCAACAATCGTAGGCGTGGCGCGATGCTATCTACTCTTCCAGCTCTGAAAACAAGACAAAAAGGTAATGTTCAGACAGCGTTCACGGACTTCATGTCAGTAGGTATAGTTAAGTATGATGTAGTAGGTACATGATATTAAGTAATATAAGTGAATTATGAGATAGTAGAGAGAAAACTTTGGAAAGACCTTTGAAATACGTAAAATCAGAGAGGCTTACTCTATTTTCAAAAAATAAAAGATATAAACATGAAGATCAAGATACTCTTACATACATTTTTTTTAAATTACAACAACAGAACATACATTTTTTTAAAACCACAACAACAGAACACTATCTAGCTGTGACTAGCATACGCACCCGACTTCATGCGCGTGTATTTCGATGTTAAATAAAACCACGTTTTGGATTTTACGAGAAAAATGTTTCGCCTATTGGTCAATTGCAGGTATAGCTATTCAGGTAGGAATGTTAAAATCCCTGCTCTTTGCTACTATTATTATACTCTTAGGAGTCTTATAGCCTGTAGGTACTCGTGCGAAAATGATGGTACAGAATGTAGTCTGTAGAGTCTCCCGCGCATTGACAGGGTTGCAGGTCGTAGTGAGACAGCGCAGTAGGTCCTTGAGGGTGGTGTAATGCTAGTCCGTAGACCGTATTGCTGCTGCCCGCGGCGGACAGCTGCGCAAACAAGCGCAGACTGCAAGCTCGCAGACAAGTGTCCGCGCACCCACGCTTGTACTGCGCAGTACTCACTGCAGCTGCGCATTTATAGGCACTTCAATCCACGAAGACGCGCCCCATTCATTCCCTCCAAACTCCAAACATACGCGATTGTGAAGGAGTGGGACGGGTCTTCGTGATTCGGATTGAAGTATCGTGAACGCTGTAAACCTCAAGTTGGTTCCAAGAATAACTGAGGCTGCCCGCATTCATTCTTCTGTTTCTACATATCCCGTGATATTGAATAGACATGGGGGTTGTCCCGGACTTTTTTTATAACTTTTAAAGAAGAACAATTATTCTGTCTTACTAACGTACTGATTTTGGCGTAATATAATTTAATTTTTATTTTTATCCTATTGGTCATAACTCATAGTGTGATAATATATAGCCATTCCTCGATAAATGGACTATCCAACACAAAAAGAATTATTCAATTCGGACTTCATTCGGATTCAGTTCGGCCAAACGAACAATCAACAGTATGAAAATTTTCTGTAAGAATCCTGTAAGAATCTCAAACTGGCACGGTTTTCAGCCTTTTTCGGAGTTTTGTATTATAACGGAGACCTAAACTATAATAGGATGTCATAATTCAAAACGAAACGCATACTTCATACAAATAGTGTAAAATATTGAAAGTGAAAACGTATATAATACTAGCTGATGCCCGCGACTTCGTCCACGTGGGATAAAAACTATTCTATCTTTTAAGTTGGACCAAATGACAGATATTCACGAAGTTTGAACTAAATCGGTTCAGTAGTTTAGGAGTCCATCGCGGACAAACATTGTGACACGAGATTTATATATATATAAAATATACTAGCTGACCCGGCCACGCGTTGCTGTGGCTAAAGTTTTTGTTATATTAATAAATTAAAATTGCGACTATAATTTGAGATTTAAACTATCCTATCTCTCAAGTTGGATCGAACTGCACATGGTGTGCGAATTTTATTATAATCGGTTCAGTAGTTTAGGAGTCCATCGCGGACAAACATCGTGACACGAGATTTATATATATTAAAGATAAGATAAGATAAGATAAGATAAGATATACTAGCTGACCCGGCCACGCGTTGCTGTGGCTAAAGTTTTTGTTATATTAATAAATTAAAATTGCGACTATAATTTGAGATTTAAACTATCCTATCTCTCAAGTTGGACCAAATGACAGATATTCACGAAGTTTGAACTAAATCGGTTCAGTAGTTTAGGAGTCCATCGCGGACAAACATCGTGACACGAGATTTATATATATTAAGAATATATATATATTAAGATAAGATAAGATGACTAGTAAATATCGTGACTGACATAAGCTAGGTATATAGGTAAAAGTAACGCTAATATTATTACAATAATAATGTAATTGGTAATGGAAGTGTATGGGAACTGGTCAGGTGCCGGGATGGGGTGCCCCGCGCGTGTGTGAGTGCGTGCGTGTGTGTGCGCTGTTATCACCCTCAATATCGAGATAAGCTGTTGCAACGCGGCTCTTACAAACCCGGTGCCCGCTTTCGGTTCGGGAGTTCCTAGTCCTACAATAACAAATTAAACATTTTTTTACCATAAAAATATTGTTCATTAAAATGATTTGTAAGTTTAATTATAGACTTTGTCGAAATGTTTTTCGTTTATATCTCTGTTGAACTAGAAAAGATAAATTATAACATAATAAAATTCTCATATCCAGTGTTTGTTAAAAAACTCCTCCGAAACGGCTCGACGAATTTTTATGAAATTTTCTGTGTATATTCGGTATATGGCAAAACGACGTTTGCTGGGTCAGCTAGCTTTCCATAGTATTTTGCAAAAAATAAAATAAATGGTAATAATACATTATATCAATAATTTAGTGTAGATGCTAACAATAACAGCTACGAAAGGCGCCGCGCCCGTCGTAGCGCGTAGGCGCATGGCTACGATGCGCAGCTGCAGCTACGACGCTACGGCTACACCGGCCCCAGCGCTCGCGCCGTAGGTATACGCGTGTTTCATTGTTTAATTATCGCAATTGACTGATTGCATCTAATCGCCGCGAGATCCGATTACCGCGACGCTGCAGTGCACGAGTGGCCACGCGCCCGCTCTCGCATTTGATTCACTCTGCGCAAACAGATTACTGCTGCGGCAAACATTACGAGCTCCGCGCGGGGCCACTATCAGTTAATGTACTTTTACATCTACACATCAATAAACTAACAGATTACTACGTAGTATGGAACTTTTCCGCACTAGTGTTTTATTTTTTTCGTTCTGCATTTAACATCCAAATTCCAAATGAATGAAAGAAGTACTTAACTAATCAAAAATTTTTAGTATAATTTTTTAGTATGGGATGACTATTGTAAAGCGTGAATACTATTTATACGTGATTTAAATTTAAAATAAGCTTATTTCCCTTTCGTTGTATTTTATCGCAAATTTACAAACTATTCGCAAATCAATTAATTACAACGTTCAGTGAACGTGCGGAATTCCACTCAACCCAATTTATTGTTGACCATCGGCTTGAATCAACAAATTGGGACTCGTGATCAAGAAATGACATCCTTTTCGCATTTGTATCGTATTATTATTTTGAAGAATATTTAAACAAAATGAATGGGATAGGTAAGTATTATGAAAATGTACATTTTTCATAATAACTATATTCCACTAGCATATGTAGGTATAGGTACAAATAGCAATGTTTATCAAACAAAGATTCAGGCAGCAATTAGAGAGGTAACTAGTTTGCGTGAAAGTTTTGAATCTTCGATGGTTTCTTTTACATAATTACTTATAAGCGTTACCTTGAAATCAAACAAACTGAGATTCGACCAGATTAACTTTACCATTAAAGTGAGAAATCCTATAAGTCTCTTGTCATACTTTTACATTTCGCAGGGTATCCCTATTGCTACTTGTTTAATTTAATTTAATTTACGAATTTTCGTCAACGATTAAAATAATTTGCTATATTATCTTTTAAAGTGTATATCTATTGTGGCACCCCGACCCACGTGCACGGGGAAGTGTAACTAAAATACCGAACGTCATTGAAAGTGACCGCGCTGTAATGTCGCGTTTAAAGCACAACTAAACTACAATCGAGTCGTAATCGCGCCACAATGCCCCCTCGAATAAACGCCCAAATAAATTAGTTGCGAATACAATAACACGTCGCACGTGCACCGCACCGGGCACTGGCGCGCCCGCAAATCAAAACGATATTATAATGTCATCACAGCGTATCGGCGCGGTGCGGGTGCGGCGTGCGGCGACATATTGTCGTTGCGGCTTGCGGGGGACGCGCCGCGGCGCACGTGCCGCGTGACGGATGCGTCGCGACAGGTTGCACTTGTTGCGCGGCGCCCGCACCGGGCCTGCGCTATATCTACATACACAGTACACTGTATAGCTCTGGGTTTAGTTGTTGCAGTCTGCCGGCGCTAATAGCGTCACGGGTCGGGGGACGTACCTTCTTCGTCGGGCGCCGAGCGCGGCGTGAGGGAGTCGGGCGGCGTGACGCGCTGCGCGAGGCGCTCGCCCGCCGCGCCGAACAGCTGCGCGCGCGCCTCCACCACGTCGCGAACGATCTCTGTGCGCAGCGGACGGGCACGAGGTGAATACAATCATACGTATATTCTCTTGAATCACACGAAACAAGTGAGCGGCAGTAAAACGCTTCAGTAGGTACCTGTGAGCACGTCTCTGCTGGTGATGATGGACTCTATCTCGTGCGACACCTCGCGCACGAGCCACGGCATGAACTCGTCCTCCACCCCTGCGGACAGCGCCAATATTACAGATCGTATGTTAGCTGCAGATATGCGAGCGAGCTAATAATTACGACACTTCTGAGTAGTGTTGCCCAAAATCAGTCTTAGTCTTGCAAAAATGCAAGAACAAGACCAAGACCAAGACTGCCTAATTTTAGCAAGACCAAGAACAAGACTGGCAGTGCAAGATTTGAGTAAGAACAAGACTAAGCCTGCAAGACTCTTGCGTATTGCAGTTAACGTGAAATAGCACCCTCTGCCCGCGAAATTCAAATTTTATTTTGTTTTTCGCAATTATTTAACTAAGTAACCCAACGAAGTAGGCTTATGGAATTCATTTTGCGAAAATATAAGAGTATCATCTTCACAGTTTTATTATTTTATATAAAAATGTTTACTTGAAAGTGTCCAGTTTAGGAATGTAGTTCGATTATCGACCAATTTGTGAATTTTTGACCAATTTGTGAAAATTTTTATATAAACCTGTGAAGATGATATTGCTATTTTCGCAAAATGAATGCCATGAGCCTAATTCATTGTACTAGTTAAATATTTGCGAAAAACAAAATAAAATTTGAATTCTACAGGCCGACGTCCGTTTTTTTACACACTACTAGTAAGTACTTGACTGTGATCTCACCTGATGGTAAGCCGATGGTAAGACAATGTAGCCGAAGATGTTATCGTACTACCTTGGAAGAGGTAAGCAACCCCTAACGGTTTCTACACAGCATCACACCGGAATGCTAAATCGCTTGGCGGTTAATTTTTTTGAATTTGTCTTCTTTGTTTGATTTAACGTTCGAGCGTGATGTTGTGTAGGGTTTGCTTACCCCGTCTAAGTTAGTACGATAACATCTTCGGCTGCATCGTCACTTACCATCAGGTGAGATCGCAGTCAAGTACTAACTTGTAGTGAGTAAAAAAAGCTATGTTAATTCAAACTCAAAATGTTACATTGTTCTCACATCTAAATTACCGTTTAATAAATAGCAAAAGGCTAATAGTTAATTGCGAGACTTGCGAGACTCTTGCTGCAAGACCAAGACTGGGACTGCAAGACCAAGACCAAGACCAGATGTACTGGCGCAAGACCAAGACCAAGACTTGCTGAGTCTCGTCTTGTTCTTGCATTTGGGCAACACTACTTCTGAGTCATGCCGGCATCATTATAGTCAAGAAGTTCCGGCGAATGGAGTATAAGTGAGTACTGAAAATCTATGCATTAGCTACTTAGATGCATTACTCTGACAACACAATGCTGATGGCATGCCGCATGGCCTATAAATGAAAATTAATCTATAGGCTCTAGCACACATGTCGGTCGCCGGCAACGGCGCTCACCCGCGTGTAGGCGACGCAGCAGGTAGCCCGAGTCGCGCAGGCCGGCCAGCACGCCGGGCAGCAGCTCCGCCACGTAGCCCTGCACCAGCGCCGCGGCCGCCACGCGCGCGCGCGCCTCCTCGCCCGCCGCGCGCGCCGCCCGCGCCTCCGCCACGCGCCGCTCCTTCTCGCGCGCCAGCCGCTCGTCGGCCGCGGCCAGGCGCCGCCGCTCCGCCAGCTCGGCGTCGCGCAGCTCGCGGTAGCGCCGCTGCTGCTCGCGCAGCGCCGCCAGCTCCTCCTCCTGCGCCACCTCGCCCAGCGCCTGCTCCGCCGTCTTGCCCACCAGCACCTCCAGGATGGGCTGCACCTCCACGTCGAAATCGAACAGCTATGCACACACAACGGTACACACTCTCGGTACAACTCCTGGCTGTTGATGCTATTGATTTGATACTATGCGTTCTCTGACAGAGGATGAAATCATAATAAGAAAATAACAATTTCATTTCGCTCAAAGCTAAGTACGAGCTTCGGTCGAAACGATGTCCGGAACTCACGTCCCCGGGGTAGATCTGCGTGGCGGCGTCGGCGCCGGTGCTGGCGGGCGCGTAGAGCGGCGTGGCGGGGCGGTCGGCGAACAGGTCGGTCTGCACGCCCGCCTCCAGCTCGGCGCCCTTGTCGAACAGCTGCAACACGCGCACGGGTCAGCGGGGCTCTCGCGGCGGACGCGGCCGGCGGGCGGGAGCGCGGGACCGTACCTCCTCGAGGTAGAGCTCGGTCTGCACGGGCAGGTGGCGGCGGCCGGGCGCGGGCGGCGGCGTGCCGGGCCGCAGCCGCGCCAGCGCCGCGCGCCGCGCCAGCGCTCGCCGCCGAGTGCGCGCCGCTCGTGCGGCATTGCTCTCCGACCCATCGCCCTGCAAATAAATTACAAAATATAGATATTATGGTGACAAACTTTAGCTCGTTGCGAATACGATCGAATACTTTGCTGTGCAGTCGAGTATTGAGTTGAATGCAGTGGACTACACGAATGCTACATAATTCAGTACGACATTCAACCTATACAATGGTTCCGATGGTTCCTCGTCGTCGCCCACCACGAGTATCGCAAACTGACCCTTGCACCGCTGTGAAACACGTTATATTAGCTTGTGTGCAACATTCGTACACGGAGCAGCAACCCGTGTAGTATCGATGGTGCCACCGACGTGACGCCTTCATTGAGTATTCCTCACTCGTGTAAGTGGGTCACTGGCCACCGCCGCGTGCAGTGCGGCAGGCTATTCTAGTCGTGGACTCTAACGTCCTGCCCAGCTACATAAATGTTTATGTTTTATGCTGTAAAATGTATATTCGTTACAAAAAGGTAATTCTTATGATATTCCGTGGTACACATAAGCTCGACCCGCATCCCGCGCGGGACCGTTGCAGTCTATCAATGTGTCAGTTGCCCCGCATCGTTGGCGCGAGTCATATTTCAGCGAGTGCTATCAGCAGGTGACGCGACACACATTTGCAAATATTATAACGATCCTGTTAGGAGTTCATACTACCTGACTCATTTCTGATATCACAATATGTAGTTACCTACCGGAAACCTTCAGCCTTGTCCGATTTCTTACTTTTTCTTTCGACACACATCTGAGTTGAATTGATAGCTACGTTACAGTAACGAGTTCAATGGTTTTACCCATCTCAAAAATGCTCAACGCTACTACAGATTTTACTTCAGAAATTTTTAAAAAGAGCAGTGTTGAGTTTTTTCATAAGCGCCTGTAAGTTAGGACTGTGCGAAAGAATGAACATTTTGTTTTTGATTTTGTACCACTAAAGTATCACACCGCCCGCCCTTAGCGGCAGCGGCGCTTTTCCGTGACCAGGCCGTAACTAAGCAGGGACGCGGAGAATCCTACACTTCATTTGGATAGAAATGCTAGCGCAAAACTTATTGGCATGGCAATCCAGATCTCAGATCTCAGTAGTGTATTAGACTCGTAAGAAAGACTAGGAAGTAGAGTGCTATACCAATTCTATTTTTTTAGGAGCAAGGTGGTATCAAAGGCATTAGTTAGTGGCAGGGGCTGGGCTAGAGGTGCTCAGGGAGGCAGTGAGCGGGGCGAGGGTGAGGAGGGAGGTGTTGCTACTCACGGCTGCATGGGGGTGCGCTCCAAAGGTACCGCCGCGCACCACGCGCTTCTCGTGCATGAGGTTCGAATAGCCCGCCGCGCTCGTCGCGCCCGTCGCGCTCGTCGCGCCCGCCGCGCCCGCCGCGCCCGCCGCGCCCGTCGCCAAGCTGCCGCTGCCGACAACAATATGTATGTAATATGTATGTTAGATAGGTACATGTGTCACTGTTCCCTAAACACTTGACTAATTCATGCCAGTACTTATGTCGCGTCCGCACGCTTGGCACTTGCGCAAGCTCTACACCTCAACCAACATTTAGCGTGATTTTGGGACTCAAACTCCGCCATCCACATCGTTTGGCCCGCCGTCCAAAATTCACGCGGGAGAAAAACTTCTTTACCCCGCAACTAGGTACTAAAACGATTTGGCTGAAATTTGGTTATAGGTAGATTATATAATAAACTAGCACTTAAGTTACTTTTTATCTCGGAAAAATACATAGTTTCCGCGAGATATTTGAGAAAAATCGATTTCCACCCGGGAGAAAAATCCTTCACGCCGCAACTACCGCACCTATTTAGCTGATATTTGGAATGAAGGTATACAACCTGGATGTATACATAGGCTAATTTATAATGGGAATATATGGTATCCGTGGGATGTGTGAAAAACCGAAATTCACGCAGGAAAACTCCTTCATGCTGCAACTACAGAACAGAATTGGTTGAAATTTGGAGTGGAGATTTATTACCACATAGGCACGCCGCAACCGGTAAAACGATTTGGCTGAAATTTAGAATGTCAATAGACAATATCCTGGAATTACCACATGGGCACGCCGTAACTGCTGAAACGATTTGCATGTAATTTGGAACGGAGGTAGATGATGTGCCAGAATTATCAAATTACCACAACGGCCAGTCACAACTGCTGAAACGATTTAGCCTAAATTATGAAAGGAACTAGACGATATCCTGGAATTACCACATAGGCTATTTTTGTGTCGCAAGAGCTATGGTTGCTGCGGGAATTGTGAAAAACGAAATTCACGCGGGAGAAATACTCCTTCACTTCGCAAATACAGAACCGATTTGGTTGATATTTGGAATGGAGATAGCTTATACCCTAGTTGTACACATAGGATACTTTTCGCCTTAGAAAATTCACGTTCACCACGGGATTAATGAAAAGCTAAATTCCACGAGGGGAACTACATTCCTTGAAACATAGATTTTGAATGAAGTCGGTTGAAAACCCCCGATTTTCCACATCTATCTATAACTACATCTATAGGTAGATTGCTTTGACTAACTTTCTTGAAAGTAGGTATAAAGGTTATTAATGAAATTCGGGGTTTTCTCGGGATTTGTGAAAAATGTAATTTAACGTGAGCGAAGCCGCGTGCAAAAGCTAGTCGTATTATAAGACTGGCTGACCGGAAATATGTTGTTTTACCATTAGCATAAAAATTGGTTGTCTGTAAAGTCGGTTTACTGACGATAGTTGAACGTGGCAACTCTCGCTTGCACTTCAAGCCTTACATGGAACGCCTCAGAGCGAGGTAACGCCGGTAACGCCGGATGAGTCATGTTTTTTGTGCGTGCAGCCGGCTCTATCGATAAGACGTTGTCACGTCAAAAACCTTACGCCACACGAGATGCCAATCGGTCCAGCTGTTTCTGAGGAGTTTGGTAACAAATACGATGACACGAGAGTTTTTAGTATAAGAGAAAGAACCTTGACAAAATATCTACTGCAAAGTAGATATTTTGTCAAGCTTTTTAAGAACCTACTTAATTGTTTATACTAAGTAGGTATTTGTTGTTGTCGTTTGTTGGCCGGGGGCCCCAGTCTAGTACATACGAAAGGTTCTTATACGATTAGATTAGATTAGATTAGCGGATAAGCTGGAAGGGTGGTTGACCTCGCGGCTAAGCGGCCGGAAGTGGGCCGCTCGACCCTCGGCCGGCGCGGCCCCTCGCCCGCCACGAGCAGGTAGCTACTATTAGCTGCGACGAGGGCGTAATAGGCGGCTTATTTAGAATTCTTGACTACTTATAAATCAACTGTCAGGCGAGCTGACGATGGACTGAGAGCAGCGCTCTCGACAGGGACGCAGTACTAACACGTGGTCGCGCCGCTCCAGCTGCTGTCGCACGCCGGCTACGCCCGCCACCAGCGCGCGCACGCCGCGGAACGCGTCGCCCACGCGCGTGGCTGCAGCTGCGGGCCGGCGCGCGCGCGACGCGACGGGCTCGGGTCGGTTGGCGTACTCGTACACGACGCGCTCGCGCGCGGGCGGCGCGGGGTACAGCGACTGCAGGCCCAGCAGGCGCGCCAGCGGCGGCGGCGGCAGCAGGAACTGCCCGCTCTTCACCGTCGTCACGAAGCGCGGCTTGTCCCGAGCGAGCGCGTCCAAGTGCGGATACGAGCGGCTCGCGGCCTTCGCCGGCGCGGCGTGCTCGCGCGCGACGTCGGGTTCGGAGGCGTGGTGGGCGCGCGGGCGGCGCGAGGCGGCCTGCTGCATCTCCTTGCGCTTGAGGCGGCGCAGCTTGTAGTCGAGCGCGCGCGTGAAGTGCGGGTCGAGCGGCGCATCGCGCGGCAGCGGGCGCACCACGTTGACGCTGCGCGCTCGCGCGAGTGCGCGCGGCGAGCGCTCCTCGTGGTTTATAACGGTGAAGGCCTGCTCGGGCAGGCGGAGCGCCGGCATGGCGGCGACGGCGCGTGTGGTGGCGCGGCGGCGGCCGGCCGAGTGTCCGGCGAGCGCTCGACCGCCCCTCGTCGGCCGCCACCGCCGCGCCACGCGCCGGCGCGCCGAGCACGCCCGGCGCCGCTGCCACCACCGACTCCTCCCGATACTACTCTCGAGGAAACCCCCAAAGATCACGACAAATATTCCCCCTCTGCAGACGTTCGCAGGAGCCGGAGGTGACTCTGATCGACGTCAGCGACGATCCGCTTTGAAAGTTTTCCGTTTATTCAGTTCAACACTTCTGCGTGTCACACACGATCGCACGGAAGCCACCCACCCGTCACCGCGACGCGCAGTAACTGACAGCAGTCGGTGGCGGTGCGGACTGCGGGCGGCGGCATCTCGCTGCACTCAGCAGCGCTCGACGGGCAACTGACGCGTGTGACACGCGCCGCGCTGATAACGCCCGACAGATAGCTGTTATCTAGTGTCGTGTCGATGGGCGGCGAGGTGCGCTCGTAGCTCACAGCGAACCGAGGAAACAAGGACTCGGACACAGTAGCTCTAATACAATTTGAGTCACAGGAGACGGAAGGTATTCTGTGGAAGGGTTATACGACCTGCTCCGATTTCGTTGATTAAAATCTGTCATTCTTGTTTAAATGCCAATGACCATAGAAATGGAGCATTCCAATTCGTTGGCAATTTTTCATAAAGAGAACACACCTATAATATAGCGCCTAGTTCGGCGATCAAACCGAACACATGAAATGGAAATGCGAACTGCCGGAAGTCCGCCCCGTCCATAGTCGACACTCGCCAAACACAATGGCATTTACGTTAACGACAGCTGAAGGCCACTAAAGGCTGGCTTCCACATCGCTCATGTTCGAGGACGATGACGCGCACTTCCTTCAGTGAAGTGTTAGAGCGAGTGCTGGGCTGCAAGTCATCGCTTACAGCGCCCCTGAAAAATCTTAATTAGTAAGTACTCCGAGGGAAATACTAGCTAACTGCTGACATTGAAGTCACTAATAATGCTTTCACATCGTGGACAGTTCTAACTTTTCATATGAGCCCATGGTGACAATTCTTTTGTGAAAAATAAGGATCTTCGTTTTCACTCTATCCGAGCAAGCACGTTAAAGTCTAAACGAAGCTATGAATATTTTTAGCGACAACCCTATTAGAATTCAGTGTTCCGAATAAAACACCTTAGAATTCGGTACGAAGAGGTCGTTCGCAGCGGAAGCGGTCGCCGGTTGCCGCGGCGACGGCGACCAAGCGCGGACCCCGCGCCCCCCCCCCCCCCCCCCCCCGCACGGCCCTCGGCCCAAGGTGAAGGGTGATGCTCCTCTCCGCGCCGCAGCAGCATTTGTGTTATGCTAATCAGCGATCGGCAACCCGCACGCGACGCGCAACGCTACCCCAGCGCGAGTGACCTCTGCACGACCTCCGTGAAGCCTAAAAGGGTCGCCGCTTTTTGGCCTTAAGTACAGGTTCAAAAATTTGCATACTAAATTACACAGTTCGCACTACGCACTAGTATCTACCTTTTAATGCCCACTTAGACAAAAACAGATACAAGCAAAAATTCCATAATTATTTGAAACACTGAAATAATTGAATTTGTTAAATCACCACTGAAAGTGAACTGGCAGATATTTCTTCTAAGAACAATAGATACCTAGTTATATCTAATCAGCGACAAACGAGTATTATGACCTGCATTTTGCATTCTCCGTATCTGTCCTTTTCGAAAATCGCATAGAAAGGAAAAAGGAAGAAACTCCTACTAAAAAAGGAACAGAATATTGCAATGAGCGAGATCAAATGCTTGTTGCAAAAGCGGTTTTGGTGCTCGCTCGGCGGCTTTGATTCATTGCAGCGCCGGCGCCTCCATCTAAACTCACGGACCCTTCTGGTTAACCTTTCTGGGAGACCAACCTCCACCAGTTGGAGATAAGAGTAAAAAGTTTGATCATCTCGCCTGATACTTGACCTTAAAATATAGAATCTGAACTACTATGTAACTCTATGCGTTCATAAGCAATTTAACGAATTTAAAGTAATTTAGTTTTTATGAGTTATACAAATACCCGTACATCAAAACGTTTATCGCGCACATCGGCGTTGACCTCGCCACGAGCCGCGATACCATCGTCTGCGGCGACCACCGCCACCACACGACACACACCACCACGAGAACAGGGAATGGTGCCACATCAAACGCAAAACATCTAAAGACATGCCTCTCATCAGAGGGTCGGGAGGGTAGTAGGTACTTTCGAGAGTTATGTGTGGAAACTAAATATTGCGGTAAGTGAGTGGCAGCGTAGAAGGCTATAGCCAAACCTCTCAATTGTAAGAGGAGAGACGCTGCGTGCCCAGCAGTGAGTCATAGAAAAGGGTTGAACTAGCCGTGGCCCACGGCTCCGCCCGCGTTTATTTCGGTTATTCAGAAATTTCTCAAAAAGTTATAATTTAGGGCGAAATCAATGAGTCTGCCGAAATCATAGATGTGGACGAAATACATCGTGGTTTTTTTTAATTTTACGCTAACTAAACATAGGCTTGTGGCAGTACCTATCATCTTTACATTTTTATATCAAAATCCTTGCTCAAAAATCTAAAAATTAGCCTTAGTATCGAATTTGCTATAGCAAAAAACTAATATAGTTACAACTATAGAAAATATAGGTTTTTATATGAACGCGTGAAGACGATATTTAATGGCATTTCCGCAATTTTATTGCCATAAGCCTTTTATGTATGCCTTTTTTAGCTTACAAATTGTGAAAAACTCACAAAGAATTTGAATTTCGCGGGCACACCCGTCAGATGCCTCTTAGCCTCTTACGTACAAATTATATGATTAAGGGAATACTTTCTCGTTAATTAAAACTCTAATATAATACTTTATAGTACAGAGATTGAATCAACTTATAAGAGCATCATCCATATTCGCTTCATTCCGAGGTTTATGCTATAACTAATAAGTAATACTTTTCCAGCTCACGCCCCGCTGAGCGCGCCGTGCGTGAGAAATTTTAGTAAAACTTCAAGGATTTTCACTCAATAAAATTAAAAATCATTTTTACAGATCTAGACAAGTCTTAAGCGGGTTGCAGACCAAGAGCTAAGCTAAGTTAGTTTAGCTTAGCTCGCATAGCTGACGCAGTTTTCCATACTTGTGTGCAGACCGCAAACTATGTGAACTAAGCTATGTGAGCTAACTAAAATATGCGAAGCTATATGTTAGTTGTGTATGCCGATGCGCAGCTACGCGAGCTAAGCTATGTCCCTCCCGCCTTCCCCGCACGCCCTTCGCACATCCTTCGCCAGTGCTGTCCAGTGTCCTTTGTCGTACGCACGGTCGTTTCGTAGCGAATATGGAGCAATTTATCGAAGTTGTTAAACAATTTCCTGTGTATGGAACACACAGTTAAAGGACTATCACAATTTAATTAAAAAGGATGTTGTATGGAAACAAATAGTGGAGGAAATAAGTAATCCATGTGTTGACATATCCAAGGTCTAGAATGTCGTTTTCTTATATAGGGTAAGAGGAACACAGGGGAAAGAGGAACGTAGTAAAGCTATAGTTAATAAGTTATATGTTAGTGTTCCTCTTTCCCCTGTGTTCCTCTTACCCTAACTGACCCTAATAATAATAAGTCAGTATTAATCTTCTTTTTCTATGTGTAACGTATTCATCATCGGAACTTTCTTCATCGATTATATTCATAGCAAGCGCCTGACGTCCGTCTAATTGAACTCCGCAACACTTAACTGAGCTTTAGCTTAGCTCTTTGTGTGCACGCCATTTATTGGCTATTCGTTTTAAAAACTGATGTAGAACGGAAGTTTGGTAGAAATTTAACATCTTATTTTTAGGCGATGGTTGCTACTCGCGTATCTACTTCGATAGTTGACAAAATAGCTTTAGCTCTCTCACTCACTCATCGCTTTAGCGTTCCATCGGAACCATTATATGCCTCGTGATTTCTGACAGCCATCGAGTTGATTACTCGGAGGCCCGAGGGTGTGATGTGCATGTTCATAAGCTATTACATTGTGACATTTCAGCTGCGGCCACTGTGTTCTATCCGCTACCCGCTATACCGCTACCCACTACCCGCTTTAGTGATTAATGCATTAAATTCATGAAGACTCACGTTACTTCTTTTAGGGCCGATTTTTCAACCGTCAGATAAACTATCTGAGGAGTCAATTTGAAACATAAGCCATACAAAATCTGTCAAAACGTCACATTTATTCCTCAGTTAACGCTTATCTGGCGAGTGAAAAATCAGCCAACAGTCAAAAAGTTTAATTTTGTGTTTTTATCGATGTATAAATTCAATATCCATAGTCTTTAAGAATCGTGTGAAACCCAAACGAGGAAATGAAATAGAAGTAAGCGCATGTTACTTGAAAGCACTATAATTGGTGCCACTGGTGCCCTCTGTTCGCTACCTAATACTCACTACCCTAATCGACTAATACGGAATTCCTGCATCGACGATGAAACAGATCACGAGCACGACAGCACTAGGTGGTGGATGTGATTGGCATAACGTCAAATGTTCGCGGAGTGTGCTGTGAGTTAAGACAGTATAGTTTAGCAGCACGGTCAGCTGACTCTAGCTGTGACTGTATATCGGTAATGACAGCCGGTTAAAGAAGAGATAAACCGTGTTCGCTGTTTAGATACAATGTGATATGAATTTGATGATGGTTAGTAGACATAAGTCGTAAGACATGATGACACCATGAGCGCTTCTGCCGCCCTACGACTATACTCACCAGGACGGATCGCGCCTCAGTTTGGCGTTGTTGTAGAGCGCGCGCGGCGTGCTAGCATACGTGTAGGGGCCCTTCTGCCGCGCCGCCGCCTGCGGGCCCTCCACCAGCAGCGAGCGCATGGACACGCTCATCGCCGCGCCTGCGCAGCCCGCGCGAGCCCCGCAGCGCGCGCAGTGCCTGCAGGTAGCACTCCTCGAACGCCGCGAATATCAAACAGCACATCAACCACAGTCACTGCACCTACTGCGCTCGTCTACGGCCGCCGAGCACGCACACACACACACACAGTTTTAATATAATAAGTCGTATAGAAGGTAAAAAAACTAATCTAAAACTTATTTTCAGATTTTATCGGATGGCTTCAGAATAAATTGTTTGTTTTCGTGCAATGTCCTTCGCGGCTGCACGGACTTTATCTGACGGCTGTCAGCGGTTGTCGACCGCCGTCGACGGGCGACGTCACTTTTGGAAAAGGAACTCGAGCTCCTCGCGTTGGCACCAGCGATGTCGACCATCGTATATTTGTGTGGCGCAGCTCGCAGTGCTGCAGTGCTGCAGGCTGTGTCCCGGCGCGCGGCGGGCGGGAGCCGGGCGGACTGCTAGGCGCTGCTGGCATGCTAATGATCGCGCGGTCGCCATGGCTACGACGTAACAATGCCCTTCCGGTCGGGAAGCTCCAACGGCATGTCACTTATATCTGCGGCGCGCGTCGCACACGAGACGGATGTATGTTTGGAAGCTTTACTACAAGCGTATGTTGGTCCCACAGAGCAAAGAATAGCTTTATGGTCCCGTCTCTACGACGTCTACCTACGCTGTGTGAATCGGTTCCTTATATTTTTGGTTCAAACATGCTAATAATTTTGGGAACATTCTACCGCTGATAACATACCTAGGTACTTAATGAAACTAATGATAGCGAGAGCCAAATTACTTTGTGACTAAACTGAGCATAATTACAGTAAATTCATGGTAAAATATAGGTACAACCATCTCTTACTGTTGTTTTAGTAGTTGGGTAAATATTTCATGTGTACCGTGAGATTTCACTGATGTAAAGTAAAGCTACATCGTGTTGAAAACTCTGTTTTTACGTCTTTTCATTGAATCTGTAAAAGTGTAAATAACGTACGGACGTAGCACAGTCGTAGGCCGTAGCTACGCTATTTCCTAACTCTACGACTTCGTAGATGCAAATGATAATGAACATTAATTTGCAATCATATATAAGTAGTAAATTTATTAAAATACTTATACGAATAATAACTAATTTATTCTGCCCATCTCTTGACCACAACCTAGAATAATTATAGTTTTTGAAATCTATTTTGCAATCATTAAATCTATGTTTGCAATAATTTCATTTGAAAACGTCCAGTAATTATAGTACTTTAGCACCCTCTATTACGTTGCGTTGAAATTATCAGGCGTATTGACAGCCGTGCCGCCTGTGCCGCGCCGCGAGTGACATGCGTATTGCATTCGCTGCTCGTTCGAGGCCCATTCACATCACGAAGTGCGAGCTCGCTCCGCTAGGTGGCGGAGTACCTACTTATACGCCTTACGACTTACGTACCTACTTACACACAGTCGTAAGTTACGACTGTGTACTTTATTTTTCAAATGAGAAAATCGGAACCTTTATAATTTTTTACAAAAACTACTACTAACCCAACTGCTTGAATTTCCAAGCAGTAGGGTTAGTAGTAGGTTTTTTAAAACTTTGCGTTGCGGAAAAATTGTGAACTAAGCTTTCGGCGCTTGTTCAAGACCTACAGGTCACAAGCCAGGACGGCGAGGCCTTAGCCCCTTACCGGGGCTAGAAGAACGACACTGGGGGCGCGCTGCGCCTCCGCGACACATCGCCCGGGTAAGGAGGCAAGCCTCGAGGCCCTTACCCCCGAAGAGACTCGTTCCCTTCGGAGAAGAACACGCTGCTGCCGTTTGGGGCGCTGCACTGGCAGTAGATCTGTTCCACATTTCCGTGTGAAAACCAGGAAATGTATACAATTCCTAGCTTATTTAGGAAATGTGTGAAAATATCCTATAGTCCAGACTATTTCAACCTAAGTTAGTCTAAGTTACATCAAAAATTTATTGATGTTCGTTTTTCTTAACACATTTCCTAATGCCGTTTAGGAATTTTATAAATTTCCTAGGAAATGTGTAAAATAGATTTTTTTTGCACACATTTCCGGCTGATTTTTTGGATTTCTATAGATTTCCTAGGAATTGGATAGATTTCCTGATTTCATACATTTCCTGTAATAGATCCATGGAGAAATTCGTTCCGTTTATTCGAAACGAGTCTACAAAAGTTGTAGGTACTACTACTAAGTACTGGTAGCAAGAAGTAAGGTGCTTAGGTTAGCTCAACTTAACCTAGATAATATTTTAGATCTAGATCCTATACTAATACTACAGTTGCGTTTTATAAACACTTCCAGATTATGGTCGTGACTCGTGAGCCGTGATTTAGAGTAAATCATAAATCTGATTTGGAGTTAAAAGAAAAGGAAAATTTGCAGAAAAAATATAAAGAGGGAAAAGTAAGTAATTTCAATTTTTGAGTGTATTTTGTAAGAAAAATTAGCAAGTAATTTTTTTATGCAAAGTATCTAAATTATTCGATCCATTGATAATTATTTTACAGTGTTGCTCTATACCACTTTTCAACTACCTACCTTTTAATTTACCCAGGTAAACTGACTTACTTAACAGACTATACCTACATGATTTTGCAGTGGTGGCGAATAGCTCTCAACATCAATATTATGTAGGTAGTTATCATTTTTTATTGCAACAAAAACTCCCATCCGAATGACAACAAATCGCGTTAGTTGCGACATAAATAACGCGAACAATGACGACATGCTGCCCTCTTCAGAACTATCTCTACCGTGCCGCGCCGCCGGAGCGCGCGCCGTGACCGATGCCGATGAAGACGTCATAAAATAATATAATCACTACTTCACTCTCCGCCGAATTATCTGTCGCGTGACAGCCCTCGCCAAATATGACTCCAAGCAGCGATCACCCTCAAGCTAAAATGAGTCGTATCGTCGAACTCTACGGTTCATATCGCATCGTCAGCCGCCAGGCGGGGGTGGACCGAATCGTGCGCCGCGCCGGACAGGGTTGTCAAAGCGTGCGGCAATAAATACAGCGATCGTCGGCCGAGAGCGCTTAATGATCTGTGCGTAACGCGGCCGGAACATCACTTCCGCACTCTTTTGTCGTAAAAAACTCCGCGCGCAGTTGCACTAATGCCGCTTTTTACCCGCCATTAATATATCGCGCGGGAACCGGGGGGCTCCAAGGCAAATATTGCCATAATGTCCGTGGACGTCCGGGGACGATTTGTTGACTTATTCTTTAACTGTTTTTCAAAGCGCAAATTATTGTACCTACTTGAAAATTCCTATCTATAATTTTGCCTAGGTACTTAGGTATTTCTGTATTTTGTATCAAATGTGTGGTTCTGCATAAATACTTATAGCAGCGATGAGGTTACATGTATGCAACTGCTTGGTTAAGCTTGCATCGATGATGCAACCAAGGCGTCAATTATTATTGGCTGGTGATGGTTACGATGCTGGTCACCGGCGATGTTGGGTGCCATTCTCGTCGGTCATCTTCGCACGGTATCTCTTACGACAACATACAGCCTACTGCTTCATCAAGCTTCATTGAAAACTCAATGGAAGAAATTGGTCGACGGGGTGAGCGAAAGTCGTCGAAGCGTCGACGAGTTTCCGCAAAAGTAAAAACCCGGCTCCGTCCAATTTATTAGAGCGTCATACATATGCAACGTGACCCGCCGGCGAAAAACTATCCGCTAATACAATCGACTGAATTATACATTACGGCCCGCCATTTTAGGCCGCGGCGGGAACGGCCCGCGACCGTACAACAATATACCTATAATATGATGCGAGCCGTCGTTGACGGATTCCCGACGTCGATATTTATGTCCATCAGCAGCATTCTCTGCGCCCGCGCCTTCTTCGAGCTTCACCTGCGGCCGAGCAGACACAAAAGCATTTAAGGGCCAATAAATCAGGCAAAGGATGCAGTTAGAGTCGAGACAATGGCGTGTTTTGTCCGCTCTTACGGGGTCGAAATATTTTTGAAGTTTTACTTACCATAACCGAGCTTTCGGGTCGCGTCCGGGTTGCGAACCGCGGAAATCGTTGCCCAGTTATCATGTCAAACCAAAACTGATTTTATGTTGACGACGACTTCAAATTAGGTCATTATTTAGATAGTTAGTGATAATCACCGATCATCAACAAAGCATTTTACCTGTAATTATAAAAATCATTTTAAACAATGAGCTGAGTTCCTATCAATTATTTATCAACCTGCATTTAACGTGACAACTGGGCAGCCTCCGTAACCAATATCCGTGCTACATACTTAGTTCGTATTTTAAAACCTTAAAGTAACCGAGGACCAACCTAGAACAACTTGAGCCGACTAAATGGCGTAGGTAACCCATAATAAGGGCTCCAATGTTTGTTTGTATTCTCCACATTGCTCCAATATTTATCCTCAGCTATCAGCTGTCGGACCAGTTCACGTGTAGGTGATAGGCTCAAACTGGTGCTAGGTGCTCACTGCTCGCATCGAGGACACTGGCCAGGTATTACGTAGCACGGTGATCGATGCAATGTGACGTCAGCGGCAGCTGCCGATCGTTATAGATCTATAGGCTCTATAGGCGGTGGATCTATAGGCGTCTTATACCTGGTGCGTGGAAGTACAATCCTACGCCTACTAGCACGTCGGTAGGTAGGTAGAAGTAGGCCGCAGCTGCGCTCGGGAATATTCTGGAAAGTCCCCGCGCCGCTGACGCGCGAGCTCCGAGCTGTCACTCAATTCAAATGCATGTTAATGGCTCACGTGGCTCACGTGGCTCACTCGCGGAGACACCTACCGAGCGTTGTGTCACCTCTCACCAGCTGCCATACCTACGGTCTCTTCGGCTGACGAAGGAGCGTACGGCTTCTACTTGTGAGCTGTGGTTCATTGGTCGTTGGTACCCATAACTGCATTTCCAGTTTTCATTTCCTTTTTGAGGAAATAAACATCCATCAGCCAGTTTTGTAGTTTTTCATTTCCATAAGGATGCCTTACAGTTAACACCATTACGAGGTAAAGGTTTGCATTCCTCTTGTTAAGTATTATATGTCTCTCGAGGTCGCTTTCTTTGCGTTGCAGGAAAATACTCAGTGAAAATAAATAATCTTCTTTAGGCGCGTTGGGGCAGTTTTGAGACGGGAAAACCCCATTGACTCGCGCCACTGTTAGAGTAGGTGAGCAACACCTCTGTTTGAGTTTTTACTTCTGTCAGCACGCCCGGCGTGTCTTTTTTATGCACATTGGGCATATGCATAACCACGATCATGTCTGATGCAAACCAGTGATAAGGTCTAGGTTGCAGCGCGGAGCGCGCTTGGCCAATAATTGATGCATCGCGACATCGACACGATGCGTCTGTATCGGTAGGGTAGGTAGTAATCAACCGCGGCCAAATCCTCCCAGCAGGATAGAGCTGAGCTCCAGGAAGTTCGACAGTTATACCTACCCTTATTTATAGCCACTCCAATCCTCAGAGATAGAACTCTACCATTCAGCTACTCATGCGCTGCAACTCCACGTCTTTCGGCTCAGCAAAGCGTGATAATATCACCATAACATGGAAAGGATTGGGCGCTAGCGCTTACAATATTATAATCTTCGATTAGCGCCCGCGCCGCCGCCGCGAGCAAATAATGTAGACAATGAGCGCGCCTCGCTATCTGCAACAAAAGCCTGACCAACGCCTGCACAGTAGTCGCGCCACACGCCAAAACATTGCACGCGATTGTGTTCATAGTCGCTTGCACGACAGAGGCTGTATTTGCGTACAGTCGCGCGGCAGCGGTGTCAGCACAGGGTGGTGCACGGAGCGCGAAGCTGCGCCGGCGGCGATTCGCGATATGCTAATCCTGGCTACCGTATTGACCGCAGCGCATGATCTTATGAGTACGAGCAGGCCTAGTGAGGGGACTGTCTTGCTGAAATATATGATGTAAGTTCTAACTTTGTGGTGCTTGAATAAGTCATGTAGAGTGGAAAAAAATAGGTACAAATATTCAAGACATTTTTTTCTGATGCCTCTCCATTACTGGAGTTCAGCTGCCATCTCTTTAAACCACCCTTGTCTATGGCTAAAGGGAACAGTTCTCAAGCGTCGGTCCACCCTCATTTCTTCTTTCTTTTTCCTATCCCTCTTTTTGTCAGCTATTTTGCCCAATATATTGCCCAAGGTACGACTTCTAACGCCACTTGATTAAATACATTATGCTGTTCTTATTTAAGGATAAGTAGGTATAATAGGTACGATGTCTACGGAAATGAGCTATGAATTAAGACATTGTTAAAGTTGAGACCGCGTACAAGCAAGCATAGCGTGGGGCGACTGCTAGCTCGTTGGAACGACGACATGAAGCGGGTTGCGGGAAGCGGCTGGGTGAGGAAGGCTGAGGTCAGGGAGTTGTGGCGTACGCTTGGAAAACCCATGTTCAACAGTGGACGCCCACTGGCTGATATGACAGGACATTGTCGAGAGGACAATAGCAAACTAGCAGTTAGTGATCTCATCCCTATAGCAGTGGCGGGCAATTGTTTTGTCCGGCACTGCGCGCGTGGTAACGTATGGCCGCGCGCTACAATGGGGCCGCGGCCTGCGCCCGCGCCGACGATTGTTCACTCATATTTTTACCCGATGCCCATTTTTTATCGAAATCTTTTCCTTGTTGTTGTTGTGTAGGAAGCTCTGTCACACGGGCACGACTTAAAATGTAGTGATTATATACCTACTCTTTTCACGAGTCTGCATTGAAGGCGTAGTGTAGGTGACTATCTCAGAAGACAGAATATTCTGAGGTGCCTATACATTGAGTAACTGTACCTATACTGAGCGCTACACTATACTAGGTATATTACCTTTCCGGTAAACATAGCTGTTATTTGCTTTACGATTTTATCAACATTTGGTGTTCCGTTGTCAAAAATTAAATTAATTCGTCACTGCTTTCCGTTGGTTGTTCATTCGTTCAATCAAAATAAAGCCATGCAAGTGCATACAAGTGACCAGCGAACATCCCCGGTATCGCTTGCGTGATCTATCGTACCTAGAGGTCGTTTTTTGAAAAATCCTTTTTAGATGTTTAGTGGTTGTTTATGACGTCATGCTTACCTACATAAAAGCCAATAGGTATCATCTTCCACTTACTTAGTAATACCTAATTAACTATAGTTATTAATGGCTATAAATTAAATTTACCTACCTGAAAGTTTGTCTCAAATTAAAGGTTCCAAAATTTTTCGGGTAGGTAGGTATATTAAAATGGAAATTTCAGTATGAACTGTGAACGTCATCGGCATCTATATATATAAAAGAATGAGGCATTTTGGTGATTTTGGTTGTTCCAAGGATTCCGCCAAAACTATAGGTCGTAGAGATCTGAAATTTGGTACCTAGGTAGATATTAGGTCATGAATTCGTACTAAGACGGGGATTCCAGAAATTCAAATTTTAAGGGGTAAAAACCGTTGGTTTTTTGGATTTCCCCATACAAAAGTGAATTTTTTTTCGTTGTTCCAGGAATTCCCGAAAAGCTACAAGTCGTAGGGATCTGAAATTTGGTACCTAGGTAGATATTAGGTCATGAATTCGTACTAAGACGGGGATTCCAGAAATTCAAATTTTAAGGGGTAAAAACCGTTGGTTTTTTGGATTTCCCCATACAAAAGTGAAATTTTTTTCGTTGTTCCAGGAATTCCCGAAAAGCTACAAGTCGTAGGGATCTGAAATTTGGTACCTAGGTAGATATTAGGTCATGAATTCGTACTAAGACTGGGATTCCAGAAATTCAAATTTTAAGGGGTAAAAACCGTTGGTTTTTTGGATTTCCCCATACAAAAGTGAAATTTTTTTCGTTGTTCCAGGAATTCCCGAAAAGCTACAAGTCGTAGGGATCTGAAATTTGGTATCTAGGTAGATATTAGGTCATGAATTCGTACTAAGACGGGGATTCCAGAAATTCAAATTTTAAGGGGTAAAAACCGTTGGTTTTTTGGATTTCCCCATACAAAAGTGAATTTTTTTTCGTTGTTCCAGGAATTCCCGAAAAGCTACAAGTCGTAGGGATCTGAAATTTGGTACCTAGGTAGATATTAGGTCATGAATTCGTACTAAGACGGGGATTCCAGAAATTCAAATTTTAAGGGGTAAAAACCGTTGGTTTTTTGGATTTCCCCATACAAAAGTGAAATTTTTTTCGTTGTTCCAGGAATTCCCGAAAAGCTACAAGTCGTAGAGATCTGAAATTTGGTACCTAGGTTGATATTAGGTCATGAATTCGTACTAAGACGGGGATTCCAGAAATTCAAATTTTAAGGGGTGAAAACCGTTGGTTTTATGGATTTCCCCATACAAAAGGGAAATTTTTTTCGTTGTTCCAGGAATTCCAGAAAAGCTACATGTCGCAGAGATCTGAAATTTAGTACCTAGGTTGGTGTTATATCATGAATTCGTATTCAGAAGGGGATTTTCGAGATCCAAATTATGAGGAGGAAAAGGTTTGAACTTTTTGGCCGCCATTTTGAACTTTTTTGTTACTGGGCCAATTGCTTTAAAAACGACTTGCGACTTTTGACTATGGCAGCAAGCATAGAGAAGGAATTTGTTGCCAAAATTTTTTTTTTTTTTTTTTTGGAAAACCAAAATTATTTCGTATTTATTTTAACACCCAAACTGAAGATTTTTTTCAATAAATAATAAAATACGTAGGTATCAACTAAACTCTAACATTAACATTAATTTTAAAAAAAATACATAAAAATTAAAAAAATTGCCAAAATTAAAAAAGTGGCCGCCATTTTGAACTTTTTTGTTAATGGGTCGATTGCTTTGAAAATCGATATTTGACTATGGCAGCAAGCATAGAGAAGGAATTTGTGGCCAAAATTTAAAAAAGTGGCCGCCATTTTGAACTTTTTTGTTACAGGGCCGATTGCTTTGAAAATCGACTTTTGACTATGGCAGCAAGCATAGAGAAGGAATTTGTTGCCAAAATTAAAAAAAGTGGCCGCCATTTTGAACTTTTTTGTTACTGGGCCGATTGCTTTAAAAATCGATATTTGACTATGGCAGCAAGCATAGAGAAGGAATTTGTTGTCAAAATTTAAAAAAGTGTCCGCCATTTTGAACTTTTTTGTTACTGGGCCGATTGCTTTGAAAATCGATATTTGACTATGGCAGCAAGCATAGAGAAGGAATTTTTGGTCAAAATTTAAAAAAGCGACCGCCATTTTGAACTTTTTTGTTACTGGGCCGATTGCTTTGAAAATCGATATTTGACTATGACGTCAAGCATAGAAAAGGAATTTGTGGTCTCAAATTTAAAAAAGTGGCCGCCATTTTGAACTTTTTTGTTACTGGGCCGATTGCTTTGAAAATCGATATTTGACTATGGCAGCAAGCATAGAGAAGGAATTTGTGGCCAAAATTTAAAAAAGTGGCCGCCATTTTGAACTTTTTTGTTACTGGGCCGATTGCTTTGAAAATCGATATTTGACTATGGCAACAAGCATAGAGAAGGAATTTGTGGTCAAAATTTAAAAAAGTGGCCGCCATTTTGAACTTTTTTGTTACTGGGCCTGTTTACGCCAGGGTAGCTGGCGCGCGCGCCGAGTCTTTTGTTTGCATTGAATAGTGCGCTCCCTCGCTAACCCGCAGAGGCGCTTATCTGCGTGTCCCGCTCACGCCTCGGTTACGAGAGTTTTTTTTGTGCCTGCAATGACGCGGCGATTACGGGGCGCGCACAGTACGAATCGGGGTCAGCTAGCAACAGCCGTGCGTGCGGCTGGGTTTTTTGCGGCGCCCTTTTGCCCCGGCGGTTTGTACCCCAAGAAACGTACGTCTTGGGACCGCGACAGTTTTATGTGGGGGCGCGACCTTTTGTGCGTATTCGTGAACTCATCTGGTGGAGCGAGTCTGCTGTCGACCGACAAACTTAGCGGTTCCCCGCGCGTGGCTGACGTAATTTTGATCACGTGTCGTCTTTGAAACGCGTAGTCGCGAGACGTAAATTACTACGTTTGAGTAGCCACGTTTATATTTGCGCGGGTGTGTAGTCATGGAATATTTGCGCAACGGGACGTCCGTTTTTTGAGGCGCCTGAGTTGTTTTTTCGCGCCGCGGTTTTGTTTGCCCAGACCTGATTGTTTTGGGACCGCCTCGCCCTGCACTGTGATATCGCTGGGTTTTTGGACATTGCACGCGTGTTTGGAACATTGACTAGTTGTTGTGCCGGCCTTTGTGAGTTCGCTACGCTCGCCGGATCTACCTAGTAACACGCGTGCCCAGCTGCGTTTAGCGGCGATAAAGTTCGCGGTGGTTAGTAATTGTAGACCGCGCTGTCATTGACCGCTGACCTTGTGTGTCGTGAACCACGTACTTTATTTTATTCGCTTGAGTGTTTGTGGGAGTTGAAGCCAGCCTGAACGTTCGACATATTTTGACCGTCGCGTTCATTGTTGCGGGTTGCGACCCACTGTGCTGCTGCATTGAGCACTCCACTCATAGGAGGCGAACGAACGATTGGAGCTGTGTTCGTGTTTGACGTGTCTGGGAGCTGATTGGTGCAGAGGACCTACGGTTGCAAGCCCCACACACACACCTACACACCCCTTTACACTTTCACGTCACATACTGTCCCACATCCACTACAGGGGGCGTCGCATCGAGTATCGTCGCATGCATCAACCAGGTTAGTGGCCTTCTATTTTCCTTGTCTATGTCGAAGGCTGTCGCTGCCCGAGTTGACGATTGCCGTAGTAGTGCTAGTAAAAGCCGCCTGTTATTTCCACTGATCGACTAGTGAGACTCGGATATTACTATCCGACTCGGATTGGATACCGTCATCCGTACTGATCACCTGTAGTCTCACTAGTCGGTCCCCCCTCGACCTGTCCGGGCTCGTTCCTCTATGGGCCCGGGAACTGAGCCCTCGTCTGGACAGGCGAGGGGCCGTAACATTTGGTAGCAGAGCGTGGTTTCGCGCCTTTTGGTTAAGCGGCTTTTACACGTTCGGCGCGTCGATATCGATATTTGTTGCGCGTATTTAATTCGTCGCATATCTCTGTCGGTCACACGTTTGTAGGCGCGGTACGCCACGTGTCGGACCGATACGCCGCGTTAACGGCCACAGATTATTGTACCGCTACACCACGCGTTTTTGTAGCAACGCCGCGTTTATTTACCGCGTGCCGCGCGTTTGTTAACCGCGACCTTGATTAGCGTTCTGCACGTGTTGGTGTTTGCATCTGTGCTTGTTCTACTTCCTTGTTGTTTTATTTTTTTGGTTTCGTGCTTCCTTGTAATTATTCTCGCGCTGTCTCGCCATGCCTTCGCATAAGCCTCCGGTGCGCCGTATGCAGGATGAGCTGCGGTGGGCAGCTAGCGCGCATGCGCTTATTACTCGTCCAGACAGGACGGCTAGCTTGCTCCACCGCCTTGAGCAGCTCCCAGCCAGACGGGCCCATTTTGAAGAGGCCTATTCGGAATTCCTTGCTACAGTGGAGGACGACGAGGCGCGAGAATCGGCCCAGAAGGACTACGAGCAGTTCTTCGAGTTCACCGACGATGTGCTCGAGGCTGGGGCCAAAATGAATCGTGAGGCTCGACAGAGCATTCTGTGCGAGTCGCCTCGCCCGCAGCCGCAGCCCGCCCTATTGGGTCGGCTGCCTACTTTGGACCTTCCACACTTTGGTGGGCGGCTTCAAGACTGGATGGGGTTCATCTCCATCTTCGACAGTCTAGTCCATACCCGCCGCGACCTATCCCCAGGCCAAAAAATGGCCTATTTGCGGACCTCCCTTCAAGGGGAGGCACTTGGGGTAGTCTGCCATTTGAAGTTGTCTGACGCCAGCTACTCCACGGCCAGAGAACTCCTCGAGAGGCGCTACGCCAATGTGCGCCGCCTTGCTGACGCGCACATGATGGAGTTAATATCCCTCCCGGTTTTGAAAGACCTAGCACGTCTCCGGGAGGTGATCATTGACCCAGTCGTGGTTGCTTGCAACGCCCTTCGACAACTTGACTTACCGGTGGATCAGTGGTCCTTCTGGCTTCTTCACCTGGTTCTGTCCCGCCTGCCTCTCGATCTGCGGATCCGATTTGAAGAGAGGTACGGCGGGGACGGGGCTAATTATATACCCCCGTTCAGTGACCTCTTAAAGTTCCTTGAGGAACAGAGCCGCCAGGTGGAGAATGCCGTGGCCTCGGGAACACCGGCAAAGGAGCCGGCGCGACCGACGCCACCTTCTAAACCCACGACTTCCACCAGGGGTTCCAAGCAGCCAGAATTAGCGCAGGAGACTGGACGCCGCCCAATTCTAAACTTAAGTGGTCTTGCTGCGACCGAGGTGACCCCCTGTCACTATTGCCGTGCTTCCACGCACACGACGACCGAATGCCCTAAATTCTTGGAGAGACCGCCCAAGTCCCGTAGGGCCATCGCTAGGGAGCGCCGTTGGTGCTACTCTTGCTTAGGTCGGCACTTACAACGAAATTGCCAGCACCAACGGCCTTGTCCCCATTGTCAGGGCAACCACCTTCCTATTCTTTGCCTCGACCGCAATGGCGTCGGTAGGCAGGAGGTGGTTGAGCGGACACCCGGCAGGAGTGGAGTCTCCTCACCGGTCACAGGCCCAGCCGATAGAAGGCGTGGTGACACTGTTAGTGCGGCCCCTGGTTTTGATAGGGCTTCACCCCCCCCTCGGGCGGGGGTGCAGCCCTCCAGGGGCGGGGGCGTTCCGCCCTCTGTCAACCCTGAGGGAGGTTTTGCCGTCGCTCAGCCTGATCCAAGGAGGTACTCCCCTCCTCTGGCTGAATACCCCAGGCTGCAGCGACACCTTCCTCGATGGCCTGGACACCCCCTTCCGCACTACGCCGCCCCGCGGCTGTCGTACATGGCCAGACCCCCTCAGACCGGGAGAGACGCTTGGGTGTACCCTGGGGGAACCCCACCTCTTGGTGTGGTCGAAGTTCCCCAAGAAGGCCCTTACGAGCGCCCAAGGCTAGAGGAGTTGCCCGAAAGGGGCAACTCCCGTTGACTTGCTGCTGCCTTGGCTCCCACCACCGCCACCTCACCTGACAATTTGAACGACCATAAGCCGGTCTGCCAGACTGTACTTTTACCAACGGCTTTGGTCAGGGTGTACAACCCGAAGGGTGAGTGGCTTATGGTACGCGCGCTGCTAGATCTCGGATCACAGCGCTGGATTGCGTCGTTGTGGTGGGTGAGCGCTTCGGGGCAAGTCTCATTGCACCTTGTCCTAGCTAAGTGCAAGGTTGCATCTATCAGGTCTCGTCTAACAATTCCTAAGTTGCACTTGTGGAGCCGAACCATTGACCCGGTTACTAAACCACGTCCACGCTTCTTGGAAGTTTCTGGTAAACATGGTGGACGTTTTTGCGTGGTCGGACAGTGAGATTGTCCTGTGTTGGCTTCGGACTTCGGTCCATAATCTTGGCATTTTTAAATACTCATGCGGGTTGCAATACCCTCTCAGCCATTTTGCAGCGTGAGTTTGGATTTGGCAGGCCGACGAACCATTCGAAGCGTGATCTTCAACTGTATTGCTTGCTATCGTTTGGAGGCATCCATTGCACAGCTTGTGATGGGTGACCTGCCTGCGGACCGCGAAAAGGCTGCTCGACCTTTCGCCGGTGTTGGAACCAATTTGCCGGTCCTTTCTTAGTGAAGAGCTCTAACCTTAAGAATGCTCGGTCTTTTGAGGCCTACTTGTGCGTCTTTGTTCGCCTTGCAACCAAGGCAGTCCGCTTGGGACTTGTCAGTGCCCTCAGCACGGAGGCGTTCGTGGCCACTCTGGGCCGCCTCGTGAGCCGTCGCGGCCTACCCGATTTGGTTCGGACAGACTGCGGGACTAATTATAAGGGAACCAATCGTTATTTTAAGGAGGTCGTCGACTTACTTGTTGAGAGCAAGCACTGTGGAGGCACCGCCATGTCTAGAATGGGAGATCTTGTTATGCTTAAAGAATCTAATCTACTCCCACTATTTGCGTCGTGGACGCATTGTTAAACTGTTATTTGGATCGGATGGCGTTCCGCGGGTGGCCAAGGTATTTGTAGGGGACTCAGTATTGCAACGTGCCGTGGTCACGTTGTCCCAACGGCCTATTGATTAGCGAATCTACATTCTTAGATTCGGAGCGGGGGATTGTTTACGCCAGGGTAGCTGGCGCGCGCGCCGAGTCTTTTGTTTGCATTGAATAGTGCGCTCCCTCGCTAACCCGCAGAGGCGCTTATCTGCGTGTCCCGCTCACGCCTCGGTTACGAGAGTTTTTTTTGTGCCTGCAATGACGCGGCGATTACGGGGCGCGCACAGTACGAATCGGGGTCAGCTAGCAACAGCCGTGCGTGCGGCTGGGTTTTTTGCGGCGCCCTTTTGCCCCGGCGGTTTGTACCCCAAGAAACGTACGTCTTGGGACCGCGACAGTTTTATGTGGGGGCGCGACCTTTTGTGCGTATTCGTGAACTCATCTGGTGGAGCGAGTCTGCTGTCGACCGACAAACTTAGCGGTTCCCCGCGCGTGGCTGACGTAATTTTGATCACGTGTCGTCTTTGAAACGCGTAGTCGCGAGACGTAAATTACTACGTTTGAGTAGCCACGTTTATATTTGCGCGGGTGTGTAGTCATGGAATATTTGCGCAACGGGACGTCCGTTTTTTGAGGCGCCTGAGTTGTTTTTTCGCGCCGCGGTTTTGTTTGCCCAGACCTGATTGTTTTGGGACCGCCTCGCCCTGCACTGTGATATCGCTGGGTTTTTGGACATTGCACGCGTGTTTGGAACATTGACTAGTTGTTGTGCCGGCCTTTGTGAGTTCGCTAGGCTCGCCGGATCTACCTAGTAACACGCGTGCCCAGCTGCGTTTAGCGGCGATAAAGTTCGCGGTGGTTAGTAATTGTAGACCGCGCTGTCATTGACCGCTGACCTTGTGTGTCGTGAACCACGTACTTTATTTTATTCGCTTGAGTGTTTGTGGGAGTTGAAGCCAGCCTGAACGTTCGACATATTTTGACCGTCGCGTTCATTGTTGCGGGTTGCGACCCACTGTGCTGCTGCATTGAGCACTCCACTCATAGGAGGCGAACGAACGATTGGAGCTGTGTTCGTGTTTGACGTGTCTGGGAGCTGATTGGTGCAGAGGACCTACGGTTGCAAGCCCCACACACACACCTACACACCCCTTTACACTTTCACGTCACATACTGTCCCACATCCACTACAGGGGGCGTCGCATCGAGTATCGTCGCATGCATCAACCAGGTTAGTGGCCTTCTATTTTCCTTGTCTATGTCGAAGGCTGTCGCTGCCCGAGTTGACGATTGCCGTAGTAGTGCTAGTAAAAGCCGCCTGTTATTTCCACTGATCGACTAGTGAGACTCGGATATTACTATCCGACTCGGATTGGATACCGTCATCCGTACTGATCACCTGTAGTCTCACTAGTCGGTCCCCCCTCGACCTGTCCGGGCTCGTTCCTCTATGGGCCCGGGAACTCAGCCCTCGTCTGGACAGGCGAGGGGCCGTAACAGGGCCGATTGCTTTGAAAATCGATATTTGACTATGGCAGCAAGCATAGAGAAGGAATTTGTGGCCAAAATTTAAAAAGTGGCCGCCATTTTGAACTTTTTTGTTACTGGGTCGATTGGTTTGAAAATCGATATTTGACCATGGCAGCAAGCATAGAGAAGGAATTTGTGGTCAAAATTTAAAAAAGTGGCCGCCATTTAGAACTTTTTTGTTACTGGACCGATTGCTTTGAAAATCGATATTTGACTATGGCAGCTGGGATAGAGAAGGAATTTGTGGTCAAAATTTAAAAAAAGTGGCCGCCATTTTGAACTTTTTTGTTACTTGACCGATTGCTTTGAAAATCGATATTTGACTATGACGTCAAGCATAGAAAAGGAATTTGTGGTCTCAAATTTAAAAAAGTGGCCGCCATTTTGAACTTTTTTGTTACTGGGCCGATTGCTTTGAAAATCGATATTTGACTATGGCAACAAGCATAGAGAAGGAAGTTGTGGTCAAAATTTAAAAAAGTGGCCGCCATTTTGAACTTTTTTGTTACTGGACCGATTGCTTCGAAAATCGATATTTGACTATGGCAGCAAGCATAGAGAAGGAATTTGTGGTCAAAATTTAAAAAAAGTGGCCGCCATTTCTAATTTTTTTGTTAGTGGGCCGATTGCTTTGAAAATCGACGTCTGACTATGGCAGCAAGCATAGAGAAGGAATTTGTTGTCAGAATTAAAAGTGGCCGCCATTTTGAACTTTTTTGTTACTGGGCCGATTGCTTTTAAAATCGATATTTGACTATGGCAGCAAGCATAGAGAAGGAATTTGTGGTCAGAATTAAAAAGTGGCCGTCATTTTGAACTTTTTTGTTACTGGGCCGATTGCTTTGAAAATCGGCGTCTGATTATAGCAGCAAGCATAGAGAAGCAATTTGTGGTCAAAATTTAAAAAATAAAACTTTTTTGCCCGCCATTTTGAACGTTTTAGTTACTGGGCCGATTGCTTTAAAAAACGACGTTTGACTATGGCAGCAAGCATAGAGAAGGAATTTGTGGTCAAAATTAAAAAAATGATAAACTTTTTGGCCGCCATATTGAACTTTTTTGTTACTGGGCCGATTGCTTTGAAAATCGACGTTTGACTATGGCAGCAAGCATAGAGAAGGAATTTGTGGTCAAAATTAAAAAAATGATGAACTTTTTGGCTGCCATTTTGAGCTTTTTTGTTACTGGGCCGATTGCTATGAAAAACGATATCTGACTATGGCAGCAAGCATAAAGAAGGAATTTGTGGTCAAAATTTAAAAATTTTGATCTTTTTGGCCGCCATTTTGAACTTTTTTGTTATTGGGCCGATTGCTTTGAAAATCGATATCTGACTATCGGAGCAAGCATAGAGAAGGAATTTGTGTTCAAGATAAAAAAATTATGAACTTTTTGGCCGCCATATTGAACTTTTTTGTTACTGGGCCGATTGCTTTGAAAATCGACGTCTGACTATAGCCAGCAAGCATTAGGAAATATTTAGTGGTCAAAATTAAATTAAATGACGGTTAATACAAGAATTCTGGAAACTTAACGCCTGAGGGAGTAAAGCAGAAGATCAACGTGAGCGAAGCCGCGGGCGTTTGCTAGTTGTTTTATAATTTGAGGTAGGTCATGTGTAGTAAATCATACGTTCTAAGTAGAATGACAGAGGATCGAGATCCGAGATCGTCCCTCACGTACTATCCCAGGAAGGAACTCTATTGTTCGGGAGCTAGACAAGTCTGTAGCTCGGCATTCGGCAAAAACCTACCTGATGAACGGCGTGATTAATCTAACGGCCATTGATACACTGTGCAGCGATGCAACGGGACGCGATCCCGAATTTTTTGCCCCTGTTTCCCGGAACACTGCACGACGCGACGACACCGAAATTAGTTTCCACAGCGACGCGAATATCTCACACAATTTAGGTATAATGTTTTTTTCAAAACTTTTCCCGAATCGATCGTAAATAAACTCCAAATTAATGTTAATCTTTCGTCAGACGCTTACATGAGGCGCTAATGTTATCTCGGAATTATCGTAAAAATCACATCCATTTCCAAGTTTTTATTTTCACCCGAACGTATTCGTCGGAATGTGTTAACATAAATATATTTTACGTAATGTCACAACGAAATGAGATTAATACATGCTAATTTATTGTGAGCGAGGATACGGTTGTTATAAAAAAATCGGTATAAGTAGCTGCCACTGGAATTAATGCGAATTGACCGTGTAAATATTTATGTATAGCTTTCATGCGGTGCTGTATGCCTGTAGGTATAATATAAGGTAGGTGTAATTCTGTCTAAAGACTTGTGGACGACCACAGTCTTACTAACAAAATGGAACTTTTGGAGACGTTAGCTCTCTAATATTATGTGTGTTCTATCGGTTGTTCAATAGGGAGGCTATTGAGGAGATTTCACCTTCCAGTTTCTCTGAGCATGCACAACCTACCACCTTGATGGCAGTGCACGACCATGCGGTTTGCCAGATCCTTCTTTCTGCGCACGTGCAATTATGGAACCAACTACCAGTAGCAGAGTTTCATCATAGCTATAACATGGAGTTGTTGAAGGGGCGGATAAATAAACTCCGGCAACGCATTAGCAACTCCCCCGATGCTGCAAGTGTCCAGGGGCGGCGGTGATCGCTTAACACCAGGTGAATCGCCTGCGCTAGTTTGCTTGCGTTCGTAATATCTTCAGCAGTTCGTGTGGGAAGCCTGCGCCAGTGCTGCTGCAGCCTTCGCTCAATCATCGATGAGTTCTATGAACTGTCATTGTTACTTCGTAAATTGTTTGCATTGCCTCGCCGGTGTTTTTTGAAACCATATCCAGCGACAATATTGCTATGAATGTATCTACCCGAGAGGTCAAACCGTGCGGCGCGAATCCGCTCGTCTTTGTCTCGTAGGTGCGAGTGCGTGAGTAGGTGCGAGTCGCGGCCATCTGTCAGCCAGTCGACATCCCATGATCGCTGGAGATGGGATGAATAATGCATCACTTCATACCTCCGTCGTATTTACTTACCTTCGGCTTCTGGAAGAAGCTCAGTGAAGACGAAAACGAAATACATTATATAGTAGGTTCCTACATTTCAATGTTAGCCTCGCTTTAAATTTCAAAATACACCTAGATTTTTAAAAATTTTATCTGTGTACTCCTGCATTATTGATGAACAGCTGTCGTCAGTGGAAAATTTGGTACAAAAGTTTAAAGTTTCACATTCGTTGAACTGAGGCGACTAAATAGGTATCTATTTACCAAGGTTCACAGTATTTGGTGAACGCTGTGACACTATAGTTATTTGTTATGCAAGGGCGCAAAATGGATTTTTGGGCCGAGTGTCAAATTTGAATGCTGAGCGGCGAAGGATTCTAGGGTTGAACCCTGAGCGCAGCGAGGGGTTCAAAGAATAGAATCCTGAGCATAGCGAGGCATTCAAAGGACACGAGACCCAAAAAAATTTGCGGCCGTCCATAACACAAAATTTTTCATCTCACCACAGCGAGGAAAATTACTTGAAGAACACTTGGATCGGCATTGCGAGTATGTAAGATGTTGACTTTAGTAATACTCTGCAAAAACTTCACTCACTTAATTAAATCCACCCTAAATCACCACTCATCTTATAACAAAAAAAACCTGTCAAGTGCGAGTCGGACTCGCGCACTGAGGGTTCCGTACTACAACCGGAGGAATAAAACCATAAAAACCACTTTTCTTATCGAACCGCAAAACTAACTTTGTTTTTAGAGGTTTAATGTAAATATCAAAACAACTACTTATTAGATCTCGTTCAAACCAATTTTCGGAGGAAGTTTGCATGGTAATGTACATCATATACTTTTTTTTGTTTTATCATACTCTTATTTTAGAAGTTACAGGGGGGGGGACACACATTTTACCACTTTGGAAGTGTCTCTCGCGCAAGCTATTCATTTTAGAAAAAAATGATATTAGAAACCTTAGTATCATTTTTGAAGACCTATCCATAGATACCCCACACATATGGGTTTGATGAAAAAAAAATTTTTGAGTTTCAGTTCTAAGTATGGGGCACCCCCAAAATTTATTACTTTTTTTAAAATTTGGTATGAAAACCTTAATGCGGTTCACATAATACATCTACTTACCAAGTTTCAACAGTATAGCTCTTATAGTTTCGGAAAAAAGTGGCTGTGACATACGGACGGACAGACGGACAGACGGACAGACGGACAGACGGACAGACGGACAGACGGACAGACGGACAGACGGACAGACAGACATGACGAATTTATAAGGGTTCCGTTTTTTGCCATTCGGCTACGGAACCCTAAAAAGGTAATGAATAAAAACAAAATATTATTATTTATCACGATCAGAAAAAAAATGAGATACTTTTTTTCTACTTTTATTTTGGATGCGTTCAGAAATATCAATTTCTAAGAACCAACGATAATAGAAGATTAAGAGAAAATAACAACAATTAGATAAACAATAAGTAAATATCATGGATTTAATTAGATTTCCTTTATAATTAATAAAACTAGATAGGAGTTATTATTTTTATTGATATTCTAAGAAAATGTAAAAACAAAAAGTAATGTACACCTATACAAACTCAAAGGTCGAACTTCGTTACTGACCGTATGCATTATTTTAAAAAAAAGAAGTCTTCAGTTTAATTGTGGCACCACACATGGCTATTTGTATTTGCCTATTTTTTATATTTGTCAAATAACTTCCATGTGTGGAGAGTATATTTGCCAAAATTATTGCCATATTTGCCTGTTTGGCAAATAAAGCCAATAACATATTTGGCTCCATGAGGTCGAAAATTTTGGCAAATACGCGATCTACAAATAGCCATGTGTGGTGCCACCATTAGACATTATTATAGACGCAATACGAGATTACGTCATGTTCGAATTAAGAAATGCTTTGCGGCCCTAGGGCGGGAAAGGATTTTCATACTACTTTCTCGCCCTAGGGCGGGAAAGGATTTTCATACTACTTTCTCGCCCTAGGGAGAAATGAAAATTCTTTTGGGCCCTAGGGAATATAATAGCATTTCCCGCCCGCATTTTGGGCATTAAAAATCTCCTTTCCGAGCGGGTGAGATGAAAAGTTTTTTATCATATTACTTAAATGTCCGAATTTCATTTTTGTAATCCCGGGCAAGTAGATACCTAAGTACGTGATATGAATTTTGGATAGAGTAACTCAAAAGAAGCCAACATTTTGTGTTGTTCCAAGGTTCAACTCAAACCTTTGCTTGCTGGCGACTAGACCAACAAGTCAGCTATTTAGGACCCTCGCTTGTCCTCACATAAATCAATCGCGCGTCGACATACAATAGCAAGACGCGGCGATGCGTGAATAGCTGAGACTCGTCCGTAGAGAATCGCCCAAAGGGCTCCTGCCATAATGGGAGTATGATTTAGAGAGGACAAAAACACCGCTAGGTGCACAGGTGCAGGCTCGCAGACCGATACGATCTATCGCCAGTCACCCTGCACGTGGGACAGCGTCGCGAGGACCTGCTGCTGCGTCGCCTTCACGGGAACTAATAACATAACACATCAACCTGTCCTTGCACTATGCTCCTCCGTGAGCAGCTCCCCGCTTGAAACCTAACACCCCAATACAACTGTATTTAATAGGTGTCGATTCAATTATTGTAACTGTTAATATTCTTATTTTTTTTTGAAGATTTGTAGAGGTACCTACATACCTACTCAGGAAATCTTGCACAGCAAAATAAGTACCTATCGATTTTATTAAGTAATAAGTAGATCAATCATCTTAAGTAGATCACAGATCAATGAATTTACTAACTAACTACATATAGGTTAGTAGAAAACGTTTACTTTCCAGGTAATTATGAAAAAAAAAAAATGTCAATAATCTTTCCTCTAAAACTTACGTTGGATTCAATGCTGTTTTTGTTGTAGAATTAATTTTTCCCAAAATAAGAAAATAGGTAAAAAGTTTTCTTTTTGTTCCATGTAAGTAATCATCTGACACGCTACAAAGCTCTGTAATGTTGGTGTACTCGTGTCACTGTTGACACGGAGTAAATGGCGTAGAGACCTCCTCTAAGAGGAGGCGGCGGCGCGGACTCGAGTGCCTCCTAGTGGTGCTGGCGGGTCGGGGCCCAGGGCGCCGAGCGCGCAGGGCGGCACTGCTGCAGTGACGTGGAGGGCCCTCGGTGCGCCTCGCCGCCTTTTAATTACTCACATTTGAACCGCGCGGAGTGCGAGGGCGAGGGGCGAGGGCGCCGCGCTCTCGACAAAGCGCTTTCTGTCTTAGCGAGCTGTCGTCGACGCGCTCTCAATTATTTGTGCAATTTCCATATTCTGTTTAATCCAATTACCACGTTCGTGTCTCCCGTATCTGCCTCTTGAAATTAATAAAAATAGGTACCTATTCGCTTTTTGATTCATCTGTGTCGCCTGAGTTCGCCCCTGTTTGATTTAATTTCAAAAAGTTATAAATATTTTCCACAGATTACACGCTGCATCATAAACACTGCATAAAGATTACAACTAGGTACTGTGTACACTTGTAATTACTTGTAATAGCGGAAGCTCCACGAACTCCTTCATAGGACATACTTACGCCATTTTCATAGAGTAATATTAGGAGGACAGATTTATTTGTTTTGCTTTAATCCGAATTCGAAATCGAAGAGTTCTCTAGTGAAGTCAACATCTCCTGAGGATGTCCCGGTGTCGGGACGAAACATGCGTCGAAGAAAGTGTTGGAAAATTGTGTGTGCTGTTTCATGTGGGCAGTGTTCCTGCATATTGTACCATACGGAATCTTTTCAAGTAGCGGATTATGGCAAAACAAATTAATCTGTCCTTCTAATTATGGATTTCCGCAAAATAATGCATGCTTCCATTCAATATTTAATTATATTAATTACTTATCTTTGGCCATGTTACACGCTACCAAAAACAAGCCTGTAAAGAGAGCACCTAGACTTCACTCTTCTATATTTAACAGTTACTACGCTCGACCGGTACATTATCGATGCATACACCCTGCGCCTGCAGAGTTGCATTACAAACGGTTCAGAAAAGCTATTAGATAAACAGACGAACTTAGACGCATTCACGTTCTTTCGTTTATAGCAGGAGCGAGAACCTTAATATTGCAATGTCATAATATAGTCATTTTATTTCATACTGTACGTAATTGTTTACAAGGCATGACTTATTGCTGGACGTGTATCGTAATAAAGTATGTATAAAGTTTCATTAAAAACAATGATTTCTGCATAAGCTAGCCTTACCCCGCCGCCCGGCGCTGCCTGCGCTTGGGAGGGTTGCAATCTCGGCTACTATTTGATTAATGAATTGTTTGTTTATGGAATTTAAAAGTAATTTCGTCAGTTCTGCTTCTGTTTGGTAAACGATACTTGATAGTACAAGAATTACAGGGTTGTCCCATTGCTATTTGCTGTCCTTTCATTGCATTGTTATTTTTTTCATGGTTTGTTTTAGTATGTTTTCTGCTGATGTGTTTATTGGATAGCTTTTAATTATTATATTTTCGAAACGAATTCTACTAATAGGATGAAAAAAGTTGGTAAGTACGTACGTACGTAGGTAAGTACCGCATTTTGGCGAACTTTATAGAAGCTCACACGCTATTTCAATGAAGACAAAGGTGGTCCGCCATTCTAATTGATCCAACGATCACAGTTCGGCAGCTCTAATTGTGGCGTCACCGTCGGCGGCGAGCGACAATGGCAGTGCACAATGTGGCGGCGGTTAACCGGCGCAGGCGCAGTGCACAATTGCGCGCTGGGCTTTGTTTCAGCGGCATTGAGTATTGCCGCGCCACCGCGCTCTCCCGCGGCGTGACAACCTTTATTGTTTGTTTGTTTGCGTGTATCGACACAACTCATTAGATCGCCACGCGACGCTTGCGCAAGCAGCGAGCGCCGCGCGTCGGTCCACTGACGACAACGAGGGGGGAACACAATGAGTGTAACTTTCAATGTTTGCTTATCACTACCGTGCTTGGGGTTCGCCTCTGCCCCCACTGGCGCAGTGGCGTGAACACTGCCCTCGCAACTCAGAGAATCGTGTAACAATTAACAAACAAACAAACTTTCATATTTATAACTAGCTTTTGCGCGCGGCTTCGCCCGCGTTAATTTCAAAAACCTAAATTTCCTTATCAACCTTAACCTTTATACTTACTTTCTAGAAAGTAGCTTATGTGGACAAAAAGTAGCCTTTGTATTAATCCAAGTAACAATCTTTCACCATTTCCAGCCAAATCGGTTCAGTAGTTATGGCATGGAGGAGTAGTACTTCCCTCAGTAAAACTTCTTTTTTACACAAATTTTGCGGGAAACACGGATTTTCCAGAATAAAAGATAAGCTGTATGATAATCCAGGATATCGTCTATCATCTCTCCATATTACAACTAAATCGTTTCTGTAGTTACAGTATAAAGGTATTTCTACCGCGAAAATTACGGTTTTTCACATATTCCTCGGAATCTATGAATATTTCCGGGATAAAAGTAGCCTATTGTAATCTATCTCCATTCCGAATTTCAGCCAAGTCGGTTTAGTAATCGCAGCGTAAAGGATTTTTCACCTGCGTGGAAATCGATTTTTCAAAAATCCCGTTAATCCATGGATTTTTCCGGGATGAAAAGTAACCTTAGTTCTAAATCATTACATAATTTACCTCTGATCCAAATTTTTGTCAAATCGCTTCAGTAGTTACGGCGTAAAAGAGTTTTTCTCCCGCGTGAATTTTGGTTTTTCACACATCTCACGAGAACCATTGTTTTCTTCGGGATAAAAAGTACCCTATTCATTAATCCAGGATATAATCTATATCCTTTCTAAATTTCAGTCAAGTCGGTTCAGTAATTACGGCGTGAACGATTTTAATCTGGCGTGGAATTCGATTTTTCAAATATCCCGCAAAAACCGTGTAATTTTCCGAGATAAAAAGTAATCAAGTGCTAGATCATTATATAATGTACCTCTAATTCAAATTTTAGCCTAATCGTTTCAGTAGTTGCGGCGTAAGGGAGTTTTTCTCCCGCAGGATAATGGTTTTTCACACATCCCGTGGAAATCATGGATTTTTTCGAGATCAAAAGTAGCCTATGTATTAAATCGGGATGGAATCTATCTCTATCCCAAATTTCAGACATACCTAATTGTTTACGCGAGAGTAGCTGGCGCGAGCGCCGAGCCTATTGTATTGTGTTGAATCGTGTTCTCTCTCTCTAACCCGCGGAAGCCCTCATCGGCGCGTCTCGCTCACGCTTTGGTTACGGCGAGTTTTTTGCTGCATGCGTTTTGTATCGAATCGTGCGCTCCCGCTCCAACTCGCGGAAACGCCAATCTTCCTATCCCGCTCGCGCATCGGTCGCCGAGATTTTTTTATGCCTGCAATGACGCGGCGACTTCGGTGCGCGCCAGTATTAAGCACGATTCAGTCTGCTGTCGACCGACGAACTTAGCGGTCCCCCGCGCGTGGCTGACGTAATTTTGATCGCGTGTCGTCCTTGAAACGCGTAGTCGCGAGACGCAAATTACTACGTTTGAGTAGCCACGTTTCTATTTGAGCGGGTGTTTAGTCATCGAATAACATCGCAACGGGACGTCCGTTTTTTGATGCGCCTGACTTGTTTTTCGCACTGCGTTTTTTGTCTGTTGCCGCGCCCCCTCTATCGCGCGCTGGGGCGCTGGTGCGGTCCCTTTCGCACTTCGAACCGGTAGCCGACGGAAAGTGGGTTCCTGCGCGTGTGGTCTTCGTGTTTGGAGGCTGATTTGAAGCGGAGGTCAGACGGCTCTGCCAGTCCCATACACACACGCACCCTTGTACATACCCTTAACACTTTCACGTCACACACTGTCACACATCTACTACAGAGGACTCCGTATCAAGGCCGACGCTTCGGGATCAAGGTCAGTCAATAAGCACCTACTAATTTTAAACTATTTTTATAGTTGGCCGCGTCCGGTGGCGTATTGTATCAGCCGTAGTGGCCGACCTGTTGTCTAGTAAAAGTCGCTGATTACTATTTCCACTGATCGACTAGTGAGACTCGATTGCTATCCGACTCGGATTGGATACGTCATATGTCGTTCCTCTATGGGCCCGGGAACTGAGCCCTCATCTGGACAGGCAAGGGGCCGTAACATTTGGTAGCAGAGCGTGGTTTCGCGCCTTTTGGTTAAGCGGCTTTTACACGTTCGGCGCGTCGATATCGATATTTGTTGCGCGTATTTAATTCGTCGCGTATCTCTGTCGGTCACACGTTTGTAGGCGCGGTACGCCACGTGTCGGACCGATACGCCGCGTTAACGGCCACAGATTATTGTACCGCTACACCACGCGTTTTTGTAGCAACGCCGCGTTATTTACCGCGTGCCGCGCGTTTGTTAACCGCGACCTTGATTAGCGTTCTGCACGTGTTGGTGTTTGCATCTGTGCTTGTTCATAATCATAATAATCATAATCATAATCATTTTATTGGTAAATGTTTTTACACGTCATAGGTACAATATAACTTAACATACAAAGTAAGTACGTTTATAGACTATACAGGAGAAAAAAAGAATAAATCCATATATAATACTAATAATAATGTCAAATGTTATTTTATTCTAATTGCAATATTATATTATCATTTAATTTTACGATCTAAGAGTTCTTTATAGCTATAAAAGGACTCCTCGACAAGCCAATCTTTTAATTTATGTTTAAAACTGCCTTCACTGGCTGCGTTCTTAACCGACAGAGGTATTCTGTTATAGACCTCCGCTCCCATTCCGCGAACGCATTTTGACGATTTTTTTAGCCTACCGCTTTTGGCCAATATTCTATCAGGATATCGCAGGTTACACCGCAGGTCACCTCTTCTGTTAAATTCATTTTTGTGGTTAAAAACATATAATGCTGTGTTGTAGATAAGCAGACTCGGAAGGGTAAGAATTCCTAATTTGGTAAAATAAGGCTGAGCCGAGATGTCCTGCGGTATTTTTGCTAGTATCCTAACAGCACGCTTCTGGAGCCTAAATACTCGTTCCCACTCCGCCCCTCGTCCCCACAATTCGATCCCGTACTGCAACAAACTGTGGACCGAGGCGAAGTAGCAAGCTCGGGCTGCCTCTGCGGATAGGGTGGATGCGACGCGCTTTAGAGCGAAGCATGCTGTCGACAGTTTGCCGCACAACCTATCTATATGTGAGTCCCACTTTAGGCATTCGTCCACTTGGAAGCCTAAAAATGTCGTATTTTCCACTTGCTCGATTTGTTCGTTATTTGCAAATATGGACAAGGGACGACACTTTCGGCCTGCCAAGTTAAATCGCATACATTGAGTCTTAGAAATGTTTAGGGCGAGGCCATTTCTTTCGAACCAATTTAGAGTTTCTTGAGCTTTTATGTTTAGCTTCTCCTCCAGCTCGTTCACTGTCGATGCCGTTATTATCATTGCCACGTCGTCGGCGTACATGTAAACATCGGCATCGCTTATGCAGAGAGGGAGGTCGTTGAGAAGAAGTGTGAAAGCGAGGTTCGATAAGGAAGATCCTTGCGGGACGCCGTTCTGTGAGATTTGATAGTCTGATTTTAGAGATCCCGCTTGTCCTACTACTCTTTGTTTCCGTTCACTCATAAAATCGACTAACAAGTTTAACGCTTGGCCGTTTATCCCATAGTATTGAAATTTCATTTTTAAGATGGTATGATCCGCGACATCAAACGCTTTCGATAGGTCGCAGAACAGCACCGCAACTTCTTTTTTATGTTCCCGTGCCTCTAGAACTTTCTGGATTACTTCTCGTACTAGTCCAGTGGTGGAGCGTCCTGCACGATACGCGTATTGTCTGTCTGATAAAGCATCGCTGGTTTGCAAAAACTCTGTTAGTCGCGAAGTGAGGCCGTTTTCGAATATTTTTGCTACCGCCGGAATTATAGTTATCGGGCGATAGCATGTAGGGTCTGTTTTACTGCCCTTGCCCTTATATAGGGGACATACTTTTACTTCTTTGAAAGGCCGTGGGTACACGCCTTCCCTAATGCACCTGTTGAGAAGAATTTCTAGTGGTGGGCTTATAACACCACTTATAGACGTTAGTAAATTGGTCGATATATCATAAATGTCTTTCGTGGGTTTTTTTGCTACGTTTTTAGTGATAATTTTATAGATTTCCACCGCTGTGAAAAGGCGAAATCGTAGGGATCTATCGGATTTTACGCGTGCGTCTTCTAAAGCCTTCTTAGAAAGTTCGATGCTGGGTGAGGGCGCTCCGCACGCCACGGCAGCACTGACAAACTGATTATTGAGGTGGTTGACTAAATGTAAATTAGACACAAACTCTGTTCCGTCTACATTTTTTATGACATCCACGTACTCCTGCCGGGGTTTATTTGTTTTCCCAGACTCGCAATTCACAATTCGCCACATTGTTTTTGTTTTATTCAGACTATCTTTAATTATATTATTGTAATAAGAGGTCCTTGCAACCGTCAATTTATTGTTATAAAATGTCAAAAAATTATTAAATTTATCATGTAATTCAATGTCATTCGGAAATTTATTTTTAATGTCCGAAATAGTATAAAGTAATGCTTTTAAGTCGATTATTTCCTTTGTCACCCACGATTTTTGATCAGTTTTATATGTTTTATGTTTATATGGAAAACAAATGTCAATTTTATTTTTTAATATATTTATTAAAGAAGTTGCCAAGGCTTCAGCCGATGGCTGCAGACGGACCACATCGTCCCAGTCTACGCTAGCTATTGAGGCCGCAAAATTGTTACAAGCTGCGTTTGTGTAACTCCGCACAGTTTGGGCCTGTGGCGGCGGCGGCTTGCTGCAGGCTAACTCTGCGCGCGTGGCGTAGTGGTCGCTGATGTTGGTTATTACAGCTGAAGCGGAAATGTCATCGGTGAGGCCGTTAACATAAATGTGGTCTAACGCAGTTGCGGATGACGGAGTTACCCGAGTAGGAAAATCTACGATGTTTATGAAGTTATGGCACAGTAAAACATCACGAAATCTCCTACAATCCGCACTACTGTGTAAGCAGTCTATGTTTATATCTCCTACTATAATACAATTTTCACTAGAATTGGATATCTTGTCGAGAAGTCCTTCGAACACGTTCAAGAATTCCGACGTTTTTGTCAAATTAGATCTGTAAATACACACAATTAATAAATTGTAATCGATTATATTAGCCGCGGATATTTCGCAGCATCGTTCAACTGAAAGTTTGCAAATATCCGAGTTTTCTATGGCTTTACAATTATTTTTCACAAAAATACACGAGCCGCCATGCATTGCTTTATTACTACGACAAAAACTCGAAATAAGAACGTAATTTTCTATATTAATGCATTTTAACTCATCGTCTGTCAACCAGTGTTCCGTTAAAGCGAGAATATCGCATCGAAGTTCCTTACGTAATAATACTTCGAGCATTTTTGTTTTGTTGTTAAGTGATTGCATATTTTGTTGGCAAATCACTACGCGCGTATCGTTTGTACCTTTACGATGACGCTTCGGTGCAGCTAGCCGACGTAGAATCGGTGGGGCTATGCAAAACGCGTCTGTTGAGCGGCCGCACGGCACGCTCAGCGCTCCGCTGAAACCACTCGCTGACCTCCGTTCCAGCTGGCCAATTACCCGCGCTCATGAAAAAGTCGTATTTAGTTTCAGGCACTGTTATCATAAACGAAGAATAATGATTATGTTTCAATTTCATTTTCTTTACTTCATAATATCCATTTGAAGGATTTTTTTGCTCCATAAAAGCTTTTAAGGTTTCTTCGCTTGTCTCTGGTTTGAAAAAACAGGCGTGGATCTTCTTAGCCCGTTCCACGGTCTGAAGGTCACAAGTGAACACTCCGCTTCCTCTTATGACGGCCCTTTCACGTCTGTTATTCTTTTGAGGCCTTCTGCTTACTTTTTTCCAGTTTCCTTCGTTGACGGTTTCAATTATATTTTTTTCACTAGGGGGTTCTGAGTCAAGACATGGGTGTGTGGTTGGTTTTGTTGGTGGTACTGCGGCGGTCGCCGGCGGCGTGGCCACACATGCATATGATTCAGTCACACTCGTACGGCGGGTAGTCCGGGCGATCGCAGCGCTCGCGAGCGCGCCCGAGCGCGCGTCTGTCGGTGTCCTTGGTAATGTTTTGGCGGTCGAATTTGTTGACTTACTGTTAGCTCCAGCAGTGATGGCTGCGGAAGCTCGAAGCCGTGCCGTTCTTGCCGCTGGTTTAGTTTCCGTTTCAGTTGATGTGCGTGCATTATTATGTGTGTCAGTGGACAGTGACAACAACTCCTGGATCTTTTCGCCCTGCCTCTTGATGAGAATGTTTTGATCGCCGATCAGCTGTTCCAGGCCGTTCACTTTTGTCACTAGGACTTCCAGTGTGGTTTGTAGAGTAATTACTAATTTGTCTAGTTTATTTTGTGCCATAATTTAAATAATTCTAATTAAAAATACACGGAGCACAAAAACAATTCAAGTTCTACGTCCTTGTTGTTTTATTTTTCGGTTTCGTGCTTCCTTGTAATTATCTTCGCGCAGTCTCGCCATGCCTTCGCATAAGCCTCCGGTGCGCCGTATGCAGGATGAGCTGCGGTGGGCAGCTAGCGCGCATGCGCTTATTACTCGTCCAGACAGGACGGCTAGCTTGCTCCACCGCCTTGAGCAGCTCCCAGCCAGACGAGCCCATTTTGAAGAGGCCTATTCGGAATTCCTTGCTACAGTGGAGGACGACGAGGCGCGAGAATCGGCCCAGAAGGACTACGAGCAGTTCTTCGAGTTCACAGACGATGTGCTCGAGGCTGGGGCCAAAATGAATCGTGAGGCTCGAAAGAGCATTCTGTGCGAGTCGCCTCGCCCGCAGCAGCAGCCCGCCCTATTGGGTCGGCTGCCTACTTTGGACCTTCCACACTTTGGTGGGCGGCTTCAAGACTGGATGGGGTTCATCTCCATCTTCGACAGTCTAGTCCATACCCGCCGCGACCTATCCCCAGGCCAAAAAATGGCCTATTTGCGGACCTCCCTTCAAGGGGAGGCACTTGGGGTAGTCTGCCATTTGAAGTTGTCTGACGCCAGCTACTCCACGGCCAGAGAACTCCTCGAGAGGCGCTACGCCAATGTGCGCCGCCTTGCTGACGCGCACATGATGGAGTTAATATCCCTCCCGGTTTTGAAAGACCTAGCGCGTCTCCGGGAGGTGATCATTGACCCAGTCGTGGTTGCTTGCAACGCCCTTCGACAACTTGACTTACCGGTGGATCAGTGGTCCTTCTGGCTTCTTCACCTGGTTCTGTCCCGCCTGCCTCTCGATCTGCGGATCCGATTTGAAGAGAGGTACGGCGGGGACGGGGCTAATTATATACCCCCGTTCAGTGACCTCTTAAAGTTCCTTGAGGAACAGAGCCGCCAGGTGGAGAATGCCGTGGCCTCGGGAACACCGGCAAAGGAGCCGGCGCGACCGACGCCCGCTTCTAAACCCACGACTTCCACCAGGGGTTTCAAGCAGCCAGTAGTGGCGCAGCAGACTGGTCGCCGCACAATCCCCAACTTTAGTGGCCTTGCTGCGACCGAGGCAACCCCCTGCAACTATTGCCGTGCTTCCACGCACACAACGGCCGATTGCCCTAAATTTTTGGAGAGACCGCCCAAGTACCGTAGGGCCATCGCGAGGGAGCGCCGTTGGTGCTACTCTTGCTTAGGTCGGCACTTGCAACGCAATTGCCAGCACCAACGGCCTTGCACACACTGTCAGGGCAACCACCTTCCTATTCTTTGTCTCGACCGCAATGGTGCCGGCAGGCAGGAGGTGGTTGAACAGACACCCGGCAGGAGTGGAGGCTCCTCCTCGGTCACGTGCCCAGCCGATGGACGGCGTGGGGCGAACACTGTTCGTCCGGCCCCTGGTTTTGATAGGGCTTCACCCCCCCCTCGGGCGGGGGTGCAGCCCTCCAGGGGCGGGGGCATTCCGCCCTCTGTCAACCCTGAGGGAGGTTTTGCCGTCGCTCAGTCTGAACCAAGGAGGTACTCCCCTCCTCTGGCTGAATACCCCAGGCTGGAGCGATACCCCCCTCGATGGTCTGGACACCCCCCTCCGCACTACGTCGTCCCGCGGCTGTCGTACGTGACCAGACCCCCTCAGCCCATGAGGGACGCTTGGGTGTACCCTGGGGGAACCCCACCTATTGGTGTGGTAGAAGTTCCGCAAGCTGGCCCCTACGAGCGCCCGAGGCTGGAGGAGTCGCCCGAAAGGGGCAACTCCCGTTGACTAGTTGCTGCCCTGGCTCCCACCACCGCCACCTCACCCGACAATTTGAGCGAGCATAAGACGGTCTGCCAGACCGTACTTTTGCCCACGGCTTTGGTCAGGGTGTTTAACCCGAACGGTGAGTGGCTAATGGTACGCGCGCTGCTAGATCTCGGTTCACAGCGCTGCATTGCATCGTCGTGGTTGGTGAGGACGCTGGGGCTCCCCTGGAGTCCGGACAATCGTCCAATGTTAGGAATAGGAGGATCGGTTCCTCCGACTCCCAGGGGTCGGGCAGAACTTATGTTTGGTCCAGCCGAAGGTCCCCTTCGTATCCTAGTCGATGTGAACGTTCTTGACGATATTGTGGGACACCTCCCGAACATTCCTATCCATAACTCGGCGGTTCATTGCGCGTCGGGTTTAACCCCGGCGGACCCTTCATGGTCTGAACCTGGCCCCACTGATTTGCTCTTGGGCGCCGATGTGCTGGGCTTGATCATGTCAGGAGAGATTAGGACATTGCAGAAAAATGGTTTGTCGGCCATGCCCACTATCTTTGGGTTTAGTTTTTTCGGTCCGGTTTTATGGACCAACCTGCCTCCTGACGTGGACCATCTCCAAACTATTGGAGTGGCACTTTCCGATGTAGTCCAAAAATTTTGGGAAATTGAAGAGCCCCCTCAAGCGGCTCGGGTAGACCCCCTCCATCAGGAATGCGAGTTATTCTACCAGAATAACACAGGTCGTCGCGTCGATGGCAGGTTTGTAACTCGGCTACCCTTCCTTGCCTCACGCCCCCCCCTTGGTCATTCAAGGGCGTTAGCTGAAAAAAGACTTCTGTCCATGGAACGCCGCATGAAGCGAGACCCTGCATTTCGAGAGAAATATATTGAGTTCATGAGGGAGTACGAGGCGTTGGGGCACATGTCCCCTTCCTCATTTGACTGGCGCTCTCACGAGCACTATTTTCTCCCTCACCACGCCGTCTTGAAGTCTCCAGGCGGTAAAATTCGTGTGGTCTTCGACGGGTCAGCGGCCACGTCTAATGGGGTTTCCTTGAACCAGTGTCTCCACACTGGCCCCAAACTTCTTAAGGATCTATCTGACATCCTCACCAACTTCCGTAGGCACCAGGTGGTTTTTGTGGCCGACATACGAATGATGTTCAGGCAATCGGTAGTGCATCGCGATGATCGTCGTTACCAGCTGATTTTGTGGCGCGAGAATCCCAGTGATCCTGTGCGCGTGTTCGAGCTGAACACTACAACTTATGGCCTTAGGTCTAGTCCTTATATTGCAATGAGGACGCTCTTGGAGCTGGCCAACCGGGAACGACTGAATTATTCGCGAGCAGCGGATGTCCTAGAAACTTCTGTCTATATGGACGACATCTGCGCCGGAGCATCCAGTGTTGAGGAAGCTCGCATCCTGAGGGACGAGTTGATCGCCATCTTGAAATCCGGAGGGTACGAGTTACGTAAATGGCTATCCAACTCACCTCAGGTTTTGCAGGACTTACCTGGAGAGGATCAACAGGATCCTCACCTGTTTGAACACCCGGAGAATCCCAATTTGCTGACGGTGCTTGGTATCCAGTATCAGCCCGTTCAGGATTCTTTTACGTACCGGGTCAAGTTAGATGATCCTCCGAAGTCTTGGACCAAACGACTGGTCCTGTCCACTGTGGCGCGCACCTTTGATCCAAACGGTTGGATAACTCCGGTTGTTTTTCTGGCCAAGTGCTTTCTTCAAAAGCTTTGGGTGTCTGGGTTAGGCTGGGATGAGCCTCTTCTTGGTGCTCTCTTAAGAGAGTGGCTCTCTTTGGTGTCCTCCCTTCCCGACATCAACCAAATCTCTTTACCCAGATGCTTCTTGCCTCCGGGCAAATGTCGTGCAAGCTTACACGGGTTCTGCGATGCCTCTGAGAAGGGATATGCAGCTGTGGTATATCTGCGAACCGTGAGTGCTTCTGGGCAAGTCTCGTTGCACCTTGTCCTAGCTAAGAGCAAGGTTGCACCTATTAGGTCTCGTCTAACAATTCCTAAGTTAGAACTTTCGGGAGCCGCACTATTGAACCGGTTATTAAACCACGTCCACGCTTCTTTGAAGCCCTTCGTAAACATTTTGGACGTTTTTGCATGGTCGGACAGCGAGATTGTCCTGTGTTGGCTTCGGGCTTCGGTCCATAATCTTGAAGTTTTCGTGGCGAATAGAGTGTCACAAATACAAAGTTCTGTCACACCCTTGAAATGGAGACATGTACCCGGGGAACTAAACCCAGCTGACTGCGCTTCTCGCGGTTGCGAGGCTTCTTTGCTAGTCTACCACCCACTCTGGTGGGGACCGGGCTGGCTATCTGGCCCAGAATCCTCCTGGCCCCCGGACAAATTTGAGGCTCCAGCCGAATTACCCGGCTTGCGATTGAGGGTTGGCGTGGTCAACGATAGGCCCATTTATGACCGCGCCCTCTTGGAGCGGTATAGCTCGTTTGACAAGCTGATCGGCGTAACCGCTTGGCTGCGTCGATTCATGCATAATGTCAGGGATCCCCTCAATAAAAACTTAGACTCGGCGCTCTCGCCCTTGGAACGGCGAGAGGCGTTGATGTACTGGATACGTGTGATCCAAGTGGAACACTTTGAGTCAGCGATTGAGTCTTTGAAACGAGGCTCGCCACTGAAGGGCCACCTTGCTCGCCTGAGTCTATTCTTGGACAGTTCCGGATTACTACGTGTTGGGGGACGCCTTAAAAACTCCAACCTCCCTTATGGAGCGCGACATCCTTTGCTGCTCCCAAAGGATGGCACCTTTGTCAATCTGTTGATAACTCATTATCATATTAAAAATGCTCATGCGGGTTGCAATACCCTCTCAGCCATTTTGCAGCGTGAGTTTTGGATTTTGGCAGGCCGACGAACCATTCGAAGCGTGATCTTCAAATGTATTCCTTGCTATCGTTTGAAGGCATCCATTGCACAGCCTGTGATGGGTGACCTGCCTGCGGACCGCGTAAGGGCTGCTCGACCTTTCGCCGGTGTTGGAACCGATTTTGCCGGTCCTTTTCTAGTTAAGAGCTCTAACCTTAAGAATGCTCGGTCTTTTAAGGCCTACTTGTGCGTCTTTGTTTGCCTCGCAACCAAGGCAGTTCACTTGGAGCTTGTCAGTGCCCTCAGCACGGAGGCGTTCGTGGCCACTCTGGGCCGCTTCGTGAGCCGTCGCGGCCTACCCGACTTGGTTCGGACAGACTGCGGGACCAATTATAAGGGAACCGATCGTTATTTGAAGGAGGTCGTTGACTTCCTTGTTAAGAACAGGCACTGTGTAGGCACCGCCATGTCTAGAATGGGAGTTACTTGGAAATTTGACCCTCCGGCGTGTCCTCACTGGGGCGGAATCTTCGAAGCTGTTGTTAAGGTCGCTAAAACGCATTTGCGTCGCGTTATTGGGGAAACCATCTTAACCTTCGAGGAACTGTCCACGGTATTTTGCAAGATTGAGGCGGTTCTTAACTCTCGGCCTCTCGGTCCCGTCTCCTCCGATCCAAATGATTTGGAGGCTTTAACGCCGGGTCACTTCTTGATTGGTCAGCCTCTTAACGCGCTGCCCGAGTATCCCTATCGGGAGGTCAAGACCTCACGGTTGTCTCGGTTTGAAATGTTGCAGCAAATGACTCAAAATTTTTGGCACCGTTGGTCTCTTGAGTATTTGCACTTGCTGCAGCAGCGCGTCAAGTGGACTGACAAAACTAACCCTCCCCAGGTGGGAGATCTTGTTCTGCTTAAAGAACCTAATCTACTCCCACTATTTTGGCGTCGTGGACGCATTGTTAAACTGCTATTTGGATCGGATGGCGTTCCCCGGGTGGCCGAGGTATTTGTGGGGGACTCAGTATTGCAACGTGCCGTGGCCACGTTGTCCCGACTGCCTATTGATTAGCGAATCTACATTCTTAGATTCGGAGCGGGGGATTGTTTACGCGAGAGTAGCTGGCGCGAGCGCCGAGCCTATTGTATTGTGTTGAATCGTGTTCTCTCTCTCTAACCCGCGGAAGCCCTCATCGGCGCGTCTCGCTCACGCTTTGGTTACGGCGAGTTTTTTGCTGCATGCGTTTTGTATCGAATCGTGCGCTCCCGCTCCAACTCGCGGAAACGCCAATCTTCCTATCCCGCTCGCGCATCGGTCGCCGAGATTTTTTTATGCCTGCAATGACGCGGCGACTTCGGTGCGCGCCAGTATTAAGCACGATTCAGTCTGCTGTCGACCGACGAACTTAGCGGTCCCCCGCGCGTGGCTGACGTAATTTTGATCGCGTGTCGTCCTTGAAACGCGTAGTCGCGAGACGCAAATTACTACGTTTGAGTAGCCACGTTTCTATTTGAGCGGGTGTTTAGTCATCGAATAACATCGCAACGGGACGTCCGTTTTTTGATGCGCCTGACTTGTTTTTCGCACTGCGTTTTTTGTCTGTTGCCGCGCCCCCTCTATCGCGCGCTGGGGCGCTGGTGCGGTCCCTTTCGCACTTCGAACCGGTAGCCGACGGAAAGTGGGTTCCTGCGCGTGTGGTCTTCGTGTTTGGAGGCTGATTTGAAGCGGAGGTCAGACGGCTCTGCCAGTCCCATACACACACGCACCCTTGTACATACCCTTAACACTTTCACGTCACACACTGTCACACATCTACTACAGAGGACTCCGTATCAAGGCCGACGCTTCGGGATCAAGGTCAGTCAATAAGCACCTACTAATTTTAAACTATTTTTATAGTTGGCCGCGTCCGGTGGCGTATTGTATCAGCCGTAGTGGCCGACCTGTTGTCTAGTAAAAGTCGCTGATTACTATTTCCACTGATCGACTAGTGAGACTCGATTGCTATCCGACTCGGATTGGATGCCGTCATCTGACCCGAGACTGATCGTACACTAGTGATCCCGAGTAGTCTCACTAGTCGGTCCCCCCTCGACCTGTCCGGGCTCGTTCCTCTATGGGCCCGGGAACTGAGCCCTCATCTGGACAGGCAAGGGGCCGTAACACTAATCGATTCAGAAATTGTGACGTGAAGGAGCATTTCCCCCGCGCGTATTTCTATTTTTTACAAATTTTGCGGGAAGTACAGATTTTTGTGGGATAAAAAGTAGTCTTTTTACTAACCCAGAATATAATTTAACTCTTGTTCAAATTTCAGCCAGTTCCGATCAGTAACTGCGGCGTGAAGGAGCATTTCTTCGTAATATATTTGGACCCCCGTTTCACCCCCCTAGGGGGTAGTCTCGTTAGTAGGGGTGGAATTAAAAAATCGAGAAACTTTGTTATTTTTATCCAAAAGCCTACTTACCGATTTTAATGAACATAACTTGAAAATTGAAGGATTTCCATATATGTAAAATAAAATTCCTAATTTAACACCCTTAGCGGTATAATTTCAAAAAATCCTTTCTTAGTACACATCTAGGGTGTTAAAAGAATATTCCCTGAAAATTTCATGTTTCTACGTTCAACTTTTTGGGCAGTAGCTTGTCCAAAAGCCAGCCAGCCGGGACCAAGCGTTTTCCAGTTTCAACCCCCTTTTTAGAGAGTTGGGGATGAAATTTTCAAAATCCCTGGGACACCCATTCTCTTATTTTTATCCGGAAGTCTATATACCAAATTTCATGAATCTAACTTGAAAAATGAGGGACTTTCATACAAACCTAAATCCTTTATTTAACCCTCTTAGGGGTAGAATTTCAAAAAACCCTTTCTTAGCGAGCGGTTTGGGTTCACAAAGAATCTTCCCTGAAAATTTCAAGTCCTTACGTTCAGCCGTTTGGGCTGTAGCTTGTCTGTCAGTCAGTCACTCAGGACAAAGCCTTTTATAGTTATAGATATTAATGGTTTTGTTTCTCCATCGATCCTTGATAAAGCGAAGTTTCAATTTAATCCGATGCTTTGAATGTCGCATTTTTTTTCTTTTTTTTACTAGAGATAGGCTTGCGCTTGACTACAATCATGTCTGATGGACACATACTATGATGAGGCCTAGGATGGAGCAAGTTTGCCTAGAAAATGCCTATTCACCATATTCTTGAAGGCACCTATTAGGTTGTACTTGGCTGGGAACACAGAAGCTGGAAGGGTGTTCCACAACATAGCAGTACGTATCAAAAACGTGGAAGAAAAACGTTTCGTTCGAGTTCGCTGGACATCAACCACATAAGCCACTTCTCTCGGCGTCTTGCAGTTCTGTGGTAAAAAGGCATATATATCGTTATACAGGTACGTATAGAAACACAGATACAGACCAACCTGAACAGCGTGTTAATTAATTGTTCTCAGAGTCAGAAAAATGTGAAAGATCTCACGTAGGTTCGTTTGGTAGGTTACGTTTGTAATTTGATTATTGTAGCGGCTAAGTGTTGCCGAGTGGCGGCGGAGAGCGGCGCTTTGCATCTCAAACGATGACGCGCTTGTCGCCACTTGGGCACGGCCTCCGCGACCTGCACGCAGCGCGGGGAGACCACGTAGCCTGCTACATCTGCTACTTAGTCTACCAGACCCCATTTGACTCATTATCAGAATACAACAACATATAGGTAAAAATAATAATACAGATTTTCATTTTCATTAATCTTACGTTAGGTACGAGTAAGTAGGTATCTCTACGCAGGCTGGAGTAAGTAGGGCTATATTTTTCTTTATTAATAAGTAATTGGAGGCGCACGGTACTTTGAAAAGGATTAAAAAACTAAGTATTGAGCATATCAGGTAAACTGTTTTATACTTCTCAGTTCTGAGATCGCAGTCAAACATGAGTAAGTATTACATCAGCTAGCGTCTATCTTACCTAATCGCCTGAGTGCAGTAACAGTAGGTAACAGTCAATGGTAACAGTAGGTATACTGTGGTCTAGCTGTGCATTGTGGTGTTGGTGGTCGCAGTGGGAACCTGCGAGGTCAAAGCACAGGTTCTCGGCACTCGGGAGGGTTGTCGCGTTATTAGTTTGCTTTGCGTCGGCGGGCGGCGGCAAGTCACTTAAATGCGGAGCCGGCGCCTCTCAACGTTTCCGCAGCGAGGAACGCTTTTATTTTTATTTGCACAAGAGGACGAGAGGCTGAAAGGCCGAGAGCACGAGAGCTGCAGGCCCTCGGCTTCGACGCTGTTGACATCCGCGCTGCAGTGAGTGAGAACGCTTCGATGGGTAAACGGTTAATATCACTCACAGTGTTTGTTTTGTAACGCAAGCTGAGTTTTAAATGATTTAGATTTAGATTGAAAATTAAGTTCACACCTACACGTAGCATGTATAAAGGTTATCCCGTTTTTGAAGTGCAAACTTCTTTAGGTGCGTTGGAAATTTTTGAGATGAGAAAAAATAGTATTATACTTACATAATATATTTAAGAGAAAAAACCATTGAACTAGCGACACTATTACCGTAACTGACATCTCAGTTTGAGTTTTCCCGGAATGCCACGACTTTTCAATAGAGCTTCATAGAATAGTTATTAGTAAGATGAACGCAGTAGTTATTATAACCCATGAGAAAATTTTGAATAGGTATCATTAATTTTTTTTAAAAATGTAGTATCCTGTGGGTAGATATTATAGCTTCGTTGGCGGCTCAGAATACAGAGATTCCCGCTATTAAGTACCTAAGTATTTATCTAGAACTATAAAGCTCTGGAAGCGTCATGCGGAGGATAAATGCGATCATTATGGTATTCGATGTTTTTTAAATTACAACCGCCAAGGCGTTTTTTATCGGATTACTGCTACAATAGACCAGGGTAGAAGCTATTTTATTTTTCCTTTCATTTTGATCATATTCCCCTCCTTTTCTAATAGGTTTCATCGTACTGTATTTTTTTTTGGTTTCAAAAATTATCGACCCTGGTCTACAAGTAAAAAATTTAATTGTAGCAGTAAGTACGCGGTCTACTGTGATTGTAGAGCTGCTGCGAAGACACGACTGCAACGTAGGTGGGATGGTATCTCGCGAGCGCTGCTGCGGCAGGGCGGTGGGAACTGGGAACTGCGCGGAGATGATCCTGTGCACCTCCTGGCTCGGACGTGACACATTAGCGAGATAAGCCGCGCCGTGACGCGCGACGCGCCCACCCACGCCGTGCCGCTCTGAGAACCAGCGCCGCTGCCGTGCTCACTGACACCATAGGTAGTAGTTCGCTCCCTCATGTGTAATGGTCCAGGGTTCGAATGAATTTTCTGACTTCAGACAGAACGACTGAAACTAGGTGGAAACTAGGAGGTAGGTTCCTACCTAGACCGAGTCTGCAGGAATTGAAGAAATATTGGAAACTAAAAAATGTGTTCCTTAAATTTTAAAGTAGACCTTTAATAAAACGTTAAAATAATTTTCAAAATATTTTCTTTTATGTATTCTTGAAAAATAAAATCATAATCATCATAATCCACCGCTATCAGCAACCAATTAAATTTCAATTAATATATATGACATATATATTAATTGAAATTTAATTGGTTGCTGATAGCGGTGGATTATGATGATTATGATTTTATTTTTCAAGAATACATAAAAGAAAATATTTTGAAAATTATTTTAACGTTTTATTAAAGGTCTACTTTAAAATTTAAGGAACACATTTTTTAATTACACATATAATTACTTGTATGCATGAAAGGATTTTATTATCCAATTAATTAAAAATGTAGGTAGATTAGATCTCAGCAATGCAGGTGTGAAACTCGCTGCTCGCGCGATGTTTTGATATTGTTACGCGGCGGTACGGCAGTCGGCACGCTTTTCAAAATGGAAAGCTTTCTCTCGGCGCGCGGCCCGCCCTCGCCGCCCTCGCGCCCCCTCGCGCCAATGGCCGCCGCGCGCGCTCGCCATTGGCCGCCGCCCCCTGCGCGCCGCGCGCTGCACGCTGCACGCTGCACGCTGCACGACCACTGCGTAGCGCTGGCACTGACCAGCCCGCAGTCACTACACCTCAGCAAGCATGTACCCGCTCGGGCTGATGTTGGAGGATGCCTAAACCCTATTTCACCCGTAACCTCTGTCAGCGATGGTTTTTTTATTCCAGTAGCTCCTATGTGTGAATAAAATAGAACAAATCCCATTGATAATAGTAATAAGCAGGTACCTAAGTACTTTAAGTTTCAGCCCTTCATAATTGTTGTAAATAAAAACCGGCTAAGTGCGAGTTGGACTCCGTAACGGTATTTTATTTGACATTTTTTAGTGTTCCGTGACTTTGCCCAATAAATCAAAAACTATACCAAGGCATAAAAATAAATATAAAATCAATTTTAGAATTCATTTTATTTTTTTATAATTTAGAAAAGTTAGGTAGGTACCTACCTGCTGAAATAAATAGACAGACGGACAACAAAGTGATGTTATAGATACCACCTAAGATTTACGTTTTTTTTTTTTTTTGAAGTATAGGTATAATACCTACGGCACTGTTCCAAACGGACAAGGTTAATTAATTAGGTAATAACTATGTATTTAGGATATTAAATTAAACTAAACCTCGTACTTCTGCGGCTTATTTATTTATTTATTTTATTTTCTTTATTTATTTTCTTTATTTACTGCAATCAACAGCGTTACAGACAATTATTAACAATTAAGTAACTTAGACTATAAATAAGGCCAAATAAGATTACATTTTGATAAAATAATAAAAGTATAACCATATAGCAAGAACAGAGAAGTTACAACTTACAAGTACAGTACTAGTTACAATGACGTGAAGATTGAACGCAACATTATAGGAAAAACAAAACAGCCAAGTAAATAATGCAACATGAAATAAAAATTTAGCTTTGCCGGAGGAACAAAAGTTTGCCAAAAAGTGTATGTTTGATGTGCGCGCGCGCGCGTGTGTGTGTGTGTGTGTGTGTGTGTGTGTGGCTTCTGCCATGTCGGCTTCAGTGTACGTGCAGCGTGGTGATGGAACCAAACTGCTTCAAAAAACTATCACTTTCTGCACTCACCTTGTTTCAAGCGGTCTCAACCTCAGATAACTTCAAACGCAGGTCTCAACCTAAAACCTCCTATAGATGAGACAGGTTATTCTTACAATGAACATTTAAATAAGTTGTAAACATTAGAAATGGCAGTTATTTAACTTGAACAATAAGCAACAGAATGTAGGTAAGCACTGTATCCACCCAAAATAAATTCTGAACATTAGGTATAGCTATGCACGTCCTATAGTTGTTCCTAGATACGTGCCTACGCCATTCTTGTACAAAAATGTTAAAACTACGTACTTCAACAAACAAAACGTAAATAGGTAGGTCCTAATCACATACATACTTACATATATATCATGAATTGAGTTATAGGTACGTTTCCATTATGTATAAAATAAATAAAATAATCCGCCAAGTGCCTGCTGTTGGTCTAACGGAGGGTTTCGTAGGTGGCCTTTAGTGGTGGTAATTTTGTTGTTTATACCACCACACCTACCTACCACATAATATTATGCTTCTCCCTATTTATTAGGTAAGTACATTAATCATAGCCTTAATTTAGTTTCACCTGTCCCGATTTTTGTTTGTTTGTTTGTCGAATCTGTATCCAATCAATCAAAACATGCAAGCAAAATTTGATTCACTTTCCAGTTGCCGATTGAGCTGAAATTTTGCATGCATGTGTAAATCGGATGACAACACAAAATTATTATGATATGGAGCTGATCTGATGATAGAACCGGAAGGTGGCCTCGGTAGTGAGGTAAATGACACAACCCCATTGAGTTTGGACCCTTTTGATCCGTCTTGACAAGTAGGTATTTGGTGCTAGATGGTAACCGCCTGGTGCTGAAAAGAATTAGGATAAAACGTATAAAAGTTGAGAGATATATTTTAATACCGATGAAGATTACTACTAAAAAGCTTGTTTTTAAAAGATTTTTTAAAAGATTTCTTGCTTTTGGTTTAGATATACCTGTAGGTTCTTAGTTAATGCAGTTCTAAGTTACCTAAAACTTACATAGGTAGGTATAGATAGCTACTTAGATTAAAGTACCTATCAATATAGACTTTCATGATTCTTCCTACCTATACTTATTCATGACTCTAAGTATTGCAACACCAAAAACTCCATATGTACACTAGTTTTCATCTTTTGACATAAGAACTGTCGACACTAGGAGCTTCTGAGCTCAATATTTTATTTTTATAGTAGGCACGGAACACTGAATAATATTAGCCATGAGCCTTCGACGTGCCAACACTATACACGTGTAGATATAGCAATAAACAAGTACCTACTTAGTACTTACTAGCTCCTTGGTATTTGTCAAAGTATGCGATCACGTAGGTATAGAAAAAAAACTTACACGCGACCTTATATTATGCCATTTATACCTAAGTAGGTAGCTGGTAAGTACATAAAATAATATGGCAATAGGCAACGTGCAGACTACATAAATATCGATTTGTTATAGTGAAAAGTTCTATGCCAGATTGCCAGCGCGCAGACGCAAAGCAGTCGGTAAGTAGGTAATATCAAGATGGTAAATATTTTTAGTGTTCATTTCCAGCAGTCGTGGTTCCTCGTAGCGAAGAGTCAGAGGAAATTTAAATTTGAGCAGCTATAAAGCTGGAAACTCGATTTATTCCTTAGTTCTGGTATACTATGAAGTTCTTTTCACAATTTCTTTAAGTTAACTAACTACTCCGGTCAATTTTGCATCTTTAGCTTTTACCTTCTACAATTTAAAATCCTTTCACCCTTTTGTCTGATGGGGAAAAATTGTGGTCAATACACGTTTGTCTTTATCAGTAAAGAGATCATTTAATAGTGTAGATAATTTGCTTCCACGATGAAGAAAAATATCGTAAAGAAGAATTTTCCAAAATATTCTCTAAGGTGAGTAGAAAATTATGAAACTTTTCACTTCCTAGCTCCTTGAAATACGGCTGTTTCATAACTGCTGCTTATAGGATCGATCTTAAAGTGTTCCACTAGCTATAATTAAACATTACCCGCATATACACGTAGGTAAATATGTACCTACTTGTATAACACGTATGAGTATTTAGGTATATGTTATGGTGAAGGCGTATGTGCAGTGGACATTGTTACCGAGCCATCAGCGAGTGGGGTCACGTAGCGCCGATAGTGGGCATTTGTTCCACGCACGAGCGTACACCCGTCCCAATGCACAGCACACACATGGCTCATAACACCCTCGGTGTAAGGTTCGTTTTGCCATGGCAACCGCCGAGTGGTGAACCGTACGCGGCACTAGGCAACGTCGCGGTAAAAAACTCCTTGTGACATAAATATTGTATAGACGAGCGCGGAATGGGTAATGAGGACGTGCACTTCTTGTAGCCGTGGCCTGTGACTCCTGCGCAGTGCGCACGCTGAGCCGCTCAAATTTTAGATCACAAAAAACTACTAACTTTGACACAATGCCTAGCCTATTACTATATATATAGCTACTCGTGCTGATTCACTGACTGACTCACTGATTGATCACCTCTCCTGAACAATTTTGTATGAAAAAATTTTTTTTCAAGGATGGTGTCGTATAAAAGAAAAAAATTCATTCGGAGGAAAAATACGGAGAGAGCTGATGATTGAGGATTTCGGAGACGGGTGAAGAGCACGGCCAGGGTATCGTAGATAGGTGGGGGGTGCTCGACCAAATGTCATTTGAAACGTCATCCAATTGCCAGTGAGTTGAAAAAAAATTCAAAATGGCGGATTCAAAATGGCCGCCAAATGAATTTCGCCAATATCTCGAAGAGTATAAAAGATGGAAGAACGGTTTCTTGACAAGAAGTCATCAAGACTCGAAGGTCTACTCGATGGATAGGAAAAAAATCAAAATGGCGGAATTTATTTTTTGCCATACAAAATGTAAGGGGAATTTTACAGGGATTTTTTTAAAGGCGGGAAGACAGCACGCGGGCCACGTGTGGCCCGCGCCCTCACGCGACCTACTAGTTACTATATATATAGCTACTCGTGCTGATTCACTGACTCACTCATTGATCACCTCTCCTGAACAATTTTGTATGAAAAAAATTTTTTTCAAGGATGGTGTCGTATAAAAGAAAAAAATTAATTCGGAGGAAAAATACGGAGAGAGCTGATGAGTGAGGATTTCGGAGACAGGTGAAGAGCACGGGAAGGCTATTAAAGATAGGTGGGGGGTGCTCGACCAAATGTCATTTGAAACGTCATCCAATTGGCAGTGAGCTGGAAAAAATTTCAAAATGGCGGATTCAAAATGGCCGCCGTTCGAATTTCGTCGATATCTCGGAAAGTATAAAAGATGGAAGAACGGTTTCTTGGAAAGAAGTGATCAGGACTCGAAGGTCTATTGGATGGATAGAAAAAAAATTCAAAATGGCGGATTTTTTTTTTTATATAGAAAATTTATGGGGAATATTGAAGGGATTTTTTATAGGCGGGAAGACAGCACGCGGGCCACATGTGGCCCGCGCCCCCACGCAACCTACTAGTTAATATATATATAGCTACTCGTGCTGATTGGCCACTCACTCACTGATTGATCACCTCTCCTGAACAATTTTGTATGAAAAAAAAATTTTTCAATAACCATTTCGTATATAAGGGAAAAAATCATTCGGAGGAAAAATACGGAGAGAGCTGATGATTGAGGATTTCGAAGACGGGTGAAGAGCACAGCCAAGGGTATCAAAGATAGGTCGTGGGTGCTCGACCAAATGTCATTCGAAACGTCATCCAATTGGCAGTGAGCTAAAAAAAAATTCAAAATGGCGGATTCAAAATGGCCGCCATACGAATTTCGTCGATATCTCGGAAAGTATAAAAGATGGAAGAACGGTTTCTTGACAGGAAGTGATCAGGTCTCGAAGGTCTATTCGATGCACAGAAAAAAAATTCAAAATGGCGGAATTTTTTTTCCCATAGAAAATTTAAGGGGGAATTTTGAAGGGGCTGAAAGTTGGAAGGCAAATAGGGCGGAAGACAGCACGCGGGCCACATGTGGCCCGCGCCTCCACGCACCCTACTAGTTAATATATATATAGCTGCTCGTGCTGATTCACTGACTGACTCATTGATCACCTCTCCTGAACAATTTTGTATGAAAAAATTTTTTTTCAATAACGATTTCGTATAGAAGGGAAAAAATGATTAAGAACAAAAATATGGAGAGAGCTGATGATTGAGGATTTCGGAGACGGGTGAAGAGCACGGCCAGGGTATCGTAGATAGGTGGGGGGTGCTCGACCAAATGTCATTTGAAACGTCATCCAATTGGCAATGAGCTGAAAAAAATTTCAAAATGGCGGATTCAAAATGGCCGCCAAAAGAATTTCGCCGATATCTCAGAAAGTATAAAAGATGGAAGAACGGTTTCTTGACAAGAAGTGATCAGGTCCCGAAGGTCTATTCGATGGATAGAAAAAAATTCAAAATGGCGGAATTTATTTTTTCCATAGAAAAATGTATGGCGAATTTTGAAGGGATTTTTTATGGGCGGGAAGACAGCACGCGGGCCACATGTGGCCCGCGCCCCCACGCACCCTACTAGTATAGTATATACCTAATACGTGTGACGTATGTGTACCGAATGAACCTCGATTTTGAGAGTGCCGCCATGTGGAATGTGGAGTCAACGGTTATTATCTCGATAGTCGTTTCAGTGAACGATCGTACGCTATAGCGAAAAGCTCCGACCCATGTCAAGAAGCTTACGTAGTGCTGCGTGCGCAGTACACAAGACAGTACTCGGAGACTACATGCTTTGTGAGAATGCTCCTCACTTTGGGGTCCTGTGGGCTGATTCTGTATCGTTTAGTTTATTAACACCCCTCACTCGGATGTTAACTAACAAAACGAAGGCAAAAATCTTATTTTTTTTATTCACTCCACACACATTACCAACCTAGGTTGGTATGATTTCATGTCAACATGCCATGCTAGTTGCTTTCTTGTGCATGTTGAATACAAACATATAATTTTTGCTTCCATTTTATACAAACATATAAATTGCTTCCATTTTGTAAGTTAATGACAAGAAACTGAACAATAAAGACGGTACTTAGAGTGGGCCCTGAAAGCCCTTTTTTTTTTTTTTTTTTTTTTTTGTCGCTGGGAAATGCGTTTACGCATCCCGTCCGTAGACTGAGCGGGTCAAAACCGCGCAGTCTCCGGCCGGGTATGTGGGACTCGCTGACTGAGTCAGAATACCCACTAAAACCCAGCGGAGCCGCCTGCGTCCCAGATGGGGCACCAAAGGATCGCGAAAGCATGCACTTTGACGCCCCGACGCGCTCACCGTACCACTGGTCACTGGTTTCTACGGGGGTTGCAGAAGGTGCGCATATCGGCGCCTCCTTCTGCCTGGTCTTCTTCTGCGGAGCGGGAGAGCATCAGCCGCCTGCTCTCTCTCCCGCTCCAAAGCCTCTTTAATGTTCATCACCTCCTCGCAGTAGGAGGTGACGTGTGACCATCCGTCCTCGCTGTCGAGCATGTAGTTGATGACGCTTGACAGCGAGAGATCCCCGTTAAGTCTCGACACCAGGCCCTGAAAGCCCTGACGCTGGTGAGAATTGAGATATCGGTAATTTTTGATTCGCGGTAGGTATATAGGTATATAGGTTCATAGGTCTAGGTACTAAGTTATTTTAGTAACTTTTTGTACGGTCACGCGGCACGCTCGTGCGCAGGTCACATACTTAGGTACTCAAGATGATTTTGGCAGATTATTTTGCAGTGAGGCTTCGTCTTCGCCTAGAGCGATATTCCTACTTGTATTTTATGCACTATTATGTTTATCAGCGTGAGCTAACTCTACTCCAGTTATAGAGCCGCTACTTTCTCACTGCGAACTTCAAGTGACGGCAGTACCTATCTTTGATTTCATATAGGTACAGTACAGCAGAAGTCACATCGAAGAGTACCTATACCTACTCTGTTTTCATACCTATTGTGATGGAGGTAAAGAAATCATTACTCTTCTTATAGTCAAAGGAATGACGCTCGTTCCAAACGAATTTGGCGTCACCATACAAGAATTTCACAAGCGATGTTTTGTTCTACACCACGATCCAGTTTAGTGGCTGTTATCGTTTCATAAATCATATTCAAGCGTACGCGTCGATATTTAGTCCGTTCAAAATAAAGAAATAATTCATCCGAATAAGAACAAGCTGGCGAGCCTCGTCCATAAAGATAGCAATGAATGTCGCTCGCAAGAAGCCAGCGCGGGGAAAAAGGTGTACGGTCGACATAGCGGTCTGATGTGTTTGCCCTGAGGGCAACCAGACTTCGACGTAAACACTGTTGCTGCTGCCTTACACGGCGTCTACAGACATTTACTTGAAGGCAAATAGGCGCAGACAATGATACCTACTGTGTCTGTAATTGAAGTACAAAACTTTACATCAATAAGCCTAAATGTTAGCTGATATCTGTCGGAATTAATGACGTGTGTTTCTACTTCAACAGAAAAGAGTGGATTTAAGTCTTCAACGCTGATGTTTCCAAGACTTCTAAATAAAATCAACTCTTGAATGTATCATCTTTGCCACCGTCGCTATATCATAAAAAACATATCCAGATAGATTTTGAAAAATACTTCAAATATAATACATACACAAGTGGAAAATTAAAAAAATTGAAAACACCCACGACTTTTGCAGACTTGTAATTGAAAAAGGATGAAATAATTTTTTTGGAACTCCCCGACTAAAGGAAAGTAAGAACTAAGAACCTATCAGTATAATTACAAATCCAAGAAAATCCGCCGGAGCTGCTGTGTTTTGCCTATGACGGTGTTGATGGTGCTGTTTACCAGTTGATGACTAATTCAATTTCTCGATACTTCTCATATCCCGGCAGTTTATCAATACTTACTAATTACATTAATTGATATTGGAAACGAAAATAGCAATTGCAGCTCCGACGGATTTTCTTGGATTTGTAATTATACTGATAGGTTCTTAGTTCTTACTTTCCTTTAGTCGGGGAGTTCCAAAAAAATTATTTAATCCTTTTTCAATTACAAGTCTGCAAAAGTCGTGGGTGTTTTCAATTTTTTTAATTTTCCACTTGTTAATAGAGTAATGTACAAACGGTCTCTCACCCTAAACGCATATACCCGTACTCCGTTCCGTCGTGGGTAAAAATTTTCAACAAAAGCGCCTCAAGTGGAATTCTACACTCCGGTATATTATGTTGTAGCAAAGTTAGTCAAGATATCTATACTACCACATTCACTAAGCTCGTCTGTTATTTATCACGGTTTTTTATAACCTCATGAAATATCTAGTAGTGAAACAATCAATAAATATTATATGGCAATAGCATCAAAGCGTTTTCAAAATAGCAATGACCTTTCACACTATCAGCGACATAATGTCAAATCTATCATAAGTAGTCTGAATGATTTTAATGAGGATGATAAAGAAATCATCGCGAACCTCTCACGTAGGAGCGCGCATCAGTCGTTCGAAGCTTGCGCAGGAGTGCAAAAATCCCTAAACATGACATGCCACAGGAAAGTGCACTTTGAACCCCATAGCACACGGGTCATATTTGGATGACCTAAAATTCGGAGTATTCAGAGAATCCACGGCGCGCATCTTGCGTGGTGACAGGACGTGTCCGCCTGTCCAACTCCGCGACTCACTGCTCACATCGCCGAGATTTTGTGGCGACTGTTTCACGCGCAAAAACATTTACGATCATATTGTCTCAAATTTTATATCGCGGATTTATGCAATGTAAACTGCGCTAAGTTGAAGACAAGTAAAAAATTAGTGGGTATGTGTAATGTGTTATGTACCTAGCCTTTATCAGTAGGACTTATGGTCTGAAGATTTATAGTAAGTTCCCGTGTCCTATCCTGCATAATTCTGTGTCGATAGTACGAGTAAGTAGCTAGGTAGCTCTACCTAGCGATGTTATACAGTTTACTGGATATTCTATGATATTATTACATAGTATATACAGGAAGTTCAAAAGTTGCGCTACTGACGCTACTTTAGGCGTGGTATGGACAATGGGCACTAGGTATTGATGAACGTAAGTACGTAATCTAAAGAATGTTGAATATGCATGTGAAATTCGGAACAAAGTTGAAGAAGACTTGAATTTTAAAGACAGGAAATTCTCAGCTATTCTAGTTTGTTTTACGAGTATCTCAACAAGGAGGCTTGTAGGATAGTCCCGGTGATAGGGAGACGTGTGGTCCCTTCATAAAGTCCGCTGTCTCGTTTTCGAGTGGTCCGTCCATTCTGTTGGGGAGCACGTTTGATCGATCTCTTCTGCGGATATTTTTTGAGCGTCGCGTCGCGTCCGCAAGACTCGATTTGGAATCGGTTTTGTATAATGAAGCAGTATCATACTTATTCCGCAAAAGACGTCGACTTGTTCCTAATTCCCAAATAATTTATGTACGAATTCCTTATTTTAAGGGCTTGTCGGAATGTGAGCCCTAAAAAGATTTGCCCGACCGACTGATGATGTAACCGTCGACGGACTAACACAGGTTTCAACGTTGGTTTAAAGCTCAACGAAAAACATCTAACCTCCAATTTGTATCTACGAGTATTTTTTTTATGAAAAACAAATTGTAGGTATGCGGTATATGATGGACTCGCATGTCTACCATCTCTTAGTAATCTGTGACTAATTGAACCACGAGCACGAGCACTCACAATACAAAGTTGATGAAAATTGTATTATATGGTCTATAGGTACCAAAAATTATTTATTTGTATGGTACAATGTACTGTGTAGCATTGGCAATGGTAGCAGCTACGCTGGTACTTGAGGCTGGTAGATACTTAGTTTTCAGTGCAAACTTGCTTACCGACTCTGGCGGTAGAGTTCTGACTTTATAAGAACCTATATTCAGGTCTATGTAGAAGTAAAGATTTTCATTATCATTTTTAGTGTGACCGTTTGTGACAGATTTCTGCGATTTGGGCAGATTTGGCTCCTAAATTTTTAGCCCAAGAGCCCAGGACGGCCAGACCTTCCTTATTTTATAAAAGCTGAAAGTTTCTCTGCGTATTGTCCTCAATACTGGGAAGAATGTTTGTTTGGACGTTTGTTTGGATCATGGTTGCTTTGGGAGATAACAAGTAATAAACGTGTAAAAAATCTTACGTCAAAGAGTAAAGTCTAATTTTTTTTATATTTTCTATAGTATTAAAAATCACACTATGCATTGCCATCTATTTTTTTTTGTATGACTTGGTTAGTCAGAAATTTTACTTACTAAGCTGGCAACTTTTGTCTTTGTGATTTTCCAACGTTAAAACCACTAGGATATCACTGCTTGTACAGCAACTGTAGATGAAAACTGTACTAATTATACAGCTGAGGATTCGAGTTGGTAAATTTTGGCAGAGCTTTTTGCTAGTGCCGGAAAGATTCGCCAGAATTTTGAAACAGTCACACTGTTAGATGCCGTGCGGATTACTGCTCGTCGCCTTTGACGTTATGGTAAAGCCAAAAATATTTTCTATATCGACAGACTTTCTGATATTTTTTATATATGTATAATAGCATGGGAGCACGTATTTTAGAAGCAACATCCGTGCCAACGTGATTGATTGTATAAACACATACTTTTAAGATAGTATATAAGCTGTGTAAATAGTTAAGTTAGTTATGCCACTACAATACAGACGTTATTACGTTTGTCAGTGTCTAATTCATCTCCGTCACCCTATCCGCAACATCGCCGCCGCTCGTGACGCGGGCCCGACGCCGACGGACGACGGCAGACGCTTCACCGTTACATTTTATGGGACTTTACAAAAATGATGGCGCCACTCACCATGTACCTAGTTCTATATACGTTGCTGCATGTAATACTTCCTCTATCTTACTTGTATTATCGGATTCCAGGGAAGTCCTTAAGTCCTCTGTAGTCATCTAAGTTTTCAAAAAAGCTGTCTACAAGTAAGCAGACGACATCAATAGGTAAGTGCAGAGATGCCGTTGACTTCAAGCAGCTGGTGCTTGTGAGTTGTGACGCTCCCTTCAAGAATGGACGTCCAATGACCGTGTACCAGTACTTTTGGTTGTCTGATTTTTGATGCAGTCGCAGTTTGATAGCAAGTTATCAGTAGCATTTTGCAGAAGATTTTAATTTTTACAACGCTAGAGATTGGTGTTCGGGATTGGTGTTGTTTTGCGATAGCGGTCCATCATAATAATGTTGGAGTATGAGTATAGATATAATTGGCTGCTATAGGTACAATGTAACGAATGTGCTCGTACCTAGCTCAGTAAATGTAGTAATAAAATGTTATAACGATTACTCTTATAGTTGTCTCGTTTTGTTTGTAGTTTTATTGTGATCTAGCAGCTATTGTGGCGTAGATACATGACCACGCGTGCCTGACAGGTCGAGGGCCTTCTTTGCCTGTCGCCTGCTGCAGGGAGTGGTAGCTGTGACAAATACTCACAAAAACGTATTTAATATTCAAGAGTCATGTTAACTTTTTGCTCCTCGCTATGAATTTTATTATGTCTCGTGAATTGTAGTATTTAACGGGACGCAACAGGTGTGAATGTAAAAATTTCAAAGAGGGGATAATAAGGTTAATTAAAGGGAACTATATTTTCTATCACCAAAATTTATATTTGTCATCAAGTTGTATCACCTAATAAATAGATCTATCGCCACGAAATATTTTCGTTCTCAGATAAACAAAAATTGTTCCCAGGTATGAATTATCAAATTAATGTTAATATCTGTGTAAAATATAAGAGATCGATAATCAATAAAATCATCAATAACAGTTTTGTACTTAAATAATAGCTCTGTGCTCAGAATGGTAGATCTGTCACCAAATAAATCGATTATCGATCCCTGACTGCGACTCCGTCGACATGCTCTTGGAGGGGAAGAGGGTGACGGCTAAGGAGTTTTCCTAGGTCCCATGTGCACCTATAGGTAAATAGGTTAAGGTTATTTTCCTTTTTTGACCACCCAGAAATAGGAGCCCCGCGAAGCGGGGCTCCGTCGACATGCTCTTGAAGGGGAAGAGGGTGACGGCTAAGGAGTTTTCCTAGGTCCCATGTGCACCTATAGGTAAATAGGTTAAGGTTTTCGTTTTTTGACCACCCAGAAATAGGAGCCCCGCGAAGCGGGGCTCCGTCGACATGCTCTTGGAGGGGAAGAGGGTGACGGCTAAGGAGTTTTCCTAGATCCCCCACTTTTTCTTAGGCTATAGTCGTAAATTCTTATATAAAGTTAACACATAAGCTCAAAAAATAAAAAAAATTATAAACATAATATGATTTATTGGTGATCTCTTTAAATTAGTTTGCTTAAATACTTATTAGGACACACCTATTATAACACATACAAAAACATTTATTTGGTACTAGACCTTATATCTCAGGATTTTAGGTGATTTATTGTGGAACTGATTTTGCATTGTTTGGTGACTACATTTTGGTGACAGATCTACTATTTTGAGGACAAACCCTATTATTTAAGAAACACAAAACTAATTAAATTGGTGATAGCTTAAATGATACCCTTAATTAAATTAGAAGCAGCACAATTAGGTATTATAAGTATTGAAAATACTGTATTGCTGAAGTAAGCAATTAGGTAGGTATTTCATTGAGGTAGGCAGGTAGGTATTTTTCTTTAATATGTCAAGAAAGAAATGTTTACCAAGTATAGTGCTGAGCAAGGAATAACAAAGGAGAAAGTAATGGCTATAGAGGAGGAATTTAAAAAAGAAAGCTCTCCAAAGCTTTTCTACATCATTTTGTCTGGCTATAAAATAATACATAATTATTATTATGTCATCCTATTTTATTGCCTCCTAACGGAAAAGCGACGATGTGTTATATATAAGGTTAACTTGTAGATACCTGTGTAGAAATTACTTGTAGTAACGCAGTTCCTGGATAAAACAATAGGTATTGGTAGAGCTTTTTTTCGTTCCAAAAGTGACTTGACCTTGCTGCGTGTTCTTTGGCTACGAATTGAACAAGTGCTAAGCCGTTTGAATATTAGGTACGAGTCTTATCTTCCTGATGCAGATATAGGAGCAACTTTTATGTCTGGTCGGTTTGGAACCTTGACCTGATGTAGGGGGCGTGGATAACACCTATTTCTTGTATTCTTGTTTGGAGGACTTGTTTTCAATAATCCATTAGACCAAAAAGACCATTTATTAAATAAAAATTCTCTCAACTTTTCGGGTGACATTCTATTGATTCAGCAAATGCAAAAGTGTTGGTGAAAGAAACTTACCTACTAAAAGTAACTAATTAGTATGCGAGCGCGACTTCTTCGAGAGAAACGATCACCAGTGCCGGACATCTTAGCAATGAGCAATTAGCAGTGGGTGAGAAGTGTCGCGGGGGTCCGGCAGGCGAGTCACGCAGCCGCGCGGGGTGCGGCACACCCAGTGCGGGTGCAGGCGACCCGGTCGGTCTCAGGCTCGCGCGGGCGGGTCATGATTGCAATTTTGTCACGCGGCCGCGAGCACGACCGCGCGCGCACGTCAGCGCCGCATTCCCACGTCGCGCGTCGCCGCTTAGCGCGAACCGCACCGTTAATCAATCGCGGCGACCGTGGGAGAGGCGGCCACCACGTGCCTCCCGCCCCGCGCACGACGCGCTGGCACCAGCGCGCAGCCCACCGACCTGCCTCCACGCCACGAGGGTGTCGGCCGGTTTTTGTGGCGATGTCGAGCGAGCCCTCTCCGGTTCTCGACGATCAGCGCCGGTTAGGAGTCGTCCCAAGTTTTGAGGCCAGTTTTTTTGTCCCGCTGACAATTGATGAGGTCCTAATCCGAGTATCGAATCGTTCACCGATCTAACGACACCTGTATTTTTTCAAATATATTTTCATGGAAGATATTATAGAGCAGTGTTTATTTTTGATTGATACACGCATAGCTTAGAGCAAGTTACGCCGTGACATCTAACAACAACATCTCCTATCGTGGCGATATAATATAGTAACCTAAAGTGCCCTTCATATTAGGACACCTCGTGATGGACGGCTCACCTTACAAGAAGCGAGCGTTTTGCGGTCGATAGCCGCTTGACAGACATCCTAGAAATATGGCATCGCGCGGCGCAAGCGAGGGCGAGCAGGCGCGAAATAAGAAACAATGGCGGTTTACAATACAATGAGTGCGCGCTGAAATACATAACAGCGACATTCCCGTCACGAGCGCGCGCCTTTTTCGACTATTTTGTTCGTGGTTCGCGGCGGCGGCGCCCGCGCAGGCGTAGCAGAGGAGCCGATCACGAGCGCGGCCGCATGAGCTCGTTAATGACGTGCGGCGCATGCGGGATCCGCCGGACGAGGCTCAGCGGCTTCGCGATCCTTCAACTACCCGACGCCCACCGCTCCCATTACTCCATGCCTTACAGGGGCGACGCGACTCTTCTCATGCAGCGGCCCTCAATATTCATCGCGCGGAGCCAGCCCGAGCATAATAGATGTAGTCGTGATCGCTTGGGCGAGTCGTAAACGCAAAGCGCTAATTGCCGATCGCAATTCAGCGTGACGAGGCGAGGACACGACCGCGGCCGCCATCCCGGCCTAATCGCCGCGGTGGAGGTGGTGAGCGCTGTTAGCATACATTAGGATGGAAATCAGCCTCGTCGTCGATGTCTTAGTTCGCTGGGCAAGGGCAAGACTCTCCCGGTTACTTGTTTGTGCTGAAATACGTCTTGTGCCGAGTGACTCCGATCGCATTTCGCGTGTTTCTTGACGCGAGAGAAAAGCCCCTCCGTTGCGCGATAGCTGGGAACAGTGAATAGGCAAATTGACTAATTAGTGTGATGGTCAGCGAAGGCCGCGTGGTGTTTTAATAAGGATTGTATGCAAATGCAGTAACGTGGATGCGGTGCAGCGGCTAACGTCGTGAGGCAGTAGATACCTAGCTGATGTCGGTATCTAACGAGTGTTTAGTTATGGGCAATATGTATTACGAGGTTGTTCCCATATCGACGGTGGATCGCTTTATGGTAGTTGTGGCACCACAGACATATTGTTCTATATTTTGCGCGCTAATGTGCCCGTTTAAATTCACAGACACGGCTCGATGTGTGAACGAGCGCCTGCGGTTTGATGAGTTCATTTGAATCGGTTGGTCACTTTAAACCAAAAGAATAAAGTGTATCTATTATTATTCAATACACTTAGGAGCTTCTCAACTACACCCACAGACCACGGAAGTGACTACACCAATAACACTCATGCAGCCAGAAGCGTGGTTAAAAGAATGTAATGTAAGATTTTGTTACAAAACATACGAATACCTAATTCTGAAAAAATTGTAATAAATTATTCACGTTGTCTACTATGTAAAGAAATTTTGAGCTATTCTCGAGAGATCATTGGATAGGTTTTAGTAAAAGGTATCTAGATTCTGCTAAATCTTCATCCTATAAAATTTGGTCAGAACATTACTATTGGTAGGTCTACGTTAAAATACTGATCTGGCAAAACAAATTGCAGGGAAACGCCAGCAGCACATATGACAAAAACTACAACTCATCTCGACTAAATGATTTTAAAGCTGCAAGCAACTTCTAGTAGGTAAATATAATTACTAACCACCCAATGAGATAAACAATAGCCAACGCTACGTGGCTACGGCATACAGTGAGAGATGTTGTCATGAATGTATGTAGGTCTTCCGACGACCGATGGACGCGCTTGCTACTTGAATGGAGACCACGCACCGGTCAAACGAACCTCGCGTCCTCGCGTCGGTAGGTAGACAACTAACACGTTGGTCTTACGATAGTGCCAAACCAACAACGTAAGAAATGGCATGCCTATGAGGAGGCCTTTGTCCAACAATGGATAAATGAAGGTTCCTAAAGAAGAAGAAGATGTTGTCACATCATCAGATTAAGACAGTAGAAGAGTTTAGAAACAGTATTGTCGTCGTCGTTTCAACCGATAAAACGATGAGACATCGCTGAAATAACCGCTAAACACGTCTGTCCACCTGTGGGGGGGGGGGGGGGAGTAGGGGTGACACTGCGCTGCTCGGAGTATCTTTGCGCGATCCGCAAAAGGATCAAAGTGACCGACATAGCTCAACTTGTAGCATAACTGAAGTGGCAATAGTCCATAGCTCGTAGTATCGATGGACGTTGGAGACCCAAGGTGCTGGAATGGTGGCCACAAACAGTATAATGATGATATCGGTCGTTGTAGACGCGTTCAGCGCGTTGTAGCACGCTGCAGATGCAGGGAGCCTCGGGTCGGATCGGCGGTCCCGGCGGCAGCGTCACGCGCCCGCGCCGGAAACGTAATGTTTCCCTGCTGCGAGACGTGTCCGACGTGCACCGACTGCGGAGCGCCTTGTCGTGACGACGGGCTCAGTGTTCCTGAGGGAAGCGTACACCACCACCACCCTGGCGCGGCGATACCAGTGGGAGCTCCCGGGTTCGAGTCCCGGCATGAGTTCATTTGGAATTTTTTGTTTCGCTCAGTTCTAAAGTTGGGAGATTTCGGCTGCGACTTGCTGCCATCCGACAAAATGTATCGCGTCTTAGAGATGTATTCCTTATTAGGTTCCGTTTCAAAATGGCGAAAGTGGGATACCTGCGATGCGATTTTCTCCGTTCGTCCCTCTTTCTGTAAGAGTATTATTTTTAGACAAGGGATTTTTGTTCTGCTCGGTTTTGCCGCCTCTTAGACGTCGGAGGCTCGGAGCTATACTTATCTATACTCTTCCGTTTATTGGAGCGATGAGAAAGTTTGTACCCTTCTTCTTTCTCCTTTTGAAAGAGGAGGTCTGCGTCCAGCGTGTGGATGCCACGAGGGTGATGATAGTTTGTCATCATTAGACCTGCTTTAGTAGATTCACAGTGAACATACTAGTATAGGGCCGGTCGGGGAAGGCGTGGGAGCGAGCAGCGCCTCAGCGGCACGTAGCTGACTTCCTGCCGCGAAGCCTGATGTACCTGCTAGTTGCCAGCACGTACTGCGTCGACACCTCTTCCCGCGAACACCATCACTACTTGTACTTACTACCTATTTTAGCCGTAGGTATAATATCATATTTATCTATATATTAATGTTGAAAAAAGCTGAAAAGTTATATTATTTGTTTGAACGCGCTAATCTAAAGAACTATACTGGTCCAAATTGAAAAGTTACTTTTGTTTTGGATAGTGCATTTATCGAGGAAGGCTATAATTATGAGTAATGAGGGTTATGGGCTATATAACATCACGCGAAAAGCACTGCAAAGACAACAGAAATTGCTCCTTTTGGGGAGCTCCCGTTGCGTGCGCTGCGTAATTATTATCTCTATGTATGACGGAATTGTTCGCTTAAAATCCGCATCTGTCTTCTTAGGTTCACATATTAAAAAAAAAATTCATGCGGGCGAAGCCGCTGAAAACAGCTAGTTCTATAATAAAGACACGGACGTGGGAACTCCCCAAGTCTGTAATTCTTTGAAATAAAATGCTTCGAAGACTTTGAAGAGATTTCCTAACTGCATTGTTACTAACCAAGCTACGCCAACTTTGAATAACTTTACAGCAGCTTAGCTTAGTATAAATATGAATTTAAATGTATGGATGTGTATTGAAGCTTCTGATGTAAGGCAATTATCAGTACCTAGTTGATAAGAGTAGGTGTGCACCTAGTAAGTTTGACCATTATATTTGTACGATGATGAAATGGCTTAAAATAATAGGAATGGTGGTTTATCCGGACACCAGGCACTGGTGGGCCCACTACGCAGTGCCCAGTGGCCACTGCTAGCGAGAGTGGCCACCTGGCCTGGCTATATTAGCATCACATTGTATTATAATGTGAAATGACACGGGCCATTCACAGGGTTGGCACCCCCAGCGTTTAGAATATTTATTTCTTATTACATACATTTTTTCGTACAGTAAATGGCAGTTTAGTTTCATCGGCAAAATATAGTGATTAAAACACTTCACATTCTCTTTGCTCACTTCTTAGTAGAGTCGGAGATTGAGAAGATAATGATGATGGTAAAGAAAACATCAGTAATCAGAATAGTCATAAGAAAACCAAAATATTTTAATTTGTGATCACTTTCTTTCTTTCTTCATGCTGGACTTTCTCCGCGCTTGGAATCTTCTTCCGTTCTGCATAGGGGCTATGATACGGCTCCTCGATAGATCATTCGAACCAGCCCAGCTTCCTCCACAGCCAAAGAGGCCGTCTAGTTCCCTTAGGATTTTAAGAAGTGTAGATTAAAACAGTACGTATACCGGCATCTCCTCTTCCTCCATCGCAGGGATACTGGTCATACCTAGAATGTGAAGTTGGTTGTTTATTGGACAGTGTCCTGTCGATTGTTTCTTGTCTCTTTTTACTCGTAGGACTCGTAGCACGAAAAAGTGGTTTTGAGCACATGAGAAACGCTCTTACTACACCATTTACTTCTTCTCCTTCTTGTTCTTTCCCAGTTCCCGTTATTTGGGGTCGGGTCTCCTCACATTTTTGCGCCAAGCCGTGCGGTCTTGGGTTGTCTGTTCAGGCAATTGGGCTAGCTTGAGGTCTCTCTTTATATTCGACCACCAGGTCGTAGGCGGGCGGCCCCTTCCTCTTTTCTCTTCCGGTAGGTTTAGCGCGATTTGTACTACATGATCTTTGCTACGCCTCATTACATGTCCATACCACCTGAGGCGGTTTTCGGTGATTTTCTCGCCATTGCACCATTTACTTAATACCTGATTTGAAGGATTTTGATTCAACCAATCGTCACCCCGATGAACGTCTACAATTGTCTGCAATCAGCCTGATGGATTGATGTGACCAATTTCTATTGGTGCAATAGGTGAAGGATGGCAACCCTACCGTTTCTTACAGCTGTGGCATAAAAAAACGCTCCGATTGTTAAGAAGGTAAATTAATGAATTATTTAGCGAGGACGCACGCGGCGCGGAGTACGACCAGACTATACACTATACATACACATAGACCCGAGCCGTTTGTCTGTCTGTGAGGTGCCTATAACACACGACATTCTAAGGTATGTAATGTACCATTTAAATAACTGACGACACAAATGGTCGTTTTGAAATTGCATTGTTCGTTGATATTATCGATCGATACTAGGTATAGAATGTTTTTTTACGCTCTATGAGAGACCTAAAGCAGGTCTAAAACATGGCTCAGGTATTGGTTGGGTTTCATCGATAGTTAATTGCGAAATAATTACTATAATAAAAGTTAAGTAGGCATAATGTACCTATGATGCATATATTGCATTTCCTGCATCGATCCGATGTTTTTATTGTAATTAATATTTCAATACCAATTATTAAACAAACCAACGATCGAGGCATGCACTGAAATACAGAAGGTCGTAGGTTTAATCATATTTATCAAGCCAATAATATTCTAAAAACCATCGAATTAAATAATTATAATTAGAAAAGACCATTACAATAAATACACCAAGATCGCTCTCATAGCTAAATACCCTAGCTATTGAAACATAATTCAGATATCTACTCGTAGCTGTAGCAATATGTACACAAGGGGACAAGGGGGGGGTGTTTTTCGTGATGTAAAGGCGGCAGTTATTGTCGTAGTTGGTGTTTCACATAAGTGAGGCTGATTTTGCGGTTGTCGGGTGTCGGGTGTTGTTCGGCGTGGTGGTTGCTGACAAGTGTTGGGTGCGGTTGCCGGGTGACGAGTGTAGCCTGGCGTGGCGGTCGCCGATGTCGGATGTCGGGTGCGCAGCGCGAGGTGAGCTGATTGACGCGATATTATCGGGTAAGTAATGCAGCGGTCGCAACACTGAATCCCATGAATAATAATATTTTAAACTTAGACCTTACCAGCTTCTGTTTTTATTAACACGCCAATGGAATAACTCACACATATCAAAGATGTTTCTAGATTAAGAATTTTTTTCAGCTAACAGTGATTGGTGTGAAGTCGGACTTTCCTGTCGGATTTTTCTATAATTAGTGTTCCCACAAATACCTATAATTGTATCTGAGGATGAGGTTTACTCGTGGCCGTGGTCCAGTAATACTTTGCACTCAGTACCTCTTCGCTCGTCAGCACTCAGCAGGCACGGCGACGTCGGATACCCGCGAGTTATTGCCTCGGCGTCCATTGTGATGCGCGGGCGGCGGTCGCTGCGCATAGCAAGCAGGCTGCAGCGCTACAAACCTGCTACGTGCCGAGCGAGACCCGCTGGACAACGCCTGGCAACAGCGAGGGTACACTTGAACTCACCAGCCTAAGCTACCTAGAAATTCTCTAAAACGAAATAGCCTTAGTGTTTCACGTTGGACATACGTCTGAACCCCTTTAGGTCCTACTGCTGGGCTTTCACACACATTTGAGAACATTTATCAAAAAGATACGTCTTACTTGTTACTTTACTTTAACTTAGACATAGACTCTGGATTAGAGAGGAACGCTGTTGAAAGGCAATCCAGTTGATTTTCAGGCACTAGAGATGTTTTTCTTATTGCAATATGCTTATGAATAGGAGATCTGAAACAAGTATATTTTGGGTGAACTCTTATTCGCAAGGATGAAATTCGACCAAACCCGCAACACCAGCAGAGCTCTGCGGCCAATCAGCGCGGCGCAGGCCGGCGCTCGCACGTCGCCGCCGATGCGCCGATAGCGCGGCGCAGATGCTATCAGCGCTCAAATGAGCTCCTAACTGTTCCTGTTATCCCGCGCATCTCCGCGCATCTCATGTGTGCGACGGAACACCGCTGCGGACGTGGACGCCGGACGCGGAATCCTAATCGTGAATAACATTAACCATGTGTTGTTCTTCAAGAGAATATATCTTTTTAGTTTTTGGGACAGTTAGGTAAAACAACGATCACAATCTTGGGAAGTTCTAATTTTCTCATTTTTCCACCAGTTTCTTTAGGAAAAGAAGACGAGTGTAATTGCGGGACACTCTAATTACGTGCCTATAATCTGTTGACTAGTAAGACAAACTTCCGTTCTAGATTTTCGAAGATGTTCGTAGATTTTCTTCGTAACGGGGTTTTCGTCACGCAAAAAATCCATTTTCTTTTACTCCTGAGTGACATCCCCCGAAAAGAAACTTTGTTTCAAAAATATCCGACTCTAATCGTAATTTTTGCGTAGAACATTTTGAACTCATTCATTTCTAAAGTATTAGAAAATAATGCGTGTACAGTGTATAAACTCATTTAAAAGTGACGGATGAAATGAGTGGGTAGTCAAACAACAAACGATAAGTACTTATCTAGTTAAACTATGGGTAAATAAACCCAGTAATAAATAGCCTGTGGAGTTGAAATCACCCATTATTATGCAGTTTTTTTTTTTTTTCACCTATGGCGCACAAACATGGACCCACATGAATAAAACCAAAAACAAACTCACGGTGTGCCAAAGGGCGATGGAACGCAGCCTTTTAGGTATTAGAAAAATACAAAGAATAAAATCTTCTGACATCCGAGCAGAAACAAAAGCCATCGACTTTCTGTCGCACGCCCTTCGATTGAAATGGCAATGGGCCGGGCACGTAGCTCGATTGAAGGACGACAGATGGACCACACGAACAACGACTTGGCCCGGTCCTAAAGGGAAGAAGAAAAGAGGCAGACCCAAATTTAAATGGGCAGACGACATTTGCAGAATAGCAGGTTACGACTGGGTCAAAACAGCGTCCCAAAGAGGAGATTGGAAAGCTCTGGAGGAGGCCTATACCCGAAAGGGGTTCTCATCTTAGTACAAATTATCTCACTTTATCTTTTTTTGTATTAATTTATAACTGTTTAGTTAACTTTAAATCATATTTTCGAATTGTAAATTACTTTCACTGGTGATGGGAAATAAAAGGCTTTTTTTATTTATTATTTATTTTATAATAAATAGCCTGCTAATGCGGATAAAGAGTTTACAGCGGATAAACTTCACTTCACATGCGATTGGTATGCGCGGTGCGAGCGCGCAGGCGGGCGGGGAAGGTGCGGGGCGCGGGGGAGCTGTCATCGGCCATGGCTGTCACGTCAGCGGCCGGCCATCTCGCCGCTATTTCCTTTTACTTCACAAGAATATCTGTTGTTACGCAGAAATGCTCAATATACCTCATAACTCTTCGATGGATAATCTCACGTAATAGTTTCTGTACTGTTGTTGCTTCTAGAAGTCTGACGTAGACTAGCAAGCGCTAGGATTTAAGCAGGAGGGCCAGTTATGGCTAATTTATGATTTATCATTCTAAATTGGCTGAGTCTGGTCTTTTGGGTTCTGAAGCTTCACCTGCGGCTCGTACCTTAACGGCAAAGACTTAGGTACCTAATACCAAGCGATTTGTAATTCCAATGCGATGCTGTGTAGCAATTATTGTTAGGAGTTATTTTACTCCTTCCAATTTATTACGATAACATCTGCATCTTCACTCAGAAATCACACGAACTAAGTACCTAGGCACTTACTGTCTTGAAAATAATAAAATATAGGTACAACATTAGGACGTAGGTACGAAGGACGTAGCCAGATTATAGCTTGTCTGACGTAATCAGTAAGATTTACACAATGATGACGTCTAAAAACGGTTCGGGTTGCCAGCAGAGCAGATGGCACATCCCCCATTTCACCTGTAAAGGCAACAGTTATTTTTACTATAAACACAATGTAAGTATTCGCGCAAGAAGCACGTCAGCTGCAGCTTTAAACGGTAGGCATGCAGTCTAACATGGCGTTGACAATGACATCTAGAACATCGCATATTATGGCGGATTTTTTGCCGAACATCATAATTATAGGTCTCATTATTAATTAATTATAATAATATGGCTATTGCCCCTGCAATTATGTATCACTAATACCTATCATATAATTCGATGAGTAACTACAAGTAAGTATTGTAATAAACTTAATTACATTAGACTCTGTGTATGGCAGTCGAATGCTGAATTTTTTTGTGACATGTGGTAGACCTCGGGGCCTACCACCAACGCTTAAAGTAATATATTATTGTAATATTGTTTTAAAATTTTTATACTGATATTTTATGAAAATGTCAAAACAATATTACAATAATATTACTTTAAGCGTTGGTGATAGGCCCCTTGGGGCTCTTAAAGCAGTAATGTTGCAGTATTGTTTTAACTTCCAAAATATTAAAATTCTTTTACAAAACAAACAAAATTTGTTTTTTTTGGGTATTACATCATTGATGTAGTAAGTATTATCTCAATGTCTTACAACTAATTATTTTTCTGAAACTGTTTTAAATTTTCAAAAAGCATTTTCAGGAATACAAAATGTTTCTTAGAATTTTTTTGTTGAATTATATTCTTTACAAGAGATCTCGTCATTGTGATCGTCATGAGGCATCTCAACGGTGATACTTAGATTAAAAAGAAATACTTAGTGAATTTTCTTATCTTTCTTTCAATTTTCATGTTAATTTTAAAGAGATGCGAGTTTCTACTTCCAAAGCGCTTTATATTTAACTTTCTTATTATATGTATTGCAAAGAATAAGGAAATCAGTAAGACGTTCACTTATGTAAAGTGCTACGCCGTCATGTGCAGTATATCAAGTGCAGTGCGTTCCTACACTTTGCACTGCTAAGTCACAATCATGACACACTGCACTGAGCTTTTCATTCTGAGATTTAGGCTACAGTTCCCTTCAAATCGAAACATATAAGTAACGTTTCGCAGGCTTTATTAAAGCTAGCTCATCAATTTCGGAGGCAGAATATTTGACATTGCAGTGGTACGCATCCGAACGGACTCTACAAAAAAGTTCAAAGTGCCTTATAGGTACCTAGTAAATGATTATAGAATAATTTCACATTGAAAAATACTCGTGTGTTGCTATTGCGACGTGGTGAGTGGTGAGTGGTGCGTGCTCGTCAGCCGCGCGTCACGTCGCTATCGCGCTGCGCTATCGCACATCGCGCTGGCGCCGTCTTGTGCCGTCACGACGTCATCCCGCACATGCAAATACTGTCGCCGAGCACTCGCCCCACATGACCCCGCCAGCCGCCGACAACTACCAGCCCGCGGCTGCTGTCTTAGCACGACTCTCTCAGGCTCTACGTGCGGCTTCGTACCTACCTACTGTTGTGCTAGCAATATCTTGCTCGTTCCTTGTTCCCTGGTACCTACCCGTTGAATCAATTTTACCTTTTGGGTCAGTCCCATCTACCCCTGTGGTGGTTGCTCGCAAACGTAGGGCGTAAAAGCTACTTTACAGTAATTTTGCAATAACCAACGTCACGACTATCATGAGTTGGTACTTCTTCAGAGCAAAGTTCGCATTAACCAGGTCTTTGCCTAGTAGGGAACATCAACTGAGTGCGATAGGTACATACAAAAAAACTCTGGTGGGAATCTAGCCGATCTGCACTGATAAGTATCTATGTATAGCTTTTTTTCTCAGTGTGGCTGTCTCAGTATTGAAGGATTTAGATTTTAGATGTTCCTTGATTTCTGCCCTACGTCCACTATAGATTTGTTTCTGAAAGTTCTTCAAACTGTTAGTGTATTGCATTGTCAGCAGCACAAGTTGCTATGATACTACTGCTCTATCAATATACTTCTGAACAATCAGTAGGTACTTAGGTATACAATGTCAGCTGTTGGACGGCAAGGCGGACCGTTGGTGCGGGTTGGACACTAGCCTACATACCGCGCTGGGCGCTGGAATGCCGCTCGTGTAGTACCTACTCCCATTAGCTGCAACCACCTACTGCGAATAACTTGCTCAATTCACTTCTGTTTATAACGATTGATATAAAAAATGATCTTAACAAAACTTTAATTTTTAAACATAATTTTTGTGTGTCATTTTGATCTATAAATGCCTAATTACCTAATTGTAAAACCTATGTGCTCTGAAGTCATATAAATTGTAAACGCATTGTAAAAATCAAAAGCCACCTCAAAATTGATCGAAAAACATCCTCCCATCTTGTATTCTTTTAGACTACATGCAGACTTTTACCAGTGCTATAGGCTGGGATGCTTTTCTGCACAATACAAGTTAGTAGGTACTTGACTGCGATCTCACCTGATGGTAAGTGAAATTGCAACTTGCAACATAAGATGTTATCGTACTAACTTGGAAGGAGTAGGTACCTAAGTAAACTCTAAACGATTCTACACAGCATCGCGCCGGATCGCTAAATCGCTTGGCGATGCGTCTTTCCTGGTAGAGTGTTAACTAGTCACAGCCGAAGCCTACCACCATGACAAATGCGGTCATCACGCTTTATCTTGTGCCACAAGAGCCGTCTGTACGAGCCGTAGCTCAAGAAATTTAAGAAATGGTTACCAATTTCTAATTTGAATCTAGCTAGAATCTAGCTGCTGTGATCAATAATATAAGCTCCTAATCAGGCGAGAGCATTGGGCACTGGGCACTGGGCGCTGGGCACTGGACACTGGACACTGGGCACTGGGCAGGTTTAATTCGTAAATCATAGCGCGGGTAAGACGGGAGCCGCAATTACGCGCGACACAGCCGCCGCTCGACGATGTCTAGGGATGCTACTGTGATAATAAATAATTATTATAAGATTTTTCGACTACACTAGAAAACTACCAGTAAAGCTCTCATTAGAGTACGAAGCATGAGCTCTCAACGCAGCCGTCACGGCAGCGAATGAGCTAAAGATATAGGTACCTACTACCTACCTTCTTATACCTACCTAGTATCTGTAGGTAAGTAGGTATAAAAGTTACAAAGATAACATAAAATTTCCAAAAATAAAAGAATCATCGAAATCGGTTGGCGTGATATTAAGTTATTCGTACATAATATTGCGCATACATACCTAATGTAAATGAATGCTAAGACTTAGTTTTCTCATAAATGCCATAGTCAGATGTATACCATATTTAAATGGGACTATACGGCAAGCACCAGCTTTTAAATAACAAAACAATCATCAAAATTGACTCACTCCGTCAAAAGTTCTGAGGCAACAAACATAAAAATATAAAGTCGAACTGATTACGTCCTCGTTTTCAACCGACTTCAAAAAAGGAGGTTTTCAATTCAACTGTAATTTTTTTTGAAGTCGGTTGAAGAGAAAGAAAACAACAACTGACGGTGACTTCGAAAAAATATCGCGATTATGAGTATAAAAGCTTCCATTAATACAAGTACCTTTTTCAGCTCGATTAATTATTGTACTTATTTATGAAACTATATTTTTAAGTTCTACCACAGAACACTATAATAATTAATAACCTAATGTCGGCCTTACCTGCTCAAAAGTTTGTTCTATGAGCCAAAAGTATAAACAATATATTGTAACATCTAAAGTCTATACCTACGACACTAACCTTTTGGTACTGTGAGATGTCGTGTAAACACACAAACTAACACATTTTATTAGATTGCGTTAGATTTATTTTTAACCACACATTGACATAATTAGCTAAGCTTGCACAAAATTACCTTACTTAGAGTTATTAAATCGTTATCTCACATAGTGTAACTTTATCAGATAGCCATTACAGTCGCTCCAGCTAAGCTAGTTAAGCCATCGACATACGAATAAGGAAAACGTATCAATCAGACTTAAAATACATAAATTCGAAGCAGTTATTTTTGTGTAACTGCAGAAACTAACTTAAATCGATTTCGATCAATAAAGCGATTTTAAGATTAATAGGCTCGATTGTACTGACATTCCGAGTGAAATGACACAACTTGCGACTTAATAAGTTCTATAGAAATAATTGCATGTTTGGAAGACACGAAATTGGCCAATCGTCTTTTTTATTAGGATTTCGTACCCAAAGGGGACGTTTGTTGTATGGGAGATTTAAGAATAACAAACTAAAAGAATATTTTAAACAATATGTTTGACATTACATGGATGTTCTTTCTTTTAATTAATTTTGAAAGATTTTCACGCTGTAAAAAAGTATTTTATAACAACACACAGACATTAGGTAGATTATGACAAACAGGACATTATTGATAAATATTCTTTCACAATTTTCAAATAAATGATATTTTATTCGATTCGACTTCAGCTTCGGCCGTCAGGCACATCACTATTGGTCCTTGCGAGCCAGTAATAATAATCGGTTTGGGTGATTATCATGGGCCTGTCAGCCGTGTGTGCTGCCTGCGGTACTCGGGCGCATATTACGCGCAATCAATATCTATAAACTGTCATTTATCGACGAGCGAGTCCTTGCTACTAGTATGATCATGGCCATTACCTACTACATGTAGAAGGTCTGTACGTGTCGTCTGTTAAATAATAGAGACTGAAAAAAAACTGACTAAGTGCGACTCAAGATTAGCCACGGAGAGTTCCGCAACGTTGCAGAAAATCACGAATCCTATCCTTCCTTTCCTTGAGCAGCTTAATGCTGAAGAAATATTAAGATTTTGGACCAAAAGATGGATAGAATTATTGTACATATATTATTGCATTTGTTTCAATCCACAATGCCCTGTCAAAGCCTCGCCTAGGGTTCTAGAATATCTTCCTACTCAGCGCTACGGCCGAAGGCGCTTTCCCACTGAAGACCCTATATCTTATTAGCGCTTTCTAGTGTTTTTAACCAGGAGTATTAATTACTCCATCGCATGTTTAAAGCTATCCCAAGGTAGGTATTATTTAATTCCAACAAGAAAATAAGATAGCTTATTAGAATGAGCTTACTTACTATCAGACAAACCTTTGATATTCGATGTAAGTCTACAATCTACATGATGTCAAACCTCGCCAGAAATTTGGTAATCGCAGACTTTTCGATAAAAAGTACAGTTTTTGTGGAGGTCTGTCGAGATCGAAAGTGGATTTATTGCGAGCCCGCAGCGACTCCGGGAGCGCAACTACCTGATACAACTCCTCCCACTAATTATATTCTTATGATATAAACTGTGCTTTTAACCTGCCCCTGCGCAGCCCCACACGATGTAACCGCCCCGTTTCTTTATTCGATTTGTAACTTTATAGCAAGACTTTTAAAGTTGTAGATCGCGTGGCCGGTAGCAAAATAAATTCTACTCTACACCGAGACCGAACTCGATACAGTAGCCTACAGGTGAGGAGAAATTCCAGCTTCTAAAACCGATTAATACTGAACATGCTGCTCAAATTGCGCCGGGAATTTTATGGTATAATTAATATTTAAAGTTAATAACCCTATTTATCCTTGTAGCTTTGTGAATGGACGCCGTATGTTAAATAAGTAGGTATATATTCTTCTATACGTCATATTGTTATTGTATGCTCATGGTAGATAATTGCGGACGATCTCGACTGATTTCATCTAGATACCTAATTTTTGAAAAAATTAAAATACGGAACCCTAAAACCTAAAATGTGTGAAGATCTGTCAAAAGTAGTACGTGAGCGTTTTTTCTGACCTACTATACTTTAAGGCTAGCCTTAAAAATTAACAGGATAAGTGTAAGTAAGCATGACATAAAAAAATTTAAGTAAAAACAAGAAAAGGTATCTACTGTAGGCCTACTGCGGACTGGCCCTCTAGCACGCCATGGCAGTAAAATCGAATTTCCCAGATTTTATCCACAGCCAGCGGAGAAAATGACTGTCATAGCATGACCAACGGGGATGGGAGAAATTTATCCCTGTTTGACATTTCACGTAGACATAAACCTCCCGGGACTAATCAAAGTTTTTGATATTTGTAGGTGGGTTTGATTTCAATTTTTACTATTGCGTTACAGGTGAATTTTATCCTTGTCCAAGGAGGATTTATCTTTACTTATGCACACATGCTCTGAGAGAGTGATAAAAACGAGAGTGCAGATAAAAACGTAGAAGGGTATAAAATTTTGGCCTGTCCCCGAGGAGAAAATAATTCCCTGCCCATGCTAGCATTGCTGATAACTGTAGCAGTAATAAAACTGTTATACGTCAGGCAATGGAATACTATATACCATTTTCTGACGTGACTTCTAACGGCAAGACTCCCCCATGGTACAACGCCGAATGTGCAGACGCGGAAGCCCGCAAACAAGATGCTTTTGTGACCTGGGCGGATGCTCGTGCTCTCAAAGCTCCGAACGTCAAGCGGAAGAAAAGATAGTTCAACATTGCCGCCAAGTCTTACAAGAGGGTATTAAAAAGGGCTCAGTTCAACCGTACCAATCTCTTTGGGCGTAAGCTGGCCACCTACCCCAGTGGCAGTAAAGCATTCTGGTCCCTTGCAAAGTCGGTTGAAATGAATTTTTGCCGCCCTTCGTTGCCGCCTCTGCAGAAGCCCGATTCTGAGTCCGACCCCGAGTCTGAGTGGGGTGACGCTAATCTAGTCAAGTTTAACGCTACCAAAACGCAAGCGTGCTTATTCACCGCAAAAAAGAGCCCCTTCACCTTGGCTCCCACTTTTCAAAATGTATCCGTTCCGATTAGCGATCATATCGACCTCCTGGGTATTAACATCTCACCCAATCTCAATTTTGGGAAATGCATCGAGGAAAAGGCAAGAAAAGCCGCCAAAAAACTTGGCATCCTGACCTTGTGTTAAGCGGTACTTCAAGCCCGAACAGCTTTTGACGCTGTATGAAGCTCAAGTTCGTTCCGGCATGGAGTACTGCAGTTACCTATGGGATGGATCTGCCAAATACCAACTCGATGCATTAGACTCGGTTGATCGCCGCGCACGCAGAATAATCGGCAAGGAATCGCTAACACGGGCGAAACTGCTCAGTTTAGAACACCGACGCAGTGTTGCCTGTTTAGCGGTTTTTTACAGGATATATTTTGGAGAGTGTGCTCAAGAACTCCACAACCTTGTGCCTCCTTCACCTTTCTACCATAGAACCGCGAGACGTCGAGAGAAGTGGCATCCTTATGTGGTTGATGTCCAGCGTACTCGTACGAAACGCTTTTCTTCTACGTTTCTGATACGAACCGCTAAGGTGTGGAACAGCCTTCCAGCTTCCGTGTTCCCAGCCAAATACAATCTGGGTGCCTTCAAAAGAAGAGTGAATAGGCATTTTCTAGGCAAGCGCGCTCCATCCTAGACCTCATCATTTCTGTTCATCAGACTTGATTGTAATCAAGCGCAAGCCTATCAATTAATAAAAAAAAAAAAAAAAAAAGTAAAAAGTTTAAAGATAATATTTCATTCACGTTGCTCTGACGTCGGCGACGCGCACATGATGGGGCACTTTCAGTTTCCAATATCTATAATTCATAAATTCAACGATACATAATATTATATGCTAATGCCGCTACGCTGCGGGAGTTATAATAAATATTTTTAATTGTTTAAATGCAAACTACGCTTATTTGAATAATATGTTCCGTCTGTACAGTATGTGAGTATTCGTGATTCCTTAGTCCTCCAATAGGAAATCGAGAAATGAGACGAACGCAGTGCACTGCGTCTTATGACATTGCAATGCAAAGTCCTGGGACGCACTGCATCTGACATAAGCACTGGACATTGGACAAGCGCATTCGTTTAAAAAAAATAAAAAATGTACCTATTATACGTACTTATACAAGTAACGCTCTTTCATTATGACAACCCACTCAATATTGTCACTTATATATTATTATCATTTTGAAACTTCAAGGTTTCCCTCCCTTTTTAAATAAAAAAAGGTATAATTTTTTTACGATTGCATCAAGTTTCAGGTCGATAGCTTTAATACTTAGGTACTCACTGAAATAAAGGGTCATGACAGACAGACAGACAAAACAGTGATTCTACAAAGGTTCTGTTTTTTCGTTTTGTGGTAGGAAACCCTAAAAACCATTGAACCCACGGTTGGGCATAGACCTCTCACTTATCATTTCACAATCGGTAACGCGATCTTATGAGAGTTATACCTAATCGAAAAACGAAATAGGTACCTATAAAGTATATATAGGTAACAAATTCGCGCCTCACAAAAAAGATTTTAAAATCAGAAATATCAGTTGTCACCAAATGTATATTGATGAGTGTGGAGCGGAGCAGCGAGCAGCCTCGTGTTTTTGTGTGTCTGTTAGTCTTGGGAACTAATGCCGAAACCGATCCGCGCCGCATTTGAAAGTCAATTGTCAGTTTTTGCGGAGCCGCGCAGAGGTCATGCGCAGGAGCTTGAGACGCGATCGTTTTGATGGGTTTACTATGGTAATGATGACTGATGCTAAATTGCTAACTGATCGCGTCCGAAACTTGGTGACGTTGTTGGATCGAGTTTTTTGTTGATTTGCATTATTTATAGTTTCCTGTTTGTTTCGTGGCCTTTTGTTTTTCAAACGTATTTTTTCCGAGTCACTTTTGACGAGGTGTGACAAGATTTTGATAGGCAGAGATAAGATACGATTAAGTAGGTATAAGTTAGATAAGCATCGCAAAGTAGCCTCTCTAAAAACATGAATACAAAGTGGGATTATTTGGTTTTCAAATTCTAAAAAACTTCTACCTACTACCTATGGTTGCTTTCTTGGTTATTTTTTCCGTCCACATCTTTCACACAATTAATTACCTATATTATGATTTTTATATTTCTTTTCTTTTGAAATCGGGTATATATTTTCCTGAGATTCAGTTAAAGAGCTAAAACGTTTATTTTAAAGCGATTTTCAGTGACCTGTAGGTTAAAAACTATACCTAAAGACAATTACTTAAAACTTTATTGTATTTTGGGCCTTTAAATATAAATTCGCTCAGAAGCAGAAACACGATTGGAAGAAATCGAAAATTTGCTTTAAAGTCATTTCATTTCATTTATTTCAGCTTTCATGTACAATATTTGGTTTTTTCTATTATTATAGGTAGATAGGTACATCAATGAGACCCTTATAGGGCGTTGCTATTTTTAATAGTCTCAATTCTTCTCTTTTTATTATTAAACTAAAACTGGATTAAATTTTATGTTTTATTGTAATGTGTGTGTCTAATAATAATATCTAAAACCTCTGTAAACGGATTTCACGCTAACTTAGGCTTAGTTTTATAATATTTAGGTAATACATAAATATTATAAAACTAAGATAGAATGAGCAGGAAAAACTAAAATCAGCGTAGCACCTTTATAATGAAAGCCATTAAAAAACTAGGTAGGTACTTAAATTATTCGTTTAGTTCTCCTATAGCAGTAAATTGCCTAATATCCGGCCGCCTGTGAGGGATTCAGCGTGAAGATTTATCCTGGTTTGCTGCGAGTTAGGTATTGCGAGACGCATGCTGCGAATTGAAAATTATACCCGATATTGGGTACCACTCTACAATGGACACCACTTATGCATTTTCATCATAAATACTGTAACAACATTTCTTGTTAATAATCTAAATCAAACGAGTTTTATTTATTTTAATTCCTCATAGTTTTTGATTTAAGGTGAAGTAATGGTCTATTAAATATCAACACGAATAATGAGCAATATTATTTCTAATTAGAGAAGAACTGGCAAGAAACTCGGCATTTGCTCTTTTAAAAATGTTATTAATACAAGTTTTATTATCTACCTACTTAGTATGAAAAATTAGTACCTACGTATTTTTAAGGTATCTCGTGAGAAAATGGAAACATATCATCATCATGTCAAGAATCCTTGTCATTTAAAAATTCTTCAATGTTATTATATTTAGTAACCTTGATTTATTAGATGTTTTTGAACAGTGACTTTAAACCTGTGCAAAAGTAAGTCCAAGACAGATTTCGGGATCATAATATTGCAAAAGCGTACACTCAACCCCACAAAGGACTTCTGTACCTAAGTAGGACCTACCATAGGCAAACGGTGTGACACTATAACCAACTTATGTGCTCTACTTCTAATTAGATACTACTATTACTTATATACATCCGTTGTTCGTAATTACTAATATTTTGACGTACGAAGAGTAAGTAATTATGAATGTATTGAGATGCCACCGTAAGATTACCTATTTCTTTAAATTTTTGGCGAAGAGATTCGCGTGACTTCATTTTGTACCTATGTGTCTTTTGCAATACAAATCTAGTTTAAATATTAGCACTTAGCAGCTTTGCTCTACAATAGAATAGGTACCATAGGACATAAAATTGTGGAAGTAGGCGTAGTAAACAAGCTTGGCTGTATCAATCTCTGTGAAGTGCCTAATTTTTCTCTCAGCATAGGCAGCTGAACTAAGTTTACCTGCCAGAGTCTCAACATGAACGCGAAGGCTGATCGTCAGTCAGCCAGTTTCACTAATTGGTAACTATAGTTAAGTAGGCTCCAAACTTTAGCTTAGACCATTACTGATAGGAAAGCTGTGGCTATAAGCATAAGGAATAGGTAATCAACACTAACGGTAGACACCTAAAATATAGTGTACCTAAGTATTAGGCATTTATCTCATGTTGTGGCTTAAAAATTGTATTCGTATTATCATTTTTGCATGTTTTATAGCTGTAAATTAGATGGTGTCCTTAAATAAATAAAGTAAATATGTGTCTTTATAAAAATACAAGTTTAATATAATGTAGGCCACAGGCTTCAAATTTATTATAAAAAGCCTCTACCGCTAGAGGCTTGCTAAGATATAACTTAAAAGCAGGAGAAAAGGGTTCGCAAATGAGGGTGTAGCCCTGACTCTAGTCTACTCGATATTGCTACGCGACGCTAGATGGCGTTAAAATACATTCAGAGAAGATTCGGAGAACCAACGATAAAGCTAAATTCATGTTTAATATTAAAAAAAATGGTATTAATTTTAGAATAATCTATTATTTTAACTACATTAAAAGAACTTTTCATTTTTCTTATTCATACGATGTCCTTTCCAAAGTTATCTTTTTATAATTTTACGAGTGGTTTAGAGAATTTATTGATAATTAGGCATTAAAATATATGTTATAAATAAATCATATTTTTTAAAGGTTATCATGTCGAATTTATAGCTATAATATTTAGTTTTTAATATGTGAAAAATTAAATCTAGATTTTCTAATTTTTCGTAAGTTCGGCTTCTCGAAGACAGATGGCGCGAGGTGCCACAAATTGAAAGTGTGCGTGAAAGCTATTTATTATGATTTAGTTTTCAGGATTGTAGTATGTATCAATATTTATGTTAACCGATAAAATAAGTATTAATCGTTTCCAGACAAAGATGGGTTCTAAATAAGGTTCAGTTTTTACAAACACCCTAGGTATCTATACCCAGACAGGTAGGTAAATAGTCACATGGTTTTTAGTTGGAAGTTCTTGATAAAGTTGATTGTGTAAATTAATAAAAACATATTATCATGGTAGATACCATATACCTACTTAGGTTTTAATATTTTATAACTCGCTTGTATTTAGGCAGAGGTTAGAGGTAGAAATAAAAGATCTTCTGTAACTTAGGTAAGACTGTTGTACTTTCCTGCCTGAATCTTAGGGCATACCTACCTATATAATCTTACCTACCTCATAAATTATAATAATATATTATAAAGTTCTAGTTACCTATCTATTATAAAGTTCTTATATTTGCTTATTATTATAAAAAGCAGTTAAGTAGGTAGGTACCTCAGCATTCGAACCCAGGAAGAAAATTAGATAGTTCCTTTTTTTTTTGTTCCATATACTTGTTAATGAATGGAAAAATATCTTATGTGATTGCTGAACTCTTAGATAAATCAATAGGGCATAAAATGATATCTGCCAAGGGATTTCAAATATCAGAAATAACTAAAGAAAATCTATAAGTAGGTACCATGTAAGCAGCAAATAATTTATTTACGTATCTGTATTTAGGTAGTAAGTACGTGTCGGTATAACACCTACCTACCATAATAATTTAGTAAACTCTTTACTATAACAATTAACGACTAAATTCACTTCACGAGAGTAAGGTAGGTATGTAATTAATAGTATCTAAGTAAATATAAATAGGTATAAATATAAAATACCTAGCTATAAGTAAACCTTGATTTTTAGAAATATCTAAACTTGCAAAAGAAAAATGCAAATGTGATAGATAATAAAAAATAATGGTAAAAATCATCAATGTGGAAAGCTGACTAAAAATATATTATGTACTTATTTTATTTTATTAGTAGGTACGGATAGCTACTAGGTCATGTAACCTACCGGGATTTAAAAGGTACAAATAATTTACCTACCTACCTACAAATATTTTTACAAACCTAACTGACCTTACCAATAATTTTTTGTACCTACTGTTAGACCTATTTCAACATAAGTACCTAATTATGTACTTATTTTTTCTAAAGTTGATAAAAGAGAAGTATTATTCAGTGTCCTTATTCTAAGGAAATAGGTAGTTTAAGATCTACAGGAATAAATAAAAAACATTGTGTTATCATATTTTGTTTCACCGTAGAATTTGTTCGGAGAGAGATAAAATGTGAAATGTAGTGATGTTGGTCGTCGGTCGTCAGTCTCCGTTCGAGTAGCGGCGCGGCGGCAGCGGCAGCGACAGCGACAGCGGCGGCGGCGCGGCGCGCGAGCGGCTGCGCGTGCGGAGCGGAGCGGAGTGGCGGCGGTGCGGCGGGCGCGGGGCGGGGCGCACATTACGCGTCATTAGCGGGCGGCGCTGGGCGGGGCCCCGGGCCGGCCGCGGCCCCTCCACGCCGGCGCGGCGGCGCGGCGCGGCCGTGGGGCCAGTCCGATCCGTGCTGCCGCCGCGCACGCACGCGCATGTCGCTCGCTGCGTATCTCGGTGATGTGAGGTGGCCCCCGCCGCTACCGCAGCGCCGCGCGACCCTCGCGCCAGTTTCGTGAAGCAGTGCCAGTGAAGGCTCGCGGGCCTTCCGCGGCAAGACGCCGTCCACCGTGGATCTCCGCTACGGCGCCATGGCGGCGACCACGTACATGCCGGGCGGCGAGCTGGACCTGCTGGCGGGCGGGTACCACGCCGCGTCCCCGCGCAGCGCCGAGCCCGCCGACATGAAGTACGCGCACCACCTGCACGGCGGCTCGCCGTCGCCGGGCGCCACGCACGGGCCCGTGGGGCTCAACCCCTGGGCGTCGCTGCCGCCCGCCGACCCCTGGAGCGTGCACCAGCACCACCACCACGCGCACCAGCCCGACGTCAAGCCGCCGCCCGCGCCGCACGACCACCGCCACCTGCAGTCGCACGGCTGGCACGCGCCCGTGGGCTACGGCGCCGGCTCGCCCGTGGCGCTGCACGGCGGCTACGTGCCCGTGCACCACCAGCACCTCATGCGCGACGTGCCGCCGTCGCCGCACCTGCACCACCACCACCTGGAGCGCGACGCGCCCGAGGAGGACACGCCCACCAGCGACGACCTGGAGGCCTTCGCCAAGCAGTTCAAGCAGCGCCGCATCAAGCTGGGCTTCACGCAGGCCGACGTGGGGCTCGCGCTCGGCACGCTGTACGGCAACGTGTTCTCGCAGACCACCATCTGCCGCTTCGAGGCGCTGCAGCTCAGCTTCAAGAACATGTGCAAGCTCAAGCCGCTGCTGCAGAAGTGGCTGGAGGAGGCCGACTCCACCACCGGCAGCCCCACCAGCATCGACAAGATCGCGGCGCAGGGCCGCAAGCGCAAGAAGCGCACGTCCATCGAGGTGTCGGTCAAGGGCGCGCTGGAGCAGCACTTCCACAAGCAGCCCAAGCCGTCCGCGCAGGAGATCACCACGCTGGCCGACAGCCTGCAGCTCGAGAAGGAGGTGGTGCGCGTGTGGTTCTGCAACCGGCGCCAGAAGGAGAAGCGCATGACGCCGCCCAACACGCTCGGCGGCGAGGGCATGCTGGACGGCATGGGCCACGGCCACTACGCGCACGACATGCACGGCTCGCCGCCGCTGCACGCGCACTCGCCCGCGCTGTCGCCGCCGCACCCCGCGCACGCGCAGCACGCGCAGCACCCGCAGCACGCGCCGCACGCGCAGCACGCGCTGCAGGGCGCGCACACGCTGGCGGCGCACTAACAGTTCGCCCCGTGGGCGCCGCCGCGGCCCTACTACGCGGAGCCGCACTAGCCGCCCGCGGGACACGCTGCACACGCTGCAGCGCGCGCGCCGCCGCCGGGACGTGCCGCGGCGCGCGCTGTACATAGTTGACAGTTCAGTGACTGAGTGAGTGCGTCGCGGGACCGCCGCCGTCCGCCGGTAAGTAGACGCCCGCGCGCCGCTCGCGAGAGACTCCAGCGAATTTATTTAATTAGATATTACGAATTAACGATGTTCATACGTGCCTGGTGCCGGTAGGGCGTCGCGCTAGCGCGGACCGCTCGTCGCCCGCTGTACGTACCGTAGTGTCGCGGAGTGAAGATCCGATCGGGTCGCGGTTTCGTCGAGTGAGGGAATACGATCGAGTCGATAGGTGCAATTTTTATTTTAAGTGCTAGACGTTGCGCGGCGGCGGGGCGTGACGCACCGCGTGTAGTCGCGCGTCGCGCCGCGCCGCCCCAGCCCGCTCCAGTAATTTATTGAAAAATTAAGCAGATACGATGCCAAAATGGTTTTATTCCTGTTTTTGATTGTTTTGTTGTTTTTTCGTTTATGTAATTGTGGCCAATTTCGGTACTTAAAACTTGTATAAATAGGTATTTTTTTATATAATGTTACTGCAACGTATATGATATATATTAAAATGTTCTTTATATAGAATCTGAGATACGATAACGAGTCGGCGTCCCGCCGCGCGAACCCCGGCGGGACGCCGAGAGGCAGGTAGAGCTCGACCGCTGACGTGTCATGTGTGTTGTTAACGCGAGACGCAGCCGCGCGCCCGTCACGTCGCGTCGCAGTCGCGCACGGCGCGACGCGCGCGTCCTCGCCCGATTCGAACCAAACCCAATGTTGTAAATGTAATTATTTCGTTATTCTCAACGAAGTTGATATGTATATAACTGTATAAACTATAATAAGTGATAAGGAACGGACGGCAGTGGTAGTGCGAGCCTCTCGTAGGTAAATAATAAATAATTAGTCTTAAAATGTTTTATATTATTATCTAAGTATTTAAATAAACCAGAGTAAATATTTTATATGGTCGTATTATTGTTGCATCCCGGCCGCTAAGGCATCGGTAGGGCGATCTAGGACGGTGTCTTCACCGCAAGTAGACTCACAAACTATATTGTGGTGACGCGAAGAAATCGTGTGCTCTGGCGACGTAGGCATCTCGCGAGTCAACTGCCGCTGGCTCCTAATATAGACGTTTTCTGGCGGGTTCTGGTACCAGGCTGTCGTATCTGTGAGCTGATTAGTGCAACCAGTGCGACCGGCAGGGCGGCTTACGCTACGTCTCGCAGATCAATCAAAGACTGCTTACATAGTTTCAAAGTTGATTTTGCATTCATCACACACGTAATTAAGAGACAAAGTACTGTTTGTGTAGTTTTTTCGAGCTCAGAATTATCTGATCTATATATAAAACTTGTTATACCTACTTAGATACATACCTGTTAGATCTACCTACATGATACATATCTTACCATTGGAAGTGCGTTCTTATGTCAACGTTTACGCCTACATTATGCTGAGAAAATAATCTGAACATTATAAATGCATTACCTATAGGTATATTAGCGTGTCTTATATCTGAATACTTGACAGGGTAAATAGATTACTATTTTTTAGGTAGGCACCTATGATTTACTTGAAACGCTCAATAAATGTATAAAACCCAGCAGTAGGTACTTACGGCCTACTTAAATACTAAAAAATTTAAGACAGTTTAGACATGTACCTACCTACTTACAAGCCTTACTATTAATAATAATTAATAAACATTGCCGCAACATTATCGTATTTATTAAAATACTATTGTACATTTAGTTGAATTTGTGTTAAAATTTGTTTGTGATATTTGTTGCCTCAGTAGTCAGTATATTCCTTCTCATGGCGCGACGCCGTGCCGTCGGCGCGCGTTCTCAGCTGATCTATTTTACCTTCGATATATTTTATTTTTATAATGTTTTAGTTGATTAGGTTAGGTTAGTTAGGTTACGGCAGTGATAGTAATCGAGAGTGAAATAACAGGTTTTAAATTTATCAATTGTTATTAGGTACTTTATCTGTAAAGTCTAACTACTACTTACTTTATTCTTAAAATAACTTACTTACTTTAGAAATTACAAATATGGGGAAAATGAAAATCTTTATTATTCACATAGGCCTAAATTATAGGCTCTTACAAAAAGTCTAATCTACCGTCAGGGTCGGGGAATCACAACACGAAAAGCTTTATTACCTAAGTACCTATCTCTAACCCATAAAGTACGATATTTTGTAACGAAATATCTAAGTTAAGTATGATTTTTCACCATTCATATATCTTCAAAATTAATCATTCGTGGATTAGGGATTCATATAAACAGACTTATAGAACAATGAGTCTTCAAACAGTCATTTTATTTAGACTGATGGAAATGATCCAGTAACGGAAATTCGGTATGCGGTGAGCCTAAATAAAAAAGCAATCAAGTTCACGAGAACTTCTCCCGGGAATACAATAAATATTATTAACGACCGATGTTATAATCATAAACAGCGTGTAACAGTGATATTTGAGTGTTCAAATCGATCACTGTGTTATTGATCACGCAGCGCCGCTACCTGCCGCGCCGCTCCTCGCCCCGCTCACCGCGCCGCCGTCGCGCGACCCGTGATTTATCGATGTAAAAAATCGACCTTTAATTCGAATTACGCTAAATTTTGTTTTCTCTCTCACAATAATCTTTCTTGTGCGTTATTATTACAGCGGCACCTACTCGACCATTCTTTTGGCTGCACAAATATTAATTTGTTACTTTAAACTTTGTTAGTAACTGAGTATGGACTGCTCTGCCTATTGGCTAAGATAAACCTAGATATTGGTTATTGTAAATTAGGTAGGTAGGAAATGATGCGATCCTCCTACGTAGGCCTATAAGCCTCTACGAGTATGTTGAACTGTTGTTAGTTTGTTACCCTGATTATTATCCTATACCTAGTAACCTACTCTGGGTTTTGAATTGTTTTTGATTTTAATTTATGATTTTATTTCAAAACTATTTTAAGCTAGATACCTAAAGCTGTTAGAGAAGAGGAATTAAAGTGAGTAGGTAAAAAGGGGCTTTATTTAGGAAATTAAATGAGTCCAAAGTTGTATTGGATCTGAGTGTGAAGATATAGCCCATTAGGTATTATCAGCAAATTGCAGGTGTAGGTAAAGTTACTAAATGTTTTATTATGCACTTAATTACGTTTACAAGACTTGTTAATCTGTTTGATTTATTAATAACATTTTAAACGCAGACAGGAATTATTATAATGCTTCTTTGATCAAGATACAACTTATTATTTTTCTTAACAATAAATTGGTAAGTACCTATGTTATTTACGTAGGTAACTATACCACATGGTTAAAAGGTAATAGAAAATGTCTAATAAACTGAAATAAATAATAGAAAATATTGTCTCGTTGCTGAAAATAAGAAGTTATTCCTTAATATTTCACCTAGAGTATGCCGAAAACAAAGTAGGTTTTTAGAGAACTAAAATATCTCAGTAGGTATTAGATATAGGTACTTATACTTATTTCATCGCTGCTTTATAATTTAATTGAATACTTTATCAAATAGATTTTAATTTAATATTTTTTCTATTAATTTGATACCTATTCAGTCATTGTTTTTAAGAAGTTATTTACAATAAACGATCAATAATTATATTAGAAGATGACAAAATAGGTAGATAACATTATTAACATACGTAAACACTGATTATACAATATTTTTCCTACAAGTCATATTATGGAGCATGTCATTTAAAATTACAAACTCTAGGTAGGTACAAGCTGCAACTAAAAATAATAACTACTGTAAATATTAGTGACTCTTTTTTTCGGCAGGCAACCTGTTTTTTCACCTACTAGGGTGTATTAGGTAGGAACAACTTTTCATCCGCACTGCGCTAGTACCTCTAGGTACACCTATCTTGGCAGCACGCGTCATTTTTGTTTTCTCACTCGTAAATGTCACCATTTATGTGTTATGTGTGTTATTTATTGACGAACGCTCCGATGAGCCGCGGACGAGGTTTTCACCTGTCACCGCTCTCCGCTGACGACGCTGAAAAAATGTGAGCTAAACGTTCGCGCCGCCGACAAGCTCGTAGCGTAGGGAGGTGCGCGAAAATTAATTAAAGATATCGACAGCACTCATTACCAGTTACTCTTACAACCATCAATAGAAGATCCCAATTATAAACTGTTCGTGCGTTTAGCAATGAATACCAAGTTATTTCAGTATTATTCTCGAATTCTAAGTCGCGCCGATTAACGCTCTCCGATTCAAAATCACGGATTGATAAAATAGGTAAATACAAGCAGCGGTAATTGTGTTAGAAAACGTATACCTAACTATTGTTATCGTAATCGTAAACAACTTGCTATTTGATTCACTGAAAAGAATATAAACAGCGGACAGTGCGGACCTATTTGCTAACGATGAATACTGGTGAAGACAGTCACAGATACAACGTCAAATTGTATGCAAATTACATTCGTTGCAGACAGATTCGCGTGACTATGAAATGTCATTTCGATTTTATCTTGACTCTTTAAATAATAAATGGATTTTGGAAACGGGAAATCGGTGACGGATACAAGCCATTTCGTGTAACGTGATGTGTGTACCTACTTAGTTCTTTGTTATCTATCGTTGCCGAGGCTATGTGTTGGTACCCAGGCCTATGTGCGCTAATGGTGGGCAAAAACGTTTCGTGCGCGCGCAGTGAGTAGGTACATACCTACTAGGGGCCAAATGACATTCCGCAGGTGTAATGAAGCGTTACCTACGTGTACCTAGTGGTGGAGTGCGCTGCTAGCGGGTACCACATGCTCGCAGCAGTGAAACGCTGCTAGTCGCGGAAAAAAATAAAAATTCGCAAAACGCACTCGGCAGTTTTTCTCGCCTTTGTTTATGTGTACTGTTTATACCACTGTGGTAATGAAGTAGCTATTCATATTTGCTTCGTCTGCTTGCTGCAGCAGTAGGCAGGAATGTAACGCATCAATGGACTCTCGATAAGGTTTTGTTTGCGATTTTTAATTTTTTACTTTTCTATTTTCTGCGATTTGAAAATGCTCGTTAAATGTCGTCTAGCTATATTTCTTACTGAGCTTATAGGTAGATATCTATTTAGTTACCAGCCTACACTGAAAGTTCATTAAAGTTAACTTTAAAGTAGGCACTAATTTCTCCGTTGTGTTTTATCTTGTTGTTCGTTAAATCTCTAATATGATAAATACACTATAGGTATCTATTGATAATACACTTTTCCAATTTTTCCTCTGTGACTAAATGTGCACAAAAATAGCCAAGTTTTCTTCGGTGTACACTAGGCTTGAATAGAATATATTACCTATGCGATTTTTAATCGTTAAATTAATTACTTAAATATTTGCTAATCGTACCTGTTTGATGATAGTGAAGTTTTAAAATTGCTCGCAGTACTTACGCCATGATGTAAAATAAAACCTACAATATACCTTAATGTAGAGCCTACTGTTTTCTCAACTAACAGTTAGAGGTTGATATATTTTCCTCTTAGGGTGTTATGATTATCTAGGTATACCTACCTACTCGAATCTGGTTGCCCTTTACTTGTTATCAATATGATTCATCAGTCCCCCCTGATGACTATAGCACTTAATTAATTTTTAATTTAGGTAATGTTCTGGTGTGTAGAGACAATTATGGGTCTTTATCAACGGAGCCTGTGTTCGACAAGCGGACCCCAGTTAGTGTCGCAGTAAAACTGAGTGTTTAGTGGTCACCTGTCGGTTGTCGTTCTGTCGGTCTGTGCGCGATATAAATACTTTAATTTGCATAACAGCGACTCACAAACAAATCCAAACAAACGTCCAGCCTCTGTGTTAGCGGGTATAGGTAGCCAATATATATAGTCTCTCGCCCAGTGCACGGCGGCCATTGACTGATGCATCCTATAACAACACAATTTTGTTTTCGTTATTGTTATTCAATACCGACGATAATATTTAACGAGTGAAGTTTAAAACAAATTTTTAGCTATCACGGCTCACAGCCTGGTGACAGACGGATGGACGGACGGATGGACAACAAAGTCTCTGCAATAGGGTCCCGTTTTTACCCTTTGGGTACGAAACCTTAAAAAAGTAGGTCTCTAGTTTCAATTCTTTCAACAATTAATTAGGTTGCCAAACTGATTGTTTCTACTTCGTGATCTTTTATTTCATGGTGCACGTAGGTACAGCTATTTTAAGTGAATATAACAGCACAAAATACATAAAATAACTTTATTACCTTTAGGTGAAACCCAAAGAAATCCCTCTACGCCGCGTAGAATGCGCTACGCTACGTAGATATAAATTTTTTGAAACATATTTAGAAAAAATATTATTTTATTAAATTCTACACTTACAAGTGATTTATTATTGTTATATTGACAACAATTTTGCATAATTACGCTATTAACAAAATAAAAAAAAAATCTTTCTACAGTTAAATTTAATTGTACTTTATAAGGATACGAGTTAGCACTAAGCAGGTAAAATATTTGCTGCGGGAATCCTTAACGGGCTTTTTTCTCATAAAATTCTTTGACATATTTAACGTGAACAAATGTAATTTTTTGTCGCAAGTGTCACGGCTTGGCACCCTTAAGCACCCTCACAATAACATGTGAGGAGAACCTGACATTAATCAACACACGAGCTCCACGCAGGTGTAACTAATATTAAAACTGCAAAACTTAAAAACTTTACCATTATTTATATATTTTATTAAACATTAATTAAGTAACTTTTTCCAATAATCTAATGAGGCCAAGTTTCAATTTTCTTTTTAGGGTTCCGTACCAAAATGGTAAAATGGAACCCTTATGGTGCGACTTTCTCCGTCTGTCTGTCCGTCTGTCTGTCTGTCCGTCACACTCGATTATTTCAGTATATACCGGAGCTATCGATATGAAATTTGGAATAGTTGTGTATATTAGTGGCCCAATGACACTGGAATAAAAAAAAATGGAAATTATTTTTGTTCTTATTTAAAAAAAGGGGGAAAATCGGAGGGTTGAAATTTAAAAGTGAGATAACTGTACTGTGTGGGGTATCATATGAAAGGGTTTACTTTGTACATTCTAAAACCGATTTTTAATTATTTTTAGTCATGATAGTTTTTGATTTATCGGGGAAAATGTCTAAAAAAATACCGTTCCCCCCTTTATCTCCGGAGTTTACCAATCGAAAAATCTCAAATAATTATTATGGTCAATAGGAATTTACGTCTATTTTACAGGAAAACTATAGCCAATGCTCTAACTAGCATAGTTTTTTTGATATTAACAATAAACCTCTACAAACAAAGTTAGTTTTGCGGTTCATTAACAAAGGTAATTACTACCGTTTTACATCTTTGGTCGTTACAGTTTTGGTCGTGTTACATCTACATTAGTACGAACGAATCTTAAAAGTCCTACGTAGCTATAACTACCTAAGCTTATTTAATGTAGTACGGAACCCTCGGTGCGCGAGTCCAACTCGCACTTGGCCGGTTTTTATTTACAACCTCGGAAACTTTAATTTGCAATATTTTAGAAGATAGATTGTAGAGTTCAGACTGTTAAATGTTTTGCCCGAAAGTAATTTACTTAACTGTGCTTAGTTATTAAATTGAAAAGAGGTAAATTAAACGTGCTCATTTGACTATTAGGTACCTTTTATAATTTACGTTTTTCTCTGAAGGGATCATTGGATGGGGATATGGGGAAATCGATCTTGGGTAGATACCCGAGTCTTAGCGTATTCGTATCATAAATAATGAAATATTTAAATATAATTGAGGTATTAATTCCGTGCACTCATTTACAGGTTATTTGTATTTGTTGTAACTTTTACTTATCCGTCTATAGCACCGCAAACGTCAACCAAGTTCTTAAAAATTTTTTTAAGGAGATTAGAGATAGTTGTTTTTGTGAACTGTATTGAGTCGTCAATAATTCGGTTGTTTGCGGTTCGGCCGCGTGTGTCGCTGTCACTTCGCATTGACAGCCGTCGCCCAGTGAGCTGATGAGATGAGCTAGCTACGAACACAACTGTTTACACGCATTCATCGATGCTCATTTCGAAACTCGAAACCGATCGCGGTGTTCATTACGAAACTATTGAACGATCATTTTATTATCAAGTAGGTGATCCTCCCTTTGCTTAGGAGATCTCGGGTGATCTATACTTATAATATCTCTGACTAGATTTTGCTAGGATTTTGCTAAAGGTTAACTTTTTAAATATCTGCAAGGGTTTGTGGTGATAACAATAATAACAATCGCTCACTTTGGGGCTAGATTGTGGTGTGTGTGGTAAAATCCTGATATTAATATAATTATAATTATTATACATATATCTATCAATCGACTTTGTCACCTCGGCCTGTTTTGCAGGCGATACAAAAATGCAAGTTAACAAAATGGCCTCAATGCCTAATCTCTAATCGATGTTATTCGAATATCTCTTGACCGAGCTATTTAAACCGATTTTTGATCAATATTATGTTTATTCACAAACTTGGTCAACATTTTAAAACGAGGGTCTAAGGTTTGACCAAATCGGTGTAGTGATTGTTGTGTGATACGTATAGGTAGATACCGTACATATAAAATATATCAGCAGTTAGACTATTCAAACAATATTAAGTTGCATATAGATACATATAATATTAAGTCCCTCCCTACCTACGTTCAGGTTATACTTAGGTATTACCTATTGAAGAGTCATAAAAGTGAGGCAATATAGAGGTTCACGAAACAAAACAAATTCACATTAGGTAAAAGTTAGCCACACTTGTAAAAGTATCTCAATTTTTAACATAACTAATAACAAAGCTACGTGCGTTAGTTTCGGTCGTCAGTTTTTGTTGTGGTAGGTATTCGCGGCGGTGTCGGCAGGTGTAGTGCCGGGTTCGATGCCTGCGAGGGGCAATTTATGTGTGCGGCGGCGGCGCCCCGTCGCGTCCTATCTCAGATGAGGCTTTGATTTTTTTTTTCGTAGGTGTTGAACATGTGAACAGTTAAGGTCAGATATTTGTGGAATATTTTTTGGGATGTGCGGCATTATACAACATATTTTTGTTAAAACTGATATTAATATATTAATTATTAAGAATACCTAATTAAACCATCAAATAAATCCAAACATGTTACTGATAGTTTCTGGTTGCGTTCCAAAACTAATGTGCAATTTGTATGGTCAACATAATATACGAAAATAGTATTTGGTACATACCTAATAATAATGTTATGTAGGTATTTCAAAATAAAAATTTGCATAGGTAAATAGGAAATAGTACTGACCTATGGTGACTTTAGTAATTCGTTTATCGAAAGTCTAACTTCGACTGAATTCACTCAATTTTCCAGAATCGGTCGATAAATGTTGTAATTCAATTATGAATTATATCGATGCTGTATTTTACCGATTTGTAATAACCTGCCTCGGTATACACCTATTATGTTCATTTTAATACAATTAACATAATATTATGATAAAGCAAAATAGCAGCGTGAAGTAAATAGAAGTTCGTTGTTGTTTTTGTTAATTATTAGTTCGCCTACACTACATTATTTGTGTGTCTTAGGAAAAGTAGGTACTATAATGGTAGGTATTCTGATTTCTGTGCTTAGGACCGCATCAGTTTCAAAAATTAGTACCTACAGCAAATAGGTATAACAAACTGTCATACCTATTTATAACCATCACATGCTTAGTTGTAGATCTATAAAGCCATATCCCACCATGCTATGTTTTGTTTTAATTGTATACCTGCATAGATCTCAAAAAAATTAGGCAGAAATTTCCATGATAGCTTAATACGGATCAGGCGCAACTTTTTCCGATACTTCCAAAAAATATCGTTATATTTCGAACAATTTACACGGAACCTCGATAAATTATATTATGTCTGAAGCTTCCTAATGAACTACTCTATTTCTTTGTGAAAACCGCGTTAAAATCCGTTCAGTAGTTTTTGAGTTTATTGCAAACAGACAGATTTACAGATGCGGCGATTGACTTTTTTATAAAATAAAGGTTGTGATTAGACATTATGATGCTAGTTATTAGTTTGTGATGCGATATACATAACGCACATCGGATCAATATCGGTAGGTATAGTGCCTATGTATTATATATGTTATAATGATATAAACAGCGTTTTTAATGGTCGATCTCCGGTAGTGTTATTTGCAGTGCATATTACAAGTAATTAGCTATTGTGTTATGTGAGGAATTCTGCGTTCAGAAATAAATAAGTAGAAATAAAGCAATTTAGCATTTATAGCAGCTAACTGCAAAAAGTTTATGATTAATTTATTCAATCAGCTCTTAACTTCAGCAGTAAATAGATATATACCTATCTATTGGCTTATAAAAGTTACTTAGCACTTAAATTTTTTCATAATAAGTTTATAAGGTTTGAAACAGCCATTAAAAAGACATAACTATTTAAAAAGCCTCAAAATCTTAACTTGGTAAGTAAATACCTATGGTTTTTCCGAGAGGAAAACTAACCTCCATCAACAGCAATTAATTTTACTACCTATGTACTTACGGTGCTCTAATGCGGATACACCTACTTTATATTTAGCCTTAGGTGTGATTTTAACCGACTTCAAAAAAAGGAGGAGCTTCTCAATTCGTCGGTCTCAGTAAATCTTTTTTATTTTATTTAAATGAATGTTCTTTATTGAAAGGCTATGAACCCAGTTAACCAATTTACATGAAAATATTATATAAAAATAAAAACATTAATGATGATATGAGAATATTAACATAAATAAAATAAAAATAAAATAAATTAGAAATATTATGTGCTTATTTTCGATTCGCACTGCGATGCTGTGTCAACCAATGCCGACAGATTGCGGTATGCAAGTGGTCACACATTGTACGAAGGATCTCATTATGAGAGCAACGAATTCGGTCCCAAAAGGTTGCTATACGCGAACGTATTATTGCGAAAAAGTCGGGCATTCTTGCCGAGGCGAACATGTTCGACGCACTGCAAAATCGTGGCAATTTCATCAGGATGCGGTAGGCATCATTGTACTGCACCCTGATGGCACTATACGAGCGTCTGGTGTACCCAAACCATAGATGGCAAGTGTACAAATTTTGACAGAACGCTCGAAACAGGGTCTTCTTGACCTGCTCGTTGCAGTGGAAGAATCTGCGTGCTATCATGTTGCACCTGACAGCAAGCGCCCGCCTCTCGCGCTCTATGTCACAGTCGTCTCTGAGACCCTCCGTCAACATGTGACCGAGATACTTGAACGCCGCCACCCTTCGTATCTCCACACCATTCATGAATACCGGAGGGACATTGTCCGGGCCTTTTCCACACTTAAAGACCATCATTTCGGTCTTGGAAACGTTATATTTAAGTCCGTGACTTAAAGCGTATTTTTCACAAATACTTAACAATTTCCGTAGGGCCTTGATAGAAGGACTGAGCTGACTATTTAAATTCTAGCTGACCCGGCAAACGTTGTTTTGCCATTAGATATATGAAAAATAGCTTACAACCTACTCTCAGACCTACCGAACATCACTCAGAAATTTCATAACAATCGGTCAAGCCGATTCGGAGGCGTTTGACACGAACACAAACATGAGATACAAGAATTTTAAATATTAGACCAGTTGACCCAGCAAACGATGTTTTTCCTTTAGGGATATAAAAAATAGCTTGCGATCTACCAAAGCTACCAAACGTTCAGTCGGTAATACAAATTAGCACGGGAATTTTATGTATTAGATAGATTTTATTATTTAAGTGAAGACCAACGTTCGAAAAGTTAGTTTTTATAGCTGGTACTTGGTAGGTGTGTGCTGGGCGCGCCGGCGCTCGGCAGGCAGTCGTTCCAGTGGTCGGTCCCGGGTTCAAGGCTCGCGGCATGGGGGCGCTATCGCCAGCGCACCGCGTTAGGCACACGACAATCAACTCAGAGCTACAGCCAATAGCAACTCATTACGAAATACAAGTATCGACTTCAAACTACTTTATGCAGAATATTTTGGGAACTATATAAAAAAAAAAATTATAAAACGGCTATTATTTGTACACAATAATCACACAACAACATATTATATACTATTTATTTCCTTATATTATATGTATTTTTGTTCCATAAGTAGACTTAATATAATACTTATCGAATAAACCAATGACACGAAAGAGTTTCTTACGAGATTACATTGTATTTACCACGATTTGATAACTACTATTAGGTATCTATATAGACTATCAATAACATTTTACCCTTTGTCTAGACTTAATGTTATTAAAAATATCTCCACCCACATAACACATATCTAGTAGGTAATCATCCTCTCAGATCAAGTGTACCATCTCCACACGAGCGCGGGTCGCTTCCAGCGCATGTTACAAATTACAATGAATAATTTATGACTGTAATGAGCTGTGCGCCAATATTTATGAACCGACTTCATCAACAATAATTAATAAATAATTAAATCAAACAACGCTCGGATTACACGCGGCTGAGATTGTTGACGCATTCCAAAGGGATGAAAGCGATTGACTTTTGCACCGAAAACATATACCTAACTAAAAAAAGCATTAAGCGGTTAAAAATGAGTGAGTTTGAAAAAAAACCTGGCTGAGGTTAGTTATCAATATTGCGTTAAAATTGTATTTACAACTACGATTGAAATTATCAAAAATAAAAATGTTTATGAAAAGGTACCTAAACATTTAACTTGCTGTTATGGTGCACTAGATATTAATTAGTTTTATTTCAAACTTATTTTATCTGCTATCTTCCTCATTCATTACAAAGCACTTAGGTAAAGTATAACAAGATATTATGTTTCATATAGAATTCAATATTTATTTTGGTCAATAACGATACGAGAGTTTTTCAAAATTTTACATTAAGTCATCTAGCAGTGCTAAAATCTGTCAATTTTTCAGTGATTAAAATGGGAAAGATACAGCCTTTGTTAATTTAAAATAGATATTAATAATACGGTTTGTTATGGCTCGTCTTTAGAGGTTTAAAGCGTAGATTACAAATCTATGAGTTGGTACCTACGTAGTATCACAGATACCTACTTTATATTAATCTGTTATAAGTAGTCAGCTAGGTATAATCCTTAGCACTTAGTCGGCCGGCACTGCCTGTGTCGTACATCAGCCTGACAGTTATGGCCTCTGAATCAACACGCGCAGTGTGACGTCACGTATCAGCGACATGAATAATTGCCGCTGATTATTATCTGCCGATCGAGTCACAACAGCACGACTGACAGCCAACGCTGCCAGTGTTCTACCTACCGAGATATCATATAATATCCTACACAAATCTCGCGCCTATGAGTAGTACACCAAACGAGAGGAATGGTCCCAAATCTTGCGTCTATGAGTAGGTAAACCAAAAGAGAGGAATGGTACCAAACCTCGTGCCTATGACAGAGGAATGTTTCCTATCTGTAGGGCATCTGAATTCTGAAAGAATGTAAAATACTTAATTAATTACTATGATAGCGTTCGTGTCTATTTTTTACGTATAAGTACTTGTACTTACTTCGGTTATTTAACAATAAACTTTATTCAGCTTTGTTTATTCAGCTACCTCTATTGAACACATCATAAAATAGCATAAATAATTTAATTAGCGACACTACTATGAGTAATTTACTACGAAGACTTTGTACCTTTACTTACTTACCTATTTCATGCGAGGAAAAGTGTTAAACTTTAAATTGATAAAGAGTGTAGAAAGCAAAAGTGTATGCAATTGTGGTCTAATTAGGTACTACTAATTGGGCGCAAAAATAGCTAGTAATTTAATTGGCCCGTTGGCGACACTACTATAAGTACCTAATTTACTACAAAGATATTGTAATTGGGTGTGAAAACTAATAATTTAAATACCGGCCTAGTGGTTAAATAAGTGCTCACAAAAATATAGTAATTTCTCTACCTGACTAGGTACCTCATATCGTTTGCGTAATAGTAGGTTAAGTGATAATATAAATTAGATTGTAGACTGTTTCCCATGGATGTTGAAATATTTATGATCAGCAAACCCGTTCGATAGTGTTCTGTCGGGATGTAAAAACAACTGTCTTCAATGTCATGATAAGTATAAGTCATAAGTAGGTATACTTACTTCCTATCACTTCAGATCGTCGATTAAAAAACTTTTTCGTGCCTCTTACTCCAAACAAATCTCTTAACTTTTTTGACATAAAAAAACCCTAATTTATGAGCTAAGCTTCGGTATATCTAGTCAAATCTGGTATTCGGTTGTTCGGAGCAGGTACAGGCAGGCTGAAAGACGGATTGCGTGGAAAGATGTTATCTCTATGTAGATACTCGTTGATTAGGATGAACCGGTTGATGGCTGATGGATTGCTGAGGTCGGAGCGAACGACAATCGTTTTATGCAGACTACGATACTTGAAAAGTGAAACTGGTTTGTTAAAGCTAATTATTAACAACAAAGATTTTTTTAAACTATATCGGCTAGCTCTTGACTGTGATCCCCTGATATGGAAAGGATGATACAGTCTAGGCTTTTGCCAGGAAATGCCTTCTTTCTCTCTAGATTTAAGGGCGCCCAAGTTGTAGGGAAAGGCAGTGCCCGGGAGGGTGTTCATGCCCTTTGCAGTGCGTATCAGGAACGAATAAAATGCCGTAAACAGCTGTAATAAGCTGAACAGACGTAGTTAATAAAACGCATTTTTTCCCCTAGAAATCATCGCGAAAATGCATCGCGAATTTTTTTTGATTATCTAAATATGGACAAGTAGAATGATAAAGTAAAGAAGTTAAAATCAGCTGTCAGTTATATACTGGCGTGCTGCGATGTTGGCCGGGGTCGGAACCCACTGACCCTGCGCTCCTAATTGAGTGCCAATTGACTCCTCACCGCCGACCACTGGCCACTGATCGCCTGTCACTGTTACAAGCACCCATTTGGTCAATATATAATTTAGATATAATTAAAACGTTAATTTAATATGCATGGGTCACGTCAAGTTTAAAATGGAGAAAAAGTGCAGAAAGTTACTTTGACACTGTAAGCAAGTGTGCTCGGATTTGAGTCGGTAGTCTCTGGTTCGATTTACAGCACAGTGGAATTTATTAATAATCTATTTATTCGGACATTTGGTCCGGAGGAAGGCTTCGGCCGCGTCTTCTGCCACCCTTGTGCCAAAAACGCACCGCCAAATGATTTAGCTTTTGGGTACGATATTGTATATATTATGTATAGAAACTGATAGAGATTTCAATATGCCTACCGGTTAAGTTAGTAATATAATATCTTCGGTTGTAACGTCACTTATTAATTATTATCAAACATCAACCCATCTGGTCGGTTAGTAGTCAATTTGTTTTAGGCTACATAATTACTTGTAGTGTGAGAAAATGGTAAAATTATAGTTTATTAAAGTCGAATTTCGCCTAACGAGTTTATTCTTATATAGATTTCAACTTATCATAGAACTTATCATAATCAAAATCTATAACGTTGTTTTACATAATATATTATAAGGACTTGTAGAAGAACTTGCATAATGATGATTTGACTTAGGTATATGATATATGAGCTTAGGTAGTTATGCATTATTTGGCATTTTGTGAAAATTCTTTCGGTAAAAAAATCTTGGCACGTTTCAGGTCAATTTAAGAGTTTTGCAATTACCGTATTTTGGCAATTACTTTTTAGGGTTATAACATAATTCACAAAATATGTCTCTATCGATTTTTTGGAAATTTTGCAATTGTAGGTGTGGTAACTTGTGGCGATGGTTCAAATCGTACATAACAAACCGCACTCAAAAAGTGGTTATTAATGGACATGACTCTGAAGTGGTCACGATAACGTCTGGTGTTCCGCAAGGGTCAATCCTTGGGCCACTATTATTTATTTTATTCATAAACGACATTCATAAATGCTTCAAATATAGTGACTTTCTTCTTTACGCAGATGACCTTAAGGTATATAAAACTATCGAAACACCTGACGATCATGTCCAACTTCAAGCTGATTTAAATAGATTTTCTGAATATTGTAGGATAAATAAGCTTAATCTAAGTTTAAATAAATGTAAATATATCACTTTTACTAAAAAAACGAATGTCAGCAATTTTGCATATTCACTTAGCAATTCTAGTCTAGAGAGAGTCAATAATATTAGTGACCTAGGCGTAACATTAGATTGTAAACTCAACTTAGATACACATGTAAAAAATATCATAAATAAAGCTTTCAAAATGTATGGGTTTGTAATTAGAGCGAGTGATAACTTCAAGAGAGTCTCTACATACATTCACTTATTTAAGTCTTTAGTGCGTCCACAGCTGGAATACGCTGTCTGTATTTGGGATCCATACTACGAAAAATATGTAAAAAGCATTGAAAAAGTTCAAAAAAAATTTTTACGCTGCATTCATTACAAGTGTACGCGAAACCGGTTGCCTTATGACCAACTTCTTGAAAAATATAACCTACTCGACTTAAAGTCCAGGCGTAAGCAACTAGAAGCCATGTTCTTATACGATCTGTGTCATAATAAGTACGATTGCACTGATTTAACCCGCAAGCTCTGCTATCGTGTGCCATTTAGAACACCTATTCGTAGCTGTCGAACACACCAACTCTTCGCTACCACGAAATGCCGCACGAATGCAGGCAAGCGGTCGCCTCTGATTAGGATGACGCAGACGTACAATGAACACTTTGGCAATATAGACATCTTTGCAACTCGAGTGGGTAGTTTCAAGAGGTCGGTCATAGGCAACCTCAAATTAAAAATAGATACTTCTTTATATTAATTAATTTTGCATTGCCCTCACCATGTGCATACGTTTCAGATTATCTGAGGACGACGTTGTGGGTCATGCGCTGATTAGTTTGTAATTAGAGTTAGGTTTATATTTAAGTCAATTTTGTAGTGCATGATTGTTTGTTTGTCCCTTAATTTAAATAAATAAATAAATAAATAAAAGTAGGTAGGTTTATTATTCCAAAGTAATTTAAGAATGTTAGCTACTCGATTATAATAATTTGAATTACATAAAAGAAAAGTGTGCCTTATATCTAGATTAATTTTAATAATAATATTATGTGAATATCATAAGCATAAAATCAATTAAGTATTTCGTATAATTGTAGCTAGACCTATATAATTATTTTTGTAGTCGTATTAATAGTATTTCGACTATTCGACGTTTCCTTCTGTATCACACGGAAAAGTTTGCAGTTTTCCTCCCCGTCAACAGATGTCACTGCGCGTTTCAATTGGACATACAATTTCCACCAAAATATTGTAACAATGAAGTAGTAACAGGCGAACTATATTATTTAGCATTCGCATAGTATTATGGGTACTTCAACTATAGCTGGGTAAAAAATGCACTACTTATTCTATTCACATATTTCACATTGTATCACTTAAGTATTTTAACTAAATTCTGGTAGGTAATTTCTTTCAATTCATGATTAGCTAGGACCAAAAAAATACGCTGGTTAGGAACAGAAAAAGCTACGCAAGCGACTTTCAGCAAAAAATAAGTTTGTCACTATGAAATCCATATGTATTTAACATACATGAAGGACTTGAAGGGTTATTTATACCTACCTAATTTCATTGTTCTACAAAAAATAATAATAATACACTAATCTCAGTATCAAACAATCGCGACTCGCGAGTTCAATTAGGTGTCTTTGTATGTAGGCATTGTTCGCAGTACAGGATGTCTCAAAGCCTTATAAATATTAAATCGGTAATAGTTTCCTGCGCGGAATTGGGGCGCCTGCCGATCGCCGGCAGCGGCCGATATTATGATTGATCGGCGATCCAGGCTTCCTGCGATTAGCCTGCGCGGCGTCTAGACCAGACAGACGAGACAATGAGCTATCAAGCTGCGGAGTGTCCGAGTGTCGCCAACGCTCGATACACAATAACGCTGGCTCTAGCGACCACGGACGAGGAATAGATATGTATAATAATACCATACCAGTAATACATATTATTATAGTTTATAGCAGCAACGCGAGACTGCTGCTGCTATTTTTTGTATTTGACTCTTACCAGTGCCTGAGTTTGCTCGCGTCTGCTGGTAGGTCATTCTCTTATCTTCCTGTATCATCCGTCGAACAGCACTGATGTATCTTCAGATGTCGCTGTCGAAGCACGTCGCTCACGCAGATCATCGCTGAATTTGTGACGCCCACGCTTTAACTCATACCAGTTGTAAACAGTGGCACGAGATGGGGCTTTACAATTAAATGCCAATCGAAGTCTATCATAGCTTTGGTGTTGTTTAAGACCACAACGAGAGTCGTATTAAATCATGGACCGAAAATTTTCACGAGTCAAACTCATTTTGAGGCGTGACAAGATTTTTTATTTCTGTCGCCAATTCACAAAAACAAATGACAAATGGATGCAATATATCTCGTTTGAACCAAAGAGTTACTACATTCGAAATTTAAAAAAAGATTTCATTGTCAATGTTTCTAACTGGCCAATTCTAGAAAATTTCAGTGCTACCTAGGTAGGATGAATGGATTAAATAGCTAAAGCCAATTTTATAGAAACTGGATTTTATAAAGCTTTCTAAATTTTGCCACGGAATTCTAAAATCGAACATAACTCAGTCCATCCGTTTGAAAGCAACGGACAAACAAAAGTTTTTATCTATACTTAATAACGTTACTTTTTTGCGTCAGGATTAATAAGTATGTAAGACGAATTCTCATCTTCTCATTTACATACGCGCGTGGCAGCAGGTGTGGGCTGTGGCAGGGTTCCGCGACCGGATGTAAAAACCTCAAGTTGCTGAAATATGTATAATCACCCATTGAAAAGCCATCATACGGTACAGTACGGTATGCCATAATGCCACGGCATTCGTCTCCTTATATCGACAAGGATAGTTCTATTCATCAGTTTCTTGTAGTTATCTATTTTGCATATTCAATAGCGATCCACAATTGACATACCTACCTAATAGGCAATTCGTTTTCATGATAGGGCTGTAAATACTTGGAATTTTTACATAGGTATCTATCTACTAACTTCTTACTACTTTTCTAGTTTTGCGTTCCCTTAAACCTTTTTATACCAATTACCAATAAGATACTCACAGAGTAACAGTAAGTATAATATATTTTAGAGAAATTAAAATTAATTAAATAAACATAAAACAATTAAAAAGATAAAAAAATGCTGCTATCTCAAGTCGCGTGACATGATAAGGTCCAAAATAAAATATTCACAACAATCAATAAACAATTAACATGTCTGGAAAGAGGTGTATTATTAAATCCGTCTACGTCATGCGCGTCGTCGGCGGCCGCAGCGTTGACGCGGCGTCGAATTAACATCCACAACACTCACAGCTAATGCATCGCCGAGATCACATCTACAGTCCGCAGCTACCGGACACCGCGGGCGCGCCTCCCGCGGCTAATTACACACACAATCGCGTCAACACTCGCAAACGGAATCGATTGCTGTTCATTATTCGAGTAGCGCCGAACAACCAACCGATCAGACGACGATCTCGATTCACTCTCGATGCGAATCGAGCGCGATTTACATAATGGCATTGTTAGCTAAATAAACGAGTTATGTTGCATTTGCATACAACTGTACACTGTACCGCGCCGCGAGCTGTCAAAAATACTCGTACGTTGATTTGCCCAGAGAACTGATATAGGTCCTTACTTCTTACCTTCAGAGATAAAGCCTAGTAATTTATTTTATCTCGTTATCATTATCTTTTACAGCCCTGCACTAGACAATTAGACACGGCTTTTCAGAATGATGGCTATACTTTTCCCACTTTGCTAAAATGCGGGTTGAATGTTTTACACACCTTTGAAAAAGCTCAGGTACCTTCCTGAGGTACCTAACCTACCTACCTCACGAAGTTTACTCAACTCAACTCATATTTAGGTATCCGAAAAGATAGAGTATGCGTGATTATCTCTTGCTAAGTGAAAGATGATTCATCGTTGAATTAAAATCGATGATAGTTGCTCATTACTCGAATACTAAAATCGGGCAATAAACCGTCAACAGACGTCATGTAGCCTGTAGGACCTGGGCTCACACTTGCCATGGATGTGTTGCGGATAGATGCAGTCGGTCTGCGTGATTGTTATTGACTTGTTACTGTTAGCGTATGCTAAATAAACCAGTCGCCAGCCTTTCCTGGTGTGGTCATTCTGGACCCGTTGGGCCGGCATTGTGTCCACTTCCTAGGGTCGCCAGAGCACAGGGATGCCTCTAAATTAACAAAAATAGGCAGAATGCTAAAGTACCATGAATAATATTAAATTTATAATGGTAATTATTAAATTTGAAGCAGTCGTTGAATTAAAGTTTTAATGCAAGTAATTTAATACCTTTTTCGTTAACTATTACAGGGAACTTTCCTTTTATTAAAAGTAACAGAATTCTTCTAATCTATTGAATTTTCTTTACATACTTTGTTTATTGCTAGTTTTATAACTGGCAATAAATTAAATATTATTTTTATAAAAATTTAATTAAAATTTATTATTATTAAAGCATTTTTGTTTAGTTTTGATTTATTTTTAGTTCCTTAATTATACCTAGAAGTATTGGTAATATGAATTCTGGAATATCTGGAATTTAATTTTTAAGTTTTATAGTTTCCTGTATTTATAAATTAGTATTTATTACTCCAATAAGTATCTACCTGTGGTATCTACCATCGCGCCACTGAACACTGTAAAAAATAGTTTGCGACTTTATTTCAAATCATCCATAGTTTTTAGAATTTGCGTGTCCAAGTGTTTGTTAAAGTCTGGCAACCCTAGCAACGAGATTTCTTCATACTAATTGGATCAAATCGATTCCGGGGAGACTATTGTTAGGGGTTCGTTTACCAAATAATGAGTCCCCGTATACATTTAGATCATACTCGCGTATACATTTAGACCCCGGAGATGGCTTATGAATATCCTTCATTTAGATCATACTCGCGACCGATAGAGCGTTATTGTTATTAGGATATAGGATAATGCAATTTATGTTTACTTACTATATCGGCTCTCCTTTTTTATGTCAGACAAAGTATTTACATAAGTCATGGCTGAGGTTGATGATAAAATATAACAATTGTTATTGAGTCTTCCATTGCGTTCAGCATTCCTAAGTATATCATCGGGAAAGGCAGAACAATCTCTGAAAGTTCAGGTAGCCTGAATACAATTTAATAAACATGCGAATTAAGTAGGTATGTTTAACAGACGTAAGTTAAATATTAGATAACTATATTACCTATCATGTCGGTAGATTAAAATGTAGGTAAGTAGGTATAACAAGAACTTTAGGTACGTACGCTCTGCTTCCCTGAGACATTAGTTCTTAGTACACATTAGTAGTTCATACACAAGTACACATTACAGCTCCTCGATGGAATAACTGACACTGCGGTGGTACCTACCTACCGGACGAGCTCCGAAAGAAGAATCCTACCACCTACCACCAGTAAAAGGTAAGAGGTAAGTATAACTTATGTAATTTGTGGACCCGGTAAGTGGTAGCTATAAAGCAAAAGTGAACCCTATAAGGGCAGGTGGACCACTGTCCATTGTGGGGCGTGAAGCGTAGACCGTCAGGTTTTTCACTCGCTCGACCTGGCGCTGCAAGGTGTCATTTATTACGCCCTATTAAGTGTTAAAATGTTCACCGAAATCGAAATACTTTTGAATCGGAATCGGACAGGTTCGGAAAGTCACAAATTAGCACATTTCCTGCAGCCTACCCATGCCGGCAGCCGGTAGGCAAGTATTAAACACTTAACGAGGCAGTTTTGTAAGTTATTTATAATAAATAAAATATTAATTTACCGAGATGTGTACAATTAAAATAGGTACATAGGTACTCGTGCGATTTTTGGTCTTCAGTTTATTTAATTATGTACCTATTAACAAGTTGTTACCTAAAAGATTTTTTATCCGTATTGTTCTCAGCACCAGACCCTGATCTAGCATCAAAGTGTCTATTCGTCAAGAGTCAAGACGGATCAGATGAGTAGAAACTCTGTAGGGTTAACTAGCGAGTTTCTATGGCCATCTTCCGGTTCCGACATCAGATCAGTTGTAGTTCCATATCGTAGGTAATATTTTGCATTTTCATCCGAGTTACATAATTATGCATACAAAATTTTAGCTCAATCGGTAACCGGATCCGGATCAAACTTAACTTGCAAGAGCTAATTATACAGACAATCTAACAAATAAACATCAGAACAGGTGAAAATAATAAAAGCTTATAAAAACTTGAACATTTTATTTTTTATGGTACTTAATGATCTTAAATTGGCTTGTCTAAAAATTATTTCGAATTGAATTAATTTAATTCCTATCAATTACTTGAAATTTTAAACTCTTTCTAATCTTTAGAAAAAACTGCAACTTTCAGATAGAATTAATAGACTGAACACATCTTGGACGATTTAACCTACGTCCAAGGAACACATGCTTGTAAATTCGAATTGTACTAATGAACTTGAAGCAGTTTTGTTTTTCTTGTTACTCTATACAAGTTAGTACTTGACTGCGATCTCACCTGATTGTAAGTGATGATGCAGCCTAAGATGTTATCGTACTGACTCGGAAGGGTAAGTAAGTAAATATACCCCAACGGTTTACCCCATCGCACCGGAACGCTAAATCGCTTGGCGGATCGTCTTTGCTGGTAGGGTGGTAACTAGCCACGACCAAAGCCTCTCACCAGACCAGACCTGAGCCAATTTAGAAATTATAAAATCTAAAGTGACCCGTGGCGGGAATCGAACCCGCGACCTAACACTCGAATCCGAGCGCGCCGCCACTGCGCCAGGGAGGTCGCAAAAGGTTTTCGTCAGTATAGTTTAAGTTTAAACTACATTTAAATTAATATACGAGTAAAACGTCATCTCTGTATTATGTCTAACATTCTTTGCAATGCTACTGAAGGCTATTCACGATAGCCTTATTTCTTCCAGCCGTAGTTTCCTTGGCATGCGCAAAAAAATATTAATAAATAACAGTTACAAGGTAGAGTTACTAAAAACTTCCTTTATGGTTCTATCAGACATATAATAAAACTAGTTTTATTCAAACTTAAGTCATGAAATTTCTCCTATAGTAGGCAACTTTTAAAGGTAAGTAAACAAAGACTAAACGTGTCTTCATTAAAAGACGATAAGGCGCATGTATCGTAGAGTCATAGCACCACAGTGTCATAGCTGTTATCTGTGTGTGTCTGTGTGTGTGTGCGTGTGCCTGTGTGTGTGTGTGTTTGTGTGTGTGCGTGTTGATATCGACGAGTCTTAATTACGAGGCGGAAGGACACCACGACCGCTCGCCTCTTAATTGACTCCCACGCAACAAAACAACGCAACCTCAACGCCGAAAATATACTTTTTTTGTTGCTCCTTACTTAAACCGACTATTCGCATTTGAATACAAAAATGTGTCATTTGAAATTAATAAATTCAGTGTCGATAATATTATGTTGAATCCATTTTTTTGACGTTCTTATGAAATCGATACAGAAATTACGATTGACGATTCGTGTAGCCGCCTACACGAATCGTCAATCGTAATTTCTGTATACATTTTTTTTTGCTGAGAGATACCTACATAATAAATTGACACTTATTGTTAATGTATTTAAGGTTCAAATTTAACTGGTAGATGGGATTGAATAGAAATGATACGTCTTTCTTTGACTGTAACTTTATTGCGACTAAAAAATATAAACTAGATGCAATTCGATGGACGGGCGTGCCGCGGTGCTAGTAACTTATCACATAGGTTTTTTACATTAACATGCCGCCCACCAAAGGAGCCTTAAGGGTCCTTTATAACATCTTCTTACTTACTTGCAAAAATAAATTGTAATAGAACATAATATACTTAGAACATAAAAATTTAATCGAAACGTTACACATGCTCATTTTACTTAAGAGTTTACATACATTTCATAAAAATAAATTGGGATACAGAAACTATTTGAATTGATTACATACATACTTGAACATCTTGCAATTAACGAAAATAACAATAAATTAAATATTAATCAATGTCTACGGGTAAGGGGCACAATTTAATTGCACTTCGTTTCACAATACGATTGCCACATTTGACACTGTAAACGCGCGTCACTCCATCATCACCGGGGTGTTTAGCAGTGATGCGACCCAGTAACCACTTGCCAGGTGGAAGGTTGTCACCCTTAAGAAGAACAATGTGTCCGACATCCATTTCCTTCACATTTTTAGTCCATTTGGACCTTTGTTGTAATCTAGACAGGTATTCTGATTGCCATCTGTGCCAAAAGTCGGATAATAATTTTTGAAGGTGTTGCCATCTTGATAAATAGCTGACTGGAACGTCTTTAAGGTTGGGGCTTGGTATAGTGATTGGAGCTTCGCCGATTAAAAAATGTCCAGGCGTAAGTGGAGGCGTGTCTATATCTGACTCGTCTACAGCGTTTAGAGGTCTGGAGTTCAGACACGCTTCTATTTCGCAGAGAAGAGTCGTCATTTCTTCGTAAGTTAAGTTCGAGGTCAAGATTCTTTTCAGGTGATATTTCATCGATTTGACTCCTGCTTCTACTAAGCCGGCCATGTGTGGGCTGTACGCCGGTAAAAAATGCCATTGGGTTCCATCAAGGGCAAGAGATTCTGCAATGTGGCCTTCAAATTCTAACTTAGCTTCTGCCCAGGTTGCTGCTAGCTCCTTATTAGCTCCAATAAAGTTTTGGCCTCTGTCACTCCACAGGTGGGCACATTTCCCACGCCTTGCTACAAAGCGTTTCATGCAACCGATAAAGGCTTCGGACGTCATATCTCCAACTAATTCGAGGTGAATGGCTTTCGTGGACATGCAAATAAAAATGCATACATATGCCTTCGTCGTTCTCACTCCTCGACCCTTGGACGTCAGTATGTGAAATGGGCCCGCAAAATCTACACCACTGTGCAAAAATGGTCTTGCTGGAGTTACTCTTTGACGAGGTAAGTCTCCCATTAGCTGTGATCTTACGCTTGCTCGTTGCTTGGCACATATTAAACATTTTCTAAATTTTTCTTTTACTACATTCTTTGCTTTCAGAATCCAGTACTTCGACCGTAAGTATCCCAACATTATTTGCGGTCCACCGTGCAGCGTCTTCAAATGGGAATCAGCGACAATGAGCTTGGACAGGTAAGTATCATGGTCTAGTATTACAGGATGTATACCATCTTCGTTGAGGTCAGCATGCCGTAATCTACCGCCCACCCTGAGGATACCTTCATCATCAAGGTAAGGATTTAAGGATTTTAATTTACTTTTTTCTTGTATTCTTCCCTTTGCTTTTAAATAATTTATATCTTCTTCAAAACTTTCTTGTTGTGTTATCTTTATGCATGTTTTTAGGGCTTCATCCAACTCAAGCGTGGTGACAGGTGCATCTTTAATTTGTAACTTATTTCCTTTTAAGAATCTTTTGCTGTAAGTTATGACTTTGAGTAGTTCTGTTAAGTTATCACAAATGTCGAATTTTGTACTTAAACTTTTTTCGGTTTCTGTTTTCAAGTTTGTTTCTATTATTTCCATTGTAGTTGTATTATTAGGTTTAGAATAAATTATCTCTTCATTTCTTAGCCACTCAGGGCCTTTCCACCAAAGAGTAGCTGCTTTGAGATCTGACAAGGGCAAACCTCTTGAGGCCAGATCGGCGGGATTGTCTGATGATTGGACATGATACCAATTGTGATTGCCGATGTCTTCAAGTATCTCGACGACTCTGTTTCGGACGTACGTGTTCCATTTTGTAGGGTCTCCATTTAGCCATGACAGTACTATCGTTGAGTCAGTCCACGCATACATTTGTCCTGCGGGTATTCTCATTGCTTCCTTAATTTGTTTCAGTAGACCAGAAAGTAATACTGCACCATTCAGCTCAAGGCGTGGTATGGACTTCGATTTGACTGGAGCAACTCTAGTTTTAGCTGCGATAATTGTCGTTTTTACTTCTTCTGGGGTCTGTACTCTCATGTACGCGACCGCACCGTAGCCTCGATTGGATGCATCGCAGAAACCATGAACTGAAACATTCTTCGTTATGTTCTCAGATGTTTGGAGCCATCGATCTATCTCGATATCGGGTAAGTGTTGAAAACTATTTCTTAGATCAATCCATTCTTGAGCAATTGTCTCATCAACTCTTTCATCCCACGTTATGCCTTGTAACCATAGTTTCTGAATCAGTAGCTTTGCAGGCAGAATGGCAGGCGCTAACCAGCCAAGCGGATCAAATAAACGTTGAATATCAGAGAGGATGGTTCTTTTAGTTATGGGATCAGTAATGGCAGGTAAGTTTAAGTTGTACTGAAACTTATCAGTTCCCATATTCCATTGTAATCCAAGTGCTCTGATGCTACCATCGATAGTGATATCTAGTTTAACCTTGGTACTTCTTTGATCAGATTCAAATTGTTTTAGGAATTCAGCGTTGTTAGAGCACCACTTTTGGAGAGCGAAACCTCCTCTTCTTAATATGGACTCAATATCTTTTGCAGTTTTAATGGCTTCTTCTAGATTATCCTTTCCAGACATAAGATCGTCCATGTAAAAGTCTTGTTTAATAATTGCTGCAGCATCGGGATGATCTTGGCCTTCGTCATCAGCGACTTGATGGAGCGTCCGGACAGCAAGGTAAGGAGCTGAAGCTGTTCCAAACGTCACTCTCTTAAGTCTGTAGTCTTTTACAGGCTCATCTTTGTCACTGCGCCAGACGATTCTTTGAAGGTCTCTATCTTCTTTAGTCACGAGAATCTGACGGTACATTTTTTGTATGTCTGCAACGAAGCAAACTTCTTTTGTACGCCATCTAAGAATTAAGCTTCTTAGGTCATCTTGAAGTTGTGGCCCTACTAGCAATTCATCGTTGAGCGAAATTGCATTAGTACCTTTCTGTGAAGCATTAAATACTAGCCTCACACGCGAAGTTTCCCTTTCAGTTTTTACTATGGCGAGATGTGGTAAGTACACGGCAGGTTTCTTTATTTCTTCCTTTGGCACCTCTTCCATGTGATCTAATTCTTTGTATTCCTCCATCACTCTTGTATACTCCTTTCTTAAACTTTCGTTCTTTTCTAATCTTCTTTCTTGTTGATATAGCCGTTTTAGTGCTATATCTCTTGTATTTCCTTCAGTACATAGTAGTTTATCTTGTTTAGTTGGTAGTTTTACTATATATCTTCCTTCGCTTGTTCGGGAGGTGGTTGTTTTATATAGATGTTCACATTTCTTCTCTAATGGTGTGGGTAATGTAGCTTTGTATGAGTCTTGCTCCCACATGCTTTTCAACATGTCATCCAGTTCAAGGTTGGTGTGCATGCTGATTATATTTTCATCTCCTGGTTTCTTACTATGTATTTTCCCAAACAGAATCCACCCCAGGCTGGTGTTTTGTGCACATGGTGTACCTGGAGGACCCTTGATAATTTCACCCTTAATAATTTGGGAACATACATCGACACCTAGCAACATGTCTACTCGTTCTGGTTGTGAGTATCTTGGATCGGCCAGAACGAGACCTTGTAAGTGTGGCCAGGCGTTGTTGGAGATAGCTTTTGTTGGAAGTCTTGTGGTGAGTCGCGTAGGCATTATATAAGCTTTGATTTTTAGTTCTACTTGTTCTCCTACTTGATTGTTTCTGGGTAAGACGTATAATTCTGTTGCTTGCTTTACTGTGGTAGTTGTCGATCCAATACCCGTGATTGTTGCATTGCTTCTTGTTCTTTTTAGCTTTAATGTTTGCACGGCTCTCTCGCTTATAAAACTCGCTTGTGAGCCTAAGTCAACAAGAGCCTTTACTGTTGTATTGTTTCCGTATTCATCCCTTATCATAACGATTGCTGTAGCCAATAACGCTACGCCTGATATTTTGGTCGGAGTGCCCTCGATTCTGGTGTTGACTTGTAAATTTTCGCCATTGTCTTCACTGGATACTGCAGGTACTGTTTCTGACGACGTCTTATTAACAGATGTTGTAACTGGTGCTGTAGATTGATGTAACATCGTGTGATGAGATTTGCGGCACGTGCGGCAGAATTGCGGAATGCGGCAGCGAGAGGCTTGGTGTCCAAAAGAGAGGCAATTAAAACAAATATTGTTCTCCTTAACATAAGAGCCTCTTTCCACTGGAGAGAGCTTGGCAAAGTCTCCGCAGTGACTCAATGTATGGTCACCTTTACATCTTGCACACGACTTCTTCTTGCTTGGCTCTTCGGATTTATTGGTTACGTGAAATACCTTTTCCTTCACCGTCTTCTCCCTTGTTGAGCTTGAACTGGTACCAGGTGCAACCAGTTCTAGCGTTCTAAATTTTGTCTCTAAAAATGTCTTTAGCTCTTCCCATTTCGGTAGCTCTTCGGTATTTTCCTTGTAGGCGAAGTCTTCCCATTGTTTTTGTGACTCTGGGTCCAACTTCTGTGCGACCAGAAATATTATTAAAGGATCCCAAGAGTCGGTCGGCACTTTTTGATTGTTTAAGCAGTTGATTACTTCGCTCGTCGTATCTAGTAAGTGTTTTATATGTTGAGCGGACTGTATGTGTGATGTACTTTTGCGTAGGGAAAATAATCTTTTAAGTAGGGAGTTCACTATAAGTCGTTTGTTACCAAAACGGTTATTGAGAGTTTCCCAGGCGAGGGTGTAGTTGTCGTCTGTGACTTGAATGTTCTTCAATAATGCTGCTGCCTCACCCTTAAGACTTGTCTTTAAGTAGTGTAACCGCTGTACATTTGTTAAAGAAGGATCTTCATGCACCATAGAAACAAATAAATCTTTATACGCCGGAAATTGTTCATAACCTCCTTCAAAAACGGGCAAATGTATTTTCGGAAGATGCACATTCGAATGTCTGCATGACGTCATGTTAGGTATCGACGCCGATCCACTTGAAGTTAACTGAGAAATCATGTCCTGTAGATCGCCTCGTAGTACATTGTATAAGTCTTCGTAAATATAAAATTCTTCGTTTAAGAAATATGGAATGGTCCCCTTAAGTTCCTTAGGTGTTATCTTAATGAGACAATCGTGAGCGTTTTTGAATGTTCTCCAGTAATCGTCTACGATTTGTATGCGCGCCTCCAAGTAACCTTTTGTTAATCTTGCTTTGGGAGTTTTCTTCAAGTTGACTTGAGTTTTTCTTAACAACGTAGCTGTATCTTCTAGTATATTTAACATATGAGTTTGATCTTGAGTTGTAGGCGCCATGATTAATAGTCAAAACAAGGTAAAATAATGTGTTTCACTCTGGGCGTCCGAATAATATTCGTAAGTTATGTTATGAACTTGTTTACTTGCACTCAAACCGCGCTGACTCGATGCGCTATTGTCTTCTTACTAGTGCCGCGGTGCTAGTAACTTATCACATAGGTTTTTTACATTAACACTTATCCATCATCGGTTAAATATGAACCAGTTGAGGCTGCCTATATTTAATGTTTAAAACTTTGAATAAACAATCTGTATTTTAAATTGAATCAACGAGAAGTGATCTTCTTACCTATGTCTAAAATTACTAAGTAGAAATTTTAAGTAGGTACCTAGTAGATTTTGTATGGGTTATAGGTACCTACCCATTAGATTGCTATTAGCTGAAATCTGTGGCTGAACCAAATTGTAGCCTATCGAGTGCAATGACCACCACCATTTTCTTTACATGTTTTTGTGAATATAAATAATTTTTAAGCACCTTACCTTTTTAATTTATATCACCTGAGTGATAGTGTAACCAACTTCTGGCAGTATGAAAGAGCTTTAAATTAAATAGGTAATTGTTTTTTTCCTATAATTTATTAGATAAGTAATAATAGAGACGTACCTAACTAATTTTAGTATTATGAGAATTCAGGTGGGCTGAGTACTTTGAATCGGTTTTTTTTTAATATAAACTTAGGGTTTTATCACACTAACAACAGGGCAGACTTCTGATTTTTTATTACATAATACTATTAATGGCACACAGTCACATTGATAGAGCCCTTAAATCTATATAATTATTATTTTATACGAGTATTTAAATGATATTTTATTATAAAGTGTATCATACTTAAATCGCAGGCATTTGGACCTAGGTATATTTTATTGTAAAAAATTGGTTTAATTTCTTCAATAGCATTTTCTGTGTATGTAGGTACTAACATAATAAAAAGTGTTACTTTGCACCAAACACGAGAAGGTTTTTAGGTCATAACTACTTTATAATTAGGTGTTTGGTGCTAGGTACTAAATTATAGGTACCAAGGTGTAATAAGTTATAACGAATAATTACAGCTCGCAATTTTTCTTTAAAAAAAACAGCTGAGTTATTCGTTGCAAGTTGCCAGCGGTAGGTACCAGGGCGGCAGATTTGCGAGGTGTTATTACAGGGCGGGCTACCGGCCGGCTGATTTACGAGACCTCCGCCTTCGAGGTCGGGTCGCTGCTGCACGCTGCCGCTCGCTGCCGCTCGCTGCCGCCTGCTGCCGCCTGCTGCCGCCTGCTGCTGCATGCTGCTCGGCGCACGCGATGCGAGTACACGCCGGCGATGTGAAAAGCACTTCGACGTTGAACACGGAATAATGTCTAATGTAATGCAATAGTATCGTTCAAACCTGTTTTAGAATCTATTTTTGAAATGAGTAAAAGAATTAGTCAATTTATTTTTAGTTTTATTTCCATCCCCATTAGGCTATAAAAGCTATAAAAGGAAATCTTACTATCTTTTTTAAGTTCAATTTAGATCTGAAAAACTGACAAAGGTAGCTTTTAAATACCTCCGTGCAAACAAAGTTTCCGTGGTATTTCAAAATCTAATTAACAAGGGAAGTCGCGTGAAACAGCTACTGCCTCAACAAATCGAACAAAACACAATGATACTGAGAAAAATGTAATGGTTGTAGATCACGAATAAAATCATCTAAGTAGGTACCTAGTTATCACTTTCTGAAAGGTAAGTAATTGCCTTGTTAAAGCGCTTGAAATTAATTTAGTTTACACCCAGGTATTTTCATAACGCTTATACAGGTTATACAGGGTCATTTTACTACTTTTATATTATACTTTTATATTTTTATACTTTTATATTATAGGTATTCATTTTTATAGGTGCCTATTAAGAGAACCTAAATAGGCCTTAATTACATAAAAGTCGAAGCTCTATAAACTTACTGGATGGGTGGTAGCAGAAGGATAGCTCACCAAATGTAACTGTAGGTAAATGCAAATTATAATAATAGTCAAGTAACACAGTTTACTCAGTTGAATACAGTATCATAAATTAAAAGATCGTGTAGGTAGGTACCTCAGGTAGGTACGTATTAATTTGGAGTTTCTGTACCTAGGTACCTAACGAACGCACTGAATTCAGATATTTACGTAATTTTCAAAATAATATTAATTTTCAATAATATTATTATAGGTGGGTAGGTAGGTACCTACACAACTTTCGTAAGGCTGTTTATCCACCGCAGATATCGGGATTCGGGACGTCACCGAGAATGGAAAGATGACACCGAAGTAGCGATAACTTTTACTATATAGGCCTGTGTCCACGACACGACCGTCACGTCATATTGATCTCAATCAGAAATATCTATCTCGTTCTCGTTGACGTCCCGGTGAGCGGTGGACAGGTGGCCTAACGTGCGTTTTCATGCACTTATTTATTGTTATTGAATGATTTCACGACTACCTACGTTCAGTGAACATAACAAAAACCATTACAAAAAGGAGCTCGTTTTTTTTAATTAAAATAAAAAATAGTCACCGTAACAAGTTTATCAGTTTCATATACAAACCTACAATAACGAGCACCTAAATTACCATAGAATCAGGTTAAGGTCATAAGGGCAGGTGCACACTGGGCGGACGGCGCGATGGCGGCGATAAGACGCGTCGTCACGGTGACACGCGGCGGCGGAGCGGCGTGACATCGGCCGAGTGTGGCGCTGACTTCGCTGTAAACAATTACCTGCTTCCTGTACTACGATAAGAATAAACACCGAATCAAAATGACTATTTAGTTGTTTGGTTTCGGCTACGCTCACTAAGAAGGTAAGTTGACTCTACCAACAGAAGTAACACATATCGTGGATCAACAGAATATCGTGGATCTAACTGGTATTTTTTACACAATTTTATCTAAAAAAACTTTGCTACTTAGATAATATCCTAAGAATATAATATTGTCCGATTGATAGGTACAGTAAAACTACCAACTGGATATAATGATTGATACTATTGTACCTAATCATATATTTTTTTTTAATCATACTAACGTAACGAACGTTCAACACGTTCGGTATTACATACCAATTAACCCTAGTAATATGTGCATAATTATCCTAATAAAAAATGTAATACATATTATGAATTTAATTAATTTAAATCTAAATCTTTGTACTTTGTGCAGTAGATATTAATTTTTATCCCGTGATCGAAATTCACGCGGACAAAGTCACAGATAAATCAATGAAGTTTGTCATAAGTAATTAATTGGTAACTTTGAATCAAACCACAATATATACTTTTCTAGGCTTTCGGACGAAAGGCTACGGTAATCAGTATTATTAGAGTAAGTAACCCGTTAAAGGTGAACCGGAAACATAAATTAGTGGCACAACACAACCGCGGCACGAGTCGCGGCGCGGCGCATGTGCAGCGTCGGCGGCCGCGGCCTGGCACCTGTCACAAGACCAATTTATTGCCACACACTCACTCTACAGAACCCTATAACTATTATTGGGCCGACCCGGAAATCGAACACAGGACCTTGTGATACGCGGCTAAATTTAGGTAGGTACTTCTCAGTCAAACTAAAGCACTTCACTGTGATACAATGTTTCGGATACACAGTTTCGGAAAAAAAATGTATACGTTTTTCTGATTCAATATGTTCGTTTCCGAAACAAACATTTTCTATCAGAAACACGTACCTACCTAGACTTTGTTCCAGAAACTGTATATTGATCCAAAACATTGTAAGTATCTCAGTCAATATTTTTTTCACTTCAATCGAAGTCAAAGTGCAAATTATCTGCTGATTATTGCCCAAACTAAGGAATTTTTATTATTATGAACACTTATATGGGTCCCGAATTACATGTGGGTTTCTAAATTATAGGCAGCTCTACAGGCCCATCGATAAGCAATTTTATTGTGAGTACTTTCATACACATATTATTAATAAAGCCAATAAATCCTCCGCGCGCCGCCGGCGATCAATTACCGATACACGGATACAACTTCGATACACAGATGGCGCTGTCGACATCGCGTCCGATGTATCGATACTGGCCGATAACCGCGCTGTGCCCTCTAAAGGGGACACGCAAGGCTCTTTCACAGTTTTATGGAAGTTTATTGAACATTTCCGGTGACATTTTTTAACTTTTTTACCGTCGTAGGCTGCGCCGAGGACGGCTGGCGGTTACTGCTCGTGAGCCCGGTTCGGCTTAAATGGGACATTTTTTATTGGAAATTGACAAGGATCGAATGACAACAACGAATTATGGTTTTATAGTAAAGTATATTTAATTTTTATCGATGACAGCTTTGCGCTACAATGGGCACTTACCTACACTTTCTCTAATTAGGTACTTTGACATTATCAGGCAGAATTTATTGGAGGGTTTTCAGGAAAGAGCTTTGTAACCCCTTTTTATATACCAATGTAGGACACGAGTATTAAATAAATAAATATATACGGGATATTTTACACATCGCAATCTAGCCCCAAAGTAAGCGATAGCTTGTGTTATGGGTACTAGATAACTAATACATACATACTATTAAACATAAATACAATATATTGAAAAACACACAGACACTGGAAAACATTCATGCTCATCACTCAAACATTTACCAGTAGTGGGAATCGAACCCACGACCTCCGGCGCAGACAGCAGGTTCGCTACCACTACGCCATTCGGTCTTCAGAATGAGAGGGATTTGGCCATACCCCAACACGTCGAATCAGGGTTGGCGGGTTTCGCACAACTTTGAGGCAGAGAACATGTGCTGAACTCTCAGGCATGCAGTTTTTAGGGTTCCGTATTCTCCCGACAAATGTCTTTATTTACTGAGCAATTAGTGACATTAACTCGCAGTTTCCACAAACACACTTGCCTAACTCCGAAAAGTTACAATTTGGGATGCGAAGCCCGACCGCCTGATGAGAGGCAGAGGTTTGAACCAAAGGGCTTCATGATGTCGGACTTGTTTGGATAACTACTTAAGCTTTATTTAAAACTTAAAATGCATGCTTGGTTTTATATTTCACAAATGAGTTTTATGCGACGTCCTATCTACTTTCCACGCGTCTCGGGTTCGATTCCCGGCCACATATGAGAGGGATTTGGCCAAAGCCCACCACGCTAACCAAGTGCAGGTTGGCGGGGCTATAACACTTAAGAACATTGTGGTGAACTCTTTGGCATCTGGGTTCTCTTGGAATGTTTTTGTTCACTATAAAACAAGTGTTATTCAGTTAACACAAACACAATTCAAATAGAATCCTTTAACATGTTACACTGAAAAATCAGAAGTGCGTGCCCGGAATTAGAATTACCAACCCTTTGATAAGAGACGGAGGTTTGAATCAATGGGAACTGCTTCTAAGTAAATACTTACCTAATGCTGAAAATAAGCTCGTGAAATTTTATCAAAATTTTCAATGGTTAATTCACAAATTAGCGAAAAAATATCGCCACTTATAACATTGACACACACGCGATCTGCCAATCGGTCGCGGAGTCGAACCCGTGGCGATTTGTGTCAATTACCGCGCAATTTCCCGCTCCGCCATCGGCGCCGGGTGAAATGCTCGGTACGGCCATTTAGCAGCATTACCCGCACGCAAAGTGCGCACGCGCCCTAATGCTGAGGACGGAACGCACCTGCGAGAAAGAGCCTAAATGAGTATAATTTGAGCCATTCACAACAAAGTGGTGCGATCTCTTAATAAAGTTAAATTTTAGTGTGTGGTCCGCGCTGTGGCAGGAATGTGGATGGCTTCATTTGAGTTGAAATAATTGTTAAATTCACTACGAAGAAACTACCTACATAAAAATCGAGTTTCTCCTCATAAATTACCGTATGGATTTTCACACTTATTTGTAACTTTTCTTATGAACTTTCTAGCTTTCCGCTCGCTGCTAAGTGCACAAGTAAGCATCCAACCTTGAAGTCCTTATGGTGAGGCTACATTTGATGAAGTTTGGGGAATATTCGCACTATCGCCGTATCTAAGTGTGACCAGAGGTAGGAGCTTTTAATTTCTATCCAAAGGCGAAAAAATTGAACGGCAACATAAGACATAATATAAGAATATCGCTTTACACGACAGTGCTGCACGAATATTTGCTCGATGTAGGCACAATACAAATCAAAAACCTGTCAAGTGCGAGTCGGACTCGTGCACTGAAGGTTCCGTACTTCAACCGGAGGAATAAAACCATAAAACCTGTCAAGTGCGAGTCGGACTCGCGCACTGAGGGTTCCGTACTACAACCGGAGGAATAAAACCAAAAAAACCACTTTTCTTATCGAACCGCAAAACTAACTTTGTTTTTAAAGGTTTATTGTAAATATCAAAAAAACTACTTATTAGATCTCGTTCAAACCAATTATCGGTGGAAGTTTGCATAGTAGTGTACATCATATATTTTTTTTAGTTTTATCATACTCTTATTTTAGAAGTTACAGGGGGGGGGGGGGGGACACACATTTTACCACTTTGGAAGTGTCTCTCGCGCAAGCTATTCATTTTAGAAAAAAATGATATTAGAAACCTTAGTATCATTTTTGAAGACCTATCCATAGATACCCCACACATATGGGTTTGATGAAAAAAAAAATTTTGAGTTTCAGTTCTAAGTATGGGGCACCCCCAAAATTTATTACTTTTTTTAAAATTTTGTGTGAAAACCTTAATGCGGTTCACAGAATACATCTACTTACCAAGTTTCAACAGTATAGCTCTTATAGTTTCGGAAAAAGTGGCTGTGACATACGGACGGACAGACGGACAGACGGACAGACGGACAGACAGACATGACGAATTTATAAGAGTTCCGTTTTTTGCCATTCGGCTACGGAACCCTAAAAAGCTCTATTAAATTTAATTTAATTTATCAATTTGAAATTTAAATACAATTTAAAGTAGCTTTAATATCTCGAATGTGAAAACTTTAACATTAGCTGATATTTTGCTGAAAAACAGGTATATCTTTAAAAAAAAAAATATGAGCCTATGGTTCCAGAGGGGCGTGGGCGGCGCCGCGTGCGCAGGCGCAGCCTACGCGGTCACGTCGCGACGCCGCTATTTATACCCGCCAATCGCCAGCAGCCGTGAACGCTACTAACTACAAAGGCCTGTTGATGCACTATACAGTTTGTAAAAGTACTCGCACAACTAACCGACGCAGCTTTATTAATATAGTGACTTCTCCACTACACTTGATGATCATCACTAAGCTAAGTAATCATCCCTGAGACGTTTACGAAGTGCAGTACTGGTTTGGCATTAACAAAAGTAATAATTAAAACTAGAGCAGTTTAGGGACGAGTTTGTTGGAGCAGGAAATTCTGATATAGACCAACCTACCTATCTGTGAAAGCTAAATTATTCTGCTAAAGTAAAAAATACTATACACAGTTCTGGGGATTGGGATGCACCAGGTAAATCTAACAAAGTAACAAATATCACTTAACATCAGGTGAATGGCTCCTCGCATCATTTTTACGGTGAAAACACCATGTCCCATAAATAAGATCACATGATTATTTTAATACGACCATTTCCTCGGCAGGTACCTCGGTATGTCAGGGCACGGTAAATATTGCCTAAATGGTAGAAAAAGTCCGTGAGAGCACAATTAGGCTCGACGTGATGGGCCGTGAAAGGGTGGCCGCTATTGATGGTGTGTATTTATCACGCGCGGTGCGGAACACCTGCTGGTGCTACGATGAGAGCGCACACCACCGACACCACTCCCGCGCAGGCCATGGAACTGCAGACTGAGGCTTCGCGGCAGGCGTCAAATCAAATCTAAGCAATAACTGTAACTGATGGTAGTCGTTTTCTCGTTAGATGAAAACTTTTTAAAGGAATAGGATCTTGGCAATCTTACCTCAAATAGCTCGGAGCTGTATTGGACTAGGATGACCACTTGTAATATGAATCCATCACTCTACTTATATTTACAATGTTTTGGGTCAGTTGAAGAACAAAATTTAGTTTTGTGAGCTACGCTGGGTTACTTGTCCAACTTTATCCAGGCCCCTCGTTGATGATAGTATTTAGCTAGGAGAGACAAATATATAAATCGTTTTTCTTGTATTTATTTATTTATTTTTCTTTTATTTTTTAGTTGAAGGAAATTAGACCCAGCAAAGTCTGTGTCCTACATTAGACTGTAACGGGTATAGTTGATTATGATGAGAGTTTAATTTTAAGATAGAGTTAATATATTCATAATATATTCATAATAATAATTATATTGATAATTATTTATAGCCCGATGCAGAACTAATACCTTATCTTTTATCTGTCCTATGATATCCGCTTGTTTAGCACCGCTCCGCTCTTCGCTGTCACTTCTGTGTGGAGGCCGTGGCTCCAGGGTGCAATGATTGCCCGCGGAGCGCGGCTCGGGCTCGTCTAATGTTTTATTAGCCCGCGGTCGGCTGCGGCTGGTGCCCGGAATGCCTTCAAATATTTCCATTCAATGCTCATGTTGACTCAGTGTGATTGAAATTAGGGTAAGGTTCATCAACTGACAGCGTGTTTATTATTGCTTGTTTATTTTACTTTTCTTCAAACTTGTTTTTGTCAGTTTCAGCTGTGAACATTTCTAGTTTATGATTCGGTTTCTGTATTAATTTATCGAATAAATGACATACGAGGCCGGGTTTATTATAACATGTTCAATCAACGATTAAGATTTCTGTTTTTAATGGAATCTTAATTTTTCCAAAGTAGTTCAGATGATAAACCAAGTAGATTAATTGTATATATTAGTAAGTATCTAGTATACTCATACTTGGATGAAATTTCTTGTGGTGCGGTCTTCTCGATCGAATCGACTTATTGAGAACTTACGAAAGCAAGGGTTTAAAACTTGATGTTGAATTCAAATTGCCCAAGGAACAATCTTTGTTGTTTGAGTTTTAATAATGCTACGAAGTCTTTTGCGTTAATTTGAACTGCATTTTTAAGATTATGAAGTACTTAAGTATTGATTACATTGATGAACATTCTAAACTTTTGCGTGAACTTATCTATTTTACATAGTGCAGGTAAAAAATGTAGCAGACCTATAATTTATCTCTGATGTAATTTTGATAAATTTAAATGTTCAGAAATTAAGTTGTGCTGATCAAAATGTTGTCATCAACGGGGCTGACATTCTGCTTTAATAGCAGAGAAGCTCTTTGTTAATAAATTAGAATTAAAAAAAAAATGTTCAGAAATCATTCATTTTAAAGTTAAATCTACTAGGGACACTTTGCGCTCACACTCTCAATACCCAACCTCGTCCTCAGTCAAGATTTGCCGTTGGATTTTATAGACGTTTTCTTGAATTTGGTTTCCAATAATGCGATATATTAGAGGCTAGACGACGTACAGGCTATCAGCATTAAGACATGTGTTGCAACGGGACTTTAGTCCGCAGTAAGCTCCCAGTCCCCAGCGTCGATAGATCTCTGTGCACAGGCGCAGTATAGATCCCACGCGCCGCGCCGCGCCAAACTGGTCGATCGGCTCTTGCGCAACGCTAACACTACAGTTGGTTTCCAATTTTATGTTGACCGGTTTCCGAGTTGTCTTAGCCTTCTAATTTCGGCTCGTTTAGATTGGAAAATACGTCGCCGCGGAAGATATCCACGCATATCTCACCGAATGTGGAACTCTCTAATTAACGACACCGATCAGGTGGAGGCTAGAGACCGACCGATTGGAAACTTTTACGTTGAAATATTAAGTTTTTATTTTATTTAATTTGCTCCATAATTTACTTCAATATTAATTCGTAAATTAAAATTCTACGCTAAGTGGAACTAACTCGTAATTTCTCTATTAACTGACAGATCAATAACTCATGTTTAATTCAAACACTGAGCACCTTACGTAGCTATTTATTTTATTTTATTTAAATTACTTTTCTCCGTAGTGTCTAGAGATCGACAGCATCAGGAGTTAGTGGGTCTCAGCATGCGATCGTTCGCCGCCGGCTGTCGAGAGATTCCCTAAATTCATAACAATTTTATACTGATACCTAATCAGTATGCATTCCTCTTTTCGCTGCAAATACAATTTTTTTCGTTAAGATATATGCGTATTTTTATTTAATTTTAGTAGACACGTCTCGTATTAAGTGGTGATACCTCAAAGTGGTCGGTGATCCATGCCTCACGTCAGAGGTCGTCAGTTCAAATCCCAGACACGCATTACACATACAGTCTAGAAAGAGTAAGTACCTACTGTGAGTACCTTCTTATCTTCACGTAAAAAGGGTTTTGCTCCCTCGTTTCTGATACGCTAAGGTGCGGAATACCCTTCCGACCTCCGTCTTTCCAACCATCTACTATGTGCGTAAGAAGGTTGCACTTTCGGTATCATGACGTAGCATCAAAGTTCTAGCCATATGCCATATTGCCATAAATTACATAATATGATAGATGGAAGTGGAACGAAATTCTAATATTGTATGAAAATGATTACAAAATTGCGGATCTCCATGTCACAGAACACTAAATAGTACCAGAAGGTTCACTCCGCACGATTATTTAAAGAAATAGCGACTCTAGCGCTGACACAAAAAGTGCAATTAAGTTCGCAATAGCGCCTGGCCCCGCCCTCAAAATCGACACGCAACAAACGCAATGTTGTGGTCTCTTTCTATCACCTAACTTTATCTCTTACGACGTACTAGGGCTGCCGTAGTCAGACGGCGCGTAAAAAAGACCGTACAGCACTAGCGCATGCAACTCGGCCCGTGAGCGGCAACCAGGACGGCCTCGTGATAAGTGAGACTGGCCTGTCCATGTAATATGCCTGTATGGCTGGAGCTCTAGGTGTGATAATTGTCTATTTAAAAAACTATGCTGCGACAGCGGTGCTGGACGCTGGTGTTGGGTGTAAGACCGTCGACGGCAGTGAGCGCACCGTTGGTCACAGGCACAGGTCGGCGCTGCGCCGGCGCGTGGGCGCGTACAAATACTGCCAGCGGGGAGCGCGCACAAATCAACGCGCCCGCGCCGACCGACGCAGGACCCCCGGAGCCCGACACAGGGCTGGTACCAGCTCGTTGAGCCTCAACCTGGTGTAGTCTTCAGTAATGAGCTCGTCTCCATAGTCCGAGCGGTATAGTGCCGGGTAGTGTTTACCATAATGACAAAGACTTCCGAAATAATTCAATCTGCTCACAAGAAACCAAAACAATCTCATGTGGGTTTGTTTGGAAGGCAAGTGACAAAGATTTTTTGGGAGGGTAAGTGCAGATTTTCCTGGCAGTTCTTCACAAACAGTTACAAAAAAGCTTTCCGAACGTGGTCGTGAGATTTCTTAAGTGTCTGTATGTTATGCCTGTGTGAAAGAATTTTTTTTTTTCAAGTATAATCACCAATATACGTACACCTAAGCTGGTTGTCAGAGCCCTGTACTTCTTGTTCAGCCCTGCAGGGCCAAGGCTTCCCGTAGCGAGCGCCGCGCCGACACATCGCACCTCAGAGACTGAGGGATCACGGGGACACGCTATTTGCGGCACACACACACACACATATTTAAGCACTATTAACACTCGTAATAATCATCACAAGTCATAAATGCTGAAGTGGGCAATGGGTCTATTTCTCAGAGTGAGTTAGTTTTTTGGAACCAGAATACACAAGACTCACATTTTCCTTTGTCGCTAGGACTTAGTAAAAGGGTGGATTTATAATATAATGAAAGAGATGTAATTTTCTATTAATAAAAACAAAACATAATACTGTAATGCGATATAAACTTCCGCCGTGGACGTACAAAAAACTACGATAAACGAAACCACTCATCACGTCTAAAATAACTAAACGCGTCTATAATAAAGAGCGATAAAATTGTTACACATCCTCAAACGCCGCAACGTTGCGTCGCCGATTAACTCTTACGAAAATTGTCCTTTAGGAACTTTTTCCTCGGCGGGCTGTGACAGGACCATTATAAAATTAGGATCGTTTTAGTAATGATAGGGCGGGGGTCGCCGGGGGCCGATCGCGGCCGCCACAAAAACTAAACTCGGGCCACTCCATTATAGTTGCATCCTCGCGTCATTACAGGACCCTTCCGAGGAGCGACGGACAGTTGATTTTGCATTCCTTTCCGCTGACTGCAGTCCGCGAATCGAAACCCTCTTCACTAGTGAGGCTCGATGGCAGCGGAGGAGAGGGACGACAGACGCCGAGGGCGCTCGCCGAGGACCGCAGAAACACAAATCCCGGCTAAACAGACAATAGTGGTGGCAAAAAATGAAACCGAAAGCGAGGCCGGAGGAATTTGGAAACGAAATTCGCGGATCGCATTTTGCGAATAGTCTCGCGTGTTACTGCATTATTATTTAAGTTAGGGTCTTTAAAAATGCCCGTGTTGGGCCGGTGCGGTGGAGAAGAGGTTTTTTTGGGAGCGCGTGCGCGGCGCATAATTGGCGCGCCGGACGCGCAGGAGCGCGCGTTTTTGCGCGTGAGCCATTCGATACCGCCTATAACGGATTTCGCTCGTCACTTGACACCGGGCTATTACCCGCATCGGAAGCTGGCTTTCGAATACCTTTTAGCTTATCAAAAAAGCGGTCCAGTCAATGCGAACACTAAGTGACTATCTGCTAAGCTAGATCTTTTGAAAGCCGGAAACTTCAGTTCCCAGATAATAACTTTAAGGAGCGGCAGTGGCGAGTCAGAATTCAGAAATTAATTAAAGTGCTCCTCGTGAGATTTTTCAATTAACTCAAATGATCATGTCGTTTATAAAATATTAAGCTCTCTCGAAGCGATAAAAACGGAGTAGGAATCCCAATGATCGGCGAGAGCCAAATTCGTGCTCGACGCAGACTGCAGGTAGGAAAAAGGGGTACGAAGCCCTTAAAACATTCGGTCGAGTGTCGCTCCGAGCGATGCTCGACCGCGACTCGTTCCTTTTGCGTCGCATAAAAACTAATTTAGAGGACGGGATCCAATATGATAACAGGAATCCCGTTGGCGCGGCGCGGCCCGGCACAGCCTCGACCTCGCAGCGGCAGATTTTATTATTTAGGCTCGTCGGTCGTCTCCGGGCGGCGACGCGCGACAGCTCGTCCGTCACGTGTCACTCCGCCCGAACACAATGGAATAGACTCCGCAAAAATGGTACGCATGTCGCAGCCGCGACGCGACAGACCCAACAATGGATCGAAAAAACAAACAATCGAATAGAAATCGAAAACAGAGCTCCTTTCGAATGCGGCCGAACGGGATTTTGGAAATCCGGTTTTGATTTTGTTCGGTTTGTTTTCCCGGCCGCCTCCTCGCCATTGTCGCCGCGTCACGCCGGGCCGGGCTTGTACGGCCGCGTAAAAAACCATGGGACATCTCAAATCTAATTCTCCTTACCGAGCGTTTGTTCCATGTTTGTCAAATTCGGTTTGATCGCACGCAGCTGACGCCGCCCTCGACTGCTTTTGTCATCTAAATACATTTGTTTGAATTATCTTTTCCTGTTCTTAATACAATCCTCGCTTTATCGATGTTCATGTCATTGCTCTTAAATCCTCTACCTCTCTACCTTTTTCCTTTGTTATTGATTTCAATATCGTAAGAAACGACAGTGCCTCGGATTGATGATATTTTGAATCTCATCATGAGTTTATCATTAAAGTTTAGAATTTATGGATGCAATGTACTTCTGCACCTTATTAAAGTTTGAGTGAAAGAAAGAAAGAAAGAAAAAACGTTTATTCGGAATCACAACACATAATAATATATAGTCCGCCAGAATACATAATAATTATATTGTGTGAAATTGTGTGATTCCAAAATGGAATCCACTCAACGTTTGCTACGCCCGTGGAGCCTAGATTTGCCCCACGGTCATAGCGCTGGTCTTCCATGGATCCAAATAATATCGGACGATTTATAAATAAATAATTATACTCAAATTTTAGTACGGAATATGCTAAATTATATTTTAAAGTGGGTTAGTGTGTAACGAATATATAACGAATATATAATAAGTAACGAATCAAAATAAACGACTAAAAACTATGGATATAAAGAAAACGTGATATAAAAGGTGATAAAAAATGAAATGCAGACCCGATTTCCAGATTTTATTTCAGAGTTCTCCTCCTAGACGAGTTAGAGACCAATGTTAGTACTCTATGTTTAGCCTGAGAGTCAAGATTGTGCCACAGGTTCTGATAAATCTGTGTTTCTCTAATTTCTACCTTGTCCGCGGTGCGAACACTCGAGAGCGCCTCAACCCGGGTCGATAAAAATTTTTACCGTCTAAAATAGAAAGATAAATGGCCTAGTTGATGTCAAGATTATCGAGATTCAAAATCAAACAAATTACGACGATCCAAGATCCAATCTAGCCGAATCTGAGAGAATTTTTAAGGGGAAAAGCATCCGTAAGTAATTATAATTTTTTTACATACTGCAAGCTTTGCTACAACTGTTACAAGTTAGTCTGAGATCTCACCTGATGCAAGTGAGTGAAGATGCAGCCGAAGATGTTATCGTAGGTACTAGGAACTTGGAAGGCGTAAGTTACGCCTGACAGTTTTTACCCAGCATCGAACTGGGACGCTGAATCGCTTGGCTGTCATTGCTGGTAGGACGGGTAGTAGCCACGGCCGAAGCGTCTTGCCAGACTAGACTTGAGCCAATGTAGAATTTATAAAATCCTCAGTGGCCTATGACGGGAACCCTTACCTTTCTACCAAAGGACTCATGCAAGACGCCGAGAGCGGTGGCATCCTTATGTGGTTGACGTCCAAAAAACTCGCACGAAACTTTTTTCTCCACGTTTCTGATACGAACCGCTAAGGTGTGGAACGACCTTCCAGCCTCCGTGTTTCCAGCCAAGTACAATCTAGGTGTCTTCAAGAGAAGAGTGAATAGGCATTTTCTAGGCAAGCGCGCTCCATCCTAGACCTCATCATTGCTTTCCAACAGGCGTGATTGTCGTCAAGCGCAAGCCTATCTTCAATAAAAAAAAAATCGAACCTGCGACCTCCCACTCGAAGTCACTGCACCATGGGGGTCGACTCAATTATTTTGTAGAGTGTTATGTATTGCTTTGGTGAGTGTTGCGGCTGGTGCGGAGTGGACTGTACCAACCGTCCTGCAAGCGCCGGAGGTGCGGGTCAGAGGGCGGGGTCGCCTCCGCCGGCTCGTGACGTCACCCATTGTTCCCGTTGACGCAGCTATTTACACCAACGACGACAACATACCTACTCTTAACAAGAATGTAGAGCGTAAGCAGGTAGGTGCGAATGTATACATATATGGAAGGGTTTATAGGTAAAATAAAATCAAAATCGAAATCATGAGTTATGGTGTCCGGAGCGAAGATCTTTATGGAAATTTCTTCACGTCTGTTCGTTACTATTTGTGTTAATATTTTGATTCAAGTAGATACATATTACGCATCAAACTATTTGAATTATATCTTGTAACTATTAAATTTATAAGAGTCCGATGTAACTAGCTATAGTGTGAATGCAACGCGTCCTGCACTGAGAAAAGCCCACGAAAAACAGAGGCAGGGAGTTTTATTGTTTGTATTGTGGTATAGTTGTTTAGCAGGGAAGTAAATCTACCAATATTAGCAATAATAACAAAGTAATAATCACCAAAAACTTCAATAAAAAAATGACTGCCGTTAAAATCCTGACATGCCAAAAAAATGTCACAAAAACACCCCAAAACAGAACAAAAAATCACTAACGCAAAAAATAATCTTCGAAGGTGAGAAAATTGGCTAATTATCACGTCGCACAACGCCCTCTGGTTGCGAAATTGCCGCAGCCATTGTTGCTCTGCCTTTATGAAAGGATAATTACCATTTGTTCAGGTGTTCTCCTGCGCCGATGGGCCGCGCCACCATTCACTTGCAAAGCAGGGAGCTTGTGTTTACGTTCCGATGAACACTAATTATCGAAAAAGCGTTGTGCTACATTTTGTCACCCTCGAGCATCGAGTCATGATTTGTAATTGCCGAGTTTTTGAACCAACGTGTGAAATAACGCGACACCTATAAACTTACCGTTCATAGAAATCAGAAAACTTTATGGTACATAATTGTACTGGTACACTAATATAGTAAAAGTCCATAAGAAAGATGAAGAAAAGAGATATAAAAATATAGACATAACATTGAAAAGTAGTAAAACATTTTCAATATTTACATGTTATATTTATGTTAAAAAGTTCCTTCTAATGGAGAAGATTCAGGTGGACCCAACTAAGGAATCGGAAACGTGTGAGAACACAGAGCAAGGAATGACATTTATATGTATGAGAATTTTTGCTCCACCTCATTTCAGATTTGGAAAAAGAACATTAGGTACTAGTACTTTAATCCACGGCGCTAATGGATTCCATTGTCTACCAAGATACTATACCATAATCAAACTTAATAAAAAAAGCTTCAAAAATGAGCATTGGTTCTATTTTTTTTTTCAGAAGAAAAAAAGAGCATAGCTTAAGACCTCTGCTTTGTATTAGAGAGTCGAAAATTCGTGTCCTATAGATGCGCACATCTGACTTCTTGGAGTTACTCGTATGAGTAATCGTATTTACTTTTTAGAAAACTAAATAGCACTTTCTGGCAAAAGAAATTGTCTTGATGAAACATGCATACCTAACAGTTCATAAAAATATTGTCAAAGATGTGAAAAGCTCATCCATTCGCACTGCCACTAAGTTTGCGTGGACGACCATGGCCAAATCAAAATGGGTCGTTAAAAGGGCTTAACAGGAAAAAGCAATTGAAATAACAGATAATGAAAAGAAGAGATCAGAAGGCAAAAACTATGAAATTGCAGAAATCGTCCAACCAGCGGTGGCGCGTGCCTGCGCCTGCGCCGGTAGTGTAATTAATGCGAGTGACAGCAGCAGGTACCTGCCTCCGCGGCGCAAACAATCCGGCGCACGCCGCTCTCAGGTGCATAATCTTTATTTGCACTTTTTGCCTCCACTTCCCCTTTGCATACGTTAACATTTTTGCAATTGTTGACACTAAACGGATTTGTTACGCATCCCTTGCGGTCACTTTCATTTTGCATACCGTTTTAACCACCCTAATCGTCGATCTCATTACTAAATCAATAAATCTTCATACTTTGTACAAACAAAACCGAGATATAATAATCTCTATTTTGAACTAGTTACAGATCACCGAGCGCTTTGTTATCTATTGCAATCATCTTAACAATATATTTTTAGTAATCTAAAATGAAGCTTGAAGCGCCGGGATTAGGTTGAATTTTTGGATGTTCAAAATATCCAGGAGCAATCTTGTCTCGAAATGCGTCTCTTGGATTTTGAGGCTTGTCGTTTTTAATACAGAGCTGTTTTTAGTGTGGCAGGTAGTCGGGAGTCTCACCTGGTCCGCGGGCCGGCAGCTGGCCGCATTGTCTGCTCTTCACTTGACTCGGCAAAGGGATGCGGCGCCGCGTCATGTGAACTAACGGAGTCCTGGGAATGGATGCTCCTGCTGATAATGCGCGTGCTCCTTCAATGGGACAATGGTAACAGGATAGGCTCCTTGCGTAACTCAGGACGACCTACGTCGTTACGTCAGTGTTTAAATTATTAAATTTCACGACATACATTCAATTATATTCTGTACCGATAGCTTGAGTATTTTTTTTCAACTAAACGACTCGAAGTCGATATTTCTTATGACACTGATATCGAATAAAATACCAAAGAGATCGTTTATGAGCATTTACGAAAAATATTGATATCTAAGCAACAGTAAAACGTTAAGTTACGGAGCCGGTTCCGAGAAGGGCGAAATCTAAATTGAGCACACTTAGATAAACCAATTACCTCGCGAGGTTACATAACTCTCGAGATGTAAAAGGCGACTCGGGTATTTTAAGGCAGATGTAAAATTTTATTCCCCAATATTTTATGCAGATGAGCAGTATTCGCCGTTGTCAACTATGTTTTTTAAAGCGCTCGATTTGATGGGAAAAGAAATTATCATAAAAAAAGATACTTTACAAAGCCGGCCACGGCTATCCGTTTCGTATGTCTTGGCGATTTTCTAATAGATCACAGACATTAATATGCTCGGACTGGTTCTCGTGAGATCCGTTAGTGGTTTTATGTAAATTCGTGTTTTATGGCGGCTTCTAGTTTACATTCGAATGCTTCGTCCGAAACTCGCAGCGAAGACGCGCTGGCTGGTCGCGGCATCTGTCTATACTTCGTCCGCTTGTGTACGGGACTTGTTAATGTTATGTGATAAGATAGCGCGATAGCTTAAACCGTAGAAAGTTCCATTTATCACGGATTATGGTCAAACTGTCTATACGTGTAATTTGTCGATTGACATAGTATATGGGAAAGGGTCAGAAGTGTCGTGCACCGCGGTGTCTCCCGCTAACTAACGGTCGAGAAGTGTTGAATATTGTACAAGTTACAAAAGAATTGTTAGATCTCACAGCACACTTATTAAATGTGTTTTAGTTACTGCTAAGTAGATAGTAATGTCGTGATTCATACATTTATTCCACAATATTTGGAAAGAAAAACACGGATAATTTAAAATTATTGCTCTGGCAATATTTAGCTACAAACTCTATGCTAACTTTGGTTTTATCTGTGGTTGAGTTGACCAATAACAGGGGTCTGCCTTTTATGAACGTTGGTAAGATTGACTGAAACTAACCAATAGCATGAAAGGTAGATAAAGTTGTTATGAAAGTTGGTAAAATTGAGCAAGACAGCCAATGAAAGGCTTTTTAAAGTAGTGTGACATCTCGGGGTAAGATAATTTCCAAATTGGTGGGATAAAGGAAAAGTTATAAATAGAAAAAACGACAAGACATTCGGGCATTCTGGGACTCGCATTCGGCATTTTATATTGTGTGTCTGAGTACTTGATATTCTAATTAATAATTAAATAATAACTGTAAATAATTGCTGTTACGTCAACATTAAACAATATTATAAGTATGAAAGAAAGTTTTATTTACAAGTGATTAGTACAAGTCAGAAGTGACAATGGCCTCGCACTCACAGGTATGTAAATATGTGATTCTTCTATTTTGATATTTGTGTGTCATACCCTCAAAATCTCTAATAATAATTGCACTATGATATTTGTGTTGTGCATGAATTTAATAATGTTTTATGAAATTCTAATAATGTTTTGTTGCTCGTAATCCTTGACAAACATCGTCATGATTACAATAAATACTGTTGTATCGTTTGAGGGCAAGTGGCCTGGGCGACTCCTAGGTATTGCGTCTCTTTTGATACTGATAGTGTTTGTGGTGCAAATTAAAGCATTATTAAATATTTTTGCGGAAAATACCATGTTAATTCCTTGATAAAATAAAAATGGTGTTGAGATTACTGCATTATTCATTTGGCCAGAGCTACTCTCTGGTAATGAATTTTTACTTTGGTTTCAGCATTATTATTTTATTATGTATTTTAAAATAAATGGTTTCTTTTTCAAAATGGAAATTCAAAACGAATATTGAAGGTATGACATAATGTCCAATACTAAATCAAGATGGCGCTGTAGGAAGTTAGCTCGCGTTATCATGTCGCCTTCCTGGTTTCTTAAAGCTAAGATTATTAGTAGTACAAATCGCTTTTCATTTCGATCGCGGTCCAGGGTTCGAAGAACATTGGTGGGCAATAATATAATATACGTCGTAGAATGAATCGTCATACTTTTGCAATGGTACCTACTTACTTTCCGTGAGTAACTACCGTCATTTTGTGCAATGATTTTCTTTTCTTGCTGATATTTTAGTATTACTGTTGTTAGCTACCCAGTAAAATTATATAAAAACTCATTATTTCATAATTCATAAATACTTAAAGATACAAAAATTATATTATCTGTATTTTGGTTTGTCACAACTCCAATATGTACGTATGGGAATGAAATCAAATATTAACTACGTCACTTCCGGGCGTGCACAAACCTAGATGCATTCTGATCTTGATTATTATTTTTTTCAAAGGATTCTTTTAAGAACCGCCATATTGTAATCAATCAATACAACATGAAAGTGCAAAATATAAGAAAATATTACTCTGTGATATTGCTACATATTATTACGTATTATAAATAGATCAACTGATGATTAATTAGGAGAGTTGGATGATTAAATTATTTAAAAGTAGGTAGCCAAGTGTGTTATCTGGAATGGTGGTGGCCAAGTGCGTCACCGAAAAGAAGGGTGGCCAAGTGTGTCACCAGTTATAGGGGTTAATAGGGGTGGCCAAGTGCGTCACCGATAATAGGGGTGGTCAAGTGTATCACCGATAATAGGAGTGGCCAAGTGTGTCACTGATAATAAGAGTGGCCAAGTGTGTCACTGATAATAAGAGTGGCCAAGTGTGTCACAACGCATATAGAAGGTAATTAAATATTATACTACAATCAATTAAGGTGGCCAAGTGAGTCACACCAGAACTAGTGGGTGCCAAGTTTTAATATAAATACCCGAATTGATAGAAGGTTTTTATTATTATAATATTTTGTTCAGGTTACGATAGAAATTATACACATAATAATTTTGAAAACTACCTTGCTTTGATAGAGTATGAAATATTCTCATAAATATTTGAATGTAGTTATTGAAAGGTTTTAGAATGTTGAAAACGTGAAATTGAAGGACTTCAATTATTTTAATTTGATAGCTTCTTTACCTATTATTATATTTAAACGCATAGATTAGCATCGAGTAGAGAAACGAATCGGTATTTAATACAATTTTTATTTTTCTGAGGGTCCGGCTGAGCAGAACAAGGCGCGAGGGCGCCCTACCGTAAGGAAGCGGCGGTGCGTACAGGCATCGTCGTCTAAACATCGCACTCGTAAAGCTGCACGAGTGTCGTCCATGACTCCTTGGGTTGTCAATGAGGTCAGTTCTGCTGAATCTATTCCACATCATGTCGATGACACCGGACTTGACAAGAATACATCTACGGGGTTTACTAGTGATGAAGTGATAAAAATGCTCTCTTCAATACAAAAGGAAAAATCTCATCAGTTTTATAGTGATCTTATCAATGTTATACCCTCATTTGATCCATCTAGTAAAACGCAAAGTGTCGATAACTGGATAAAGAAAATAAATGAGTGTTCTAGCATATATAATTGGAACGAGAAGCAAACCATTCATTTTGCCATGCAAAAGCTTTCGGGGTTGGTAAAATTTGGTATGAGGCATTACCAACTGTAGTTCATACTTGGGAGGAATGGCAAATTAAACTCAGAAAAGCATTTAAGTAAGTAAAAGCATTTCCTAGCGGTCAAAATTATGGTCAGCTTCTCGAAGAAATGTTAGCTCGTACTACGCGGTATGGTGAAAATTTACGGAATTATTATTACGATAAACTTACATTAATGAATAGATGTGAAATTTATGGTAAAAAAGCTGTGGATTGCATTATACATGGTGTTACGGCCCCTTGCCTGTCCAGACGAGGGCTGAGTTCCCGGGCCCATAGAGGAACGAGCCCGGACAGGTCGAGGGGGGACCGACTAGTGAGACTACAGTGATCAGTACGGATGACGGTATCCAATCCGAGTCGGATAGTAATATCCGAGTCTCACTAGCCGATCAGTGGAATAACAGGCGGCTTTTACTAGACTACTACGGCAATCGTCAACTCGGGCAGCGACAGCCTTCGACATAGACAAGGAAAATAGAAGGCCACTAACCTGGTTGATGCATGCGACGATACTCGATGCGACGCCCCCTGTAGTGGATGTGGGACAGTATGAGACGTGAAAGTGTAAAGGGGTGTGTAGGTGTGTGTGTGGGGCTTGCAACCGTAGGTCCTCTGCACCAATCAGCTCCCAGACACGTCAAACACGAACACAGCTCCAATCGTTCGTTCGCCTCCTATGAGTGGAGTGCTCAATGCAGCAGCACAGTGGGTCGCAACCCGCAACAATGAACGCGACGGTCAAAATATGTCGAACGTTCAGGCTGGCTTCAACTCCCACAAACACTCAAGCGAATAAAATAAAGTACGTGGTTCACGACACACAAGGTCAGCGGTCAATGACAGCGCGGTCTACAATTACTTAACTACCGCGAACTTTATCGCCGCTAAACGCAGCTGGGCACGCGTGTTACTAGGTAGATCCGGCGAGCGTAGCGAACTCACAAAGGCCGGCACAACAACTAGTCAATGTCCCAAACACGCGTGCAATGTCCAAAAAACCCAGCGATATCACAGCGCAAGTCGAAGCGGTCCCCAAACAATCAGGTCCGGGGAAAACAAAACCGCAGCGCGAAAAACAACTCAGGCGCCTCAAAAAACGGACGTCCCGTTGCGCAAACATTCCATGACCACACACCCGCGCAAATATAAACGTGGCTACTCAAACGCAGCAATTTACGTCTCGCGACTACGCGTTTCAAAGACGACACGTGATCAAAATTACGTCAGCCACGCGCGGGGAACCGCTTAGTTTGTCGGTCGACAGCAGACTCGCTCCACAAGATGAGTTCACGAATACGCACAAAAGGTCGCGCCCCCACATAAAACTGTCGCGGTCCCAAGACGTACGTTTCTTGGGGTACAAACCGCCGGGGCAAAAGGGCGCCGCAAAAAACCCAGCCGCACGCACGGCTGTTGCTAGCTGACTCGTATCGTGCTTAATACTCGAGCGCACCGAAGTCGCCGCGTCATTGCAGGCATAAAAAATCTCGGCGACCGATGCGCGAGCGGGATAGGAAGATTGGCGTTTCCGCGAGTTGGAGCGGGAGCGCACGATTCGATACAAAAAACTCGCCGTAACCAAAGCGTGAGCGAGACGCGCGGATGAGGGCTTCCGCGGGTTAGAGAGAGAGAACACGATTCAATACAACACAATAGGCTCTGCGCTCGCGCCAGCTACTCTCGCGTAAACAATCCCCCGCTCCGAATCTAAGAATGTAGATTCGCTAATCAATAGGCCGTTGGGACAACGTGACCACGGCACGTTGCAATACTGAGTCCCCTACAAATACCTCGGCCACCCGCGGAACGCCATCCGATCCAAATAACAGTTTAACAATGCGTCCACGACGCAAAATAGTGGGAGTAGATTAGATTCTTTAAGCATAACAAGATCTCCCATTCTAGACATGGCGGTGCCTACACAGTGCTTGCTCTCAACAAGTAAGTCGACGACCTCCTTCAAATAACGATTGGTTCCCTTATAATTAGTCCAGCAGTCTGTCCGAACCAAATCGGGTAGGCCGCGACGGCTCACGAGGCGGCCCAGAGTGGCCACGAACGCCTCCGTGCTGAGGGCACTGACAAGTCCCAAGTGGACTGCCTTGGTTGCAAGGCAACCAAGGACGCACAAGTAGGCCTCAAAAGACCGAGCATTCTTAAGGTTAGAGCTCTTCACTAAGAAAGGACCGGCAAATTGGTTCCAACACCAGCGAAAGGTCGAGCAGCCTTTACGCGGTCCGCAGGCAGGTCACTCAGCACAAGCTATGCAATGGATGCCTCCAAACGATAGCAAGCAATACAGTTGAAGATCACGCTTCGAATGGTTCGTCGGCCTGCCAAATCCAAACTCACGCTGCAAATGGCTGAGAGGGTATTGCAACCCGCATGAGTATTTAAAAATGCCAAGATTATGGACCGAAGTCCGGAGCCAACACAGGACAATCTCACTGTCCGACCACGCAAAAACGTCCACCATGTTTACCAGAGACTTCCAAGAAGCGTGGACGTGGTTTAGTAACCGGGTCAATAGTTGGCTCCACAAGTTCAACTTAGAGATTGTTAGACGAGACCTGATAGATGCAACCTTGCACTTAGCTAGGACAAGGTGCAATGAGACTTGCCCTGAAGCGCTCACCCACCACGACGACGCAATCCAGCGCTGTGATCCGAGATCTAGCAGCGCGCGTACCATTAGCCACTCACCCTTCGGGTTAAACACCCTGACCAAAGCCGTTGGTAAAGTACAGTCTGGCAGACCGGCTTATGGTCGTTCAAATTGTCAGGTGAGGTGGCGGTGGTGGGAGCCAAGGCAGCAGTAAGTCAACGGGAGTTGCCCCTTTCGGGCAACTCCTCTAGCCTTGGGCGCTCGTAAGGGCCTTCTTGGGGAACTTCGACCACACCAAGAGGTGGGGTTCCCCCAGGGTACACCCAAGCGTCTCTCCCGGTCTGAGGGGGTCTGGCCATGTACGACAGCCGCGGGGCGGCGTAGTGCGGAAGGGGGTGTCCAGGCCATCGAGGAAGGTGTCGCTGCAGCCTGGGGTATTCAGCCAGAGGAGGGGAGTACCTCCTTGGATCAGGCTGAGCGACGGCAAAACCTCCCTCAGGGTTGACAGAGGGCGGAACGCCCCCGCCCCTGGAGGGCTGCACCCCCGCCCGAGGGGGGGGTGAAGCCCTATCAAAACCAGGGGCCGAACTGAAAGTGTCACCACGCCGTCTATCGGCTGGGCCTGTGACCGGAGAGGAGACTCCACTCCTGCCGGGTGTCTGCTCAACCACCTCCTGCCTACCGACGCCATTGCGGTCGAGGCAAAGAATAGGAAGGTGGTTGCCCTGACAATGTGGGCAAGGCCGTTGGTGCTGGCAGTTGCGTTGCAAGTGCCCACCTAAGCAAGAGTAGCACCAACGGCGCTCCCTTGCGATGGCCCTACGTGACTTGGGCGGTCTCTCCAAGAATTTAGGGCAGTCGGTCGTCGTGTGCGTAGAAGCACGGCAATAGTGACAGGGGGTCACCTCGGTCGCAGCAAGACCACTAAAGTTTAGAATTGGGCGGCGTCCAGTCTCCTGCGCTAATTCTGGCTGCTTGGAACCCCTGGTGGAAGTCGTGGGTTTAGAAGGTGGCGTCGGTCGCGCCGGCTCCTTTGCCGGTGTTCCCGAGGCCACGGCATTCTCCACCTGGCGGCTCTGTTCCTCAAGGAACTTTAAGAGGTCACTGAACGGGGGTATATAATTAGCCCCGTCCCCGCCGTACCTCTCTTCAAATCGGATCCGCAGATCGAGAGGCAGGCGGGACAGAACCAGGTGAAGAAGCCAGAAGGACCACTGATCCACCGGTAAGTCAAGTTGTCGAAGGGCGTTGCAAGCAACCACGACTGGGTCAATGATCACCTCCCGGAGACGTGCTAGGTCTTTCAAAACCGGGAGGGATATTAACTCCATCATGTGCGCGTCAGCAAGGCGGCGCACATTGGCGTAGCGCCTCTCGAGGAGTTCTCTGGCCGTGGAGTAGCTGGCGTCAGACAACTTCAAATGGCAGACTACCCCAAGTGCCTCCCCTTGAAGGGAGGTCCGCAAATAGGCCATTTTTTGGCCTGGGGATAGGTCGCGGCGGGTATGGACTAGACTGTCGAAGATGGAGATGAACCCCATCCAGTCTTGAAGCCGCCCACCAAAGTGTGGAAGGTCCAAAGTAGGCAGCCGACCCAATAGGGCGGGCTGCGGCTGCGGGCGAGGCGACTCGCACAGCATGCTCTGTCGAGCCTCGCGCTTCATTTTGGCCCCAGCCTCGAGCACATCGTCTGTGAACTCGAAGAACTGTTCGTAGTCCTTCTGGGCCGATTCTCGCGCCTCGTCGTCCTCCACTGTAGCAAGGAATTCCGAATAGGCCTCTTCAAAATGGGCTCGTCTGGCTGGGAGCTGCTCAAGGCGGTGGAGCAAGCTAGCCGTCCTGTCTGGACGAGTAATAAGCGCATGCGCGCTAGCTGCCCACCGCAGCTCATCCTGCATACGGCGCACCGGAGGCTTATGCGAAGGCATGGCGAGACTGCGCGAGAATAATTACAAGGAAGCACGAAACCAAAAAATAAAACAACAAGGAAGTAGAACAAGCACAGATGCAAACACCAACACGTGCAGAACGCTAATCAAGGTCGCGGTCAACAAACGCGCGGCACGCGGTAAATAAACGCGGCGTTGCTACAAAAACGCGTGGTGTAGCGGTACAATAATCTGTGGCCGTTAACGCGGCGTATCGGTCCGACACGTGGCGTACCGCGCCTACAAACGTGTGACCGACAGAGATACGCGACGAATTAAATACGCGCAACAAATATAGATATCGACGCGCCGAACGTGTAAAAGCCGCTTGACCAAAAGGCGCGAAACCACGCTCTGCTACCAAATGTTACGGCCCCTTGCCTGTCCAGACGAGGGCTGAGTTCCCGGGCCCATAGAGGAACGAGCCCGGACAGGTCGAGGGGGGACCGACTAGTGAGACTACAGTGATCAGTACGGATGACGGTATCCAATCCGAGTCGGATAGTAATATCCGAGTCTCACTAGCCGATCAGTGGAATAACAGGCGGCTTTTACTAGACTACTACGGCAATCGTCAACTCGGGCAGCGACAGCCTTCGACATAGACAAGGAAAATAGAAGGCCACTAACCTGGTTGATGCATGCGACGATACTCGATGCGACGCCCCCTGTAGTGGATGTGGGACAGTATGAGACGTGAAAGTGTAAAGGGGTGTGTAGGTGTGTGTGTGGGGCTTGCAACCGTAGGTCCTCTGCACCAATCAGCTCCCAGACACGTCAAACACGAACACAGCTCCAATCGTTCGTTCGCCTCCTATGAGTGGAGTGCTCAATGCAGCAGCACAGTGGGTCGCAACCCGCAACAATGAACGCGACGGTCAAAATATGTCGAACGTTCAGGCTGGCTTCAACTCCCACAAACACTCAAGCGAATAAAATAAAGTACGTGGTTCACGACACACAAGGTCAGCGGTCAATGACAGCGCGGTCTACAATTACTTAACTACCGCGAACTTTATCGCCGCTAAACGCAGCTGGGCACGCGTGTTACTAGGTAGATCCGGCGAGCGTAGCGAACTCACAAAGGCCGGCACAACAACTAGTCAATGTCCCAAACACGCGTGCAATGTCCAAAAAACCCAGCGATATCACAGCGCAAGTCGAAGCGGTCCCCAAACAATCAGGTCCGGGGAAAACAAAACCGCAGCGCGAAAAACAACTCAGGCGCCTCAAAAAACGGACGTCCCGTTGCGCAAACATTCCATGACCACACACCCGCGCAAATATAAACGTGGCTACTCAAACGCAGCAATTTACGTCTCGCGACTACGCGTTTCAAAGACGACACGTGATCAAAATTACGTCAGCCACGCGCGGGGAACCGCTTAGTTTGTCGGTCGACAGCAGACTCGCTCCACAAGATGAGTTCACGAATACGCACAAAAGGTCGCGCCCCCACATAAAACTGTCGCGGTCCCAAGACGTACGTTTCTTGGGGTACAAACCGCCGGGGCAAAAGGGCGCCGCAAAAAACCCAGCCGCACGCACGGCTGTTGCTAGCTGACTCGTATCGTGCTTAATACTCGAGCGCACCGAAGTCGCCGCGTCATTGCAGGCATAAAAAATCTCGGCGACCGATGCGCGAGCGGGATAGGAAGATTGGCGTTTCCGCGAGTTGGAGCGGGAGCGCACGATTCGATACAAAAAAACTCGCCGTAACCAAAGCGTGAGCGAGACGCGCGGATGAGGGCTTCCGCGGGTTAGAGAGAGAGAACACGATTCAATACAACACAATAGGCTCTGCGCTCGCGCCAGCTACTCTCGCGTAAACACATGGTATAACGGATAAATCAATTAGGAACGGCGCACAGGCTTTGTCTTGCTTGGAACCAGATGATTTATTGAATTTTCTCAATTCTCAAAAACCGTTGCAGGCTCCATTTGTAAAGAACTGCGACAACGCACTCAAACAGAATAGTTAAACTCTATTGATGTAATCAAATAAAAATGTGTCTGTATTATTAATGTTAAAACAGGTTACTGTAATTTTATGAACTACTAACTGTATTAAATTCAAGAGAACTTGTGAAAATACTTAGTAATATTAATTGATTGAATGTGATTACATTATTTAGTACTTTACATTATTTAATAAATAAAATAAAATAAAATAAAATAGCTTTTATTAAACTGAAATAATATGAAGTATTACAATTTTTATAATAATGTTTTAAATTTAGTTTGGAACAAATTTTGTAATAACAATAATTTAGTAACATAAGTAAGTAGTATGAATATAATAAATGAAATACAGTGGAAATGTAAATACAGTATCGCCAACCAACTAAAGCTACTCTTATTGCATTTTCAAGTTTGTTACATAATATTATGTTCAATTACAATTTAAGTTCAAAGAGTTCACGTTAGGTTACAATTACTTATATTTGAAAATATTTAGTTATCAAATGTAATGTTATGAATGATGTAAGTCGGTTATAATTCTATGTAAAGGTTTATACTAAATGTTATGTAGACAGATTTCTAATCTTTTCATTCTTTTAACTAAATTATATACAATGTATAGTTACTCAATACAAATAATAAATAAATAAATAATATAGGTACAATATTGTGTGTTGATACATTGAAAATTATTGTTATGTAATAGGTACTCAATAATTATATGCAATAAAATATAAAACAAGCCTTTTTAAGTATTTGAATAATTCAGAATGATAGTAACAGTTGATTTAAATAATATAAAATACAATAAGTTAGTAAACCTAAGCATAAGTTTCAACTAGTTAGATGTTACTTATTACATATTTTCAGAATTCTTAAATATAAGTTTATTTTATATCTCTTATCTATAAGTTTATTTCATAGAGCCACTTTATTGATGCAATTTTGAACATCTTTTGATATTCTTAATGACAGTATGACATACATAAAAAAATATTGAATAGATACTACAAATTCATATGTGATTTCAGTTCCGCCTGTTAGGCGAAGGCCTCCTCCAGTGTAAGATTTATTAAAATTATAGTTCACCATGACATAACATGGGTCTGATAACTGGAGGGTGTTAGTCTATAGCCTTCCCACGATGACAAGTCGGCTTGGGAGGTTGGCTGAGAGGGGCAAATTGTTATTTGCTTAATTAATTGTTCGTTATTATTTTGTTGTTTTTGAATATGTGATTTACTTATTGTGCCTGCGATGTAGATGGCTTTGGCGTTTGCGTAGCTTATGATTTATTACTGCACTTGCTTTTCTTTATTGATTTTTGCTTTGAGTTATTTTTAATTATTATTTCCGGAGGCGTAGATAGGTTTCTTTTATTAGCAGTTTTTGTTTCTGATCTGAGGCCATATTATTTTCTAAATAAATTATTTTATCATATTTTAAGATACAATTCTTTCCCATTTTCCTTTCTTCTATTAATTTCTTAACCAGTTCTCGTCTTTTTCTACAATATCTTTAGTAAAATCTTCTTGGATAGAATAGTTGGTATTTTTTAGGTTTTTCTTCTTTGTTAATAATTCAAGCTTTTTACCCATAGTAGTAAAGGTTAGGTACTATAACTGGCCTCTTATTATTTTGGTCTCTTCCAAGTCTTCCGACATACTCAATATAGGTTTTTTCGCAGTTAATTTGCATAGTTTGATTGATGATTTTGTGTATAATTTCCTCCAGCTCAAAATAACTTTCCTCTTTTTCTTCTACTCCGAAAAAAATAAGATTTCTTCTCTTTATATATCTTTCAAAATATTTAATAGACGCCTGCTGCTTGTTTATTTTTCCTCCAATTCACGGTAATTTTGTTCATAACGTAAAAACTTTTCATCTATGTTATCGTTTATATTTTTGTGATTCGTTCGGTTATGTTGGTAAATTCTCTATTCTGACCGTCTATTCGCTCCATCAGGTCTTTTACTAGCGATTTTAGTTCTCCCATTATTTGAAAATAGTTATAAGTAATTCACTTCGTCTAGTATATATAATATAGGTATCACTGTTACCTTACCGCGTCAGCGGCGGCCGGCGCAGCGCGCGTCGCGAACATCGAATAACTATTCGCGTACCTTCACAGTAACAGTATTTTTCATTGATTATTATTTATATCATTTAACTTTCTTTTGCTTCTATTCAAACTATATTCACTTTTAACGTATTAAGACACCACTTTTGGATAAGATAGTAATTATGCGTACTTATTAATCGTTATTATTCGATATTTTAGCACTGGTAGACCCTAATCTGCGTGTTAAATATTTATAAACAGTAAAAATTACGGAGCTAGTACCGCACCGTTGCGCTGCAGCGCCCTCATTATTTAATAGTTTTAGTTATATACAACATTATTGAATAGTTTTAGTTATATACAAATATGAATTCAATGTAAACTGTAATAGAGTTAATTTTAATTACCTCAAACTGATCTAAGGTGTCTTAATAACTTTATATGAATGTCGTGATTATAAGTATAGTTTAAAAGATTAGTGTGTAGAATCTGCAATTTTAAGTTATACCTATTGTATGTACATATCATTTAAAATGTATATAGAGTTAGTTTTAATATATGTTATTGTTAAAAATTAAGTAACTGATGCTAGTTATAATAATTAAGACGGATTGTATGTACCTATCGTGCACCGGGTGGTTGCACGGTTTCGGATGGCCGAATGTCGTGATTCATACATTTATTCCACAATATTTGGAAAGAAAAACACGGATAATTTAAAATTATTGCTCTGGCAATATTTAGCTACAAACTCTATGCTAACTTTGGTTTTATCTGTGGTTGAGTTGACCAATAACAGGGGTCTGCCTTTTATGAACGTTGGTAAGATTGACTGAAACTAACCAATAGCATGAAAGGTAGATAAAGTTGTTATGAAAGTTGGTAAAATTGAGCAAGACAGCCAATGAAAGGCTTTTTAAAGTAGTGTGACATCTCGGGGTAAGATAATTTCCAAATTGGTGGGATAAAGGAAAAGTTATAAATAGAAAAAACGACAAGACATTCGGGCATTCTGGGACTCGCATTCGGCATTTTATATTGTGTGTCTGAGTACTTGATATTCTAATTAATAATTAAATAATAACTGTAAATAATTGCTGTTACGTCAACATTAAACAATATTATAAGTATGAAAGAAAGTTTTATTTACAAGTGATTAGTACAGTAAGGTCATATTAATAGTAGCACTATCTCCATTTATTAGCACAATCCATGTAACAATATTATTATGAAGAGATGCTTCAAGCAAAATATGTTTCACTGATTGACTTGTTTGAATGCTACTTGAAATATTGACTCAGGGTATTATTTGCACTTTATAATTAGGTACCTATTCATTAAAGTTCCTTGCTTCCTTGCTTGCTTGCTTTGTATTATTGTAACTGCATTTGGCAGAAAAATAGCTTTTGATTATAATTTTATTCTCCGTAGAGTGTGAAAAATATTTTTTTCACCATGTCATAAGAAATATGATTTCTGAGGTCGAGATTCATACGTAAACGAACAAAAGTTGCAGTCACTTGTCATAAGTTTTCGACAGATCAGAAAGATGTCACGAGTAACGAAATGTATCCGTGATGCCGTGAGATGTTAATAATATTAAATTTTTCAATAAGCAGATGTCCAGCGGTGGGAAAAATATCTAGTCTCGCATTACCGTTACCCGTAAGTGTCCGCTCAATAAACGTGATTGTCGCTATAAAGGAATTCGATTACTATGCAGCATCGCAGCGTTAGTTATTGTGTGCTATGAGTATGAGGGAAACCTCGCCCAAACTAGTTTGCGGCCAAACGGCCGATCGCTAGAGACGCATTGTGAGAGTGATGCGCAGAACCGGATGCTGCGGCTCCCGGCTGCGATCAAACGGTCAACGGGTTTTTTCATCTCTAGAACTGACCGGCCACCACCCTTTCGAATCCCACTCATTCATCTCGGCGGATGAAAGGAGCGGATCAGCTGATCTACGGCTAACGGTCCATTTTTTGGTCAATCATTCGATCGGACACCCTTCCCCACAAAATTTTATATCATAGAAATGGAAAGCTAACCTGTTTTAGTAACGTATCTCAATAATCGTTTATAGTTCATTCGATGTAAAAACTCAACCGTCTCGAGTCGATTGTTCGGAGGGCATCGATGGTATCGCGTTTCGTGAACTCGTCGATATCTAATTTTCGAGGCACAATGGGCTTAAAAACTGGGTTGAAATAAATGTGTCACAGTGCCACCCCCGGCGCGGGTCGCAGACAATGCACAAAGGATGCTGCGCGGCGCCCATCAATGCGCCCACGCGGGTTTTGTGCGTTCGATCGCGCAGGAAGATCGATCTCGGCTAGACACGTGTGGTGTCCTCGTACATGTAAATCAATACTTTTGAAGAGGTGAAAGTTGAAGACGAAAAGTAAAAGTCGCGGCGCATCTGCCGGCGATATCGAATTATGGTAATTCGGTAGTGCGCGGTGTCGCGGGGGCGAGCCGCGGGCGAAGGGTTCCTGCATCGCCATTGTGGCTCTTATCATCCGCGCGACAATAGGCGCGATTGTGCGCAGCAGTCAAGAGGTAAAAAGTGGGTCGTCAACTAAAACGCATTCATTCCCGACCCAACAATAATAATCTACAACAAATCGGCCAATCTTTTTGTCGTGTCACAGAACGTTGGGAGGCTGTATTATTTATTTGACACCGCTCTTAGAATCCTTTAATGCGAGTGATTTATGATTTCTCTTTCCTCTATCGGCTTTATCAAAATACGATTTGACGATCCGTTTCCTTGCGATGAACTTTCCATTTTGTTATTCAACCGTTGCTTGTTATAATATTATAATATGAATAAGATGTAAAGGGTTTATAATGAAACGGTGTTATTGTTATTTCATACATAAGTACTTATATTTACAGAACCAAACTTCTTACAAGAGATAACGATTCATGACGCCTTTACTGAATTTATTATTGTACAATCTATATATATAAAAGAGAGTTACCACTCACTCACTTACTGACTAATCACGATATCTCAGGAAGTATAAAGCCTACAAACTTGAAATTTGAAAGGTAGGTTCTTTGTAATGGGTAGGTGTCAGCTAAGAAACGATTTTGAGAAACTACCCCTCTAAGGGGGTGAAATAGGGGTTGGAAGTTTATATGAAAGTCCCGTGTTTTTGAAGTAAGAGACGTGAAAATCGTCATTTAGGTTATCAGCTTCAGATATTAAAAATTTGTATAAGTCGTTTTGGAAAATTCCCCTTTAAGGGTGGTAAAATAGGGGATGAAAGTTTTTATGTGAAAATTTTAATATTGTTACTGTTGACTTGAAATTTGGAAAGTAGGTTCTTTCTAATGGGTAGTTGTCAGTTAAGAAACGGTTTTGAGAAAATCTTTCCCTAAGGGGGTGAAATAGGGGTTGGGAGTTTGTATGAAAGTCCCGTGTTTTTGAAGTTTAAAGAGTCGTGAAACGCCGCTTCCAAAATAGGTTCAGTGCATTAGCACTATTTTGGAAGCGGCGTATTTGAAGTACGAAAGTTTATATGTGCACATTACACTATAATATAATAAAGGTGAAAGTTTGTATATATGTGTGTGTTTGTCTGTTACTCCTTCACGCTGCAACTACGAATCCGATTTAGCTGAAATTTGGAATGGAGATGGATTATTACCTGGATTAACACATTATGGTACTTTTTATCCCGGAAAAAGCGATGGTTCCCGCAGAAGTAGTGAAAAACCTAAATTCACGCGAGCGGAGCCGCGGGCAACAGCTAGTATGCCATATTAGAATAATACGTTTAGGTACTAGACACTAATTTAATGAAGACACTGCACATACAAGATATTTGAAATCTTATACTTGTCTTTACAAAATGGATTCCGATGTAAGCAATTAAATTTGAAAATGCATTGCAATTAATAAACGGCGTATAAGCATCTCAAATGGAAGACGGAAGCTTTTGCCAATCACCTTGTCGTCCAAGCCAATCACCGAAAAAAATACATGTTTGAAAAGGTTTGAACACACTGGAAACTTTTCTTTTTGTAAGTCTTTTGTATGTCGTTAGTAAGATTTCGTTAGTTTTTTAATGATTTTTAGAAACTAGCGAATTAACGGCCTACAAGCCGTATTTAGGTGATTTTGAGTGAAGTTTTACGTAAAAACTATAAAGACAATTACTCTCAAATTTAAACGTCATGTATTTTGGGTCTTTAATCTAAAATCGCTAAGAAGCAGAAACACGATTGGATAAAATTTTCTCGATAGAAAGTTCTCCCAAAAGTTGCTCCAAAATCTCAGTTTTCCTGTTATACTCAATCACAAGCTCCTAGCATACCTTGAGGAAAATGACCTTTTGTCGGACAGTCAGTATGGCTTCCGTTCCAACCGGAGCACTGGCGATCTTCTTGTGTATGCCACGCACACATGGGGCGAAGCCATAGAGAAATACGGTGAGGCGCTCGCTGTCTCACTCGACATCTCTAAGGCTTTTGACCGAGTCTGGCACGGCAGCCTACTCAGCAAACTCCCAGCATATGGAATACCCGCTGGCTTTTGTAACTGGATATCTGATTTCCTGAGAGAACGGTCTTTTCGAGTGGTCGTTGACGGTCACTCTTCAGACCTAATGGCTGTCAATGCCGGTGTACCTCAGGGATCTGTTCTATCCGCGACATTATTCCTGCTGCACATCAACGATTTGCTTAAACCAGGTTTATTTGGTTACGCTGATGACAGCACTGTTTCGGAGAGATACATGTCTAGTCCAAAAGCCAGCGGTGCTGAGATACTAGAGCTAAGAGAGGCATTGGTAGATCGCGTTAACTTGACTCTAAAAGAAGTGTCTGAGTGGGGTGACGCTAATCTAGTCAAGTTTAACGCTACCAAAACGCAAGCGTGCTTATTCACCGCAAAAAAGAGCCCCTTCACCTTGGCTCCCACTTTTCAAAATGTATCCGTTCCGATTAGCGATCATATCGACCTCCTGGGTATTAACATCTCACCCAATCTCAATTTTGGGAAATGCATCGAGGAAAAGGCAAAAACAGCCGCCAAAAAACTTGGCATCCTGAACAAGGTTAAGCGGTACTTCAAGCCCGAACAGCTTTTGACGCTGTATGAAGCTCAAGTTCGTTCCGGCATGGAGTACTGCAGTCACCTATGGGATGGATCTGCCAAATACCAGCTCGATGCATTGGACTCGGTTGATCGCCGCGCACGCAGAATAATCGGCAAGGAATCGCTAACACGGGTGAAACTGCTCAGTTTAGAACACCGACGCAGTGTTGCCTGTTTAGCGGTTTTTTACAGGATATATTTTGGAGAGTGTGCTCAAGAACTTCACAACCTTGTGCCTCCTTCACCTTTCTACCATAGAACCGCGAGACGTCGAGAGAATTGGCATCCTTATGTGGTTGATGTCCAGCGTACTCGGACGAAACGCTTTTCTTCTACGTTTCTGATACGAACCGCTAAGGTGTGGAACACCCTTCCAGCTTCCGTGTTCCCAGCCAAATACAATCTGGGTGCCTTCAAGAGAAGAGTGAATAGGCATTTTCTAGGCAAGCGCGCTCCATCCTAGACCTCATCATTTTTGTTCATCAGACTTGATTGTGGTCAAGCGCAAGCCTATCAATTATATAAAAAAAAAAAAATATCCAAAACTGCAATTGATGTAATTGTAATTTTTGTTTTGTTGTGTCGGTAATAACAATATTCAAAAACGCTGAGAACCGATTTTTATAACTGGCTTAGTTTTTGAGTAATTAGGTAAAAGGTCGTTTTTCTGTTATATTCTTTCGCGACGCTGCATGTCGCACCTACCAACGTATCCGTGAGAGTGAGAAAGACAAAAATAAATTCAATGAATCCCCTTAAAGTCCCGTTTCAGTAGAGTTAGAAAATCGATAGACGAAGGAAGTGAGGGATCAATGTGTGGTTCCTGCCAAAACGTAGACTTGGTAAACCCACAACATTATTTAAATATTACCCCAACCAAATGTACATGATAAAGCGGAATCGCAAAAAGTCCTAAAAAGCTAAAGCGTGGTTTGGCAATCCCCTCATTAGGCCTATGTCCAGTACCTGGCGGGAGCGCGGTGAATACGACAGTGAATCCCGTACTCCCGCCAGCAGGTCCACCGTGGAAACAGACAGTTTTTAGTGGACGCAAGCCCCACATAACCCATCCGTTTCCTCCGATGGAGGGGTATGCGTTAGGCATTTTCTGTCTATAAAAAAAGGCCTATGTCCAGTAGGAACAACGGTGATTGTTCGTAGGCTGACTACGAACAATCACCGACACTTGTCACCTATGTGATTCTGCGAATCTGCACAAATACCTACTACATAGACTAAGTTACATCTTGGGCACTGACTGGTTAATTAATACATGTGTCGTCGGTCGAATGAGGTATATGCAATGTTTGGTTAATGTTTGCATCGGCTGCGCAGCTTAGCCACCGATTGGCTGTTGATTAGCGTTGCTGTGGTTGCTGTCGATGTTTGGACAACTTCAGCAGAATGTTGTGTCGCGACACATATTGTCGCGCGTCGCGTCGTGCATGAGGTGCGTCGTGCGGCGCGGACGAGGCGGTCGCGCTAAACGGTTGTAATCGCGGCTCTGATTGAATTGACGACGATAATGATCTTCGATTAGCGCTGCCGCTCGTAACTCAGCGCAGCCCGAGGTGCTTAACCTACTGCCCAGCGACAACCGCCTTCGATGCAGACCAGCCCGATGAAAGTAGTTACCCTGTGTACCTACGATACGTTCTCTTACTTATACCTAGCTTATTAAATTACTGATTTTATCAGTATGCCTTTAAAAGTTTAACCCTTACAACAGTAAAATAGGGGTCACTTGAGTGCGCAAAATAATCAGAATATCGATAAAATGTGACCATTCCGTGCGTGCCTTCGAAACATAGGCGACAAAAAATCAAAAAGAAAATATTGAAAAGAAATTAAATAATTACCTCTTGTACTTTTTACCCCTCTGACCTCCGTCATGCCTTAGGATGTTAAAGAATATGCAGGAGGAAAACAGATGACTCTAGTGCGGAAAAGACTAACTTTCCGCACGCACACTACAATATTCAAATTCTGTAGGTATGAGGACGGACTAGGTATAAGTTTTCAGACATGCAGTTGAAGTGCAAATTTTGTAATTCATTTCGTCACCAACAAAAATAATTAATTACTAGTAATAAATCATGGAAACAATGACGTTTGAGTTATTATTATGACCTCCCCTCCCGCTAACCCTGTATTAGCGATAAATGATAAATCTCAAACCGCGTTTCACTAAATAACGCCATTTGTCGCAAATGGATTGGACACTTTGTACGGTATTGATGGCGACACTAATTTGGCGAGGGTCTCGGTCGCGCCATATGTCGCGGATTCTAAAATGTACGGATTTTGACTCCACGAGTGCGCTCGGTGTGGATTTTAATTGTTCTAATACGCGGTCTGTTGTACCGCGCGGCAGCGTGGGGTCGGCGCAATATGTCAACATTACACGCCAGAACAAATAGCACCTCCGCCATTTACCACCGTGCCTCGTTAAGTACGTACTTACTGTTGCAGTTTGTTGAAGCATTAGTAATTTTTACTTTACTTGCACGTACTGTAGAGCAAATTGTAAATATATCTAAAAGCCCTTATAAGAAAAAATTACGTTTTGGGAATTGATTTTCAATTTACCTGCTATTCACACAAAAAGTTTTTTTAAGATTTTCAATATTTTTAGGCCAGTTACAAAAAGTATGAAAGCTCTGGTTCAGCCTTTAGGTAGGTACTGTCGCAAAATGTATGCCATATTATTTTTGCAATTTTGCTGAAAAACATTTCTGCCAAATCAGAAACACACAAGCATGTGCCACCCGGAGTCGGTCGTAAAAATAGTTCTAAATAGAATCCCATTCCGCGATCCGCAAACCGCGATCCTTTGCCAAAGCTGGAAGTTAAAGGTCATTTAGTATTTTGTCCATAAAAAGCGAGGGCGCTCGCCTTCCCGGCCGGCTCCCGGCTCCCGACCGGTCGACGGTCGACGGGACCTTCCATTGTAAACTCTGTCCGATTCGCCGCGCCTATTGTGCCGCAGTTTGGAGCCAAAACGTAAATAAAGGCAGATGTTACCGCACTCCAATATATTGCCGCACGATCTAGCGAAACACATATTTTTGGTCCCACCTTCAAAATTCAACCTTACGCCGCGGATATACAGCGAAAATCACAATAAACAGTTGAATCACTTAGGTCGTTTCATCGCAGGGAAATTTCAACACATCTAAGCGGCGCGCGGTCTGTGTGGGTATTTTACAAAACCGAAATTGTAGTGGCGAAGTTTAATAAAACTCATATTAAAGCGGAGCATGTCATTGACAGCGGTGACGCTCTGACAGACCCGTCTGCTGCCGCGTTGCCGTTCGCCTAATAATAATTTCAACTAATATCAAATGCCACAATCGATGATTAACAATATCATCAACATCGACGCTGGTCTACTTCTGAGTAGGAACAGATTTCCTCTCATAATGAGAAGAGCTTAAACCATCTAAATAGCCTACACGAAATTCTACGTGTCATATTCCTTCACTGTTAAAAAGCAGGACAGATTAATAGTGTTTGGTAATAGCAAAACCAATTAATCTGTCCTGCTAGTTATGGATTTTCGCAAAATAACGCCTGCTTCCATTCAATAGTTAAAGCAAGTTTTTTTTTTCAATGTCTTTACCTGGATTGTTACACACATTATATGAAGTCAGAGGCGCAATGCCTAAGATGAAAATCCTCTAAGACCTTCCCAATATAGTCAAAGTCTAACATAAAGTCCTCTATAGGAGTGTGTGCCTGAGATTCGACATCCAGGACTCCAGCTAGGAAGGCAAAAGTCTAAACCACTGTGCCATTGACCATCAATCGTGGTGTACTGAACAAGTGTTTGGACGCAGTGCATTGATGCGGAATGCGCCTCTCGCATTAATTCACCGCTGATATTCACGCGGAAGAAACACACTGCTATATTTTGCTTGCTCATAATATCTCCTGCACCCTCTGTACTCTATACTAATTGTAGTATCTACCTACTGATGCAATATCCCCTCTCTGTTTACTTAATTTATGCTACTCTGGCGTAATTTATAAAAGTTTAGTTATAGAGAATGTTAGTATTCTTGTAAAAGTAAGTAATGTATAAGAATTGATATTTACCCAGGAACTATGAGTTTCTACAATGAGACTAATATATCAAAGCACTAGAAGTAGATACGACAGTAACGGGAGGAGATCAATCGAACCTGCGACCTTGCGGTATTATCCCAGCTCGTAACGGTTCGGGTATCGAGCCTCTATTGCAAGTTGCAACACTAAATAATTCTCCATTTGATACGTCTGTTAGATTATACCTGCCGGTTGCCAAGCTCAGGCATTTAATCTGAACAACAAAAATCCAAGGCGAGCCGGGCGACCGGCGTGGTATACCTACCTACATTGACATGGCTTGCTGCGCCAGTGACAAGTGGTTGACATTTGTACAACTGCTTCTAACTCACAAGACCATCGCCGTTTATTACACTACTTTGTAATCACTGCTAGTATCAAACACGTTGGTACACTCGGCCTAGGAAAGAAGAGAAGGAGGGAGGGAAATTCGCAGCGTCAAAGTACATATAAGATGTTCGCCTCTGCTTGACTATATTGTTTCAGGTTTGACTCCGAGAACGGCCTTGTTTAGAATTTTATAATTTTCACTTTTATCATAGTTTTCGTAACAGTCGACGATCACAGCTGGACATAGGATTCCTGAAATTGCACGATTTTGTGCCTCGTGAAGCCAGTGACTCCTAGCAACTTTCTTGATGTTATCTGTCTGAATAGTGGAGTGTACCACCAATAAAGCACTTCCAGGAGTGGACGCCATTCCAGTAGCTTTCAGTCCCCAAAGTTCGTCGATCCTAAGAGCTGTGTCCGTTCCATTTCAACTTTGGGACGCGTATATCTTTAGTCCTTTTGCGGATGTTTTCGCAAAAAAGTTAGTACGATGACATTTTCAGCAGAATTTTAACTAACACGACTACCAATCGTTATTTAATATCGTAACCATTGCCTTCCTAAAAATTTGTAGGCTAAACAACTTACAAAGTCGTTCGTTGTTTTGCCGCAGAAGAATGTTGGGAAATACTTGCTGCAACGGCAGGAGCAATGGCAGGTCTGTGCTGAATGTAAACTATAAGTTATCATTGTAAGTTGCGCCAACCTGTGAGGCAGGTTTGTGTGCAGGTTTGTTAGCTTAGATTTTTTTTAATACTATATAGGCTAGCGCTTGACTGTGATCACACCTGATGGAAAGTGATGATACAGTCTAAGGGGGAACGCGCTTGCCTAGAAGATGCCTATTCACTCTTGATGTGAAGGGACCCGGGTTGTAAGTGGCAGGAAAGACACTGCCTGGGAGGCACTTCCAGGCTTTTGCAGTGCGTATCAGGAACGAGGAACGAGGTTATAGAGGATATAGTTTCTAGTGCAGCGTTTCTAGTTCTCCGAAAAAAAGAGCTAAAATGCTGTTCTGTTAAAAGAATAGCTCATCAGCGAGGGGTGCGGCGTTGTGGCGTTGCGGCTGCGGCTGTGCGGTGGAGCCGCAAGGTGCGGCGGAGGCGCAAGCTCGGAGGGCTCTAATGCGATTAGCGCTAACCAGATTTGCGTCCGCGTTCGGTCCGAGAGGGAACGTGTTTTTGAACCGCTTTTGTTTTCTGCTAAAACATAATATTTGGTTGTGACTCGTGAAAAGTGAAAATTGTGAGCTGAAACTGATTTTATATTTTGAAAAATATATGGTTTATGCGACTTGCTATATTGTATAACTTGTATAAATATCGCCGGACTACGTTATATTAAGGAACAAATAAAATAAAAAATCAAATTCAGAAATAAAATTAATTTCTAAATTCAGAATCATAATCATCACCCACAATTTATAAAAAGTCTCGCTAAAAACGTAAGAGGGTCACAGGTTATCGACGAAAATTATTTTGACAACTTCTCTACCGCAGTTCTCATAAGTAAATACTATTCTAGCGACACCAACAGTCTAGGTATGTTTTTCACATAGGTAATATTGTCATCGGGACATTGTAGGTATTGACATCGTGATACTGCAAGGAGGTATGTTAAAATTGGTCAATCGATGTTGAATGGAAGTCCTTTAAACCGCACTGGCAAGATTTGACTCAACACACAAGCAAATGCTAACTAAGTACCTACCTACCTATTATGTATAATGAATGTTCATTGTAAACGATCGATCTAGCAGTGAGAAATAATTAGTGGGAATAAGAGTAATATACGAGTGCACACATGAGTGGTCAGCATCGAACCTCAACCCTTCCGAGACTATTAAATGATTTGATTATGACCCTGCACTCTGCACTCGCTTCGCTGCTAACACCATTTGTTTCATTTTTGTATCAATCTGTCTGTTTGTCTTAGTGATTTAGTTTTACTACTATGAATATGAACTACCACGCTGATTTATGTGCTAGTATGTTCAAATGGGGGTTACGAGCACCTAGGTTCGATACCTGTTAGGCTCTATATAATTGTAAAGTACCTTAAGTGTTTATATTGTGTTAGAAGTTCTTAATAGCAACATGAAAGCAAAATATTAAAAATGAAAATGGAGTATGAAAGTTTAAGATTCTAAGAACGTGTGTAATGCGTATATGTGTTTGTGTGTATGTAGTATGTGCTATTTTACACCGCAACTATAAATAAAATACTTACACACCGAATATCGTATATGAACCTTGCTTATCAACCTGTGTTAGGCCTATGTGAAATAAAGAAAATTGACTCTATAAATATACTGCAACTACTGTCCTGATTCAGCAGAAATTTTAAAAATAGATTGTACATCCTGTATGAACACGAGGTACTTTCGTCCTGGAAAAATCCATGTTACCTGCATAATTGGCGAAAACCCGAATTTACCGTGGGCGGAGCCACAGATAAAACCAATAGATAACAACAAAGCTTTAATAATACCTATTTTAACACCTGTTATATTTAGTGCGTGCCTTGGGCTTATTATGATAAGCATTTTTGCGACTGTGATTACTGATTAGCATGTCAACAAACAAATTAACGCGTCAAGCGGCGCTTAACTTCACAACAAACGAGCCAATCACATTATACTGAACATAAAGCGAGAACTTGCGGTTAATAATGCAAATATGACATAAGGAGTGTCATAACAGCGCTACGAACAATAAAAACACAAATTATACATTCAAATCTCGAGTGGATCAGTAGCGCCGCTCATCATGGGGCTCGCACATTGACACAGGCGCGTACGCCGTACAGCGTCCGCACAGTAGCGTGGCGCATCCACAGAGTTTGACAAACTTCAAACTTTAATTTAAGGAATTATTGCTCACTGAAAAGTCAAAGAAAGGCATATACCAAAAAGTGCGTGAAATGTGCTAATCAAAAATTTTATGTCCAATTCCCATCCATCGGTAACACCTAAGTATCAGTAAGTATTTTTCTACTCTATGGTTGTTTCTATTCTAATATAGTCAAGAAATCTGCATTTAGACTTGAATTCTTAATAACAGTAATTTTACATTATAATGGTAATAAATAGTTTTTAACTTTAAACAACGGATATGGGGATTCTTAATGACTAATCAATATCTAGGTGTACTTAAATTATGAGTACGGACCAATTGACGGATCAATTGAGTGCCTATATAGCTGTAGGCTTCTTCGATAAAATGCTATGAGTTTTTTTTTACAAAAGATTTGCAATGTGCATTTGGCAGTGTGCGGCCGTGCGGTGCTCTGACGACAATCTAATGTGCGCTCAGCACACACCGGTCAGCGACCCGCCCGGCACAATGCGTAATAAAATGATAATGCCATTATTTGCTTATCAATAAACGATTTGCATGTGTTAAGTGCAGCCGAGCACACTGGAGTGTTTAGCGCGGACCGACAGCAGGTAGGATAGCCATTGATTTACTACTTCAGAGGATAAAATTAGGACGTGTTGATGTGACAAAAGTTTTTGGAATTATTATTTAGAAACGTAACACATCTCTAGTGAAAAAAGCAGCCATTTTTAGGAATAGTGAAATTTAGTAAGCCATAGTGAAATTTTGAAAATAACAAAATTTGTTCTCTGTGGAATTTGGAAACCTGGGGTCTGATTGCGTAAAAAAAAGGATTTATCGTTATCGTTTGCGAATTCTACCTTCCGATTGACTGACGTTTCCGATTACGATTACGATGAATACGTTTTCGTTACACAATCTAGGGGCTGCTTTCCAATAATATCACGGTAGAGTTAAGGGCAACGTAGAGTCAATCAATATCAAATAAGCTCAACTGAATGATCATCAGTAACCTGTAATAATGATCGTTTGATGTACTGGTCATAATTAGTCGTCTGCGAAGCTGATTACCGTAATCCTGGGTCCTGGTAGCGCGTGGGACGTTTCTGTTCTATCGCTAGACGTATGGTCTCAGCTCGCGACGGTGCATGTTGCAGTGGTAACTGGTAATAGATTGGCATGGGACTTTGCGAGTCTCATCTCTCATCTCATGGCGTAAGGGAAGAAAAATAACGTCAACGACAAAATCATAGTTATGTTTAACACTAAACACGAGTTATGATAACAATTGGGATTATCTATATTATGAAGATCTATCAACAGCCGTGATCAATGGTCAGTGAGACTCTTAGGGCTATCAGGTGTCAGGTCGGAGGGTGCAGGGAGGTACACTTGTAGATATAAACAAGGTGTGTGTATCGCACCTGCACCCCTCCGGCCGCTGCGCTTGCGCACGTCTATTCAAATCCCGTCAGCAACGGTAATTTTGATACGCAATACTTTACTTTTGGTGACGGAAAATTAATTTTAACTTTCACGACTGGGGTTTTCTGGATGCCTTGGTATGTACTTTCATTGGAATAAACACTTAGTGCTTTCTAAAGTAGTATTAATACACTCTTCCACCCTTTTAACATGAGAATATAGTTTAATTTCCTTTGATTTTGTGAATTAAAAAAACAAACATGCGCGAAATCAATTCGGTTGCGTTCGCGCATACATTTGAATGAATTAGAGGAACTGCCGGAGTAGCGCTTTACACTGTACGGTATAATATTATAGAAGGAGGTGCGAGGCCGCAAGGACGAATTTAGCATAAATATGAGTGTGACTGAATAATTATGGTACAATTTATATTATGTGTGCTATTGGAATTGTTGATACTCTTTTAATGATCTCAATCTGAATTAAATAAATTATTTAATGTATAGCTTTGATAAAAACTAGTAAGAATAAAATTATGAAACAGTCCGTAAAATTAAGCATAAAATATAAACAAAAAGTAGCATTTTTTTTTTTACTAAAAAGCCCTCTAAAATAAGGGGCAAAGACAGACGCTATGATTTATATAAGTTATACCTGGGCTACATTTTATACAGAATGATTAGTAAACATTATGTAAGAACCGTGTGTGTATACAGCCTTAATTTCTGTGCCTTCTGCTCACTATCGCTCGTTCAATTCAGTCGATGGACGGTTTACTGTATTGTATTTATGGACATAGGCCTCCAAAAGGGATATATCCAACCCTGCATGGATAAACCCATTGGACCCAGCATCTCCGTCTCACCGGAAACGAGTAATAGGGTCTGCAAATACATTTACTTACAAAATTTTCCCTTAAATATTTTAATGTGAAGAACTATTGTTTAAACCACTCTTTCTACGAGTATTTTTGCGTATTCTGAATTGAAACATGGTGAGCTCAGAGACAGTGCTGTCGGGTATTGTGTAAGAGGTCGTAGTATAAGGTAAAGGCATTCGCAGAGGTCCGCGCAAGGGGCGGCGGGCTCAAGGCATTGTGCTGGTTTTGGGCACAATGGACAGAGTCGCGGTATGCCGGCTATGCGCGGACAATCGCTGAGCCACCGAGACCGGTGTAGCTTACAAATACTTTAGCAAATCAATATTATGCTAATTAGTATGGTAGCTTCCCGGGATTTCATAATGACAAACATAATAAAGATTTTATTTTCTGGAAAAAAAATTAGAACGTTTTCAATTTTCTTGAGCGTAACGTAGATTTTATAGATATTCAATTAGTTTATCTTAAAATTAATAAAATATTCTTTTTTGGTTTACTTTTTACTTGCCACAGAGTACTTGGTGCATTTTAAAAAACGGTTGGTGGTTTTGAATGGCTAGTTGTTTATTTTTCTAAAAATATATTAAAAAATTTATAGCAACCGAATTACAACTATTTTCTCAGAGGTATGCATGTAGATCACATGTAGACAGGTACTCTATAGGTAGTACAAAACTATTTCTTGTCTTTTTCAATAAATCATTGTATCATTTTCTTATACATTTGTGATGCAGTATTCTTTAGGCGTTTTCTTTATTTTCACGACTTTAAAGTATTTTAAGATATTGCTTTACTTTTTTATAAAAGTGACCAGATGTGCCGGGAGCGCGGAGCCGGGTGCAGATCGGAAGCTGTCGAGGGCAGTGCTGTCTCCCCTGGCGCACTGTACTGCAGTGCCGGCAAAAACAGGTTCCACACTGGTACACTTATTTACATAAATTCCCACATCACATTTAAATATGCACTTGCGTAAAGTGCATATTTAAATTTTTTGAGCTTGCATTATAATTGTATTAAAATGCCGTGACAAGCTAATTTTGGATTTTAATGTTTTCGAAACAAGTAGCTAAATTGCATTTTTTAAATTTAATTGTTTTATTAATCGGCACTATTAAGATATAACTTTTAATAGCCTCATCTGGTGACAGAAGGACTTACTCGTAAGTAGTCGATGGGTTTTATTGTAAATTGTTTAATAAACCTTTGTCTATTTTTATTAAAGTCAGGACTGATAATTAATTAGTATGTAAATAAGATAACGTATTTTATAAAGGTACCTTAAATGATGAAAAATTCTTTTTCTAGCGTAAAGAACTTAAGTACAATAACTATTTTAAGATCGATATCGATTTCTAGTTCGCCCAGTGTCGCAGTGTATGAAATAATACGTTACTTTGTAGCCACAGTTTGTAGCTAACTGTATGTATTCGAGTGGGAGGAGCAATAAACTACAATATTTACTGTAGTAAGATAAGATTATAGTCAAGCTCATATATACCGATTATTTACGGTATGGTACCTACTCGTACCTACTTGATGACTGATTAGTATGGCGACCAAAATCGAAGACCATTAAGTATTAACGTTTGAAGACATAGAAATCATAAAACGCGAAATTGATCCGTAGGTAGGTTCTTATAATAATATGGTATGAATTTTATTTTATTTTTTATTATTTTTTTAATCGAATCTGGGATATTTTACAAGAATTTAATTTACACTGCGCTCAATGATAGTTAGCAACTCTATCTTTATGGCATTTTGGCATTCGCTAAAAATATGGAAATGGACCGAAACTCAAAAATATATGAAAATCGTCTCCAAATTGGTCACATGACCTCCGCGTATTCTTATAATTTTTTTTTGAGTTTCGTTCGAAAACGATGCAAAAGCTATCTCAAAAAACCTGCAATTTTCAACTTTTAAAGGTAATTCAAAACATTTTTTAATATCCATTTAATTTTTTTTTAATAAATTATGCATAGAGCGGCAAACAAGTCAATAATGTGGCCGCGTGTACGTAGTGTTTACGTTGTAACTCGTAAAGGGTGAGCAATGAGCAGACACTGATATAAAACATTTTGTATTATTATACAAGTAATAACAATAACTGATCTAGCAGTGCACGGGAAGGGTGGCTGACAATAGACTGCGTTGACCATTGCAGATGCAACGTTCCACCGATGTCATACTAAATGTTAAAAATACTAAATGAAATTACGTTAACATTATAAAAATCCTGCTACGGGAATCCTGGGAAACTAAATGTTGCCGCAGGAATGGTGAAAAACCGTAGGTAAGCATTAGGTACCTACCTACCATTGGAAGAGGGTCAATATTGTTATTGAACTGTTTAAGTAATAATTATTTTAATTATTTACCATTAATTTTAATTATTTTAACTACACCCTAACAAGTAATCTTGTAGGATAATCTTGTAGTACTTGTTAGAGTGTAGTTACTTGGCAGATTGTGTTATGCGAATTCATGTGCATTTGTGGCTACTTAGGTACTATAATTTGAAAGAAAACATTGTGAATAAATAGCTGCATATTTTAAAATTTTTGGGTAACTCGTATTTTTGTGCAGTTCCTAATTTATATTATAGTTACTTTTATATTGTTATTTCATGCATTAATTTTATGTATGAATTCGTATTTACAATCCGTATATACATTTAGGGCCAATTGTGCCTCTAGCTATATGTTTGATATTATTTATGGCTTTTTTCGATACGCTAGAAATGATTAAACATAGAAATGAAAAGAAATTCAAAAATGTATGAAAACGAACCCTAAATTGATCACTTGACCTCCGCGCATTCTTATACATTTTTTTGAATTTCGAAAGCGATGTAATGCCAATCTTACAACCGCATGGATGGCTAGAACAGCAGTATACCTACTTCACCTTCTCGCCTTTAGCGTTATGTAAGTACTTGCTCTAAAGCCAGTAGCTAGGATCGAGGCTGCAGCACCTGTGCGCTTCTGGGAAACCTTGAGGCTGCAGACACGCGACGAGCCGACACCCGGTCAGGGCTGCGGCTGGTCACGACAGATAACGCTGATAACAGATGCATGCCGCGCCCACCACGATTGATACCGCTAATTACCGCCATTACTGCTAATGCTTGTTTAATTGGTATTCAATTTATTGGTTTGGGAGTGGGTTATGGCCATGGGAACACTCCGTTTTTGTTTCGGCCGAGTTTATTAGACTAAGTTAACAGCCGTAGATAAACACTTCGGATTCGTATTCAGAGGTTGTGCCCTAGGGTGTCTGCTGTGGACTTATATGCGTAGTAGTACATTAACATTATCACATCAGCCTGCGGACATCCACTGTTGGATATAGACCTTACCAGGCGAGCGCCATTACATCCCGTCCTCAACCGTCCTCAATCCTCATCCAGGCGCTGTGGTCTTATCTGTTGGGCCTTAATCAAACAGGCGCTTCGAGGCTTGGAGTTGGAAATAGGCGCGGGAGAGATCTCTTTCCCATCAGTGTTCTTTAAAAACCTTTGATGGCTAAGGCCTGCCGTCTTGTCTTTGGACCTCAAGATCTTGTAGGATTGTTTGATCTACGTCCCCCACGTATCGGGTTACATTGCCGGGCGAGGGGGTGTCGCCGAATCGAGTCTCTTTCTCAGTCCTCTCAGAGATCTCTTTGCCCTCTTGGCTGTCTTTGGCTGTGGATTCCCCCTCGCCATTTCGTCAATCCAATGAGGTAGAGATAGCCCAACGGCACGCGGTTTCCACTCTACGAGTCTACGGCTCCACTAGCCATCGCCTCTACAACAAGCGTGACCTGCCCACTGCAACGTTTACATGCTAAATGGTTTGGACCATGTCAGTGTTCGTAGCGTTTAAAAGATATCTTGTATGTCCAGGTTTGGAGAGAAATGTTGCGGAGATCCATAATAATACATCAGATTTGTACAGTATTTTGTTAACAGACGGAAACTAATACACTTACTCCCAAGGTAATTTACTTGGTTGAAATGGAGGTAAGTTGGTAACCTAAGACAAAGACTGCTGGATATCTTGTGATAATTTATACTACACGGGTTGCAATTATAACAATATCCCACTTTTATTTACATTAAGAATGTGAGAATATGTCAGTTGGTTGATTTATTGGTTCGCTAGTTCGTCCTTCGGTCACGCGAGTACAGAGCAATGGATCTACATGATTATTTGCATAGATAATTAATAAATCTATCTTAAGAAAATTCTAAGTAGCAATTATTGTTTTGCATACAGATTAATCCTATATTTTAATGATTTAAACAAAAATTGTGTAAACACCTTTTTGTTAAAAGAGCAAGTGCCGAGTTTCTTGCCCGATCTTGCCAGTGCAAAACACATACTCGAACGTGTGGATAATCGTCTGACATTTCATATGTCCCTGTAAATTAAGCCTATAGAAAGTTAATTGACGGAAATAGCATTTTGATTATATTTGAATATTTGTTAACTACAACTTTAATGCTCTTGTTAGTAGATCTTGTATACAGGAATCCCTATTCCAGGATGATCAGAAATATTAATTAAGTAGTTTTCATGTTCGTCGGTTTGTTTGTCTGTACAACGTGGTAAATATTAGGTAGGGGAGCGAGGGGCTTGTTGTAACAGTTTTCATTAAAACTAATATATCTTGAGATCTATTGATTAAATTTCTACTAAATAAAGATGGTGGATACTTTAACTCTTCCTCTACCAAATTAAGTAAAAATAATACCATAACTATTGGTCATTATTTTACAATCAATTATTTTCTAGAAGAAGGGCGGTGTTACAACTTACCTCGTTCTTGGGGCAAGTTGTAACATCTACTGGGGCAAGTAGTAACGACAAAAAAAAACGACAATAATACCTCTAATTATTAATTCTTTGTATACTTTCAACAAAATTGACATCTTTCTAAAGTAAGTATTATGTAATTATTAACAAAAACCAACTCAAATACACTTTTTTAGTAATCAACACTTAAAAGTTAAGTAATTAACAGTTTTATTTAGTTCAACACTACTTATAATCATCATGCACTTTTAAATCACGGTAAGTAATTAAATTATTTATATCTAAGGTATGCTTCGTAATTATCTCTTCATAGTAGCTATATAACAAAGTATTATACTTATGTAAGAATCAACATTTGGTGGATTTCATTATAATTAAATTCAGTTTTCATCTGAGCAACAATTAATACAAATAAAGTATATATAATTCTCCTGTAACACATCTTACATGTGCCCACATCTTACAAATTATACACTCTATCCAATCTTCTTTCTTTGTATCTGTGTAAGCTTCACTACATACCAGACGATACCACTCTTCTGCTTCAGATTCTGAATCTGAACATAAAATCTTTTTTTTAGCTCTGTCCACTCCGGTTTTATTATTTGTTGATTTACCTTTGGGTTTTCCCTTCCCCTTCCCATTCCCTTTTCCTTTAATTTTGTCATCAGGAGTGTCCGTCAATACTGTAGATTTTCTTTTGCGTCTGCTATTGTATTAGTTTTTCTTAATGGCGCCTTTGGTAAAGGTCTAATCTTCGATGGCGAGAAAGATCACACCGCATTGAAAAGCTAGTTTCCTTACTTCTATAGGAAGTAGTCCAAAATATATATCGGCGCACTTGAGTAGGTAGGAAGCAGTCTTACCTTCCTCTTCTGCAGTAAATACTTGTCTAGGCTTAACATAACCAACTCTTAATCTTTCATTATTCTTCTTTTTCTTTATGTATCTATAAAGAGAGACGTGACATAATCCGAAAGTCTGACTAGCTTTCTGAATACTGCATTTATTTTCTAAAACTTCAGCTGCCGCTAACTCGTACACTTCTTGGCTTTGTGTTGCCCGCTCTGACTTTCTTTTATACACACTCATTCTAAAACAAAGGAAAAAAGTAGGTATCTACATCATAACTTGGGGCATGTTGTAACACGTTACAACAAGCCCCAGGATTTTGTTACAACTAATCCTATGGTATGATTTTTAACATTCATCAAGATAACTATTTAAACAACTTAGCAATCATAAAAACTGTTACACATTATCAGAGATAGATAAATTTGAATGGAAATAAGATATAGAAAATTTGAAATTAGTCGATATTGAAAACGCGAACCGAAATATTACGACAGTACAATTTTAAATTACCTGTCAGAAATGACGCGCGTGCACTCTTCCATTAACGGCCCATTATCCCGGTTTTTAGCGACTACGCCACTTTTCAAACCAATTCAAAATCATGAAAAATAGTTTTTTTTTCACTGTTAAAAATAAATATTAAAGATACATGCCTTATCTCTTTAATGTACTCATGAAAACACGATAAGTTAAACTTGCCTCGATCATAAAAATTCTTGCAAACAGGTCGTTTTTGTTCATTTTTCTAATGGCATTTCCAAAGCTTCAGACCAAATTTCATAAAAATTATACGTAAAGTAAGCTCATTGTATTACCTATTTATTGGAAAGACAGATTTTAAATAAAAAAATTGCTGCAAAATTTCGCCTAACAGAAGTCATAAAATGATCTAACGCATCGAATAAGCGATGTACTTCAGTGGCTCACGAGCCTCTATACGAGAAGGACCTGCGCAAGTTTTCACGACTCACGCTCCTTTCGCGCTAAAATTATTTATTTTTTAATCATTTGTAAATAAATTCTCTTACTACATTTAGTAATAAAATTAAAATATGGTAAGTGTTTCTTGAGTTTTTCAAAATACCTAGCCCTCAAAAGCTCCAAAGAAAATCTGATACGAACTAAGAAAATTAGGTAGGTAGAGTAAATTCCACCACGTGCAAATACCATCACGCGTAACCACAGTTTATACCTATATACAGTCAGTAAGGGAGACGAGATTTTTTTTGTTTGGCTAAACTGAGTTTCTCATGAATACATGATATTATAATATCCTCTCGACTTTATTTTGGAAATGGCGGTCAATAGAAATTTAAAAACTGCGTGGGAAATATTTCTGAACTTCCAACCCCTAGATTGGTTCCTACTAAATAGAAATACCTCACCTACCTACTAATAAGTTTTTAGAAAAATAAAAATATAATAATATTAAGGAGCACAAACCCGCGGAACCCGAGACCTTTCAAAATTTCAAAATGGCGGATTCAAAATGGCCGCCAAACGAATTTCGTCGGTATCTCGGAAAGTATAAAAGATGGAAGAACGGTTTCTTGACAAGAGGTGATCAAGACCCGAAGGTCTATTTGATGGATAGAAAAAAATTTCAAAATGGCGGAATTAGTTTTTTCCATAGATAAGTATGGGAATATTTAAGAGGTCAGCGATGATTCTTTTATAGGCTGGAAGGCAACCCGCGGCCTACTAGTACATTTATATATTCACTGACTCATTGATCACCTCTCCTGAGCAATTTTGTATGAAACAAAATTTTTTGACGTATACTGTCATGTACAAGCCAAATGTCATTTGAAACGTCATCCAATTGGTAGTGAGCTGGAAAAAATTTCAAAATGGCGGATTCAAAATGGCCGCCGTTCGAATTTTGTCGATATCTCGGAAAGTATAAAAGATGGAAGAACGGTTTCTTGGAAAGAAGTGATCAGGACCCAAAGGTGTATTGGATGGATAGGAAAAAAATTCAAAATGGCGGAATTTTTTTTTTTCATAGAAAATGTGTGGGGAATTTTGAAGGGATTTTTTATGGGCGGGAAGACAGCACGCGGGCCACAAGTGGCCCGCGCCCCCACGCATCCAACTAGTATATATATATAGCTGCTTGTGCTGATTCACTGACTGACTGATTGATCACCTCGACAGTCTTCAGAACCCTGAATCATCATCTCATTTCATATGTTTTCTCTGAGAATCCTCCAAAAAACCGCATCAAAGTACTACATGTTGCACAACTTTTCAATAGTCTCTTCAATATTCCCTATAAATTTTCTATGGAAAAATAACTTCCGCAATTTTTAATTTTTTTCTATCCATCGAATAGACCTTCGAGTCCTGATCACTTCTTGTCAAGAAACCGTTCTTCCATCTTTTATACTTTCCGAGATACCGACGAAATTCATATGGCGGGCATTTTGAATCGCGCCATTTTTAATTTTTTTTCAGCTCACTGCCAACTGAATGACGTTTCAAATGACATTTGGTCTAGCACCCCCCACCTATCTGCAATACTCTTGGCTGTGCTCTTTACCCGTCTTTGAAATTCTCAATCATCAGCTCTCTCCGTATTCCCTCTGAATGAATTTTTCCCTTAAATACGAAACAGTACTTGAAAAAAAAATTTTTTTCATACAAAATTGTTCAGGAGAGGTGATCAATCAGTGAGTGAGTCAGTGAATCAGCACAAGCAGCTATATAGGTACTCACCGTTTAAATCTTTCCTAGACTACGACTAGTATTTAAAAAACAAAATCAGCTAAATCGGTCCAGCCGTTCTTGAGTTTTAGCGAGACAAACATACAGCAATAACTGATTTATATAAAATATACCTCTGTTGAGGTATCGATTACCATAAAAAAATCAAAATATAGGTAAAAACGCAACTTCCAACATATTATATTTCGTGAAGCGAATTATAATGTAAATAGTCCAACTGTAACAGTTCAACTGTGACGCAAACATTTATGATATAGGGTCACGGAGTTCATTTGAACTGCGCGACTTACGGCAATGATCGGTAGGTATCGTAGCGCGGGGTCTGAGCGAGCGATAAATGCCTAAAGTGCTGGGATATAGTCGCCTTAACTGCGCCAGCCGGCGGGACACTGGCTATGGCAACATGATGCGGCGCGGGTTATAGGTTAAATCGAGTCAAAGAAATACGTTAATAGCGTTTAAGATCATAGTGAAAAGAGCCTGTTACTACTTACCCCTGCTACAACAAGCCCCTCGCTCCCCTACTCTAACATGAATGATATCATTCCTCTGAGGAGAGAGATCTGAGAACCTCTTCTCTGGTTTGACCGCGAGAGATATGACTTGAACCCTCCACACTGAGATCAGTGATCAGTCAATGCAAAAATAATGCACAATCATTAAGATTTAAAGACTGCAGCCCCGGGACGCTCGGAGAGCTCGTAACGAGCGTGGAGCGCCGGCTGCCGGGTCGGCGCGCGTCACTTTATGACAAATGATGGTAACGCAAAATCGCTCAAAATCCACAAAGACACGGCGCGTTACGCGGCTTTGTTCGATTGTCGGGACGTGATTTATTGCCCGCGCGGGAATCGAACTCCGTGCAAAATGTTGCGTCACCGCCCTCACCCGCCGCGACAGCCATATCTGAAACAACGACCACAGCATAAATAAACCCTAGCAGTTCCATTGATATACTGTCGATTTGTGGCGACTCAAGTTAAGGAGGCAGTTAGGCTGTGGTCAAAAAGTATAAGAAATGGTTGCACGGTACAAGTGTAATAAATCCGCCGAATGAGACGTCATTTCGATTCGATACGAAGCGGCCGCGTGGGGGACTTAATGTTAGATCCAGCGTTGATTAAGTATAGCTATTTAGTTTGGGGATTAAGTATTTTTGTATTAGGTAATATCTCGGACGCATCTATTGTGAGCTGTTTTCATAACTTTATCAGCTATCGGGAGTGGAAATAATTTATTTACGAAAGGTACGCGAATGTTGCTTTTGCGGTGAACTAGGTCACAGAGTGGCACAATGTTTTTTTATTTGGGAAAATAATCAATACTAATATCTTAGAGCTCTTGTATTTTTTTAATATTTCTTTTTAATTTTTATGTCTCTTAAACTTAACCAAAAACTTTTTAATTTTTATGTCTCTTATATTTTTTTTTAATTTTTATGACCAAAAACTTGGGTATCTAATAAATTGTAGACTGTTAAATATTTCGGTGTTCGGTATGAAAGAGATGTGTAGGCTCGCTTTTTCCACTCCCGTGTCGCGTCATACTTAGTGGCTAATAGTGTAGGTTAATATACAGGTAGTCTACTTATATTACGATGATCGATTGTCTAAGATGATCTTTATGTTTTTGCGAGCCAGTTTTACTAGTTGGTGGCAATAAATTACTCATTAGCTTATTTCGATGTGCTATTTGTGATTCTTATCTCAAACCTTTTCATGTCCAACAGCTGTGAAAGGGTCTCACCTCACAATTACTGACCAAATTCGGGTTGGTAGGCTTCGCACACTTTTGGAAATTTCGTGATGAGATTAGGTGTGCAGGTTTCCTCATGTTTGGTTTCCTAATACGTACATAATTTCGAAAAATTAAGGCACATGTCCGGGATTCGAACCCCGTACCCGGTTGAGGTTCGAACCAATGGTCTATAACTACTCATTCACAACTGTGATTCGTGATTAGCTAAAAAGTAAATACCAAACGGCTAAAACAAGCAGATGGGAGATTCTCTGTCATACAAATGACGCGATTATTTACTTCGATTAAACAATGCATACTAAAATCGTATGTACCTCATATGGGATATGGGAAGTTGGCGATGTTAACCGATGATCACCCAGCTATTATGCAATTGTATATGAATTTCATGTTTATATGTGTTAAATCGCAAGATAGGTACTTTATTAGGTTCAATTCTCTGTACGGGCCATAACAGGGTTTTCATAAAACTCAGCGGAGGTATGCTCTAACGGAAAAAATAACTCGTTTCGATGCGATGCTGTGTAGCAAGCGATTTCAACTTATTCCAAAATATTACTAATACCTACAATATCTTTTTCGGTATCGTTACTTGCCATCAAAAGTGATTTGTAAAGAAATACCTTTTCATTAGAAGCTAGCGGCAGGCCGGCAGCCTATTGTTTAATTTTCGTGACAAGGATTCGAACCTTGTACCGCGAGTCGACAATGGGTCACGTAGAGCGCGGCGTGTCGAATGTGATGTACTTCCTATTGCTACCACACAATGGAAGACGGTCTGTCCGTGTGTCACATGCTATTCACTGCATACTCCTTTCTTTCTTGTCTTTGTTACGGTGGTCCGTCCTCCAGTTGGTCGGATTTCTGGCATTTCAAAATTAATCATGAGTATTATAATGTTCCCTTTTTAACCATATTTTAATACACATTAGTACTTGATTGCGATCTCACCAGTGTGCTGTGTGCTGATTCCGAGTTTTTTACTTATTCGACAGTGAGAGCGTAAACGCGAATTTGTATAGGATTGTTTAGGATTTGTATAGGATTGTTAAAAAAACTCGGAATCAGAAGTGACGGTGCAGCAGAATATGTTAATTCACTTACTTAGAAGGGGTAAGTATTTATAGGGGTAGTATTTTATTATATTTTTTCGTTTTCTGTTTTTTGTTTTTCTTCCGTTTTTCAGAATTTTGTACTAAAATTTGCACAAATATCCAAAGATATTTCACGGTCATAATAGTATAGTCTGATCAATTATTATAGGTAAGCCGGTATAAACTTGACCCTCCTGATGGTCTGCGGGACGCGGGGCGGGTGATGCGATTGGTTATAATGTTACGGCAGCGCTGTCAGCGGACAGTGACAGACTATCTCATTGGTTGAGTGACACCAGCCCGCGTCCAGCAGACCATCATGAGGGTCAAGTTTATAGCGGTTTACCTATGATAAAACGTACTGGTCAGTTTTGAACAAATCCTTTCGTTACTCAGAGGCATAGTGTAATAATTCTTACACCAGTTTGAACTGCACACGATTACCACGGAGTCTCACACGCAGGGATAATGAATACAAATTCACGCCATTTGACTTGTCTTCCCTTGTGTCCCTAAACCAGTCGCCATTCCCGCACTCTCGCGATTTATTTTTCGTACAGTTATGGCAATCTGTCGCAATTATTACACCTCATTTGAAGGAGTATGATTACATTCAGTGGATCACATGTTAATAATACTACAGCTAGACATCTGCTGCTAGCTAAGAGAACCTTGGTCCTCTGATTTGCTATCAAAACCACAACAAAGATCATCAAATATCTTAGATGGGGTAGTAGATACTTAATAGCTAATCAATGGAATCTCTTTTCTATAAATATTACTAGCTGATGCCCGCGACTTCGTCCACGTGGGATAAAAACTATTCTATCTTTTAAGTTGGACCAAATGACAGATATATTTACGAAGTTTGAACTAAATCGGTTCAGTAGTTTAGGAGTCCATCGCGGACAAACATCGTGACACGAGATTTATATATATTAAGATTAAGAGAGAGATAATTACTGTGAGTTGTTCATAATAGGTACTTATCACCGCTAAAGCATTCGTAGGTTCGCTTTTATAAAATAAGTTTATAAAAAAAGTAAAAGCTGCTGTGTTAGTAGAGTATAAAGGTTTTCTTAGGCCCCCCCCCACACACTGGCGGCCCGGGCGCGGCGACAGAGCCTGCGCGTGAGCAGCATACGACGCGCGCCATTGTGTGGAGCGGCCGCAACTGGTAACCGTTGGACAAACAAACGACGATACACTACGCACTTTTGTTATGATACCGTTTTCACTTGGCTCACACCCACTTTGTAAAGATAACAAAGTATCACTTATGTTTATATTGTGTGGACAACGACGTTTACGTAATTTTAAGCTAAGGCCCGGTTTCCACCAAAGCGGAGCGGAGCTGTGTTTGTAATAACCAATCAGATTTCGTCATTTCGACATCTACTCTCCCCTCAGTTTCGGAGATGTCAAACGACGTAATCTGATTGGTTACTCAAAAACTACTCCGCTCCGCTCCGCTTTGGTGGAAACCGGGTCTTAGGACAATGTGCCATCGGGAGCAATTTGTAAAGGATAGCACTATTTTAAATTAGTTAAGTTTAGAGATTTTGCACAACAAAATCGACCAAAAAAACCGTTAATTAAGTCATTTGCAGAAAAAAATTGATTGACGTAGCAAGTGAGGTCATTTGCGCTTGTCCGAGTGTCAAAGAACTTCACAATTCCGAGTAATTGATAAGAATTACTTCAAATTATTATCTGCAATTTGAAAATTGTGCTCGGTCAGGTTTTACCTACCAGTAAATAATCACTTGTAATTTGAAAACTGTCCTAGGTCAGTTAAACCTTCCAGTAAAAATGTCACGTCAACCATTAAGGACCTCTAATGCATTACCGACAGTAAATATTATATTACACATAGCTAACTGTTAAATATATATAAGTCAACTACGAATTCATTGCATAGAAAATCGCAACAAGATAATTATTAATAACTAAAACTACAACTCAATATCAAAACTCTACAAGAAACGAATTCTATACTTCAGCTACGATTCGTCCTTACAGAATAGTTCTGCAGGTGACGTCACATTACAACACAATACGTACCTAAAATAAAAATTGTTAATTGAAAGAAAATGTAATGGTTTTCAATCTTCAAAGGCCCGGGGCGGTAATCCTGCATGCGGAGGCCCCAGGTATACTTTGTTGAATACAGTATAACAATTGACACTTTATTAATATGAAAGTAATAGCCCTAACTATAATTTATATTATGTCTTAAAAGTCTAGTTGCTTAAGAACACAAGGATACCGTAAAAAATCGATCGATTGTAGTGATTTTTGTTTTTACCAGGTAAGTACCATTAGTCATTCGATCATAAGCGGTGTAGCCCGGGCGCCTTCTCAATCCTGGGCCTCATCGCTGCTCTCCAGTCCGCTACTATTGCTATAAAACTGTAAAGTATTGCTAGGCGATAATGAGCGATATGACATTTGTGCACTTATGCACGCGACGCGCTCATTTTCCCACGTTTCTTGTCACTGTCTGTCTGCACAAATGACATTGTTCTATCGAGGGCGTAGTTGGACGCCGAGGAGTAAGTACTGATGCGAGGGTCTCACGCCTTGTCCTTGTGGACGTGCTATAAAATGCGAAATTGTATTTGTTGTTGCCTCTCAATCATGCAACACCAGAGATACCACCATAATTTACATATTAGAGTGTTATTTTAGAATGAGATCGATTTGGTCATAGTCATAGCCTACCTACTGGTCAAATGTAGGTTTTACAGATGCAGAACAATATGGAAACAACAACAACATAGGTACAGCTATGTGAGCTGATTATGTATCGTTCAATTTGTTAGTTAGCAACCATCACAGGGTTATCAACTAGCAAAACGGAGGCAAATATTTTATTTTTGTATTCTTTTTGCACAAATTAGCATCTAGCATGGTATGTTAACATGATAACATACCAACCTAGGTTGGTAACATGTGCAGAAAGAATGGAAAAATAGGATTTTTGCCTCCGTTAGTGGATTGCTAACTAACAAGCTGAGCGATACAGAATCACTGTATGTTCAAACCTTGGACTCCCGAATCGGAGTACGAAATCTTTACAGCTAGGCTACGCTTTGAAGAATTAAGAAAATAGGTGGCAATTTATATGTTGTACGTCGGAATCCAAAAGTGAAACTTGTAATAAAAAAATCTCTAGTATTTTTAAAGACGCGATTAGAGGCGATGGTTGCCGCACGCGCAGACTCGGCAATTATCTGCTAATGGGGAAACATAACTGCAGCGATAGGTATAGGTATACTGTACACTCGGCCGTGATAAGTATAGCCATTAAATACTTAGATGTTATCACCGTCGAATTATAGACCTCCATTTTTAAGACGTTATTTTTTACCTTGATATTTGGTCATAAAATAAGTCGTATAAATAAGCAAAAATACGATACTAGGTATATGTACAAGTTTCATAAACAAATAGATACTATACTGATGAACTTAAACTTTCTAATTGTTTCCAACAATTACGAAGTGGCCGGGAAATGTCGCCGGGAAAAATTGTATCTATAAAGCAAAGAAAAAAATAAAATAAAACGAAAAGATGTAGCGGAGAACCTACAAAAGTGAAAAATTTGAACGAGGTATTAAAAAATTATATTATACAGAAAAACACAAAAACAAATGTCACATACACAAGAGGCGGTTACGGTAACAGTAGGTATGAGGTGTCAGTAATTGAGGTAAAGAGTTTTGGTTTTTATTTTTACTCATCGCATATACCTATATAAAGAAGTTTTCTGTTCAAAAAATTGGTTGTCTGTAAAGTCGGTTTACTGACGATAGTTGAACGTGACAACTCTCGCTTGCACTTCAAGCCTTACATGGAACGCCTTAGAGCGAGGTAACGCCGGTATCGCCGGATGAGTCATGTTTTTTTGTGCGTGCAGCCGGCTCTATCGATTTATAAGACGTTGTCACGTCAAAAGTAGCATGTATTTGTACCCTTTTCAGCACGTAGATGTACCCTTTTTAATATTTGTTTGTACAGTGTACCCATGTTATGAGTTTTTTGACGTGACAACGTCTTATAATTCGATAGAGCCGGTTGCACGCACGAAAAAACATGACTCATCCGGTGTTACCGGCGTTACCTCGCTCATGCGGCGTTACCGGCGTTACCTCGCGAGCGCGGGACGAGCGACAAAGAAGACGTTGTCACGTTCAACTATCGTCAGTAAAACGACTTTACAGACAACCAATTTTTTAGCTTTTAAACACAGTCAGTGAGCATACGGCGTGGGGCTGTGGGCAAGTCGCGGTCATTACCCGAATTTGGCGGCAGACGCACAGAACACCGCAACACAAAGAAAGTGCATTTTCCTTCACTGTAATCGTATATTATTTAGAGCGAGTTACATTATTCATGAGAGTATGATACGTGGAGTAAGGTTCAACGCGTACCGTCGGCAAAAACGTCACGAAAACGCGATACAGGTAATGAAATATAAACATGATTTTTCTGACTCTACTAAGCGGATTATAACCATTATATTAATCTGTGTAATCGCCTTCTGCTATAATTCGATTCTATGAAGTTAAAGTCTTCATTTCAAATTGTTCCAAAATGCTTTGTTAGAATTTGTGATTTTTTACACCTTTCAAAGATTATAAGAAAAGGAATGCAGAAAATTATAATTATTTATTTATTATTTGAAACAGAAGTCTTAGCCATAAATTTATAGATGGTTAATTTTGTGTTCTTGGTGCTTTAAAGTCAGACCGAATATGGTATTAATTTCTGAAGGAAGTGCACCGTAACGATACACTCAATAGTAATAATAGTAATTTTAGTAATTATATAGATATTCGCAATTATTATAGCTGCGGAGTGCGAAGTGCGGTCACGGCGAGGAAGCAACCGGAATCTTGCTAAAACATCATACAGTTAATACAAAAAATAGGTGCCATACAAAACAAGCTTCGAACAACGAGGAAAAAAGTGTTTGGATTTGTAAAATGTGTAGTTGTAGGTAGGTACATGGTTTTGGTATTTGCACGGAATCAAGTACAAAAAGAAAAGAAACTGATAACAACCACATTGCGTTCTCATTAAATATACTAACAATGTACTTAACTACTAGAAAGAAAATATATTTATATGCCTTTTGCAAGCATTTTGATAATTTGTTGCATTACAATTTACATATTACAACGCGTGACAAAATCCTTTAAAAAGAAGGGAGTTCTAATTTATATGGAGAAGGAGTGCAGACTATTGAATATAAGAACATACAATTTTCAATTCAGTAGTCTCTTTTAGATCCAATTTATTTGTTTGAAATTAATATTGATACCCGTTTATTCATCAAAACGAGCTTTGTAACTTTTATCAGACAATTGCTTTGAAATCCGTAGTTTTTACAATAATAATCCTAATATTTATGTCAGATTTTATGAATATTGAAATGAAAAGCTCGTAGGGATGTCACTATTCCCAGATTAATGAAAACAATAAATAACAAGTACCATGGCATTGTCATGGAATATAGAACAGTATAAATGTCGTGAATGCAACGTGCTCTGTATCAGTTCGCTCGTACGTCGGAAATTCCGCGCGCTCTTGATCGCTAACAAGCGCTGAATAGCGATCCGTCATCGTCATTAAGATTTTTTGAATTTTCCCGATTGCGTTTTGAAATTAAAAATAATTGCAATTTCGAGAAAAATAATACATAAGAGCTATTTCACCTACGTAAAATATTTTTCTGAAAAACACTGTAGGATATACCTATAAATTTTTTTTCAAATTAGTCGCTTTGTAAATCTTCCGAATTTCAAAGTATTGCTGCTAAATGAGAGACTTGGGCATTCTAAGCATTTGAAATTAACGGCAAAAATAAGGACTATTTAAGCAATTTTAATGACGTGCAGGTTGTTAAAACTATTAACACTTGCAAATTTTCCCAAAATTATCCCAAAAGTTTCTAATAAATCTCCAGTTTTATCGGAAACTACAGGATGTACTTAGTTGTAATTTTTGTTTTAATGTGTCACAAATAATAATATCCAAAAAGCGCTCGGAAATGGATTTTTCATTACTGGCTTAGTTTTTTTAGGTTATCAGGTAAAAAATCATTTTTCTGTTATATTTTGTTACAACGCTTGTCGCACCTACCAACGTATTCGTAATATTGTGAAGGACAAAAATATAATCAGTGTACTATCTTGAGGGAAATTTCTTGTTTTTCAGTAGATGTCGCGCTGCTGCTGTCGGTACCTCGCGGCAGAGGTTGCGGCGCGGCGGGCGGCTATCGCAGTTATTGTTGCTAAGTGTTTATTTAAATATTGCCCTCCGCTTCACTACAACTATCTGCTCATCTTTCTACTTCTGCTGTTCTCGTTCTGTGTCGCTGTTTGCTCGTTTCTGTTCCGCGTATTCTAATTTTCTTTGGGAATTTGAATCGAGTTTCTTTTGGACTGCGTATCTCCATTGCATTAAGGTTCTTCATGCTAGTGACTGATGTTTAATTTCTTCTTCTAATGTTGCTTGGTCAAATTACAACAAAGGACTGTGTTACTATTTTTTGAGTGAAAACTTCTTTTGGCGAGTTGAGATTTTTTTGAGAACAGAAAGGACCATTGAACTCAACCTCATGTAATTGTTTAAGTTTTCACTCTGTGAGTGACATATTATCATTTTATTTTTTATTTTTTTTCCTGTATTTACTATGTTACCTGATAGTTAAACTAATAATAACATAATTTAACTCCCTAGCCTATATGAAAACCACCTAATTCAACATGTTAGGTATCTAATTATCAACATTTTATCTAAATCATTTAATAATATCTGTAAGGAAAATATGGCTGTCTGTCATCATTAGTAATTATGCATTCGCTACTTAGTTTAATGTATGTAGCAATAGGTCGACTAGGTTCATCTAGGCTTTAGCGATTTACACTAACCGCTCTTACCCTGGGGTAGTAAATGACAAGGCTAAACGCCAAATTGCTTGATTTATAGAACTGAAACCAGTATTTTGGATGTTATTGATATAAAAATACCGAAATTAATTACTTGATGAATGGCCAATTTAGTTGATTTTCGACCTCCAGCGTGAGGCTGCGACGGCGGGTATCCTCGCGATACTGATAGTGCAATAAAATGATTATTATAATTATTTAGTGTAATTAGGTGAAGGTCGGCGAGGCGGTGCGCCGTCGACATACCGGCCGATACTAAGTGATTTATTATTTATCTCTCTATTTGATTTGTCTTACGTGTGCAACTTATGCCACTTCTGATTTCTGTGGTTATATTCACGATTTTTGTTGAATAAAAAATCGGCAAGAGCCACTTTGGAATTTCACATTTCTAAATTGGCACAAGTCTGGTTCGGTGGGAGGCTTCAGCCGTGGCTAGTCCACTCTACGAGTAAAGACGCACCGCCAAGCGATTTAGTGTTCCGGCGCAATGCTGTGTTAAAACCGTCAAAGGTTAGTTTATTTACAACTACCAAGTTAGTATCACGGCATCTTACATACATTACGGCTGCATTATCCATGCAACTTCAGATAATTTCGTAGTCAAGTAGGTACTAACTTGTAAAGTGTAGATTTTATTGTTTTACTTTTTTGGAGTACGCAACGTTCAGTGCACGAACATGATTTGTACCTTGCCGGTAGGTATATTTTATTGATCCTTACAGAAGGGAAGTGGAAACAGCTTAGCAAACACTGCTGCAATAAATAAGAGAGCCGCCGGAGTGCGGGAGGTAGAGAGGCACCGATGTGGCGCACTTATTAAATTTCCAAAAGAAAATTTAATTAAGAGAGTTTTTCCTTTTTATTTCACACCCCAGATTTCATTATTGGTGCCCAACGCGAAAGGGTTAACTGTAGTTTGCAGACTTACGAACATCGAGAGAGATAGACATGGCGCTACAAACTCATGTAACGTTTTTTATACGTTTTAAAAGCAATTATTAAAAAACGGCTAATCGACAAAACCTCGTAATATTAAGGTCGACTAGTTTCATGCTGATACCAAATAACTAACAAACTAAGCTAAATAAAAAATATTTTATCTAGAATCTATAATTAAAAAAATGCATGCTTGACATAATATATTTTTCATTTCGAACTTATTTCAATGTTTGAAATCAATATCATTTAATTAATTTGGGGCAAATATATAAATCACGCGTGAATGTAAATAATTACAAGAATATGTTAATGTTACGAAGATGCAAGGTCGTTTCAATCTTCTTTTTATATCACCTTTATTTTATTTGAAATTTATACGAAACTAGCAAACGCCCGCGGCTTCGCTCACGTTAACTTCTGAGTTATGCTTTACTATGGTGGTTTAATTTCCAAAATTCCTGCATTACACACCATTCTGCCCACAAAATTTTCTCTTGCTTCCTGGTAATAGTCACATATTGATTTTGAAAAATTCGATCGTCACAAAAAAGTTAAATATGGTGGCCATTTTTAGGGTTCCGTACCCAAAGGGTAAAAGCTCTTACTAAGACTCCACCGTCCGTTCGTCCATCCGGCCGTGGTTGCTTGCTACCATGGTAAGACATATAAGTACAAAATTGTGGCCAATTCTTTTAAATTTTTACCAAAAATTCCTTTTCTATGCTCGCTGCGATATCGATTTTCAAAGCAATCGACTCAGTAACAAAAAATTTCAAAATGGCGAACACTTTTTTTAAATTTTGACCACAAATTCCTTCTCTATGCTTGCTGCCATAGTCAAATATCGATTTTCAAAGCAATCGGCCCAGTAACAAAAAAGTTCAAAATGGCGGCCACTTTTTTTAAATTTTGACCACAAATTCCTTCTCTATGCTTGCTGCCATAGTCAAATATCGATTTTCAAAGCAATCGGCCCGGTAACAAAAAAGTTCAAAATGGCGGCCACTTTTTTAAATTTTGACCACAAATTCCTTCTCTATGCTTGCTGCCATAGTCAAATATCGATTTTCAAAGCAATCGGCCCAGTAACAAAAAAGTTCAAAATGGCGGCCACTTTTTTAAATTTTGACCACAAATTCCTTCTCTATGCTTGCTGCCATAGTCAAATATCGATTTTCAAAGCAATCTGCCCAGTAACAAAAAAGTTCAAAATGGCGGCCACTTTTTTAAATTTTGACCACAAATTCCTTCTCTATGCTTGCTGCCATAGTCAAATATCGATTTTCAAAGCAATCGGCCCAGTAACAAAAAAGTTCAAAATGGCGGCCACTTTTTTAAATTTTGACCACAAATTCCTTCTCTATGCTTGCTGCCATAGTCAAATATCGATTTTCAAAGCAATCGGCCCAGTAACAAAAAAGTTCAAAATGGCGGCCACTTTTTTAAATTTTGACCACAAATTCCTTCTCTATGCTTACTGCCATAGTCAAATATCGATTTTCAAAACAATCGGCCCAGTAACAAAAAAGTTCAAAATGGCGGCCACTTTTTTAAATTTTGACCACAAATTCCTTCTTTATGCTTGCTGCCATAGTCAAATATCGATTTTCAAAGCAATCGGCCCAGTAACAAAAAAGTTCAAAATGGCGGCCTATTTTTTAAATTTTGACCACAAACTCTTTCTCTATGCTTGCTGCCACTGTAAAATATCGATTTTCAAAGCAATCGGCCCAGTAACAAAAAAGTTCAAAATGGCGGCCACTTTTTTTAAATTTTGACCACAAATTCCTTCTCTAGGCTTGCTGCCATAGTCAAATATCGATTTTCAAAGCAATCGGCCCAGTAACAAAAAAGTTCAAAATGGCGGCCACTTTTTTAAATTTTGACTACAAATTCCTTCTCTATGCTTGCTGCCATAGTCAAATATCGATTTTTAAAGCAATCGGCCCAGTAACAAAAAAGTTCAAAATGGCGGCCACTTTTTTAAATTTTGACCACAAATTCCTTTTCTATGCTTGCTGCCAAAGTCAAATATCGATTTTCAAAGCAATCGGCCCAGTAACAAAAAAGTTCAAAATGGCGGCCACTTTTTTAAATTTTGACCACAAATTCCTTCTCTATGCTTGCTGCCATAGTCAAATATCGATTTTCAAAGCAATCGGCCCAGTAACAAAAAAGTTCAAAATGGCGGCCTAGTTTTTAAATTTTGACCACAAACTCTTTCTCTATGCTTGCTGCCACTGTAAAATATCGATTTTCAAAGCAATCGGCCCAGTAACAAAAAAGTTCAAAATGGCGGCCACTTTTTTAAATTTTGACCACAAATTCCTTCTCTATGCTTGCTGCCATAGTCAAATATCGATTTTCAAAGCAATCGGCCCAGTAACAAAAAAGTTCAAAATGGCGGCCACTTTTTTAAATTTTGACTACAAATTCCTTCTCTATGCTTGCTGCCATAGTCAAATATCGATTTTCAAAGCAATCGGCCCAGTAACAAAATGGCGGCCAAAAAATTCAAAATTTTTCCTCCTCAAAATTTGAATCTCGAAAATCCCTTTCTGAATACGAATTCATGATATACCTAATACCAACCTAGGTACCAAATTTCAGATCTCTACGATTTTTAATTTCGCTGGAATCCCTGGAACAACGCAAAAATTACACTTTTGTATGGGAAAATCCCTTAAAAGTAGGATTTTTATCCCTTCCAATTTGAATTTCTGGAATCCCCGTCTTAGTACGAATTCATGACCTAATGTCGATGTAGGTACCAAATTTCAGATCTCTACCACGTTTAGTTTTTCTGGAATGCCTGGAACAACGAAAAAAATTACAATTTTGTATGGAGAAATCCCTTTAATGTACTATTTCTACCCCTTAAACATGGAATTTCTGGAATCCCCGTCTTAGTACGAATTCATGACCTAATATCTTCCTAGGTACCAAATTTGAGATCTCTACGACTTTTAGTTTTTCGGGAATTCCTGGAACAACGAAAAAATTTTACTTTTGTATGGGAAATACCCTTAAATGTATGATTTTTACCCCTTAAACATGGAATTTCTGGAATCCCCGTCTTAGTACGAATTCATGACCTAATATCTACCTAGATACCAAATTTCAGATCTCTACGACTTTTAGTTTTTCTGGAATGCCTGGAACAACGAAAAAATTACAATTTTGTATGGAGAAATCCCTTTAATGTACTATTTCTACCCCTTAAACATGGAATTTCTGGAATCCCCGTCTTAGTACGAATTCATGACCTAATATCTTCCTAGGTACCAAATTTAAGATCTCTACGACTTTTAGTTTTTCGGGAATTCCTGGAACAACGAAAAAATTTTACTTTTGTATGGAAAATACCCTTAAATGTATGATTTTTACCCCTTAAACATGGAATTTCTGGAATCCCCGTCTTAGTACGAATCCATGACCTAATATCTTCCTAGGTACCAAATTTAAGATCTCTACGACCTATAGTTTTGGCGGAATCCGTGGAACAACCAAAATACCTCATTCTTTTATATATATAGATAACGGTGTACATGTTTCGTAAACGCAATATTTTACATACCTATTCGATATGCTATACTTTACAATTATACTTAACTTTTTGTTTTGTTAACTGAAAAATGTGATTACTCCATTAGACGAGATGAAAAATACCTACGTAGATTCACAAAAAGTGTTTCCCATGCTAGTATGAGAAATAGGCGAAGGAATCCATCGCTACTTTCCAGATATCTCCCTGGTGATATTTCCCCTCATAGTTAAATAAGTTTTTATAATCATTGTTGTATTTTAATCTGTTACAGAAGTTTCTGTTATTGCTATAAAACAAATTTGATTACATTCCAGCATTTCATAAGTAAGATCTATGCGAGTATGGCTGCTAGGTCGTTAGCGCAATTTGGTATTATTTCTCTAGAATATATTTAAAGATAAGATTATAAGTTTTTTAACTGTGTAGATAACAACGGCACACTTTTAACTTATCGTCCATTAGTTTAATTTATGGTCCGCGTGGTGGCGAGTGGGCACCACGATATTACACCACTCCGAAGTATTTATGTGTTAACTGGTAAGCAGCTTAGACATGGCAACACATAGCGAAAATGAGCGCAATATATTATTTCGAGCTCAAATCAGTAACGAGACGCCTGCGCCCGCGCCGCCGGGGATAAAGTCGACGTAAATCATATGTTTTTATAGTGATTCGTTGATTTATATCCGCTCATTTTTGTGGAATGGCCACTTCTATTAGCAACTCTCGTCCGGCTGAGTACAAATCGGAGTCAGCCGAGTTTTATTGCCCGTGACTTACCGAACTTCTTGTGGAAGGGTTTAACTAGAACACTTTTTATTACCTATTATTACTTTATAACATTTTTGAAAGTATTGTTTCAAACACGCTTATGTGCTCGTTAATACTATCAAGATTTCAGTTTAATTACTACAGCTCAGAGAAGTAAAAAAACGGTAACATCGTATTTTTTTAATTTAAACTTCTTCAAGTTATTATGAACATAATATCTAAAATCGACAAAAATACACACAAACAAAAATCTTTGCCTATTGAAAGAAAGGTCGAAAAGTAGTAAAAGTTCCTGACATAAATACCTTGTTGCAACTTACACGTTGTGCTATGAGCTTTTAAAAAACTTTTTATTCTTTGAATTTATAAACCAAAATATCGATGTGAAAATATTAATTAATTAAAGCATTATAGATAACAATTAATAAAATTGAAAATTCATATGAAAAATACAAAAAAAAAACAAGAAAGAAAGATGTAGATACACTGCAATTAGTTTTGGACATTTAAACCGACCAAAAAATTAGTTACTCTTTGTTCTGATTTTTTACAAAGTCATGTGCAAAAGTTGCAAGTCTACGTCTCGGGGCGCGGGGGCACGTCGTATAAAAAAGTGGAAAGTGAAATATAAAAAGTTATAACTGGTCGGGCGTAATTCTAAATCTGTTGTTAAGGACAATTTACGAGGCGACTTATTAAGGGCTCTTCGTTAATGAATTCGTCTTTAGCCCTTTTTTGGACACGACCTGCTCTCGATATGCTCCTGATGGGGTATCGAATGACAAATCTTATTGGTAAGTATAATAACAACAAAAATAATCACTCATCTTGTGTGACAGTCAGGCAGATAAACGGACGGATGGAGTCGCACCTAAGGGTTCTATTTTTACCACTTTTCTATGGAACCATAAAGTAAAGACTGTAAGCTAGTAGTTAGGGTTAAACCCGGTCAGGAATTGTAACCACTAAGCTGTCAGGGCTATCAGTGTGATGGTACAGTTCCGTAGTAATTGGAGACAGGTTAATTAGGCAGTAATTATAGTGTTTTTTGTGTGACGCCTGCGCGCCGCTCTCGTAGAGGTGTGACATTCCACACGTTTCCCACTATTTGGGTTATGACTCTTAGCTATTTACTGCCTCATTTTATAACTTAAACTCTGGAAGAACGCTTTTATTATAATCTACGAAGAGTAGGCTTCAGTCTGTGGCCTCAGTAGGTACTTTTTTCTGCAAAATGTTCAAATCATTGAATATGGTTTTGGAAGTCAGTTACCTGCGGCAAAGACGCACCGCCAAGCAATTTAGCGTTCCGGTGCAATGCAAGTAGAAACCGTTAGGGTAAATTTACTTACCCTTCCAAGTTAGTACAATAACATCTTAGGCTGCATCATCACTTACCATCAGGTGAGATCGCAGTCAAGTACTAACTTGTACAGTGTAAAAAAAAAATGGTTTTGGAAGTGCAGTAGGTACTCACCTGGTTTTACAGAATACCATAATATCAGTTAAATAAGATCAATTTTCTGGAGAATCAATATGGGATAACTTTATTATTGAACTACGTAATTTAATCTTCGGTTTGAATTTACCTTTTGCTATGATTCATAACAAATAGCTTCAAAAATGTAGGTACGAGTAGTTTGCAGTCAGTAGCAAAAACAAGTATGGCTGCTAGACTTAACTGCCTACTCCTAAGGTAAGAAACCTTAGCGAAGTGCGATATTAAATATTGAAATGATGTGCAACTCAGCCACGTCTCAGTCGTAGCGTAATGAAGCTGTAATGCAAGCGACTGGTTATTCTAATGCTCATTAATTAAAACGTGTTAATTGTGGAGGCAGCCTCTAATTGTGGATTCTGCGTAATGTAACCACTTTGCATCGCTTGGATACATGTAAATTATGCGATACAGCTATAAAATTGCATCTTTAATATAAGTCATATCTATAGTGATGTAATGCGTATAATATGTCAAGTAAAAAAATATTGTAACAATAAGCAATTTTTGGAAAAATTATAAATTTGTGACGAAAAACCCTAGACAGGAATTTTTTTTTCGAAGACCATGAAATCTTTTTGATTTCAGTTTTTTATATATTCTTTTGTTGAATAGTATGTATACCTATAAGCTCGCTTAAAATTTAAGCTTTTACTTTATTACCTACCTGTATATTTAAAACATAGCAAAAAAATTTTTCGTTTCAGCCGAGTTTGTCGCGGGGAATCTTCTTTTAATGTCGTCTGTCCATATGGTCGGAGGTTCTACGAGCTATGTGCCCCATCTATTATTACTTCGGCTTCGCAATACGTTGAGCTGTATCAATGACTCTGGTTCTTCTAAGAATCTCCACATTTCTGATTTGATCACGTAGAGAAACTTGGAGTCTCTCCATCGCCCGCTGAGCGATTCTGAGTCTTTTTATGATGCAAATGTACTTTTAATAAAATTTAATTTGATACTTAGTAATTATTTAGAAGTGGTATTAAAATTCATAGCTAGATTATTTGATATTGAAACCAAGTTATACGCCCCTACCACGTAAACAGTGCGTCCATTCAGCCGCGAAGTTGCGGCTACGGTTTGAAACAACCAATCATAAATATTGCAATCGAGTTGATAGTTTATTGGTACAAAACCTGAAAAACTACACGGCGTTACGATGAATTGCTTACCACGTTGCATACATTGTGCAAAGAAAGCTTTACTCATACCTATAACCAGTTAGATTAGCTAAGCAACTGCTTAGATTAGTAAAATATTGGGTTCAGATACAGCGATAGGCTTGCAGAAATTTCAAAATCTTGGTAGGTACTTGAAAAATCCAGTATGGTGGAATTCTTACTTTTTACGAAAGTTAGTAATAAACATACTAAAATCGCCTTCACATTATGTGGTGATTATGTGGGTATCTTATACTTACTTGTTTAGGAAGAAATCTAAGACCAACGTCTGAAACAAACCAAAAAGAAAGCTATCCACAATAGCGTTTAAAATCTTTCAATCCCTTTTTCTTAAATTTCAATTGCGTTACTACGAAAGTACTCTAAAACGACCGAAGATCAATCCGATGTAGTTTTGTCTGGCACAACCTACTGACTTTTTGAGGCACGAGGTCGAAACAAACGTACCTACGTTAAACTTTAAACTGATACAACTAACCAATTTAATAAAATAAAAAATGATTTCTCAATGTACCACATAATATACATATTATATATTGAACCCAGAATGTTGTTGTACTCACAACTTACAATATTATATCGTCGATACAACAAACTGCTCGATAGAAGTAAATCGAAAGCATCCTCGAAAATCGATACGACTCAATAATTCAATAACGCTAGCAATAAACTAGGGAGGAAATCATACCGCATCGATAATAAATCGCGGGTGTAAGCAATCGCACCTGACTGCGATTGGGAAAATTCATATTTTATGAGGCTCAGCCGCGACGGTGTGAGGGGAGGCCGGGAACTTGTCTCAACCCTATTCTGATGCTTAATCCATGGATCTCCGAATGTAGGTCTGAAAACTTAACCACTGGGCTATTACTGTTTATAGTGACTAAGACGAAGCTCTCGAAAAGGAAGAATTTTCCCGTTTTTTGCAATATTATTCATTGATATAGCCTTCCTCGACAAAAGGACTATTCGACACATCTTTTTTTAATTCGGATCGGCAGGTCCAGAGATTAGAGCGTTCAGACAAACTCTTCAGCTTTATAATATAAGCTTAGTTAGATTTTGATTTAGTTTAATTTATTTCTTTGTTTCATGCTATAAAAATTTACCTAGCCTATCTGTTCACCCCGTTAATCACGAACCCAAAATAACCCGCGTAAAATGACTCCGTTCCAATAACTCCATTTAAAAAATCCCACCGCCTATCCCGTGAGTGTAGTGTCATAAACTCGTGGAGCACATTCGCGGGATGCGTCCCCGGTGGGTCGTACGTACAGCGAGCATGCTCGACTCAATATTTGATGCGCGGATCATTGCGGCGAACATCTCTAATCTGTATTTACGAGCCTCGGCCGCCGTTCCTCTTGCTCGTGCCGGTGTAACCACTACTGACAATCACAGCACCTGCCCTAGTGCTGTACTTAAGAGATTTTAATAATTCGGTGAACACCTAACCACAATATACTATAATAGTAATACATTACGGTACAGAAAATTCACTCCGCAAAATGATTTAATTAAATAGCGACAGTCGATACACAAAAAATTCAGTTCGCAACAGCGCCTTATACTTACAACTTAATTAACCCATACGTTGCGTTTTCTTTCCGACGCGTTACTTTATCTCTACTCTATATCTTTCCAGTGCGACACAGGGGTCCTTAAAACCGCTGGGAGGACGGAGGTATGTACCCACAGAGCACATATTCTTTTTTCTGTGTATGTACCGGAGTCTTTGTACCTACAGTGCTAGTGAAAACCTAGCAGAGTTTTTGTGGGCTCATCTCAATATGCCCTATATTGAGATGAGCCCACAAAAACTCTGCTTTGTGACACTCATTGCCTTGGTTTTTATTTGTTAGTCTTGACTTCATTTACTTTTACTAATATTTTTGTTTTTACTATTATATGAATAGAGTAATTTATAATTTTATTTTTGAGGCTCTTGTATCAAACATACCTAACAGAGCCTGATTGCATTAAATCTGTCAATTTTTCGTACAATAGGGGTGAAACTCTTACTGCACAGCTGTGAATCGCACTTTACTTTTACATGTAGTATACTGTATAGCTTTTAATAGCCCTTAATTGGGTTAAATATGATACTGCATTAGCAAAGGATGTCCTCATGATCAGCCTATTAACGAAGAAGAGAACAGAATTGGTGTTCCTCACACTTGCCCTGTGGTTAAATATAAATAACATTAGATTTTAAATAAGTAAATTGAATTGGTTTTGTCCGTTTTATATAATGTAGAAAAAACGATGTAGAAAAAATCTAGATGAATAAAACAACAGGAGCGGAATTGTAAACAAAGGGAAAAAAGAGAATAAAATAGCGTTTTATACGCCTCCTGCAGCGCCGGGCACAAAACTAACAAATGATAACTTCTTGTACAACAAATAAATAATATACAGCCTACAAGTAAGCTAGTGATGAATGTAAATGACTCGCCGTATATTAATCGCCCGTCGCCTCTTGTGCACATTGAAATTAATCTAGATTCATTACCGAGCTAAGATTAATTAGCTCTGAATTACTTATTATGTAGTTTATGTACACACTCTGACGCAATTAAACATATAGACATTCAGTTAACACCGAGTATAGATGCCGTTTACTTTAATTATATATTTTTTTGTCTTTCCTTATTTTCCTTCACTTATTTTTAATTATAGATATCGTATCGCATGAGTATCATAATAATCGTACCTCTTGAAAATATCTGAATAAAACAAATAATTTTAACAATCGCAAGAAAAAATAACTAAAAGTTATAATCGAATATAGGAGGAAGTGATTTGTCATGAAGGTATTTTGGTTTTTCACTAAGAAATTACTACTAAATTTCTGATATTTCATACCAACATCAAATGCGCCTAATCATTTAATGATTATATTAAACCTCAAGTCGTTGAACCGGCTTTGTTACTTGGCTGCTTTTTCTAATCTCTGTTCAGGTTCCTTTAGTCTGCGGAGCGCAGGCAGGCAGCGTTAATTGGTCGTGGATATTTAAACAGACACATGATTTGGTTTCGATAGAGACTTGCTTGTAGTCTAGTTTGTAAACACGATGAAGATATCACGTATACCACGTGTTAGCGAATGCGTATAATTAATAAGCAATTTCCCGAGGATTTTTCCGCAGTTGTTTCAATACTTCAACATACTTTTTCTTATGTGTATTCACTGAAAAAAAAATAAGGTACCCAATAAATGTTGCTCTTCTATTGCTCAGCTAGTTTTAACATATTTTTTATCATACGAAAAACGTTCATCCACTTATTTTTGCAGCACAAAGAGAGTATATGACATATTTTCCTTGTATTAGTAATATTGGCAATAATAATTACGAAAATATAACTTCATCAGCCACTTTGTTATTAGTTCGTCAGAATCAAGGTACCTTACCTCTTAACGAAAATTATTTAATAAATTTACGTGGTTACCAGTGATAAAAATAGGTACATACTTAATCAAGTCAATTTGGAATTACTGGACAGGTGGAAAAATGTGAAGCCTGCTTATTCTACCACTAACCCACCTAACTGTTGCCATAAAAACGAATGCGAGACGAGAACCCAGCCCAACATTTTAGCGTTAATGATAAAGTGATTATGTTTAGTTAAAAGTTTTCTACCGCTGATCAGTTTTTGCGAGGCTGGTTTAGGCGATAGCTAACTACCTACATCTAGGAATGCGCGACTTGTGACACACCTACCTGCTGACATCGGGCGAGTGGACTAGCGCGGCGCCCCTAAATAACACCCTTTTTATACAAAGCATCGCACTGGAATGCTAAATCACTTTGGTGTATCTCTTCCGGTAGAGTGTTAACTAGCTAAACACTCCCATCAAACCAATCAAAGAACCAATATAAAAACTATAATTTAGGTACCTTCTTATAAATGTTAAAATCATAATTTGGCCCGTGCTGGGAGTCGAATCGGGACCTCGAGCTTAAAAATCCGAACACGTGCCTACTGCCCCAGGGAGGTCGTCTTCTACTTTCAGAACGAGATGTGTCTTTGTGTGTAGAGACTCGCGATAGAGTAAACCATATATGTGATCTCTAGATCTAATTAGTAGTAACTAGGTGAGTTGCGGCATATAGCCAAAAAGTTCATAGTACATTTACTAGAAGAGCTAAATACAAACGTTACTAAGGAACGCTCCGATGCCAGTGTGTACGCGCCTTCTGGTTGGGCAACTCGCAACTCGCAACTCGCGACAACATAACGCGACACTCCTACGCGCTCGTTTAATTCCTCCGACATTTTCCAACATCTTATCTTTAATTTGGACTGGTTTCGGTTTTTTATTAGAATAGTTTCGCCTCGATACCGGTCCGGCTCCTAGCTGAAGGTTGTTTATAGATAACAGTAAAGCGTATATTTATTGGCCGCGTCGACCGCGCCGAGGTCGCCTCCGAATATCGCGGCTCCGTGTTACACAACGCTCGTCGCGGCTACGGCGTGCGTGGAGCGGCCATTGGCGAGCGGGACGGGTTGGCGTAGACGAGTCTGCGTGTGCCGCGCCGGGGCGTGCCGGTGCTGCCACCACCGCTGGCAGCGCGGCGGCAGCGATGGCCGCGACCGATCGCGCGGAACGATGCGCTCGATTGTGTTCTACGCTGATGATATTTTGCGCGCACTTCCTTTTTCGTCTCGCCGTTTTTTCTTGGGAAAACGACTGCTATGAAATATGGCTCGACGCTTTAGTCGAGCGGATCCCAGCGGTCGCTAACGGTGCCGCGCACCCTCGCGCAAAAAGACCCGCTTCCATATAAGCGTAGCTGTAAATATCCGACACATGAGCTTCGTAGTTCGCTTCGAGTTTATGTTTATTTGATCGATTTCTTGTTCGTAGCGTAGGAAGTTCTTTTAAATACAACAATAGATGCACGCTGATGAATATTCCACGTATCTTGTAAGTTAGGAAAAACCTTAGCTAGGAATGTTGAAACTTTTTTGACTGGCAGCGGGTAATCGCCAATTTTAAAGTCTTGTACACTTATATTAAAATCGTTTCAAGGTTGCAGAATCTTGTGAACTTAAGCTTGAATAGCTGAACTATTAAGTGCGTTCAATTCGCATCCGTTGAACTCTACTGTTGTTAGTTGCAACTTCTGGTAGCACATGGACAATTTTCATCATCAACCAATTTGTACGGATTACTCTTGGAAGGACAATAATTAGGCCATAATCCACCATGGCCAACTAGATTTTTATATTATAACTTTGATTTCGTCGACTCCACTGCACTCTTGTGAACACTAAAAAGTTTTCATCGGTAGCGTTGAGTCCGAAACGCGGATGAGCGGAGTAAGTGAAACGCCGTGACTACGCTTGTTAGCAATAAAATGTATAAGTAGAAAAATAAATAACACAACATCTACAAATCTATACTATCAATATTGCAATTTATAGCGACAGCCCCGACATTCTTTTAGAATTATATTATATTGAGTCTTTTCGAATTATTATTTTTTTTTAAGTTAAAACAATTATTCACAAGGTATTTGTTATCAAATTCTTCACTTTAGTTAACAATTTAGAACCTTAAAAATAGATATTTCAACCTCATTTGTTCTGTAATCTCGGGTATAACCCGAATTCCACATTACGAAGACACAAACATCAGAACTTTCGAATAGTGATAAATGTAAAATCATTCGCGAGTCACGACCGGCGACACTTCGGTTTCGCAAAATGACTTTAAACTTTGCCCTCGCCGAGACACATCATCACTTATCCTCGTATAAACATCAGGGTATCGCGGAGATATGCTAATTTTTGGCGACAGGCTAATTACCGAGAATCGTCGAATTAGCTAATAGGATTTAGAAACAACATTGTATATGGAATGCCACAGAGTGCCAACAGGACTCTTTTAAACTCCGTTGTTCATCTGTCTATTCGTCTGTTTTTATGTCTGTCCGTTTGTCAATCGTCAACGGGTCTCGTAACAGGTAACTTTGAGCACATACTAATGTGCTTATAATACAGTGCTATGTAGTCACTTTACCTTTACTTAATGACTAAAATCTCATACCAAATTACCAATTTAGATGCAGCAGAAGTTGTTGTTAAGCACTGTTATTTGAAACGGGTAAACAACCCTTTACAGTTTCTACACAGCGTCACACCAATAGTCAATAACTTCTTATAGTGGTACGTCGTTGCCCGTGAAATAGAGGTAATCAGCCTTAACCGAAGCTTCCCACGAGACTTAGAAAAACCTTAATTATAATAAAATCCTAATTTAGCTAGAGCTGCAAATCGAACCTAGGACCTCCAGATTAAATTCGAGTCAAATGCGCCACGGAGTTCGTCAAACTAGTTGTCGAGAATTAAGTTGCGCATATAAATAAAATAGGCCTAAACTCGTATAGAAATCCACGTATTATTATTTATTAACCCCACGTTTTTAGCAGGTGCAAGTGCAGCATTAGTTAATCGCTATTTATGAAGTCATTTGTGTCTGTCTGTCTGATGACTGCCCTGAATACTTCGCGTGTACTCGTGGTATAGTGGTAGCTGGTAGCGCATGCGTGCCGCCGACCTGCGCCCGCATCGCGCATAGCTATGTCACTTGTCACACTGACAATATTGAACTATCATGGTATTGCTGCATTTAAAGAGTAAACACCGCTACTAGGATTATCATTTCAATAAGGAATTTTACACAGAAAAATATGTGTGAAAATAATAGACATTTATTGACACTGAGAATAGCATGTTGTTAGCAGCTATATAGTTAGGTATAGCTATATTCACCTGTAGATTTTAGACAGATGGTGCTATTGTTGTGGCTTATCTGAAAAAGGTTTACGTGAAAGGTTCGGATGGCCGCACCCTCAGGTTCATATCGGTAATAAAAATGCAGCTCTAGCACACCTTCACAAGTAGCTAGCTGAATACCCACATAAAACTTCAAGATTAAAGCAGAGAGCCTGTGAGATCAGTTTGAACTATTGAAGGCACTTCAGCCGGTGGACTAGCACGGCATAGTGAGACTTAAGAACTGATGTTTCAGAATGACGAATGCAGTGCAGTGCGTCGATGTATATAGCAATGCGAATTCCTGGAACGTTACTGGTTACTGCATCTGACGGCGAAATTCTTACCCGTTTCGCCGCGCTTTGCTATGAACAAATCTAAATTGAATATATTTAGTCATCGATTAATACAGGCGTATAGGTCTTCAAAGTCTTGGTATAGCTATCTATAGGCTGTAGGTAGTGTAGGCACGTCAGCAGGCTCGCAGGTCGCAGTCACCGACGTAATGTAGGCATTTTATGTTAATTGACGCGCTATCGACGAGCCTATTTCATTGCTCGGGATATCTGCACTTGTCTGTACGCTCCACACGATTAGATGCTCACAAATATTTATGGGTATTAACCATTTAAACAGTAAAAGCTATGTAGTTTCAGGAAAATCAAAACTTTTTAACACTATCCTAAGAAAGTGTTTGATACTTAGGTAATTTCAATCGAAATCTACTAAACTGATTTGAGAAAATTTGGCTGATATGTAAACCATAGTATAAACACCAGAATAACTCATATAGGTACCTAGAATTGTTAGTATTTCACAAAAAATTTTGGCTGTGGTATTTTTAAACAATCGAACCTCATCCAGACATATAGCATATAAATTAATAAGTAAATCCTGGTCGCGTATAAACCTATGACAAAATCACAGTTTAGTATTACTACTAGGTATATAACTACTGTGTACAATTACCTACCTACCATGATACTAATAATAGCTCAAAAATGTAGGACATTTCCAAATGAGCAGAGTATACTCGTAGTAGCGTAGCTTGCGAGTTTTTACCGAGTAGAGTGGACTAAGTGCGCCTACTACTTAGTGTTTAAGTTACATGTGTTTTAGTGTCGAATGCACTAACCGATATCTCATATCATCGCTATAAATTCGTCATCGGCTGATAATTACCTACTTTAAGCTTGCACGTAGGTACATATATAACAAAGGTATAATAAAACAACTTTGATTAAATTCTATGTTTAGAGATTTCCTTATTTTCCTGTTTTGTATTTTTGAAGTATTTTGTTTGAAGGGGCCGGGGTAGCAGGGAAGGAATACCAGGCAGCAGATTTCGGGTAGCAGGTAAGTAATGGGTAGCGGGTAGCGGGTAACGCGACCGTGGCGCGGTTGTCGACCTTGCAGGGAAACCGTGTCAGGGAAATGCTTTCCTCCTTGTTTGTGATGCGCACGCCTGATTAGGGGCTCCACTTTAGTTTTACTAGACAATGTTTAAAAAAATTGTTTCACAGGTAGGTTGTAGATACCACCACAGTGTCAGTTATTTGGCTTTGAAGCAGTAATTTGAAGAGTACTGTAACCGACGAGATTACATGAAAGAATTAAACTTTAGAATAATGTCTTTTAATGAGAGCAATGCAGTGCAATGTATGATAATGCGATCCCAAGTGCGACGCGCTGCACCTGACAAGGAGAGACGTACTTTCAGACGTACAGACTAGTGATGGGCCGACTATGGTATTTGCCGACTAACCGACTAGCCGACTAATCGGTTTTCAAATTGCCGATTAGTCGGCCGACTAATCGGCAATGCCGATCATACCTATTGGAGTCGGAGATGTTCGACATTGACATTCCTGCATCACAATTTGCCTCTCATAAAAAATAAAAAATAAATATCTTTAAGAACTTTTTTAAAACTAAACATAAATAAATAGATGACTAATATAGCATAACAAAATAAAGTTGTTGATTAATGGTGTTATGTTAGCTCAATAATTTAATTACTACTGATTGATATGTTCCTTTCTATACATATATTGGTTTTTGAATATGTTCCAAGACTTTAGATTAAAAGAAAAAAAATTAAACTTATACTTTTAATACTTACTTAAGGCGGTTCATGTGTTAGTATTATGCTTGAGTCAAAATTTACGATTTCCGAAGGAACATAAAATAGTTATGTGTTCAATTATAGATTAGATAATTGAATTCATATTATTTGGCATTTCATAATCTAGAACTTGTCTCAAAAATATTTTAAAATATGTGTATAACTTTCTCACTAGAACAGTTTTTGTATAGGCTGTTTGCTAAAATAGCGGTCGACGCTCTACGCGGATGCAAGATATTTGCCATGTTTCTTAACAAAAACTTATAAAAATGACATATTTAGAAAATTAATAACATTTACTAAAAAGTGTCTCAAAAAAAACACGATTTTCCTAGATTGTCATTCAAAAACCATAAACCGAAAAGTGCCATTTTTAGCATTTTTCGATAAATTAAACGTATTATTTTAGGATAAAATCCAAGATATTTTGTTATTTTTGAATTATAGTAATTTAATTCAATTAATATTCAATGTCACTGGTTATTTACTATTTTAATAAGTTGTATATTTATTTTACTATAAATTTTTTTGTAATACCATTTTCCGCGCAAAATTGCGTCAGCGGGAACGGAATTCCTTTTTTGTATGGAGCGACACGCGATTCACATCGTGCCGCTTAAACGCTCTTAACATATTCTGACTTAATTAGTTAAGTAAAAGTACGTATGTGCCATTTATTGTTTAATATGTTGATTAAAGTTAAGTTAGCTTTTTTTTACTGACTGATCATTTAGGATTACTAATGAAAAGACTGTACTTTGGGTACTTAATGTTTAGAATTGTCTAATTATAAAAGGGTACAAATTATTTGTTTCGTTTTACTTCAATTGATGATCACCGATTATAATCGGTATATTTTGCCGACTAGTCGCCGACTATTCGCCGACTACAAACAAAGACTAGTCGGCCCATCTCTAGTACAGACCTATAATCAGGTGAACGTCAAAACAAAAACAATGTCCAACTTTTTGAGGTGTTTGTATACCTAAATTTGGTTTAAAGAACCTATTATTATTGCAAGTCGTGATACAATTCTGCGCCCCTGCCCGAGTGTAAATACAAACATGGAACAGAATCAAAGGCTACCTTCCAAAAGCGCGTCTGACAGCTCACTCGCGGGATGCACGTCTCGGCGCTGTCGTCAGCAGACGTCCGGCGCCGAACAAGGCGACGCGCCAAATAGAGCACACTCCGTGCGGGTGCACAGCGCATGATGCGAATACTAAACACATTACGAATCGATACCCGACAAATCCTCCCGACGGTGTTTGGGCGAACAACTACTCCGTGAACCTAAGGAATAAACCAATCACACCACTTTTCTGTTTGAATCACACAATATTTTATCTTCAAAATGAGTATTAATGCATGTAAAAGTGGATAAATTGCGTAATTTATTTGCAGGGAATAAATAGTCAAAGGTCTAATTTATAGGCTTCAAACAGCTTTTAAACAGGCACTTAATAATTAATTAAGAAAAACCAAGTCTGTTTGCAGTGGGATCTAACAATGCGCATGGGATGCAGAATCGTTCTGAAAAAACACTTAGAATTTTAGTCCTTCCAAAAGTGAGGGCATTGCCACATTTAGATTAGAAGGTACATATGTATTTGGAAAAGTTTCTAAGCCAGTGGGGATGTCGGAGATTTTCATAAAAATCTAAGATCCTCCACTCTTTCGAAATCGTGGGTATAAACCAAATTGAAGTGAAAAAATAAATACGAAATCGCAGCGAAACTTTTCAATGATAATAATCTTAGATAAGATTTCAAAAACAGAAACTTGAATAAAATAACCGTGACAGCGTCGTATAATCGGTTGTTAATTTATGTTACGATGCGCGGTGACATTTGTGTATACGAGCAGTTCTAACCTAACGCTGTGCTCACCATACTTTGCGGATTTTTTAGGAAAATGATGGGTTAAAATGGTACAAAGGAGCAGAATCAACCGTGTTTCTTTTACACCAATAAACTGTTTGATTAGCATAAATCTTAAGAGTAAAAATTACATTAAAATATGTACGTTAATAGTATTAATAATTAGTTCCCTACGTTAACTAGCAAGTCAACCTTAGCATACGTTCAAAATATAAAGCTCATGCCCGGGTTTATATCAATGTGGATTTCGATATTCGAAAATGCATATCGTAAACGTATCCAGAAAATAATATAGCATTGTACATTGACATCTCCACTCACCAGTCCACAACAAAGTATAATAACTATGCAATAGAAAAACATGTATTTACGCACAATACCTATTTTATTAATAAACTGTGTTTTAATTTGTACTTTTTGGTAAACTTAGGGCCATATATACGAGTATGTAAAACCGTTCTAGTTATAACAAAGTTTTAATTAATTAAACTCAGGACTGTACGTGTCAGCCATTCTTTATGGTGTCGCTACTGAAGCCACAAATTAATAAAATTTTGATTTCGAATGATTCGCGAGTCGCGTAAAATAAATAATCGAAATATATCGGCAATAGTCATTTGCAGTTAGTATCTCGGTTAGTATCTCATCAAGTTGCTGCAGCTATTTAGACTGCATAAAGTTACAGAAATATTCCGGCCAAACGGAGCATTTCATATTCCGTATTAAACTAATAAAGCTTGAAATTTAATAGTTTGCTCTACCTAGAATTCTAATTGAATAGAAAAGAAATTGGAAAGCTTTATTTAAGTGGTCTAAAGTTTTAATGCTACTTATGTAATGTCTCATAACACTAATGAGAAACTTAATTACTTTGTGATCTATTAAAACTCTTTTTTATTAATTTGTAGCACAACACTTCTAAGTTGATTTATTTGTTTGTTTAGTCCATAGCTGACGCCCTTATGCCACACCTTAAGTAATTCAGTGAAAATTACCACCGTACAGCGATATAGCATTCCGTGCGATGCTGTGTAGAAACCGTTATGGGTGAGTTACATACCCCTTACAAGTTAGTACCATAACATCTTCATGGCTGCATCCACTTACCATCAGGTGTGTTCGCAGACCAGTACTAACTTGAAGATAATAAGAAAAAGTCTACTTTAATATCGTTGATAATATTAATGGGAACCAGCGTTCTGGATCTATAGAGTTTTGGTACTTTTCCATTTTTACAATTCGTTATATAGACTTGACCAAAATGTCTTTGATTTCTTTAGTTCTATTTAAAGGAGCTCGTGTTGGCAACTGTGTTGACAAGGATGTCACTTGTTGTCGCGGTGGCGGGTGAAGGGTACGGTGGTCAGTAGAAATCAGCCATAATTAGGTATTCTCGGGGCTCGGCCACGTCTCACGATGGTAATATATAACGCTCGCGCGCTCAGGAACGCTGCGACTGACCCGCCGCTTTACAACCAAGGACATTGGATAACAGTCGAGGAAACGATGTCCAAAAGCGGCTTTTTGATCATTGTAATGTTAGTATCAAGCGTCGTACTAACTGCCTACACTGTCGCCAATAATTCGACAGGCCTATACACAAAATATACGTTTTCATTGCAATAAAAAATAGACACTTATGTAGGCATACTACACTAGAAAACATGTTTACCGTTTGTAATGTCGGCTTTGCTGCAAGAAATCTCAATTCATCTCATTAAACATCACTTATTCTAAGCACCCAAAGATTAAAATCTTTATAAGCAACTATTTAATTCACCTTTTGTGGATATAGTGTTTTTGGAAAAGCCCCATAAAAATTGAAACCTACATTTCAACAGGTTTCTATGAAAAGTCAAAACTATAACGCCACTTTTGGAAAGTCGGTTAGCACTGAGAAGAGTGGGCAAAAAACTACATAAAAAGACTGTCTCGTGCATTTTGTTGCGTAGTCGTGTCGTACACAGTAAACGTCCCCACGACACTTTCTACGCACGACGCGACGCGACGGGGCGCACATACGCAACGACGGCGCACATCCGGGTGTGTGTTTGTTTTCACCCGCGTAGCGCCGAACGCGGACATTTTCACTGCGCCTGCGTTTCACACACCCGCCGTTTGCTGCCTTTGTCTTTATAGAGAGCATTGCAGTTGTCACTATTGACACATGAAGGAAAGCATAATTCTGACTCACACATACCTACCACGTATTGAAGACGTGCAGGGCTCTTCTGCTCCCAGCAGCACGTTTACCGTCTCTAAACATTTTTTTTTATTTGCTTAAAAACATGTCAAATACAGATGATATTACTATTTATAAGCTAATATAAGCGTATCAATGTTTCTACCTTTTTAAGGCATGCAAAAGTTACACAAGATCCTTATAAAGTAATCTATATTAATTTTATAAGTATAATTAATTTTCCAATATAATTAATTTGCGGGATGGATGAAATGGCGACAGCAGCTGTCATATGCGATCCAGGAAAGGGGAAAATTTATAAGACGGTCTTCAGACCTGTCGTGTTGTATGAATCAGAGTGTTGGGCGGTAAAAGGGACAGATGAAAGAAGAGTGCATGCGACCGAAATGCGAATGTTAAGATGGATGTGTGGTGTGACGAGAATAGATAGGATAAGGAACGAGTACATAAGGGGAAGTTTGAAAGTTGCGCCAATAACAGAAAAGATGAGGAGTAAAAGGTTAGCGTGATATGGACATGTTATGCGGAGGGATGAAAGTCATGTCACTAAAAGAACGATGAATATGCATGTGCAGGGACGAAAAAGTCGAGGAAGATCGAAGAAGAGATGGATGGATTGCGTGAAAGAAGATATGCGTGTGAAAGGAGTGGATTGCGAGATGACGGCTGATAGGAGCGACGGCCGAATGAAAGGAGAGGACATGTTGTGCCGACCCCACATAAAGTGGGAAAAGGCCAGGAAGAAAGAATAATTATTTTACCAATAATAAATTGTGCTCGCCACTGTCAGATCTCCCCTCCAAGTCAGGTTAAGCTGTGCGTTCCTTGCAGGGGTATATACTTCACCTCCTCGAACCGGAGAATGTATCGTAAACCATCCCAGCTGCAGTCGACTTCTTGTGTGTATCAGGGCTGGGCATCGACAGTACGTGTATAGGAGTTTCTTCCTCCTCATTACAGAGTCTACACATGCGAAACGCACCATTGAGGTATTTAGTATAGGCTCTAATTTGATCTAGAGGTCTTAGTTTGATTCCCGTTGGAATTTTATAGTTTCCAGATTACGTTATTCATGGGGTTATTCAAGGGGCTTATCAGCCCAAGTTTCTTAAGAGCCAGCAACGCATTTGAAGTTCCTCTGGTGCCACTAATGTCGCTTAACATAAGGTTAATAAAAAAAACAGCTGTCTGGTTTGGTGGGACGCTTTAGCTGCGGCGGTTTACCACCCTACCAACGTAAAGACGCATCAAGGGATTCAACTTTCTGAGGCGATACTGTGTAGCAACCGTTTGCGGTTGCTTTCGTACCCCTTCTAAGTTAGTAAGATAACATCTTCGGCTGTGTTGTCGGTGGCTCAAGATTTTGTGAGATTGCAGTCAAGTACTAACTTGTTGTACAAAATAAGTAAATCTAAAAAGAAGTAAATAGCTATAACCAAACAAAAAAGTAGAACCAAATAATAGCAGCCAATCCGCTACTCTATTTTACCTACTGTCATTTGTCGTATTACGTTTATCACGGTAATTGCTTACTTTGTCGACATTTTTTATGACGGACTTTATTAACGGAAACGCAGTAGGTACCTATATCTACGGCATAATATGCATTTTTAATAATTTATAAGTACAAAAAAACACATATCGCTAGGTACTCCTACAGTACCTAATAAGTACCCAACAAAAAACTTGTTGGACAGTAATATTTGCGAAATATCTAAGTAATGCGTTAATATTTGTAAAGCCAGCGCACACTGGGTGAGATTGACTTAAGACGTGTTCATACTGAGCAAACATTAGTAGTACGAGTGTTGATTCCATTGATTGATGTTCAAGGTGATTGAACAAGTGTTCAATGAAAATAAATCACACTAAATTACCTTCAATTATGCTCCAAAATATTGCAAATATCTAGGTATTAAATTTAACTGCTTCGAAAACTTTAAATTTCATTGAAATCGTTATCTATTGTAGTCCTAAATGATATGTATAATACCATAATAGAAACTTCTTAAACTTAATAGCTATCACATACTGAATATTTAAGTATATAAGTTATAGATGTTGCGAAGCTGAAATGGGTATAGGTGCTTTGAAAATGGCCATTGAGCGATGAAAAGCAATACCGAGTGGAATCGTGTAGGTTGGAGATCCCTTAAGGATGCCCATACGTGGTCCTTTGCGACTAACCACAACGATGACGTAATATTTTAGTAGCATGGCTGTGACAGCGGTAGTAGGTTACTTTTACAGGTACCAGTTACTTCAGGATAATATCTATGTATTTAGCAATTTAATATCAAGTCGAAGTCGAGACTGCTGAGTCCGGTAAGTTTATTAGAGAGTTACATATTTGTCCCGTTTGCCGTGAAAACCCTGGGGTCTTAGATTATTCTAAGGCCCCAGGGTCTCCATTAAATCAAAATATAATATTTAATTTAATAAAATAGAAGTGAGTAAGTTGTGAAATATTCAGAAGACCGTTCCGTTTAGTTTTTATAATCATGAGCTATGATTAATCACTGGGATAACATCAGCGCGGTAGTATTGCGCAGTGCTTTGTGTACTTTACAGCTCGGAGCCTGCACTAGCATAGCACCAGTAGGCACGGAGGCTGTGGCTCACAGTTCACAGCTTCAACGCCGGTAGCTAGATATACGCGTGATTACTTACGCGCCGAGACGTGCTCGCACTACTGATCGAGTTAGAGAGCCTACAGACCAAAAATGAGCTTCCTTATTAAAAGACAAACTAGCTTTTATCCGTCAGTTCATACGTATTAAATTTCAGCATATCCTTCATTGGAAACGCATACCTATCCTATCCTGGGAGTACGCAAAAGTTCCGTTGCGTACGCTGCGTAAACGGTTAAAGTTAGAAACGTTCAGAAAATAAATTATTTTATCAATTGGAGTCCTAGCAGTAAGTAGTACCTACTAAGAAATCAGTATCTTCACCAACTACAATTATTGTAATTGCCTGACTATGTATATATGTGGCTTATATGTGCATATTATGTATAATGTGACTCTTAGAATCGCGATATCTCAGGAATGTTAACTCTTAGGAAAAAATCATAAGGACCATTTTTGTAGATAATTTTAAGATCTACAACTTTGGCCTGAAGTTATTTTTGAGATAACTTACCGTTTTCGAGAAAAATCCAAAAAACCTCAAATTTTGACGTTTGACTCCGAATAACTTTTGTTGCACACATAGGATTGATGGGGACTTTTGACACTTTATTCCTTGTGGTAAACCTAAGGTCTCTACGAAGATTTGGCTGTGTCGGAATTTTCTTTATTTCAATTGTCTAAATTGACTGGACTATTATTAATTTCGGCCGTTAGTCAGTGTCAGTTATTCTGCAGTGAAGTGAGTTTAAAGAGACTGTGATATTAATGAGTGAAATGAGACTTAGGGATTAATATCATAGGCTGACGAGCGCAGTATACAGTGCAATATAATATGTCAGTTTTGTTTAATTATATAAGGTCTTCCCTTGTAATACATTGGCAATGTCAAACTTCAGTATCTAGTGTGCAGGGGCTCTAACACGCAATGGCGGCCGGAATGTGATGAAAAAATTATATTTCTATCACTCAGACTCTCCAGTTATTAATAACGTCTTTTGTTATGACTTATCTGTTTTTGTGGAATTTACACAGTTCACTTAGCTAAAAGAAATAGAGGAAATATAGAAAAGATACAAACCTAATTACTCACTAATAGGTATAAAAGCTTCGAGGGCCATTTATTGGCTACTTCCCATGTGGTAAACTTCCCACTTGGTAAACCTCAAACTGTACCTACTAAAAAGTTGCGTTTGGTAAACATTTCATTACTTCATACATTTAATCCCATTTGGTAAACTATGTTAGTATTGTTATTTTTGTACGGTACAGTCAGTGTCAAATTAATATTTAAATTAGATAATTATAGGTTTTTCAAAAGCTTCAAAGTCTTGAGATAGTATCACTTTATAATTTTTTTTATTAATTTTTAATTTTGTGGTATACCTAGTCTATTTTTTATGTTATTATACGAAATCTGTGATTATTGTTTATTTTTTTATATTTTATAGTTGATTTTGCATGTAGATGTCTTATTATTGTTATAAAAAATTTAAAAAACTAATAAAACTTGTCATTGAAATAGTCAAATCTAACTGTGATTTTTCTTAATTTTTATAGTAAAATTGTAATATCTTATGTTGTAAAAGAATTAAAAGAACTAAAAGTTTAGTTAAAAAGTTATTTGTACGCGCCACTTTTTATTTCTGTTTTTAAATATCAATATGTATAATACATACACATAATCCGACTATTGTAGGTACCTGTGATTAAAAATATTAAAAAAAAATATTATGACAGTCAGTTTCGTGTTTTCTTTTTGTACTTGACTGTACCCATTTCAACTGAAAGTTTACCAAACGGGATATAACACATATAATTACCGAAATGTTTTCGAAATGGGATTAAATGTATGAAGTAATGAAATGTTTACCAAACGCAACTTTTTAGTAGGTACAGTTTGAGGTTTACCAAGTGGGAAGTTTACCACATGGGAAGTAGCCCATTTATTTATTAATTATTATTTCCTTTATTAATGATTTTTTACGATCTTCTGCAAGGCTTTGGTTTACTTTCAACATGAGCCGGGTTCGGCAAGACCTCTCCATGCCAAGGGCGGGCTTGCAGGTTTCATAAACTAAATTATTAAGAAAGATATATCTATAAATACACTTTCTGTAAAAAATTAGAAGTGAGTATGAGGGTTCAAATCAATGACCCTAGATTAGAAGGCAGATGGACAAATAAAAGTAATTAGGTTCAAAAAAAACTACTCCTTACTTAGGAATTAAAATGGTAATTTCCTTTTCTAGTTTGTACCTACGTGCTACAACTTCAGACTCAACCCAAATAGGTATAGATATTAATATTTGTAATATTAATAACTACAATATTTGTGTTAAAACTATAAAAGTTTATACTTTATACATCCTCTGTGAACGCAACATACGTATCAATAAACCGTCATCCGCATACATGCGTTTGTACCTATATGGAAAGGACTCAGTTAAATACGTGTATAAATATTGAAATAATTTTAATTAGCGTTGCGTAGGCTTTACTTTTTGTGATTCTTTTTAATGTAATAACGGCGGTATTCATAATATTTGCTATGTTATGTTATTGAGTAGATTGTAGACCACAATCCGCGCTATCAAATATATTACAGCTCGCATCTCGTTCAAGTCATATAAGGCGCATATAAATAATGCAAGCCGGTTATTTGACTTATCGTGGACTTATTTATCAGTTGCGCTGATAATTCAACTTGTTAGCATGTCCCAGTGAACGGGAGCCCGGAGCCCCCCAGACATTATACTTATTTTCTAAAGGAAAAAATGACAAAATGTGGTGCTTTCAATAGAGTTTATAAAGTCTGTTGAATGTCAGCATATCTGCTAAGTTGATTAGTCAACCAATTCATAGATATCAGGTTAGAAAGGTGAAAAAAAATCGGTTAATTTTATACATATTATATAATAGTAGTTTATTAAACGGTTGCATAATGGGGGGTATTAAAACATGAGTGTGAGTTTAAAAAAACGATCTGCTGACGAGTTTTTTAATACCTAATTATGTAGAGTTTCATACACTAGGTGTATATATATATATCTACACTCATATATCCTTAAAATACAAACCATAAAATCTTGGTAAATCTTGGAAAATTTATTCTAAGTGCTATTTTATTTTGTCCTTTAGAAAATAAGTAACGTCTGGGGGCTTCGGGCTCTTGAACCATAAAAATATGTACTGTTTATCAGCAACAGTAGTAACTTATACTACGCGCGTTAATTGAGGATTAAAAAGTTTCAACTTTTAAGACTGGATGTACGCGACTTCTTTTTCTTAAAATATTGAGTTATTAATTCTAGTATTATGTCCTATAGAGCAAGAGATACCTATCATTGAATAAAATGTATTTATCTTTTCCTGTTTAGTTGCCTGTTTGAAAAGGTAAAGTAGATTACTTATTTTTCCGTAAATTTGAACAGTAGTTAAACATGTCATCAGTCTTCTTTCCACCTACTATTTCTCGTCACTTATCAAAATCCTTCGGTTCTTTACATTCTACCACAGATTAATATTATTATTATTTATATTAGATAGTATTAACGATTCAATGCTGTTGTTACTGGTGTCTATTCAGAAATACATTTCTAACTTTGAACCTAAGGCCCAATGTTAGTAATTGTTTTCTAATTAGTCTTACGTCAGTAAAAGTAGGTATTCTATACAGTGGCGGTTTTGGAGGTTAGGACTAGGGCAAGCCAGATATCTTTTTTAAGGATTTCAAAACATTTTTTAATTCTTCAGTCTTCTTTCACGTCAATCTTCTATTGCAAATCGAACCTTCTATCTTTTTTAAAATGATTGTATTACATCCGAGTTAAAAGGTCGCTGAAAGTTTCAGTTTACTCAACAAAGGTTGTTCTGTACTATAGCAATCATGGATAGATCTGAAAGCCGCTCTTGTCCTTGTGTATTTCGCAAATAAATATGCAACACCAACAATATAATTTATTGGTATGGGAACAGCCGAACATCCGACCAGCCAATGAGTTTTGTATACTGATCTATTAAATTTTCTCTTGTGAGTTTTGGTTGTTTGCGAAATACACAAATCACACGTTGGTTTTGACGAAGTTACGAGAAGATGTTTTTCCGAAAAACTTAAAGAATTTAATTTACCTTCGCCAATTAATACTTGCACGCACCTATTTTTGTCACAAGTAACTTTTTCGACTAATCCTAAACTCATTTTAAGTGAATTTAAAATTTTACGGCAATAATTAACACAAAATTAACTCGACATACACTTTTCAAAATCACAGGTAAACAAAAACTAATAATAAGAACTGAAGTTCGCTTTCTAAATTCCTACTCAATGTCATTGCAATTCGCGCCTGCGCAAAAGCGTTGTTTATTACTTCACTTGTACGATGTTCGTGCTAAATCCAGGGCTTGACCAGCTCCAACAAATTAGAAAGAGAATATAAAGCCGAGGTAAAGCCCAATGCAAGCCAGTGTGTGCGAGCGAGATATGAAACGTCATAGTCTTAAGTCTTCCTCATTGGTCTAGTTGCCAAAATGGACGACGCTGACAGCTATTCGCTTGCGCTAGGTGAGGTCACTGATCCCAAAAGCGCGTAATTTTAAAATATCGTTTTTTATTGTTATTGCTTGATAGAATTAAAAAACAAATACTTCTGACTGCTAACAAAGGAAAAAATGTCTAAAAGTTGTATTACTACTATGAGGATATTTTGATAGGGCAAGCCAGGATTTTGGGCTTGTATGGAAAAACCGCCACTGATTCTATACACAATGAGTTGCAGCATGCACAGTGAGTGAGTGAGTGAGTGAGTGAGGGTAAGGAGACAACGCGTTTCCTTTTAGAACAACAAATACACTTGCGCGCGCGTACGTACGTGCTGCTAATGGTAACGAGTAACGACCATTCCATTCATTGCACACCATGACTTCGCGACACCCAGACTTACGGTGTACCACAGACATCAGACGATGTTTGTTTGTGTTTATTGTAGATATGCCAATCGTGAATGTGCGGAAATGCCACGCATTAATTACCTTTTTTTGTTAACTTTGAGTTGCCTACTAGTTCATAACGCAAAGCAGTTCTAAGTTGCATGAGTCCATGTATTCACTATCATATTATTTAGGTAAATGCTATTGCAAGCAGAGCATTATAGTGCCCAAAGTTTCTTACAACGCCTTCAATAAGCCTGCGAGTATATGATTTGGTTCCTATTAAATTTACGCGACAAGTTACGCAAGTCTCATGCAGTTTGGACTTTCCAAAGGATGTAAAAAATGTGTTTATGATAATATTTCATTTCATTTATTATATTTATTGCGAAACTTGGTGTGCATAGATCTTAAGTAAGTAGATTTTTTAAGTTCAAACAAGTTCTACCTTACGGCATGCAATAATAGGTTACAATTATTAATATCTCCCGCAATGGTTGAGAAGTTTAGTTATGAATTAGTTGCAAGAAGGTGTTGAAATTTCTCCGACGTATATGTGCGGCTGCATACACAAAAATTTTCTTCTGCAGCCTATGTCTGATAGTCGCGGAATCTCAGTCCATTACTGCTCATTGCTCAGTGCTCAGTCAGCGTCGGCCGTTGGACAAATCGAGCAAAAGTACTTAAAGGACGACAGATGTCAAAACGGCCAACGCTTTGTCTCCAGAAACTAAAGGGAACGGCGTCGACAGACGCGCCAACTTAGGTACTTTTAAGAACCTAATAAACGCCATTTCTTTGTTCTATGGGAGTAATATAATGAGAGTAAAAATCCCCCAGTTTGCCAAACTAAACCAAATTTTGGGAAAGTCCTAATTTTACGTAGCGTGCTCACAGGTTGAATCTAATTAGATTCAGTGATTATTATAATATTATGAGTTATGAGTATAACATAAAAGATATTTGACTATGTAGGTATCACCAGAGCAACTTTCAAATGTTATGTATTTTTTCTTATATCTACTGGAGCTGAATAGCCCATAATTATTAAACCTATCTGTTGAAAATCCATTGCTGAAAAACTTACTCATCAAAATACTGTCGTCGTCAGTGGAATGTTATGTGCCTTCAACTTGTCGACAGGTCTGTAAATGTTTATTGTCTGAAACCGAACAAAAGATGAGACGTTCGCTAAAAAGACGCCAGTTACGGTGCTCGTAAAAACCTTCAGTAGACGCCATCACTCAAAACGGGGTTCGAGCTGGTACCGAGTATATTATACTTAGCTATAGCTATAGCTACAGCTACAGGCCTGGACGCAGAAGGTAAGTTACGGCGTTTTTACTGATGGTTGTCACCCGTCAAACAGTCGTCGGGCTCATGATGGGCTGCTTCGATGGACGCCTGCCAACCTCCGTCTGACACAGACAACGTCCTATCACCCACCACCTGCGATACACTTCCGACTCTGTCACATCAGCTTAAGGTTTCAAGTCGAATGTGCGCGGTGCAGAGTTGTTGTGTTATCCATGTAGGCCAGGAGGCAGTGGTAGTGTTTTTTTGCCCTCGCCGACCTGGCGGGCGCAACGGAACTGGCTGGCCTATTGTATGTTAATACTCGGCCGGATTTTATTCGGGCTCAATTATATTATGAAGCTTAACCGCACCAAAGTCAAAAGTCACCCGGGTGTCTTTGTTGGTGTAGTGTGGCGCGTGTGACGACCCCCTCTTCCCCTTCCCGCGCCTGTTGCTGCACCTCCCCTTGCGACGTTACAAGTGGACTTTGGTGAATCGACGAAAATATTGTCATTTTTTTTATTACACACATCGCAATCCTGCCTCAAAGTACGCGATAGCTTGTGTTATGGGTACTAGATAACTGATAAATATACATACATACTAATATACGTAAATATAATACATTGAAAAACACCCAGACACTGGAAAACATTCATGCTCATCATAAATACATTTACCAGGGAATCGAACCCACGACATCCGACGCAGACGGCAGGTTCGCTACCGATATGCCATTAGGTCGTCATCCGGTCTGTGGCCAATGGCTATTCGGCCATTTAGGTACCTACTCTATGAATTTTATGCCATGGTTTAATCTATAAAATCAATAGCATTTTTAATGTTATCAGTCAGCTCCAATACGATGGTCAACTCCTGTGCAATTGCATAGGCCTCAAACAATAGTAAAAAAAATATACCTCGCGTCGATTTATACCTACGAACTTGAGATAACAATGAGAAAAATAAGGAGCTCGGGTCAACGGTGCAGTTGCTGCAATACTAGGTTTTCAAGATTAACAACCACAATTAAAAATTATCGTCGTCAGCGTCACAGATCAACATTAGTTGAAACCCACGGTATTAATAGTCGCAGATCCGAGAAGTTAGTTTTTATTGACCAACAAATAACTAAACGTGGTATAGTGGTGGCCGGTGGTATAATAATTATACCATTTTGTCCTTTTCTTTCATCAAGGAAAAGGACAAAATATGAATGAATGAATGAATGAATGAATTTATTTATTTATATAGAGACAAAATAGAGTAAACTATCCTATATCTATTCTACATTTATTTGTAAGGTGATAAGTGTACATTAATATAATTACTTATACACATCAATGAATGAAATTAAATAATACGCTAAGCACGGAATTCAGTCCATACGCTATCTTGTAGTATGGATCTACATTTTTGCATAAAACAGCAATTAAATATCAATTTTATTATATCTTTATTTTTACGAAATCTGGCAAATTTTATAATGGAGCCATATATTAATTTAATAAATAAAATGAAACTAACTCAAAAAAGAAATATATTATGTGTATTGATAAAAAGTTACAAAATTATATAGCAATGTGTTTTTCCGTTGCGCTACAGTTTCCATTATTTTCAATGAAAAGAATATTATTAAAATACCTACGTCTTGCTTATAACAAGACTTTAATAGCAAGGCAAATAGGCGACTTAAATATTATAAGTACTAACTAAAACCTATTTAGGTATAAGTACCTTAATACGAGATTAAACTCGGTAACTTTCCAATATCTTTTGGGAAGCTAGTATTTTTGAAACCTGTCGAAAAACTCCTTAGGTTTGCAAAACTGTTAATTCCGGTAAGCGTCCACGAATTCACTGATGTTTCGCATCGGATGCATCACATCCATAAAATCTATCTGTTGGCAGTGGAAGATGTAATGTGAACCAATGGACAGGGTGGTGGGAAAATACGAAGCGAAACAGCTATAAAGTGTGGACCCCTTTACGCGGAACCCTCCGGTTTCTCTTTACGTAATACTAAAAACTTCACATCCTTGACATAGAAGTGGTGTGGCAGACTTAATGGACATTATCAGTCTCGTAAATGAATTATGCATACCGCTTAATTAATTAGCTCTCGGTCGCACTGGCGGAATTTTATTGATTTTTTTATCGCACGGAATAAAAATCGATATTTTATCCCAAACCAGTCCTTTGTTTAGAGATCTGCCTAGTTATAGATCACTATAATCGCTCTGGCGCAGTTCCACGTGGTTTCGTATTGGTTCCGTATTCGATTTTGGGTTAAATACTTCTGAGGACCTCTGGAGCTGGTCTGTTTTTATATGAACTGTAGAAAGCTTCGGTCACGCTGAGTTTCATTAATATAGGAGGTTGATCTGCCTTTTTTAGTCTGGATGACTTCTGTATAAAAACTTTACTATTATCGGATGTTTGTAAAACTGGCATTTTATCAGGCCTTTGTCAGCCATTATAATATAGTTTGGTTGTCATTAATAAAATAAAAAGTCTTTCATGAATTCATTGAATACCTATTTGTACTTAAATGATACGTTTCTTTGTGAGAACTGCATCCGATAAACATGCGATGTACATCCAAGCTCATGTCACGCGTGAAAGTTATTCACTCGCCTATAAAGTATAAACTTAATTGCGTATAAATAAACTCGATTGTGACATATTAGACATAGTGTAAGAGGCGACCGACGGAATTCAATACTCGTAGTAAGCTAATAAGTAAACAATGTACATTTTATAATTCTTATTATGTATACCTATATTTACATACTAATTCGTAATCATTATTTATTTATTGACAAGCACTATTTATCCATTTACAAAATTCTTGGCACTCACATTTCTCACTATCTGAACACATTAAAATAGTGCGATTAATAATTATTGCATGCCTCATGAGGCAAACCGTAAGAAACCTATAATTGTAACCTTTTATCATAAACGTATTACGCAAAACAATAAATGTTTTAAGTACTTGGATATTGGCCTGGTCAAAAACGACTACTTAGTTTAGGTAATTTTCTTTTCAACTAAGTGATAAGCGCTCGAAATTTAGGAATTTGCAAAAAACCCTTTCTTAGTGGATGCTTGAAGTTATTACAGCTATGTAGGTATTTAGAAGTAGGTATAATATGCAGATAAATTTAGTCCACCCGTTCCAAATACGTGTTGTGATTGAAGCTGTGCATAGATACAAGTAGATAAGTTCCGTCAGCACCTTTTTTTTAAGAATACAGATAAACAACTTTCAGACTTGATTCTCTATTTATAACAGTGGTCTCTCGGTGTAAGAGGACACTTGCCTCAAAGCCCCGTTGTCCATGCGGCGGGAGCGGGCAGCCCACGCCGCGCGACGCGATGTAGAAGAGTACCCAAAAATTGTGTAGCAATCGGGATAACGCACATCAAAGCCGGCCGCGGTCATAAGTTCCGATATTTATCGACTCGCTCCTACACCAGCGACGTCCAACCGTCTACACACACGACCAACTTTCAGCTGTTACCAATGCCAAATGCATCGTGTCTCAACCTATTTGAACATACCCACTACAGATGCACTTGCACTCAGGTCTTTTGTTTAAATGTTTAAGCCAGCATGTTAGCCAAAATGAGGCAGGCGTTAACATATAAAAGTATGAAAAACTTTTACGAGGTTCACGATTTGTAAACATGAGCATCTAATACAAAGACCGCGTCGATGTGTAGGTTTGTACATGCGATCACACCTCTAAGTTACTCACATCTGAACATCTCTCATCTAAATCACTGCTTTTACCCCATAATATACTTATTACACCTCATTCGTTGTTCTCATTGTACAAACAAGCTTTCTTTCGATAAGATATTATCTATAACTATAAAAGGCTTTGTCCTGAGTGACTGACTGACAGACAAGCTACAGCCCAAACGGCTGAACGTAGTGACTTGAAAATTTCAGGGAAGATTTTTTGTGAACCCAAACCGCTCGCTAAGAAAGGATTTTTTGAAATTCTACCCCTAAGGGGGTTAAATAAGGGATTTAGGTTTGTATGAAAGTCCTTCATTTTTTCAAGTTAGATACATGAAAATTGGTATATAGACTTCTGAATAAAAATAAGAGAATGGGTGTCCGAGGGATTTTGGAAATTTCACCCCTAACTCTCTAAAAAGGGGATTGAAACTAGAAAACGCTTGGTCCCGGCTGGCTGGCTTTTGGACAAGCTACTGCCCAAACGGTTGAACGTAGAAACATGAAATTTTCAGGGAATATTCTGTTAACACCCTAGATGTGTACTAAGAAAGGATTTAATGAAATTCTACCGCTAAGGGTGTTAAATAAGAAATTTTTATTTTACATATATGGGAATCCGTCAATTTTCAAGTTGTGTTCATTAAAATCGGTAAGTAGGCTTTTGGATAAAAATAACAAAGTTCCTCAATTTTTTAATTCCACCCCTACTAACGAGACTACCTCCTAGGGGGGTGAAATGGGGGTCCAAAGATATTACGAAGAAATGCTCCTTCACGCCGCAGTTACTGATCGGAACTGACTGAAATTTTAACACTAGTTAAATTATATTCTGGATTAATAAATAGACTACTTTTTATCCCACAAAAATCTATGATTCCCGCGAAATTTGTAAAAATAGAAATACGCGCGGGGGAAATACTCCTTCACGTCGCAATTTCTGAATCGATTTGTCTGAAATTTGGGATAGAGGTAGATTATATCCCGGTTTAATACATAGGCTACTTTTCATCCCGAAAAAATTCATGATTTCCGCGGGATGTGTGAAAAACCAAAATTCCTGCGGGAGAAACCCTTACGCCGCAACTACTGAAACAATAAGGCTAAAATTTGAATTAGAGGTCCATTATATAATGATCTAGCACTTAGGTTACTTTTTATCTCGGAAAGTTACGCGGTTTTTGCGGGATATTTGAAAACTCGAATTCCACGCCAGATTAAAATCGTTCACGCCGTAATTACTGAACCGACTTGACTGAAATTTGGAAAGGATATAGATTATATCCTAGATTAATGAATAAGCTAATTTTTATCCCGAAAAAATCAATGGTTTCCGCGAGATGTGTAAAAACCAAAATTCACGCGGGAGAAAAACTCTTTTACGCCGTAATTACTGAAGCGATTTGACAAAAATTTGGATCAAAGGTAAATTATGTAATGATTTAGAACTATGGTTACTTTTCATCCCGGAAAAATCCATGGTTTAACGGGATTTCTGAAAAATCGATTTCCACGCAGGAGAAAAATCCTTTACGCTGCGATTACTGAACCGACTTGGCTGAAATTTGGAATGGAGATAGATTACATCGTGCATTAATACATAGGCCACTTTTATCCCGGATATATCCATAGATTCCGAGAAATATGTGAAAAACCGTAATTTTCGCGGTAGATACCTTTATGCTCTAACTACAGAAATGATTTAGTAATATGGAGAGAAGATAGACGATATCCTGGATTATTATACAGCTTATCTTTTATTCTGGAAAATCCGTGTTTACCGCAAAATTTGTGTAAAAACAAGTTCACGCGAGGGAAGTACTACTCCTCCACGCCATAACTACTGAACCGATTTGGCTGGAAATTTAGGTGGTGAAAGATTGTTACTTGGATTAATACAAAGGCTACTTTTTGTCCCGGAATGATTATCTGAAATTTGGAATGGAGATAGACGATATCCCATAATTACCACATAAGCTACTTTCTAGAAAGTAAGTATAAAGGCTAAGGTTGATAAGGAAATTTAGGTTTTTGAAAAATCTGAAAGAGATTCAGGGTTTTGTGAAAAATCGAAATTACCGCGGGCAAAGCCGCGCGCAAAAGCTAGTGTCATATAAATTGGATGAGAAGTTGGTTGGTTGTGTAAGGGCTCATCAGGTTGGTTGGTGTGTGATTGAAAAAGGAAACATTTCCCACACAAAAAGAGGCCAGCACCGACCTGCGCGCACGCAGCCACTTTACGAACTATTCCGATTACGGGACGGTCGCCTTTATTGAAAAATCTTTCGAGCTGCTCTAGAGATTCGACACGGATTAGTCTCAGTTATTTGGCTACTGTTACTGTTGATTCTAATATATTGGCCGTTACTTCGGACGAGACTGTATTATTGGTAGGTAGTGTTGCTATAAAACTAGAAATATGGTAAAAGTCACTACTGTTCAGTCAAAACTTTACCGTTAAAGGAATGAAAATCTTGTTTCTAGCTAAAAAAAAATCTGGTTGGAAAAGGGGAGAAATCTTGCCTTGTGACTCCATTAGCCACGAATTATATTGCTATAGTACTCTACAATTTGTTTGAATGTTGTAAATAATCAATGATTATAGTGACTTACTTTAAGCTTATTACTTTACAAAAATATACGTTAACATCTCTTCGAAAAAACATAAAACAATTGATGCTGGAATTGTATGTGGATATAATTTTCCTTCACAAACTGCTGCAGCCAGAAATTATCTGTCATTTTAGTTATTAATATAGATATTCACAGAACAGTTTAAGCTTTTACCATCGTCGAAGCTTTGACAGCAGCGGTCAGGTTAGGCCGCCGCCCGCTCAGCGCTACTAACTTCCGATTCGGTCTCGAGGCTATATTAAGCGATACAAGCGCAGCCATTTGAATATGATTTGCGTAAATATGTCACTTATGATCGAATAATGAGACAGCAGCTCGTGAGGGTGATATATCTATCATTGGGCTGAGACTTGAGGTTGAACAAATGACCCGAATTGGTCATCTAGTAGATTGTCATTGAGATGACGATCTTTGTGTATGACGTTAAATAACAAGTATAAGAATTTGACTTTCGTGTAATGTGATCGTTCGTTTCAAGCGCCTCGCATACTTGGACCCAATCATAATATTTATCTTCTAATCTGTTCATCAGACATCGTCAATTTTATAGTACCTATCTGTAACTTCCTCAATTTGTAACCATTATTAATTACATTTACGTGTTATCTCAGAAAATGACATTTGGTGATCATTTATAGCACTACAGTTAAAATAATCAGATTTTCCAGACAGTTTTGGATTTAATGCCTTGCGAAAAAATGTTGTGACTTGGAAATGAAGAAAAAGAACCAAAGTCATTCAACAGCGTTTACCAAATCCATGCTTATAATAAACAATAAAACATTCTTAATTTCAAAATTTCATCATAATCTTTTCTAGGAATTGAGGATCAAAGAGGCCATTATACTGAGTGCTGATGAAACGGCGAATCCGTTTATGATTTACTAACATTAGAGGCCAATTATAATATGGTCTCAGGTGATATAATCTAATCAACGTCGAGATTTCTGTGGAAACGGCCCGAGAGCAATCAATTAACGACCAGTACGGCATGAGAAGTTAGATAGCCGTAATGCAAGACGGCATCACGCTGTGACTCCGGCGGAATTTACGAGCGAGCAGCGCGCGCCGAATCAACGGCCAGCGATGCCATGCTAACTGGACGGGACTCCATTACGAGACATTATAGATTTCGGTGTTTGTTCAATTTATTGCCACTAAAGCAGTTAAACGTTCTAAAAATTATTATCGAAACCCAACCTTGATTTTTTATCTCACCAAAAATTTTTATGTCCGCCAAACCATTAGACGCTTATTTATAATCCATAGGCATGCATGTTGAATTTAATATCGGGATTTCCTGTTTATGATTTGCATAAAATACTTGTTTATTTTCTAATAATCCAGAATTTATAAGTTGATGGAAAAATAGTGTAACACAATAGCGTCCTAGATGCCCTTAGCAGTGACCCCGCGACCCCTGTTTATTCATCGAACGTCGATTACAATTCAAATTAATTCGATTCACACGATCGACAATGACCACTAGCTGGGTAGGTACCGGTAACGGTCGGTCACATAGCTCTAGCGTTTACCGCGTTACTTCTTACAAGCTTCGATAGGCTCAATAAATTTCCCATCGACTCACGACATATGGGTAATTTGATAGCCCCAGTGACCGGTGGTCAGCCTTTCCACCTGCGCGATCGGTTCACAGAGTCGCAGTGACCTCAACCCTCTCGCTCTACCATCAATGGACGCTTCTGAGATAAAGAAGACGAAGAGCCCCGTTGAAAAGAAGCAAATTTCTTTGTAGCGAGCCGTTACAGTGTAGGGTTGAAATTTGATAGTTTTATGCGAGTTATGGGTATGGTTTGATCGCTCAATTACGGATGTTTTGTCGCCGGCGAGGAAGTCGTAAATACATCGGATGCGTGCACGATGCACCGAGAAGCGCTGGGATATTTATTTGCATGTAGGCACCGATCTCGGCGATAACAAATGATTTGGAATAACATCGTTTCCGGTTCGTGTTAGATACTTTATCAACGCTGTACGTTTTGTAATCGCTTATGAAGAAGTGAATGTTCACCTTGCCGTTACTAAGAAAGCGTGTAAGAAGGTATGAGATAAAACAGTTGTACTCTCAAGTCTTTATCGGTATAAATGTGTGAAAGTTGAAGAAGTATACTTTGTCATTTATTGGACATTTGAAAAGATGATTTTTGTCTATGAACAGAAACTTCACATATACGACATCATTAGGTATGTGTCGATAAAACAAATTGTAGGTGAGGCTAAGTCTTGAACCGCCAAAGGAGCGGCAGAAAACACACAAGTCTATTCATAAGGTAAATTATTGTAAAAAATTACAAATCAAGTTAATTTTAATTATCAAGGACAAAATATAACACCACTCCAATCAGAGCAAATAATTAACAAAGCCAAGCAACCAATGAGCAGTGAGAAGTGAGACAAACATGTAGTGATGGTGCGAGGTAGCAAGCTGACAGTGCGGTGACGGGAACCGTTCCGGGAAGCGATGGCGACTACGACGCTACGATGCAGCAGAGATGTAGACACAGGGCTAATTAAACATTCTTTGTCTACGCTCTGCTTGTTGACGTATTGACTGGACGTAGAGTATATTATCACAGATGATATAGTCGGTAGACGTTTTTTACTAGGTGTTAGCTCCCGCTTGAATACAATCTCATTTAATGAAATTAACTTTGTATTCAAAGACATAACGTAGAAGATGTTTATGAACTATTAACTCTTTTAATTTTGCTCTTATGTGCAAGTGAAACTGAGAAGTAGACTGGCCTGGAATTTAAACATCCAAGTTATCATGAACAATGGTATTTTTCTTCTACCTGGCACTACTAATTTACAGCATCATTGACACAAAATTATTGATCTTAAAAATTGCATTACAATTGATACAAAGCAATATACGAGTACTTGTGAGTCGTTACACTAAATTTCTGAAAAATGTGTAAAAAGATCACAAGATTATAGTCCATTATGTCACTACTCGCTTCCTACAAAATCCGATGGTCTAATGAATGACATGATAGATGAGTAGGTAAGTAAGTAGGTGTATTGTATGGACTGTAGTCTGTGACACACGGCAGCTCAAAGGCAGCGGTATTCGGCACTTTGTTTGTCCTCGTATCACAGTACAATGTTATTTGTCAGCCGCCGTCGCCTTCCACGTCGCCATGTGAAACAACATCAAAGAGACTAACTACCAACTCGAATATACCACTGAATGGAGCTCTGTCAACTGTTTGAAAAGAATATTTCGCTATTGGGCGAGAAATATCGGCTTCTCCCATTTTGAGTTGGTTTGACGAAACGTTCTTCAAATAAACTAATGGGTTGCGTAGCAGGGGTCACATAGGGTCCTATAAATTTTTGAAAAAAATGGTCTATAAATATTAAGTTGTCTACTTTCCAAAAAAATGTAAAGTTATCAAATCGTGGACTATTACAATGGTCAAAAGTCGTATGTAATATTGATGACTGATATCAATATTCGTAACACCAGCTCCCAATAGTCAGCAAAGCCTCAGATCAATTTGTGTGAAAGTATACGAGGTAAAAATCATGCAGATATAAAATGGAATGAGCGAAAATATTGTTGTAATTGCTATTCCTAAAATCTAAAGTCGAAGTCGAAACTCAAGTTACATTACCATATTTACTAACCAAAGTAATCTCTTTTTAAAATTATGCAAAATCAGCTTGCATTTACTTAGCACGAGTAAGTTAAGTACAGTGGTACGAAATCTTTAAGTAGCGTTGACAAGACAATCCTTAAAAAGTCAAACACAAGTGTGGCAGTGGAGTTCTTTCTTCAAACACTCGAGCGAGTTGCGCGCGCGCAAACACTCAACGACTGGCCGAATGGAAGCCAGCGATAGATACGAGTAAAACATTAACCCTCGTACTAACGGCAAATGAAATTAAAACTTAAACAACACATCCACTCCCATTGATACCAGGTGGTTAATTAGCAAAATGTTTCCGATTTGATTTTTATGACTTCGAAAAATCGACACCCACGATTTATTTATACAGTGCAACGGACAATCATGAATGTGTTGTAGGTATAAATAAAAGGGGGGAACAGATGATAAGGGAGGAAGGTGAATATTAAAAATGTATACATAACTGTAGATTAGCTAAAGAGAGTACTGAAAAAAAAACAGAAAAAAGAAAGAAAGACAACCGATAATAGAAGAATATTTTCGTCTTGCAAAAGCGTGTCCCAAAGATTTCAAAATGTTGCAATTTTTGAACAGTGAGCCCATGAATGAAATCATTTGTCAGTCACTACGACCTTGGCCCCCGACCGCTGCCGCGACAATATTTGCGCGCACACATCCGCGAGAATCGTTTACTCACAAGAGATCAAGTACGATGAACTATTAGAAACTTTTTCCACCTCCCTCCACACCGTCGACGCAATGATGCGTTAAACGTTACTCAAACATTTTATAGTTTCCGCGGCGCTAGTACTTAACCTTCGAGACCACTAGCTTCTTCCAAGTAGGTAGGTAAATAACTTAATCATACCTACTAACATTATAAATGTACAGATAATATGATTATTTGCATTTGTTTTGATGACACTAGGATATGAGTTAACCTAGCCCACGGATAGGTTTTTTCACGAATTTAGCTTGAGATCTGTATTCTTCAAGACCCGCGTAGAAGGTATAAAGGTAAAATTAGAACCTTAAAGTTGTTCACAAATCCAGCTCTCTAGTTACTCGTAAGTATTCTACTATTAAGATGAACTTGATCAAATGTTGAAAATATCTATAATGTCCGTAACATTGAATACATCCAATAGTATTTCACATTAAAAAAAAATTCTGAGCGTGATGCTTTGAAATGTACCTAATATAAATTCTTTATCAAAGTAAGGTTTTTATCAGTTTCTTTTGGGATATACGAATCAGGTGAAATAAAATAGTTTAATATTTGTGTGTGTTTTTCCTAGATAATAATTAATAGATCCAAACATTTCCTTATGTTGCGTTCGTAAAGTTAGTAACTGAGATGATAGCAATGATCTCACTCCGCCAGTTCAGTTTAGGACCTGTTTTTAGGGTTCCGCACCCAAAGAGTAAAACGGGACCCTGTTACTAAGATTTCGCTGACCGTCCGTCCGTCCTTCCATCTGTCACCAGGCTGTATCTCTTGAACCGTGATAGATACAGACTTAAAATTTTCACAGATGATGTATTTCCGTTGCCGCTATAACAACAAATACTAAAATATAGAATAAAATAAATATTTAAGGGAGCGTCCATACAATGTTTGTTGTATGGATACCCCCTTAAATTGATTTTTTTGCTTGTTTTTGCTCGAAAGTAATAACGGTAAAAGGTAGTTTTCTCAGAATATCTTAATATATATAGGTAAATCTCGTGTCACGATGTTTGTCCGCGATGGACTCCTAAACTACTGAACCGATTATAATAAAATTCGCACACCATCCAACTTGAGAGATAGGATAGTTTAAATCTCAAATTATAGTCGCAATTTTAATTTATTAATATAACAAAAACTTTAGCCACAGCAACGCGTGGCCGGGTCAGCTAGTTAAATTATATATTTACATTAATAATACATAGTTTAATCAAAATAAAAATAAAAATTAAGTGGGTCTCCCATACAACAAACGTGATTGTTTCCTCGTTTTTGAATTTGGTGGGCAGGAGTGTTTACTATTGAGAATTAGTCTTGATAGCACGGACCTAAGTGCGTGAGCCCGACTCGCACTTGATCTATTTGAGTTTTTATTGTCGTCACCTCTAAGCTCTCGCCGATCGGTCCTCTATTCGGTGGACATAATTTATTCGATTTCGACTAATGTGTTCCTGTTTCGCTGGTTTATATTTGTTTTATGTCATTTATGTAATTCAATACGAATCAGAACATAAATATCGTTTGATGTCTCTGTGAAACATTTCCTCGAGACGATGGCGACTGTGGTTCCGGGACTCGGTTAGAATCAAGGTTCTTGGAGGTTTTCAATGTTTATAAGTACAATAAAATGTGTGAATACAGTATGACGAGTCAACATCTTCTGAGAAAGTTTCGGTGTATGAGCGAAACATGACGTGTAAAGAATGATTTGGAATCAATTTTTGCCGTAAAGATCTGATCTTGCGCTGTATGGTTGAGAGAAATCACTAAATTTAAGTACTTTTCGTCCTTCTCATTCTTACGGATACGTTGGTGGGTGTGCGTTGCGGAAAAATAGAAAAAAAGTGACGTTTTACTTAATTACTAAAAAAATTGTTATTACTGACACATTAAAATAAATGTCACAATTACATCCATTGTAGTTTCTGCTGCTGTTGCTGCAACAATGCTGTTGTTGATTGGATGCATGGGTTTAAGTGGATAGCTTTCCATGGCCACTTTTTCACTCCTCTGTGCATTATCTCAACTTATATTTTAACGTTTTCTGTCTCCTTCTCTCTTCTTTATCTCCACTTTTTTTATGAATGTAGATCATAAATTCTTGCATAGCCAAAGCCATAGATAAGAATCCACAATTTACACTAAATAAACAGGTAGGTATAGGTAAGTTCACGATCATATTTTATGCATGTATTATGGTATAGCTAGTTAGCAACACGATATTTACGAGTAAGCGTGTATATCTAGGGAGCAACGGTTCGGTTATCTACATTAGGTACGTCCATAAATATCACGAATGTCTCGAAACCGTGACAGGCTCGACTTGTAATATAACACCCGCTGTGCGTAGCAATAAAAATATAATAAAAATACACATTCGCCAAAACCAGTAGGTGTAGTTTAATCACTTAGGTAGGTACTTCAACACTGTGTCACTCATTAATCAGTTGATAAGACGCCATTATTTAGAAATCGCTTCAACCTTGGCTGCGACATTTTACGACCTATCCGTAGACAAGCGCGATTGCCAAATGTGAAGATCCAATAACTATAAACTTTGGCAACTGGTATGGTCGTTATTGGTGACATTTTGTGTTATTTGGTGTCTTAAGTTATTGCACGGAGAATAAAAGGTCATCTGTCGCTGACTGCCTTTCATCAGGTAAGATTTTCGACAAGTGCAACCCATCCATACTGAAAAATGCACGTGAAACATTTTGGTCGGTGATGAAAATTCATAGGTTTTCCCCCCAGTCCCTTACCAGACCAGGGGTCTGAATGCGTAAGAAAAACGTATTCATCATTATCGTAATCGCTAGCGAATTCTGCCCCGCGATTGACTGACATCAGGAACCCAATCAGCAGGCAGAATTAGTAAACGATTACGATAACGATGAATACGTTTTTCTTAGACAATCTAGGGGCAGGTAAAGTTAAATATAAAGCTAGATAACTTACGGACGGGTTACCCAATGTATGTCAAAGGAGATAGAGTAACCATCGGGACGGCGAAAGAGAGGCAAGGTGGAGGTTATCAAAATTTTTGGGAACACGCGCTTTTGCTACCAGAATTTTACTTTATTGTGTCGTAGCTAGTCGCTATATTGTTGCGGAGTGAATCGTCTGTATATATTTATTTAGCGCAGTATCGCAGTGCGACATATTAGCACGTCACATGTCGATCGGTGTCGCGAAATCTTAATTTTTGCCTCAACGTTTAACGTGGCTAAAAAAAAATTAATTCAGTTAACCTTGTGGCTCTGACAAGTTGATAACGTATTGTAAATTGTTATCTAAGGTGCCTGGTACGGTGTGGAAATCAAAGTAGATCAAAACACACCTACGCGGGTTCCAGCAAGTCGTGGTTGTAGGCTGTAACTTGTAAGTTGTAAGCGAGCGGAGTGTGGGGCTGCCAGCAGGTGCGCGCGCAGGCTCCACGGGTATGTCAACAGCTCGACACACGGCCAGTCCGACTTGTTTGTATATACGTAACATTATATCTATCAACAAATAACAATGTATGGCGAGGTGAGTTCCGGGTTGGATTAGCTAGGCGTTTGAAGTTTGTTTCTGTTATTTCATTTACAAAAATAGCACACCTACAACAAGCGGTAGACTAAGTAGAATTAAAAAAAAATGAGAAACATAAGTTAGTCGCAGATTTTCATTTTGCAAAAATCGTACAAGCAGTGGTTATAGTATGTTTATGTATGGGTATGTATGCTCTATGCAGTTAAGTGATGTCTAGTTATGAAGCCACATAGCTTAGAGTATCGACAGATGATAATAAATATGTACCTACTGCCTGTCCATCTTCAGGTGGACAGTGATCATCAAGACCCTTCTATGGTGGTAAAAGAATGCCTCAGGAAGCAGTTGGAATAAGTATTATAATATATATGTCTATCGATATAGTAATTGACGGTAACTGTGGTACCCAAAGAGCAACATTGTGGTACCTACTGTATTGTAGATATAGGTACATTTTCATTTCCTATTAATGCATTGCTTTTTAATTGGCTATAGCTTTTAAAATCGTATGTTCATTACACTTCTGTCATTTGTACCTGTGATAAATGCTAATGGACTGACAATGCGCTTAAGCACTATCAAATACATCTCAATTGTATCGCAGAAGTAGGAAACATGCGCTAAATTGATATTACATTGCAAATGAATATAACTGCAACGAGTGTATCAAAATCTCTGCGCGGAATTAGCATAAATCGTGCGCATGCTAATGTGCGCATGCGCATGACGTCGACCAGCGCTGACTGCGGCGCGCCGGCCGAGGAATCTATTATTTCACCAGTGCTTTACAAGTGTAGCGATTGTATTACCTACTTATCTGCGAGTTTATACTAATCTACTCAATATTCATCAGAACATACTGTTTTATTTTCTATTAAAATTTAGTTTCGTAGGAGGCTTTAGTTACCACTCTTTATACCGCCCCACTACAAAAAAATACGTCTAACAACGTTTAAGAAAACTTTTGGCATTAAGAAAAAATACAATCAAGCCTATCTACCTGTTAAGCAATTTAATTTTTCAAAAATTTCGTGTAAACCATGAATTTTATTTTTCCGGAGTAAAAGATAGCCTATGTGCAAGGCCATAATACAATATATCTCCATGTTAAAATTTCATTGTTTTAAAAAAATTGTTTCTTAATGCATCCTCAGATCTCATAAAGAAACAATGTGGCAAATTTGGAGTCTCTAAACCCAGCAGTTTGGGCTGTACGTTGACATATCAGGCAGTCACCAATCATATACAAGAAACTGACTGATTGAGGCATTGGTATAATAGGTATTGTATTTGTTTTAAACATTTCTCGATGTCTGTTTTAGTGGGAAGATAACGGCGGAAGACCTAATTTCCTCCTATCAGTTGCAATCCCATGCCCTGTCACTCAGGAGCCAATCCTTTCCTTCTTTCCCCGCTCACTGGGAATGACATCAGAGCAAGGAAGCTGTCACCTTGATTCACAACCACCTTCCTGTCACTTTCAAATTAGATAAACCTAGTTTTTTTACATCCTTCTAGTCTTGTTTAATGTATTGACGCAAGTATCCGCTAGTTTTCAGAGAAAAAAATTAGGTACTAGTGGCCGACCGTAAACTTCGTCCGAGAATCATTTTTATAAACTTTTATAAGAACTGGATTTATGACCAAAAAATCTTATTTCTCCGGCCCTAACCAGCTTATGAAGACTAGGAAGGCTAAAAGTAAGAAGTAGGTTCGTCAAAATGTTGTAACATGCGTAGGAAATTTTTCTAACATTCCAAAATCTGTGCATGAAAGATGGCATGAAAATAAAACGTTTATTTCTCAGTGCACTCTATGTATATTTATGCCAGAGAGGATAAATACTACTGTCTATAGCTCTATGATAAGAAAGCTAAGCTAAAATGCCAGATCTCTTAGGAAGTGATCGGTTATAATATAACTATCGTAATAATAGATATTTCTAATTAGCTACGCTCGGTCGCGTGATACCATTAAAGCGCAAATTTTTTTCTAATCTGCGTACGCGCAAAATAAATAATTTCCGTGCGATTGAGCAGCCATCAAACGGTTGTAGTAATATCAATTTATCACGTTTTTTGATATTTCACTATTAGCCACGTATGGGCAAGTGAGAAAATGATTCATTCGCCCATTAATTAATTATCCGTTGCTCACAATATTGATAAGTCAATCGGTATTCAACTCTCGTGAAAGTATTTTTAAACTTTTTTGTGAAAAGAAAACTGTGCTTTGCGGTAAAACTTGCGTGCTATTTTCCGATTTGCTCTAGAAGGAAGGTTTGTGTGTTAAAGAGGCTGTATTATAAGTACTCATTATGTATGATTCCTGATTATAGATTTAATAAATAAACAAATCGTATGCCTGAGATAGTCTGCAAAGTTTTCAGTACAGTTTTAATTTGACAGTTGCCTGCGTAAGCAATACTTAAATGAACTGTAAAGTTTCGCTAAAATTTTTATAATAAAAGTTTTCTATTTTAAAGTGAGACAAACATCTATACAATTCAAGCAGGTAAAACAATAATTTTGACAAAAAAAAATTGTGTTGGGTCACCCAGTTAAGCTCGTGTGGAAGAAACCTATGCCGCCGTGACGGCGAGCGGTGGTACCGTTCACTTAATTAGTGCAGCGACGCAAACTGACTGGAAAATAATTTGGACAATCACAGGTTATAAAACTGCCGATCCACGTTACTGCAGTTTGGAGAGTTTAAGCTCTAAGCCCCTTTCTCCTGTGAAATAAAACCCGGCTGAGTTTGTTTGTTCACAGTGCAGGACGCGTTAGTAACTTAGAACCCTTGTAAACATAAGTCAAAATCGAAGTCAAAATATCTTTATTTCACATTGGTATAATATGGTAGAATGTATAAGGACCATAAATAGGTATTAGTGTTAGACCTTAACTGTACCTACATTCTTATGAATATATTTTTTTATTTTTTTATTTTGGCCAAACGTACAGGCTCTTGTAAAACGTCCATATGATATTTGTCCATATGATATGTATGGTGATTGTCTACAAGTCGACAAACGCTTCCTGAGTGCCAGTAACTTAGGCCTATGGATTACTAAAGATATTTTGAAGTTTGAAATATAAGTATTTTATAGATCCGATTAAGTACTTATTAGCTAGTGATCGTTGCTGTATTTCTGGTTTGCACAAATCTCTTGGGAAGTAGATGTTCATAAAATCTATATCTATTCCTTCTAAATCTGTGGAATAGATACCCGGCCGGCGTGAAGTAGTATCTAATATACACACAGGCAAACAAACTTTTGATCTTATAATACAAGTTATTATAAAATATTGCAGTATTACTAAGCCTTTAAGGAGTTCGTATTGTTTTATAGCATAAATATCATTAAAGATAATAATTATTTACGTCATAATGAATTAAATGATTTACAACGTACATTTATTGCTTTATTTTTTAAAATACCACTAACGTGACTGGCTGTAAGTATATAAATTAAAAGATAACATCAATAATATTGACATATTTTCTGTCGAGCTATGTTCACAGAGATCTTATTTTAAAAGTATAATCTCAACGTAATGCCAGCTATTTGATTTACGTTGAATTTATTGCAATGCTATATAAAATGCTCTACAATTACATCATAATAATTTTATTATTATTTTATGTATTTAATAGCTACTAGCTGACCCATCAAACACTGTTCTGCCATTAAAAATTAGTATCCAGTTCAATAAAACGGAAAAGTTTTACTAAGGCAAACTCGAGTGCATTCGTATAAATATTAACTTACCAAAGTTTCATTATTGCTTACTATGAAACTTTGGAGAGTTATTAACTGATGGATAAAGAATCAAACTCAAAAACCTTTTCTCCCTTACGGATAACTTACCACATTTTCATCGTTACTTGCGCAATGGCTAAAGAACTCATTAGACAAACAAACAAGCAATATCTGATATATCTTTACAACATAAACGGTGTTAAAGGTGCGAGATATTAAGCTAAAAAGGACTTAGGTATATCGTTAACTGAATTATTCATATGTCTTAATAAAATATGCAATAATGTCTTAATTACAACAATTACAACCGTAGTGTTTGTTGGGCGGCAACATATCCGAAACTATTTACAATATCTATTTGCATAATTAAAAAAATTAAAAATAATTCAATAAAATTAACATCAGAACATATTTCAAATAATTTCAGTTATTACAATCAATTACTATTATCGAACGATTGTTTACTTTATACATCATCATTGAAAATCTGTATAGAAAAAAATAATTATAGGAAAAAGAGAAAACGCTTGATTTGACTCATCAGGCCAAGATAGCTGTATTAATTTTAATTAGGTTTACTTCGAAGGACGCTGTTTACTGTTATCTATGATGTTACTTTATGGAAGTGCATAATAATTAAACTAAACAGAATGACTCTGTCATAGGTCCTATTCAAAATAACAAAACCCAAAAACTTTTCCTGTAAGTACTAAGCCAGAGTAGGTCATGAAAATGGATAGGAAAAAGGTACTTACCAAATTCACTAGTATACTTGTATTAGTGGGCATTGGGCACTGGGCACCAGGCATTGGGCATGGGCATCAGATTATTGTAGAGCAGGGCGAGTACTGCGTACTTCGCAGCTAGCTTGCGGAACGCAAGGTGTGTTGGAGAGAGGACGCCGACCTCACAGTCTGGTTTAAAGCTGTAACTTTGTAATATCAAAAGTATTTAAGATTTTTTTATCCAATATAGGCTTACACTTGACCACAGTCTCACTTGATGGGAAGTGCAGATGTGGTCCAAGATGAAGCGTGCTTAGATGATGCCCACTTATTTTTAAAAGTTGCGGGAAATAAAGATTTTGGGAGAGCATTCCAAACCCTAGCCATGCGTATTAGAAATAAAGAAGCTATTAACCGCTTTGTGCACACTGGTGGTATATCGACGACATAGGGATGGAAAAATGGTGAAGATATAAGTCCAGACCAAACAGCTCCTGAGATAATGAAGCTTCGCCACAAGCGCCTAGTCTTCGCCAACTGGTATTTATTACTTTTAGGCATATTATTATTACAATTTGGATTCACAAACCAAAAGAAAAATCTCAAAATTATTTAAAAGTGTATGGCAGCTCCGATGCAGAACTTAAGTTAACTTGAAATAATTTGGTCCATAAAAAATCTTCCACTGTTCCTAATAGATGAGATTTCAGTCAACATTTTACTGTATCATGTCGTTTAGACATGCTGTCACAGAGTAATCGGATTTCAAATCCCAGATATAGGTAATGCATCTTTAACTTTTCGGACTTACGAGTATGTACGTTTGTGGAAACTAATATCAGATGCGGTGAAGAAAAACATAGTGAAGCAACTATCTGAGAGTCCAACCTCACTTGGCCAGTGTTTCCATTGTGAAAACAGGCTGTGTAGCTCAAAAAGAGTTTAGACAAAATCAAATTGTTATTAAATAAATAAAAACATTTATGCGTGGGAGTAAGTACCGTTTGATGATGCTCAAAAGGAACTTAATGACTCCACGCTGTCACGCACTGCGCCCATCTTAATGCGGTCTGCGAGTTATTTCACATCACTCACAAGTATAATTTTCACCATTTTACGCCCAAAAGTACAATTAAGATATACTTACCTATCAATTACCAGAAGGCACTGAAAACGCGGCTAATTTTATGTTTAGGAACACCTGTGTAAATGTCTGGCGAGCAAAGATGTAGACAAATGCGTACTGTATACCTAATTATTGTAGCAAAGTGACTAAAGGAAAATTTAATATATTAACATCCGTAATTAATAAAATACCAAAGAATAGGCGCCGAGTTTATTATTGGTACTACTCAGTATGAATCAGCCTTCTGTTTGCGGAAGAAACTGTATGTAACGGAAGTAGAAATTACAGACATTCTAAAGAACTATAACGAAGGAAAATTAAATCCTGAGGAAAATCCATGCTTGAGAGTAGGTACTTGAAGGTATGTGAAGCCTAGTAACCCGTAATGGTGCACCGTGGTGGGACTAAGCTCTATCCGATTATTCTTTTCAAAGAAGACTTGTCTATCAGCGGTAGTGTATAACTCTGAATAAATAAAGCAGATTTAAACTGACGTAGTACAGGTATGAGTCGGTTCGACGACCTATGCTACGAATGATAGAAAATTCAAGCGTTTGTTCCATGATACCTTATTTTATGGGCATCTTGTTAATGGTTTTGACGTTTTGAGTAGGAGGTCGTGGATTCGATTCCCGCTAAGGGCACATTAAAAGTTTTAGTAGTCTTCTGGTAGGAGGCTTCAGGCGTAAGCACCACGGCAAAGACGCATCGTCAAGCGATTTGACGTTCTGGCGCGATGCTGTGTAGAAACCATCTGGTTATTTACCCTTTCCAAGTACGATAACATCTTCGGCTGCATCATAACTTACCATCAGGTGGGATCGAAGTCAAGTACTAACTTGGAGAGTGTATAAAATATTCATTAGTCATTACAGTTCAAACATAATTAATCAGTTCGTAGTTCATTTTCAAACAGCTATTTAACTTCTTATTAACTCTTCAAAACATTGTAGGTACGGCAACTACTGAGCCGGTGCGTGGATTGACCAAATATATTAACGAGCAGCCGTCTGTCAATATTAGCTCACAAACGATCGTTTTAGGCCAAACCAAACACCGTGGGCGCTGCAAATACTGAACCGACTTCAAAAGAAGTGGCACACTGGCTGTGTTTGACTAACGCGCTCAAATAGCGGTCATCAAGGAACATAGGTTTACTTGTTGACGCTGAGGAATGCCGGACTAAAGAAATCATAGTTTTTTCCACCGACGACGCATCTAAATAAAGCAAAGAACAAAGAGGAAATTAGGAGTAGATATCTGCATCAAATTATGTCGCCTAATAGGCTGAGGAAGTATATATACACTTTACACATAAAGTTATCATACAATGAATGAACTTTTAAATAAAAAGAACTCTGGAAAAAGTCAGCCTACGTTTGCTTAAAAGATGCTACAAAAATTTTTTTTTAAAGAAAATTGTTAACCGATAATAATTATCGGTTATTAAATTAATGAAAGATATAAGAGCAAGTGTCTTGAGTTTCTTGGCTGTTCTTCTATGCAAAACTACGTTTCGAGCGCGATGGTAGAGTTTGATATAAGAATCTGTAAGACAATTATGTGAAAAAATAAACATCTTGATTTGGATATTCATTTCATAAAAAAAACAATCAAACTGTTTTTGTTACACAAGTACAATCAATATTAACAAAGGATACCTATTTAAGAACCAGAGTAAGAGACATTTAATATGTCGCGAATCTGAAAAATCCCCGTATTTATCTTCAGAATTCTACATTTTGATTAGCTTGAACCAAAACCCTCGTATTATCATGCATTTTCAGTTTCACAATCATGTAAACAAGAGTAAGTTGGTTCAAAGATTTGTTTATTTAATTAGACCTTAGTTGTTATTGAGCAAAAAAACATACCTATTAAAAAAAATATAACATGCCAACACAACCTCATCAAAAAACTCTATTAATCTAAAAGTTTATAGCAATTGTATAACAATAATGAAGTAATCATAAGCACAGTAAAGATAACATAATATCTTTATGGTCATTCTTGTATCTACCACATGTTTGTAGAGATGCGAATCACTATCAACGTGGGCGCCATATTTCACAACAGATACCTTCATTTTTCTATTCCGGCCTCGAATTAGTTGTACAATAAAGATGTTATTACGATAAGGCGCTGTACTGACAACACAACAGCTTATGTGTCCTAGAAAGAGATCACAATGTGTGTTATAACAACAATGCGTTATGAGGACCCTGAGATGACAAGCTGACGGTCTTCCTGACCCTGTCACTTCTGGGTGAAAGCTGCATATAGAGGTCAGTTTTAAGGTTTTCCCACCACCTATAACCTGGGCCCATTCAAATCAAAAATGAATCGGCATTTCCTAGGAAACCGCGCTCCACCTTAGACTGCATAATCGCTTTCTATCAGATGTGATCACATAAAAAAAGATTAGGTTGTCGGTAGGTAGTAGGTAAAGAGCGTCATCAGTCACCACTGCTGTTGTTTCCCTACACATACCTATGTCGCTACGGCCTTAATTCGTTTTGACACTGAGCTTGTGAGAAATGACGTCATCCACGGATGTTATTTCGTGAGGAGGCGTCACTGACGTCATAATATACACTCTTACGTTGTTAGACATGAATAATTGAAAATTTCTCCAACCACAGATACCAGACAATATCGTACTGCATGGTTAGTTTGACCAGGTACGTTATAAATATTATTTAAAGTCTTCGAAAAAATATTGGGTCAGCGTAAATTTTTCTTTTTATTAGGTATATGTGTGATCCGTGTATCGGGCTGTTAAAGGGGTTCAGAATATCTCAACCCAGGACATTATAAATATTGGTATACAGTATACACTATACAACTACTGTACGAGTTGTTATTCCACTTCACACTTCACACTAATATTATAAAGGCGAAAGTTTGTGTGTAAGTGTGTGTGTGTGTGTATGTTTGTTACTCCTTCGCGCCGCAACTACTGAACCGATTTGGCTGAAATTTGGAACATAGATAACCCGGATTAAAACATAGGCTACTTTTAATCCCGGAAAAATTTATAGTCCCCATGGGATATTTAAAACACCCTAATTTTTAACGAAATTCACGCAGGCGAAGCCGCGGGCAAAAGCTAGTGTAAGGATAAAATCCCGCTATGCCTGCACCCTGAACTTGAGAACTCTTACCACACTAGTGTTGGGTACTACAGTGTCATGAGAGCAACGCACAGTTTCCACATGTGCGGAAGCGCTCAGCTGTGTGTGTGTTCAAGTGTGTTGGAGGACGGTCGGCGACCTGCTGCTGTTTGTTCTCGTGTTGGCACACCAGCCAGGCGTAGCCCAAGGTCTGAAGTGACAACCTCGAGTGTATCTGCCTAGCGGGACCTTGTTTTCTGTCTAGGTGGGTATAGCACTCGGTAATTTTCCAATACAATGAATTTTTAAATGACAGATACTCATGGATGTAAGTGTATATTCCGTCGGCTTAAAAAGCAAGTGCTGAAATTTTGCCCGACCTTCTCGGTGCAAAAATGCTTTCCGAACGTGGCGGTAGAGTTTGCCATTTCATGTTTACCTGTAACTTAGGTCTACCTATGTGAATGAATATAGATTTTGATTTTAATTTTTTCCATCCCGTTACTACTTACCTACTGCGTTACGTTGAACGAAATATGTATAAATTATCGTCGCGCCCATTGGTTAAAATTCGATCGCAATTCATTTTCAGCACTCTTAGTCCATATAAACTTTTTATCTACGTCTAATCCCAAGCTTTAAGATATAACAAGTTAACTTCCCGCAAATTTAAACAGTATAGTTTTAGACAGTGCGTAAGCAAGGTGCTCTTCTAGCAAGATCACATAATTTTAGCTGTACCGAATAAGCTTTATGATCTGGTATCTATAAATCTTTGATCAAACTATAATGGAAGCAATCTTCGATATAAGTATGAATAAAAAGAAAAGTCTACACTGATTCATTTACTGATTTTTCGTCTCTAGCCACTAGGACCTTGCCCTGCTCCTAAATGGAAATGGAAAGCATAACTCACAATAGTTTACCTTAGTGATGTAAAAAAGGGATAAGAAATTAAGAAATTCTGATTCTGAACACAGTTGAAGGCCTGTGCTTCATTCGAATCGGAACGAAGCACAGTCCGTCAACTGTGTTCCTATTAAAAATACAAATTGAAGAATTCTACAAAGTTTAACAAATAAATAGCACTTACATGTCCATTTATAAGTAAACTCATAGGAATCCTGTAATGCAAGACCAGAAATAGCTCGCAAGCGGTCCCATGCTGCTAGCGGTGGTGCTGTAGCGAGCTGTTGAAAGATCTGAGCTACTGCTCGCCGCGAGCCAAATTAATTAGACGCGGCACGCACGGGAGCTGAACCCGGGACATATTTCACCTGCCACCTGCCACGAGCCGCGGGGGACTGCGCACCACACTAAACTATACGCGATCGTTTCAACAGACCTAGTGCTGAGTTTAATGCTGTTTTACTAGATGGATATCTGGCTTTCCGATGTGGATGTAGAGTCAATACCAATAATAAAGTTTGTTATTTCACATAGGCCTAACTTACAGGCACTTATGAAATGTCAGACTCTACTGCTACGTAAAGAAAACTGTTATGCACCAAGAAGAAGAGACAGGAAACTGGGCACTTCCGTTGTTTGAAAAATCAGGCCTGAAAGTTAGTAGAATAGGCCTGGTAAAACTTAAAAATATTTCTGATTTCCCTGATGTAGTTGGTACGGGAGGCCCCAGATTTGATTCCTAGCACGGACCAGTCTTTATACTTTCAATGTGGCTAGAGTTTGGTATGGTGGGTGATTTTGGCTGCGGCTGGTTGCCATCCTCAGACGTATTGCTAAGAGCTGTGCAGACCGTAACAAGCTATTTACTCCTTTCTAAATATTAGTACGATAACGTTTTCGGCTGCATCTTCACTCATCCTTAGATGAGTCAAGTACTTTTAATGAATCAAACATAAAATATTTTGGGTTTTAATAATAAATATTTTGGGTTTTAATCACACTAATATTATAAAGGCGAAAGTTTGTGTGTAAGTGTGTGTGTGTGTGTAAGTGTGTATGTTTATTACTCCTTCACGCCGCAACTACTGAACCGATTCGGCTGAAATATGGAACATAGATAACTTATAGCTCTGATTAAAACATAGACTACTGTTTACCCCGGGAAAATCCATAGTTCCCATGGGATATTTAAAAAACTCTAATTTTCAACAGTAATCTATAGCTACAGCTATAGGTAGATTTCTTTGACAATCTTTCCTGAAAGTAGGTGTAAAGGTCATTGAAAAGGAAATTAATTTTTTTCTCGGGATTACTAAAAAAATGAATTTAACGCGGGCGGAGCCGCGGGCAAAAGCTAGTAATAAATATTTTGGGTTTTTTCTATACAATAGACAGTGAGGTTAATCTGACTGGTGGGAATAAATTTCGGATGAGTTAGGGTGTATTATCTTAACAGAATGAAATTGACGAGGTTAAATGAACAGTTACTGGTTTCTTTTAATTTAGTTGTTTGGAATTAAGTATCTAGATTTACGATTTGTGTATTTTAAATAGATTTGAACCCGGTTCCACATGTAGTTTCTTTATGAAGAGAAAGAACCAGATGGAATTCCAAGATAAAACAGTAGACCCATAAAACACTAAGTGGAACTAACGGAGCTAACTGGATATTTGGAATCGACTCAATAAAAATAGAAATCTACGACGCGTGCTTCTATTTTATTGTTATCAACTCAAAATTTGATTAGCCATTAACTTTATCTTCGTTTTCACTGGTTCGCGAAATGAGAATTTTAAAGTGAAACTTCCCGTCCGAGTCATTATACCCGTTCTATTAATGTGGTGCGTTTTCATTTCAATAAATCTGTATTTTTTGACAGGGTTTTCAAAACGGAGCTGTCAAGTTTAATTTGGGTTAATTTAATTTAAATGATTCTATGGAAAGCGTATAGAATTAGAGACTCTTTTGGCATCGTCCATGTTCATAGACTTTATCTGATTTAAAATCGCTTTAATTTGTGAAGTACGAGATTTGAAACATGGCACAAAAAGTGGAATTCCCACTGGTGTATAAATATACCTATCAAATATGGGTAATGTTTGTTAATGCCGAGGTTCTTGACCATTATTTTCGGAGTAAAACAGCTTTCCGAACTTGGAGCTAGAGTCTGATTTTCCATAAGTGCCTGCAAATTAAGCCTATTTGCTTGGAAGACAAAAAAATTGTATTTTGTAAGTTTATAGGTTTGTTTGATGGTAAGTAAACATTGTGGAGTGTTAGAGATTTTTGTCTAAATAAATCTTGTTTACCGAAACTGACAAAGTTGGAGGCAAAAGCTAGCAGAAATAGGCATAATATAATTATTTTAGACCTACACGAATGCATAATTTATTAAGCGCACGCGTCACGGTAAGTAAATAAGAAAAATGTTTTAATTCTTTTTTTAACACGACGATAGAGATATTATAATGTAATATTTTATGCGAGTTCACTGTTTATAATATAATTAGTCATGTCCCCGAAGGCTGCAATCTAAAATCTCAACAGGTTTCTAAAAGCCTCGGTCGCGGACAAGTGCGTTCGCTCCGAAACGTCAAGTAATTAAAAAATAAAAACGTCGTTACGGCAATTAATTCCTCAAAGTCAAAAGTTTTGCTCGCGCGCACACAAACCACAGACCCAGCACTGTGTTCGTATTTAACACACTCGTATAGAATCTGTCGATGTGTACGAACACGGAGTCGTAGTTGGAAAGGAGATCAAAAATTTTTCGGAGTCTCGATATGGTTTGGAGGCTTAACGACCCGAGTGTGGCAACTAGCGGTGACGGCTAATTAATTCTGACCGAGTAACTACTAACGAGTAACTAGCCGCAGATTTATATTGCGGGTTTCTCTCGGTGTGCTGTCTGTTTAATTAGAGTTTATAGCGCGATGGGCGAACGAGTCCGCGCGGAAATGTTACACGTCGATGTAAAAAACTTCGATCCTTTCAATACATCTCTTGTGTTTATTCTGGGATAGGAAATTTGATTTTTAACCTACGGTAAAATGGAGTTTTTCAAACCACCACATAGTCTACTTACCAAGTATGAAGGTCCTAACTCAAATCTGTGTGTTTCCTCTATAGAAACCTACAGTTATTTTTTGAGGTTCAACCCTGAGGATATATGGGCATCCGAACGATTCACGTAAACCTTTTTCGTACAAGAAAACAGTAGCGCCATCTGTCAAAATTCTATAGGTGGCTGCTGAATTATGGCATCGTGGCCTTTTGGTGACAAAACAAGCATTAAGGCCCGGTTTTCACCAAAGCGGAGCGGAGCTGTATATATGAGTAACCAATCAGATTTCGTCATTTTAGCATCTCCTTTTCCCTCAGTTTCGATGATGTTAAAATGACGAAATCTGACTGGTTACTCGTACACAGCTCCGCTCCGCTCCGCTTTGGTGGAAATCGGGCCTAATGGATTGGGTGAATGGTGACCGCACGATTAATGACTGACATCCAGCATTGACAGCGTCGCCGGGATCGGATTACCGCGAAGGAAGCTAACGGAGTTTTGCGAGGAAGCATAAAAACATTACATGAGAACTTATATTTGTTAATGTCTAATAATAATTAGCCCATCTAGCCCAGAGGTTGTCAAAGTTCTTGGTTGCAGATAATATAAACCATGGCCTCACGAATGTTGTGCCCGGTCTCAAAGATTTTTTTTTAACTTATCGCTAACTTATTATAATTATTGTACTAATCTTGCCCGCATGGAATGGTGCCATGAATACTGATTGCATTTCCGCGCTGAACAGCTGTTCAGCTAGGCTTTCGTTTTACAAAAAATGTGACAGCCTTTCTGTCACCAGATGCGGTCTGAAAGCTAGTTATGACAAGTGAATTTCTCTTCATAAATATCAAACCTATCAAAATTAATCAATGTAAAAAAATACATCTGTCCATATATTATCTGCACTCCTAATAGTGCGAAGTTTTCGATGTCAAGTTTAGCCGACATCCGGTCTTTTCACAACAGATCCTCACACTTTGGGAAGCCGTGGTCTGAAGACGGAAAGGCTCTAAGGAAGTTGCGGAATGACATTGTCACTGAGCTTCATTCTACTCCGCTGCGCCGCTACACGCGCGGGGCCACGGCCGCTAACTGTGAGAGGTTTCCATTTGTAATTAAAAATTTTCACGGTAGAGCTTATGATCAGAATCTGGAAATAATAAACGGACAAAGCTACAGAGCAATGTCACTCTCTGGTGAAACGTGGTGAAAATTATGCATTTTTTAAACTATAGTTGTTAAAATATATCAGGCCCGTTTTGGCGTTTGAGACAGTGCATATAATGTAACTTGGAACGAAACAGAATGAAACCTTAGTCGAACTTTGACTGAAGTTATCATAATAACTGAGTTAAAGCTTGTGAATACCCATATCACAATGTAGGATTAGCGATCTAAATCTCTCTCTTGTATGAAAAAGAAGGCCAGTAAGTCATTAAATGTTAATAGTGGCGGGGTTTGAGCTATTTGTCGTCTGACTCTACCGCTGTCGCTCATACCACGTGGTCGTGGCCCCGCGGTAACACGTCGATATCAATTTCAGAGCTCGCGTGGCCGACATGTCGGATCGACAAAACTTTCTATCCACTAATCAGTTCGTCGGTTTTGTCGGATGATTTATCGATCGTTTCGCGTTTGTGGACAGATTGCTTATTGATTATATCGACGTTTGACGTAACCATTGGAAAAGAACTAGTGTTCCGCACACTGTTTGTTTACGCTCCAATAAGTTTTTAGTCTATCCTTTTAAGGTGGTTTAAATATAGGTACAGTACGAGTACGTAACTGAAATAGGGTAAATTAGTTTGCAGCAATTTTTTTATGTTTTGCTCGGAAGTAGCTGTGTACTAAAAATCATATTATGTTTTATTGTATACCAGTCGTTTGTAAGGTTAGGCAGGTTTTTGTTACCTACCAAATTTTTTTGTTAAGATTTAATTAGTATAATATTAATACTCTTCCGACTAGCATGTGTGTTGACAAGAATATAGGAACTAACTGTGATTTTAATTTAAAAATATTAATTTGAATGTTGTACTTTGAGTTTCAAAGTAAATAAAGAAGCAGAATTCGAACCTTGGAGAGTGAAAATTCATTAAACAAAGTTATTTCTAGCACACTCCTGAATATGGGATGGGTATAATGATTAAACCTACATTTAGGTTAGCAATCTACCTCTTAACCATTCAGCCACTGAAATTCTGCCCACCCAGGGCTTGAGCCAATCACAGTAGTTTTTTACACTCCTTAATTAATTTTGCATTCAATTATCTTACACTTTGTATGCAGTTGCATGGTAATCAGTACCAAATACGCGTATAGTAACGACAGAAAAGTGCAAATGAGGAAGAATTAAGAAACGCAGACCTTCACCAGAGATCACAATCACAATCACAGTCGCATGATGACTGAATCATTCATCACGCCGCGATCACGATTAGCGTTATAAATATTTAATTGCTGCTAAATAATGTATGACCGTATTAAAGTAAACGATGATACAGCGCCGGCGCCGCGTGCTGGACCGTACTGACTCGTATCATTACCGTCTCTACTTTCAGTATTATGGCGTTTCTTCTCCTTTTTTCAACCATATTCTATTTCTACGACCTTTTTTGGTACGTTTTTGAGAAAAAAAAAATGTCGAGACTGACATTTTTTCACAGGGACCGTCTAGGTTACAGAGAGTAAATAAGTATCTAATCTTTTAGTATTATCTAAACAGTGACCTAATATTAAGAATAGGGTACCTATTCTTAAAGAATTATTATATTATAGAAGCTATCCATAAAAGATAAATTATAATGCAACCGCAGGCTCTTCTGCAGATCTAAAAAAGAGGAATAAGTCACCATTTTTAGGGTTCCGTACCAAAATGGTAAAATGGAACCCTTATGGTGCGACTTTCTCCGTCTGTCTGTCCGTCTGTCCGTCTGTCCGTCACACTCGATTATTTCAGTAACTACCGGAGATATCGATATGAAATTTGGAATAGTTGTGTATATTAGTGGCCCAATGACACTGAAATAAAAAAAAATGGAAATTATTTTTGTTCTTATTTAAAAAGGGGGGAAAATCGGAGGGTTGAAATTTAAAAGTGAGATAACTGTACTGTGTGGGATATCATATGAAAGAGTTTACTTTGTACATTCAAAAACCGATTTTTAATTATTTTTAGTCATGATAGTTTTTGATTTATCGGGGAAAATATCTAAAAAAATACAGTAACCCCCCCCTTATCTCCGGATTTTACCAATCGAAAAATCTTAAATAATTATGGTCAATAGGAATTTACGTATATTTTACAGGAAAACTATAGCCAATGCTCTAACTAGCATAGTTTTTTTGATATTAACAATAAACCTCTACGAACAAAGTTAGTTTTGCGGTTCATAAACAAAGGTAATTATTACTGTTTTACATCTTTGGTCGTTACAGTTTTGGTCGTGTTACATCTACATTAGTATGCCTGATTGTTTTGCTTCAGTACTTCTTGAGTACGGAACCCTCGGTGCGCGAGTCCGACTCGCACTTGGCCGGTTTTTTATTGGTACTTTCGTACCCAAAGAGTAAAACGGGACCCTATTTGTAAGACTCCGCCGTCAGTCCTTCACCAGGCTGTATCTCTTGAACCTTGATAGTTAGACAGTTGAAATTTTCACAGATGATGTCAACAAATACTAAAAAACAGAATGCATAAACGGGGGCTCCCATATACAAACGGGATTTTTTTGCCGTTTTATTACTTAACCCATTATTTTCATTTTGTTAAGTTATCTTAAAAGCAATTTTAATGAAAGTTTATTAAGTCAAGCAGCTTGAGTTTTCCCGATACTTATAACAATCAGTTTGAACCAATTTACACAAAACCTTGACAAATGGTATACCTAGGTATATACCTGAACCTTCCAGCTGAATTACTCTATCTCTTGGTGATAACAGCATGAAATCTGTTCAGCAGTTTTTGAGCTTATCGTAAAGAAACAGACATGAAAGAAATATTATTAATTTATATCTGGTTTTGAGTTGTGCGTCAATAAATCAGTCAACCACTCAACAGATTCAGTTAATATTTACTGTGAATTAAAGAGTAATGAAAATAAAAGCGTATGTCATTAAACTTGGCTAATTGAGAACGGGATCACTTGAACACGCCCATAAATTACGTAAGCGATTTGTATGTTGATGCTTGTCCATATAATTATGCTCTTAATTAAACATTAAACTCATTAACAACTTTATGATAGTTTGAAAAAATTAACTTGTTTGTCCACAGTTAAATTGAGAGAAGTTGCATAAATTAAATCTTAATTGATCATTGACTCAGAGCGCCTTTCGTACTAGAGTAGTGTGGAAGCTCTAAGCTCTATACGTCTTATTGTATAAAAGCTCTAGGTATATCTATAGGTATCATAATAAAGATTAGCCTGGGTTAAGACGTGACCCGAAATCTAGGGAAAAGCTTCATTTTCGTTCAGATTTCGTTTAACCTTTCAGTTATTTGGACCATAATTAATTACAAAAAATTAAAAAATTTGTCTCCTGATTTTCACGGGGAGAGGATAAAATGTATTTCTCTTCTAAGGTCGCCCAGTATTTGAGTATGGACGCAAGATTGAAAAAAATATTTTTTCCCCTCTCAGCAGATATAATAGGGCACTCTATTTTATCCTTGCCTGCCCTCTATCTTATCTCACATAAGATAGAATGTGAGAAGAGATATATAGTAGGGCATTCAACTTCCTCTCCATACTAATGAGTTATGATAGAATGTGAGAGGAATTGTAATAGAGCATTCAAATTTATCCCTGCCTTTACAAGTGAGAAAGTCAGCAACTCTTCGCGAACCTTTTTGATGCCGCCCACCTGATGGGTCTGCTAATATTGCATTTCCCGGTGCATGGCCTCTATCCCAGCACCTTGGGTGATCCGAATGTCCTGCATCAGTCCTACAGTCGATATCCTATTAAACGGGTCGAAATATACATTTCAAGAATTCAAGTTATGTCAGTATTATGTCGGTTCTTACCAGCTGTGGTATACCAGTTCGTGTTGAGTATGAACGATTGAATAACAATTTGATTTGTTGTCGAGGTTTCTTCGCTAAGTAAGTGGGCAGCAGGCACTGGGAACTCGTTTGTCGCGAGCGTAAACATTATAACTTGAGTGCTTTATTTGTAATCTATCACGCGCTTCAAGTTAGACAAATAACGTATCAAAACATTTTAGTGGTAGAAAATAGCGTACTTAAAGTATTCAACTATGTTTAAGTAGACCCTTCCTCATCAATCAAATCGATTCTTCAAGTAGGTTCAAAAGCTTTCCAATTTCTATTGGTTTATCTAAAATATTGATCTCTGCACCATTGGTCGAACTCCAATCGTAATTCAGTTTTCTGCACTCCTTATTATCTTATCAAAAATTATGCAAAATCTGACTCTTTTCCAACTTTGCAATAACATGCTGATCAACAAAAACACGTAATGCAAACACGAATATAAATCTTAAAGCTACTCTATTTAGTTAATCGGAAGGTAAGTTTTGTCGAGTAACGATAAAACAAAGTTTTTATCGATCTTTTATGTCGAACATTTCATAAAATTCGTTTCAATTATCATACGACTTCTATAAGCTTCCAGGACTACCGTGGTTTCGCGTGAAATTTACACAAACAAGCAAACATACAGTAGGGTCAATGTCACACTTGTGAGAGTTGTGAGGTGGCAGCGCGCCGTGTCACACAATATTTGCGCTGCCAAGGTCTATGCTTGTCGCGTGTGTCAACAACTACCCACACAGACTTGACGCCCTGACTTGAAAATATGTACATTATTCTATATCTGTTTCAATAAAAATACAAACGTGGAATGCGCAATCAATTAATCATTTACGTAATAAAGCATTTTTAACTCCTTGTTCTCAAGAAGACTCATGTTTGTTTGGAAAACTAGTCAATCGCATTCATATTAGTAGAGAATCGAATCACGTTATTTTTTCTGTTGTTTGACCAGCTTTTGTGACGATGACATTATAATAATTATACTTGTCTTTTTTACTGACATACTAAAATTAATGATATTAAGTGATGAGTGAGCGCTTAACCACTTGAGGACTAAGAACAAGTAAACCCAGAAAAAGGTATCAGTCACTTGTTATTCAGTAGGTTACGATTAATGTATGCCAGTTGCCAAACTGTACAATAGCTCTGCAGTGGTGGTGCTTCGGTCACTCTTGTTGGCACATGACCGAGCCGGTTCCAGCGCCAACGTAGCGGCCATTAAAGCAAATTATAAATAAATAACTAAATAAAACGTTGGAAATTTTTATGGACCGTAGACGACGAATTTAAACAACCGTCAAAAGTTTTCATTAAAAATAGTTAGTTTTCATTTAAAACTTTCTTCTTAGACCTAGAGCCCACCTCTCTCACCTTGCTCAGCCTTTCATCTCGGCCTGCTTGTCAGGCGGTTAAGGTTACCTAGATCTGACCCATAGTCCATTTTCATGAATTTGTACAATGAAAAACTCGTGTCAATTTATAAGTCACTAGTGCAACCATAAGTCTGTTATGTTTGCGATTGAATTATACTCATCATTTAGTTACTGCTTACTTCTTTCAATTCCCACTTTAAGCAGCCCGAACTTATTATCGAAACTGTAATTATGTGCAATATGTAAATGTGATATCAATTCATAATATGTGCAAAATGCATTTGTTGCATTAGTCTACGGGTATACATTGTAGAACGCTATACTTTTTGAAGGTTTATGTTCCGTCTACACTCTACAATATACCTACTCGTAGGAATTGCGATTGTGTCCCGGAAAACTCAGTGTTTATGGTCAATTAAAATACAAAAATCCTTTGTGGGGTTTGGTATAGGCTTTAATAACGTGATCCTTAAGGTAGTTTTGGACTTACCTTTTCATATGTTCCTACAATCTGTCAAAAAAACCACTACTATACAATAAATGAATTTTTCCCTTGGAAGTATGTAAGTGTATATTCCGTCTGCTCAAAAGACGTTAATATAATTTGATGTATTATTTAAAATAAAAGTAAACAAGTGTAAGTAAACAATTATTTTTGAAAAAGTTCATGTTTGAGTTCAAGCTGAGTTTATTGACCCGGTGCAAAACAGCTTTCTGAAGGTGGCGGTAGAGTCTGACATTTACTAAGTGCCTGCTAGTTAGGCACATGTAAAAAAATATAATATAAATATTTTGATTTGATACCCATTACGGCATCAAAGTGTGGGTTCAAATGGAGTTTGACAATCCTGTTATAAGTCGCCTATGTCCAGAAATGGCGTCCATCTGTAGAAACTGGCGCAAGTAGGTATCCATTGCAATCTGTAATGTGTTGGCATAAAAACCCAACAACTGCTTACGACAATTTAACGCAGTGTAGATATAAGTGGCTATTCGATGGTAATCAGGCAAAGGTGTGAGGACATTCGTTCGAATTCAGTAAATGCTTTATGCATGTAATTTTTACGAGCAATTTGAATGATGAATATACAAGTCCTTATTAAGAATTCACCTTGCTCGCAACCTGTGTTTACACACACAATGGATATTAGTATTTTTTTAATCAATTGTTATTACTGTGACTTGCATTAATAAAGTTTACTGCTGTGACAGTTTTATCAACAACGGCATTTTAATATAATATTTTCCTATATACCTATGTAAATAAAGGCAATTTGATGAAAAAATTATTCACAGTTAGTTGAATGGCAGCATATCCATCTTCCGAATATAGTCGTTGAACATCTTAATAATATGAATTTTATGGCGATCAGTGTAAAAAATGAACTATAAAACTGAACTAGCTAACACACATACATATATATCATATTCTGCTTCTTATGATAGTGAAAGCTAAACTAGGTACTGTAACAGCTGTAGAACTGGTATATTATACTATGGTACTACTGTAGCTGTTGTTTTTGGTAAAATTTGTCTGTGTCGTCGTCAAATGGGTGGCAAGTGACTTTTTTACGGGAACGAAAATCTCCTTATTAGTTACCCAGCCTCAGGCACGATTTATGTGGTATTTTTACCCATAAATACGGAATACCTCGTATGAAAATTAAAAAAAATTGTATTGGGATGACATTGATCTATAAATTGATGACGTGACTAAGCGAAGGAAACTGTCATTTTCATACATTTTTTGTGGCATTCCATACAGTTAAGGAGTAAATGGTCCACAGGTAATAAGTCATACAGGCTTATTAAGGATCTAAAATAACATGGTCTAAGTCTGCAGGAAATCCGGGAATGCCATAAATCCGTTCCAGGTTCATTTTATAGGACCATACTGCTCAGAAAAGTCGGTGTTGAATACGGCATTTGTTTTCCCTGTAGGTATCCTATGATGTTCTTCGGTGATCTCTTGGAGTATAATTTTCGTGAGCGGTGTTCCTCGGAGCGTCAGATGGGTTGCGTATCGCTTGATTCAAATGCTCTCATTAGCATGTCCGCTTCGGAGTCGGCTGTCATCTCAATTTCACCGCTTACACAACGCGCACGCGCCCGGCCGAGGCTAGGGTGCGTTCACACACGACCGTCACGTCTCGGAGCAACCAGCTGTAAGTCTGTGCAACTTAACTTCATAGAGAACAGTTTTTCTAGCGTTTAACCTAGCATGCCTCCAAAAAGTTATTCTCTTGCCCATTTATTCAAAACGTGAAATAGCAATGCAATAGTTATTGTTTATTTTGTCTCCTTCCTTCAAATGTCAAATTATTGTTGACAATCAAAGAGAAAACAGAAAATAACTGTTCGTCTATTTTACGTTTGTGACGAAGGGGATTAATATTTAAATTAGAGGTATTAACTTACACTGCAATTCGAACATAATTTTATTAAAAATTTGAATACAGTTTTGTGGTATCAGAGCAGAATTAGTAGGCAATAAAATAGAATAATGTATGCAAATTCCTGCAAATATTTTTTGCTTACACTTTAATTGTAGTGTAAGTAACACGCCGGCCCGCGAGCGGGAGGGGCGAAGAAAAACTCTGCCAATATTCATGACATGTAAATTCGACTGCGCCAAGTGTTAAAGTAATGTTAAAGACTCAATAATTGAGGCGAACCGTTCACGCCCAACCGGTCATTGGTGCGCTTTTAGTTTTTTGCTTCCCTGGTCCAACGAGATCTCTTGAATGCAAAAGGAAATTTGAGGAATCTTAGACATTGTGGAAAACAGAACAAATGCTTAATTTGATGCACGCGAAGTCAAGAAAATAGTGGTATAATTTAAGACTTGATATTTCCATCATTATCTCTTATCATCATGAAGAGAGAATGAATATATTGAGTTGACAACTCACTGAACACTTATTCTCAAAGAGGATTTAGACTTAGAGTCACTCAGCGGCCGATGAAGAGAGCTATATGCTCGGAGTATCCCTACGCGATCATGTCAGAAATTAGGAGATCCCCAAATAATCAACCAAATAAATTGCCTCCCAAAATAATCCATAGTATACTTACAACTTCATTAGAATTGAGAGAAAACTCTCGTATAGAGTATTCCTGTATATACAGGAAGTGCAGGCTTCTAACTTCTTAACTTCACACTTGGTGGGCTAAAAGGTTTGTCACATAGATATAGGTACATTAATATCAAGTTGTTCAATCTTTCGCTACACCATCGCAAGGGAGCGGGTCCTGCGGATCGTTTCGCCTACAACGCCATTAAAACGGGCTCAGTGACAACTTACGCGGCGGCTGCGCCCGCGCACCGATCGATACAATTATTTTGTATTACCGCAGTATTATATTACCCGCTCGTACTGTGTAATCTAGGCACTTGAAGCGTTACTATCGATGCAGGTATCATAAGTGAGACTTTCTGTGTGGTTCAAATACATAACTTTGATGTAATGGGACCCAAGCAACTGAGTTAAAGTATTACCAATTAAAATCATCTTTTATATGTATACTTCTGTGATCTGTTTTTCCTTCGCAAATTCAGTCGATGACGCCACTTGCTGCATGTCATCTGCTAGATTTCGGAACAAAGCGCTCTGTGGGCTGCGTCACCGTTTACCAAATGGTTTCTTTGAAATAATAAATAGGTATTAGATATTGAAAGCGAACTCAATTGCTTATATAAGCTATAGAAGACAAAGGCCATCCATATCCGTTACGGGACCGACGGATGGACTGAAAAACCCAGTAGCTATGGCGACCTTCTGCTGGCTAGATGCATGCTCTCAAAAATATGCCAGCTACTTAGTTGAACAGGCAACATTATGAATGATGATTATCTTAGATCCTTCGAGTATTGATCACATATCGGGCGAGTATGACGTCACACGCACAGTATCGAGAACCAGTAGTGGTGGTCAGAGGCTGGGCTATGCTAATGCGCGGCTCCCGCGTTACGTGGCTAATGGCGCGCTCTAGTCATTTCCACTTCGTTCCAGACCGCTTTTTATTTATAGGCAGCTCTTATAGACGAGCTGCGCGGGCGCAGGTAGCTGTAATTATAGAGCTGGTGTTCCATTCATTGTTTTAATAATTCTTCTTTTATATCTATGTTTCTTACATCGATCTTTAGCCACAGCTAATCTGTACAGGTGAATTATTGTAGATGCACAAACTGAAGTACACTCTCTAGCTTTTACTTCACTTTCTAAGTTCACCGTTTTGAGACAATAGCTTACAATCTGAAGTCCTAATTTTGCAATATCTTTGCATGAGACTAGAATCTCAACTAGGACTTTAAGCTCAAGGTATCTACGGGCCACGGGGGTGATTCCTCGAACCCTGAATCCGTGAAACCCTACGTGAAAAAAAATCATTTTGTCATCCTATAGCGATCAAACGATGGCAATAATTTTTGGATGAAGATGATAAGTATTTTACTACATGAACCGTATGTGTTTTCTGTATTCATTAGTTTTTGAAAATGTCGTCCACTTTAGAAGACGACCCGTAGGTATTCGCATCAAACCCTGATATTTCCAACATTTATAGTTCGACTCTGATTCAAACTGGTGGCCTTAGCCAAACCTGCTAACCAATATACACTAGTCTAGACTAGACAGGCATACCTTCACTAAACTAGTTAATCGTCAAACGAAATAGCTCGCACTACTTTAATTCGCAACCACATTCCGGGCGCTATAATATTTTTAATTCTCCATCGCAACAGATAAGCCAGATTACGATCGTAAGTTCTGTGCCGGGTTATTATGATTTATGTGCCATGTATCGTAATTAACTGCTTGCTGTTGTGGTCAGCATTTCCGGCTTCAAACTCGTGTTCAAGCCGAGAGCACTCGCTTGTTGGTTTTGGGCAGCAATCTTTATATTCCAATTATATTTCTGGGTGGTGTCTGGTGCTTCCATTCTTGGGCAATAACTGGCTTTAATTGTCCAGGCGAGCGAAGCATTAGGCATCGTTCTAAGTACATAAGTTTATTGTAATGTGTGGCATAGTAAGTTTCTTTATGTAGAAAGAATTTCTTCAGTTTGCAAATTGCATTTATCCTACTGAAAACCTCTACTCGCAAGTCTTTTATCTACATAATAAATAATGAAAAGAAATTTGACATGAGCTCCAAACAATTTTTATTATTGCGAATGTAGTGATATAGTTATGGTCTATTTGGTCCTAATTAAAAATAACGATCCTTTTTTTAAAGAAAAAAACAACAACAAAGAGTGAAAACCTACTCCAATTTCAGGCGGTTTTTCTAACAATTATAGTTTTCCATTAAGTTTACTTGACGTGTAAAGTAACGAGTTTCACCATTCGTGTTAAACAACTGTTTAATTCTTTATAGTGGCATTAGGAGTGATTTAAAAAAAATGTATGTAGTGTGGTGTGGTGTCGGCGCGTTTGTCCGATGCGCTAGAGGCGATGTATGAAGGATTATAACATTTGATCTGACGTGCGTTCGACGCGTGCCGACTTAAGGCTTTTTGTCTCATGTAGGTATTAAACAAACAAAAAACAAATATTTAAAGTTTTTTAGAGCAATGTGTGTTCAATAAATTACTTAATTTGTTGTTAATAATATGTTCTTGCACGATAGGAACTTCTAGTAAAAGTTAGAGATTCGTAACTTGTTTCATTTGTTTCATGAAATTCCTTTTACCTTGGATAGTCCTGTCTCTATTCCATGGGAAAGGAAATCCGTTACGTTAACGCGACATCGAGTGATTAGTCTATTTCGTTTTCTTTGTAGTGCATTAAGCGTAGCGTAGATTTGCTAGGGATCTCTAGTCAATGGGCCATTTCTAAATAGACACATTTTTACTTGGCAATTTATTTGTTGTAGGATGATAGTGAAATATGAAAACATAAATTAAATTAAATAACATAGTATTGTAAGAATTAATGCGAGGTGTTCGCTACTGGTTCACATTACAATGCTAACTAGCAAATAAATATCACCAATGTTAAGCACCCACTTGACTCCATTGAAACACATCAATCAACGTAATTCACACTCGCAATGATAATCATAGCGCCAAGTGCAAAACCTGCACGAGCTATGAGGGTTCCGTACGATTGAAAAAAAATGATGCTACTTATATCATATTTAATTTTATTAAAAATATCTCCCTATAGACTACCTTAACCTTTAATATTTTTAATTTTTCCAAACAATTTTAGCATATATATAGATCTCTATAAATTATCTGGTAATACAGTTGAACCTGCGTAAGTGAGAACTGGGTAAGCGAGAAAAATCTATTAGTGAGAGTATTTGCCAGGTTCCGTCATATTGCCCTCCCAACTCGGAAACTCGGGCTAGTGATAACCTTCTATGAGAGAAAAAGAGATCTCGGTCCTTTGAGCTCTCACTTAACCAGGTTTGACTACAATATATTCAATTAAGGAGTCATTTTTATTCCTTTTTTTATGACTTGTCCAAGATTATGAGTACATGTTTAATTTTTTTAATCACATATTATGTATAATTGTATTTTTAAAATAAACTGAATAAACCCTTCAGTGATCTCTCAGAGTAAAATGGTTGCGAGATGGACGGAAAAATATTAGTCACGTTTTTACCGTTTAACCACGGAACACTAATAGCACGGCTCAAACCACATTTAAAACGTTGGTTAATTATTAAAATATAATAAAATATACAGATTTATTCGCATAGCAAGCGCTGCACGTGTAAATGAATTCATCGCATTTGAATAGAAACAAACATGGAGCCTGCTTGGAATTACATCACAAGTTAATGTTTAGTTTCTGAAACACTGATCAATTTAACCTTTATTTAAAAAAAATCGAGAACTATAATTTAAAAATCTGAGGGATGATTGCAAATCCAGAGTGCTGATGAGCTTGTATATAATTTATTTACTGGTGGTACTAGGTAATTTTATAGGCTCCCAGATTATTACGTGGGAAGAAACACGGGAAGAAAGCTGGAAAACTCTTAAAAGTTGCAGTAAGGATTATAGATGTTATATGGATGATAATAACAAGCTTCCTGTATAAACATAGGTAATTTTTTACCTTTGTCACCTCTTTTACAAACGACATTAAATATCTAGCAGACTGGACAGTCAGTACATCCAGAATTTTGTGCTTAATGTGTGAGAAATAAATTGGTTATTGTTTCTACTTTGATAAAAAACCATAGGTTTTAAAGAAATTTAAAAATTAAAGAAAGTTTGTAGTGTTTTATACTAGCAGAATAATGTATCGTTTGAATAAATGAGATATTTTCGTAATGCCTTGATGATGCATTTTAGTTAATCAGTCTTTGAGAATCTGTATGGTTATCTGTTAGTTGAGCGTTGTGGCTCGTTGATGTCCTTTGTAGGGCGGAGTGAAACAGACATACAACCACTTTGATTTTTGTACAGAAAAATGTAATTTTTATCAGAGGATTAGTTCTTAGCCTATGTTTAATTTCTAGTAAGAATGTAAATGGACCTTTATTATATATTAACATAATTCATTTATTTATTTATTTTAGATATTTAAAATTCGCTACGACCGGACCTAGGAAGTTTGACTTAGGCAAGTCCTTTATGATGTAGGCAAGGAATAGGGAAGGACATTTGAATCGAATCAGATCGTAAAAAGCTGTCCAGTCCTAGGTCAGCTAAGTAGACAGTAATTATTTTATATTTTGTTCAGAGAAACTAAATTATATTTAATTAAATACACAAATGCCCCTCGTCAGGGGTATGCCTTTTTGGAGTTGAGCGTTTATGGAGACTGTATAACTGACTTTTAATGGTGAAGTTAAACGTGAGGAAACCTGTAAGCCTAAGTTCCTAGCAGAGGTTGTTTGGAATAAAAGCACATAATATACACCATTCGACTTCGCTATAAATTCCCTTGTTTGACAACCTGCCTGGCTCAGTGACACGCGCTCTAATTCGAGAGGGAGGTCGCGGGTTTGATTCTCACCATGAACTTCTTTTATACTTTTACTTTCTAAAATGGCTAAGGTCTGATCCCAGTGCGATGTGTAGAAACCTTTAGGGGTGAGTTTACTTATCCATCTTCGACTGCATCATCATTTGCCTCCCCTCAGGTGAGATCGCAGTCAAGTATTCACTAACTTGTAGAGTGTAAAAAAGTCACGCTTTACAACAATGTATCAAAATTTTTCTCAACAGGAAGTCTTCTTGCTCAAGTACCCGTCGTAATTGCGGCTTTGATAAACCTTCAAAACTGTGAGATAGTGCGCGATAGCACCGGCAGGCGGCGCGCGGTACGCTCCAGAGACGCTGCCCAGCGCGCTGCCCGGGCGGAGTGAAATAGCCAGATTAACGCGCAGATACCCACAAATTATATAGATAACAGATATAAATCTCTTGTGTGGAACCGCCGCAAACATTGGACGTTAGCATTTGAAGCAGACGCGACTGTCGCGGCGACTACAGCTACCATCATTTCTGAATATGGAATTAAAAATAAATCGAGGTAAAATGTCCTTTTTCAGTAAGTGTAATGGATACTGATCGAAATGTTATTAAGCAACCTATCAAATAGAATAAATCAACCAGATGGTAAGAAATATGTTGATGTTATAAATATGAAAGCTTATAACTTTTTATAGGATCACTAACGTTTCAATCACTAACTTTACCTACTGACTAATAAACTATAATAAATAAACTTTATTTATTGAAAATTCAACCCAAAACCCGAGAACTTCAGGTTGCCGATAAATACGAGCAAATTAATGGAACATAAATATCTTACTGAATCAGAGAAACAACTTGAACCGAAATTCGAACACTCCAATGGATTGTAGATTATTATTTGATGTTAAATTGAAATAAAATCGGCTTTAGTTTATTGGGTTTAAAACTATACACGAAACTATTTTGTCTGAAGACTGCTCTACCTTGTACCTTTTCCGTATTTAATATGTTTATCCGGCATAAAACGTACACGAAAATTTTTAATATTTTATTAAATTGCAAGGCGGACTTTTCAGATTCTCATCTATTTAATTCTTTTGTGTGTTTGTAAACAAGGTTACGAATATTTTGTACGACGTCTTTATTTAGTGGCCGTAACAATGTGCGCTAAAAATAAGGTATTTCCGACAAGTGGGAATTATTTTAAACATACAATAATATTATGATTCTACTAGTAATTAGATAATTAAAATAATTAGTTTAGTACAGTAGTCAATGAGGAATTAAAATGAACCAAGAGTAGGTTAGCGTGATTTGAAGTAATACTAGCATTTGTAAAAACTAATTAAATTGCCAGTTAGACCGAATTTCTGAGTTTGGAATTGAACGAACTTCTTCTATTATGTCAACAAACACGTTTAAAGCGAAGCGAATGAAGAACCGAAAAGAAAAACATCCGTGACGGCTCATCATACGCACCTTATGTTAGGCCTATTTGAAATGAAGTACTTATTTTAAAAATGGTGGATTGAAACGCTTCACACACCTTTTGGGCCATCATAGATAACTTTCAGGATATTACATACGTAGAGAGTTTTATCACCTACTCCCATAAGAGTACGTAGCACCTACTTACTAAATAATGAGTTATTTCAGTAATTTATAATAGAATGTCGGGTAATAAAAGTTTAAATACTAGAGACTGTAGAGAATGAAATAATAAATTATATTTTTAATGTATCCATTTACTTTACCTCACACAATAAGTGTTTTTTTTAATTTATCGAGTAAACCTAAGTAAGGTGATAAGAAAAAGCGAGCAGCTCGGTTTTCTTGGCTAATTTCACGTTATTTTGAAGTTCAGCCAACGCAAACGGGCGCTGGCTCATTGCCATCCGTATATGGTGTTAAAAAACGGTGATAGCCGATAAAAAGCAGCTAATTACATATCTCCATTTGACCGTGATGCGATGGCGTTTTTGCGCGTTCCAGAACACTGAGCACACGCCCGTCTGCGCTGCTGGGAAACTGAGGCGAAAACTGCGTGCATTGACCAAACCGTAGTTGTGACGAGAAGACAGACGATGACGCTCTTTTCTGGAACATCTGTTTCGTTCTCGGAAGGCTCATGGCAGAGTAGTCATGGTCTTCATCATGAGTAGACGTTTGAGGTAGTTGTTATGTTTCTCACAAGAACATGTACGCTAACTCTTCCTCACAATATACAGATTAGTAATTCTGCAACTTTTATGCAAATTTTGTGCCTTATATGGCATCGCCAACCATCACGATGCGGTGCCGGGGTATCCAGGGTAATTATGCGGTGGTAGTAGAATCGTCAAAAGGTACATAGGTACACTCTGAATACCTTTACCTAATTCGTAGTTACCAGAATAGGTAACTGTATTTTCACGATTGACGATAAATTAACAAACTGTCGTAGTAGAAGTGTATCCGTAGTGAAAGATTCTATACAAACGTTCCAGCTTTGATAAATTATTTTTGATTTTGGTATGAAATTAAGCGCCACAAATGTATCTCTGTAATTGGTAGATATAAAACATTATCAAATTAGTAGGATCCACCTTTTATGCATATCTACACAGGTAATATTTGAAATATTTATTTTTACGACCAATTGGCCTGGTATTTTTACGGAGAATGTTGTTGGTAGATATCGTCTCACTCACAGAGAAGGTCGGTGACACTTTCAGTGTTCATAAATAACAAATATGGTCCAGCCTACTGTCTATTTGCCTTGTATGGTCATACGAGCGGCGCCTGCGCAGGTTATGATTATGTGCAACCCTAACATTAATCACCGGCTAACTATTGATTACCTTGCATTCCACTTTTAATCTTTAACAAAGAGCTAGAATTTGCTAACGATTTTCTGGTTAGCAGTTCAGCTGTGTATGTAATAGAAACACTTTTTACATTTCAAATACAAAAAATCTACTGTGTATGTGGAAATATAACGAAGTCATGTTTTATTGAAAGTCATTTTTTGTAAATGTAAGTACCTAAGCTTACAGTATTTTGGTAATTATCACTAATAGTATTGAGACCCTGATATTTGTAAGGTGACAATGTTATCAAGGAGGTAATGCGGCCGTTGTAACATCTAGACCTAACCCCTATCAACGTCTGAATTCACTGTCATTCAAGTGTCTGAATTCACTGTCTGTGTAGAAGCCAGAAGTCTTAACCACTAGGATAAATTCCTCAATAAACCAATAAAATGTTGTGTTGTTGGAGAGTGTTCATGAGTTCACATGTAGTTTATCAGTCGAATTGTGAGCTGGTGCGCTGGCACGTTGGCCGCTGGTCGTCGGTCGGTTATCGGCCAGCGTTGGTCGTCGGTCGGCTATCGGGCGGCGCTGGCGCTGGTCGTAAAGAAGGCTTTTCATTGGCGTCCCGGAGTTGTGTAATTATGTCGCGCCCGCTCTTTCATAACACGGCCGAGTTTACGTGGCCAGCGCACACGGGCGGCCAGACTGTAGCTTTACATCGATAGATAAAGGCTTAATTAAAAAGAAAAGCCAAAATAGGTACATAATAAAAATCGCAAACAAAGGTAGAGTAAGAAAATACTTTTTTTAATATTAGAAATGGTATAAATACATACTTTTATGTATTTAAATATGTTTTATAAAAAAGTTTAAAAAATATGAAAATGTGGGGTGTTCTATTTTTTAGTTTTCTAGCCCAGATTTGTTTTTATACATCATCTAAAATTTTGTGTCAAAAGTAACATTAAGCTGAAAATAGTTCAAGCTTTATTGAAAAAATTCGATTGATGGTCAGTTTTCATTCACCTATTTACTATTTAATTTAAAAAATCAATCTTTGGACTTTAATAAGGATTCAAATCCCAGGCATGCTGCAATGACTCTTTTATTAGAAAAAAAAGTTTTGAAGTTCAAGGGTTCGAGTCCAAAGAACATTGCAATACTCTTGTGTTATAATATGCTCGTGTGGAAATTAAATATCACATGCTCAACGGTGATAGGAACATCGTTAAAATATATTATGCTTTACCCGAGCTATCAGATCAGCTAAGGCCCTATCTCAGGAGGCTTGTGTCTAGTAAAACGCCATAAAAAGGGGTACAAATAAAATAAATAAATAACAAACTAATTGCTATAAAAAGGCGGTTTTAATTATATTATCATCTCATAACGACTAGACATAGAACTTAGAGGCTTTAAAGACGCTCGTCTACAGCGGACAGCCAGATACCGTTGCGTGTAGTGCGTAGGACCATCAGCTGCGATAGCCGATGTATTTATTGGCTTCAATAAAACCACACTCACAAACGCACTGCGGTGGTACCATCTATCGGCCGATACACCTGCGATCATGTTACCATCAGATCCGATACGCCGCGTGAGAAATGCTTATAAAAATCTATTTACTCACTCTTCTTATGAGCACTTTGCTCGAAGATTAAACTTTAAGTTTATGTGTATCTATCTGTGTATATGTCTTGTCTAGCTATAATCCACGACTTTGTTGTTTGCCCGTGGATTTTTGTAATGTGTCGCAATCTCTTTAGTTAGAAACCTACCTATATGCAAACTTTGCTCTGAAAATATCTCGATGATCCTGAACTGGTTACTTATAAAAATCTTTGGTAGGTTTCGCGCCCCTACTGGTTAGTGAGTGACAGATGCATCAGATCATCAGAGTTCTATAGCAGACAGATACGCAAAATGCCATGGATTTAGTTCATCTTTTTTCATCGTTCTACTTATATGAATATAATTATTGTTGTCCATGTAAAAATACTCATAAGTGTAACATTTTATATGTGGGTGTGCAGCTTTGTTACTGCATAACTGGCTTTAAATAATAAACTATAGCTTATATTACAGTATCTAGTACTTAATTCGTGTTAATTAGATGAAGGAAAATGATGACTAGAATATTTAAAGATTGTCAAGCAAAGATAAAACTTAAGGTTTTAAGATCAAGTTCAGAGAGGCAGATATCACCCACATTTTGAGAACTCGATAAAGATCTTCAGTGGGTTGAAATCCTCATCGTAATTAAAGATATTTCAATCTATGATGACGCGCCCCACTCTGTCAAACTTCATACGAATCATAAGCGATTTTGAAAGAATGCGGCGGATCTTTGTGGATTGAAATGTCTATATGTGATAACATAATATTATTATGAAAATTTAAACTGCCCGAATTTATAGTAGCTGAGATGCAAATGCAATCACTAAGATAAAATTTTACTGTAAAATCAACATGAGATAGAATCCTTTATTCATATTTTTATTTCGCGTCATAACTGTTAACTGAAGAGCTAATAAATGCAGGTACCTGATGGATTTTCAAGGAATGATAAATCAATATCGATCGAACAACAACAATAATAATTGCGAATGCAAAAACAATATGGCCGTCACGCTACGAGCACGAGGCTCAAGCGATGAGAAAATAGCGGTTTCTTTAATGTGTTTCACACGTGAAAAGACACCTCTTTTATCATGATGTCAGATCAGATTATATGCTATAAATAAATTTGTATTATACTTAGTTGCCATAACCGCATATAACTCCTAAAAAGTCATAGGTTTCGAACCTAGGACCTGGCCCCGAATCGAACCAGCTAAATGCGCTCGATTCTGAGTGGATCCTGAGCACGAGACACTTTGGAATTTCTTAATTTCCATAGGTATTAAAATTACTAAATTGGCTCAGTTGTGGTCTGGTGGGTTTTAGCTGTAGCTGGTAACCCCCTACCGGCAAACCGCTAAGCAATTTAATGCTTCATCGGTGCGATCTTGTGTAGCAACCATTATGGGTGATATTAATCCCGTCCAACTTACACTTACCAACAGATGAGATTGTAGTCTATTGACAAACTAACTTGTATTGACCAAAATAAAGTATGTGCAACAAATATGTTTGAATCTTTGAATAGTCCTATACGCGTCCGCCGCTTGTGACTCGCGCCGCGGGGCGTGTTTACCGATTTCGTTACGTTTATCCGACGATTTGCCACAAACACAAACAACCGACAGTTATGATATTAAAGCGCATCGGCCGTCCGCCAGCACGCGAGCGCAAACAAAAACTGAGGCCTCATTTGCATTTGTGACGAATTCGTCTTACATCGATTTTTTTTTGCTATAGATAGAAAATGCCTGTAACATACCCCTTCGTCAGGGGAAACGGAATTGTTATGTGTGACTTTCAACCATACTAAAAACTTTCACGATAGACACACAGGCGAGAGTATGGGGTTCACTTTTTTCATATTCGTATTCCATGCGCTTCCGCCGTCACACCTGAGTAGTGAGTCCCATCGCTGACCGATAACTCACGGAGGCCGTAGGTCGGATTCGGCCTCTGGTGCCCGGTGCATCTCCTTCGAAAGGGATGTGTTATCCCTCCCAATCTCCTTCATCACATCACCTCTTAAGGAGGCAGCAGACTTCTATGGTGGTTTTCAGCCAATATAAGTTTATAAAACTATTAAGGAATCGTTAAAACTATCGGGATAGTTTGTTCGTGTTAAATGATAGATCCTTATATTATGTTACAACTTAGAATTGATATATGAGAAAGACATAAATATTAGAACTTGAAATTAACTAAAAAAAAAATTAACCATAAAGGTAAAAAATAAGAGTCATCCAAGAAACTATGGAGATTACAAGACGTACATATTATTTTGATGATTTTCAAAAATGGTCAGAAGAGAAAGTGACCATAACATAAACCATGGATAGAGATTATTACCCCATTTCGCAAGTTCAGCCAGCCACAAAAACCGTTGCATCTACACACAAGCCCAACTTTCGACAAAAGTTTGCTTCCAACGTACGTTCACAGCTTGCCAGATTTGCATGACGTTCTGTCAATATAAGCTTTGATTTGTAATCATGTTCTTGATACCTATGCTGAACATATCAAACATGTTTTCTTCAGTTAATTAAAAATGATTTCTTGAAGGTCCAAAAAATTATTGTACAAACAGGATGGTGATGCAACGAGGTTTCTAACGCGCCCTGTATTGAGACGAGTTTATAACAAATACAGCTGGGTGTTTTAATTCAATTATTACCATATTACATGGATGTTATAGAAGTATTATGATAAATGATTATGGTCCTAAACCCTGAACAATGTTTGAAGAATCAAACTATAGGTAAAGACTATAGAGAGGTTCGAGAAGCTGACTGCCAACTTTAATAAAGGAGAGGTAGATAGAAGTTGGATTCCAAATTGGTTCCGTATGTTAAATGTGGAGGTTGTAATGGTGATAGTCTCAATAGTGAAACACGTTAACTCGAGAAGAAACCATAAAACGATTGATGTCGATTGGCAACTCGTTTGACACAATTTTTGATAATGGCCGAGGTTGAAGGCCCGCGCATATCGCGAAAGACAGCAACGGGAAAATCCGTTGTATTTTTACTATCTTTACTTATTAGTGTCAGAACATTGAAATCAATTCCTTGTATTCGGATTAACACAACGGATTAAAGTTATTAGGTAAAACACTAAAATATACACCTTTGGTTATAATTCAGTAGTCAAAATAGCGGTTATATATCTTCTTCCATGACGTACCTATCAAAGCAATAATGATTACATAGCTTTTTCCCTTAGTAGATTTTATTTCATAACTCTTGGGAGTCTTTGGTACATATATTTTCTGAGTAAAAGGTATAATATTGCTGTGAAAAATACATTTTGACTTTAACACAAAAAATATTTGAAAGAGTTGAATTTAATTAAACTTTACTCTTTACGTTCTAAAGCCGTTGAAACTTTCAATACGAGTGTTAATTGGGATTAGACCTTAAGGCCCTTAGACTCGGTCCTCGCATACAAGTTTTTGCGCCCGGTTCTGCCCCACGGAACCACGCTTGGCTGATTGCGGGTGACCTTTAGGCTTCACACGATATGTCGGAGCGCTTCTTTAAAATATGCTTCCATTGACCCCCACACTCCTATTACGGTGATGGCGAAGTTTTTGCTCCCAACGCAACTGAAGTAATGAGAGTTTTTCAAAATGATAACAAGCTCAGGGACTCTATAGGGTTTTCCTTAAAAAAAGACTTGTTTGTAGCAGTTCAAAAATTTTAAATTTTTTTTAAAAAATATGTGTAGTAGGTACTTTCTATCACGCTCTTCATACATTTTTAATAATAATAAATTTTGCGAGTTCGGTATCGAATGGGAGGTCGCGGGTTCGATTCTTGCCAAGAGTCTCTCGAGAAATTTATAAGTAAGTGTCTTAGGTCTGGTCCACCTCAGCAATGACGCATCGTCAAGCGATAAAGCGTTCCGGCGCGATGCTGTGAACATACCGTTAGGGGTTAGGCTACTCACCCCTTCCAAGTTAGTAGGATAACATCTTCGACTGTACCATTACTTACCAAGTTACCACTAACTTGTAGAGTTTTTTGTATAATTTATTTAGCATATAATATAACTGCCTAGTTAGATATCAATTAGACGATCTTATCGTATTATTTTAAAACCGTATATTTTTTAGTATTTTTTGCAGGAACTTGGTTTAAATTACACCATGAGTAGGTAAAGCTACTTCGTAATTAAATTTTAATTAGCATCGGAAAAAAATAACATTGTTTTATAGTAAGGTCTCGTTAGTTGTTATCTTAAACGATATATTTTACAAATTTATTGTTATTTTACAGTTTTTGGTATGGCATAGGGGGACCTCAAATAAATTATATTTTTTTTAATTGATGCAAAAGTGAGCTTCGCCTGACTTTGCTTGCATCTCCTCTATTTTACCCCTTATTGGATGGAGGGTTCAAAAAGTCACAAAAACTATTTTTTATGTAGGTACTATGCGTTGATAGTTTTCTCGGTCAGTCGATCAATTAGTCAGTCAGGAACCATTTACTTTTTTATATGTCGTATACAGATTCTTACAGCTAGTTATAAGCCAATCTAGTGTGAAAAGAGCAAGAGTCAAGTTTCTTGCCAGTTCTTTCCGGGGCAAAACAGCATTCCGAACCCCGCGAAAATCTGACATTTCATAAGTGCCTGTAAATTAGGCCTATGTGGAAGAATAAACAGTTTGATCAGACCAACTAGCCACAGACTACAGAAGAAATCATAAACAAACATAAACAGAGGAAGATGCAATCGTTTTCGGAAGCTGCATAATGAGTCTGTGCGCGCGTGGCGGCTGAGATCGTCTAGTAGTCGGCAGTAGTAGCGGCTATCTCGACAGACGCAGGCCGCGCCGCAGGCTCCATTCAAATCGGCAAAAAATCTCGCACGTTACAATTATGACGCGGGGATAATGCCGAGAATTTATTTGAATTACAAATTGAACGCACGCCAGACGGTTTTAGCGGGCCGGCGAATAAATAATTTGATATTATGCAAAGCGGCGATGCCGCACTTAGCGCCGACCTTGACACACAACCATAAATAAGAATATCTTAGCCGCTCATACATATGGAGCCGCTCCACACTCCGATATGGTAAGTGCCGGCTTATGAATAAATTTTATTATTTAAAACTCGGAATGTTCATTACTAAAACAAATACTCGTGCGCGTAGTACTACAGGATGCTCCGTTCCCGACCCGGGTGATTATTATCCCTGCTACTTATTTACCCTCGTACCTATTTTTCGTTTTTCTAACAAAGAACTTATGTATTCTGACAGGTATCTAGACAGCGGTGCTGAGTATTAAATATGAGTTTTTACATCGATTGGATTGTAGCTTAATAAACCGTTCAAGGTGAGCGAGCCGTGGTACGCGATAGGTGCGCCCACGCTCGTCCCGCGCGCGTTACGTCACGGCTGTGGCTGGATACTATGGCTCACGCAGGCGCAGAACAATGCTCGCTGTATGGAAATCGCGTTACACAATATTAACACCCAAGACCTATAAGTTACACGCATTATATTATAATGTTGTTTATTTGTAAAGCAAACAAGTAATACCAATGATTGTATCTTTACTCTTTCCACTGCCGTTAATGATAAAACTGATAAAAACACCTTATTGACTGAAAAAGGAAATTTCTCCCCTTTTTGAGTCATTTCTGTCTTTAGAATTTATAAATAACCCCAGTATTCTTTTGAGTATTTAGAAATGTAATAGGTACAAACATTGTGATTAAAAATAATGTAGGTAATTAGTTACACATACTTGATTAGTTTGTATTAGTTACTTGTACATACTTAGACTAGTTTTGATATCTCTTTGCCCTTTTGTATTTGTACAATATATTTGTCTGTAAAGAAACGAGTTTCCTTATCTCTATATTTTTTACTTCACATTTTTAGATCCTTGAAATTAAATTAAAAACCTTGGTATTATCAATTTTGTTTGAAACATAAAAAAGAACAGGTAGTATCACTCAACATGCCAGTTTATAAAAGTTAACAAAGACGTAGTATGACATCATTATGGCCATGCCATCTATTCTGCCATATTTATGCAAAATAAAAGTAAATAATTAATTGATATCCGGGTACTGGGTAGTCACATTTTAATGTTAGGTACCTATATAAATTCTTTTGAAATAAATTAGTTGGGTGTATAGATGACAACTGACAGCACTTTAATTTGTTTTTTTTTTATTTAAACTAAATTACAAAAATATCGTTTACAACAAGTTTGTTGTAGGCAGGCAGTTAAAGCAAGGAAACTTAATAGGCAAAGTTAAAGGCAACCAAAAACATTATGCGATTGATAGAGTGTGGAAATTGAGTTGTTACTTCTAGTAAGTCACACAATAGTTTAATGAATTTAAGGAGTTAACTAGAATATTCTGTATCTTTATATATCTTTATAATTTCCTCCTGAACCAGTAAAATAAAGTAGGTAGGGTTTTACACGCCTAATAATAGAAATATATGCGTTTGGTCTTCTCAATCTGATGATCCATCGTTCTCCGAGCACCCTGTAGCGTGTACTCCACATGACCTGAGGCTTGCCGTGCGGCTCAGTGGCGGATAATAAAAACAAGACAACAATTGAGTGTTGCCATTAAACAAATTCGTGAATACGTAATGCAGCTCAATGCGGGCTCAATGCCCGATATTAATATTTATACAGCGATTTGAATAGATCTCTGATATCGCTCGTTAGCGACTGTACGCTTACAGTTACGTTACACGACACGATACAGAGTCTTAACCACTCGTGTGCCTCCGACCTACTTGAGGAAGGGTCCATAAAAGTCAATGCAATAGTTTACTGCATGAAACAAATTTTCAAAGATTTCCCGTAGTTATTTGATTGTTTTGCAAAAATATTTATAAAAAAACGTCTTTCAATAAACGTGCGCAGTTATGATTACCGCACTTGTATCGAAATATGCTATTTATGCAACCCTCGAATCGTACGTGAGAAGTATCGTTGCATGTAAAACTCGCTCCACGGGTGTGAAGCCGTCGATTCTATCTCCATTCTGTTTGTAAGTTTGCTCGCAATTAGCTTATCAAGGGTTATATTTTGTACACGCTATTAGTTGTAATGATACTGTAAGCTACGCAACCTTTAAATCTGTATAACTACCAATTTTATCTACTAAGTTAGTACTTATATATGCAGCACGCACTCTACAAGTATTAATTATTATTTAAATTGTATTTATTAGCACCTAATAGAATGAATAATTGAATTAGAATAATAATTCATAATCATAATGTTATTTATTTTTGTGACACAATAATTAGTATATAACTCGTTTCTTAAAAAAGTTTTACGCCTGTCAATATTATGTTCCTGTACATGCATGCAAAAATATAAGTTATGTCTTAGTAATTAATACTTAATTTGTAGCCAATTATTTTATTAATTTGTCATTTGATTACATAAAAGACTATGTATATAATACAGAACACGTAGATACCGCTTCAATAAAAAATAAACAGATAGTAAAAAAGATCAAAGAAAGAACAGCATCGGAACTAAATCGATCATACAAAGTGGACAAAAGACCTTATTTCCGTTCATTTACATCAACGTACGACATTCTACTAGAATGTTAAGAAAGCAAAAAGCATTGAAAAGGCCTTGATACGAGATTTAATTAGAACGCGCCTAGAAATTATAGAATAGGACGCGGGGCATGAATGGCGCCCGTGACGTCACGAGCTCACGGTGACGTGTGCGTCCGTACACACACGTAGCTCACACACTCGCGGACGTTCATTGAAGATGTGAGACGCATCTCGATTCCTCTCACGACGGTACCCGGTACACTGCTGAGTTTAGTTTTATATGCTTCGTTTTTTAACTCCTTCCTGTTGGGTTGACTATTGTGAAATGTTGTTACGAAGCGCTGTCACGTTTTATTCTTCAAGAAGCTCACATGCGCGTGCGCGTTGTGCGTACTCGTTACTAGGAGCTGGCCAATTGAGTTGATGGTATACCTAATTTTGACGTGACAACGTCTTATAAATCGATAGAGCCGGTAGGATCGGTAGAGCGGAGCACGCACGAAAAATCATGACTCATCCGGCGTTACCTCGCTCATGCGGCGTTACCGGCGTTACCTCGCGAGAGCGGAACGAGCGACAAAGAAGACGTTGTCACGTTCAACTATCGTCAGTAAACCGACTTTACAGGCAACCAATTTTTTAAATCGACTCAGATCTGGTTCCTGTATAGGCTTTGGACAAGGTTATATAGGGGTAAATTATTGAGGATTAACTCTATACATTGCTTCAAATTAGTTTAGCAGGCTTTTTAAGACGTTCTAGACGTTCATCTGATGTAAAGACATCTGCCTGCTATTTTGCCGTGCAACGCATATGTATCAGGGCTACCTTTCGACGGTGTGGGATATACTGCACATTGCTCCCCACTCTAACACACCAGTTCTTAAAACTCATTATGACCAATGATGCCATTGACGACAGTGCCCTTATAGTACTGAAACACAGTAATAGCACTCACACTTCACAATGACTGCTTTACAGCAGCAGCGGTACCTATTAAGGCGGATCTTGCAGACAAAAACTTATATTTTAGCTTGCACTTTCCACAATTCCTCCAGGTAAGTGTTTTACAACTTACATCGCATTGCACTGCGGTAAAATATTGTTATTTGCGGCCACTTTGCGGCTCTCACAGGCTTCTCATATCATTACAGGTGAATACCGCTGAGGTACTTCAAAGCAGGTTGGAAGCAAGATACACTGCAGCTAAGCCGAAACAGCCCACGTCAAATGCTAAAGAGGACATCAGGTCAATAAAATAACACCCGCACCACAAAACAAGTCTCCTTTCCCCCGTTATCCTTTGACATGGAGTCAGGGACCTTTTAGCCCTGCGCTCCGTGGCAGGCGGCGGGTACGGTATCTTGATTGTAAAAAACAAGAGTAGCATGGGACAATCTTTGTCCCAGTATAAATCCACACGTATCGCGGCAGTGCGCTGCGACGTATACATAAAGTAAAAAAGCCGGGATAATATCATCAGAGGCTTTGTGTGGCACGTACGCTGTATCCTTCCTTTTGTGGCACCGGGGACAGGCAGGGGGGCAGGGGGAGGGGAGGGCGGACTTTATCAGCTACCCTTATGATTATCATGTTAGTATTTTGGCGTGGGATGAAAGCTTTTTGCATGTTGCCGTTACTTTAGGTACTGCTATACAGACGTGTCTATACCTCACAAAATTAAGGGCGTTTCGCCATAATTGATCAACATTTCTATAACTTTCCAAGCAGCTTATCAGTATCAAGGGCATACAGGAAAAAGTTTTTATAACAAAATTTATATCATAAATATACGAAAATTATTAGGTATTAAAGTACCTACTATCCTCAATTAATGATCATTGTCTACCAAAGAATCTTGGGGTCATCCATGCATGGAACAGATCAGTGCCCATATTACGTATATAAAATGTTTTTTAGTTTCTACTGTTTGTACCTAGAACCCCAAAAACTTAGTTTGAAGTTTCAGTATTAGTTTATTAATTGTGACAAAAAAATGCTACAACCAAAATAGTGCTACAAAAATAGAATTCCAGCACCAGATCGGAGCCGGTTGGCATTTGATGGTCCGCGGACAATGTCGCAGTTTGTGCAACTTGTCAAGGCTCAACCTGTTTGGATGGCTCTATGTTGCTCAATGCTCTAGTTTGGAATGTATTCTTGAGTCTGTAGGCAGTGGCTGTGGGCTGGTCAGTGGTCATTCGGATAGCGAAACTGTATCAAGGCCAAACGCGAATTTCACAAATAACAAACTTTATCTATCACGATCTACGTATCAGGCACTTGCGGCTGGTCGTAAAGTCTGTTGCTAACTAGATTTACCTGTATCACTTGCGTAGAAAAATATACTTAGGTACTAACTAGAGACAGGACAGATTAATTTGTTTTGCTATAATTCGCTACTTGAAAAGAATCTGTATGGTCCTATTGGACCATATGAAAGAATATGCAGGAACACTGCCTTTATGAAACACCACACACAAATTAATCTGACCTGCTACTTATGGATTTCTGAAAAATAACGCCTACTTCAATACTTACTAACTAGTTTTATGTATGGTTTTCCTCCGTTGAAGATAGGAAACGTTTAAAATCAAAAACTAGATATCAAAGTAAGGATTTATTCGAGGATCTAAAAGATAGTGTTGTGACGATATCATGAAATAATTTCTTACGTTTCCTGACCAACTTGCAATATTCAAAATCCATTTAGATAATCATCATTTAGTACTTATTCCGTTGAAAGTAGATGGGCTTAGAGAACAGGGAAAAAGTATAAAAGGAAAAGATTTAATTTTTTATTTTTATATATCTAATCTTCAATAACATGCCGGAAATTTAAAGACCTTTTGTTAAAGTGGCGCCAGCTTGTATGAGTTTTCGTAAAACTCCAATTCGAAAGACAAAGGTTAATTCGTTAAATTCTTCCGGATCGTTTAACACCAGTCCGTATATTGTTGTACGTCTGTTTGTTTCTTTGAGGTCATTACCACTGAATACCACTGCACATAGCACGTGGGAAAGCGACACCAAAACAATAGCCCGATTACGATGAGATAACAGCACGGACGGACGGTCGTATTTTAGGTGTACATTTCGAAAATATGAAGCTGTTTAAAAAATTGTGTTGATTTATTGCGATGCTATTAAGGTAATTAAGTTTAATTAATTGGTGTCTTTCGTTGTTTGTACTTTTGCAGTTTTGTGAGGTGCGACGGTCTCAGATTATTTTTAATGAGCCAGGTTTTACCAAGACGAGGTTTTGTCAAGCAGTCGCTGCTCTCGGGGTAATACAATCTCGGGAAACAGGAAGGCACTGGCCCTACAGGCCTACCGCAAAGCTCCAAAGTGTGACAGAGATCACGACAGGCGAATCTCTCCATTTTATTGCCGCGCGGGCAGAAACCGCTTACTACTTTAAAGTACTTACGTTAAAATCTCGATATACTTTCCGTAGCTCTGCCTTGCGGTCTTTGCCGCGTTCAATTATTTTTATGGGCTTCCTGCAATAAAAAAGCTATAAGCATCTTCCACTCTATTACGTCCAACGTGCTCTAGCAATTTGTCATATTGCAACACAGCATCACGCCGGAACACTAAATCTCTTGGTGGTGTGTCTTTGCTGGTAGGCTAGCTAGCAGTCTGATTGCGTAAGAGAAATGTATTCACGTTATCGTAATCGTCAAGAAATTCCGCCTGCCGTTTGGCTGACGTAAATTAGGGAACCAATCAACGGGCCGAACTTGTAAACGATTACGACAACGATGAATCGTTTTTCTTATACAATCTAGGGGCAGAGCCAAATTAGAAATTATAAAATTTCTTAGTGCCCCGAGCGGAGCATCGAACCCGTGATCTCCCACTCTTATCCGAGCGTGCACCACTGCGCTAGGGAGATCTTTAAAATATGGCATATACCTAAAGCTCCAGTATTTCCAACCGAAACACCGAAAGTCGTCGGAGCCAATGCAATGTTGGATTTAACTGTAACGTTCTGTGGCCGCGTCCCACGGTTTGGGAACCAGGTACATGTCTCGTCTTATCAGATGCTGGCTGACCTTCCTCCGTGACCTCTGTTCATACTATCGTAGGTACCTATAGGCTTCCGAGTTACCATTGTAACAGCTGGCACATAACACTTCCGTATTCATAACATAGCAGGTACCAACTTATACACACAAAATTAATTATTTGTTTGAGACTATTTGATTGATATGTGGATTTGTTACACCTTTGTGATACGTGTTGACTTTGATATTATTAATTATGTATTTATGCAAATACTAACACTTTTTAGGGCCACTTTATACTTAAGTTCTTTCATTATATTTTTTTTTTCATTACGGTTTTACACCGCTGCTAATGTTCATCGAAAAGTCAGAAGTGAGTGCCTGGGAATTGAATCCCCGATTTCCACTAAGGAGGCAGTTTACTTTTAGACATGCAGATTTTCAACGATAATGAGAGGACCGTGGATTTTCTAGGGATGAAAAACTTCTTAATGTTTATTTAAAATACATATTTCAGCCTACTCGCTTCAATAGTAGCGGCATAAAGAAGCAACAAACATACAACTACATACAAAATTTATCCTGTATACAATTAACTCGTAAACGCCTGCGGCTCTGCCCCCATAAATTTCGGTTTTTGCAAAAACCCCGCAAGAACTGCGGGCTTTTCCTAGATTAGAAGTAGCTTATGCATTAATCCATGTTATAATCTATTCATATTCCAAATTTCACCTTAATCGATTCATTAATATTTGCGTGAAGGAATATCAAACATCCATACAAACCTTCGCGTTTATAATATTAGTAAGGATGTTATAGTATATGATAAGTATCATCGATGAAAAATGATCACCATGACATCGAAAAACAACCTACCGTCATCCTCGTCACCAAAGCCATATCAGGCTAAGCCCGCTAAGCCAAATCTGTAATCTCAGCTTCCACAATAAACGGACTATTCACGGATTATTGTCAACCGAGATCCATCAGATGCATGGCCTACGAGTGCCTACAGATCGACGGCCGATCTACTACGTCTTATCACATCTACCTTAATCGGATCTAACATAAGAAAGCGTTCCCATTGTAGCATGTCGTCTGTTGAGTTGAGTCGGACGTCAGTTTACCTGGTCTGTGCTGTAAGTCAGTTTACATCCACATTATTCATTCTAGGTTCTATGGTAGAAAAGTGAAGAAAAAGATTGCTAAAGCAAAGGGTTTTTTAAAAGTTCCGCAGAAACTACATTTTCCGAAATAAAAAGTAGACTTCAGGGTATAAGCTATCTACATTCTAAATTTTCAGCCAAGTTGGTCCAGTAGTTGTGGCGTGATTGATGAACAAACTTCCAAACGTACAAACCTTCACATTAACTAATTAAATCGGATTTAAATAAACTTATCGTCCGGTCCAGTGGACATACGTTCTAACACATTTTTGACTTTACACATGGTTTAAACAATTTGAGACGTATATGTGTGTTTATAAGGAACATGGGAACGCTTTAAGAGAAATTATGAGTCAGGCACAAGGATTTGTCTGCAACCTCCAGGAATAAACCGATGCTGATTGTGTTACACAAGTTGTCGGTTTCAAATTGTGTTAAGTCACCTTGATAATATCTGTATTGTATTGTATATAGGTCTATTGCTGTCCCAGTTGTAGGCAAAATCTGTTTAGAGGTGTACCGGAAGCTTATATAGAACTCTTCAGAGTTACCTTTATGTAATTTCGCCAAAATTTTGCCAAAACTAAAATAAGCAGTCTAAAAACTAAAGGTAAGTACGAGGGTTCTAGTAGGTTTAAGATAAAGGACTACAAAAACTCAGCCAAGAATGTTTTCTTCAAAATCACGATGCATAGCAGTTGGCGCACGAATTCGAGTGGGAGAGTGGTTGCGGGTTCGATTCCCGAAACGAGCCACTTTGGAATTGTGTAATTTCTCAATTGGCTCTGGCCTGGTCTACTAAGCCTCCCGCTTGTAAGTTGAACCACCCTACCAGCAAAAGGCGCACCACTAAGCTACATAGCAATTCAGTGCGATGCTGTGTAGAAACCGTTAGAGGTAACATACCACTTCCAAGTTACACCTATCTACATACTACATCGTCACTAACTATCAGGTGAAAACGCAGTCAATTACTAACTTTTATTAAGTTATAGTAGTTTATGTAACGGTTACATAATGGGGGGTATTAAAATACGAGTGTGAGTTTAAAAAACGAGCCGCAGGCGAGTTTTTTAATAGTATCACACGAGTGTTTTAATACCTAATTATGTAGAGTTTCATACACTACTTTATCTACGCTCATATTATTATCATAAATCCAAATCATAAAATCTTGCTAACTTTTGTCGTAATTCATTGCAACTACTAAGATGTCAGGTGGAGTGAAATTTTCTTTAGTAGGTTTCACTACTAGACATTTTTCAGCGCAAAGTTTTGACTAAGTAACAAAAAAAATTAGTTGTCTGTAAAGTCGGTTTACGGAAGATAGATTTACGAGATAACGTCATAATCGTAATCGTTATCGTCATCGTTATCGTAATCGTTATCGTAATCGTAATCGTAGTCGTAATCGTAATCGTAATCGTAATCATAATCATAATCACAGGCCCAGGTGGAACGTTACGCGGAACGTTAGACATTGTGTTGTTGTCTATGGTCAATCATGGCCCATCTATACTCTCGGCAATGACTACCAACTATATGTTGTCTGTGGATTCACTTAAAAAAATATTACATAAAAAATATTACCTACCCCAGATAATAATTGTAACCGTTAACCGTTGTATTGCCGATAGCGGTACTGTAATCAATTCCTTCAAAACCCCAGATACAAATACAGGAGTCCAGAGCCGTGTATCGTTATGGATATTATACAACTTTCTTTAAATATTTCCATAGTAGAGCGATGTTATTATGAATAACTTTTTAATAATTATAGAAGTCTGTGAATAAAGTAGGTAATTATTTGACACATTTCGATTTTATAATTCGAACTTTAAGCAATGAGCGTAGATAAAAACTTTTATGGTATGAGCCATGAAACAATAAAAGTCCTTAGTCGTTAAATTGAAATTAATTTGAGACGTAATTCCAAATGGAAACTGAACAATATAAAATTCACATCCGCGACTAATTATTTGCAAAATAAATAAAAAAGTACAACTAGTAGTTTAACTCGTATCTATAACTTGTTAGCTCAAGATTTATGTCGCAGTCGTCATATCTATAGCAGTTTGCAGCCACATAGAGTCATTTATATGCTAATTTATTGAAATTGCCATTTCTAATTAATTGACTCGAATGCCTTAAAATGCACTTAATCTGCAACTAACTATATACAGAGAGTCCTTGCGTATATCAGGTCGTGACGTCATACAAGGTGTTTCCTTTAGGTATCTACTAAAGACTCAAGATAATTTTAACATCTTTTCGAATTTCAGCCTTATATCAAACGCAATAAGAGTTAATAGTTGTAGTACGTGACATTGGAAGGCATGACAGGAAAAGCCGTTTATACGGGCCTTCCGTGTTATTATCCGGTTTTTTAGACGCTAATTAAATAATGCCTTATTGTACGTGGATGCTAGATCGGACGTTACAATAAAACTTGTTTTTTATACCACTAATGAGTATCACCTGCTTAGATTTTAATAAAAATACTTACGTAAACGCTTGAGAGTTTCAGACTTTAGTAGGAAAAGTTTGGAATACGTGTCCTTAATAGTACCTACATAGTATATACATTGAATTAAAAAACTAAAAGTTAAAATAAAAATTTAACTGAATTTCTGAACTGATAAGCCATAGCAGTTAAGGTAACCGTGTAATCCTGTAGCAGACGTTTGACATAAAATATAACTGAGGACCAATAAATTTTGCAGATCACAGAGCAAGGAATGACTTTATATTGGCTAATAGAGTTAGCATGATGACGATCTTCTTAGGAAACCAGTGTCGCTAAACTCACATATTTACAAGTCACGCACACCATAGTCCTCCACATTAGATTGGTCAAAAAAATGACGTGATTTTCAAAATATATTTCCATTAAAGTCAACCTTATTAACACAGCTTTACAATTTATATTGCAAAAATTTACTTCAAATATGTTTAGTTCCGCTATTGCCCGCATCGGCAGTAGTAGATTCGTTTTATAAAGATATTTTTGAGAAACTCTGTTTATATGACGTTAAGATTAAAATTTGAATGGCAAAGAACAAACTTCAATATTTGATAACTGTCAAAGTGTAGTGATGCATCTTAACCGTGAATCGTAAAATTATCGACAAAGTTGAAATAAAAAGCAATGTTATATTAATAAGTACAGAAAAAAATCCAATTTAATTAATTTCCGTCTAGTCATAATAAATCACATAAAATAACACATTATGGTAAAAAAAAATATTTAATGAAAAAATAATATTTAATAATATAATAATATAATATTGAAACGTGGACACTAACAAGCGGCCTGATCCACAAATTCAAGGTCGCTCAGCGTGCTATGGAGAGGGCTATATTAGAGGTTTCCCTGCGTGATAGAATCAGAAATGAGGAGATCCGCAGGAGAACCAAAGTCACCGACATAGCCAAAACCATTAGCAAGCTGAAGTGGCAATGGGCAGGTCATGTTTGTCGCAGGGGCGATGGCCGTTGGAGCCGGAAAGTCCTGGAGTGGAGACTGCGTACGAGTAAGCGTAGTGTGGGGCGACCTCCAGCCCGCTGGACCGACGATATAAAGCGGGTGGCGGGAAGCGGCTGGATGAGAAAGGCGGAGGACAGGGTGTGGTGGCGCGCGCTTGGGAAGGCCTATGTTCAACAGTGGACGTCCGCAGGCTGAGATGATGATGATGATGATGAATATAATATTTAATGACTTCCGTCCTGTTAGCGTTCCGCCTTCTGACTGTACATTAGATGTTTAATTTTTGGAGACTTCAACCTAAGTACAGGAAGTAATAGCTGTTGTAATAATGATTATCGATTTATTAAGCAAATATAAAGGAGTAATCGTATTTAGAAAGAATCTACGTGACCATATCAAAGTGATTAACATAGCCCAATAGCTAGCTAAAATAGCAGTGGCCAAGCTATAATTATCATAGAACTGAGGGCCGTATACCCCACACGTAATTATGTTTACTTTGAAGTAAAAACCGCGTAGGGCACAACAAGAACCACATCGTACGACAGGCTACAGAACTTGCGATCTGAAGATAGTTGCTAGTGGCAAGAGATATCCCGTACGTGGAGGTGTAAGTTTAGAAAAGCCTTCACCTAGCTCCAGCAGTGGACGTCTAAAGGCTTATCATGTCATGTCATACTTTCTATATATTTTTGCGAGTAAATTACTTAGTTATGACTGAATTTGTGACGTGTATAGACGTACTAGTGCACGATGAATAAAAAAAAAATTTTACGTGGTTCTGCTCCAGTTTTAATGTATTTATTACCACTTTTCTTAACAATAAAATCCTCTTCCAAAAAATGATCGGAGCAGATTGTACTTGCTTTTGAAGGGAACCAATTAAACCTTCCAGTAGCTTTGATCCATTTTTCTTTTACAAATGGCTCCCTAGGGAAACTGAAATAGTAATATTTTTAATTCTTAATTTTCTTCTTACAGCCTATTATCGTAATGAAAACCATTTTTTTCCTAATATGGATAAGCGTGCGAACAGTAGTGGTGAATTTCTTAACTCTTGAGATTGCACTGAACAGATACGGCAATACGCGGAACGTTTTATTAAAAGTCGATAATATTTTATCGATATGTTGACAGTCGACATGATACAGTACTGGCTGAGTAGCGAAAGTTGAATGACAACGTTCTAGAAGAAAATTATTAGTAAATGTGAAATCAACCGTAAAGTTCTTATTTTAAGGATCATTTTAAAATGTCTTGAAGCCCTATAGAAATTTAACACAATTTTTCACGTATTTATACTTAAAACTAGTAAAATTCAAGTTACCGATGGTAAGTTATCACTCCAAGTAAACGATTATAGGTCTTGCTACGATTTTTACACACTAATACAGCGCATTGAGCCATTTAAATATTTTTTTTATAGCACTTTATTGTATGCATTTTTGACAGCGACTGAGTGTGCATGTCGAGCAAGTAAGGTAAATTACAGTACTTGTGGCGACACGGGTAACACCCACATGCTACTTCTAGTGTCTTTTGTTTTCTGTGTTGCAGATAATTAGCTAGTATATCAATAGCGTTCCACCTAATTGCAATTAGAGAACAACCTGCCCGACAAGTTTGACAACTGCAGGTTTATCGTTAGTGTCAATTTGCACAATGGTTACTGCTAAAAAAGGTTATCGGTTAGATTTTTCGCGCATCCATCAAGCCATATTAGACCAACTTTCTCTTCTTTTATCCAAGGAGGCACGTGACAAGGGGAGGTTATAATAATGATGATGATGATGATCTTTAATAAAGACAACTCAATGTCATCAATGTGGCCATACATCATCCATTGGGTCCACCCTTTAGCCCCGAAGTTAGGGTTGACACAATAATCTGAATTTAAACTTTAATGCGCACATTTACTCGTATAGCTAATTTCTGTAACAGCATCATGTTTGAGGAATACTGAACATTGGTGATGTATTACCTATTAAACATAATGCCATTTTAGAGGGTTTTAGTAGCCATAAATGAAAATACATGTTGGGAGTACCTAATATCATAGCTAATACGAAAAGAAGGGAACACTCAATTGGAACGAAGACATAATCGAAGAAATAACACCTTTATGAAGATCACAAACTAATATAACAAGAATAAGTATTAACTTTTAGATTTACCTACATTAATACAATTGTGGGTGTTATTTGTAAATTCGACTTCAGTCACTTCGAAAAATAAGCCTAGAACAATAACCACTTATCTCTTGTTGTTGTTGACGACAATCAAGATGATTTTCATTCTGTCTCAAGAAAGAAGAAAGTAAAAGCAGTCTCTTCAAAGGGTCAACCCTACACATAGCCGGGCAATACAGGGTGTCCGACGATCAAAATTAAATAAGGCGGGTATTTATATCGGTACGGTATTGTGCAGTAATCCGCACCCATCAATCGCGCCACTGTCGCCGCACAATGGCGGATCTACCCGCCACACCGCGCGCACGCAGCGCTTTAAACATGTAGACTGTAGAGTATAACCGATTTGGAGAAGGTATTTATTTAGACTAAATAAATACCTCCGTCCGTCCTCATAAGTCTATTAAATATTTATGTAACTAAGAATTTCATGAAATTTCGTGAAGGGGAAAAGAACAAGGAAAAGGGTGGAACTTTTTGGCCTTTGACAGCTTCAACTTGGCGCTTATACCTCACTGAGATATAGTATCTGTGGTCACTACGCTGCAGTGTCACCGAGTGATCACGTGCGTAATAAGGTCAAAATGTCGGCCTTGAAAATCTTAAATTTTTGTGTGTATGTACCTACAAATTAGTAAAATAACCTGTCAAGTGCGAGTCGGACTCGCGCACTGAGGGTTCCGTACTACAACCGGAGGAATAAAACCATAAAAACCACTTTTCTTATCGAACCGCAAAACTAACTTTGTTTTTAGAGGTTTTATTGTAATAACAAAAAACTACTTATTAGATCTCGTTCAAACCAATTTAAGGTGGAAGTTTGCATGGTAATGTACATCATATATTTTTTTTAGTTTTATCATACTCTTATTTTAGAAGTTACAGGGGGGGGGGACACACATTTTACCACTTTGGAAGTGTCTCTCGCGCAAGCTATTCATTTTAGAAAAAAATGATATTAGAAACCTTAGTATCATTTTTGAAGACCTATCCATAGATACCCCACACATATGGGTTTGATGAAAAAAAAATTTTTGAGTTTCAGTTCTAAGTATGGGGCACCCCCAAAATTTATTACTTTTTTTAAAATTTTGTGTGAAAACCTTAATGCGGTTCACGGAATACATCTACTTACCAAGTTTCAACAGTATAACTCTTATAGTTTCGGAAAAAAGTGGCTGTGACATACGGACGGACAGACGGACAGACGGACAGACGGACAGACAGACATGACGAATTTATAAGGGTTCCGTTTTTTGCCATTCGGCTACGGAACCCTAAAAATCTGTGAGTATCGTGGGACACGCGGTAGAAATAAAGTTTCACTGATCGCTCGATAGATGGTGCTGCCTTCAGCTAGCTTATTAGAGGTGATTGCATGCGTGCCCATTCTGTTCAGTAAGAGATTTTATTCTCGTATTTCATAGATTTTCTTCGTAACGGGATTTTCGTCACGAAAAAAATCCATTTTTTTCACCTAGCCCCTCCGAAAAGAAACTTTGTTTCAAAATCTTTGAAAATGTTTAATTTAATAATCTGGAGTAATTAAGAAGACCGTGTCTAATATATTTAATTAAAGCATATACGTACTCAATATTTAATTCACAAGCCACAGTTAAATATCCGTAAAAGCATAAAAAAATGAACAATCATTTTGTTCATAATCGTCTCCATAAAGAATGAGATTTATGTTGATTTTATATACCTAGAGTACATAAACGAGTATCACATGCAAATGACCGCCATATCAACATGTGCCGCCACTTTCCCACTCCGCGACTATTATACTAAAATAATAGAAACGTTTTAATAATGCATATAAAACTGTAATTTTCATAATAAGTAGGCTAAACGGTTAAGGATTTATACACACTTCATTCACAAGTCATTCAGACTATTATAATAAGTATATTATAATAAGTAAAGTAAGTCAGACACTTTTCACAAAGATATACTTAAAGGCCTACAAGCCGTATTTAGGTGATTTTGAATGAAGTTTTATGCAAAAACTATAAAGACAATTACTTTAAAATTTACACGTCATGTATTTTGGGTCTTTAATCTAAAATCGCTTAGAAGCAGAAACACGATTGGATAAAATTTTCTCGATAGAAAGTTCTCCCAAAAGTTGCTCCAAAATCTCAGTTTTTCTATGTTTTATCGGAAACTACAATGGATGTAATTGTAATTTTTGTTTAAATGTATCGGTAATAATAATATCTTAAAACGCTTAGAACAGATTTTTGATAACTGGCTTAGTTTTTGAGTAATTAGGTAAAACGTCGTTTTTTTGCTATATTCTTCCGCGACGCTGCAGTCGCACCTACCAAATCTCCGTGAAAGTGAGAAAGACAAAAATAAATTCAATAAATCCCCTTAATATTATAATGTTAATATGTATGTATGTATTTTGTTTTATGATAATATGAAGATATGTAGGTATCTGCGCAGACAGCCGCCATTTTGGGTCAACTTAATTGCCGAATACTATACCTACACGCGTCTTGAATCACCAAGTCGTCATGTCATGAATAAAGCACGGTAGCTCGATTAATATTTAATTATTCTTTGATTAAGCTAATTCATGTACAGATCGTCTATGATGAATAGGTTTTACATGATTAACACCTACTTGATGACAGAAACGGTAGGATTTCCTTAGTTAGTATGTTGTACGTTAACTTAACATGGAGACTCGGAAGTTGTGTGCATGTGTGAAGCATGGAATATGAGGATTAGGCATTAATCCTTATTATGATTTAGATGTTACTTATCTCAACAGAGCGAAATAAACAAAAGTATAGGTACGTTATTGGATGGAAGCAGATAATGTTCATTGAGCAAGTAACCCACAGAAGTAACCAATTCTTTTGCTATAAGTACATTACAATAGCAAAATGAATAAAGTTTATTTTATCAAATCGTCGTCTACGCATGTTTTACTCCGATGCCGCATCATCCTCAAGAGATATTGATGTTAAAGTTAGTCACCTTAGTGCTTTAATTAAAGAAAATGCTTTCTCAGTGGATCCGTCTCATAGTACCTATCTGTAATCAAACAGCACGAGCTGAAAGGAGCTATGCATTGAAAGATTAATTCACGTGATTTTGCGTACATAAACTGTTTAAAAAATAACTTATAGCCACAGATTACTACTTATAGCATTTCCAAAACAAATATAAAAAATAGGTTGTCTGTAAAGTCGGTTTACGGACGATAGATTTACGTGATGACGTCATAATCATTATTTTATGTTTGTGTGATTATGATTAAAAAAAATCATAATTATAATCATAATCATAATCATAGTCATAATCATAATCATTATTTTATGTAATTTTTATCGTGCCTTTTTAACCCCAGACGCAAAAGGGGTGTTATAAGTTTAACGTGTCTGTGTATCTGTGTATCTGTCTGTGGTATCGTAGCTCCCAAACGGATGGACCGATTTTCATGAAGTTTTTATCGCTTGTTGCGCGCTCTCGCTTGCACGCACAGGCTCAGGTGGAACGTTACGCGGAACGTTACTATTTTTCATGAGTGCTGCTGGTGTTCATCAATTTATTAAACGTTATCACGTCAAAATTCACAAAAAACCTGGCTGTTTGCGGCAAAGCATTCTAAGCAGTAGGTATTGTTGGCTTTATTTCGCGCGGTCAGACTTTTAATTAGAACAAGTTAGCGATTACTTATTGTAACATTAAAAAAAATATGATATCTTCTCAATAAATAGGTTTCGTAGCTCTCAGAGATGTGTAACCTCCTAACCCTAACAAGTAACAACACGCGGATCCTCCGCTGTCATATAGCAGTGATCGATCAGTTCTGATGAGCCGACCCCATACCACACGCCGCACTGAACCCAACGTTTTTCAATCATGTAATCTAGTTTTTTAGAGTTCCGTAACCAAAGGGTAAATAATAATAAGACTTCGCTGTCCGTCCGTCTGTCACCAGGCTGTATTCTCCTCTTGAACCGTGATCGTTAGATACTTGAAATTTTCACAGATGATGTATTTCTGTTGCCGCTATGACAACAAATACTAAAAATAAAATCAAATAAATATTTCTGGGGGCTTCTTCTTATTTTTCGCTTGTTTTTGCATTTGGCGGGCAGAGGTGGCGGGTTGGTTGGATGGTCTTGAATGGTCTTGGCACGGAACTATTTTGACCAACTATTTTTACTCACTTAGAAATGAGTAGGTATGTACTTGATGGCAATCTCATCTCAATATAGTGGTAATGCAGCCGAAGTTGTTATATTTGAAATAGTACTTAAGCTCTAACGATTGCTACACAGTATCGGATAGCCAACTCTTGACAAGATAAGAGGCCTGTAACAGTAATCGAATCGAAGGTATTCTAGATGGAGAATAACAGTCGTTTTTCATAGTTAATTTAATACATTAACAAATAAATATATGAGTAACATTACAAATTTTAAGCGCATGTAATTGTAAATACTCACACAAAAGGATAAGTTTATTTTCATTTTTCTGTGATGAATTATTACAAATTTTATTAATTATCAATTACAGTCGTCTTAAAGTTTTGCGCCAAAGTCTGAGAGTACAACCTCTACATTTCGACTATAGCGATTAATAATAATATACACTTGGGCATATTTTTATTAATTCTTTAATGAATTCAAAGTTATTTAATTGAAATTATAAATTATTGAGCTTATATTGATATGCCTCCATAAACACTAGCTTGCGGCTACTAAACAAGATAATTAATGTTATAATTCTTTCACCGCACTTTGCTCCAGATCATCAAGTAACACGTCAAGGCCTAAGAGGCGACATGACAACCTAGGAGACATCAAATTTGATGGAAATTCAAAGCTTAAGAGGAAACAACGCTCTCGAACATTTAAATGGGTAAAAAGAAAATATTTGACTAATCTTTTAACAAAAATTATATTGAAGCTGGAAACGCAGTAAAGCCAGGTGATTACAGTGTAATATTTCTTGTCACTGTTAAAATATTTTACCTACTAAATAAGTAAATGATACACATATTAATATGTTTTTTTCAGATATTACTACATTCTGGCCTCATCAGTCTCAATCTTTGTCAAATACATACAATTATTTCTGTGTCGATGGTCTCATTGGTCTCATACTTTGGTGAATAGAATATACGAGTATTATCTCGTCTCCCCAAAAGTGTATCATTATTATTATTGTTATACCTTTTTTTGACTATAGGTGCGTGAGAGATGTTAAAACATTGACAGCTCAATCTGTCAAAAATTTGATTTATCATTTGAGAGGTGCACAAAGAGCGATGAAGCTGGAATGAGATAATTTGTGAGGGGGCAAGCGGGGGCAACTTTTCTATTAACTACGCATACTTACCTACTACTAATCTAAAAGCAGTCAGACTTCTTTGGTATTTTTAGACCGATAAAAAAACTTCCATGGTCCCATTGGTAACAGTAATTAGCTGTTGCGACTTGCGTTTAATTAATAAAGGCGACAATCGTATTTTTTTTGCCATAAGTACTAAAATTAATTCATGTGTACAGCAAAATTGACATCTTTTAAACTCATTCATTTCCAAATAATTTCTTTATAGGTTGATAAAATTATAAAATTAAATTGAAGATCTAAAACTAAGGATCTTGCTGAAGAATTTATAGTCAGCTGTCAGTGATAAAAAATTTTTGTGTTTGCCAAGTATTTGGGCGCGTAGCTTTATTTTTAACTCAATAGTTAAGTTTGTTACTTTATTTTTATATATTATTAATATATTCTAACATTCTTTTCACCATTTTTTGATTTGAAACAGGCAATTAAATTAACTACTTGTAGGTATAAACTATATACTCGTATTTATGTATAAACTATTATGTGTTTTATTATGATTATTAATTCAATGCAAAGCGGCACGTGGATTGTAACATGCATGGTAGGTCAGCAACACAATTAATGTATCACAGAGCTGTTATCAGTGTGTGTATCACGCGATGATTTCTCAAGGGTAACCTTATTATACGTTGCACCTTTTTTCGACCATTAATACTAAGCCACGCACTTAATCGTCGACATTTTGATGTTTATTGAAGCGTATTCCAATGTGTAGCGACCTTGTCATTTTTTTCCTGTGTATAACATATTAATAAAGCTGATACGCTTTTAGTTCGCTTCTGTTATCCAGTGACAATTTCGAGAAAGCCCTCCTAATCTTTTGCTGATATTATGAAGAGAAACCCATGTAAAGATTTACCATTCTAGGCTGAAGGAGTGGAAAAAATTCAAAGGTGTAGAGTGAAAGGAGTACTCCATGTAAGGCCGTAGCCCGTACCTTCTAGCCTGTGTTTTGAGTGGCATGACTCTTTTCATGAATTTCTTTAACTATGGAACCGAACATCGTTCGAAGTGTTGACGCAAAGGATCTTTTACTCTTGGAACATAAAAGGGGAGATTTTCGAAAATCGATGGGATTGGTGAGTGGTTATTTTTAGCCGAATAAACGCAAGCTTGTGTAGATGCCGATGAAGCTTAGTATTTTAATGAGTGGCCAAAGTTAGAAATAGTTGCTTACCGAGTAAAGACCTGCGCGCCGCACCTGTAGTTTGGGCCGCTAGGACAAGTAGGCGCGAGTAGGCCGGTGACATAGAGATGTAGTTATTATAGACATTCTAGCTAGAGGTTTAGATATTATAGACCTGCCAACTTAGTTATGTATTGTTTCGTATGAAAGAATGGTGAGGCGAGCAAGACATGCATCCCAGATTTAGTGCAGCCCAGGACTGCATTTAATATGCTATGCACTCCTCAATACCCTGATATATTAGTTCTTAGGTGTCATTTTGCCAGTTGTCCAAAACACAGTACATAATACATTACTACAACATGGTAGAATAACTGACACTGCGGTGCTACCTACACGGGAGAACTCTGCCAGAGTCCTACTAAAAGTATAGTTAAATTATGTCTGTTGATTATAGGTATTGTGAATTATTTATCGTTTGTTACTACGTTAGTATTAGGTGTTAGTATTATTTTTATTAGTTTTAAATTGATTTTATGGATTACTACGGCGAATATAGGAGGTAAGAATGTTATTGTTGTATGTACCTACTTACTCCTAAAATTATAATATTATCCTGAGATAAATTTTAACACATTTGCGTGAAAGAGTAGTTTTGTGTTTTCATTTGTATGAAGATAATTAATTAATATAATGAAAATTAATTAATATATGTGTTTATGAAGGCTTGATTGCTCCATCGTATCTGACCAACTTTCGACGCAGGGAGGCCGAAATTTCCCCGGGTGGTGAGAATCCCATCTGTTATTCATTCCCAGGTGTCTGTATCCTGGGTCGAGATATTATCAGAGTGTCTCTGGCGTTAATCCGCGATGATTGCTCAAGGCCGCTAGAAAGGAGCACTTGTACCAGTACTGGCCGAGTACTCGCCCGCCGACTGGCCTGAATACTTGCTCTTATTGTTGTGCCTATTGCCCTATTTACAGTTACCTAACTCGCCATTCACAGCTTGTTTTGATGCTGAACATTTGATTTAAATGATTTAAAGCGTTTGGTTTACTGAGCCTTTAAAGTTACCATTGCACGTTCATCTTTCACTAGATTCTAACACGGTAAATGACTATGCAGACGAACATGCTACCTATATCTATATTTAGTATTCTGACTTCCGATGTCGTGCAATGTATAGATGGTATACACTGTAGCAATTTATAGAGGGTACATTAAATCGTTTCCAAGTCAGGAAGATCATACTTTAGATTGCGTCGTCACATAACACCAAGTGAGATTGCGGTAAAGAATTTAAGACAATTATTAAAAGTAGATGTAAACAGAGATCATAGGTGCCTGTAAATTAGAACTTTGGACTTGGATCAACCAGACAACGATATAGTTTTTAATAGACTTCCCAGATAGAAACATCTTTAAACGGGATGAGTTTTGGGGATTAATTTTAATGCTTACGTAAACATAAAGATAAGGTGTAAGTAAACTTTTGATGTCGACTGAACATAAAGTATCAACTGTAAATGCAAAGAATGTCAACAACATAATATAAATATTTTCTGTTGTAGAATTGAACCCGGAACTCCATATAAGGCTTGCTAGCTGCCGACACTGGGCGATGGCGTCATGCGAGGTCTAGATAACATCTAGCCGGCGACTAATGCGTACAGGTAATGTGCCTACATGTCAATAGCTGACTGAGATTGATAGGAATATAAACATGAACATAGGTACTACGTCACATGTCATGATTGAAATACAGGGTGAGTATTACCTACTATAATCGGCTCTATTCTCATGTGACTATTGACCTTAGTATTTCTTCTCAACCCCTTCTTCATGTCTTTAGAATCAGAGGAGTTTGACCATAGTCCAAAATGCTAGTCCTAATGCATGTAATCGGGCTTTGCATACGTTTCTTCACGATATTTTCTGGCACCGTTAGTAAAGTGATATTTATTTTCTACACTCGCATATAAGTTGGAGTTGCCCGGGATTCAAACACCGACCTCCTAACAAGAGAAAAAGAAACATAATGTGCTATTACTCCTTCCTAGTATTACTAACATGTAAGTACTTAATAATTAAGTGTAAGTAATAGATCAAAGCTTATAGCTATAGCTGTGTTATTACTTATTATTTATCCGTTGATCATAAACGAATGTTTGTATGTCAGTTATTTTATGTCAAAATTACTGTATTAATGTGGATTACTACCGAATACTAAATAGTGCATTATTATTAGGACTAGGTATGCAGTTTGACTTTGTTATTCTTCTAATGTTGAATATCGCTTCTTATAATTTGAGGAAGCATCTCAGTAATCTCATTTGACCTAAACAGGAACAGAACCCGCGACCTCCTAAGACGCTTGTCAGCATATTTTCCGCCGATTGTGACGGCACATCCAATTTCGACCATCATGACAATCCGTCGGATGTAGCCTGACCATAAATCACCGTCGCGCGACGTCCGACACATATCGTATGCAAACTAAAAGTTGGATCGTCTGATAAGAGCGCCCCGACGGACTGTGACTGACGTACGCACATGAAAAACTTCTTGTACATTATAGTGATGAATCCCAGTTCTATAAAAGTGTAGTTATAACTTTTATAACAAACGTAGATCTATATCACTATCATTTTATATGTCCATATCCATATAACTAATACATAATTTTAAACGTTTAGAAAGTGTAAAAAATTACCTATTTGAATAGAGAGTTTTTGAAAATTTGAATTAAATTATAATATTAATAAAACAATGTAAATATTTATAAAACTTTGTATACAGACATTTTTATAAGTGGTTCGTAATTTTTTTTATTGCAAAGAATTATAAGATGAGCCTAAACTTTCGCTTTCTGCAACGCCCATATCATTGCATCTTATAACTTTGCATTGCAATATCATATGACACACTACACTGCACTCATCATCCTGAGAATAAGTTCTTAGGTCTCATTTTGCCTAATAATCACATAATGTAACTGCTTCACGGTTTAATAACTGACTCTGCCGTGGTACCTACCTAGACGAACTTGGCAAGAAGAGTCCTAAAACCTGTAAGCCTTTTTAGGGTTCCGTAGCCGAATGGCAAAAAACGGAACCCTTATAAATTCGTCATGTCTGTCTGTCCGTCTGTCCGTCTGTCCGTCTGTCCGTCTGTCCGTCTGTCCGTCCGTATGTCACAGCCACTTTTTTCCGAAACTATAAGAGCTATACTGTTGAAACTTGGTAAGTAGATGTATTCTGTGAACCGCATTAAGGTTTTCACACAAAATTTTAAAAAAAGTAATAAATTTTGGGGGTGCCCCATACTTAGAACTGAAACTCAAAAATTTTTTTTTCATCACACCCATATGTGTGGGGTATCTATGGATAGGTCTTCAAAAATGATACTAAGGTTTCTAATATCATTTTTTTCTAAAATGAATAGCTTGCGCGAGAGACACTTCCAAAGTGGTAAAATGTGTGTCCCCCCCCTGTAACTTCTAAAATAAGAGTATGATAAAACTAAAAAAAATATATGATGTACACTACCATGCAAACTTCCACCGAAAATTGGTTTGAACGAGATCTAATAAGTAGTTTTTTGATATTTACAATAAAACCTCTAAAAACAAAGTTAGTTTTGCGGTTCGATAAGAAAGGTGGTTTTATGGTTTTATTCCTCCGGTTGTAGTACGGAACCCTCAGTGCGCGAGTCCGACTCGCACTTGACAGGTTATTTTTTATTATTATACATAACTGGTGATAGTTATATGAAGTTAAATGTTGCAAAGTTATTGAAAAAATATTTATTTTTATTATATTACTATCACAATTATACAAATATCTAAACATAGATAAAAAGCACAGTAAATTAATTAATAATTGCTGTTAATTCCTCAAGTAAAGGTAAAACGGGTTTAATCTCTGTGTGACCCTGATGTTCATTCAATCTAATGTTGTCTTAAAAATGCATAATATAGAGTAAGCAAACTTAAGATTAAATACACTACATTAAATGCGTTTATTGACTGCACTTAATAATGTGGAATGTTAAACTTGTTGAAAATAAATAAGTTTTGGGCTTGTGAAAACGTGTATTATTTAAAACTAATGCGAATTCCCTGTTTTATGCTAGACAGATATCTTAATTTAAATGGTATATTAAATTCCTAATTATTATGCTAATTACTATAATTATATTCTTTCGTTATGTGAGAGGCCTAACCATAACTAATTTGTGAAAGAATTTACGAATTATTTGAATAAGTAGGGTTATCTCTTCTCATTATTTTTATACAAATTAACAGTTAAAGTGTATGCACCAAGTGTATGCGCCAAAAGAGTGCAAGAAATTAAACTTTAGAATTACTAATGGTCTATTTCTAAAGACTCAATTAATGCAGAAATCTTTTGGACGCGAATTTGGTGTAGTTAATATTATCGTATACTATTTTGTCCTAAGCTATTAATCTGTTTTCCAATATTTTGTGCTTTTTATATATATTCATCTATTTCATTAATTATTATCACGGGATACTCTACACCTCAGTTATGTAGATAATATCTAAGGTGCAAAACATGCGAATAAACAAATAACTGTAATCAAATAGCGCAATTAAAATCTATTCAACAAAACAAAGACCATTCATTCAGAACACGGGTTTATTCTCTTTGTTGGTTATACATTACCTTTTTTAATCGGTAATTTTAATGCTATTATTATAGATAAGCAGCAATGTATTTGATATATTATCTATTTCATTGATATTACAATCATGCAAGTGCACGCTCGCATTGGCTATAATAGTTTAAACGGCAATTACTGCATACATTTAAGGATCGTGTTTGAAATTTAATTATCATGCGATCGTTACGGAAACCTCTATATTTATGAATTAAATGCATTAGGTCGAGATGTCTTTTGACTCAGTAACCTAAAAAGTATTTAGCTACTGTTTTGATCCAATTTATTTTTATAAGATTTACCACGAGATTTTTAATATAAACTGCCTCTATTATTACTATGTAAGTATTTATTGGTTTTCTACACGTTATTTTTTTGATGATAGATTTGTTTATGGTTTATTCGTATGGTCCATATTTCAGTGATCGCTTAGCTCTTCCTTGCGTTCCTATAAAAGACTTCAACGGGATACATTTGGTTTGGACGCATTTCGTCGACATCTATGCTTGACCAAATAATTATTTGAATTCACGTTCCTTAAATTTTTACTAACACAATAATATAGTAATTATTAAAGTGTTTTATATTCCGATTTCTTGAGTCCTAAGACACTTATTTCCGATGACGACGTGACTTTAGACTTTAGAAAGAGTTCTTTAGGTAGGACTTCAAAACTCAAAAAAGTTTGACCGTAGAGCGTGCTATATATATACTTATTAGAGACTAGCTGACCCGGCAAACTTCATTTTGCCTGTTATTTTTTGTCAACATTTAATTGAACGCGGCCGAAGCCTCTCGATGGATCAAATATAGTTAATTGAATTTCATCTCAACCCCACAATAGCTGAGTTAGGGTTTCCTCTCAGAATAAGAGAGGTTTGTTTAGTAAGTACTTAGATGAAGACCAAAAAAGAAATGGATGGATCGTATGGAAGAGTATTGCACGTTGACAGCAGAAGAAGAGAATGGAAGAAGACTCCATGGTAAAAATTTAGAATCGTTTGGCAGGAGTAGGGGGACGGGAAGAGGGAAGGGGGGGAGAGGGGGTGTCCCCTAACCCCCGATACCACTCCTTGCACCATTCTTGAACAAATTTAAAAAGATGAAAATAATTAAAATGACGATGATGGAGTCGCTTCGTCGCGGAGAGAAGCGAAAGGGGAAGGGGTGGGAAGAAAAAAAATGGGATTTTTTCCCCCCTCCCAAGCTAAAACTTTCGACACGTAGTAGTTTTTAAGAAATATTTTTTTTTAATAATTATGAAGTTTTGAATTCAATTTTGCTGTTATAATTACTGAAATACATGTTTTGAAATGGGAATTGTAGCCTCAAGAAGAAGTAAAGGAGCTAGGAAAACCCTTTCTCCATCACCATCTTTCACCATCACCCCTCACCCCCCCTAAGGGTCAGTCGACAGAGCTTTAAAATCTTGAGGTTAAGACTCTTTTAGCCATCAGTCTTTCCCTTACCCTTTTTTGGCTCGGTCTATTTCTGGGTGGTCATAAAAGAAAATAACCACTCATAAGGATGGTGGGGCCTTGCAGGCCCCGCCATCCTCTTCGTCACCTATCCGTTATCCGAGTCGAGGTGCCCCAGGTCCCGAGCTCGCTTCGCTCGCTCTACATCCTAAGTCTTCAGTCCTTCCCTTACCCTTTTTAAGGCTCGGAGAAGAAGTAAAGGAGCTAGGAAAACCCTTTATCCATCACCATCTACCCCTCACCCCCCCTAAGGGTCAGTCGACAGAGCTTTAAAATCTTGAGGTTAAGACTCTTTTAGCCTTCAGTCTTTCCGTTACCCTTTTTTGGCTCGGTCTATTTCTGGGTGGTCATAAAAGAAAATAACCACTCAGAAGGATGGTGGGGCCTGCAAGGCCAATGCAATCCTCTTCGTCACCTATCCGTTATCCGAGTCAGGGTGCCCCAAGTCCCGAGCTCGCTTCGCTCGCTCAAGATCCTAAGTGGTTTGTGTCAAAAATTTAATACTACAAATAACATATTTAAAAAGTTCTGTTGCCTATTTTTTTTTTGTCGATACAACAAAATATATGTGTGGTGTTCCATCTCGTCCTACTGTATCTCCCGAAAGTCATCCTTACTCCGATAAAAGACTTCCCGATTTATACTGACCGCCATAAAGATTGATTTTTGAAAAGCTCGAAAACACTGCGTTACCTCGTAATGCGAATAAGTAGTATTGTTGTAATCAGGGACCAAACCTCTACCAAATACAACACCTTTCTCCCCCGAACTCCTGCCAAAGGAAAGTAAATCCAACCGCGATTTACCAAGTTTCATCAGTACTAACAAATATCTGTAAGAAGTTTGGTGAATCGGCTTTAAACAACTCCAAACAATTGCGCTAAATCGTTAGTCGGTTGCATTTATGTTCAGCTGAAAGAAGCCTCGGTACCCATCTCGCAGAAAGCTTCGAAGCCCCAATTCATTATGAATTATATATCAAGTTCGTTCATAGGATACACCTATGATTTCAGCTATTTATCTGATTTTCGATCAACGGCCCCGAGTATGAAATCCCAAATATTTCCGACGTTATTCTCAGTACTCGAAGCTGATGGCCGCACAGCTCGTGGGTCATCAATGCTTCTGACCATTTTTTAACGATTGTATACGATGGAGCAGATCCTACTTCTTCTTTCTGTTTCAGCGTTAATCCTTTCTTGAACAAATACTTGGCATCGACGTAATTCGACGATTTTCTCCCAAACTAACAATCGGTATTATAACGTTATTTGCATATCAAATAAATTAAATAGACCAAAGAGGTCGGACATCATACTCCGGCTACAAATTTCGAAACAAACTTGTCAGAGGTGCTGACGTGACAGCAATGAAATGTTTACAATCAATTTATTAATTTTATTTTCAATTAGAAAATACTCGATAATCCTAAGTCTCTACGTATAAGTCCTCGACTCGGATCGATTATTTTTTTACGCTCTTTCATTTGATGTGCAATTCGTTCAATTCCACCATACACCGGTACCGCCCTTGGTTTTTGTATGGGAAAATTAAATCAGCCAGGGCCAGGGTTCTTCAGCATTTTGGGAGATCAAATATAGATAACAACCCGCTCCCCGACCCAGAGATCACACCCCTAAAGTTTCACAACGATCGATCCAGCCGTTTAGGAGGAGTTTGGCTACAAAGAAAATCGAGAGAATTTTATATATTAGATTAACTTTTATCCCCTCTCCTAAGGGAACCATGCTGAATTTCGGGATAAAAAGTATCCTATGTCCTTCCTCGTAGTATGAATTCAAGTCATACCAAGTTTCATTGGAATTCATTCAGTAGTTTCGGCGTGATGCGCGGCCGTGATACAGAAAGACAGACAGACAGACAGACAGACAAACAAAAATGAAAAAAAATACATTTTTGGGTTCAGACCCGATTTTAGAGTGCCCTCGAAAAAAAATTTTCAAAATATCTTTAATGTACAGAATTTGACCTGTTACAGATTTATTATAAGTATAGATAGATTATAAGTATAGATTGGTAGTAGATGCAACTTGCATATGCTGTCTCACATATTGACAGCGGGACGCTTCGCATTGACCAGCTGTGCTATTCTGCAAAAATACTTATAGCAGCGACGAACTAACAGCTATGCGCTGATTGGTTAATGCTTCCGTCAGTTATGCAGCCAAGGCTACAATTGGCTGCTGATGGCTGCGTTGCTATGCTTACCGTCGATGGTTGGCCGCTGTACAATTTTATTTTTTCGAGAATAACACCCCAGCTCAGAGCATTCGGCGTGGGTCGTCGCTGGGGGTTCGAGCATCTGTGTTATCCTGGCAGCAACAGTGACGCAACTAGCTCGCAGTGGGCCGCATTCTGCAGCGCGGGCGCAGCGTCAAGGCGACCCACTAGCAGCTCCATAAACTATATCTTACACATCGACAGCGGGACGATCCGCATTGACTTGTTGATAATATGGTTAGCTCGGTCGTCTAAGACGTACCTAGTGTTATTGGGCTTTGTCGGCGAAAAGTTTAGAGATAGGATATAATCAAAATTAGGGTACCTAGATATTGTTTTTATATATTTTCATACCTCCAGCCATGTTTGTGATTCTATTAGATAAGGACCATCATGTTCGACTACTACGAGTTAGAGTTACACGGTGCAGAATAAAATTAAAAAAAACCGGCCAAGTGCGAGTCGGACTCGCGCACCGAGGGTTCCGTACTCAAGAAGTACTGAAGCAAAACAATCAGGCATACTAATGTAGATGTAACACGGCCAAAACTGTAACGACCAAAGATGTGAAACGGTAATAATTAGGCTTTGTTAATGAACCGCAAAACTAACTTTGTTTGTAGAGGTTTATTGTTAATATCAAAAAAACTATGCTAGTTAGAGCATGGGCTATAGTTTTCCTGTAAAATATACGTAAATTCCTATTGACCATAATTATTTGAGATTTTTCGATTGGTAAACTCCGGAGATAAGGGGGGGGGGGACGGTATTTTTTTAGACATTTTCCCCGATAAATCAAAAACTATCATGATTAAAAATAATTAAAAATCGGTTTTAGAATGTACAAAGTAAACCCTTTCATATGATACCCCACAAAGTACAGTTATCTCACTTTTAAATTTCAACCCTCCGATTTCCCCCCCCCCCCCTTTTTAAATAAGAACAAAAATAATTTCCATTTTTTTTATTCCAGTGTCATTGGGCCACTAATATACACAACTATTCCAAATTTCATATCGATAGCTCCGGTAGTTACTGAAATAATCGAGTGTGACGGACAGACAGACGGACAGACAGACGGAGAAAGTCGCACCATAAGGGTTCCATTTTACCATTTTGGTACGGAACCCTAAAAATAAAAGCAGCCAGTCAACGAGTCGGACTTGCGCACCGAGGGTTCCGATCTATGAGGTTTATTCCGATTTTTGAGGTTTATTATTAATCCCAAAAAAAGTGTAGTAGATGCAAAAACTATGTAATCTTATAAGTATGATTTCGCACTGTGAAGTCAACATCTCCTGAGGATGCCCCGGTGTCGGGACGAAACGTGCGTCAAATTTAAATCATCGATTAATATCGAAATCCCTGATTGTAATTATTCAGGCTTATGTGCAAGGTCCCCGATCGTATTGGTGCAGCAATACAACAGTGGCCGCTAATGGAAATCCCCGACTCCTAAATAACAACAAACACCAGCTTACTGCAGCCGATCGACATCGCTACGGACATTCCAACATGCTGTATAAATAGACCATAACAGGATGAAACCTGATATTCATAAATATAAAAAAACGGATATTTTAGTTTGCGTTAGCTATTTGTAATCTATCACTAATGTACCCAGATTGATCATTTGTGTCAACCCTTTTCTGAATGAGTATTTAACCTAGTACTTACGCTGGCCAAGTGTGGGTTAGCGGGCTTCGCACACCTTTGAGAACATTGTGGTGAACTCTCACCTATAAAGTTTTCAGGTTGTTTTCCTTTACCAACTAGAAACATGTACTGTTCAAGAACTATGTACTTAGCTCAGTCCTCATTTTTTGACGTTCAGATTCTAAACAATATCTCAAGTTTTAGCCCAAAGTTTTAGTAGTTTTTGCGTAAAAGAGTAACAAATATCCATACATTCACACAAATTTCATGTTTATAATATTGTTTGTAAAGATTTTATATTTCTGCTTGATCTTACAAATCTGAAGTCTGAGATAACGATTCATCGACAACAAATGGAACACGAATAAATAAATGATTGGATGAATAATATACGAGTAAGCACCTGTAATAAATAAACAAAACACGCTGTAGTATCATAGAATTGACACTTTGTTTTATGATCGCTGCGTTGATCCATTGCCTTGTTACAGCAGTGCAGCCTGGTCGCATTGAACTGTCTCCACCCGAGCTGGCTGATTGGTTATTGAGCCGTCTGATCGACTACGCACCGATAACAATTATGTTTAATAAGGTTATTTGAATAATCCACTGCAGTACTGTCACCTGGATAAGTAGATATATCTAATTCATGGGAAGCAGGTACCTATTTGTTCTTTGAAACTTCATCAAAAAAAGTCTAGGTATTTTTGACTTGTACTGCTACATAGAATTATAATTTAACTCTGCTACGATGAAACACTCGCTGCCGGTGATGCAATGAAATGGGGTAAAAGACCCCTTGTTGCAATCTCTGTCGCACTTACAGGCTTTACGGCAGTCTACCAGGCAATAGGCGCTCGCGCCGTCCTGCCCCTGTATTAGTCAAAAGTCAAAAGTCAAAATATATTTATTTCACATAGGCCTCACTTACAAGGCACTTGTAAAACGTCTGATAACTACAAGTCGACTTAAAACTAAGTTTACGAGGGTTCTAACGCGCCCTGCACTGAGAAGAAGCCCACAACAAACTCAGCCGGGTTTTGTTTTCGGTTATCACCACTTCACAAATGCTCTTATAAACTAGTTGAGCTAGTAACTATAATACAGCAGTTCATTCACTCCCAAGGATTTGATTCCCAAGGATGATATTATGTAAGAGAAACGTATTCATCGTGATCGTAATCGTGATTTAAATTCGTGTAACGTAATTGTAAATTCTGTCACCTGATTGTCTGGAAAAAATTTAGACAACAGAGGCGAATTTCTTTTTTTTACAGAGATAATTTCTTTACGATTACGATAGCCATAAAAACGATTTCTTACGCAATTGCTCCCCTGATTCCCCATTTTACGCCCGAGGAGACGTGTGCCTAGAACCAGAAAAAGGGTTTGATGATTTATTTACATGGATATTTTTCAAAGAACGAAAAGACCAAAATGTTTCACTTTGCCCGAAGACGTTATGTTCCATGGGGCAAATGGAAACTACCCAATTCGAGCATAGGTATTACCTATACTTGTATCAAAATGAGTTTATTAAAAATGCGTTGTTTGCCTCCAGATCACCGAGGCGAATAAATCTGACAACCTGTCCAAAGCTGCGAAATACTTACGTCTCGGTTTCATGATAGTGTTTAGAAAGTTTTGGCTCGAGTCGAGTGTCGATATCGATTATTCCGCTCGAGGTGATTAGAAGCTAATCGGCCATCACTCCGTCACCGTTCCTGCACGAGTACACCTGACCAGCTACATAACAACTCTTGATCATACCAACTCAATTAACACGTGCCGCGAAACAAACAAGTTATTAGCATTAATAATTTAAAGTTTCTTTTAATTGGTACAAAAGCCTGACGGAGCTTTCCGCACGTGCGAACTTCGATTTTCCACAAATCTCTTGAATTATAAGGACGCTCTGCGCTAAAAAGCTGCCTATGTGATAATCCAGAGTACTTACATATAATCTATCATTTCCACCTAAATCAGTTCAGTAGTTGTGGTGTCAAGGAATTACAGATAGGACCAATTTTTCGGTTTTGTAATATCAGTAATAGACAGGGACTGAAGGAATAAAACCACGTTTTTCTGTTATTTTCATTTTTATTGAAAACTCAATTACGTAATTACAGTTTATCAAAATACTCATGGAAGTTTATCTTTGATCTTTAACTCAAAGTATGCGTTGTGGGCCGGATGTATGGTTGATCCCTATGTCTGAAACACTGCGTGAAGCAAACTTAACAAAATGTAGACATCCCAACTTGGCTTTACCTGAACCAAACCTGAAAAACATGAGAGGTTAATTCTGAAATGACCTGTATATTGGTATTCTTTTCTTAGATAAGTAAAAATGAAACAAGAAAAGTTAAGTTTAATAAATCATCGTCAGCATCAACGTTTGTTCAAATATAATAAGTAGTCAATTTTATCGTTCTTTAAACTGAATATAAAACTTGCAGTAGCAAATATAACCGAAAACTAAGATACTTGTGTTAAGAGGCTTCCAACGTGGCCTGCATTGATAAATCTATAGCGACAATCACGTATGAACTCCTAGTGTCTCTAACATAAGTATTTAAAGCTGCCACAGTCAGTGTTCAATACAATATGTCGTCGCGTTTCTCGCTCATGAGACAATAGGCTGTATTGAAGGCTGCGGCGACGCGCCGCCGCGGCGCTGTGCGTTGCCAAGTAGGAGACCGAGGCACGTCGCACCCATCAATCTGCTTCGATGTGAACGACCTGCCATCCTGCGTGACGTCACTCCGAGCCTCCGTCGGACGCTCACAGACGTGCCAACTTATAACGTCATTGTAAGTTTGATTCGTTCGTTCGTTTCAGTCGACGGACGTCCACTGCTGGACAAAGGCCTCCTGCAATGCTTTCCAGCCCGCACGGTCCTGCGCCATTTGTATCCAGCGCCTTCCCGCGACTCTTTTAATGTCGTCACTCCACCTGGTCGGAGGTCTGCCAACACTGCGCTTTCCCGTGTGGGGTCGCCATTCCAGCACTTTGGGTCCCCAACGTCCGTCGGTTTTACGAGCTAAGTGCCCCGCCCACTGCCACTTCAGCTTCGCGATACGTTGGAGATACAGGCAAGTTTGATTGCCTGATGGTAATTATTACTGGTGGTAGGACTATTCTTGCGGAGGTCGACCAAGTGGGTACGGTTACGGTTAACGGTTATTACAGTGTTTTTGTTTATAAGGGCACTGTACGCCGACGTGATTACTGGGCAATATGAGACCTAACAACTGATGTCTCAGGATGCTGAGCGCAGTGCAGTGTTTCGTATGATATTGCAATGCAAAATCGTGTGAGGTACTGCATCTGACATGGGCAATGGGCATGCGTATCACTTAACATCAGACGAACGTCTTGCTTGTATGATCTTCAACGACACAAGCCGGTGGCCGATGCATGGATCCGATTTGGAGGATCTCGTATTATCATTTTAATGGTTGAATACCGTTTTATTTGTATTGGGTAGTGTTGGACTTGGACTGTCAAATTATTAGGTCCTTACATATGAAATTGGCGTTTTGTCGTACTGGCCACTTTGATCTCAAATATCTCTTCTTTGGTTAGAAATTCCAATTTCAAATTTATACAGCTATTTGCTCATGCTTTTGTGTTTTGAAAATCGTAATTCATTTGTTTTTTTCTCTTTTGGTTTTTTTTTTGCGCCACTCTGTTTACAAAAAAGAAAACTTGAAATATCGCGTTATTTACGAGAACGAGTTCCATCGTAGCACCAGTGCTGCAGAAACGGCTCGAAGGATTAATGATGTGTACGGCGAGGGTGTCGCAAAAGAAAACACAGTGCGTTTTTGGTTCCAACGTTTTCGTTCTGGAAATTTCGACCTGCAGAACAAGCCCCGTGGACGGCCGGAGACCAAAGTTGACAATGAAGAATTGAAGGTTATTGTAGAAGCGGATCCATCGCAAACCACGTCCGAGCTAGCTGCAGGCTGCGGTGTTAGTGATAAAACTGTATTAGTTCACTTGAAGCAAATTGGGAAGGTGAAAAAGCTTGAAAGGTGGGTACCTCATGAATTGAGTGCAGCAAACCGACAAACGCGCGTAGACTGCTGTGTTACATTACTCAACCGGCACAGTAATGAAGGGATTTTAATTCGAATCATTACCTGTGATGAAAAATGGATCCTGTATGATAATCGGAAACGCTCATCGCAATGGTTGAACCCTGGCGAACCAGCCAAATCCTGCCCCAAACGAAAATTGACTCAAAATAAATTACTTGTGAGCGTTTGGTGGACTAGCGCCGGCGTCGTTCACTACAGCTTTCTTAAATCTGGCCAGACGATTACGGCGGATATCTATTGTCAGCAACTGCAATCCATGATGGAAAAGCTAGCTGCTAAACAACCGAGGCTGGTCAATCGTTCTAGGCCACTGCTGCTTCAGGACAACGCTAGACCACACACTGCACAACAGACGGCTACCAAATTAGAGGAGCTTCAATTGGAATGCCTAAGACATCCACCTTACTCCCCGGACCTTGCTCCAACAGATTACCATTTTTTTCGAAATTTGGATAACTTCTTACAAGGGAAAAAATTTAACTCCGATGAGGCAGTCCAAAGCGCTTTCAAAGATTTTATTGATTCCCGTCCGAATGGCTTTTTTAGTAAAGGGATCAATGAACTACCTATAAGGTGGCAAAAGTGCATAGATAGCAATGGTACATACTTTGATTAAATATATATATTATATTTTAAAAAAATCGACTTTATGTTCCTCCCATACAAAACGCCAATTTCATATGTAAGGACCTAATATTTTAAAAAGGATATCTAAAAGATGAGACGTTTATTCAAATAAATCAACAACTCATTACTTAGATCTACACTGCAGTCATTTAATTAAACTTTAAAAGTTAATTTTATTTTATAATTGTAAAATTAGAGATTAATCATGTCATTTAGGTATAAAATTCTGATGTAGAGATAGGGGATCAAAGTTTGTATTGCTGTGCCCTGACAGGGTTTCATGTGTGCATGTATATACATGATGCAATGTATAAATAAATGAAATAGATACGTACTGAGCATTTTTATTTATTTATCAAACATTTTTTAAGACACAAGCTGTATGTTTACGATTAACTAACTAACTAAAATTTATACGGGAGATATTAATAAACATAAACAAAGCTTATCGATATTCCAAATAAATCGGATTGTCTGGAGAAGCTTTAAGACCTGTCACCAAGCGGAGTGTCGACCGATGTGGCACAATGAGACGATGGATTTGGACACAATCGGTATGACATATTTGAGCGGTTACATATTTGTTACAGAGCTCTGTGGTGAATGTGTGGTGGAGTGGAGTGTGTTGCCAGAATCGAGAATACCTCTACCTATCAGCTGAGGTTTGAGATAACCTAACTTTCTTTTGGGAAACATGAATAATAAGTGCCACATTGAGATAGAAACAGCTATTTTGTTGCATGACGATGATTACAAATTCAAAAACTTTATGACAAAAATTAATTTATTCGTAAATTAAATTGGTTACACTAAAGAACTTCACAGTTTATTTGCTGGATTGTACGAGATAATAGTGACAAATATTTGTCAAAGCAAAAATGGAAGTCTTTATTTTTTACATAGGCCTAAATATTAAGTTGAAACTCTTATGAAAAGTCAAAACTCCACCGCAAGATTCGGAAAGCAGGTATAAAAGTAAATTTACGATATCACCGCACTACCCTGAGAAGAACTGTAAACAAACTCGGCCACTATATATTGTTTGCATTATTAAATCTTTTGTCAACAATATCCTAATATTTACCTAAACCTACCGTCTTTCATGGAAAAATTCCTTGTACATATTTTCATGCAATGTTTTTTGTGGATAAAAGTAAGTATTAAAAATATTATTTATGTTCGTTTCCAAGACAATGCATCTCACTTTTTTTTTCAGTCGCTGGAATTATTACAAAAAAATGTAACTTGTATTAATTCTATAGCTAAATCTGAGAAATGTTGTTTCTTGTGGAATTCCTCGTTTATTTAATTTTTGCTAAGCGTTCCGTCACGGATGATCGATCGCTCGCAAAGGTATTCGATATCAACTAGACAGTTAAAGGTGTGTCTATAACTCACTTGATAACGTTGATCACTTTTAATTTATATTAGTATTTGAAACAACAACTAATCGCAGGACAGTCGTAATCCTCCTTTGAAAACATTCGTGTGAAAACACTTATTAAAATACTACTAAAATCTTTTTCTTTTAGTCCTCCATGATTCAATGTATTTGGTAGATATAAAAACTCGGGGATGCAAATTCTACCATAATCCGTGCGAAAAACTGTTGAGTGGACTGTACTTTTTGCGTTTTTATTCCCCTAATTAAGTCAGTCAAAACCGGGATGATCTTATAAAGGTGAAAGGAAAAGGAGCAAAGACTCACGATGATTTTCTTGATGATTTAGCGATGAGAAACTCGGCGAGGTCCTGAACAATTGTCCCATCAGCACAAGTCACCAATTTTTCACTTTCAAAGATGGCGTTTTGGTTGGTAAGCAATCGCAAAAGCGTCTGCGATCAGCTGAGTGCGGGAGTTAACTGAGGTTGACAGTTTGGGAATAGATAAAAAAGGAGGGTAGGATTTGGGATCGACCAGTATTTTCCATGAATTTCCTTTTTTTTACCTTTTCACCTAATAACAGGTTTTTAATTCTTCCGTCTTCTTTTTACTTTTGTAATAAATTAATTTTAATGAAGTCTATAAAGTGTATAAAATATAGAAACCTACAATAACAAAGCTCAGAAATTCATCCTGTAATACTTGAAGGCGTCATTAAAAAGCAAAACAGAACGAAATAACAGCCATTAAGTACAGTAGTAAGTTTTTCCACATCCATACCAGTTTTACTGGATACGTTTTAGGTCTAAATTGGAGTTGTGTTTTACGAAATAACCGCCCACTTACACACTGTAATTTTCCGCGAGGCGACGCTTTTAATTAGTGTGCACTCACCTTAACAATATATGTTTCATGTTCGATACCGAGCAAACAATGCCTGAGACCTGTATAGCTGCAGAGCACGTGGGGACTATTAAGGAGGTGTTTGACGAAACCTAAAAGAAAGAAAGAAAGAAAACTTTATTTCACAAGAAAATTATGCCACATGTAACAAAACAATAAACCTTACGTACTAAAACGATGCCTGCAGATTCCCCCACTCGGGCAACAAAACCAACTACTAACTAGCCAATGATACTAGCAGACGTAAAGTGACACAATAATTATGAATTTGGTTAATCATGAGAAGTGAGAAATCATTGAATTATGGTCTAAGCTCAAGAACATTTTATTTTAATTCACAAAACATGTTGAGAAAACCTGCAATACTCAGGTACATTAACAACCTAATCAACTTCGTGATCAATTTATTATTTTCCTATTTAACTTAAATAAATATAAAACAAAAAAGTCTATATTAATATCTTGCAGGTTTTCACTCTAAAGTTTTGCCTTTACATACTCAGATAATTGAAAGGAAACTAAGCACTTTCACAAAAGTTTGCTAGCATTTGGGGGATTTGGTAACTGGAAGACTCAAAAAAGAGTTAAAAATGCGAAAGAATGCGAAATGCGAATGAATGACTACTAGTTAATATATTTTAACGGGAAGGTAGACTAAGACTACCTAGACTAACCAAAGAAATCAGACTCTTCGCTTTTATCAAACACCCCTGCAAAATAATCCACGTCCTCTCGTGCCAAGACAGCGATAGAAAAACGAGTCGTTCAATCGAAACGCATAGGTTCCATATTAGGTAGTCGTTGTGATAGTAACGAAAGTGTGGACCATCCCGCGCTCGAACGGCGCACCCTCACGCAATGGAACCCGCAAAAACGTGTCGTTGCGCCTGCGCGACGGGCGCGACGACCACGATTCCTCCGTCACGGCTTTTTTGACGTGATAACGATTTAATAAATTGATGAACACCAGCAACGCACATGAAAAATAGTAACGTTCCGCGTAACGTTCCACCTGAGCCTGTGCGTGCAAGCGAGAGCGCGCAACAAGCGATAGAGAGGCACGATAAAACAAACGATAGAGAGGCCAATTATGACGTTGTCACGTAAATCTATCGTCCGTAAACCGACTTTACAGACAACCAATTTTTTTAAGAAAATAGGAAAATAGGTAGGTAGGAGGTAAATTAGTACCTGAAAATGAAAATGAAAATTTTTATTGTTTACATAATTATGCCCAATCTTGTTCTTATGCAAAATCAGAACTCAACCGCCAAATTCGGATAGCATGGGTATACATTGGCAAGAAACTCGGCTCTTGCTCTTTTCAAAAACATTATAAGTTTACAGACAGTTACAGAAAGGATAACTCACGCATACTTCAAGCAACTAAGCCATAGCATATAAAAACCTAGACCTCGATATAAAACATACAAAAACTGTAACTGTCATATCATGTAGATGATTAGGTACTACTTAAACTATAATTTAAAATTAAAAATCTTGACTTTTGACTCAATGACTCATCATGGTTAAGAAAAATTCACCCAACCTAGAACTAAAGCTTTTCTTTTAACCGAGGAAGTTTTACTTTTAGGGTTAAAATTAAATTAAATTCGCAAGTAACAGTAACGTTAAAACCAGAAGTATTTAAATGTTGCCGTTTTTTTGTCCAGATATTTTACTAGACCGTGTATGAAATATTTTGCCATTAGACCTAAAAAGATATTATCTTTATTTCAATCTGTTTAAAATTAACGTTAGGCAGTACTTTAATAACTCGGGTGAAATTTAAAACATAAATTTTTGGACCCGTTACTAAATTACAATTATGGTAGTTAAGTATTATTTTATTAATTTATAAAACTTTAAAAATGTTAGGTCACAAAAACCTTAATTTAAAAAGCTCTATCACGATTTCGTGAATTCTTAGAGAGTAAGTTTGATTTACCTTGACGAAAACATTGGTACATTGTAGGTACTACTATTTATAAATTTTATTTAAAAAGTTGAAAACAGAAAACAGAAATACAGTATTTCAAGTGAAAATTTTAAGTGTCTAACTTGACAGTTCTAGTTCGGACGGTTCTAGAGATCCTGGTGACAGACGGACGGATGGACGGCGAAGTCTTAGTAATAGGGTCCCGTTTTAACCCTTTGTGTACTAATAAAAGTAAACCCAGTGAAGCATATACCGTATCGATTTGATACTTGGTGTGGTCAGCAATCACTATGACCGCCTAATTAGGAGAACTCTCGTAATTTATAGTTAATTGTAGGTATATTATACCTCACAGCGCTGTGTCATCAGTATCAGTTTGAGTTGTGGCAACCGTCTGCAGAGAAAGTACAAGTGCATGAAACGCGTAGCTAGATAAATTAAAGTTTTTGAATAAATAATTTATTTAATAAAGAACAAAAGAGCTTTCCGAACATGGCGGTGGAGTCTGACATTTGAAAAGTGCTTGTAAGTTAGGTCTAAGTGAAGCGTCTTTTTTTGCTTATAATTAAATAGGTAGACTATTTGCCATATTTTTTTTATTGGATGGACGTGAAGATACAGTAAAAGATGTTAACGTACTAACTTGAAAGGGGTTTTTATAGCCCTAACGTAGTATTAATACCATATTTACTAATATTTTAAACCGACTTCAAAAAAAGGAGGAGGTTCTCATTCGACTGTATGTTTTTTTTATGTTTGTCATAAGTTTTGACTGGGTGAATCAATTTTGATGATTCTTTTTCTATTAGAAAGCTGACGCTTTCCGTGTGGTCCCATTTCAATTTAGTCCCGTTCTGCTAATGGTATCCATGAGAAAACCATATGTCTTAAATTTTTAATCGGAAAGGATGTATTCAACAGTAGTTTTATGACAGTTGAAGTGTTTTTTTTTAATTAATTAACGTCTATTATTCTCTTCGAACGTATGTAGGTAGGTAGGGTAGGGACCGAAGGCTAGCTTTAATCCTTCTTTGTGCTACCCAGTTTTTTATTTGGTTGTTGCACAAAATTGCTTGTGTTTATATTAAAACTGGCTACATCCGACTTTGACTGCATTGATTTGGAATTTCAAAAATGATATCGAATTAATCAATTATTCATTATTTACTTACTTAAGGGATAGTAGAACGAAAAACAACCAAACAACTCTTAGATCTAGTTATGCAGATTGACATACTCTCACGTTTAATTAATATTATAATTAAGTACTTACATCGAAAATGAGATAGATTAGTTATTTTTAACCGAACATAACTTTCATGCGGTCTTGTTATTAATGCTACCTGATTAACGAGTGATTTTGTTTTTAATTAATACTAATGGCATTATTTATAAACATTTAGCTCTGCTTGTGGTATTAACTTTTTGTGAGGATTTAATAAACAAGTATACTTAATATGAAAAGTGTTTATAAAAGTTATTAATAATGAGAGTTATTTAGCATTCTTGTCATTGTGAAAACACAAAGTTTTAGAAAATTCTTTCATAGCGTAATACCATATGAATGTCTATTGAGATAACAATACGTAAGAATTATGTAATTATTCCGCATTACTGAGTTGAGAATTTAAACCAGCGTGATTAACTTAAATATCAGTATCACCCTTTAGGGCGGTAAGAGTGTACAAAAACGCTCCGAAACGGATTTTTGATAACTGGTTTAGTTTTGTATAGTAATTGGGTAAAATGTCGTTATTCTGTTATATTCTTCCACAACGCTGCATTTCGTATCAACCAATGTGTTTGTAAGAGGACAAATATAAAATCAGTGTTTTTTCATGTACGACCCAAACTTCGGCGGTGGAAAAATGACCTTACATAGCAAAGAGTTAATTGATATTACACTGACAGAACTCAAGACGTCGCAGACCTATCGCGAAAGTTGTCAGACAGAGTTCGACGGTCATCGGTTAAAGATCCCAAATGATCCAATGATCAGTATCTCATCTAATAATACTTAATTCATAATGTTTACATAAGCGTCTCACACTTTGTGGCTTGTCAAACAACGCTTATAAATAAATGATTATTTATTACCTTGTAAGTTGCTTATTTATAAAAGAAAGTAGAGTCTAATGTCCATATTAGCATAGTATTTGGACATTGATTAAAATTATGAGAAGATGCCATGAACTAAAAAAAATACGGACCGAAAAAGATTTCGCTATATAAGAATTATTGCAATTGGCTGCATCTGCAAAACTGTTTTTACATTTACAAGCGCTTTTGAGAAATTCTAAAAAATTATCGTCAGTAATTCCGGTTTATTCTTCCACATTCCAAAATCAGATTGGCACTGAAAAGAACTAGTAAGATACTCTGCAATGGCTTTTTCTCAGAAGTTACCAACTTTCATCGTTATACTTAGGTCATTATTCATTACATAGAAATAGATGGATGCTGAGGAGTTTGATTAGTGTTTCTTTTTTTTCTAAATTAACCCAGTCCAATAAATCACGCCGCAGATTTTATGCCTCCTCATAAAAATCAATTCGTGTGAAGAGGCCGCAGCCTTTCTCTCGCGTCTATTAATCATTAATTAAAATTTCCAGCTTATTGATTTTCTACACGATTGCCATTTGACCGAGCCCAAAATTTACGAAGATTAATTGCCAAATAAATTATAATACCGCTGCATGTTTGATATTTTGGGAAAACCTTCACGCTTACTTATTGACACTTATTCAAGTCACCTATGTATGCAAGTTAGTCCCTTTTCGTGTCAGCGTTGAGCATAGCCCTCTCTTAATAAACTGTTTAGCGACTAGCGGGCTAGTGAGGAGTAAACTATACATAAACTTCCAATATACCCTGCGTACGCCATATTATATTCCATCGAAGGCGTGATTAACTCAGCCTACACATATCTTCACTCTTTCAGCGTCTCACTTGACATTTTATGAACGCTCTTTTGTTTTAACTGCCACTTTACCCTGAGCTCCCCTGCCTCCCGAGCTACCAACACGAAGCTATGAGTGTAGAGGGTATGTACGGTCATGGGGGAGGTCAGACAGCGCTGGTCGGTCCACGGCTCAGGTAGGACAATGCGAGCGAGACAATGAGAGCGATGAATATGCATGGTGGCATCGGTCGCTGCAATTTGGCCGGAACCGTCTTGTAATGACAATGTGACAAAAGTATTAAATACCAACACGAATGGAAAACTCGCCTAATATCTCGACAAAGACATTTGCAACGTTTTGGGAAGCTGCGATCAATTACAAGGTATCAATTGCAACCAGTTCGATATTTAGGCAACTTATAGTTGTCTATATATTAGTCTTATTTATTTCATCAGGGGTAGGCTCTTATTCCTCTCCCTTTAGCCGAGTATTTAATGGTCATCGGTGACGACACGCGACATGAGTGTTTGCAAAACGTTGCGGTTTAAAAAAAAATAACAATCGGATTATTGACCCCTCTGTCAAAAGGGTCCGGATTTTTTATGACATACGACACCTTTTCATACAACCAACAAAGACGTAACTTAAAAATGTGTTTGTGCGTCTCTACTTGTTTGAATGTTTTAAAGATTGTGATTTAAAATAAAATATATACATTTGCTGACTTTACGTCTTCATTAGTAAAACGATTTGGCTGAATTTTGAAACCATGGTAGCTTACTTATACCTCTTAATTTGTATTGACACAAAGACATTTGCAAGCAGGTGAAGTCAAGGGCTAAAGGTAATTTGTAAATATTACAATAGGTAGGTTCTCTTAAAAATGTTAAGTTTGCATATTTTTGACTGCAATGGAGATAGGTTACACATACGAGTAGATATGATATTTTTGTATCCCGGTCGTCTTAAAATAATCGTTTCCAAAATCTCGTGTAAGAATTTTATCATACGAGATTTTGTAAGCGATTTTTATTTATACGTGTAATAAAACTTCTCGGAAGCGGCTTGACCGATTTTTATGAAATTTTTGGTCTACATTTGGTATGCCTGAGTCGTAAGCTACTTTTCAGATCACAATAAAGGGAAACAATGTTTGCCGCGTAAGCTGGTATAATATTATAAATTAAGCTAGTAAACGCGGCGATTTTTCAGCGCAGTGCGTAAAGCACAGATCAAACTTGTCGCGTATGACATAACTGCGCGTGCGCCGGCTTGCGGTTAACCGCAGACCTCGAAACAACGCAATGCTTAGTCAAATAGCACTTGTATCGATTCACTGATATTTATTGGGCGCACATAGCAACTTTAAACCTATGGCGAAAGAAATTTTATTAAAATCTTAATATAATAAATACTTAAGTAGATAGTAGATACTAAGTTTAAGTAGATAACTAAGTACTAAGTTCAGTAGGTATAAGTTTTTTTACACTATGCAAGTTAGTACTTGACCGTGATCTCACCTGATGGTAAGTGATGATGCAGTCGAAGATGTAGTCGCAATACCTAACTTTGAAGGGGTAAGTAAACTCACCGCTAAAGGTTATTTATTTTATTTTATTTATTTAAATATAACAATACATTTTCATTTTCATTAACTTAATACTAAACGGTGTAACAAAAACCCGATTGGATTTGTCTGTACACCGACATTCGTCGCATTGCATTCGGTAGTTTCATATATACAACAACAATAAAAACTATAGTAAGTAAATTAACAAACGTAAGTATACAATTAATAAGCATTGAGGGTAGCTGAATATTTTATATTGAGGCGGCAATTTGCCTTCGATGTGCTAAGTAGTTTCGGCTTGTAGATCCGTTTCCGGCGGTTTCTACACAGCATCGCGCCGGACCGCTTAATCGCTTGGCGGTGCATCTTTGAAGGTAGGATGATGACTAGACGCGAAGCCTCCCACCTGGCATACGTGATAGGATTCAGCCTGGCACTTGCCTGTGAATCAAACCTGGGAATTTCAAGTGTCGTTTGGCATGTGAGCCACAAGGCCTTTTTTTACTATAGGTACTTCTCAATATTGGATTACTCTGTACGATATGTAGGTATGGAACATCAAAATAAGTACCACACAAAATACCATTAAAAAATGGAACAGCATAGAGACTTTGGAAATTTGGCTTAACCAAGCAACGTTTATTTTTCGTATAACAGAAGCAAACTCAAACTGAAACATGGCAAAAATTTCATTCTTGAATGTTGAATGTAAACTATGAACTTTGACGACCGAATGGCGTAGCGGTAGCGATCCTGGTGCCGTCTGCGTCAGAGGTCGTGGGTTCGATTCCCACTACTGGTAATTGTTTGTGTGGTGAGCATGAATGTTTTCCAGTGTCTGGGTGTTTTTCAATATATTATATTTATGTATATTAGTATGTATGTATATTTATCAATTATGTAGAACCCATAACACAAGGGCTTTAAAAAAAATGTTCAATTTTTGTATTTTTTTATACTAGTGCTGCCATCTTGTGGTAGACTTTCGTAAAATCGATATGACATCTGTTTGACAGGCGCTGACTCGGCGAAATCGCACAAAAGTCAAACACACTCAATCATCGGCTGTCAATAAGGGCGGCGGAAACGGCGCAACTATAGTATAGTATAGTTACTGAACTGATTTGAATTGCTAATCACTTTGATTCCAATGTCATGTGGAAAAAATAACGGCAAGGGTGACTCGCAAAACTGCAGGGTTCCGTGACACTCACGAGTAACATTTTGTCACTGTCCATCAGTTTATATTAAAGAAAATTAAAAAAAAACTCCGGATGGAATATTTTGAATACTTTTAATATCGAGATAACATTTATCAGTAATTACCCGTCAAAAAAAGTCATGAACTGAATTCACCAAAATAATAATGATTTTTGGCTTATTATTTTGTAGATGACTTGTAATAACTTAAACGGCGACTAAATGTTTGCAACTAAAAAAATAACCTTTTTGACAGACTTGTAAGACGTTGTTTTGATAATATACAAATAATACGCTTGGTTTTTCGCATAGAAATTCGGAACCCCTGCAGTTTTAGTTTTAAATTGCAGATAATCATTTATTATTTTATAATTAATTCTTTAGTAACCTTAATTATATAAGTACCTACTCATACATTGTACTTATTTACAACATAGGTACAGTACGCGCGGCGAAAGTTTGGCTTTGACCGTTATTGCGCAGAAATCAGAAATTGGGTATCAACCAATCAGAATTATCAGAAATTGGGTATCAACCAATCAGAATTCGGGTACCCATGCGCAGTAATCCCCTCCAATAATCAATATACTTACTTCAAACTTTACCAACTTGGTTTGAGATAAGCCATTTTATCTAAATCCCTTGGTTGAACGACCACTGCTTTCAATCTTCATCATGTGTTCTACATCGTGTTGTAGGTAATCCTCATTCAGGATCCTAAAGGGTTTTTTATTTGGATGTGTTAACGGAACCCTTTTGCAGTCACCCGATACCGCTAACCCCGCGGGTTACGCAATTAACATATAAATAACAAGTGATTCCCGACAATCGACGGAACCAAATAGATTTATTTATGGCTCCACATTTGCATGTCGTGACGTTGACTAAAGGTCCCGGACAGCTGCTGGGAGTCAGCGCGAAAATTGTTACCTTACAAGTTACAATGCCTTTTAAAAAATAAAAAAATACCTATAGTACAAAATAATCTCTCGCCCGCGGCGAAACTGTCCTCATAAGGAATTTTGAGTTGGCTATATTTTTTTTCTGACGTGTAATAATGTACTGCAAAAGTGAAAAAGTTTCTAGTTTTTATTGTACTATTTTTATAGCATCCTGTCTTTACCAGCTACTAATTTTATAATTACCTAGGTGCCTTTACTTTAGTCAATTTTGAATAAACTCTAAACAGCATGCAACAAGGTAGAAATCCTTACAGAACTTTCCCAATTTGGAAAATTGACGTACCTACTAATAGTAAGAAATGGGGAGCAAAGTTACTACGAGTTAGTATGCGTTTTGAACTATTTGGCGTTTTTTAGAAAAAAGTACAAACAATTATTTTTCAAAGAAAAATTTATCGAAATAATTGTTACCAATCGTGTTAATTTAAAACACTGATCTGAAGTATCATTTTCCCAAATAGTAAGGATGTAACTTTCATCAATTCTGGGGCCTGAGAATGCAATCAATTTCAAAAATCTTAGAGAATTATCACTCTAATTATATTGTCACGTGATCAATTTAGCGTTAGTTCCCATACTTTGTTTTTAATTTCGTTCCATTCTATACCAAGCATTGAATCGCAATATGTATCCCAATACGTATAGACTTCTGAGATAAATAACGTTAAGAACTACAGAACTGCATATTGAGGGGTATGCATCTCAGTGCACCAACTCAACAGCTGCACCAAAATCCGTGCAGAACTCAAAACAAATAAATCAATCAATACTTAATCCATTATCTCAAACACCTCCGTATTCTGATGCTAATTCAACGCGCAAAAAGGTACTGCGTATCGGAATCAATCGAAACATTTGAATAATTTGTACATAAATCATCTGTAAGCGTTCATGCTAATTTTACTATCGAATTTACTTCATATTTATTTAAGTATTTCACTTCGACATCATGAGTAATAATAAAATTGAATAAGATTCACATAATTTATTTATTAAACGGCGTATCGTCACACTTTCTGATAATAATATTAATTTTATTCGTTTTTTATTTGTTGCTTTTATGTTTGTTACGGGTTATCGATGGGCTTTAAAGAGTTATTATTATTGATACGAGTTGTTGTCATCATGAAAAAATGCGTTCTGGATATCTAACGTAAAAACGATTAGTCTAATGCCGGCCATACATCATCCTTACACTCAATCGGCATGAAGCTATCTTGGCTTGGTCCAATCTACAGTTCGTCCACACACACATCACATTTAAAACTGTTCAATCGGCAACGAAGTTCAGTAGAAGCCATGCGTCACCAATGACAGACGACAATATTGACGACCTCCCTGGCGCAGTGGCGGCGCGCTCGGATTCGAGTCTTGAGGTCGCGGGTTCGATTCCCGCCACGGGCCACCTTGGAATTTTATAATTTCTAAATTGGCTCAGGGGGCCTACCACCAACGCTTAAAGTAATGTTATTGTAATATTGTTTTAAAATTTTCATACTGACATTGTATGAATATGTCAAAACAATATTACAATAATAATACTTTAAGCGTTGGTGGTAGGCCCCCTGGTCTGGTCTGGTCTGGTCTGGTCTGGGAGGCCTTGGCCGTGGCTAGTTACCACCCTACCAGCAAAGACGCACCGCCAAGCGATTTAGCGTTCCGGTGCGATCCTTGTAGAAACCGTTGGGGTAAATTTACTTACCCTTCCAAGTTAGTACGATAACATCTTAGGCTGCATCATCACTTACCATCAGGTGAGATCGGAGTCAAGTACTAACTTGACGATTGTGCCGTCAATTTTTATATCAACCATGCCGACACACGGTCAGTTATAAGTTTCTAACTGCGTTCTAAGTTCAATCGGCAGCGTCATGCCAATTGGACGATAGAATAGATGATGTATGGCCGGCATAAGTTAAAAACTAAATATATTGACAGAAGAGTAGCTAGGTAATTAAAACTTTCTACTTCTGCTTTTTAAAAGCATAAAATTAGTGAAATTAGACATTAGGTAGCGGAACACATAATTAAAGGGCTGTTGATAGCGGGTTCAAACGACATCCGTGTACAAATTGCCATCATGCGATACACATCTCCGCGACTACCGTTCGGCGGCACTGCGAGGGCACAGGGCACTACCGTTCGGGCACCGGCACCACAAAAACAAAGAACGCGAACCCAGAACAATAAATTCGCTAAATAATAGTTATCGAAAAATAAGCCAAAACATTATTGTCACCCGGAAAGCATAAAAGTATTTTAAATCGGCCGAGACAATAGCGCGAAGACAATGGCCGGGCGCAAAAGGGACCGAGCGCTTTTTTCGACGGAAAAAAAACAACTTACAAGTTTTTTTGCGAAAGTTTTCAACCTTCCAAGTTCCAACAATCAGTCCGCCCTTATACGCTTTTTTTAATAACGGGCCTAAAATACCCCGGAGTTTGTTTATTTAGTCAGATGAACGATGTTATTGGTAATGGGGGTTTTATATTAAAAAACAAATCGGGTACAGAGTCGTAAAAAGATAAGGGAACGGCGCACGTGTAAAAAAATTGTGAACCCGATCCCGGTGACGAGTAATGACGTCATAAAACAATATCTCGGTTGCATCTCCGGGTTTGTGAACACAAAGATGTGCCGAAGATATTTCAGTGTAAGCTGAGTGCAATTTTAAATGTTTACCTATCCAGAACCAATAAAACTCAATGCATACCCCATTATTGCTTAAGATGCTTTAACCCTTTTCGGGTAGCGCGAAACCATTTGAGACCATAATATTGAATGGCTTTAGGTAACTATATGTATGAACCTAATCAATCTCCTTCACAACAGAAATTGATTTAATTACTTTATTATCACGATTACTTAGCACAAAAATCAATAAGATTTTTAATAGATACGAACAAGAAATACACAGGTATTTTGGGTTGGTTTTAGACCTAAAGCGAGGTTTAGCAAAACTTGCAGAATTTGACTTTGAAAGTGATTCCTAATTTCTTATCAAGTAAACAGTCACTTAAACCTCACTAAATTAAGTAGGAATAACTCTCAGAAGTCAACTTCTGCAAGTTTTGTTACCAATCAAAACCTCGCTTTAGATCGGCATTAAAACCTGACTATGTAATTATACTGAGGAGATATAGTTAATTGGTTTCATTAAAACCAACCTAGTATTACACAATTTTATCAGTTTAAATCGATAGCAACATTTAATAGTAGTTTATGTAACGGTTACATAATGGGGGGTATTAAAATACGAGGGTGAGTTTAAAAAACGAGCCGCAGGCGAGTTTTTTAATAGTATCACACGAGTGTTTTAATACCTAATTATGTAGAGTTTCATACACTACTTTATCTACGCTCATATTATTATCATAAATCCAAATCATAAAATCTTGCTAACTTTTGTCGTAAATCATTGCAACTACTAAGATGTCAGGTGGAGTGAAATTTTTCTTTAGTAGGTTTCACTACTAGACATTTTTCAGCGCAAAGTTTTTACTAAGTAACAAAAAAAATTAGTTGTCCGTTAAAAATTAATTCCTTCAAAACCCCAGATACAAATACAGGAGTCCAGAGCCGTGTATCGTTATGGATATTATACAACTTTCTTTAAATATTTCCATAGTAGAGCGATGTTATTATGAATAACTTTTTAATAATTATAGAAGTCTGTGAATAAAGTAGGTAATTATTTGACACATTTCGATTTTATAATTCGAACTTTAAGCAATGAGCGTAGATAAAGTATCTAATTCAATATCAGCCACATACTAAAACCCGAATCACGTAGAGTCGAAGGTGTTCCTCGTAACGGCCTCGGCGCACCGTTTCCGAAAACCGTAAAGGAAGTAATTACATATTCTAATCCGACCCGAGCCCGTCTCGTATGTCACTCCGACAAAAAGGTAACAACAAACTCAAAATACCGACCTCCGTAACGATAACGCGGCCCTGAGAAAAAAAATCATCAACAACCGTTTTTCTAAACGGGGGCCCTAAGAAAAAATCGCATACTTTCTTGTAATTCACCAAAACGAAAAGCGATTTGCACACCAATACATTCCTTAACATCAACACCTTAAAGATCCTTATTCCCGATCACGGAGTCATGTGTCACTTCAAAATTTATGCACGCATTTGCATAATGTGCATAGCCCCTAAATTTTATTGAATAAAAAAATAGGATGGGTATACTTTTTTGCATAAATTCTTACAAAGGAAACGGGTTAAGCATTCAGGAAGTAAAACGTCGCGGATCCGCTTGCATCGCGGGTTAGAAATCAAAGTTCACTCAGTTTACCCTGCGAATACGCACCGTAAAACACCAAAATAAGTACCAAAATTCCATAGAAGTCAAAGGTACCTTATGCTTTTTATAAAAAAAGACCCTTCCGCGACACACAATAAGCCAAAATGTACCTGACTATAATTTATGCGAGAATATTAAGAGAAATGTACCTGCCCTTTTTGAATATTAAGTGCAACCTAACCCCTGACATTATTCAATAGGGTTAAGATACTATTTGAATGGGAACAATACAAAAAAATGCAAATAAACTGTCCCCACGTATACGCGAGGGTCACAGCACAGGTACGCGGGGTTTTGAAAAAATCGCAACCGTATCTGCGCAGCATAAAGTACCCTATTTCATTGTTCGGGCCGAGGGCCGAAAAAAAGGAATACTTTCTGCGGCGCAGCACTTGTCACCTTGCGTATAATTTGGGTGTGTACGGTTCTTTTCTTATGCATACGAGCAAGGGGGGCCGCGTAGAGATAGTTCTTTTTTAATAGCGTTTTTTTATTACGCTCCGTATGCAAAGATTTATTATTCTACTTCGGGATGTGCGTGAGAATGCTTCGGAGATAATCGAATTTGCCTATAGACGCATCCACCCTAGGCAACCCTTTGGTTCGATTGAAAGGATTCATGGGAAAGATGTGAATATTCAAACAAGGTGTCATCTTTGTGAATATCGATTGCCGTTGCGCCCTTCATAGGTTCATGGGAACTGATACACTGAAAAGGACGAGCACTCGTTTTTGCATAATCTATCGGTTGCGATGCGACGGTGGAGTCGTTTTGTTTGCGCTAACGGATTTTTTCAATGAAGGGTTGATCTTAAAAAATGTCGTTAAAAACTGGAACCGTTACGTTTTTTAACCGTCGTCGGCTACTGTCCGTCGGTCCGTCCCGCGTGTAACTGGACATTTTTTGTAGTCTTCGCTAACTGTTTAGTGTGTACTATACGACAAGTGATGAACAAAAGAATATATGAATTATAATGTAAAATTAATGCTAATTCCTACAAATGTGTACATAAATTTAGAGAACTTATTAAATATTAATAAAATCAGAGCCGGAGGCGGTTTGTCTATTCAGACCTAAATATTTAGATGATTATGGTGATGGTTGTTTTATTGACTCCTAACTACATAATCACTGCACTGCATGCATTATTCATTGATAAATTATTGTGATATACTAATTTAACTGAGTGCTAATTAAATACTTGACGTGAACTAAACGCCTCTGCTCGTCAAATTTTATTTGATGTTTGAAAAGTAAACTAATGCGAAGAAGTAGGCTTATGGCTTTAAAATTTGCGGGAATCGCAGTATCGCCTTCACATGTTTCTATTAAAAACTGTACTTAAAAGTGTCTATTTTAAGAGTAATAAGTTCCTAAACTGCACCTTTTAAAGATTTTTATATAAATCTGTGATTCTGCCATTTCCGCAAGCCCTGAGATAATCCTGCCAAGTCACGATCTGTAAATTAAAAACATATTTGTGTGAAACTTACAAATTATAACAAAACTAAATAAAATGTTAATTAGGTGGAAAGACCGTTGCATTCAACCTTATGTGTATTTACATAATGGTTACATTTTGGAAATTTATTTTGCAGGTGAAATTATTTTTGAAGATTAAGTAAAATTGGAAAAAAGTAAAAATTTTGTAAGAAGAAACGTAAAAGAAACTTACATTCTAGATGAAGAGTCTCACGTAATAAGTAACGCGGAAAAGCAAATGAACACTGCAAGAACTAAGAACTTTATAAACATTACATTATAATTGTTTTTCACACAGAGAGTAGAGCTGTGACCCACGCTCTAGAGTCTATTTCCTACCTGGTCCACAGCCATCCAGTGTGCCAATGTTGCGACCCTGGTACCTCTGGTCCAGAAGCTACCAGGATTTCATTTAATTTTAAATATATTTTCTAGATACAGTAAACAACAATATTCGGCATGTCTTACTTACAACATGAGACAAAGTGATTTTTTATAACGTCGGTTTATGTCATGCCCTGGCTTTTTTGCCGACATGACAACTTGTCCAAAACAAATAGATATTATTTTAATGGGTTGCCTTACGGTTTCTAAGGTATGGCGCAATGGACAAACGGACAAAGGGTTGGTTGGCAAAAACTTGAACAATACACAGTAACACTTTGTTTATTGAAAATATTGTGCAGTTATACAAGACGTTCTAATTTACCTGTGGATTTATTAAATAAAGTTAATTTTATTTCATTGATGTATGGCATTCCAATGTTATTTGAAACTTGAAACTATATTTTAATGTTAAATATCAGGTATTTATGAATTTTAAGTAATAAACATAATTTTAAATAATTAATTACAATTAAACGCATAATATTATCTTCTCTAATTTATAAATTTCTCGTGTCACAGTGTTTGTAACAAAATTCCTCCGAAACGGCTTTACCTATTTTTATGAAATTTTGGGTATATTTACTCAGTAGGTTTGAGAATTTGATTATTTTTCATAAGTGATAAATAATTTATATAGCAAAACTACGTTTACTGGGAAGCCCGTTTTTATAAGTTTTTAAATGGATACAATAGCGTATAGAATAACTTATAATTTAAATTATACAATACATCACGATAGATATAAATCCCTTATGACAGCACACAATTGCAACATATAATATAAAAAACGGCACTAATTTCTCAATAAACCAATTGACGAACTTTAATGGCCAATAAAACACTAAGCTCCATAATTTATGTGACGGTATGTAATAATATATTCTGTAGCAGTAAATTACTATTTAATGAAGGCTTTCCTAGCGTCGTTTCCATTATAATTTCAATCGCTAACACATCATGACAACTGTCAAGAATTGATTAATGTTGTTTGTTTTAATCTCTGTTTATATTACAAATTGTTGACTTTCAGAAGTATTCTTAAGATACCAAGTCATTTAAAAAAATCGTTTAAAATTACATTTTAATTAATGGAAAATTTTATCATATTAAAGATACGTGTTACGGCCCAGAAGGACTACGAGCAGTTCTTCGAGTTCACAGACGATGTGCTCGAGGCTGGGGCCAAAATGAATCGTGAGGCTCGAAAGAGCATTCTGTGCGAGTCGCCTCGCCCGCAGCAGCAGCCCGCCCTATTGGGTCGGCTGCCTACTTTGGACCTTCCACACTTTGGTGGGCGGCTTCAAGACTGGATGGGGTTCATCTCCATCTTCGACAGTCTAGTCCATACCCGCCGCGACCTATCCCCAGGCCAAAAAATGGCCTATTTGCGGACCTCCCTTCAAGGGGAGGCACTTGGGGTAGTCTGCCATTTGAAGTTGTCTGACGCCAGCTACTCCACGGCCAGAGAACTCCTCGAGAGGCGCTACGCCAATGTGCGCCGCCTTGCTGACGCGCACATGATGGAGTTAATATCCCTCCCGGTTTTGAAAGACCTAGCGCGTCTCCGGGAGGTGATCATTGACCCAGTCGTGGTTGCTTGCAACGCCCTTCGACAACTTGACTTACCGGTGGATCAGTGGTCCTTCTGGCTTCTTCACCTGGTTCTGTCCCGCCTGCCTCTCGATCTGCGGATCCGATTTGAAGAGAGGTACGGCGGGGACGGGGCTAATTATATACCCCCGTTCAGTGACCTCTTAAAGTTCCTTGAGGAACAGAGCCGCCAGGTGGAGAATGCCGTGGCCTCGGGAACACCGGCAAAGGAGCCGGCGCGACCGACGCCCGCTTCTAAACCCACGACTTCCACCAGGGGTTTCAAGCAGCCAGTAGTGGCGCAGCAGACTGGTCGCCGCACAATCCCCAACTTTAGTAGCCTTGCTGCGACCGAGGCAACCCCCTGCAACTATTGCCGTGCTTCCACGCACACAACGGCCGATTGCCCTAAATTTTTGGAGAGACCGCCCAAGTACCGTAGGGCCATCGCGAGGGAGCGCCGTTGGTGCTACTCTTGCTTAGGTCGGCACTTGCAACGCAATTGCCAGCACCAACGGCCTTGCACACACTGTCAGGGCAACCACCTTCCTATTCTTTGTCTCGACCGCAATGGTGCCGGCAGGCAGGAGGTGGTTGAACAGACACCCGGCAGGAGTGGAGGCTCCTCCTCGGTCACGTGCCCAGCCGATGGACGGCGTGGGGCGAACACTGTTCGTCCGGCCCCTGGTTTTGATAGGGCTTCACCCCCCCCTCGGGCGGGGGTGCAGCCCTCCAGGGGCGGGGGCGTTCCGCCCTCTGTCAACCCAGAGGGAGGTTTTGCCGTCGCTCAGTCTGAACCAAGGAGGTACTCCCCTCCTCTGGCTGAATACCCCAGGCTGGAGCGATACCCCCCTCGATGGTCTGGACACCCCCCTCCGCACTACGTCGTCCCGCGGCTGTCGTACGTGACCAGACCCCCTCAGCCCATGAGGGACGCTTGGGTGTACCCTGGGGGAACCCCACCTATTGGTGTGGTAGAAGTTCCGCAAGCTGGCCCCTACGAGTACCAGAGGCTGGAGGAGTCGCCCGAAAGGGGCAACTCCCGTTGACTAGTTGCTGCCCTGGCTCCCACCACCGCCACCTCACCCGACAATTTGAGCGAGCATAAGACGGTCTGCCAGACCGTACTTTTGCCCACGGCTTTGGTCAGGGTGTTTAACCCGAACGGTGAGTGGCTAATGGTACGCGCGCTGCTAGATCTCGGTTCACAGCGCTGCATTGCATCGTCGTGGTTGGTGAGGACGCTGGGGCTCCCCTGGAGTCCGGACAATCGTCCAATGTTAGGAATAGGAGGATCGGTTCCTCCGACTCCCAGGGGTCGGGCAGAACTTATGTTTGGTCCAGCCGAAGGTCCCCTTCGTATCCTAGTCGATGTGAACGTTCTTGACGATATTGTGGGACACCTCCCGAACGTTCCTATCCATAACTCGGCGGTTCATTGCGCGTCGGGTTTAACCCCGGCGGACCCTTCATGGTCTGAACCTGGCCCCACTGATTTGCTCTTGGGCGCCGATGTGCTGGGCTTGATCATGTCAGGAGAGATTAGGACATTGCAGAAAAATGGTTTGTCGGCCATGCCCACTATCTTTGGGTTTAGTTTTTTCGGTCCGGTTTTATGGACCAACCTGCCTCCTGACGTGGACCATCTCCAAACTATTGGAGTGGCACTTTCCGATGTAGTCCAAAAATTTTGGGAAATTGAAGAGCCCCCTCAAGCGGCTCGGGTAGACCCCCTCCATCAGGAATGCGAGTTATTCTACCAGAATAACACAGGTCGTCGCGTCGATGGCAGGTTTGTAACTCGGCTACCCTTCCTTGCCTCACGCCCCCCCCTTGGTCATTCAAGGGCGTTAGCTGAAAAAAGACTTCTGTCCATGGAACGCCGCATGAAGCGAGACCCTGCATTTCGAGAGAAATATATTGAGTTCATGAGGGAGTACGAGGCGTTGGGGCACATGTCCCCTTCCTCATTTGACTGGCGCTCTCACGAGCACTATTTTCTCCCTCACCACGCGGTCTTGAAGTCTCCAGGCGGTAAAATTCGTGTGGTCTTCGACGGGTCAGCGGCCACGTCTAATGGGGTTTCCTTGAACCAGTGTCTCCACACTGGCCCCAAACTTCTTAAGGATCTATCTGACATCCTCACCAACTTCCGTAGGCACCAGGTGGTTTTTGTGGCCGACATACGAATGATGTTCAGGCAATCGGTAGTGCATCGCGATGATCGTCGTTACCAGCTGATTTTGTGGCGCGAGAATCCCAGTGATCCTGTGCGCGTGTTCGAGCTGAACACTACAACTTATGGCCTTAGGTCTAGTCCTTATATTGCAATGAGGACGCTCTTGGAGCTGGCCAACCGGGAACGACTGAATTATTCGCGAGCAGCGGATGTCCTAGAAACTTCTGTCTATATGGACGACATCTGCGCCGGAGCATCCAGTGTTGAGGAAGCTCGCATCCTGAGGGACGAGTTGATCGCCATCTTGAAATCCGGAGGGTACGAGTTACGTAAATGGCTATCCAACTCACCTCAGGTTTTGCAGGACTTACCTGGAGAGGATCAACAGGATCCTCACCTGTTTGAACACCCGGAGAATCCCAATTTGCTGACGGTGCTTGGTATCCAGTATCAGCCCGTTCAGGATTCTTTTACGTACCGGGTCAAGTTAGATGATCCTCCGAAGTCTTGGACCAAACGACTGGTCCTGTCCACTGTGGCGCGCACCTTTGATCCAAACGGTTGGATAACTCCGGTTGTTTTTCTGGCCAAGTGCTTTCTTCAAAAGCTTTGGGTGTCTGGGTTAGGCTGGGATGAGCCTCTTCTTGGTGCTCTCTTAAGAGAGTGGCTCTCTTTGGTGTCCTCCCTTCCCGACATCAACCAAATCTCTTTACCCAGATGCTTCTTGCCTCCGGGCAAATGTCGTGCAAGCTTACACGGGTTCTGCGATGCCTCTGAGAAGGGATATGCAGCTGTGGTATATCTGCGAACCGTGAGTGCTTCTGGGCAAGTCTCGTTGCACCTTGTCCTAGCTAAGAGCAAGGTTGCACCTATTAGGTCTCGTCTAACAATTCCTAAGTTAGAACTTTCGGGAGCCGCACTCTTGAACCGGTTATTAAACCACGTCCACGCTTCTTTGAAGCCCTTCGTAAACATTTTGGACGTTTTTGCATGGTCGGACAGCGAGATTGTCCTGTGTTGGCTTCGGGCTTCGGTCCATAATCTTGAAGTTTTCGTGGCGAATAGAGTGTCACAAATACAAAGTTCTGTCACACCCTTGAAATGGAGACATGTACCCGGGGAACTAAACCCAGCTGACTGCGCTTCTCGCGGTTGCGAGGCTTCTTTGCTAGTCTACCACCCACTCTGGTGGGGACCGGGCTGGCTATCTGGCCCAGAATCCTCCTGGCCCCCGGACAAATTTGAGGCTCCAGCCGAATTACCCGGCTTGCGATTGAGGGTTGGCGTGGTCAACGATAGGCCCATTTATGACCGCGCCCTCTTGGAGCGGTATAGCTCGTTTGACAAGCTGATCGGCGTAACCGCTTGGCTGCGTCGATTCATGCATAATGTCAGGGATCCCCTCAATAAAAACTTAGACTCGGCGCTCTCGCCCTTGGAACGGCGAGAGGCGTTGATGTACTGGATACGTGTGATCCAAGTGGAACACTTTGAGTCAGCGATTGAGTCTTTGAAACGAGGCTCGCCACTGAAGGGCCACCTTGCTCGCCTGAGTCTATTCTTGGACAGTTCCGGATTACTACGTGTTGGGGGACGCCTTAAAAACTCCAACCTCCCTTATGGAGCGCGACATCCTTTGCTGCTCCCAAAGGATGGCACCTTTGTCAATCTGTTGATAACTCATTATCATATTAAAAATGCTCATGCGGGTTGCAATACCCTCTCAGCCATTTTGCAGCGTGAGTTTTGGATTTTGGCAGGCCGACGAACCATTCGAAGCGTGATCTTCAAATGTATTCCTTGCTATCGTTTGAAGGCATCCATTGCACAGCCTGTGATGGGTGACCTGCCTGCGGACCGCGTAAGGGCTGCTCGACCTTTCGCCGGTGTTGGAACCGATTTTGCCGGTCCTTTTCTAGTTAAGAGCTCTAACCTTAAGAATGCTCGGTCTTTTAAGGCCTACTTGTGCGTCTTTGTTTGCCTCGCAACCAAGGCAGTTCACTTGGAGCTTGTCAGTGCCCTCAGCACGGAGGCGTTCGTGGCCACTCTGGGCCGCTTCGTGAGCCGTCGCGGCCTACCCGACTTGGTTCGGACAGACTGCGGGACCAATTATAAGGGAACCGATCGTTATTTGAAGGAGGTCGTTGACTTCCTTGTTAAGAACAGGCACTGTGTAGGCACCGCCATGTCTAGAATGGGAGTTACTTGGAAATTTGACCCTCCGGCGTGTCCTCACTGGGGCGGAATCTTCGAAGCTGTTGTTAAGGTCGCTAAAACGCATTTGCGTCGCGTTATTGGGGAAACCATCTTAACCTTCGAGGAACTGTCCACGGTATTTTGCAGGATTGAGGCGGTTCTTAACTCTCGGCCTCTCGGTCCCGTCTCCTCCGATCCAAATGATTTGGAGGCTTTAACGCCGGGTCACTTCTTGATTGGTCAGCCTCTTAACGCGCTGCCCGAGTATCCCTATCGGGAGGTCAAGACCTCACGGTTGTCTCGGTTTGAAATGTTGCAGCAAATGATTCAAAATTTTTGGCACCGTTGGTCTCTTGAGTATTTGCACTTGCTGCAGCAGCGCGTCAAGTGGACTGACAAAACTAACCCTCCCCAGGTGGGAGATCTTGTTCTGCTTAAAGAACCTAATCTACTCCCACTATTTTGGCGTCGTGGACGCATTGTTAAACTGCTATTTGGATCGGATGGCGTTCCCCGGGTGGCCGAGGTATTTGTGGGGGACTCAGTATTGCAACGTGCCGTGGCCACGTTGTCCCGACTGCCTATTGATTAGCGAATCTACATTCTTAGATTCGGAGCGGGGGATTGTTTACGCGAGAGTAGCTGGCGCGAGCGCCGAGCCTATTGTATTGTGTTGAATCGTGTTCTCTCTCTCTAACCCGCGGAAGCCCTCATCGGCGCGTCTCGCTCACGCTTTGGTTACGGCGAGTTTTTTGCTGCATGCGTTTTGTATCGAATCGTGCGCTCCCGCTCCAACTCGCGGAAACGCCAATCTTCCTATCCCGCTCGCGCATCGGTCGCCGAGATTTTTTTTATGCCTGCAATGACGCGGCGACTTCGGTGCGCGCCAGTATTAAGCACCTTTCAGTCTGCTGTCGACCGACGAACTTAGCGGTCCCCCGCGCGTGGCTGACGTAATTTTGAGCACGTGTCGTCCTTGAAACGCGTAGTCGCGAGACGCAAATTACTACGTTTGAGTAGCCACGTTTCTATTTGCGCGGGTGTTTAGTCATCGAATAACATCGCAACGGGACGTCCGTTTTTTGATGCGCCTGACTTGTTTTTCGCACTGCGTTTTTTGTCTGTTGCCGCGCCCCCTCTCTCGCGCGCTGGGGCGCTGGTGCGGTCCCTTTCGCACTTCGAACCGGTAGCCGACGGAAAGTGGGTTCCTGCGCGTGTGGTCTTCGTGTTTGGAGGCTGATTTGAAGCGGAGGTCAGACGGCTCTGCCAGTCCCATACACACACGCACCCTTGTACATACCCTTAACACTTTCACGTCACACACTGTCACACATCTACTACAGAGGACTCCGTATCAAGGCCGACGCTTCGGGATCAAGGTCAGTCAATAAGCACCTACTAATTTTAAACTATTTTTATAGTTGGCCGCGTCCGGTGGCGTATTGTATCAGCCGTAGTGGCCGACCTGTTGTCTAGTAAAAGTCGCTGATTACTATTTCCACTGATCGACTAGTGAGACTCGATTGCTATCCGACTCGGATTGGATGCCGTCATCTGACCCGAGACTGATCGTACACTAGTGATCCCGCGTAGTCTCACTAGTCGGTCCCCCCTCGACCTGTCCGGGCTCGTTCCTCTATGGGCCCGGGAACTGAGCCCTCATCTGGACAGGCAAGGGGCCGTAACAATACGGATCTAGTTTTAGTTTATCAAGATCTAATTTAATGGGACAATTTGTAATCTTAAAATTAGATATAAATTATTTTTATTTTATCGCTAGATATCTGCAACTTGATAATTAAATTTTAATATTTTAAAGATTCTCTCAAATATCCTATTAGGTATGCAGATTAGAGTAAAAATGGCTAGAAGACATAAATTTCGTAATCCATAATTCAGCATTCTTTACGTCTAAGAACGCAAATGTTCAAAATATTCAAATAAGGAACACGCTGTGTTTATCGCTTTGCTCTAATTTTTTCATAGGTCCGGCTTTCACCGACTCTAAAGAAACCGTCAGCAATCAGTTTGTTTTGCGTTTTTTTCCCCTTTTGCTCCGTTTTTGCTTCATTTTGCCCCAATAAAGCGACACATTGTCACGGCGAATGGTGAAGGGGTAAAATTTAAATTATGCAAATAGCTCATAACAAAGTGACCGGTGGAGGCTCGGTCTTTGCAAGACGATTGCGTTTGTTTATTTTTTCATAATTTCCATAGAAGTCAAAATTTGTTTTCACAGTTCAACACCGATTTTATTGTATTCGTATATTCAAAAAGAAAGAAAGAATGGTAAGTATAATAAGGAGTATGAAAATTTCTCCTCAGTATGAAAAAAATTAAGTATTTATTTTCGAATTAGGTATGGTTGAAATATTTGCGTTACAGAATTTAGAGGCAAGTGTTTAAAGCTTTGTGTGCGTAAGATACCTACCTGCCAGCTCTACGAGTGTGCCCGCTGCTTTAAATACTCGTTTATTAGCATTTTTGAATGTTTTATGTTAATTCGTCCATGTAACGGCCTTGCCAAAAGCTGCTTAGATAAACATAATCTTGTGTGACATATACATAACACGATGAAAGTCAGAGAAAGTAGCGGGTAGTTCGAGTGGACTCGGTGGGGCCGGTCCGTCTGACCACGACGACCTTCAGCCGGCTGTAATTATCCAATTAGCATCGCTAATTATGCTATTTATTAATGCATAATTATAATTATTTTCTTACTTATTTATCATACTGTTGCTGACACAATAGATTCTGTCTAGCTCTTTCTAAATCTTATTATACTTACTCAAACACAGAGGTAAAATCATTGGTCAAGCCTGTTTTCGAGTTTTTGTAAGACTGGGTAGGTATAATTATAAAATAGGCTTTGCTTTTTTTAAATAATTAATAACTTACTGCTGAATTTAAATGCTGGCTTTACTTTTTAGGTGCTCTGTGTGGATCGGTTTAGATAACGTTAGTGCAGGAAAAAGAAAATGATTTATTTCATAAAGGCCTAACCGACACTTATGAATAGTCAGGAAATATTTATATTTATTAGTAGTAAAGTTATCACAATTGAAAGACAAAATGTATAATGAAAACGTAGGTAAATAATTTCTAGTTGGATAGTTGATATCAAAAGTTTTATCGCTGTTGCATTCACTCTACTATTAGGTATACCTACTTAGATGATGTTCTTTTTTTTTTTTGCTGTAATTTAGTAGGTTTCATACGAAAGCTATAATTAGGTTGTCCTCAAATTGCTTTTAACCATTAATTACGAAGACAAGTATGTACCTACATTATTATCAGTTAATTTAAGCGTAATTTAATGTGGATGCAATTTACTACTAGGTCTCAGTCTTTGTCGATAGTTCAATTACAGATATTAATTTCTTACTTATTAGGTACCTTTTTAATTCTTTACCAACGACTTTATAAGTTGCTTAGGTGCCATAATCATTGTGGTTAGGTTTATACTTTTATACGATTTGGCAGATGAAAAAGAAACAAACTATTTAGTTGGTCGTTTTATTTGGAATTTTTTTTTCTAAGATAAATAATAATATATTCATATTTGAGAATCACAAGCATAATACCCATGCACTGATTTGTACCTAAATGGCTAGAGACTAACATGCCAAAGCACGTGTAAGATTATTTTATTTCTTTTAAAGACTAAGATTTTTAGACTTAATGCCTAAAGAGCGTTAAAAAACCCTATTACCCTCGTTGTTTTATAGGTTTATAGTCTGTGTTTGTAGGCCGTCACTACGGGCGTTTACTATTTACGTTTAATACCGGCAGAGAATATTTTTTATTCTAAGAGTTCAAGATCCCAACAGATTTCATAAACATCTGGATTAACTTGTTTTCCTTCAATTAACTTACCACATTCGAAAGTTTCCTTGAGCACCGCGATTGGCTGGAGCCGGGAGCTGGGGCATTTAGAATAAGATGTGAAAACGATCGCCGATAGCATCGGGAAGCGGTCGCAATAAAAACTGCGAATAACTGCGTCCCTCTCACAGGAGCTGCCGACTCGTATACATGTCAAAATTTAATTGAATCGCGTGTTAAATATGTTTCTTAACGAGGACGCGTTATCTGCTATTAGGGCAGCGCGCCATTACGTGTAATTGTACCTACGGTACAGTAGCTGCCGACGACGATCCAACGCCAGCCTCAGAACATGAGATGTTAGCTGTCTTTATGTATGGAAAAAAATATTTAAAACTCGCTGTGAAATTACATCTTTAAAGAGTCACGACTAAAGGTAGTATCAAGTTTTCTCATGAACCAAAACTGAAAATAAAATAGTGTTTTTCAAAATCCATTGCCACTAGAAATTTGTTTTTCCTAACCAAAATTTATTTTGCACACAAAAAGTTACTTTCTTTTCAATGCATATTTCCTGTCATACAGATTTTATTAAGAAGTAGGTACAAAAATAAAATTGTGTTTTTCAAAACCATTGGCAAATTAAATTTTGGATAGGAAAAACAAATTTCTAATTTGTTTTTCCTATCCAAAATTTAATTTTGAAGACAAAAAGTTACTTTCTTTTCAATGCACATTTCCTGTCATACAGATTTTATTTAGAAGTACAACTTGTTTAATTGTCTATAACTTTGAAATCCGGATGTTAATTACAAAATAATAATTATAGGAGTTAATGTGGAGACTGTAGTACATAAAAAAAAATTTTGGATTTGAATCAACTTGGTACGGAATTCCATACATCCAAGGTCATTATCGTCTCAAAACAAAGTGATGCTATTACCATAACAATTTGCCAGTAACATGTCTTTCCATGTAGTAGCACCAAAGTATGAGTAGTATTTTTGTACTGTACTCAAGAAATATTAAATATTACTATACTAAATATTATTATAACATACTTTACTACGAAATTAGGCGTTTGCTAAAAATCATAATCCTATTCAAAGGGTTCGATGAATGACAAAGGGATCACAATTGGCACGTCAGACTGAAAAAGGGAATGTTAGTCTTTTTCTTAGTACTTAATTACTATTAATAGTCAGCTTAATATTGACGAAATTAAGAGTTTAAAGATTCTTAATAATCTTGTACCTAAATTTAAATCTTATAACAATTATTTAATTATTTGATAACAATAAATCAATCGTGTTTTTCATGAGTGCTGTTTGAGTTAAATAAAGTTCTTCTTCTTTATTTAAGAGCTCTACACTTCTTGCTGTTGCCTTCTTCATCATTCTGGTACGAAAGATGACTGCAACGGTATTAAATTAAATTAAAGGTACGTCGAAGCCAAAATAAATATCTACCCGGTGATTTATAAAGACGCAGGTTTCGCAGGAGGAGGCACCCGGGCGAAGGCAATTTGTATAATTTTTATGGCGATTCAAATAAATTAGGACGAGTGTATCTCTCTCCACGTGCTTGGATGTTTGGTAATACATTGTATTCTTATAAGACGTAACGCTTATAAGAGATTTTGTTTCGTAATGGACCTTATTTTCAAGTTGACAAATTACTCGTTACGTATCAGTTGACGTTAAGTAATAATGGGTGAAATAATAATTTTATTATTCGAGTGATAAATTATTTCGTACAGCTGTTGATTTGTATTTGAAAATAAATAAAGTAGATAAATGTGTGTTGTTTTAAAATAATATAGGTAGAGCAAAATTACGTCTTATAAGCCATACATAATTTAAGGGTCATTCTCAAAGGGGTCAAAAATGCGTGTCCGAGGTAGAAACCTCTATTCAATTAATTATTAGCTACTTGAAAATATTATGTGTGGTAGATATGATCTAAAATAAGATTAGGCCTATGGATTTTTTTAAGATAAAATAAATATAAGTAGGGTAAAAAAAATAAAAACTTTGAAAATATTGACATCGGTGCCGCGTCCGCAACCCATATTGTATCGAATTTTATTTTTTATCTTTTATTATAATTAACGCACCATCACACAAAGATAGTTTAGATATAGCTAATTAGTTCTTAGCTTAACTTGTAATATTTATAATTAATAATAGACGTTATTCGATAACTTATAACGAATAGTTTTTATGTCCAACGTTTAGAATTGATATCAGTGGCGCTCACCAATTCTCTCCGTACTGCTTCACCTTTAATGACTGCGAGAATAGTTGTTAGAGTAGGACAAACTCTCCGTCGCGCTACGTTATTTGATAAAGACGAGACGTCTGTGCCTTTTTTAGCAGCTTTGTTATTGAGGTAAGAAGTCGATTTCGGTGGCTTGGTATACCCTTAAAATTGATTTCGGTGCAACTGATTTATCCCAGTGTATTAGAACTACTACTATTTTGGTTTTGTAAAGATATAACGAATGAGTTCCTGATTTAAATAATGGAGGCTAACGTACGGAATTTTCATTAGTTTTGTGGAAATTTAAGATTTAGCTTATTATTTTGATTTCGGTGGAATTGATTTCAGTGTTTTCGGTGGAAATAGATACACCGAAATCAATTTTAGCCCCACCGAAATCAAGTAATTATGGTAAAAATCATGGATTTAAGGGATTTTTCCATACAAAAGTTAAATTTTCGTCGTTGTTCCAGCTACTCCGGAAAAACTAAAAGTCGGAGAGATCTGAAATTTGGTACCTAGGTTGATATTAGGTCATGAAGGTGCACTAAGAACGGGATTTCTGAAATTCACATTTTAAAGGGTAAAAATCTTGCATTTAAGGGATTTTTCCATACAAAAGTTAAATTTTCGTCGTTGTTCCAGCTACTCCGGAAAAACTAAAAGTCGTAGAGATCTGAAATTTGGTACCTAGGTTGATATTAGGTCATGAAGGTGCACTAAGAACGGGATTTCTGAAATTCACGTTTTAAAGGGTAAAAATCATACATTTAAGGGATTTTTCCATACAAAAGTTAAATTTTCGTCGTTGTTCCAGCTACTCCGGAAAAACTAAACGTCGTAGAGATCTGCAAATTGGTACCTAGGTTGATATTAGGTCATGAAGGTGCACTAAGAACGGGATTTCTGAAATTCACATTTTAAAGGGTAAAAATCATGCATTTAAGGGATTTTTCCATACAAAAGTTAAATTTTCGTCGTTGTTCCAGCTACTCCGGAAAAACTAAACGTCGTAGAGATCTGAAATTTGGTACCTAGGTTGATATTAGGTCATGAAGGTGCACTAAGAACGGGATTTCTGAAATTCACATTTTAAAGGGTAAAAATCATGCATTTAAGGGATTTTTCCATACAAAAGTTAAATTTTTGTCGTTGTTCCAGCTACTCCGGAAAAACTAAACGTCGTAGAGATCTGAAATTTGGTACCTAGGTTGATATTAGGTCATGAAGGTGCACTAAGAACGGGATTTCCGAAATTTACATTTTAAAGTGTGAAAATAATACATTTAAGGAGGAAGGGGAGGGTTTGGGGTCAATTTTTTTTTGACCCATTTGCTCGCACTTGACCAATTTTTTAAAGTTATAATACTAATTAAGTGTAATCATTGTTTATTTTGATTTCCGTGACAAAAATATTGATATCGGTGGTCACGCTTTTTCTAAATTTGAATAACTATTTAACCCTTTGACATATATAGTTCCCTATTATTCAAATATTACCCCAAAAAAATGTAGATTTTAATATCTTTGTTAGTATGTCTCAAATATAAAAAAAAATTGTGACACCGAAATCAAGCAAATAACAGGGCCTCTGAGAAAGACCCATAAGGACTTTTAATTTTGTGGGATTGTAGGTTCATAAAGTACTTAATAAATAATAATTATTACTAAGATGAGTCCTTTTTCAATATCCCATATTGAATGTGGCGTGCAAAATGCAATGGTCTTACATACTCGTTTTGATAACCTTAATTTATAAAAGGGGGTTTTCATGAAGATCTGTATCAGCACTTGACGACTCTTGGACAAGAGTTCACAGACCTAGTACTCATAAGGACTTGTAGTCTCCGTGCTACTACTGAATACATAATACTACTACTGAGCGCAGTTCCTCGTGAATTGAGTGATATAGCCCAAAACGTCGGCCAAGTAGGGACAGACAGGCTTGACAAGTTTTCCACAAATCAACTGAAAATGCCCAAAAAGCTAAGAGGTCTGTGATGGTCTGTGGTGTCTCTCCTCTTAGTCTGTGGGTTCTGAACTTCCCCAGACCTCGGTTTAATTTGCAATACTGACTTTTTTTATTCAATATAGGTGTACGCATGATCACAATCTCAACCGATGGAAAATGACGATGCCTATTCACACTTTTATCTATAGCTGCCAAGCTATAGATAAAAGTGTGAATAGGCCATCGCTACATCTATAGCTGCCAGATAAAACTAAAATATGTTAACCAAGTAATTGCCAATAACAGTCAGCAGCGTATACTGACGAGGAGTGATACAACACAACGACAAAATTGTTGGGGCCGAGCGAAAAAATGCGCTAAATGACCGCGAGCGGTATCGGGAGATCGATACGTATAATCGATACTTATAAATCGAGTCTGTTATGAGACGATAAAATCGAGCCGCGACCGCCGCCGGCTACCGGGCGTCGGCCTAAGCGACGATTACTCGCGACTCCTCTTTTTTCCTCCCCGGCCTCTCGATGCGAGATTATCGATAAAATAATTAAATGGTTACTCTCGAAATCGATTCCCGAGTGTTGTTATCGAGGGGCATGTTATTTGTTCCCTTTTTCGGATCGCGGAATAGCTGCGCAGGAGTCAGGACCTGTTCGTGGTTTCTTATTCGTTCACAATTTCAAAACCCGTGTTACTGGTGTTTTGTTTCTGACAACGGTCGACCGAAAACGACCGGCTACCGTTTCTTAGTTTAGTTACGTTATCTGCCTCATAAATATACGTAGGTACGTTACTAATAATAAAGTTACTTTTTATACAAAATAGGCATAATATGCTTGACCACAATCTCACTTGATGGCAAGTCACGATTTTATCGAAGATGGAATGCGCTTATCTAGAAGATGCCTATTCACTCTTCTCTTAAAGGTACCTGAGTTTTATTTATAAGCATTCCAAACCCTAGCTATGCGTATCAGAAAAGTCGAAGCAAACCTTACAAGTCGCCTTACAAGTATATCAACGACCGATGGATAGAAGTTTCACACTCCATTGAAAACATTATTGAAAACTCTCTCTCTCAGGCGAGTATCCACAAGTAAAGAAAAGTAAGTTTCACAAAAATAAACTCTAGTACCCAAATGGCAAAGTGGAGTATGAAGAAGTACCTAATTTATGTGTAAAAACGTTAATAATTATTGTCATTGATGATCTATAATAAATAATTTATTATTGTTTATCATTAAAATATTTGAATATCATAAAAATCTTATTAATAATAATAAATAACACCATAATGTAGCCGTGGTATCTCCAAGACGTTGACATCAATTTTAATCACCCCATTTTAATATTATTCCCATAAAATTATAAGTTAAACCCATAACTAACGCATTTGTCAAACCATAATATTATGAGTAGGTACCTACAGTGTAACGTTAAGAATGTCATTTGTTTTTAATGTAATATTATGATAATTATATTATTGAATGAACAAATATATGGGCATAGTAATGGGCAACTTAATTCTGTCAAATAGTCTCCAAAACTGGACCAATTTATTGAATTAAATTGTTTTAAATATATATAGAATGATCATGAGCTTAAAATAAGAGATCAATATTAATAAAGACAAAGTTTAAAGAGGTCTGTTAAATGTTTGTAAAACATAGTATGTAAATATGACTACTATTGTTTAATGTATTCTTCTATATCTATATAGATAGTTAATATTAATCTACTATGAACTAACTACTCTATACTTACGGACTAAACCTGTGGACTAAACCTACTTAGCCTGTACGTAATTGTAGAGTTTGGCTATTTTTTATTTCAAAAAATTTAATGGTTAGTATTTAGGGTGAAAACAATAAAGCAGTAAATTAAGTTATGGATCCTTATACGTCAGAGAGTCTAAGTTAAATTGTAAACATATTTTCATATTTCAGGCTGTTTAAAATCATTTTTATGCGGAGAAAGTGAAAGTGTTTTTACTTAGATGTGATTATAATATCGGTACAGACCTATAAAATATTATTTCTAAGTAGATACTTAGGTGCTTTAAAACATGTGTGAAGTGATGCAAACTTTATGAAATAAAAAAAATATTGAATTTTTTCTCCTAACTATTAATTCGGTTTTTTTAAAGCCATCAATATCAGTGTAAAAAAAATGTCTGTTATTAAGGAATACATCGATAAAACTGGTGACACATTCCTAAAATCTGGTCCCAAAAAACCCGATACGCTGCGCTCGCGCCGAGAGAGTCGAGACGTCTTAATTGTGTCCGTGATAACTACAGCTTAGTGATTTATAAACCCTCTAAACGTATTAGCCCTTTGTCGGCTTCAGCCCTCTCGCACTTATCTCGCCTTAGAGACCGCTTCCGTTCGCCGTTGCGCCTGCGCTCTTTTACCTTTTCCACGGGTCGGTTACACTGTCGACGTTTTGTTTATTTACACGCAACAAGTATAATGTGCGAGCGAACGTGCACACTTTACGATCGGAGTCGACAGTGCAGAAATGTTTTATCGATTAATACACCTATTTGCGATTATAAGTTTCAAGATTATGTTAAAGCCTTAACTTACAAGTTACTGGCAGTTATGAAAAGTCAATAAAATAATTTATCGATGTTAATAGTGATAATTGATTACAATTTATCGACTCAACCTAACTCGATCTATTGCAGTGTGCAATAAGGGCTAAATACTTCGTTTTCGTCGAGTACATTAAAAATCCTGCTTCGTAACTACGCAACTTATTGTCTCTCCTATAGGTAAATGCAGTTTCAAGTATTTAGCTTCACTAGAAATTTTGTACTATTTTAAGACATTTTTTTATTGAAGATAGGCTTGCGCTTGACGACAATCATGCCTGATGGAAAGCAATGATGAGGTCTAGGATGGAGCGCGCTTGCCTAAAAAATGCCTATTCATGCATATTTTAGCGCAAAAGAACAAACATTCTTTTTTGACGTAATTATATATTATGTTTTAAAGAAAACGTAAGCAATCCAGCAGGCGGGTCGTCTGATGTTAAGTGATCACCAGTCACCACTGCCCATGAATATTTTGCAGCACCAGAGAATCCCCTTGAATAACCCCAGTATATAGAGTAAACAATAACTAACAATTTTTGTGCCAACGTGAGAATCGATACCAGGACTAAGTTATCTGTAACTGACCACTATAACCACTAAGCCACCGAGGCGTGTGGTGATGAATTGACATGTTCGGAGGCCATTAGGAGACCGATAAGACGCGTTTAACTCGCTCCCTACGCCTCCGCCGCGCCGTGCTCTACCTATCTACAGAGTGCTTCACTGAAATAAAAATATTTTTTTGTCTGTAAAGTCGGTTTACGGACGATAGATTTACGTGTTAACGTCATAATCGTGCCTCTCTATAGCTTGTTGCGCGCTCTCGCTTGCACGCACAGGCTCAGGTGGAACGTTACGCGGAACGTTACTATTTTTCATGTTGGTTGCTGGTGTTCATCAATTTATTAAACGTTATCACGTTAATAAAATTTGTAATAATAATTTTTAGCCATACATTGCGGCTGGCGCTTATCATCCCTTGTTAGCGCAGAGGGCGTTTAAGCGCTGGAAATATCTACTGTAGCTTTAGTTTTAAGTCGACAAAATCTCCCCGTGGAAGAATTGACGTCGGCTCCCCGCACTGTAATAAATTTGATTTTGTCATGAAATAATATTGAACAAGAAATTTTACACACGAATACTAGATAGCAGATTAAATTGTTGTCTTTCAAAAGAGCGGATTATATCAAAACAATTTAATCTGTCATGCTAATTATGGATTTCCGCAAAATAACGCCTGCTTCCATTAAATACAAATTCTAGTGTTCAAACGTTAGAAGGCCTATCATAAATAACATTTATATGTAATTTAAGATTTTTCGGATCAAAAAAAGGATATACCTGTCATTATTTTATGTCCTGTCAAATTACTGACACGACCTAATATAATGACAGGTATCCTTTTTACACTAGTCTTTGTGAAAACGCAAATATCTTCAAATCCAATCACCCTGTACATAATAGTCTAGAGCGTGGTTTATATGACCACGGCGCGAGTCGCTCAGTAGCGCTCTAATGAGACCCTTTTCTTCCAACTCTTAATTCTTCCTGCATTATCTCAATAAAAGAACTGATATTTTTCAACATGTATAGGTATAATATCAAATTCTACTCGCATATTGTATTAAACTGACACTGAGTTATTAGAAACAAATTCGAAAATTTAAATTTAAACTTATTTAGGCTTATTTTTCAATAGTCAGATAAACGTAAACTGGGGAATAAATATTACGTTTTGACAGATTTCGACAATAATTCGAATTCTAGTCGCAAAACAATAATTTTTACTGTCATTTCTTTTGACTATCGACTAACGATAAAATATCAACATGCATGTCCTCTCAATGTTCGTATTTTTTGTAATTCTCGATCATGTAAAAAATAAATAAATTAGTTAAAGTTTAATGCGCAACCTTCAAGCAGTTTTGACAACCTTCTTCGAGATACGTTCACATTTACACGTTCGTCCGTAAATGCCTCTTAGAAGGATGGTTGTATAGTTTACATTATTAAAATCCAAACACTGAAACTTAGCAGATTTCATAGTCAAGAAACCAACAGAAAAGACCACTGGTATACTTCGCACTGATAAGTTTTTCAAGCTATGCAAAAGGAACAAAAGGGCCCGGTGAGGGGTGCTTGAGAGGGACGGGGCGGGAAGGCTCTTAGCTGTAGGGTTAGTACAGGTTTTGTAGGAATTTCGAGTCAACTCGCATCGCACAACGAATCGAATTCCTCCATACATTTACAGCCAGCGCCATCTATGGACAGTCGCTGTCAAACGGTTGTCAATAGATAGCGCTGGCTGTACACCTCCATGGAATAGCCCCGCTGCAAGAGAGACCATCCAACGGGCGTCCCTTGCCACGCGAGCTCCTACTCCCTCAATCAACGGTGCCTCACAGAAGTGGCTTCTTCGGTGATGACGAAGAGAACGACGCGTGCGACGTGATGCCCCAGCAACCAAATCCGACACCCGTACCTCAAAGGCCGACGCCAGACAGACGCGGCCCCAGCCCGGTTTAGAAGGGCTGAAACAAGGATACCCAGGCAGTGGAGCTGCCTGTGAGGACATGCCCGGGCAAGGAGGCCAAGGCCCGTACCGCCGACTGACTTCGGTCGTCGGAGAAGACCCCCTGCTGAAGACCCCCTGCTGGCTGTAAGTGTATGGAGGAATTCGATTCGTTTGTGCGTTGTGAGTCGACTCGAAATTCGTACAAAACCCTGTACTAAACCCGCTGGTGCTAATGAACAAGTTAATTAGACGGCGCGGCGGCTGCGCGTGCGCTATCCGCAGATAACGCTATCACGCACCGCCGAACAACCGCAGATACTGATCCCGCGCCGGTATACTGTAGGAAGGTGCGTGAGTTCGTCTATAGGTAGAGCTGCTTATACTGAAAATTCATTAAAAATAATACTTAGTACTTCATTTAAATTGCTTACGAGTGAGGATACACGTGGTTCGATTTTCGATTCGAACGCCGATTCGGTTTTGCCATTCAATCTAGGTATACGCCCCGTAAACAAAAAAGTATAAGTAGATAAAAAACATAAAAGTAAATACAAAAACTTTAATCCTGAACATTATTGTATCTTGTACTATATATACCCCCAGGGTGTTTTCCCCTAGGATTTTTTTATTCTTTGAAAATCGCGCGACCACTGTAGATTTTTACGGAATGAAACGTAATTTAATAAGCCGTTTCTAAGCCAAGCTTATACTCGTATTGTGGTTTGTAGTTGTGATTTGAAGGACAAGGAGTATAAGCTTTCAAACATACAGAGCTTACATATTTTATAATATGCACGTTAGTGTGTTATTTTGTGCCCCTCTACATAGGAGTAGGATTGTTTCTCAATACTTTAATAATAACCCACTGTGTGGTCAAGTCCAGAAGAGAGGAAGCCAGTGGTAATTGGTATCAATTCTCATGGTGTTTCATTAAAGGGTATTTTCGAGCTGACAATTGTTGAAGACATCAGTCCAAAGTTAAATTACGTTTCTGGACCAAGTTGTGGTTAGTTAATAAGGTGCACAGTTTTGTAGCATAACTAACACACGTTCTATTCATCGGTTCACCTCGCTTCTTACAAGATCACAAATTCAAATAGAAATGTGGCTGAATCGCTTTATTCTTATCAGCTACCACCAATAATTCTAATAGACGTTGTAATTTTTTTTTTAATAAAATTTATTTATTTTCAAGGAAGGAATTACAGCACATTGACATACTTTGTTAGTAAATTCTATATTCTATGTAAGTAACTTAAACTCTAACAGAAAGATAATCACAAATTAGTAATTATAAGTGTTAAATTAGTACCTCATAAGTGTTTCCTATAATGAACGACCGCAATGAGGGATATTCTGCTAATTGCAGTAGTCGACATCTAGGAATATATTACGGCGGTCGTGACGGCGGCGGCCGTTCTGCGCCTGCGCCGGGCGGGTCACCGGCGCGGGCGCACGACTCCCAAAGGGCAAGGTTACGGCCAGATTAAGGTACTGACTGACGAGTATGATATGCTGAAACGTGGTACCGACTTACTGACAGCTTCTCGTGTGCACAGGTGTAAACTTCCATGTTATTTGTAAGCTTCGTTACTCGGTAGTTTGTGCAGACTCTGCAATTGTCGTCGTTTCAGCCGATGGACACCCACCGCTGTACATGGACATCGGCCTTCTGAAATGACCGCCACACATCGCGAGCCAACACTTTGGGTCCCCAACGTCCAAAAGCGATGTGCCCCGCCAATTGCCACTTCAGTTTTGCGACAGTTAAGCTATTGTCGGTCACTTTTGCGCATCTTCTCATTTCTGATTCGATCGCGCAAAGATACTCCGACCATAGCTCTCACCATGGCTCGCTGTGTGACCTTAAGCCAGACTCTGCAATAATTCCTATACACATCTGTGTTATTGCCCAGCCATAATGCATACGCATAGCTGACTTCTGGCACGGTACATTCTTCACCAAGGGGATGTAAAATATACCCCTCCAACAGTGGCGGTTTTTCCATACAAGCCCAAAATCCTGGCTTGCCCTATCAAAATATCCTCATAGTAGTAATACAACTTTTAGACATTTTTTTCCTTTGTTAGCAGTCAGAAGTATTTGTTTTTTAATTCTATCAAGCAATAACAATAAAAAACGATATTTTAAAATTACGCGCTTTTGGGATCAGTGACCTCACCTAGCGCAAGCGAATAGCTGTCAGCGTCGTCCATTTTGGCAACTAGACCAATGAGGAAGACTTAAGACTATGACGTTTCATATCTCGCTCGCACACACTGGCTTGCATTGGGCTTTACCTCGGCTTTATATTCTCTTTCTAATTTGTTCGAGCTGGTCAAGCCCTGGATTTAGAATGAACATCGTACAAGTGAAGTAATAAACAACGCTTTTGCGCAGGCGCGAATTGCAATGACATTGAGTAGGAATTTAGAAAGCGAACTTCAGTTCTTATTATTAGTTTGTGTTTACCTGTGATTTTGAAAAGTGTATGTCGAGTTAATTTTGTGTTAATTATTGCCGTAAAATTTTAAATTCACTTAAAATGAGTTTAGGATTAGTCGAAAAAGTTACTTGTTACAAAAATAGGTGCGTGCAAGTATTAATTGGCAAAGGTAAATTAAATTCTTTAAGTTTTTCGGAAAAACATCTTCTCGTAACTTCGTCAAAACCAACGTGTGATTTGTGTATTTCGCAAACAACCAAAACTCACAAGAGAAAATTTAATAGATCAGTATACAAAACTCATTGGCTGGTCGGCTGTTCGGCTGTTCCCATACCAATAAATTATATTGTTGGTGTTGCATATTTATTTGCGAAATACACAAGGACAAGAGCGGCTTTCAGATCTATATATGATTGCTATAGCACAGAACAACCTTTGTTGAGTAAACTGAAACTTTCAGCGACCTTTTAACTCGGATGTAATACAATCATTTAAAAAAAAAGATAGAAGGTTCGATTTGCAATAGAAGATTGACGTGAAAGAAGACTGAAGAATTAAAAAATGTTTTGAAATCCTTAAAAAAGATATCTGGCTTGCCCTAGTCCTAACCTCCAAAACCGCCACTGCCCTCCAAAGAACGTGATGGCACGTCCTGGGGGCAACTGGACTTGGAGGTGAGATCTAGAAAGCGGCGAGCACAACAGCTCGGAGACGGTCAATATGAAAAGCCCTGCATAGCCGCCACATCAGTAGCCTATATTCGTACACTGGCTTTTTCAGCATCGAAGGAACCTTAACCATATTAAAACAGATTTCATAATCTAGCTTGCTCAAGTTCAGTTTTTATGTTTCTTTGGAACATTATTTTGTGGGCGTGTAAAATATTTGAGAACCTCCGACACAAAATGTTTTACCAGGTGGTGCTTATTTTGCTGAGTCCTACCGGATGAGTCAGATATTCTGCAGTATTTAAAAAGCATAATGTATTTTGGTTTGAAGGTCATTGTAGCGACACAATTACAGGGAATAATAAAACTTGCATAACTGCTGTCTCGGGACAACGAGCAGTGCAGTGCAGTGCGTTGTGCGAAATTGCAATGCAACGTGGGACTGTTTGATTCCAATCACCACTTCGCCACTTTCATTATCTAAATAACATCCGAGTTCAATAAATCTCTAACCTCACTAATCATCACTACAGAAATGGAACAAATCGAAGACCACTCAGCTCACTCAGAGGAATTCCGGATAAGTCTAACAAGACAACAAATGGACTCGACCAATCATCCTCACGAACATCTATATTGGGAGTTATCGGAGCGAATAAATAAGGCCCTCGTCACAGTTATCTCGGCCGGAGTCGCGGGCAGCGAGTAGCGTCAAACTCCGGTAGCTTAATTTATTCCATGCGATGTCGTCCGCAGTCCGGACAAAATGCACAAAATAACCATGCAGGTACGACCGAGTTAAACAGGCGAACCGGATCTCGCTCAATAATAATTATAGTAGTATTATTATCTCGCTGCAGACTCGGTCATAAATCATCGGAGTGTTTCGCTTTTGTATTTCACTGCTGAGCTTCTCTGCTGCTTTTGTATTTTAGTGAACAACAAAAGCGAAACACTCGAATGATTTATGGCCGAGTCTGCAGCGAGATAATAACACTACTATAGTGGTGAATTCTAAAGCATACCCTAGATTGTGTAAGAAAAATTTATTCATCATTATTCGAATCATTTACAAATTCTGTCTGCTGATTGGTTCCCTGATTTACGTCAGCCAATCCACTAGTAACTGTCACCGGCACGTCTTAGGCCGATATTACACTATCATATATATAGGATCCTATATATATTTGCTTCTTTTTCTTTCCCATTAGTGAAAAGAGTAATAAATACATGATAGGATCCTATATATATGATAGTGTAATATCGGCCTTAGGCAGACAGCGCCAAAATAGTAGTCATATTACATTTTGTATGGCCGCGTCTGCCCACCGAGCGCCAACACGTCATGTTAATCTCATACAGAAATAATTTTGATCTCGGTGACGTACTAACAACGGCTGCGTTGAATTGTATGTCCAGACAAGCTTCCAAGATGTAACATCAAACTATTAAAGTGTGGCAATCATTGCACACGTACTGTAATAATCATATCATCGGTGATGTAAAGTTCATAATGTTAGTTTCAAAAAATAATAAAAAACGACCCATCTTGTTCAGTAGAAGGATGAAACCGAAATTACACCTATTTGTTTACTCGTTCACCTATATGCAAGAAATGCATGTTAAATTCAATCCATTATACCATTCTGTATTCTGAGATTATACCATCAAATTCTAATAGGAATCGACTCTACTCTCAGAAAGAGAAAGGTTTGTCTATAGCCTTTGTATTGGCCACTGCATTGTCAAGCTTTACGATCATTATGGAGAACATTCGTACAAGCAGATTCTTTACTGTTAAGCATTTTAACATTTTATTTCCAACACTTAATTTGTTTTGTAAATATTATGCATAGGCTCATACTTGCGTTTCACGTTGGCGTTTTAAGGCCGTAGCATCTTTTCTTAGCGAGATTTAGTCCGCCTAATTCATTGGTCTTTGATCTCACCGTATGAATACACTTAACGTGGATAAAAGGGCCGACGACTTCAGAACATTCGTTGAGGAGGAACTCGGTGAATTAAAAAAGTAATTATAATTCTCTGTACTTCATAAATCTTACACGGCTTCTTGTTTTGGAGGCGTCATTCTTATGGGTTTTAATGGTTTTATACCTCTTATACGGTAAACCGGTAAGAAATATTTTATTTGAAAAACGAGTTCTCCTAATATTCTTAAGATATCTATGTATCGAATCAGATTATTGTCTTATAGGACTAAGGAAACCTCACACGTGATATTACACAAATCTTCTGTAGGTTTCTTACAGTCTCATCAAATGTTTAGAACTGATATTTTTTAAATTCGTCATAAAAGTTACAATAGTTTTTTTTTTCTAAAAATTAAAGTGAATTCAAATTCAAGTAAGAATTCAGTGCTACTCGATTTAGTCAGTTGAATATTGCTGTTAAAAGAGCTATTCTGTACAACAGGTTTTGCATTTAGACAGAGGTAGGTTTCGAAATCGCATGCTGTCTCGTGTGTTTCTACGAAGAAAAATTCTGTACTTTATTTTATGCGAATTACAGTAAAATGTGATATTTTAGCACACTCACTTTATATACAGAAGAAGGTACTGAAAAATAATTTTAATGAATGATTTAATGATAAAAACTTAAGCAAACTCAGTGTTAATGTTAAACTGACCAAGTAAAACACACTGCCAATACACAGGCAGGTATCACAAGCATACTCAGTGGCGTATTTTAAGATTCAGCGCCCCGGGCCAAGAAGGATTTGCCGCCCTATAGAAGTGTAGAATTGGACCTATTCTCGAACTGAAACGTTTTTTTCCTTCAAAGCTTTCGATATTTTAAAACAAGAAAGTGCGAGACGGACTTGTAACCTAACTTAACCTAACTTACCATCATGCAATTGTGTTTTTAATATTTTTTTACAAAGTTTTATTTTTATTTTTTTTTGTTAATTTGTTATCATAATAACAATAGTAATAAACTAATACAATCCAGTTTATGAAATTTTTAAGTATCTATCTATTATATTATGATTTATGAAGTTAAAGGATACAGCGGTTGGTAAAATCAAGCAAAAAACGCCGAAAAATTTTGATTTACTTAGTTTAGAGCGGATCACTGAATTTGGCTGTTAAGAAACAAACGCAAGCAAAGCGAGCTTAAAGTTGTGAGTGAACTTGAAGCCACAAATAGCCGCGAATGAAGTGAACACGAATTTTATACAACATTCTAGTAACTAGAACGCGAGCGAAGCGAGCGCGAAATTTCCTGTTTTTTTTACGGTTTCGGTCCATTTTAAGCAGTGACATAACTTCTATGCCTATCTCTATGCCTAACAAAACCGTTTTAGTTGTTGCAGCGTAAGAGAGTTAGAAACATACAAATATAAACACATACACATTAACACACTAAAGTCAAAGTCAAAATATATTTATTTCACATACAAACTATCACCTTTTTAATAATATTTAATATAAGTATGATGTGATGCACGGCTGTAAATCTTTTACGTCTCGTGTCTTTGAATGCCACGCTTTTATACTCGGCTCAAAAATCTACTTCCAGCCTTGCATTACTACCCTATAATTACTAGTAGTTCTCTCAAAACTAAGACTTGTGATCTTCTAAAATAGTAATTTTTAAGGTCTCGTACCCAAAGGATAAAACCTGTCAAGTGCGAGTCGGACTCGCGCACTGAGGGTTCCGTACTACAACCGGAGGAATAAAACCATAAAAACCACTTTTCTTATCGAACCGCAAAACTAACTTTGTTTTTAGAGGTTTAATGTAAATATCAAAAAAACTACTTATTAGATCTCGTTCAAACCAATTATCGGTGGAAGTTTGCATGGTATATATTTTTTAGTTTTATCATACTCTTATTTTAGAAGTTACAGGGGGGGGGGGGACACACACATTTTACCACTTTGGAAGTGTCTCTCGCGCAAGCTATTCATTTTAGAAAAAAATGATATTAGAAACCATAGTATCATTTTTGAAGACCTATCCATAGATACCCCACACATACGGGTTTGATGAAAAAAAAATTTTTGAGTTTCAGTTCTAAGTATGGGGCACCCCCAAAATTTATTACTTTTTTAAAATTTTGTATGAAAACCTTAATGCGGTTCACATAATACATCTACTTACCAAGTTTCAACAGTATAGCTCTTATAGTTTCGGAAAAAAGTGGCTGTGACATACGGACGGACAGACGGACAGACGGACAGACGGACAGACGGACAGACAGACATGACGAATTTATAAGGGTTCCGTTTTTTGCCATTCGGCTACGGAACCCTAAAAATGGGACTCTATTACTAGATCTTCGCTGTCCATCCCTCCGTCCGTCTGTCACTAGGCTGTATTTCTTAAAATGTGATAGCTACAGACTTGAAATTTTCATATTAACGTTATAACGATAAATACTAAAAAATAGAATAAAATAAATATTTAAGGAGCTCCCATACAATAAACGTCATTTTTTGCTGGTTTTTGATCGATATCAATAACGATAAAAGGAAGACACAAATGTGTTCACAAATTTTTTAATTATATATTCACTTTAAAAGCAAATAGTTCATTTAAAATAAAACAAATATATAAGGGGGTCTCCCGTACAATAAACGTTTTTTGCACGTTTTTGAATTTGTTGGGCAGGGGGGTTTAGTTTACTTTAATACTATTGAGAATTGGTCGTGATAGTATGAACTCTCAGTGTGCGAGCCCATCTCGAACTACGAATAATTAACAATACGCCACAAGCTGATGTGAAGCTAAGTGAAAAAATTGATTCTTTAAGCGCCCCTCTCCAATAACATTTTATAATTTTGTATGCAATTACCGGCTTAGGGCCATCAATATACGTATGATTAGTGAATTTGAAATTATTCTGTTCGTTCATTCTGAAGTGAAAAGACTTTAACGGGCCGCGTTCGTTAAGTTCCTATGTTACAATAAACTTGTAAGTAACGTAATTAATTACAGTGTAAATCCGTTTTTTAACGAAAGCTTTTTGGTGGGTCACGTAACTTTTAGTGCAACAGTCAATTTGCCCCTAGTCTTTGTTAAGGTTGGTTACAAAAATCACTTCTCGCCGCCCGTAGTGTATGTGACAAACTTTTGACAGTTTTATTTTCATGCTGAGCCTAATTAGATATAACTTGAACACGAACTGCATCATCGCTTCGCGCCGCTCTAGCCCTGAATTGCCCGAACTCCCAAGTTGCGCACGCAATGAAGTTCGACAGATATAACGCCGCCCGTCATCCGCCCTCTCTAATGTACGCTGGACTTCACACTGTCAACGTAAAAAGAAAGACACTTGATTTTTGCCATTTTGGCGCTAATTGTTGCGTAAGTTGGCTTGAGAGTCTATGGAACTAAAATAAAATTACATTTACTTGGACGGTAATTTGCAACATAATGTTTATTTTAGAACTAGGGAACTTTGAGGAAGGCGCTTCAAATCGGCACAAAAAATATACTATAAATTATATAGACTATTAAGTCCAGAGTACTGATTCAACCTTCTAATCTTTCATCATTGGATTCAACTCTCGCCCTCTACAATCGGTGCGCGTGTCAGTAATAACTTAAAGTTTAAACGATGCGTTTTAGACATAACGTCTATCAAACTTACAATCAAATAAAATTTAGTTAAGTTTTTGATGTACTTAATCAAGGAATATTGAAGAAGTTATAAAAAACGCCTTTCTAATGATCTAATGTGGTGGTTTTTTTTAATTTGTTCAGGCAAATGAATAAAACTGTCTCAATAAAAATCTAAAGCCGAGCGAGGTGCGGCTTGCGCCGCCCCTCGGAGGCAGCCGCCCTGGGCCATGGCCCACTTGTCCCTAGGGTAAATACGCCATTGAGCATACTCTTGAACCATAAATTCCAACCCCAGATTCACGATTCAATCTCTAAAAAACTTATCACAGTAATCACACTAATATTCACACTAATATTCACACTATTCACACTAATTTCACACTATCACACTTCACACTAATATTATAAAGGCGAAAGTTTGTGTGTAAGTGTGTATGTTTGTTACTCCTTCACGCCGCAACTACTGAACCGATTTGGCTGAAATTTGAACATAGGTAGCTTATAACCCGGATTAAAACATAGGCTACTTTTTATCCCGGAAAAATCCATACTTCCCATGGGATATTTAAAAAACCCTAATTTTCACCGAAATTCACGCGGGCGAAACCGCGGGCAAAAGCTAGTTAACGAATAAGAATGTTATAGCAATAGCCCTGCAGGTCGTTTTCAATCCATCCACCTGGCGTGAATGCATCGTCAACTGACGTGTCCGCTCTGCTCAGAGCGGAGCGGAGTCGTGGCGTAGTAGAGCGAAGTGGTCACGCCACTCGCCACGTGTAATTGACGCCATAAATCTCTCCGCACACCCGCTCCGCTCCGCTTGACAGGATTACCGAATTTTTTAAAATCGTGGACAAAGTCCGTGGGGGTACAATACTTTTTGGGAGAAATCCGTTTGAATCGATTTCTTTAAAAGCCCGTCTAAAATTATTGCTCTTTTCACTCTTAGGAACATTTTGTGTGGGTGCATAGCGCGCCAATTTCATAACAAACAATATTTTTTCCTGACCTAAAGAACTGGAGGATCAAAACAAAGTCTTCCCCACGGATCACAAAACTTTTTAACATTGCAATAAGCAAAATTGCAAAATTTTTTATGCGGAGAAAGATATTCAGGAAGTGTCTTCAAAATCTAAATACATGTAACAAACGATTTAGAATTTCGATTTGAGAGATCTGTAGTAACAAGCTGCCAAATAGGTGAAAGAATTACCTACTTAAATGCGATAAAATCTTCGACTGTGTCATCACTAACTATCAGGTGAGATTACAATCGAGTACTAACTTGGTAATTGAACCAAAAAAAAGTTTGTTTCTACCTAACTTAGGTACCAATAAAGCCAGAGTCACATCTTTGAAATCAGGTAGTCGCGCACCTGGCCATTAGTTCCACGTATCGAGCGATTGACATTGATTAGGGTGTACACGCAAATTTGGCCCAAATATCCGGCATCCAGGACCTGTTCCCGTAAACGGGTCCTCGTTAATTTGAGGTCATAATAAGGGACTCGCAGGACGTACGTATCTACATTCAATAATATGATTATTGCTTGGCGTAAAAGTCAAGGAACGTTGTCTTTTGGAAATTCCTTCCAAAAGAAAAGAATTACAGATTTACAAAAAAAAAATCTTCTTAGCATCTTCTTAGAATTATGGGTTACATTGTCATTTTCCAACTTAAAATTCAACACAAAAGACACGTATGTGTGTTAATTCGTAACTTAACAGCAGAAAGCCTATAATTGTAGTGAACAGGACTTTTGCTTGATATTAAAACCTTAATTTGGCTTAATGTTTTAGCCTAAGGTATCTCTTTTGAAGGTACTTATTATTATGTGCATTTGGACCAACTATATAACAAGGACAAACATACAAGTTTCTGAACGATGACGGATATTGTCGCCTATAATTTTGCGCTAATGGTTTGAGTAAAACTCGTAGTTTTTCAAACGGGTATCCTCAAAATAGGAATTGTCATTGTTGCTAACCTTCGGGAGATGATGATACGCTATTGAAGATTTTTTTGCAAAATAATACAGATTGTAAAAAGTTTTGCAGATCTATAAATCATCTTGTAACCGTGGCTACGTCATCACTTTCCAAGAACATTGAAATCACTGCAGTTTGTTTAAAAGAAATTGAATCGGTAAAGAACAGTAAAATTTTAGTTTTGTTTGACTAGAGCTTAGCCGTCGTACAAAACAAATAGCACTCAACCTCATAGTGATACTAAGCACAAGTACTTACCTGTACTCATAATAAGTATCACAGTATTTGACCAAATAAGCACAAGTATTCTAATTTGACTAATCATCAATAAATTAATTTTTGAAAGATGGCGGAATTGTTGAAAAATTGTTTTGTCGGTAATTTTTAGATTAGGTCCTTTTATAAACATCGCCCATCAGACAAGTACCATGGATGGATAAAATAATATGATATTATGCATCAATCAAATCAGATTTTTTACGAATAGCCCAGATTCGATTTCCATACTAAAAATTATCGGATAATATTCGGCAAATTATTTCCCCAAATAGGCTATATTGAACGGTTAGTTTCATCAAATAGACAAGTTATATTATAAACACTAGGTGATGGATGTTTAAGGTAATCTTCTGTTACACTGTTAAACCTAAACACAATATTTGCATACTTAACGTTTTGATAGGTGAATTTAGGTGAAGCCTGCTTAGCCGCAAAATATCTAGGGCGTGGGTATGATAGAAACTAGTTACTAGAAGGCTTTATTTACAGTAGAAATGTAAAACAAACAGTAGAGGCTAGTTGTGCTGCTACCAGGCTGTCAGCGCCGCGCGGCGGTGTCCGGTAGCGAAGCGACCGGTCGTGCAATGATACCAGCCATATACGCCGTGTTATGATGACTGCCGGGACTAGTGTGGATACGAGGATACTCCGAATACATTGTTTATACATTTGATATAATATTTCGCCGAGTGGTTCTTTACTCTATATCACTTAAAGTTTGACATTGTCATTGGTGTGACGTTGCAAATGTTATGCGATTAATCTTCCACGAATATCCTATAACAGTAAATATCTAGCTTAATACAAAAGTGTTAGACTGTTTTCATTATCATATTTAATTGTTTAATAATGTACACGTAGGATTCTGCGTGATGTGATCAAAAAACAGTAATCAAATGTTAAGTTAAGCGAAATAGTACATTGTTACCCTAGGGATGAAAGTAACTTATTTAGTCCCGAGACGGGGTTTGGCGCCCGAGCGTAGCGAGGGGGCCTATAATTCGAGGGACTAAATAAGTCTTTATCCCGAGGTAAACACTGTGCTTTTCATTACGAATATAAGGAAAGTCAAAATAAAAATAGAAATTAGCTAAAGAAAATTGAATAATTGTGTCAATAAAAATCACTGTTAAACAGAAGCCTAAACAAAACTCTACAACTCGAAAAACAAATGAAGATCGGATTGCCGCTTGCCACTTTCCCGCCTTTTTTTTTTCTTTGGCCTAGCCGGCGGGCTATGCATTTAGCTTTTTATTAGTCAAGTATTGTCTATGATTGTCTATGAATGTCTATGAATCAGTTGTCTTTACCTTTGATTAGGTATATTATTACGATCTATGGTCTTTACTTTATGAATAAAGTCTATCTTTCTTCTTGTCTATGGATGCACTCGAGTATGTCGTGTTTCATTTGAACTCCAATAAAAATGTGACAACTAGTTTTTTTTAATTATTTGACAGCTGTCAGTTGTAAACGATTCTCCCTAGGGCTGCAAAGTATTACTTTCAACCCGATTCTCAGGCAACTTCAGACCTACTTTCCGTGTATGAGTGATGAAAAATAATATTTCTGACTTTAAAAGTCTTATCCATACAAAACCAATATTTTGCTGGCCATCCAGTTTGTCCAGTCTCATTAAGATCGCGAAGTAAGTACTCGCGAGTACGTTTTTCCATCACTTGACAACTGAAACAATACGCAACGTCCTGCGCGCCCATGCTGCCCTGGTGCTCGCGGCTTATCTAGGAGCTAACTATGATCATAGATAAGCGCAGTTTTACTATTATAGACAAGACCTATCTAGCCTAGCTAATGAGCTGATGGCGAAAAAGGAAAAAACAGTATTTACCTGAACGATATAATATTCCCGTCATTTTAAAGTTTTGATACCTACCTTTACGGTAGAGCCTATTGGCTGAGTTGGCATTAACAATGAATAGTAACTGCGGAAACTGCCAATGCAGCCAATTTGTGCATTTGCTTATTTTGTAAAACAATGCTAGGTTGACATTTGATACAATCAGTACATTCATAATTGATAAATAACGAACTACTCTGAGAAGCATACTTATTACTTGAGTAGGTCTGTATACTTACTTACCTGTTGGAACATATTTATTAAGTTTGCACGTCTTGCCAATCACCTTCCAATTCACTAGGTAATGTAATCGCACTTGGAACTTCGAAAAATCCTCTCTTCATTATCTAGATTATCAAGGGAATATCTGCGAAATTTCAATATTCTACGATCAAGAGTTTGTAATTACGACAATATGAGCTACTTCTTATCCTCGAAAAATGCACGGTTCCCGCTGGCGGCGGGATAGGTGAAAAAAAAATGTAAGATTTTTTTTCCCTAATAGCAGAAGAATTGGTATAGGCAGTCGTATACCGATATGGCTACCGCCTCTTCAACTAAGCTACAATAGACCTATTGGAATCTTATGTCCCCGCGAGCGCTTATAGGGAAGCGGCAGATGTCATTGGTTGCCAATATTGGCTCAGCTTGGTCATTATTTTTTTCTTATTTGGCGTATCTACGTATGGCTGTCTTTGAATTTTTTAACTGAACTACATAAATTGCTGGCAATTAAAATTCACTGAGGTTTTCCCGCTTTTTGCTGCGGGATAAGTAAATTATTACCGAACTAGTTTTTTTTTTTTTAATTTTGATTGCGGGAAATTTAGGTCGGCTGTAATATGTGAATATTGATTTCAAAGGTGGTGAAGTTTCGGTTCCTTCTTAGTGGATGGTCGAGGGTGCGACACAAATTCTTTAACTTGCACATTTATATTTATTGCACAAGTTTAAAGTAACTGCTAAAAATATGCTGTTAAACCAGGGTTACTAAGTATACTATTAAAGAATACCTTAATGACTATGAACGTATATAATACCCCTATATTCAATATACTCTATGGTATATAATTAGATTTTTTTAAAGAGCACGTGCCGTTCGTACGTTCTTACCAGTTCTGCTCGGTGAACACCTGATTTCCGAAGTTGGCGGTAGAGTTTTGACTTGTCATAAGAGCCTAGGTATGATAGGTATTTTAGACTAGGCATTGTCTAATCTTTGTTTCTCCTTAACCTTCAAGCTGTAAGGCATTATTTCCGCATTTCTTTATTTATTCTCCACGGGCAGTTACTGTTTAACAATAGTAGGTATATAGTTTTCCAAAGAGTTTATGTAACTTTGGGGTGTTATATAGTTTATTTTTTTTATTAGGCTATTTATAAGGCTTGAGCTTGACAACTATCATGTCTGACAGGAAGCAATGATGAGGTCTAGGGTGGAGCACGCTTGTCTAGAAAATGCCTATACTAACTCTCCTCTTGTAGGTACCTAGATTATACTTGGCCGATAACACGGAAGCTGGAAGGGTGTTCCACACCTTAGCGGTTCGTATCAGAAACGTGGAAGAAAAACGTATCATTCGAGTTCGCTGGATATCAACCATAAGGATGCCACTTCTCTCGGCGTCTTACCGTTCAGTGGTAGACAGAAGTTTCACCCAACATTGTGGAGTTCCTATGGCTACACAGATTTGTGGTTTATCCAATGTCAGCATGATCAATCAGAATGCATCGTTGTAAAACAGTGAAAGCGGAGCGCTACATTTTTGTGATTCCTCACTCCGTAGCGCACGTGACACGTGTGTGCCGCGCGGCTAGTGTCCGGTGCGTGTGTGATACGTCACGTGGTCGGGAGGTCGCTCTCTCGTCGTAAAGTGCCCACTTAATTACCCACGCTGCGCCCGCGCACCTAACTGTACGTAATTAGTGGACGGCTCGAGATAATATGGCATTCCAATCTTATAGATTAGGCGCGAAGCCACGTACGGAGTAGATGCGGCGCGTTATAGGAAATTATACCAAAAATACCTATAGGTAGACACTAATACAGGAATCGCTAATACCGGCAAAATTGCTCAGTTTACAACACTGGTGCAATGTTACCTGCTTAGCTGTTTTTTACAGAGGTTTTTGTAGTGTGATTAAAAAAAATCTTTAATGACTAATCAAATCAAATTAAAATATCTTTATTTCACATAGGCCTAACGTATAGGCTCTTGTAAAACAAACGACAATAAACCAATTTAACAGTTGGTAATAAAACAAGTGGGATAACTGTATTGTGGGAACCCATTTTAAGTTTTAACAAAAAATTGGTTTACCGAATCCTTCACATTTGTAAAAAGTCGTTTAAAAGATAAACTCTACAATTACCTACATTTCAAAATTTTAGACCCAAGTTGACACACAATTTGACTCATGGTACTCACTGCATCTGACACTGGCATGCATACCACAATAATTAACATTACAGTTACACAGTACTTATCGCACTGAAAATCGTTTGTCAGGAGTATAGTAACTAGCCGTGACCGAAGCTTTCCACCAGACAAAAAATGTTTCATTTAACCATGAAGCTTAGTGAATTCAGATCTTTATAGTTTTTGTTTCAATCTGTGGTAGGTAACTAGGTATCCATAAGTTACTGATACTCAGATTCTCAGAGTCTATACATATAGCGTACAGTCCGCGAGGCGTAAGCTGAGCTTTGCATTTGTGTGAGTGAGCACTAAAAGTAGAGTGCGATGGAAGCACCGCGCCTCAGGCCGATTGTCAAAAAGCAGTAATAACCGGTTTATACAAAAGCAAGGGACGCGCTGCGCTTTAGGCCAATGTTACACCTACACTATCTATGTACACTCAGACAAATGCAAAGCTCAGCTTACGCCTCGCGGACTGTACCACATTGAAGTACCTACCATTATATGAGGTCCCGTTAACCCCCCCAAGGTCACTACTAGACCCACCTATTACACGGAACAAGAGAAACGCATTTGCCGGTAGCGGGAGATACCGGGTTCGATTCCCGGCTTATCGGGCGCCTACACAGATAACGAGATAAGAGCGAGGATATGTGGGAGGTGGACTAAAAACACTTACGTGTAGAAATAGGAGCGACCCATTATTTCTGGTAATTTATTCCATCGGTCCATGATAGCCTGGTAGCTGAGACATCGGTATCCCATTCGAGGAGTTCAAAATTCGAATACTGCATGCGTTTTAAATATTTTTAAGAATAAAAACATCTTGAGAAAAACCAGCATAATATGAGAGTTTCTAATAATAATACTCTCAAAGGTGTGTGAAGACTACCGACCCGCACTTGACCGTTAAAACTATAGGACCTTCTCAGCCAGAATACGCTTATGAAATAACAAAGGGTCGTAAAGAAAGTGGATATGAATGACATTTCAACAGGCAGAAATCGAACCAATGACTTTTCGTGAGAGCAAATTAACTAAAAAACAAACTTTTACGGAATTATTGAACAGTCTCTAGTTTTGCCTACTTTAAAGTTGTGTGGGATGGTTGATAGGTAATACAAGAAGCTACAAGTCAGTCCACTAAACAATGGGAACTATATTTTCTATCACCAAAATTTATATTTGTCATCAAGTTGTATCACCTAATAAATAGATCTATCGCCACGAAATATTTTCGTTCTCAGATAAACAAAAATTGTTCCCAGGTATGAATTATCAAATTAATGTTAATATATGTGTAAAATATAAGAGATCGATAATCAATAAAATTATATTGCATTACATGAATATAAACTTCGTTCTTATAATAACAGTTTTGTACTTAAATAATAGCTCTGTGCTCAGAATGGTAGATCTGTCACCAAATAAATCGATTATCGATCCCTGACTGCGACTCCGTCGACATGCTCTTGGAGGGGAAGAGGGTGACGGCTAAGGAGTTTTCCTAGGTCCCATGTGCACCTATAGGTAAATAGGTTAAGGTTATTTTCCTTTTTTGACCACCCAGAAATAGGAGCCCCGCGAAGCGGGGCTCCGTCGACATGCTCTTGGAGGGGAAGAGGGTGACGGCTAAGGAGTTTTCCTAGATCCCCCACTTTTTCTTAGGCTATAGTCGTAAATTCTTATATAAAGTTAACACATAAGCTCAAAAAATAAAAAAAATTATAAACATAATATGATTTATTGGTGATCTCTTTAAATTAGTTTGCTTAAATACTTATTAGGACACACCTATTATAACACATACAAAAACATTTATTTGGTACTAGACCTTATATCTCAGGATTTTAGGTGATTTATTGTGGAACTGATTTTGCATTGTTTGGTGACTACATTTTGGTGACAGATCTACTATTTTGAGGACAAACCCTATTATTTAAGAAACACAAAACTAATTAAATTGGTGATAGCTTAAATGATACCCCTAAACAATATCAATAAAGCTCATCTATTAAAAAATAAAATAAAAACCAATCAATAGTAGTAACACGGGAAGCAATCATAATAGGCCGTGTATGGTAGCTATACTATTATAGCTGTACAATGCTATTAAGTACTAAGCGAACAGGAGTGGGACGACTGGTCAAAGGCTGACAATTATTATATTATTTAATAAAAACTTTTGGTCCTTCGTAAATTCCACGTTAGTTATCAGTGACAGGGACTCTCTCTAAACCTTTACACTTTTAATAACGAAGAAACACTCGACTGTAACGAAGGCCTAGACTCTACAAGTGTAATTAATTCCTGGGGCCTGCCCCCTGATTGTGTAACTTTTTACGATGAAATGGTATTCATTTGATGGCCGTCGGCATCAAAGTAAAATAAACCATAACAACATTGAATTAGAGCTCAATTTTGTGTATGCGTTCTTATACGTTTAGGTATGTACGATACGCTCCATAACGCCCCATGTTGAAATCGGTTGTAATGAATTTGTGACTTTAAACTGATACACTTAAGGAATATTTTACTTTGATGGTCAAGGAATACCATTTCATCGTAAAAAGTTACACAATCAGCCCCCTGATTGTGTAACTTTTTACGATGAAATGGTATTCCTTGACCATCAAAGTAAAATATTCCTTAAGTGTATCAGTTTAAAGTCACAAATTCATTACAACCGATTTCAACATGGAGCGTTATGGAGCGTATCGTACATACCTAAACGTATAAGAACAGATACACAAAATTGAGCTCTAATTCAATGTTGTTATGGTTTATTTTACTTTGATGCCAACGGCCATCAAATGAATACCATTTCATCATCAAAAGTTACACAATCGGGGGGCTGATCTGTAACTATCGGTTAGGGTTGAATAGCACCTGATACCTGTACTACTTAAGTTGCATACTTTTAAACAAGTGAGTGCAGTAAACTTCAATCGTAATGTTCCAAGGCTGAAGTTTATAAATTAGTAAAGAAAATTCAAAGTCAAATGGCAAAAATCGAATACGTAACACATTCGATTTTTGAGTACTTCAATGTCCAACCTCTCTTATTGGTTATATTCTGGAAAGAAATTATTACACGTATCATATTTCAAAAGTATCTTGTCAGTCAAAGTAATTTTTTTCGGTTTGTTATTGGCAAAGAGTAACGTCTGATGATTACATGACTTCGCTGTGTGGTACTCTGGTGCTCTGATGCCGGGTGCCCCTCTTGTTGTCTGAATACTGGATGTACAATCAGTGGTATCACTGGACCGGTGGCGAGGCGACCTGCTCGCGCCGCTGTCCGCCTGGTAGCCTCCGAGCTGATACCCACTGTTGTTTTAATACTTGTTTTGTTTGCACTGCTATCCAGTTCATTTATGTTCTGTTTTAGTCCGAGAGGTGGTGGCACTACATGTAAACCACCTTGATAATAAAAAAATTAAATTTAAATAAGTCCTTCTTCTTCATCAATCATCATCGTCACAACACGTGTTCTTCTTCCATTAATTCCTATCAGCCGTTGAACAGTTCAAAACAACTGACACACGGCACACCAGTCTCCACTAAATCAAGTGTCACTTGTTGGAAGTGAATTAATCAAGTGATAATAATATGTGATAGCTGGACGTTTTTGCGATAGTACCGCATCAATGTGCACTGTCAATTATTCTGTCGTGATTCAGTAATTGCATTAGGCACTTTGTTTTAGTTTGAAGGGTACTACAGATGAAGAAATTAAAGGGCATATTCTAATGTATTAGGATGTCGAGTGCAGTGCAGTGCGTCTTATGATATTACAACGTACAGTTCTGGAACGCATTGCAACTGACATGGGCACGAGTATGATTTACCATCATATAGCTTACATCAAACAACTTGGTAGTTTCGTTATCTTCACTTAATAAAAGTCATTGCAATTTTTTTTTTCAATTATTAAGTGACTTCACTTCTATCTGAAAGTGCTCCCGAAGACACACCAACTTTCACAAACTTTCAGCTTTAAAATCCACCACCTCCTATACAACTAGTCGCCACTATCAAGAACATGTTCTGTGACTATAACTACCTGTCATCTCAAATTGAACCGTGTTGTGCATACATTTAGGGTTCAATACAAGTTAGTACGGTCGGAGAATGTAGCAGACGTTGAATGGTGGGTGCGGACAGGACGGGCGCGCATTTCATTGACGCCGGTGCTTTATTGGTATTTGGAATATGACTTAACCGAACGTGCCTGTATGAGCACATTATCCTTATAGGTAGAAGCAACGCGAGTTGACGCGTCGACGGGATTGCGACAGGCTTCCTCGACTTTATCGACTATATCGATCGTCGGAGGTTTTATCGATGTTCTCAGAATTGACGTGTGATTTGCTATAGGTAGTAATTTGATGTCAGATGTTACGACATTTTTTGAAACCGAGTTTCTTTTCAGACGGTGTCGCGCAGGGGGCTAGGTGAATAAAAATGTTTTTTTTTCGTACTGAAAATCATGAAGAAAATCTGCGAAAATCGCCGTAAATCTAGAATGAAATTTAAATATTCTTTTACTAGTCAACAGAATGGGATAGCAATACGCATGAAATCACGATGGTAAGACAAAGTCGTTAGCGCGAGTTAACTGAAAGCAGCGCCATCTATCGAGTGGTGGGTGAAATTATACAAGAAAATATTAAATGGAATTTCGTTTTAGGTGTTATTTCTAACTTTCTACCGAGTAAAACAGTTGCGTATTTTTTTATAAGTCTTCCGTGGTGTCTTCGACTTGTTTTTGTAGAAGTGGGAAACCTGTGTGTCTGAGAGTTCACAAATCACATAATGTTCTCAAAAGTGTGTGAAGCCCGCTAACCTGCGCGAAAGCTATTAGTATAGCTAAGCCACTATGATTTTGAGAAAAAGAGTTGAGTTAACTAAGACTTGTGTGATGTCACTACTCACTAACTACTTCCTTCATGTGATAATCGGTTAAGACTTTTTTAAAGACCTTTCTTATTCCTTGTGTGCATTATAAATAAAAAAAAAACTGTGCATCTTTTCATTTTTAATAGTAAATTTTGACATACGAACATAAAATTATAATATTATAACAATTTTATAAGGGACCGTTTTTGTTATTTTGAATTCGGAACCCCAAATATTGCCAGCTGCGCTTGCGTCGCGAATAATAATATAATTAATGTCGATGTGTACACACCGTGCGATCGATCAAGATAATCACGGTTTCACTTTGTTTTGACTTCTCAATAAATTATGGCGATTGCAAAGTAAAACTGAATGTATTTTGACATTTACTAATGCAAGGTTCTTTCATATTTGTTCTACGTAATAGTACAGTTAAATGGTCAAAATCATTATTTTTTTTAATTCATCCCATAATTTTCTAAACGTATAATTATTACAGAACATCTAAACCTAAAACTGACGATTTTATGATCAAACAAAGTATCCAGGTTTTGTAATGAACATTGAACAAGACACAATATTTTTGATGTTCTCTCATTTTTATAGCTTTTTTGGGATTTAGTATTTCCTATCTGAAATTATGAATAATATAGCAAAACTTTATTTAGATATCATATACAGTAACGAAAGAATTTGGAAGTATTGGTAAGCTATTCTTTTTTGACCCGTCTTGGCGGGAGCGCTGCCGTGTCCCCAGATAGACCTAGCCTATAATTCTTATTCTATAATATATTATATTTTTATAACCATGGCAATTTTATTAAATAGTAACCACAGTTTCACAATAACATTTTTTTAATAAAATGTACGCACATAAATTAAGAAAATCTCCTCCCTTTTTGAAGTCGGAAGCTTTTGTTAAGTGCCAAGTTTAGTTTACAACTAATGGCGTATTCACGACAGAAACATTAAAACGTTAAATAATATCGACGCGAAGGTGATAAAAAAGGTCGGCAGTCGATAAAATATTTATATATTCGGCACAAATTATACGTTGTCATTACGTTATGATGTGTATCGATACGATATATTTTATTCATCGAAGGGCACGCCTCCGGAATTACTTTGCGGACGTGTGGTCTGTGCGATGATTTGATTTGTTTAAATTAATCATTTATTGATTTAAATTACTACACGCGAACGATTACACTTTAGGGCAGGCGATGGCGAATACCGATTCAATATGACAAATTATTTGTTTATGCTCGCAAACGTTGTATATGCTAAATATAATATTTTTAATATTTTTATTGATGTCTTCCTTGGTCTAATACTTAATGCATCCTATCGTCTAGGTAAAGTATTATTTTTTTCTATTTTTCAAGTCTGGCATAAATACTACAAGAGTAGAAATAAGAGTTTAGGTAACCCCAGTAAAGTTTTAAAAAATTACGTCCTTTACCTATCTACCTATTATATGACCTCAGGTCTTCGTATTTGAAATGGCCAAAACAATTTATTCAAAATTACAGACTTTCCGAAGTGCATAGATCAGAACTTAAATGTTTACACCTAGGTAGAGGGCATCGCAGTTATGGCTACAAAAAGACGCGAGTTTCTTGCCAGTTCTTCTCGGTACAAACCTGCCTTCCAACCCTGGTGGTAGAGTTTTGATTTTTCGTAAGAGCCTTTAAATGGGCCTATGTGAAAAATAAAGATTTCCTTTTTCATTTTCGAATTTCATTTTCATCAACAATTTTCGTCACTAAGTGGTGAGCGCTCTTGGTCATACATGCTTCAGCCTCGATAGACAAGAGGAGATGTGGTATCAAACTTCAAATACAACCACGTACATTTTTTTTTATTAGGATGGTTTATCGTAGGGATACATTGGACTGAAAAGTGAAATAAACAGATTAAATAAACAAATACTTACACTTAAAGGTTTAATAAATAATACTCCCTTGTCGAGCACGAAACTAAGTACAAGTCGAAAAAGAAGATTACGTCGTAAACGTTTGTCAGAAACATTCATTAATGAGACCGAGATGTCTTCATGTGAAAGTATGAGGGATGGAAACGAAAGTCAAGTGGAAACAAATACACAAAAAGAACATAAAAAGGAAGCAGAAACTATGACATCAAATATAAATAATAATGGCATATTACAAGAGATTAACGAGGAAAATAAAGATGATGGAAGAGATACAGAGGCAACAATACAAAAGAATCAGACTAAGTGTACCCCGGGTGATCCTGAAAGGAATAAACTCAAGGAATCTAAGGAAAGCAATAATATTAGTCGAAAAAGAAAATTAGGTCATAAAAAACTCTCTGAAACTTTTATCAATGACACTGAAATGTCTTCTTATGATAGTTCTAAGGACGGAAAGGAAACTCAAGCAGAAATAGAAGGACAAGAAGAACCATATTGTGATGTAAGAATATCGAATGTAAACAATGACGAAATCATTAAAGAGGCAATTAAAATCAATCAAGGGAACAATAATAAAGAAACATTGGAACATAAGAAAATAATTAATGACGGTAGCAGTAATGTTTATAAGAAAAAAGAAGACAAGACGAGAAAAAATAAAGTAATCATTATTAAATGATCAAACGAACTTACCAAGTGAAGTTCGATCTTGATTGTCCCATCTTCGGCGAAGAGATTTAATATTTTTTACTTGTAAGTAGTCTCCGCTACGCTTCAACCCACTCGCACGTAGTTTAGCATAAGAAAGAAAGACATAGCACGATTCCTACTTTCCTAGCAGCAGCGCCGGCTACGGACCTCATTTAGTTTAGAGAATAACAAGGCCTCAATCCTTTAATCCTTTCGGGTACCCATCTATAAATAATACAGACGGGGATGGGAGGGACCTTAAATCTCTTCGCCGAAGATGGGACAATCAAGATCGAACTTCACTTGGTAAGTTCGTTTGATCATTTAATTGTCCCATCTTCGGCTCCGAGATTTAATATTTTTTACTTGTAAGATGTTCAGAGCTAAAGGAAATGTTGGAGGAGTTCAAAATATAAAACCAAAAACAATTAAACTCGAATAAATAAATAAGGAGATATTTATTATGAAAATTAACATAAAAAAAATAATCTCATGGAATACAAAGAAAATAACTTAATTAGGTGAAACATTAAACAGTGCATTAACAAAACTTGAATCATCGTTATTTAAAGGTCTTTTATAGAAATTCGCAAAGGTTGCTGACTGATCTGACCAGGTAGCAGCCTTTCTTATAGTGTCTACACTAACACCTGCTCTTAGTGCAGCGGAAGTAGTTGCATGCCGAGTACTATGAGCACTAAATATTGTCGTATCAATGCCACTAGCTGTAAGAACTTGTTTTATCCATCTTCCGATGGTTTGGGACGAAGCAGGATGATAAGGTTTTTTAGTAGTAAGTATAAGTCTGTCATCGTGACTAGATCGGCAGGTCGAGGTCATAGTTGTATAGGATATTAGCGTATCCGCTGGACAAACGCTTGGTCGTTGCGAAAAATAAGGAAGCTCAAGTCTCGGTTGTGACCGGCCTATCCCTGATGTTTTAATAATATCAGTAATGGTTATAACAATCTTCTCACTGTTCATTTTTAAATTTGGGATCCTAATTAACGCTAATGTCTGACATCTTTGTCCTGTAGACAAGGCTAATAGAACTACTAGCTTTTTAGTGAGTTGTTCCAAACTAAGAGAGCTATTTGGATATAAGTTTGAAAGGTAATTAAGAACTACATTTGGATCCCAAGTGGTATCATACTTAGGAAAGGTTGGTTTAATTTTAAATACCCCTTTAAAAAACCTCTTTACTTGTTCATCTTGGCCCACCTTATTTGTAGAAATAAGAGATAAAGCTGAACGATGATTATTTAAAGAACCATAAGAGGATCCATTCCTTAAGCAATCAGCTAGGAAGTCTAGTAAGTCATAAACCCGAATATCAAAAGGATCCAAACCTTTAGTATTGCAATAGCCCCACCATAGTTTAAAGCTAGACGTATACTGAGACTTCGTACTATTCGACAAGGATGCGAGAATTGCAGTCATTGCTGATGGAGGGACTTGTTGCCTGGCGAAAGCTTGCCTGATAATATACTCGCCACCAGGGAAAGGCGCCGATGAAAAGGATGAATTTCTCTGAAATTAGAGGAAAGTAAATATTTGTTAGGAGGTATTATGAACATATTTTCATTTACCACAAGAGATTTATAAACCGGGAACCACGGTTGCGATGGCCAGTTAGGGACGACAAATATACCAGTAGCACGATCACTAATAACTTTTTGCAATGCCTTCAATATAAGTGAAAATGGCGGGAACGCATAAAAAAACATATTATCCCATTTAATTGTAAAAGCGTCCACGTTAAATGCGTAAGGATCTCTTTTCCAAGAAATATATTTTTTACATTTTGCATTTATCCTCGAAGCAAAGAGATCTATCTCAGGTTTGCCATACTTCTTCACAATATCTCTGAATGCATTGGAGTGCAATTCCCATTCATTATCAATATTCCTAGATTCAAAGTCAGCGTCGGTATTTTCAGAAGATTTGATATAAGAAGCAAAAAGAAAAATTTTTCGGTCTTCGCACCATAACCAAATTTTGCACCATAAGAAATATTTCACGCCACCCATTCTATTTATGTAGGTAATAGCGGTCGTATTGTCTATACGTAATAATATATGACAATTATAACACTTTTTAGCAAAGGACTTAAGTCCGAAAAAAGCGGCTAGTAGTTCCAAATTATTTATGTGGTGATGACGTTCATCACAATTCCATGAACCACCGATTCTTTCTCCTTCGCAGGCTGAACCCCATCCAATTAAAGAAGCATCACTAAAAATTTCAAGGTAAAAGTTGTTGGGCCTAATTGGATTTACTGTACAGAGGATGGATTTTTTCCACCACAAAAGATCATCATGAATATCAGATGGAATTTGCATTGTTTGATCATAATTTTCATTGTGTAACAATGCCAAATATCTAGCTCGTTCTAAAGATTTTGTATGACCCCAGCCATAAGCAACAGATCAGCAGTCAGAGACAGAGCTCTTGATTTCGTTGCCTCTTATCTGAGTGATCGAACACAAAGGGTATGCATAAATGACACAAAGTCGCAGGGTTGTTCCCCCAAAATGGGTGTGCCACAGGGTTCAATTTTGGGCCCTTTTCTGTTTTTAGTGTATATAAATGATTTACCGCACCATGTAGACGGTATTTGCGAAATAGTATTGTTTGCTGATGACACTTCTCTCGTTTTTAAAACAGATAAAAGTAAAGACAATTTTGACGATGTAAATTCTGCTATTGCGCACGTATCGCACTGGTTCACAGTTAACAATTTACTTTTAAATTCAAAAAAGACTAAGTGCATTGAGTTTGCACTACCAAACCTAAGAAATATAGTTAGCAACAAAAAGGTGATTGTGAATGGAGAAATACTAAAAATGGAAAACTCTACTGTATTTCTGGGGGTGACCTTAGACAATAAATTACAATGGGGCGCTCATATTGAGACTTTGGCAGGTAAACTTAGTTCAGCTGCCTATGCTGTGAGAAAAATTAGGCAATTTACAGACATTGATACAGCCAAGCTTGTTTATTATGCCTATTTCCACAGTGTTATGTCCTATGGTATTCTATTGTGGGGCAAAGCTGCTGATATTCAAACCATATTTGTATTACAAAAGAGAGCAATTAGAGCCATATACAAAATGAAGCCACGCGAATCTCTTCGCCAAAAATTTAAAGAAATAGGTATTCTTACAGTGGCATCTCAATACATTTATAATTGCTTACTATTTGTTCGTCAAAATATTAATAATTATAAGCAACGGATAGATATAAGTAATCGTCCAATTAGAAATGGAGGACATAAGTTAGTTATAGTGCCACACCGTTTGCGTAAGGTACAGAGGTCATTTGTGGGGTTGAGTGTACGCTTCTACAATATGATTCCGAAGTCTGTTTTGGACTTACCTTTGCACAGGTTTAAAGACACTGTCAAGAAACATTTAATTAATCATGGTTACTATACCATTGAAGAATTTCTTAACGACAATGATTCTTGGAATGATAGAAATATGCTTCCATCTCCTCACGAGATATCTTAAAAATATGTTATAATTTTTCATAATCTATAAGAAATCTTGTATTATAACAATGACATTTTTGAAAAGAGCAAGTGCCGAGTTTCTTGCCAGTTCTTCTCGGTGCAAACCTGCTTTCCGAACCTGGCGGTAGAGTTTTGACTTTTCATAAGAGCCTGTTATTTAGGCCTATGTGAAAAATAAATATTTTCATTTTCATTTTCATTTTCATTTTCAACAGCAGGGCAGGCTGCAGTGAGAGTACCTAAGTATCGAGCAAAGCTACGAACTGGAAGTTCTACAATACTCAACATTTCATTGGTGCGCAAAAGAATATCATTCTTTTTCTTTAACGGTAATTCTAAAGTCATATTTGTAGAATTTAGAATAAATCCCAAAAATTGACAAGTTTTACTTGGAACAAGATTACTTTTCTTATAGTTTATTACAAATCCAAGGTTAGTTAGACATTTTATTGTTGCATTAAGGTTTTTCATGCAATCTTCATAATTGTTACCAAAATAACAACTGTCATCTAGATAGAATACTGACTTATAACCCTGAGAACGCAGGTAAGCTGTAACTGGTTTCATAATTTTTGTAAAAGCATGAGGGGCTGAGCTTAAGCCGAAAGGTAAAACTAAGAACTCGTAAAGAGTACCCTCAAAGAAAAATCTTAAATATTTCGTGTGATTTTTGTGAATTGGTACCAAAAAATAAGCTACTTTCAGGTCTAGGTTTACCATATAAGAGTTTTTGGTCATCAATTTTATCGCAGTCCTAATATCCTCCATTTTGAAGTGACTTATGTTCACAAACTTATTAAGTTTCTTTAAATTTAAAATAAGACGTTTTTCACCGTTACTTTTAGGTACCAGAAAAATACTTGAGACAAATTGGCCCTTAGACGGTTCACATCTACGAATTGCTTGAGAATTTACTAAACGTGTTATTTCAGATTTAATAAAAGTCAAATCACTATTAGGCAGAAATATTTTTGGATAAGATGTTGGGTCCTGAACGGGTAACTGAGTGAATGGAATTTTATACCCAGAGATGCTATTAAGAACAGCTTTATCGTTAGTTATATCTTTCCAAGCTTCCATGAATAGTTTTAAACGACCCGAATGTACCTGTGAATTTATTGTTTCTGCTTCGCCGGCCTCGACTGCTTGTGACGTTGAGACGTCGATGGCGTCGGTGTTGACGCTTGGTGTCCGCGAGCAGCCTGCGATTGGTACGCTGTTGAACGGCGGCGGTATCCTTGCGTCGGCGTGACTTTGGCCCCCCTGCCGCGGGTCGGCTGACGCCCGCCGCGGTAGTTCGAGTATGTACGCGGCAGGGAGGGTTTGAAGTTTAAATCACTTGATGTGGCAGCTGAAGACTGAATTAGTTTCCCGGTTTTTTGGATGCCCCGTGAGGACTTGATAAAATCTCCCAATTTTTCTCCAAACAAATGACTGTCCCTTTTCCGATTTTTAAATGGATCAAGAAAACTTTTGTCGACCATTGGCGTTACTAGTGAGCGTCTGGTCTCTGTCTCCAAATAATGTGAGTCAGCAATCAATTTACTCGTATCCGAAAGATTTCTCAGAATCGCCGGTGCATTTATTGGCTTAGTGAGCATGTCCGTCATTGTCTGGCTGAGCAATGTAAGAGCACATGCCAGCTGGTTTTGTTTTTTCAAAACGCGTGAATCTCGATTCCGGGCAGACTCATTCAGCATTGCTCCAATTTCCGGGTTCAGAACGGGGGGCTTCACAAGTGGACAGTTTTTAGGGAATAAGCATTTTTTTAATAGCTCGTCCTTTACCTCCTTTTTAAGTCCATCTTTAAGGATAGGTTCCCATCTCTTTGCTAGGTCTTCATATATATCTGGGCCCCACTCATTTGACTCAGGCTCGAAATCCCCTAAGGCGAGTAAGAGCTCTGGGTCGGCAGGCGGTACATTTATAACCTCTGTTGATTCCGGTACTGTAGATGCTGCCGCCGCCGCAGGTGGTGATGGCGGGGGCACAACGTCGCATACTTCTGGCTCGACCGAATCAGTATTATGCGGAATTTCCACGACAGAACGTAACTTTTGAGCTGTGGACTGGTGGGACCGGGGCGAGGATAGCAGTGATTCCTCGTCATCACGCATCTCCTGATCATCTGGTTTGCAAAAAAATAAAAGAATGGTTAATATCTCGTATTAACTCGTAACATAGTGCTATTGGTCAATATCTCGTATTGACTCGAAGCTTCTAAATCTACGGTCTAATATCACGTATTAGATCAGAGATAATAATTACTTTAAGTATTCAAGCAATAGTCGGTATAGAAACAAATGGAATATCTTTTCATTACAAACCTTCACTATCCGAATGTTGGCGTCGTAATTTTTCCTCATATTTTTTAATCTTGTTTCGCCATCTTTCTTCTTTATTATGCCTTCTTTTTGGCATGGTAGGTAACACACAAATACAGAACACAACACACAATTAAACACTGAAATATTTTTATGATTTTTACGAGTATTAATTACTACGTGCGGTAGGCGCGCGCGCACGAAAACGAATGAGGTCCGTAGCCGGCGCTGCTGCTAGGAAAGTAGGAATCGTGCTATCTCTTTCTTTCTTATGCTAAACTACGTGCGAGTGGGTTGAAGCGTAGCGGAGACTACTTACAAGTAAAAAATATTAAATCTCGGAGCCGAAGATGGGACAATTGGTGATCAATATGGGAAAAATGTTGGAGAATTATTGGGAAATCTCTTAGGACCGCAGTACCAGGTAAACAGCTATATAAAACCTGGAGCTGACTCTAAAGAAGTTCTGAATTCATGGAAAGATGAAATATCTACTTTAAATTTTAGTGATTGTGTAGTAATTTTAACCGGTGCAAATGATCGCAACCCATTTAATTTTAAGTTTAATGTTGCAAGCTGGGTTGCCTCGTGTCTTAACACAAATATAATAATACCAGAGGTGCCTAGAAATGATTGCCTAAATTTATCAAAGTTTTTTTTTTTTTTTTTTTTTTTTTTTTTAAGTCTCAATAGTTGTTTTTGAGACACAATTTTTCCCCCGGCGAAGATTCCCCGGAGACTTTTTTTAGAATTGGTGTTTGCTACTAAAATAAGGGGGGACAAATCAATATTATATTATGAGTGTTGTGTTTTATATTTTTATAATATAATTCAACAACTCCATTATGTTGTTTTGTCCCTTGAATGATAAATTTATCAAAGTTAAATTATGAACTAAAGTTTTTATGTAGTAACTTTAAACAAGCAATATACTTGGACATGGATTACAGTAGATTTATTCCTCGGAAATATTACTTTGCTTTAAAATTATCGAGATCATTACTTAAGGAAATTCTAAGCATTGACTATAAGCAAAAATACTTGAATTATATGAAAAGTGTTGTTGAGACTCGTGACAACCATGGATCATCATTAAAATATGATAAGGCATCACAGACAGAATCACTTATACCAGATAAATGTGATGTAGCATCTCAGATAGATTTTGTAAATGTAAACAATATGGGTGTACCAATAATACAAAGTAATGATCCTGATAATACAAGAAATTTTTTTCGTAACCAACCGTCTGTATCTACTGCATCAGAATATTAATGGATTAATTAATAAGGCAGACCTACTGACTGTATGTTTATCAGAACTTGATGATGATAATAAACCAGTTGGTATTCTATGTATAACTGAACATAATATGAATCATGAAGACATTCAACAACTTTACATACCGAATTTCAAACTTGTCTCACATTTTAGTCGAAATAATAGAAATGGTGGAGCTTGCATTCTAACTGAAAGTAGTATTCAATGTAAAATAATCTCGGAAATAGAAGCGCTCTCTATCAGTAACGTTGTTGAATGTTGCGCAATTGAACTCATAAATCATGGCATCATTGTAATATGCATGTACCGGGTACCAAACAATTCCAACAAAGAGATTGGTGAGTTTATGAAAGTTTTACAAAATATCCTACACGGACAGTGCTTCAAATCAAAAAAAAAAAAAATTGTTGGTGACTTTAACATAGACACTCTAAAAACAAATACTTTCACTAATAATTTAAACCAACTGTTGACTAGCTATGACTTAAAAATTCAATTTAATAACCCAACCAGGTTGTCTAGTGGTACGTGCATAGACAATGCATTCCATAATATTTCAAATGTTAAGGGTGAAATACGAGATTTTGCACTCTCGGATCATACAGCTCAATTGCTAGAAGTTCCAGTAGGTAAGCAAAATGCAGTGACACACAAGTTTATATTTAGACGTGATTATTGTGCTGAAAACATTAAAAAATTTGTGGAGTGCTTGAACTCTTTATCGTTTTCTGAGGTGTTTTTATCAGATGACGCAAATGACGCCTTTGATTATTTTCTTGACATTTATAAATTATTTTATGATTTATGTTTTCCAAAAATTTAAATAAAAATTTCATTTAAAACCAGGCCGAAATGGATAACAAAGGGTATCAAATTGTGTAGCATAAAAAAAAGAAGGTTACTATGGAGCTTTCGTAAGAATCCTAGTGAAATAAATAAAAATGTTCTTAGATTATACAGCAAAAGATTAAAAAAGATAATTGATTTGACAAAAAAATCACAGAATAATTATTACATAGCTAAGTCGCAAAATAAATGCATCGCGACGTGGAGGATAATCAAAGGTAAAAAATCAAATATTCCTACTAACAAAATTGATAAAATTAACCATAATGGGCGTGTTATATCGAATCCCGAAGAAATAGCTCAAACCTTTAATGATCATTTCATAGATATTGCACATGAAGTTAATATTAAGAAGGACAAATCTAGTGTTCGTGTAAGCTATAATAAGTCGTCATCCATGTTTATGTCTCCAGCTACGTCAGTGGAAATCTTTCAAATAATAAAGTCTTTAAAAAATACTCAAAGCACAGGATACGATGGTATAACTACAAAAATAGTTAAAGCAACGTCTTTTTCTATTTCTGGCATTTTATGCCGCATAGTGAACTTAAGTATAGAGGAAGGTAAATTTCCTGAAGCATTAAAAGTGACAATAATTAAACCTTTGTTCAAAAGAAATGATCGGTGTGATGTTGCTTGTTACCGTCCTGTTGCATTGACGACAATATTTGCTAAAGTTTTTGAAAAAGTTATTTATAAGCGTTTAAAAAATATCTTGAAGATAATGAAATACTTGTAAAGGAGCAACAAGGCTTTAGAAAAAAGAAGTCAATAAACTTGGCGATATATGACTTATTAAATAAAATTATTAATTGTATAGATAGAAAGATACCAGTAGCAGCATTATACATGGACATGACTAAGGCATTTGACTTTGTCGATCACAAAATTTTATTACGCAAATTAGAACAATATGGCGTACGAGGAACAGTTCTAGATCTTTTCCAGTCGTACCTAACTAGCAGGTCACAGATAACAGAAATAAGTAGAGTTTGCCCTAAAAGTCTCACGGAAACAATTTACCAGTCAACTGCAAGATGTGTTCGATACGGTGTTCCCCAGGGAAGTGTTCTTGGGCCACTTTTATTTCTGTTATACATAAATGACCTACCGACAGTGACAAAACAACCAATGGTACTTTTTGCAGATGACTGTACGGTAATTTATGAAGGACATAATTTAAATAATTATGAAGCTGAAATCAATGAATCCCTTAACCGAATTATAAAGTGGTTGGAAAATAACAATTTAAATATAAACATGGAAAAAACAAAAATTATGAATTTCAATTGGAATAGTTTTCAACTAGCAAACTGCAACATTAACTATATGGGTAACCAAGTTAAACAAACAATGGAAACTACATTCTTGGGGGTTATTGTTGATGATGATCTCAATTGGAGAGCACAAGTTGAAAAGACTTGCAATAAATTAAGTTAATTTTCCTATGCTCTCTATAAGTTAAATAGAATAGCTAATGAGCAGGCACTGCGCATAGCGTACTTTGGCTATGCTGAAGCAACCCTTAGGTATGGGATTATGTTTTGGGGAAATTCGGTGGAAAGTGAAAAGGTTTTTAAGGCACAAAAAAGTGCATCAGAGCGATTCGTAACCTCCAGTGGACAGACACATGCCGACCGCATTTTAAAGAATTGAAAATACTTATGTTCCCGTCACTTTACGTTTATGAGATAGCTGTGTTTGTCCACAGTCATAAGTCATTGTTTGAAAATTTAAATAATAGGAGGTATCCCTTGAGGCTGCGAGTCCGACCTTCTAGGACGACAAAGAAGCAAAAAAGCGTTATTTGCCTTTCAGTCATCATTTACAATAATTTACCGGATAACATAAAGAAAATTGAGGATCTAGTTAAATTTAAAAAATCTCTTAAATTGTTTCTTATTAATAAAAGTTATTACTCAATAAAGGAATATTTTGATGACAGAAATAAATAGGCACCAATTATGTACGAATTTCAGTTATTTGACATACTAATTATTATAATCGGGGTATATTTTAAATAATATTATTGAATTATTTATGACATTTTATTATTAGAATTTCACAGTTATTTGACATACTAATGATTATAATCTAGGTACTAATTGTTTCTAATTATGTTATTGACTTTTTTGGACATTTGATTAATATTATAATTATTGTGACGAGATGGCGTCATAAGCTGATTTTGTTAATAATTATTTAAGTATAAGATTGATTTTACTTTTCTCCCTTCTGTATTAATTAAAAGGTCACTGCATATTGTTTCTCCTATAATTATAATTAATAGTTGTAAGGTGTTATAAGATTAATATTATTGTAACCTATTATTGCATGCCATAAGGTAGAACTTGTCTGAACTTAAAAAATCTACTTAAGATCTATGTACACCAAGTTTCGCAATAAATATAATAAATGAAACGAAAAAAAAATGAACATTTAGTCCAGATTTTATTTTTTGATTTTTATTTTTAATATTTTTATTACAAACATTGCAATCTAGTCACAAAGTAAGCGAAAGCTGGTGCTATAAGTACTAGCTAACTGATAAATAAACATACATATCAATATACATAAATATAATACGAGTATATTGAAAAACACCGAGACACTAGAAAACATTCATGCTCATCACACAAACATTTTCCAGTTGTGGGAATCAAACCCACGACCTCTGACGCAGACGGCATCACGATCGCTACCGCTACGCCATTAGGTCGTCATAGATTGCAGCCTACTAAAAACCTTACAAAAATATTTAGGGGAGCGGTGAAGGCTATCGCATTCAACATGGCTACGGCTGCGGAAACTGTTAAAGGAATCGCATCCGATGATCGATGGAACGATAACCGCGCAATTAGCCGCGTGAGGCGTTTACTGCGCGGGCGATTATTTTAATTCGCATTTTTACTGCACGTGACCTTTAATTGAGGACGATACGAGAAGTGCCTTAAAGTTTTGCAAGCTTCGCTAAATGCAGCAATCTTGACCTTAAGGAACCATACTGAGGGTAGCCAGGCGTTCAGTTCTAACTGGACAAAATTCGCTTTTTACGCATAATCCTACTATCAATGATTTTACGAAGTTCGATTAACGAAGCTCATTGTTACTTGTGAAGATACAAGTGTTTATGTAAATTAAGTTTATGTATAAAGACGGCTTCATGGTATTGATAGGACAACAAAAAATACGACAAAACTCTCGAAAACCGTCAAAATCGTCTATATTTTAGTTTTTGTTAAAGTTCAACGGTTATCAGTATGTCGATCTATATTATCATAATATTGTCATCTTCATGAATATCTTCATCATTTTAGTATTTACGTTAAACAAATGTCGTCGGTTTACCGCTGCCGAAAATGCTTGTTTTGCCGCCAGCAGTAGGACCGTGATGTAGGTCGCTCAGCAGCTACCTATATAGATTTTGTTGTTGGAAATCAAAAGTTGCACGAAAAAGATTTACGTAAATCGTTCGGATATACATTGTACTTATCCTCAGGTTTCTTATCGGTGATTTATGATCAAATTTTAGATCTAGATCAAAACTTACCTGAGAAGAACTAAGAACGAAATCAATATCCAAGTGAAGACATCATGACATTTTGAGTATCTTTATGCTTTAACGCAAATAAGTCTCACATACGTATTTACTTCCAGCCAGTTTTAGGACGTAATAATAACCGTCGAGTTTTACTACGTTTATGGTAACCCTACACAGCATCAGACATCAGCAATGCAACTGATGTTTTTTGCCCGGATGACTGTTGTGGCAGTCATTCCCGGGGACATGTAGCCGTCTACATGTTAATCTTAGTAAGGTTCGACAGGCACCCGCTACTAACTAATGAGATACTTAATTTTAACTAATACGGGGCAACCAGGACCCCAATGAGCGAGTTTTTCAATCAATATTGTAGACTTTGTTAGTTTTATTTCGTTCTAGTATTGTTATGATCTTGCATTTTTTTATATTATAAAAAGAAAGAAGAGCCGAGCAAGACGTTTACGCTGTGCTAATAAATTAAAATAAAAACTATCAAGTGTTACTGCTGTGGTACCTACCTGGAAGATATCTGTAAGATAATGGTGCAAATTCGGTTGTGCTGTGTGCAGTTAGCTTTGATTTAACGCGTCTAAAATACCTTGGTATCCTTTCCCATTTTGAAAAGGATTACGATATTTTTAGACGCGTCAAATTAATTTAGTTTAGAGATTTTGCACAACAGAATTGTAGACTTAATTAGTATAGTTATGGTCTTGGATAAATGCTTGAGTTTAATTCGGCAGAGTAATTCATAAACCATAAACCTGTTCTAAGTTCTAACGCGTGTGAAAAATATAACAAGTATGTATGTGTATAACTACATACCTACCTGGCTTGTTAATATAATTAGTATTTAATAGTTTCGGAACGTGTGGCATGCAGTCAAGATATTAAATATAATTGACGGCATATACCTGGTATTATTTCTACATATTTCTAGAAAAAAAAAACATACAATCTGAGGTTGTTTCTATAGAGACGCGGGGCGTAGCGCGGAGCGTATTGCGTTATATCATACGAAGCGGTGACAGAGACAACATTTGCTGATGTATAACAATTGACATCCCAAAATTTGATCTCCGATAGACAATTGGGTATTACACTAGTTTTGAATTTATAATAAAATTAAAAGCAGGATAAAAATAATGACGTACACTGAAAAAATATTAAAATCCAAAAGTAAGGTGTGACGTTACAATTCAATGTCTCTATCTCTGTTTAATCAAAAATATTTAATACTTATAACTTTTTGTTATTTGAAAAGAGGAGCCACTGGATTCAATCTGAGCAGGTTGGCGATCTCTTCGTGAGGTGCTTCGGCTGACACAAACATACGAACATACACTTAACACTACATTTATGTTTGATTTAGGACATTAGCGTTATTGGAAATTTCGCATTACGCTCCGCGCATCCTAGGAAGCGGCCTGACATATCAGCTATCAATAAGCATTTAAGAGCAATATCGAGAAACATAACAATGGGCGAGCGGCAAATCAAAATAAAACAACGCATCCATTGATATTTATACAATTCATTCAAAGCCATAAAATCCAAGTGACGATAAATCGAAACGGGGTTCCGATAAATAAAATAACATCACAAAAATCGAACCAAAACCCAGTAGCTGCGACCTGTCTCTCCAGCCTCCGACGAGAGGTACTTACGAACAAAACGAATCTCGAGATTTATTGTGAATCGATCTCGAAAAGAAATCGAATGCAGCGGTAATCTCTTCGTCATCTCTGTCTCCCGTATAGCGCTGTCCCGCTCTCCATTCAATCTTGATATTGGTGCGAGATAGAAATTGATCTTTTGATAGACTAGTTGAGGACTATGACTTCGCTTATGTGGTTTATGAGAATGTTCAGAAGAATTATACTTTTGAATTTATTTCTGCCGTAAAATACCCTTCATTGAGAGACACGTCTTGTTTGGGAGACAGTGGTGCCAATAAATTGTATTGCACGAAATCTCTTAACTAATTTGACGAGTCTAAAAATAGTGCTATCCTTTTTCATGGGAAGCATTTTTAAGAAGACGCCACTATTTTCAGACGCGTAAAATTAGTTTAGCTGTCCCGTTTCCCGATTTTGTTGAAGCGTGGGCAGCGAAATATTGCGTTTACTATAAGTTGTCATAAAGGCGAATTTGCGTAACTTGTCTTTGCGTCTTTCCTGCCACTTACAACCCGGGTGCCAAATCAAGAGTGAATAGGCATCTTCTAGGCAAGCGCTTTCCACCTTAGACTGTATCATCACTTTCCATCAGGTGTGATCACAGTCAAGCGCTGGCCAATATAGTGTAAAAAAAACTCGTTTATTCCTAACTCAATTAATCCTGACACAAAACTAAACATCAACATTCAAACAGACAGACACTGTTTTTATCGCACGGGGCACATAGTGAGAGATTAGTATGATGATGAATGAAAGATTCACAATGAGCAACGCGCGGGCGATTAGACTTCGTTTCGTTCGATGCTAGTCGAGTGTGAGTCGGGGTTTATAACGAGTTTTGGCTCGTGGCTCATGACTGGCACAATTGGGTCTCTTTTTTGTTGTTGACGAGATACCAAGTTAATAATAAGTTGTATGTCGTGTCATAAAGTAGTATGCAGGACAGATTAATTTGTTTTGCTGTAATCCGCTACTTGAAAAGATTCTGTATGGTACAATATGCAGGAACACTGCCCGCATGAAACACCACACACAATTTTCCAACACTTTCTCTACGATTTCGCATTGTGAAGTCAACATCTCCTGAGGATGTCCCGGTTCGGGACGAAACGTGCGTCGAAGAAAGTGTTGGAAAATTGTGTGTGGTGTTTCATGTGGGCAGTGTTCCTGCATATTGTACCATACAGAATCTTTTCAAGTAGCGGATTACAGCAAAACAAATTAATCTGTCCTGCTAATTATGGATTTCCGCAAAATAACGCCTGCTTCCATTCAATATATAAAGTAGTATGGTAATCTACTATTTATCAAGGAGTAGAAAGTCGAAGGTACATAACCCGTGAAGAAGACAAATATTAAGCGTGCCCAATTGTGGGACATAAAAAGAGTTCAAGTGATCAACTAACTTTTTTTAAATTGTTTTAGGCTGATATATGTTTGACAAAATATAAGAAAAACTATAAATACATACGTACTGAAAAGCATAATAAAATTCTCTTCAATGACGAATAACCAACAGTAATTTTAAGAACTTCTGATGATTAATTAGAATATATTTTTTTTACTTAATATGGCTAAACCGATTTATAACTCTAATCGAAATAAAATAAACCGCGATCGCATTTATACAACAACAGTTATATTCGCATATCATTAATGAAACTTTTTTATATTATAATTATGGTCCATAAAATTTTATAAACTTACACATAATTAATTATATTATGACCAAATTCATATATCAATAGAATATGTCAGAATACTATTTAGCATAGCATTAAATCAATATAAGAATGACATTAAATTTTCTAGTGTTGTAGAAATATGTACGAAACCTTGCCAAACTAGTCGACCCGGTCAAACCGCCTTATTAGGGGACTTTCACACTAGAGATTATAGCAAGCTGACATAAAAAGCAAAGCAAGCTGACATGAAAAGCAAAGTGACCAGAACAGATTCCTCACTCTTGAGACATGTTGGACCAAACCATGCTTTAGAAGAAGATTTAGTAAGATATGCGCAGTATTATAAAGTGTCATACTAATTCATCTGATAATATAACAGACTGAACTACAAACAAAATGATGATATAGTTGAATAACTCGGTAATGCCTCTATCTTTCTCTAATGTATAAAATTCTCTTACCAATCTTTGTTACCAAATTCCTCCGAAACGGTTTCAACGATTGTTATGAAATTTTCATTGGATGACCGGTAGGTCTGGGAGCAGGTTGGCATCTATTTTTAATATCCCTAAACGGCAAAACAACGTTTGCCGGGTCAGCTAGTACCTCATTAAAAACCAACGCTTTTTTATTTTATTTATAAACTTGAACCTGTTTTCATAGATGTAACATTTTAGACCTGAAAGTAAACTTCTGCAATGTAATAACAGAGTCAATCCAACATAAGGTATTCCCGTATCATACCCACTTGCATCTAACATGGTCGTGGTGAGGCATGTGGGTCCATCATGTCGGCAGCCGCGTCGGTTGCTGCGCTGTCGAAATAGAAGCGAACTGCGTGCGCGCAGATTGTTTACGTCTCAGATACAGATAGATAAGTGCGTACGCGAGATTACTAGCTGACTGAGGAAATGAGTGGACATTACTACAGTAATATTGGCGTGATTTTTTGGATTATTCCAATCATCTATCTACATTCCTAATTTCAGTCAAATCGTGTCAATATAGTTTTGGCGTGGAGGAGTAACAAATATAGACACACATACAAACTTTCGTCTTAAATGATTATAAGTAGGTATGACCCTCTAACTTACAGATATGTACCTATTTGTATATAGAAAACGTCAATATTTGAATAAAATTGGATTTTTAAATAATTATAATGGTGATACTCAATTCGCAGCTTAAAAGTCAGTGTGTGATCATTTTTTATGACAAACTTCACCAATAGTGTACTCTGCAGTGGCTTATCTCTATTGAGAACCGAACTGAAAATAACGCTCAAAAAGTTCTCATACTTACCGAAATCTTCGTTCCGCCCATATCCTATTATAGTGTAAACTAGACCTAGGTATGTCGTATGTATATACAATATACATATGTAACAAACTGACGATAAGCTCTTCTGAGAATAAAATTAAAAATAAAAAAAACCAAAGATGTTGTATCAGTTTTTTGTTTTGTAAATTAAACATTGTTACTTCGCTACCTTCTCTAGTAAAGCTTTATAACAATGAACCCACTGTTATAATATATTCAACACATTTTTCTAATTATTTTAACTTCGACATATAATAGGTATACCAACCTGGGTGCATTCAAGAGAAGAGTGAATAGGCATTTTCTAGACAAGCGCGCTCCAACCTAGACCTCATAATTTCTGTCCATTAGACATGATTGTGGTCAAGCGTAAGCCTATACAGTAAAAAAAGTACAGACTAAACTAAAACTACGAGTAAAGTATAATCTTGTACGATGTCTTATCCACACTAGTGTCTGCCACAAGTCGCCATACTGGTCAGTCATCAGCACCGGACGACCTTCCTCGGCGACAGGTCACCAGTCACCGGCCGCCTGTCAACTAATGGAACGGCTTTTGAAACTGCTTCTGCACTAACACTAGCCATGCCTGAACCACGGAACACCAAACATTACCCTTACAGGTACAGAAGAATCACTACGCAGAATGATTTAAGGAATACCGACTCTAGTTTGACACAATACGACACAATTCTGGTTGCAACAGCCCATATTTTCAAAACTTTTGTTAAAGTGCATCTTGCCACTCTTTGTAACTCTATCTCTTCCGATACACTGTTGACTAACGACTTTGTCTGCCTTTATTTTTGTGTGTAGATGCTATGGAATGTATCAAAATATTTTGTCATCCGTTTTAATATGGACATAAATAAAGAAATCGGCTCAATTCAGACATCCATACAAAATTATCATTAATACCGTTAGATTTTATAACCATCAGAATCGAAAAAGGAACCCTTTTAAAATGTTTTGTACATTAGGTCGATGATGATACTAATAAGATGTCCATGGTTTTTCCGATTGTGTGTGTATGCTGCAACGCCTTTGCTGCACTGAAGGAAGCTATGTCTAATGGGAACCACCGCAGTGTCAGATACCTAAATGTTTTGATTTGAAGCTTGACGAGAACAAGGCAGTGCATCATATTATGACATTGTAATGCAGTCCTGAACTGGACAGTGGACACACTAGCATCTACACATAAGCAGATGTGAATATCTTGCTCATCTCATTGTTTTTTGCTCAAAAATGTGTTACTCTTAAGTCGAACATTGAATTAAAAAAATTGCTGTTAAAAGTAAAATCCTAGCAAAATCGTGTATCGATTTCTATTGCGCATTTTTATAGTGCTGTCCTCAATTAGTTTGTAACGGCGAACGGGCCGGAGTACGGAAAGCATTATCTGTGACCTCAGCTAATAGTGCTAATAGGTAGACACAGGGAGATTCTCAAAAACGTAATGGCCCATAAATCACGCCGCTCCGCAATTAGCTGCGATCGCGATAATCGTTCGCGGCACGAACGATTCCCCAAACTATGTGGCGAAAAATGCGTTTTACGCACTAGCGACTTTTAGTTTTCAACAGTATGTAGACTGTATGTCTACGTGGAAGATTCTCTTCAATACAAGGACAATTTTCTTTTTTCGAAGGACGATCTTAAATACAAATTAGAAGGCGATATCGCTATGGTGTCTATGGACTCATCTAGCACAGAGATCGAGAATGTTTTGCTTTAACTAAGAATCTTTAAGGCTAGGTACTTGGGAGCTTCGACATACTTAAAAACCCCTCTTTATGCAGAATCAGAATCCAGAGTGAGAGTAGAAGAAGAAAAAATAGTTCTAATGAGGGCAATACATTACTGAGTATTGAAGCCCGGGGTAGGAAATGATGGAATAATGCCATCCACTGAAGGAGAATGAAGGATTACAAGGATAGAGAGCTAGGCATGTTCCGCGAATATCTAATTTTTTTGTTTAGCGACATGTCTGGAGTGTACTTAGTCCTATAGTATAGCAACTAGCGAGATAACTAATCGCAGAACTGAAGCTTAGTTTCAACACTTCATTAGATAAGTACTTGATGATTGCTTTGCGTCGATCGTTGCGTTAGCTGGTCCAAATTGATATCCGGATGTGTGGGTTGATTCAAGCGGAACCAATATTTAATTTTAAACCGTAGTTATCTTCGAAATTAACGCGCGTTTGAATATTAAACTAGGTACAGGCTAGGTTAAAAAAGTCCTTTCTAAAGAAAAAGAAGAAAAACTCTTTATGGCACCCACGTTTAGAAAAAATAATTACTAAACATAAATAACAACAAAAACACATTGCGGTATGCAGAAGCCTATCTCTGTAAGAAATCTATAGATAAATACCATAAATTAAGACCTAATAAGAACTTAGCTGTACAAGCATATTTTATGTATGCAAACCCTAATTCGACAATAAATGAGTTAAATTAAAATCAAGGGACACATCTATCAATAAGGAATACAAACGAAAATCAGAAGTCAAAAGATAACAATATTATGCAGGCTCAATTTTAAGGGGTTTAAAATGTATAAATGAATCAAAGGACCGCTCGGGCGCTGCATTCGAAATAATTTATGTTTATATATGCAGAAATGTACAAAATGACCCGTTTACGACGCTCGTAATGTCGGGAGGTGTTAACAGGTCTTAACGCCTCTAATTATATTGATTTACAAACCAAATAGACCTTCTCTCGCCGTCTCTTTATTACCGATCGCGGGACGATTGGGGTTTTGTAACTTTCTTTGTATATTTTGTGGTCACTCGAGTCTTTTATTGTGGTCACGTGTGGTCGTCGCTTGAGATTTTTATTGCAGTATAATGTATATCATTATGTATGTTTATCTACGCTCATTGCTTAAAGTTCGAATTATAAAATCGAAATGTGTCAAATAATTACCTACTTTATTCACAGACTTCTATAATTATTAAAAAGTTATTCATAATAACATCGCTCTACTATGGAAATATTTAAAGAAAGTTGTATAATATCCATAACGATACACGGCTCTGGACTCCTGTATTTGTATCTGGGGTTTTGAAGGAATTGATTACAGTACCGCTATCGGCAATACAACGGTTAACGGTTACAATTATTATCTGGGGTAGGTAATATTTTCTAAGTAATATTTTTTTAAGTGAATCCACAGACAACATATAGTTGGTAGTCATTGCCGAGAGTATAGATGGGCCATGATTGACCATAGACAACAACACAATGTCTAACGTTCCGCGTAACGTTCCACCTGGGCCTGTGATTATGATTATGATTACGATTACGATTACGACTACGATTACGATTACGATTACGATAACGATTACGATTATGACGTTATCTCGTAAATCTATCGTCCGTAAACCGACTTTACAGACAACTAATTTTTTTTGTTACTTAGTCAAAACTTTGCGCTGAAAAATGTCTAGTAGTGAAACCTACTAAAGAAAATTTCACTCCACCTGACATCTTAGTAGTTGCAATGATTTACGACAAAAGTTAGCAAGATTTTATGATTTGGATTTATGATAATAATATGAGCGTAGATAAAGTAGTGTATGAAACTCTACATAATTAGGTATTAAAACACTCGTGTGATACTATTAAAAAACTCGCCTGCGGCTCGTTTTTTAAACTCACACTCGTATTTTAATACCCCCCATTATGTAACCGTTACATAAACTACTATTTTTATTGTTTTACTACATTTTGTACCTTCTTCAGCTTTCTATCACAGATGTATCTGTAGGATCCATGTTGTGTGGTTAACATCCTAACAACTAGTACAAAACATTTTAATTTCACGTTTCAGTCTGAACCAAAGCTAAAGAAATTCACAAGTTTGGCATTTCATGAAAGTTATCGGGATGTTTCTTATACCATTACTTATTGGATTGACTTTGTTTTCTGAATTTTATAACACACTTTAAATCCTTCATTTTTAAGCCTTCATGAGATAGGTAAGTGGCAACAATTGATGGACAGACTAAGAGTGTGGCAACCAAGTAATTCTATATATTTTTTTTAGTTTTAAAATACGGAGCCATAAAATGTAATAATTTTATAAATCTTCTTACGAAATAAATGTCGAAATTAAGGTCAAGGTGCTTTATCAGTGTATCATACTCTTCTAAACTGCTTTGTGAAGGTAAACCTTAAGCTCATCATTTTGAATTGCTTAGCAATTTGGTTTTAAAATGATTCAAATAGGTATCTAACTACTTTACTAAACTCAACGTTTTTAAGTTTTTTTGTTATTCATCTTAGAACTCTCTCATCATCATCATCGACATTCTCTTGTAGTCAAAAGTTCTAGTCATTTACTACGACGATAAGCTAATAAAATCTGTATCATATTTTGATTACCTAGCTATATCAAAATAAATACATAAAAATATTAAATCATATAATAAGTGGTACCGCTTGTTCGTTAGGTGGTTATAAAGTTTCTAATTAAAAATTTGCAATCAAAACAAAAAACGTACCATCATATTATTTTGAATGAAAACATAGTAGCCCTATTAATATAATTAAAGAATAGTAATAGAAATGCAGATTGCAAAGTCCGATTAAAAAAAAATATTAAGTCGATTGCGTACAGTATACAGTAGTTATGGACTTAATTAAATGCACTCACAAAATACAACGTCACTAAGAAGCGGCAAATAAGACAAGTATCCAAGACAGGTTCAAGCGATGGAACCTTTGACTGAGACGACCATTAGAAACTAATGGATCGTCAATAGATAATTACAATAAATCACAGTTTGATACCACTTTACGGCTGCCTGGTGCGCGAGTAATGGTACCGGCCGACTGTTACCGCGTATGCAATGTATTAAATACATTTTAACAGATTTTTAATATGGAAATATGTTGATGCCTGCAGCTGGAAAATATTAAAAAATAACCCACAACGAAATTTTGTTTAAGTGTAAAGATTTTTATTAAAACAATTTTGCAAAATTTCTACTATCCTTACTATAAGTATTGTTGACCTTTCGCGCCTTCGGCTTGGATCCACAACCAACCGGGCTGGTGAAGAAATGACATACATTTTGTTCTTGTATCGAAATGCATTATTAAAAATCTATTTTCAGTAGTTGATGAAATTTAGGGAAAATGGTGACGCTAAGTGCAAACTAATAATATTTGTACCCAAAGAGCTAAAAGGTTTTCTGTATACAAACATGGAGTAAGGAAGAAATTAAAAAATTGGTTGCCTGTAAAGTCGGTTTACTGACGATAGTTGAACGTGACAACGTCTTCTTTGTCGCTCGTTCCGCGCTCGCGAGGTAACGCCGGTAACGCCGCATGAGCGAGGTAACGCCGGATGAGTCATGTTTTTTCGTGCGTGCAACCGGCTCTATCGATTTATAAGACATTGTCACGTCAAAATTGGTTGTCTGTAAAGTCGGTTTACTGACGATAGTTGAACGTGACAACGTCTTCTTTGTCGCTCGTTCCGCGCTCGCGAGGTAACGCCGGTAACGCCGGATGAGTCATGTTTTTTCGTGCGTGCAACCGGCTCTATCGAATTATAAGACGTTATCACGTCAAAAACTTCTCACCAAGAAAACGACTGCATGCGAATTTGACCAAGTTTGTTTTATTAAAAAATCATGAGATGCGTCACATTACATTGCATACACTTGCTTACACGGACCAGTCTGCTCCCTCCTTAAACTTTACTTAACGTCGCACCGTTTAACCTTTAGCACGCATAGATTTCCACTTTTTATTATAATTCCGCAATAAAACAGATACAACAGATAATAAAATGGCGACACCGCTAAATTATTGGTCCATTTAATTTTACGCACGCATTTTGGCGTTTTTACGTTGAACAGAATACACTCAAATGTATGATATAAACAACTAACGAGATATATTTTTAAGCAAGCTACATCATAATTATCACGTTGATAATCAAATAGTGGACGACCTAGACCTGTATTTGTTTAATTTCGTATATACAATATGATTATTAATTTTATATCGAAAGAAATAGACAGTAATTGGTGGATATAGTTTACCACTGTTTTTTATTGCATTCGGTCTACAAGCAATTTTAACAGACTTCATTGATTGAGACATGTCTTATATTTCTAGTACGGGAAATCACATTTTTTTTATAAAAAAACATAGTTTCACTTAGCTTAGTGCGTCTCTTTTAGAACTTAAACTTACTTAGCGTTAAAAGAGTTTTTTACTGGTGGTAGGACTCTTCTCGCAGAGTTCGTCGGGATAGATACCACCACAGTATCTGTTATTCTATCGTGAAGCAGTAATGAAAATGAAAATGAAAATGAAAATATTTATTTTCTCATAGGCCTAAATAACAAGCTCTTATGAAAAGTCAAAACCATAGATGTGGTCAAAACTCTACCGCCTGGTTCTGAGCCAGTTCTTGGCACCGCCAGTGCCAAGAACTGGCAAGAAACTCGGCACCTGCTCTTTTCAAAAATGTCATTGTTATAATACAAGATTTCTTATAAAGTATGAAAAATTATAAATTATTTTTAAGATATGTCGTGAGGAGATGGAAGCATATTTCTATCATTCCAAGAATTAATTACTGTGTTTCGGTTTGAAGGACACTGTACGCCGATTTTAGTGCTGGGCAAATTGAGACCTAGCAACTCTAGATGATCTTCTCAGGATGATGAGCCCAGTGCAGTTTGTCATATGGACATATGATATTGCAATGCAATATTATAGGACGCACTGTATCTGACATGGGCATGCGTATCACTATTTTTATCTATTTAATATCACTTAACATCAAAGTGTGAACGACTTGTTCGTCCCATCATTTCTTAATTTATAAAAAAATGTAATAATGTTGTCAAAGCCTTTTTAGAGCAGCCTTCCCGGTAGATGTTTTCATACAAACGCTCGTACGCGATTATGACGTTTTAACAAACTTTTCTTGAAATATGTTTAACATGTAGGTACCTTGCACACTATATCTAGGTTTGTATAGAAACAAAAATTAAAATTTATTAGCAATAAATTCAGTACCAGACTCCAAAAATTTGAATTCTTGCTGAAATTTTACATAAACACTAGCTGATGCCCGCGACTTCGTCCACATGGGATAAAAACTATTCTATCTTTTAAGTTGAACCAAATGACAGATATTCACGAAGTTTGAACTAAATCGGTTCAGTAGTTTAGGAGTCCATCGCGGACAAACAACGTGACACGTGATTTATATATATTAAGATTAGAGTCTTCTTCATGCAAGAAAAAAGTAGCGATATCTGTCAAAATTCCCGCTAATACGTCACAATATGGCGAAAATATATAACAGAAAAACCGTTCCTGTTGAAACGCGCAGCTGGACTAAACCACAAGTAGGTATAGGGATCTGTAGGTATGTGTGATGCTGTTGGTATCCAAATAAACATTATTTGACACCAAAAAACTGGTGACATTTTTTCGCTCTAGTGGACTCTAATAATATATGTCTATTATTAGAGTCCACTAGAACTATACACGAATTTTGTTCTACGCGCCTATTCTAATAGCACCATTACAGTACCTAATAATCTGTTTAATCTCGACAGTTATCTCGATCGTAGAGGCTCACGCGGTTGCGCCTCCACGCGTGACCAGCCTCAATAGCGCGATGCCAATCTCTTCCGCGAGACACGACGACTGACCGACTGACGATGCGAGTTCTTATAGTTTTTGTGTCGTTTTTGCTAATAGACGGAGAACTGTAGGCTGCCAGACTTATGTCGCACAATTTTTCTGCTCAACGGCGTAGAAGCCGTATTTAAGCGATTTTGAATGAAGTTTTATGCAAAAACTATAAAGACAATTACTTTTAAATTTACACGTCATGTATTTTGGGTCTTTAATCTAAAATCGCTTAGAAGCTCAAACACGATTGGATAAAATTTTCTCGATAGAAAGTTCTCCCAAAAGTTGCTCCAAAATCTCAGTTTTTCTAGTTTTTATCGGACACTACATTGGATGTCATTGTAATTTTTGTATTTTTGTTTTAAAGTGTCGGTAATAATAATATCCAAAAACGCTAAGAAACAGATTTTCGATAACCAGCTTAGTTTTTGAGTAATTAGGTAAAAGGTCGTTTTTCTGTTATATTCTTCCGCGACGGTGGATGTCGCACCTACCAACGTATCCGTGAAAGTGAGAAAGACAAAAATAAATTCAATAAATCCCTTTAACACGGCGGTGGAGTACAGAAGATATGAGTAGAGTTTTTATGTTGATTAAATTATGATATAGCTCGATGCAAGCTTTTTCCGCGTAAAACGACAGTAGAGTATTGACAACAGACTTAGAGAATGAACAGTTGCAAGGCTTAGGTTATAATGTAGTAGGGACTAAGTTACCATTATGTATTTCGTTTTTAATTTACTTTGAATGATTACATATCAAGGTCCTAAAATTATATTTTAAATTTCCGCATTCTGCTAGCACTCCAACAAATTTTTAAGTTCTAGTTTCTTCTATACGTTGGATCTACTTGATTTCGGGAGATAACTAGGATGGTATCAATTATTATCATTGTGCTGATATTTCGTAATAATGTAATCGTAAAATATGCAAGATTTTTACAGCGATGCGACTAAATTCGGACAGTCTGGTGGCACTGGGATCTTAGTTCATAGCATTTGGTTATGGCAAGTCGTAATCTGTGAATCTAGATGGTATCATCTTCTGGAACTAAATTATTTGGTGACTGAATCATTGATTTACTTCATTTAGAGCGCAAAAACTTTATTTTATCACTGCAACAAGTTTTCCTCTTGTGATCACATTATTTTCTTTAATATTATGCCTGATATTACGTATGTATAGAAATTCCAAGTGGTTACATAGATTAATCATAATAATTTAAAATGGAATTTTATTGATGAAAACAAGAACTTTTGCTTGCAACTTTTTAATTCCATCGAAAGTACTCATAGGTGTTTATAAAAATAGTATAAAAGAGCCCTTCACATGTGCGATGCCGCAGTTTAAAATTTAGGTCAAAATCTTTATTTCATATAGGCCTAACACAGGCTCCAATGACTAGTCATTTCATTATTCAATATCTCTAAGAGTGATAATTATTTTCCCACTTGAAAATTAAATTTACGTGTGTTCAAACGCGCCCTACCACCCACAACAAAATCAGCCGGGCATTCTTTTACTTTACCACCATTTAACAACATAGGTTCATTCCCAAGAGACTGATATTGTACTGTATGGGAACGTTAGGCAGCTACACTCTCTAAACGTCATTAAACATTAAAATCTACCTAACACTACATTAAAAGTGAAATATTGTTTGTAGTTAAAAAATAATCTGTGGTTAAGAATTATCTGTTTTTCTAGGCCGTCCGAAAAAACATAGTTTCATAATCCTAATCACATTGGGAGTGAAACAAACTGTGGAACCGCATGAGGTCCGGTGATTTATCGAGCCAGTTCAACATGCTTACTGCAAACGAATCTTTACTTTTTTGAGTTTTGGGAGCCATGGAAAACCAATATTTTTTTCGCAAATGTATTAAAAAATGTCGTTCAATGCACGTGCGGAATCGTCATTTTTACTCGTCCTTATAGTTGACCCTCGCCTTCGGCTTGGGTCAACAAACTGGGACTCGTAAAGAAATGACAAACTTTCCGCACTTATATCGAAATGTACTATTAAATTATTTCTTAGAAAGTTGAACTTAGAGCACCTAATTAAAATAATTTAGCAATAAAAATTTTTTGGGGGTCTTGGCGTCCGCAAAATTTCAAGTATTAGTTTACCAGCTTTTTTATCCTCAGTCCACAGCACTAAGAAATTAACTATGGATATCTTATCGGGTTCCCTGGTTGATTTCGAGGTGCCGCGTTTGACAGATGCGGTGGACGCTTGGAAAATGGCCTGTCCAAACACGGAATTGCCCGTCAACCCGGCCTCCCAGAGACAGTGGGACGAGCCGCTTTGCAGATTGATACGGAAGAATTTATTAGATACGTCACTCAATCCTGCGGAGCGTGCCCGCCTGCTGGCTGTGGGGGAATGGGAGTCGGGCCTTTGGCTCCAGGCGCTGCCATCGCCCGGTATAGGCACTATGCTGGACGATGTCACGTTCCGGCTCATTGCTAGTTTACGCCTCGGTGCGTCTTGTGTTGCTTCGCACCGTTGTCATTGCGGAGTGGCTGTCGACAGTTTCGGACACCATGGCCTATCGTGCTGTAAAAGCGCGGGCCGCATAGCCAGGCACGCCACTATCAATGACATCATCCGCCGTGCTCTTTCTACTGCCGGCGTACCAGCCGTATTGGAGCCCAATGGTCTGGTGCGTGACGATGGGAAGAGACCGGACGGTATGTCGTTGCTGCCCTGGAAGTTGGGTAGGCCTTTGGTATGGGATGCAACCTGCGTCGATACCCTTGCGCCATCCCACCTTCCAGCCACGGCAGGCTGTGCCGGCGCAGCTGCTGCAGCAGCGGAGACCCTCAAGCGGCGCAAATATACCAACCTTATAGGTAACTATGAGTTTGTGCCGTTTGGGGTCGAAACGCTGGGGCCATGGGGTCCGAATGCACATATTCTATTCAGAGAAATTTCTAAAAAGCTAGTCGACGCTACACGTGACCAGAGGGCCGGCCTATTCCTTGGTCAGAGGTTAAGCATTTAGCAATTGATGATAATATATTATTTACAGCTAGAGATTATCCTCGATATTATGTGATGATCTCTAAAGTTACAGAGAGGTTTAAAATTAAGATAAAATCCTAACAAATCGTCAAATTATTTAAATTACTAATTATTTAGGATAAGACGAATTTATTGAAACACCGCTGTAAAAACATAATAAATTATAAAAATTAATAATTGCGGTTTTGTATACTATTAAAGCTATCAAATATATTTTTTTAGATTTTTATTTATGTTATATTACTAAATGACGAAATTTTTTATACCTAACCACAGAAATAACGGCTCTTTTTATTCAGTTAAAGATTCTTTATACGATCCTTAGCAAAGTGATGACCATTTAGAAAGAAAGGAATTTTAAAGAGAAAGTTTTTAAAGATGGATGGTTTCATAAATATAAGCTACTGAGCTGAATTTGATAAAAAAAATATTCTAATATAGATAGATTATACCTAGTTACTCTATGCATTAGAATACACCATAGCCTACTTGTGATTCCGAGTTATCTTGGTTTTTCGCAGAATTTATGAATACGGGCAAATTAAAGATTAATAACTTTACATCATCGAAAAAAATATTGGTCAAATTACCTGATGTTTCCAAGACTTTTAAATATCAATGAAGTGTGAACACGTTTGACAAAATTATTAATATCTGAATTGTACATTAAGCAAGTATCTAGATATTATTATATTTATTATTGAACGATTTTACGTAAAATTAAGCGGTAAAAATATTTAAATAAGATTAAGCTAAAGGTTTTCTTAGTCATGATTTTAAGTTAAAGATAATATCTTACTAAATAATGTAAAGATATTCACTATTTATTAATGAAATAAAATGAAACAAACAAACAGTTTATAAAGTGACTCGATTAAACTGTAAAGTCAATTCGAATCGCTGCTTCCGAATTAATGTAATTCTCAGATTTAGAAAAAAAGTAGACGGAACCCACTAGAAGACATGAAACTGGTGCGACTGATTTTCAGATGCCCCAACGTGCTCATATTGTATGTATATTATATGTATTTTTTACATTTTGTAATGAAAAAATGTAAAGTTATAGGCCCCTTCTACATTCTACATTTTAGGCTGCATAGCTGGGGCTCCATTGTACCGCCAGATACGATTGTATTCCAGTAGATACTGACTTGTTGTGTGTAAAAAAACTTGCATAAAAATTATCCTTCCCGTTGTCTATACTTTATCAATCTAAACGTAATATTTTAATTCAAATTTATTTTAATTTATAAACGCACTTTTTGTTTATTTTCAATTTAAAATAGTGCTATCCATTCCAAATGCTCCAAGTGGAAAAGGTTAGCACTATTTTAGACATGTCAAATTAGTTCAGTTTAAAGATTTTGTACAACAGAATCGGCACCGTATTATCACAAAATGATTTATGTTTTGTTTCCCGTCTATTTTCTCGTGTAGTCTGAGCGTAATGTATGAAAATGAATTCAAAATCGGGCAGTAAAAATTACACGCGGCATTCAGTGCGGCTCAAATGCATTAACTAAATATGTAATATTATTATTTGAGCACGCTTTATGCAGTGATAATAACACGTCTGTGTTTCTTGCTGTTTGCATAATATTATGTTTCATTCAATACTTTGTGCATAATTATTGCTTGTAGGTGCTATGAGATTTAAAATAGTTCGGTTTTGAAGGTGTGACGTAGGAATATGGCTTCATTTATATTATACTTATTATTTATTTATGTATCTGTAGGCCCACGACACAATATGGCGCAGGTTCAATACCAAATTATTTTAAATTAGTTAGTACCTACCTATAACTATATTTTGTTTGTGTACATTCTTGAGTATTTTAAGGTACATTACTTTGTTGTTTATCCATCAGTTAAAATCAGGCCATTTGTTGTTAAGTTTGTGTCAAGCGAATAATTTTCCTTTTGCCCTAGAATCATGTTTGGCAAGAAGCAATGGGTATATTAACACGCGTACCTTATTCTTTCTATTCGTTTATTTTCACTTTAGCAATATCGAGGCACCAGAAAGAGACCACTTTACCTTTATCTCTCTCTGGTCCCCCGCTATTGCTATATCTGTTTCATGTGGTTTCATGTGTCAAAGAGAATAAACTAATGGAAAGAGTATAATAAAAAAATATTGAAGTGGTTTTGTAGTAAGATCACAAATCAAAATAAAGTTTTATTTTTTAAGTTCTTCTTCCATAGCATACATACTTTTAGCTATGTCCGATGCCAACAAAAATTTTTTTGGGGGCATGGAGTACGGTCTGCGAAACCCTTCGTGCGTATAAAGCCGCGCTTTACCGGTATTTTTTAGTTTATTGTTAGAGAGTTAAGAGTGATCCGATCCATTCACTCATAATTAGTGATTTACCCACTAGTGGTTAATTGGTGGAGACGACGCGCGAAGTCACGATTCAAACATTAGCACGTATCAAGTGTCGATGATAGAGCCGTTTGTTATGTTATTGCCATTAGTTTATCTTGAGTATTTCTAGTTCGCGTGATTTGCTCCCGTTAAATATCTCTTCGATAAACTTATATTAGTTAAAGTATGTTTATTGGTTGTTTAGTTATTGCAAGAGGTCAACTGAGCATCGTCGACTTTTGGTGCGGATTGATGGAACGTTTTGGTCTACAAAATCGTCTATACTGAACTATTTTAGTGTTGAATATTCGAAATTTTGAATATTATGGACTTTTATTATCATTACACATCATCATCCTACCGACTGCGCCACTGTAATATGAAAATAAAAATAAATGAAAACTATATCAGGACATTAGACATATCGTAGTCTAGCACCAAAGTAAGCGACAGCTTGTGTTATGGGTTCTAAGGAACAGATAAATATACATACATATTAATAAACATAAATATAATACCCAGACACTAGAAAACATTCAATGTGTTCATGAAACATTTTCCAGTCATGGGAATCGAACCCATGACCTACGACGCAGACACACGCTATTCGGTCGTCTAAATAACAACGTGATCACTGTGCTAAATGAGACTTCATCATCAGTCTTTCGTATAAAAATATTATACCTAAAAAAGTAGTTGGATCCTTATAAGTAGGGACCAAAAGCCAACAGACAAAATCAAAATCTAAAGCTCTTTCCTATGGATTTTGTGTTAATTTCGATGTCAGCATCAGTTTTTACCGGATAGATAAGTTTTATTTTGTATTGCGACAGTTGGGAATATCGACAGGTACCAGTAGGAATGAGTATCATAACCGGTTATTAATTAAAACCTTCCTACGCACTACTGGCATTTCATATACCTAGCTAAATGTGCTATGTACTGCTAAATACCTAACGAGTGAACAGGACACGGCTAGGTACTGCGCAGTAGATGCGTTATCAAGGCCGCACTTCCTTGCAATCCTATCTGCAAACTTGATTTCGAAATACCTAGGTCCTACCTAGATCTATCTAGATAGATATACCTGTCGATTACTTTAGGTTCAGTTGGATCATTTTGTAAATAAACCGGACACAAAGATGGACTCCTTTAGTAGGCCGGAGTCATTTTAGTATAGCGCATTTTATCTAGTTTTTATATTATTAAACAGATTACTATATGTAAATGGAAAAAACGGCTGACTGAATGATTAGTTTATCAACTCACAATAATTTTAATTAGTAAAAGAATTAAAGAAAATGTTATCCCTAATTTGTTAGCAGAAGTTTAAAGATACAATGATGGGAACACCATACATAGACCCCTATTCTCTAGACAGTATCACCAGCCCGAAAAAAACTCATCTGTAGCGACGGTATCGACCACCCCCACCACAATACGTGTACCATCCTACCATCACCTACCATCACAGCTTGACAAAACTTACTTTAAATAGTATGCAAAGGTTAGGAAACCGTTTGGCTACTAAACTAAAATACTAATGCTAAAATACTTAGCAACTGGTTTGTAAATTGATATCACATCCTTGGAACGACAATAAAATGCTCATTAGTTAATGGATACCAAAATAAATATCGGATTTCTTGGTCCTTACTAAAACAATAAATTAAACTATAAGTAGGTATACCTATGTGACGCTATATCATAAAAACAGCTGCTAATATTAATGTGTTTTGTTATAGAATGTACTTATTTAATTGTTGCTTGTGAGTTAAGGTCAATCAGATGGTAAATCAAAGATTTAATGAGGTTTCCACAAATTAAATCTCGCTAAACTAAAATTAGCAAATTTTTTGACGTGACAACGTCTTATAAATCGATAGAGCCGGTTGCACGCACGAAAAAACATGACTCATCCGGCGTTACCGGCGCTACCTCGCTCATGCGGCGTTACCGGCGTTACCTCGCTCATGCGGCGTTACCTCGCGAGCGCGGAACGAGCGACAAAGAAGACGTTGTCACGTTCAACTATCGTCAGTAAACCGACTTTACAGGCAACCACTTTTTGACGTGACAACGTCTTATAATTCGATAGAGCCGGTTGCACGCACGAAAAAACATGACTCATCCGGCGTTACCTCGCTCATGCGGCGTTACCGACGTTACCTCGCGACTGAGCCTCGCGAGCGCGGAACGAGCGACAAAGAAGACGTTGTCACGTTCAACTATCGTCAGTAAACCGACTTTACAGACAACCAATTTTGTTTAATCAGTTACAAATAATATGTTTTAATATGTCACTATCGTGTCCTAAGCCATCCATCAACTATATTAGGTAGATATTAAACCCCTATCTACTTAAATAATTCTTTCTTGATTTCGGATGTTATATGTAAATAGATCTCACATTTTTTTAAAATTTCTAATATAAACAAACGAGCTTCACAATTTTGATTGATATTGGTAAAAACGAGGACTAGCATCGGTGTTCTTTTGTCACCAAATTATGCCTTGTATTGTATAACTATACTTACTTACTGCTGGAGCAATGGTGAGGTGTTTTCAGAGGCAAGCAGCTCGCTTGATTGCCTGCTTCGATTTGACATCGATCCAAGTAATGTCTTTCCTTACTGCACAAGTTATAAGCGTTTGCACACAAGATATTATGTGGGTAGTTTCTACCAATTGAGATAAACCTAACGTTTTAAAAGCGTCTGTTTGTACTAATAAATCCTATTTACCACTTAGGGGATTTATTGAATTTATTTTTGTCTTTCTCACTCTCACGGAGATTTGGTAGGTGCGACATGCAGCGTCGCGGAAGAATATAGCAGAAAAACGACGTTTTACCTAATTACTCAAAAACTAAGCCAGTTATCAAAAATCTGTTCTAAGCGTTTTAGGATATTATTATTACCGATACATTAAAATAAAAATTACAATTACATCCATTGTAGTTTCCGATAAAATATAGAAAAAGCTGAGATTTTAGAGCAACTTTTGGGAGAACTTTCTATCGAGAAAATTTTATCCAATCGTTTTTCTGCTTCTTAGCGATTTTAGATTAAAGACCCAAAATACATGACGTGCAAATTTGAAAGTAATTGTCTTCATAGTTTTTGCATAAAACTTCACTCAAAATCACTTAAATACGGCTTGTAGGCCGTTAATTCACTAACTTTACAACGCAAATAGCGGAGATGTAAAAGTTAGAGCATTAAATATTTTCCCCTTAAATCGTTTTTAAAATGATAATAATTTAGTAACAAGTTCAAATATTTTTATATTAATATTACAATACATACGACCTGCATACCCAAGCCTTTCTTATCGGGTACGCAGTGATTCAGATGCTTTCCATTTAAAAATGGTCAAGTTATTGTCTTATTAAGATTTTGTTTTAGTTCACATCTCACGCGATTGCAGTTAAGAATATCGCAGAAGCACTCGATTATGTCCAGGGCTATAGAAATGTACACATAATACATATTTCAAAGTAGCCCGTTGATTTCTTTGAAGGAGTGCCGGTTTTGGCCAAATCCTTGTGCCCACAGTCATGAAACAGATATTATAGCGATAGCGAGGGACCAGAAAGAGACCACTTTACCTTTACCTCTCTCTGGTCATTTGCTATTGCTATATCTGTTTCATGTATCAAAGAGAAAATAAACGAATGGAAAGAGTATAGCAACACAAACCTCGCTCGCTCGTGCATTGGGCTCTAGAACTAGTATCGTAGCGTAATGGCGCTCGCGATCGCGCGTTTACGCATTCGCCGCACGTCCCGCTCGGAGAAATTACGCGCGTCCCACAGGAGCCCGGTGAGGTCAATCGATGTCTCCCAGGACGCGCTGTTTGTGCCCAGTGGCAGTGCCCAGTGCCCAAATGAATGCGGGATTACTACGCCAGCGAGATTTAAAAGCTGATTGCAGATTACGAGACGCCTTTTTCAGTGCCTATACGACCTTCGCATACTTTCTGGGAAGCCTTTACAGGAAATTTGTGAATTTAAAGAATTTTTTAATGACGACTTCCCTAGTGCAGTGGCACGTGCTCGGATTCGAGTGGGAGGTAGCGGGTTCGATTCCCACCACGACCTCATTCAGAATTTATAAATTGGCTCAAGTCTGGTCTGAATCCCAGGCTTTGGCCGTGGCTATAGTTACGAGCTTACCAGCAAAGACGCGCCGCCAAGCAATTTGGCATTCCGGTGCTATGCTGTGTATAAACCGTTACACTGTGCCGTCGTGTACACCTTCCAAGTTAGTACGATCATATCTTCGGCTGCATCATTAATTAATTACCTACCATCAGGTGAGATCGCAGTCAAGAATACTAACTTGTAGTGTAAAAAATAGTACATTGTTACCCTAGGGATGAAAGTAACTTATTTAGTCCCGAGACGGGGTTTGGCGCCCGAGCGTAGCGAGGGGGCCTATAGTTCGAGGGACTAAATAAGTCTTTATCCCGAGGTAAACACTGTGCTTTTCATTACGAATATAAGGAAAGTCAAAATAAAAATAGAAATTAGCTAAAGAAAATTGAATAATTGTGTCAATAAAAATCACTGTTAAACAGAAGCCTAAACAAAACTCTACAACTCGAAAAACAAATGAAGATCGGATTGCCGCTTGCCACTTTCCCGCCTTTTTTTTTCTTTGGCCTAGCCGGCGGGCTATGCATTTAGCTTTTTAATAGTCAAGTATTGTCTATGATGGTCTATGAATGTCTATGAATCAGTTGTCTTTACTTTATGAATAAAGTCTATCTTTCTTCTTGTCTATGGATGCACTCGGGTACGTGTTCCTTTCATTTGAACTCCAATAAAAATGTGACAACTAGTTTTTTTTTAATTATTTGACAGCTGTCAGTTGAAAACGATTCTCCCTAGGGCTGCAAAGTATTACTTTCAACCCGCTTCTCAGGCAACTTCAGACCTACTTTCCGTGTATGAGTAATGAAAAATAAGTTTTTCGTCATAAGAGCTGATGGATAGTTAGGTTAAGACGCTTCGAAACATGAACATGAATATTTCACGGATATGAAAGTAGGTTTTCTGAGGAGCTTTTCTTGACTTTATCAGCTTAATTTCGATAGGGACGATACAATAAAAGTTTCACTTTAAAACATTTTCGCACTGACTATGTATAAATGGCATGTCGTGTTCAAAAGCGTGCAGGTAAAGTCTGCATGCCCTTTGACCTAACCTTTAGTGTTTATCTGATACTAACAACAGTATTATTACATCATATTAATTTATAGATATGGTATCCTAGCTTCCTCGTACAATAAATTGATTATCTTGTCAGTTATAATTGATACTAAGAACTAGAACTTGTATTTTGAATGAAAACTGCATATCTTTAATCTAAAATTATATATCTACATATTAGTGCAACAGAATCTAGGTTATTGGCTGAATTATGTGACACAATCCAACGCAACAATATTAATATGTAAATTGTAAATGATGTCGTAAAATAAAATGGCCGCAAAGGTGGAGTCAGCCTTCACACACCAATAATAAGGAAGTCTGGAAGTGTCAGCTTTATTGATGATCTCGGATGACGAGTCAATCCATTTTGAGTAAATCTTCATGTTCCATTATGGACATTAATTTAATTACTGGCAGACGCCCGCGGCACCATCTGCGTGAATTTTGGTTTTCCACATATCCCGCGGAAACCGAACTTTTCCAGGATAAAAAGTAGCTTAGTTTTAATTGAGGATATACTCTATCTTTATTACAAATTTCAGCTCAATCGGTTCAGTAGTTGCGGCGTAAAGGAGTTATAGACATGTGTATTATGTATGTCTATAACCTAGTAGTAATATTTTAGTTTGTTGCACACTCTTCTATAAGTACTTAGGTTCAAAACTGCTAAAATATACAAATGTGGCAGTTGAACCTTACATTTCGAATGAAAGGAAGATGAAGGAATGAATATCCTGATTTTTATTTTTGTACTCCTTCTCCGTACGAATTGCTGATTCTGAAATTTCCAACGTCCTAGCGATTTCGTTTTGATGAAAAATATTTTTAACGATTTTTTCTATTTTGGTTAATAAGGATATCCATCTCACCCCAAAGTACTAGCGATTGAAATCGTCCGCGGCTCTAGGAGTAGGTGCGGCGTGATTGTCACGCACGTACTGCACCGCTCTCCCACCCCCACCCCCACCCTGAGGGTGAGAGGGGGGCGCTTCACGCACGGACTGACACCCATCTAAATATATCGACATTTTTTCTACTACTCAAAGTATTTTATAACTATACCCCGGTAAGTATATTAATATTTTTTGAGACCAGTCAAAATTTTGTTAAAACGTTTGACATATTCGAGATAACAATAGATAATATCATAATATTGTAGGTACATAGTGAGCAATCAAGTTTCAAGAAATTAAAGATCCCAACAAAAACATTATCATGTATAATGTAGCCAGACGAGCATATGGCTCACACTGTCAAAAAGTTATCAGATCTCATGTAGGGCAAGACTTCTGACTTTATACACCCTTAAATACAAGCTCTAACTTCACAAACTCTACACTTTAGTTACAATAATGTCTTGACCGTTTGGCTACCGTCACATGGGCGTAAAGTGAAAAATGTATCCCACCAAAATCATTTTCCTGATTTCAAATTTTGATTTAACAGAACTTACAGAGTACTGAAAAGTGAATAAATTTTTGATTTTACGCCCAATGTAACGGTAGCCAAACGGTCAAGACATTATTGTAACTAAAGTGTAGAGTTTGTGAAGTTAGAGCTTGTATTTAAGGGTGTATAAAGTCAGAAGTCTTGCCCTACATGAGATCTGATAACTTTTTGACAGTGTGAGCCATATGCTCGTCTGGCTACATTATACATGATAATGTTTTTGTTGGGATTTCATTTCTTTTTGTAAGTTTTTTAAAACAATGTTTTTTATTAACTTAATTTTTCTTTTTTTTGTGTATTTCTTGCACTTCAAGTGCGCATCTTTTCACAGCCCACTCTCTAATATGTTTGTATTACGAGTAGATACGAACTTTGCTTAGAAGTATATTCTGAAAATTTACAAAACTTATAGTGGATTTAAAGTTAGTAGTTTTGGCCTACCGAAAGTGAAACTAATTTTACATTTATCAAGATAAAATGATAATTAAACGTAATGTATAGATCCAAATTTCAATTTCTAACTTCAAATTTTACCTATTAAAACACAAAGTCACAAATGAAAGTTTGGATGTTTGTTACTCAATCACAACACAACCACTGAACTGATTTGGTTGAAATTTAAAATATAGACTGATTATATCCTGGACTAACACAGACTACTTGTTATCCATTACAAATCTACGGAAGGTATCGGTGAGGTTTGTGTGTTTATTAGTTTTTAACTATTGTTTTATTTATACTTAGTCTTTATTTTCGTTGGGCGCTGAGGCGCTCTTGAAATTCAAATTTGACGCTTGACACGCTTGACAACTCATTTTGGTCACAGAGCACTGGACTCTGGGCAATGAACACGCGGAGCTCGGTACGGGAATTCGGGCTTGCCGCGTGTACTATGGTACTGGGCACACTGACGTTGGGGCGCTGTTAAAATCCACATAATTTACGCTTGGCATGCCCGACGGCTAACTGTGGGTACTGGGCACTGGGCCTTGGGCACTCATCTCACCCTGGGCACTGGGAACTGAGAGCTGGGCTCGTTGGACGAGGCCTGTATGTAACTTGGGCTTGACGCGTCCGTTTGGGCACTGAGCAGGTATTAATGCGCTAAACGCTCTTCAAAATCAGAGAGATTTGACGCTTGGCACGTTCGACAGCTCAGCTGGGCACTAGGCACTCGGTTCAATGTGGATTCTTGTCATTGAGCGCTGGATCCTGGTCACTCGATATGCAGTGAAACTCGGCTTGTTAAACATGACATGCATGGAACTTGGGCTTGAAACGTGCGATATTACTGGGCACGGGGCACTGGGCACTTAGGCGCTTGGCCACTTGGGCACTGGAATCGCGCTTATAATTACCAAAAAAAATTACGTGTTTTTCCAGATGTATACTAGCAGATATCTAACATGAAATTAAGTTTGTACCTATCTATATACGTATGGGAAACCCCATACGAAATTCCAACCCCCTAATTTGATGGATGTGGGGTGATTTACTAAAAATCCTGAAACACGTATTTAATTGTTTATTACAAAGAGTCCCTATATCAATTATGAGACCTCTAGCATCAATATTTGCCGTAGTTTCATACAAACTTCCATCCCCCATACGAACTTTCAACCCCCTATTTTGATGGATGTGGGGTGATTTACTAAAAATCCTGAAACACGTATTTATTTTTTTATTACGAAGAGTCCCTATATCAATTTTGAGACCTCTAGCATCAATATTAGCTGTAGTTTCATACAAACTTCCATCCCCCCATACGAACTTCCAACCCCCTAATTTGATGGATGTGGGGTGATTTACTAAAAATCCTGAAACACGTATTTAATTGTTTATTACAAAGAGTCCCTATATCAATTTTGAGACCTCTAGCATCAATATTTGCCGTAGTTTCATACAAACTTCCATCCCCCCATACGAACTTCCAACCCCCTAATTTGATAGATGTGGGGTGATTTACTAAAAATCCTGAAACACGTATTTAATTGTTTATTACGAAGAGTCCCTACATCAATTTTGAGACCTCTAGCATCAATATTTGCCGTAGTTTCATACAAACTTCCATCCCCTATTTTAAGGGGTTGGGGGGTTAAATTCCCTACTTTTGGAATTTTTTTGTTGGTTGTGTACTAATTCTAGCTTACACACCAAATTTCAGTTTTCTAGGACTTCAGGAAGTACCTAGGAATTTTGATGATCATCAGTGAGTCAGTCAGTCAGTCAGTCAGTCAGTGACGAAAACTGGGTTTTTCAGATGTCAATAAAATCTAAAGTATAAGACCTGTGATATTGAAACTTTATACATTTAATAAGTTCACCGGCGACATCATTTCCCGAGAATTTTGATTATCTGGAATAATTCTGGCCTAAGTTATAAGGGTTTAAAAATACGGCGAAACACTTCGAGAAAAGATAGGTAGTGCCCTCGCGCTTCGCTTGACTCGTCTGGCGGGGACACTACCGTGTCCCCAGATACAAGGATAAAATATTTCCATTGTAAGAATTTTTGAAAAATTTCTTTACGTATCATACCGGAAGATATAAAATGCTACTGATTTTACTAATCAGTTCCGCGACAAAAACTGGTGTATTTAACTAGTGATGTGCGCATTACTGTTGAATTCAAAAGTCGAACTAAGTACAATTTACAGCCCCTTACAAATATTTGTGGAACATAGCGGTGAGATAAAAGCTGAGACCTTCAAAAATGTTAAGTAACGTTTAGTGGAAAAAACATAAAACATAGTAGGTACAACTATTCTACCACTTTCCCATGTTTATTTGTAAGTGGGTAGAAGTTTGACCAACGCATGGCCTAAGCCAAGCAGCCAATTACGTTTAAACAATTAATTTAAAAGTAATTAAACTTTACGTATGTTGTATTATTTAACGTATTTCTACCTTTCTAAAACTAATTAATTACACAGATATTAAAAGCATTGTCTAGAATTGTGCAGGACAAGACCTTGCCCCCAAATATTCTTTGGCCTGGATTTTGAGCCTCAGGATCTCTTGGCCTCTGATTTTATGCAAACTAAGTAGGATAAAGATAATATAGAGATTTTTTTACATTGGCCTAATTAACATACAGGTGTTTTAAATGAAAGTCAAAACTGTACCGCTACGTCTATATTCGAAACCAGTCTGCTTGTCTAAGATTTCTCCATCCTTAACGCAAAAATGTGTCTTACCTGCCAATGTGGGATCTGGTTGGAAGGTATGTAGCGTACTGAACTTCGACTCAAGCAATTCAAGATTGATAAATTCGACTTGTGAAAATCACTCGTTCCCATCACTAGCGGTGCAGCGTCGCCGGCGCCGGGTCCGCCGTCGGCCGCGTAAACAAAAACCTTGTCATCTCGTCCCCTCCGAGGCACGTACGATCCTCATTCCTATAATTCTCTTTAAATGTGAAACGTTATTTTTTTGACAGCCAACCGCTTTCGATCCGGCCGTGTCCCCCAAATAATTCCACGTCACTTTATGGCAAGAAAAATAAATTCGAGTACTGCGATTTACGGCTGCCAGCTTCGCGACAATCTACCTATCTACCTCTGTAACTACTAACCATACCTCTCTTTCGAAATGATTCATCTGTATCACTTTGTTAAGTATATTTTTGTCGTTGACAGCTTAAGATCTTATCTAATTAATAAAAAAAAACATAACCCTTCTTGCAGTCGGGTGAAAAATATTGCGGTAATTTTAGGATTCTTTAATTCGTTTCGGAGCAGTTGTTTCTTGTGGTTCTGCTGGTTAAACAATATCCAGGTTTCTTTATATCTATAAAGTTGAATGAATATTAGTGTTCGATTAACCTGAAAGAAAATGTATAATAGTCTTTATTACCATCTAAACCAATCAGAGCTCATCAACCTGTAATATCTTTAAGTGTCATCTGGGCTTTAGAAAAGGGGGTCTTTTCCCAGCTTTAATGAACGATGATGACTTATTTTTTAAGATTTCAGTTGTTTTTGAATTTGCTATAGTCAAACCGTTAAAAGTCGAGATTTTTAAGCCAACTAGGCACAAGTAGTGTAATCAGCGGAAAATAGGAATAACTAAAGATATAAATCACGATTTATCGTATTATTAACATTAATTATTATTAAAGTAGCTACAGAGTATATGTTTACGGAACTGCCCTGTCGTAATAGGTACTAATCGATAAATAATAGATATGTGTGTGTAATTAAATACTCAAGTAAATGGATATTATTAAACCAGGCAACAGTAATTACAATCACATTTATGACAGTAGGCCGTGACAGTAAGAAAAATCATGAATATTCTGCGTTCTATCAGCAATGCCTTGCAAATAGGTACGTTTTATGATCACTTGGCTAAATAGGTTTGCAACCCAACATTTTAAAAGGGATCCAAGCTGATGACGACATACATTAGCGCAATTCAATTTAGTGTCCATGTAGGATCGTCTATTAACAACATTTAAATGACATCATTCAACAATTAAATATAGAAGCAAAAAACTACGCGTACTTCACAAAACATGTATTTTTTATTTTTATAATAATTAAAAAAACCATTAAATTAGACATCAAGCAAAAGAAATCTTTTGCAAAACTCAATATACGAGTATACTTGATAATACTAACTGTACGCTAAAGTTGAGTTTTTGAACCATAGCCGTTGCATAATTAATTCCATACTATGTTAAAAAGTAAGCAATAATTGTTTTAGCGAGACCAATAGTTATCAGTAGGTAGTTAGGAACAATGAAGACATACATATAAGATTCCTTAAGGACCTTTGAGATAGTTACAGTAACAAGAAAATATATTCCATAGGTATAAGTGACAATAAAAAATGCAATAAAAGGAATTATTATTAAAGTGGATCGTCTTCTTTCGTGAGCCTATTATTAACAATTCTATGAAAAGTAATACTCATATCTATAGAGGTTAAGTGTAAAATATTGTACAAGTACACTATATAAACCTACGATGAATGATGTATATCTATTTTTATGATACTTCTTATATGATATCAAGAATAGGGTTGCCACGTCCACTATATAGTCATGAACGTCTCCCTATAAAAATCCCTAATATATAAAGTTTCCTTCCCTTGTAATAAAATACTAAATGTACAATCACTGTAATTTATAGAAGACTTTCCAATAAAATACATAATGTTATTAATTGTTACTTACAGATTAGAGATGTTAACTCAAAAGCTTTTAAACAGTGAAGGAAAACAGGCCAGGAAATCTGTTTACCTGATAGCGTTTCACAATGTTACCAATTCTGTTGTGCAAAACCTAATTTGACACGGCTAAAAATAGTGCTATCCTTTTCAAAATTCTCCCCTTGGCAAACGTGATAGCAATATTGCCAGAACTCTTCAAGTTTTGAGAGGAAGCCCATTCTTCATGATGTGAAATGGGAATTGAAACAAGATAAGTACCTCTAGCCATATGATATTTTGCGAAACATTAAAAAAATTTATGGAAAACACCGCGTGATGATCACAAATTGGCCAATTATAGTGACCTACGTGCATTCTTATAAATTTTTTTGAATTTTGTTCGAAGGAGATGCAGAAGCAATTTTAAAAGGAGGAATAGATGGGGACATATATCTAGAGCTAAATGATAATTTTAGATAATATTGCTTTTACTTGTTTAATAAGCGGCAACCCTAATTCAGACCGAGTTTTATAGCGCCAATACATTTTGGCAGTGGAAAAAATCCGAATGTATCGCAGTCAGGGGTGGCAGCAGTTCCGATAACCTAAATAGTAAATAGTGATTTCTGTGAGGACGCGCGGCTACGCATAAATGCCGCCGTTCGTATTTACGACATTTTTTATTCTCATATTCGTCTAAATGGAACTGTATTTTTTGGGATTGACATTGATTTTCACCAAAAAATTTGATGTTCCTGCGCGATGCTGTGTAGAAACCGGGGGGGGAGTTTATGTACCCCTTCCAAGTTAGTATGATAACTTCTTCGGCTGCATCATCATTTACCATGAATGAGAGAGTGAGGTGAGATCGCAGTCAAGTAGGTACTGACTTGTAGAGAGGTAAAAAAAATTAGCTACTTCTAGTTTCGACAGGATTTGCATGAAAACAACCACCGATAAAACCTAGTGACATAAAAAAAACTATAATATGATTTTACAAGCGTTTAATTTAGTTTCATCTTTCCCAATGTTTGTTTGTCTGTAATCTAATCTATCTAGTTAATTTTGATCCTCTTCCTGATTACTGATTGAGTTGAAATTTTTTATCCATGTGTAAAACGGATGACAATGCAAAATTATTATGACATGGAGCATCTGATGATGGAAGCAAAAGGTGGCCATAGGAACTTGATAGTAAAACGCCACAACCCCATCGAATTTCGACTCGTTTGATCGCGTTCTTTGGTGGTATACTTTGGTGGTACCAAGGTCTGGTGCTGAGAAGTATACGGATGCGTATAAAAGCTTTTTTTTTTAAATATTTTTAAATGATGACTTGTTTTAGTTTACACTACCCTGAAGCACGTATATAAATGAGCTCTACCATTAAGAGAGCCCCTCTCTTTTCTATTGATAGAAGAGACATGTTTAGATTTAGATACATACAAACATGGAAAGTAAATGTTGATGATGATGATTTATGGGGACGTTTGAATCCATTTACGCCCCGCATAGCATCACTACAGCGCAGTTAATAAGACATAAACGTCGATGACTCGGCCGCGTTGCGCAAGAGTCCCCGAATGAACCGTTAAAATACCTTGTGGCCAATAAAAACATGTTCGAGACCGCATTACATGTGTTTGTATTATTGGGATACACTAGATTATGTATCCGTAGACGCTCCATAGTAGCCATTGGATAATTCCTGAGTTATAGTGGAAATCATCCTTTTTCAACATAAAGATATACAGCTCCACTTCAATGGCATTTTCCAACAGAATGATTTGAGAAAGAGCTCTCGGGTTCGATTCCCAGCGCGGGCCAGTTTGGAATTTTATTCTGTATCCAATAAATGAAATTCTTGCGTCCAAGTGTTTCTAACCAAACTCCTCCGAAATATCTTGAGCGATTTTTATAAAATTTTATATGTATACCTATATTCACAGGTCTGAAAATATGACGTACCTAAGCCATTTTCATACCACTAAAAGCAAACAATTCTGCTGCGTCAGTTAATTATTATTTTCAAATAATAAATTGGCACAGGCTTTTGGATAAATTTTAAAAAGTACAACTCACACATACATACGATATTATAGCATTTTTTTAACCGACTTCAAAAAAAGGAGGAGGTTCTCAATTCGTCGGAATCTTTTTTTTTTTTTATTTTTATTTTTTTTTATGTATGTTCCCCGATTACTCGAAGATGCGTGGACCAATTTCAAAAATTCTTTTTTTGTTTGATAGGGTATAGTTCACAGATGGTCCCATAGTCATCAAGTCAGGATCTGATGATGGGATCCTGGAGAAATCGAGGGAACTCTTCAAATTTTATTAGCACACTTGAAGTGATTTGGGTATTGTTTGAAAGAGTAATTTTTTCCAGGTAGTCTTATGGTCATTAGGTCAGGATCTGATGATGGGATCTTGGTAAAATCGAGGGAACTCTTCAAATTTTGCTAGTATACTTGAAGCGATTGAGGTATTTTTTATAGTTACTATTGCATTTCCTTGCAGTCATCAAGTAATGACTGTATTCATCAAGTCAGGATCTGATGATGGGATCTTGGAGAAATTGAGAGAACTCTTCAGATTTTAGAAGCATATACTTCAGGCGATGTGGGCATTTTTTCCAATGCCTTGCGCATTAGTTGTTTTCCACTAAAAAGTATAAAATAAAATGGAAAATTCTTTCCAAAAAACCAACTTCAAATGCCACTACAAAGAATGAAATAATTTTTAATGTACACCAATTCGAAGTCGGGCAATGTTTCGTTCATTCAATAATAGTCCATTGTATTGTCGATAATTTTGTCGTTTCTTTGCACATCATGTTTTATCATAAGAAGGACTATTAATGATTGAACAAAACATTGCCCGACTTCGAATTGGTGTACATTAAAAATTATTTCATTCTTTGTAGTGGCATTTGAAGTTGGTTTTTTGGAAAGAATTTTCCATTTTTTTCTTGTACCAGTCCTTTTTACCACCCTGGCAAATAACGTACCACCATTATAATATCATTTATTTAGTGATAAATAAATTGGCTTAAAAATTTTCATGGTTCCGAAGACAACAATATGAATAGGTACGAATATACAAATACTGAATTATCTGTTTTATACTAATACCCAGTTGCTCTATGACCATAACCAAAATCGCCGGCAGCGATTCCGGCGATGCGAGCCGAAATAATTTAATTATCTCGTCATTATCGATGAGCAGGGAACGGACCACGCCGCAGGTGCTGCCTTAAATGATTACAGGAGGTTTGATGACCTCCTGGCGCAGAGGATGTAAGCTGGAGGTCACAGGTTCGATCCTAAATCGAAATGTTTTAATGTTTCACACAGACCTACAACAGGCACTTTGAACTCTCGTAAACTTAGCTTTAAGTCGACTTGTAGTTATCACCATATAGGTATGTGACCAATATCATATTGACGTTTTACAGAAGCCAGTACGTTAGGTCTATGTGAATTCATAAGTGCAACTTATGAAATGTCAGGCTCTACCGCTACGTTTGAAAATGAAAATGAAAATGAAAATATTTATTTTCACATAGGCCTAAATAACAGGCTCTTATGAAAAGTCAAGACTCTACCGCCAGGTTCGGAAAGCAGGTTTGCACCGAGAAGAACTGGAAAGAAACTCGGCACTTGCTCTTTTCAAAAATGTCATAGTTTGGAAAACAGAAAGCCACTTGTGAGTAGACGCTGATAGACCAACTTCCAGAGTTCTTTGTAGTTTTAAATTGTACATGAACCCAGACTTTTGTGGTTCCGTTACCTCAAATGAGAAAATATCCTTTTTCCTCAAAAACGGGTTGAGGTATCAAGTTTTGGTTTTTTGGCGCAGAAACTCTCAGTTCACGAATCCGACTCGCACTTGACCGGTTTTTAAACGACATTCGTCATGTCTATTTTCTCTTCAACCCAAAAAGTCACAAAATCTTGAGCTGTGGGGTCAATATGACAGCGATTCAACGAGTGGCAATCGAACTTGCGGCCTTTCTTTCGATTTAATATGGCTTTAACCATTGAGCTATTGTAATGAGGGTCGAGGGTTGAGAGAAGTAAAACACGTTCGAAGGTTCGTTCGAAACTCTGAACTGAACTAACTGAACTGAAGTCTTTATTATGGATAGCTGTATATATAGTGGTACAATGCAGTGAGGGGCGCGCGGTAGGTACATACTTTATGACATCATAGGTCACACGTGGAGAGCTCTTATGTCGCTCTCGGGTTACGGCTTCAAATAACATGATTCTATATAAGGAATGGAATTCTATCAACAATAGTCGTGGGTGGTCCGTTTGAAATATGAGTAATATTTATCTACCTACTACTATGTACCTACTACCTATACCACATCTTCACCCCTTTTTTTAAAAAAAAAAATTATGAAATACATTTTTTTTTTTTTTTGAATACAATATTAACAGTTATTCAATTTCGGTTAGTAATGAATGTTAATACATGTTGATTTCATAAAAATATTGTTATCTGTTACATAGTTGTGGTTTCCTTTATAATTTTTATCTGCCTTAAATCTATGATTACAAAACTTATTCTATGATTACATTGGTTGGTATGATAACCTTCTTATTCTATGGTTACATTGATTATATAGTTAGAAAATAAACAATAATGATATATTATGAATTATTCTAAGTTTTGATTATAACATTTCATCTTTCTGTAATACAATACCTTTTTTTATAATGTTATTTTCTTTTTCTTAAAGAAACACTTTCAAATTGATTTTAATTTTTATTTGACAATATGTTTAAAATTTATATCTATAGCATAATTCTTTTTGTAGTGTTATGTAAGGCGTCCTTTTTTTACTTCTTATTTAAGTTTTAAGTTTTTATTATCCTTTACAATTCAAATATTTTATTCAAAAAAATAATCATTGAAAGTTTTATAAAAAAAAATGTAATTGTTAACTGGTTTTGGGTATCGGGTATTGGGTATTGGGTATGCTTCCATATTATAATATAATATCTCTTATACAAATAATATATTATTAGGTGATATATTTACCTTTCTTAAAAAAAAATTGTCTGTTAATAATTTAATAAGTTATTTTTATTTATTTATTTATTTATTTATTTGCCACTCCCTTTTTTTTTTTTTTGTGGATTTTCTACTTATCCAATTGATATATCTATTTACTACTGTTCTTATTTGTATTTGTAATTATACCCTTATATCCATTTATTTACGGGTTTACCACATTTTCCTTGTGGAATTTATGTCATAATCATTTATGGAAATAACCATTTCAGCAGTCCATTGTTTGTGGTTTTACCACATTGATCTATTTAATAATAAATCGTACAATATAATTCATTGTACATACTTCATTGATCCATCTATTTATGGCTTCAAAATATTTGATCCTTTTACTATTGGATCCCACACCTTTAGCGCGAATTTATTTTTATTTCGTGTGTTATGCATAACATTTATATATATATTTTTTACCTTTGTTACGACATTTTGCCAATTCCAACACAATGAAAGCTCGTTTCAATCATGATCTGGATATTTGGCATGTACTGTAACTTACGCGCTTATATTTTTATATTTTTGTGCACATTTATTTATTTATTTAACTGTTACCACTTTGTACCAATTTCCTCACGATGAAAGCTCGTTTCGATCATGATCTGAACATTGGGATAGTAACTATTATTATAAGGTGTGTATATATTTATGGCATATTAGCCAATTAAATGTCAAGTCCTGTGTTTTGTAAGAATTTCAACGACTCTTGGGGGCGCCAGTCCAATTGTCTGAAGAAATGTCTTTAGTCTTATCCGGGTGTTTATTATTCGTCGTTTCATCCTGTGTGTTCACTCCTACCTTTCAATTCCTCTGATGTTAATACTATACTAGATAATGCGTCTTTATTATGTGTTTTACTATCCGAGATAACGCGTCTGCAGCGGCATTACTTGATAGTAAAGTCTATTGTATCACAACAAATAATTTTAAGTCGAATATCAAATAGGTAATTTCTTTTCTAAGTATCTCAAAATATATCAATTTTGAAGGCTAATTGGTTCAATAGATTCCCGATCTTAAATTGATATTGATACCGATCACCTTATATAGGTCGTGCCTTATATGGTGGCGAGATGATACTTGAGTGCATGCCACATTGGTCATTGACCTTTATGTCCGTAATAACGTTTGCCTTGTCCTTGATAGATACATTATAGTTTTCGCGTTATTTATGATTAGACTTTTATAATTTTTTATCGTAATTTATAAGTTTTGTTCACGTTTAATTAATTTAAAAATAAAGTTTGACACTTGAATACTGATTTAATGCTATTTCTCTCACTATCACTTCTCGAGTAGATAATGATCGAGGTTTCTATACATAAAATCATTTACTCAATTACTTTGAATAAACAAGTTGTCTTGCCTTATTATTTAATACTAAAAGTAGCAAATAATTTATATGTTTGTAATTTTTTAAGTATTTAAGCTCGTATCCGTTTAAATTTATATATATTTTGTTTTGTTTAGTTACTATTTAAGTACCTAAAATAGTCAATTTATTTTAAAATATCTATTCGTACTCAAATCAATAATGTTCATTTATTTGTTTGTTTGTTTAATTTAGTTTATAAACGCTTTTTGTATTGGAAGCATCCCCAAAAAATATTTTGTGGTAAAAAAGGATCCTTACGTGACATATTTTTTATATTTATATTATTTAATACACTTAAATGGAAACGCAGACTATATAATTATTAGGCAATATTATGAAGATTTTATGGCAATGTAAATTAACTATACTTCGCACTTACATAGTTCACGATGCGATGAGGTCACGTAGCGATGCGGTCACGATGCGATGTGGTCACGATGCGATGCGCTCACGATGCGATGCGCGTGCTGGTTCAAAGTTGTTTCTGGTGACTCATAGTTGACCGTCGATCTTGATCTTCTTAATATGATGTATTCTTTCTTGATGTTTCTGGAACTGGGCCGGGATTACCCTGGACTCCTCTGGAACTGGGCCGGGAATACCCTGGACACCTCTGGAACTGTTGTTGTTGTTGCATGTTGTTGCCGTGAATATATTATTGCTGCCAGTTATTCTTCTTTTAATTTAAATCTTCATAATATTCTTCTAAATAAATTCAAAATAATCTTCTTCATATTTTCTTCATAATAATTTTCATTATAATTTTCTTCGTATTATTTTCTTCATGATAAAAAAAGTCTTGCTTAATTTTAAGTGTTTCTTCATTTTTTTTTTTTGTATATACTATGTATTTTCTTCTTTTCTTCTATTTCTTCATTTCTTCTTTTCGCTGTCCAGCCGGCACGCTATTTTGGAGGTGCGTGCCGACTGGCAGAGTGCGGACCCCTTTTTAGACCCGCACTGGCAGGGTCGCCATGTAATGAGGCAGCTTCTAGACCCCAACTGGCAGGGTCGCCATGTAATGAGGGTCGAGGGTTGAGAGAAGTAAAACACGTTCGAAGGTTCGTTCGAAACTCTGAACTGAACTAACTGAACTGAAGTCTTTATTATGGATAGCTGTATATATAGTGGTACAATGCAGTGAGGGGCGCGCGGTAGGTACATACTTTATGACATCATAGGTCACACGTGGAGAGCTCTTATGTCGCTCTCGGGTTACGGCTTCAAATAACATGATTCTATATAAGGAATGGAATTCTATCAACAATAGTCGTGGGTGGTCCGTTTGAAATATGAGTAATATTTATCTACCTACTACTATGTACCTACTACCTATACCACACTATTGAGACTGAAGTAAGCAATAATCTATGGACTGTTGCAAGGTACGTATTAAAGTGGATTTTTTTCCCCTTATCTTCTCCATACCGCATGGAATGATAACTGCTAATCAACTTTCAGATAACAGCCTCTCAATGTGACGAGATGTAGATAAATTACTAGTTTGTATTACAACACAGACTAATAAAAAAATAGATGACAATTTATTAAAGACGTCGAAAAGCGAAATATAACTAAAGAAGCCGATTTTTCTACCAATCCACAATGAGAGCAAAGATGTGACTTTAAAAATAAATTGGTTTCAGTTTTATATGTTGAAAAAAATGATATTTTTAAACAAAATACAGGTTTCGGGCTTGAATATTTCAATACTATCCTTTAGTAAATATATTATTTCCCTGTTATTAAGCATGTACACTGTACAGGTACGCATCGCAGTATAATTATATGTTCATACACCAATTACAATTATGTTACCCGTATGTATACCAATCATATTATTATGGTGTAACAGACATCAGTGAACAGACTTACTTACCTGAGCATGTGAAACTAAATAGGTTGCTATTTTCTAAGTTATTATTTTCTATGTTTTGGAAGTTTAGTTACCAAATGCCAGTCCTTTTATTTTACTTCAATAATACAGATGGTCAACTGATAGATATGATAATGGGAGGTCCTCCCATATGATCTTTAAACGAATGAAGTTTGAAGCTAGAAGGAAGCGTCAATCTGCAATATTATAAACATGCCAACCCATTACCCGAGATAAAAAAAATTAACTGGCTTCTTTTATTTATTCGTCGAGTTCCCTCCGTCCATCATTTTCCTCTAATCAATAACATTAGATTATAAGTAGCCCTAGAGAATGTCACCAAGCCTGTTGCTTAAACGAACCTGTTCCGGTCCCACTCCGATGTCGTCGATACCTACCTTATACCTATTTGCACCACTCTTAGCTCACTGATTATAACATGCGGCTCTTGGGTTATAACTATAATAAACTAAAAATTAAAAAAAAATCGACAACTACCGTTCGCCATTTTGTGGTGACGGCCATTTTGGATTTGAAATTTATCATAGTATAGTTTTCTACTGGTCAAGCTACCCATATTCAGGGAGTTGTGAAATCAGGAAGTTATAGTCAAATTTCCTCATTAAGAGCGTTCATGCGGCACGGTGTGAATCCCGTTTCGCTCCATACAAAAAAGGAATTCCGTTCCCGCTGACGCAATTTTGCGCGGAAAATGGTATTACAAAAAAATTTATAGTAAAATAAATATACAATTTATTAAAATAGTCAATAACCAGTGACATTGAATATTAATTAAATTAAATTACTATAATTCAGAAATAACAAAATATCTTGAATTTTATCCTAAAATAATACGTTTAATTTATCGAAAAATGCTAAAAATGGCACTTTTCGGTTTATGGTTTTTGAATGAAAATCTAGGAAAATCGTGTTTTTTTTGAGAAACTTTTTAGTAAATGTTATTAATTTTCTAAATATGACATTGTTATAAGTTTGTGTTAAGAAACATGGCAAATATCTTGCATCTGCGTAGAGCGTCGAGCGCTATTTTAGCAAACCGCCTATACAAAAACTGTTCTAGTGAGAAAGTTATACACATATTTTAAAATATTTTTACCAAATAATATGAATTCAATTATCTAATCTATAATTGAACACATAACTATTTTATGTTCCTTCGGAAATCGTAAATTTTGACTCAAGCATAATACTAACGCATGAACCGCCTTAACTAGAAAACAGCTGATGATCTTTAAACGGTTGAACAGATTTTCATGAAACATGGCTAAAAACACTCGACATAAAATTATCTATGACACAAAAAATGAAAACTGATTCATGCCTAATTTGGATGCCATAGACCAAAATACCCTGAGAAAGCACAGTTTTCTACATCACCCACACTAAAATATTACGTAATAGTATTAAGAGCATCAATACAGCTTCTTTGGCAGTATTTATCGTTACGACTGCGAGTAATGTTCTAACTGCCGGATTACTATTAGCTGTGACAATGGCGAAGGCTTTGTTGCGTTGTTCCCATTTTATTGATAGCTATACAAACAGTTCCATTATTTAAGGGATTTTTTTTTAGTTACATCATTTATGTGGATCTAATATTGTGTGCAAATCACAAAAAAACCTAAAAGTGGGTTTTTATATTTGCGACCTCGACCACAAAATACTTTTCTAGTTATAGTAGTCCATTTTATACACTAAAATTACAGAAAACAGTGATATCTATTTAAGTTAAACCGCTTTACCTGTAAAACAGATATCTAACACTAAGAAGAACTTTATTATAAAAGAATTATTTATGGGAGACATTTATCAGAATTTTATTTGCCATAAAAATATGAATAACAATATACAACAGCTTTTAAAATGATAATTTTATATGTTGTAAGATTTAACATGCTGCCATTTGAATATTTTGAATGTTTTAAGTGTAACGATTAAATTTTGGACAAAATAAAAGATAATTTCTAGGATTTCTAGGTTACCTAAACTTTCTATCCTAACAGTCTGAGAAGTTCTAGGTAAAAAAAAAATTATTCACAAGAATGCAGATGCATTAAGATCTAAGTAAAATTACAATATTAGTACAAAACACCCATAGAATTAAGAAAAAATAGATACGTTACGTTACGTTTTTTAATTAAAATATGTGAAAAGCTTCTAATTTACCCATAAATATTAGCCCTAATCCGTGAACGGGTTAACTATTATCAGATAAGTTAATAATTCAGCACGCAACCCTAAATCGCTAATTAGAGTTGAAATACTGCATCTTGCAGGGGTAGTCTACGGGACCGAGCTTGCAGTTAACCCTTTCTGTCTTAATGATAGGGGGTGCATTAAGCCCAACGGGTTCACTCCATCTAAAACAGGGTTTCAGGGTTCCTTTATAAAGGGATAACTTTGTCAGTAAAGTGATTAGGTCGGATTTATTATCTTTTTTTCTAAAGTAAAATATAATACAGATAAAATTTTGAATGTTTTTGATATATTAAACATCACAGCCAATAATAAATTATGATTTTTTTTTTTTTTTTTTTTTTATTATTCTTACAGAAAATCTACAGCGTTACAGAAAGTAATAATTTATACCTTATATAATACCTTAAAGTTGCCGACTATTTTTAATATACAGTAGCTTTTGTCTTACAATAACACAAAGGCTTAATGTCCTGGAAATCCAATCCAATTAGTAGAAGTTTAAGAAATTCTCTTCAAGAAAATGAGAAATAAACTTAGTTTTCATTTTACTCAACAAAAAAAATGTGTGTATTTCCTTTGTTGATTAAAATCAAATCAACCACTTGCTGTTTCATTAATGAATTCAAATAGAACTTGTAGTTTATCATAAAGCAGTTGAAGTTAGCAGCGAACACCATAATCGTAAACAGTTTATAATAAGGCATATTTCTTGATGAGATATCGTGTTAGTTTAACAGTAGTTAAACTGTGTTTATATCGAAAACGAATTATGTTACGATTCCGTTTATAGATGAACTGCGATTAACTTGACTTTAATACTTGTATATCATTATGTAATACACAATAATTTATGTAGATCGAAGAGTTTTTTAATCGCTATTAGGATCTACGTAAGTCGCCATTTGTGCATACTAGAATGGAGAATGAGATAGACTAATATCATGTCGTGGGGATGCAAGAAATGTGGTGATTTGGAGATTTTTTTATGATCCCTAAATAGATGATACTAAAATATCGTACATACCATATTAGTTTATGGTCTTACGACATAATACGTTTACTTCTAAAACCATAGAATACGGTTTACAATTTAAGACTTATGAATATTGAAGATTACAACTCTTTTCAAGTCAGCTACTTCGCAACAAATATGTCTAACTCAACATTTATATACGATTATACTTCGAATCGAAAATCGATTCGAAACTACTATAGAAGTGTTATTATCTCGCTGCAGACTCGGCCATAAATCATTCGAGTATTTCGTTTTTGTTGTTCACTAAAATACAAAAGCAGCAGTGAAATACAAAAGTGAAATACTCGGATGATTTATGACTGAGTCTGCAGCGAGATAATCACACTACTATAACACAGGTCGCACTAAAGTCAAGTAGGTACTTACTATCTTGCCGTGACAAAAAATATCGTCTGCTAAATTACTGAATAATTTGCAATAATAATAATTATTGTATAGGAAATCGTCTGCGCAAATATGCGTATGGCCAGACAACCTTAACCTACTTGGAATTAAACAATACGTTAACCGCACTTACTCGTAATTCCCATAATAGTTTGCATATAAATTGTCACATTTTCTCAATCGGCTCGATTTATGGCCGATCCAAACGCAACGGCGGCAAACGACACTTCTGCGAGATAAATTATATTTATTGGTCACGATTAATGTTGTGTATTGATTACCGTTCGTTGGACCCCGCGCGCCGATGTTATGCCGACAATGTTTGGAATTGAGCTTTGACCATAATAACGCTAATTTAATTGAACAATTCACGAGTTCTGAGATCACTGAGTCAATATGGTTGCATGAATAATATCTGACAACCTCCCTAGCGCAGTAGCACATGTTCGATTCCCACCACTGGTCTCTTTAGAATTTTATAATTTCTTAATTAGCTGAGATTTGGTCTAATCGGAAACTTCAACCGTGGCTTGTTCCTACTCTACTAGCAAAAATGTAATGTCAGGTGATTTAGCGCTCCGATGCGATGCTGTGTAGACACCGTTAGGGGTGGCTTTACTTACCCCTTCCAAGTTATTACGATAACATCTTCGGCTGCTTCGTCAGTATACCATCAAGTGAGATCGTTGCCAAGTATTAACTTGTTGCAGATAACAAGTAGAACCAATATTACCTACTAGGATTTATTTTTAAACTAGCTGACCCGGCAAACTTCGTTTTGCCTGTTATTTTTTGTCAACATTTAATTGAACGCGGCCGAAGCCTCTCGCTGGATCAAATATAGTTAATTGAATTTCATTTCAACCCCACAATAGCTGGGTTAGGGTTTCCTCTCAGAATAAGAGAGGTTTGTTTAGTAAGTACTTAGATGAAGCCCAAAAAAGAAATGGATGGATCGTATGGAAGAGTATTGCACGTTGACAGCAGAAGAAGAGAATGGAAGAAGACTCCATGGTAAAAATTTAGAATCGTTTGGCAGGAGTAGGGGGACGGGAAGGGGGAAGGGGGGGAGAGGGGGTGTCCCCTAACCCCCGATACCACTCCCTGAAAAGGTATTGCACCATTCTTGAACAAATTTAAAAAGATGAAAATAATTTAAATGACGATGATGGAGTCGCTTCGTCGCGGAGAGAAGCGAAAGGGGAAGGGGTGGGAAGAAAAAAATGGGATTTTTCCCCCCTCCCAAGCTAAAACTTTCGACACGTTCTAAGTTTTTAAGACATATTTTTTTTTAATTATGAAGTTTTGAATTCGATTTTGCTGTTATAATTACTGAAATACATGTTTTGAAATGGGAATTCTAGCCTCAAGAAGAAGTAAAGGAGCTAGGAAAACCCTTTATCCATCACCATCTACCCCTCACCCCCCCTAAGGGTCAGTCGACAGAGCTTTATAATCTTGAGGTTAAGACTCTTTTAGCCTTCAGTCTTTCCCTTACCCTTTTTTGGCTCGGTCTATTTCTGGGTGGTCATAAAAGAAAATAACCACTCAGAAGGATGGTGGGGCCTTGCAGGCCCCGCCATCCTCTTCGTCACCTATCCGTTATCCGAGTCGAGGTGCCCCAAGTCCCGAGCTCGCTTCGCTCGCTCTACATCCTAAGTCTTCAGTCTTTCCCTTACCCTTTTTAAGGCTCGGAGAAGAAGTAAAGGAGCTAGGAAAACCCTTTATCCATCACCATCTACCCTCACCCCCCCTAAGGGTCAGTCGACAGAGCTTTAAAATCTTGAGGTTAAGACTCTTTTAGCCTTCTGTCTTTCCCTTACCCTTTTTTGGCTCGGTCGAAGGAGCTCCTATTTCTGGGTGGTCATAAAAGAAAATAACCACTCAAAAGGATGGTGGGGCCTGCAAGGCCAATGCAATCCTCTTCGTCACCTATCCGTTAACCGAGTCGGGGTGCCCCAAGTCCCGAGCTCGCTTCGATCGCTCAAGATCATAAGTGGTTTGTGTCAAATTTAATACTACAAATAACATATTTAAAAAGTTCTGTGGCCTATTTTTTTGTCGGTACAACAAAATACATGTGTGGTGTTCCATCTCGTCCTACTGTATCTCCCGAAAGTCATCCTTACTCCGATAAAAGACTTCCCGATTTATACTGACCGCCATATAGATTGATTTTTGAAAAGCTCGAAAACACTGCGTTACCTCGTAATGCGAATAGTATTGTTGTAATCAGGGACCAAACCTCTACCAAATACAACACCTTTCTCCCCCGAACTCCTGCCAAAGGAAAGTAAATTCAACCGCGATTTACCAAGTTTCATCAGTACTAACAAATATCTGTAAGAAGTTTGGTGAATCGGCTTTAAACAACTCCAAACAATTGCGCTAAATCGTTAGTCGGTTGCATTTATGTTCAGCTGAAAGAAGCCTCGGTACCCATCTCGCAGAAAGCTTCGAAGCCACAATTCATTATGAATTATATTTCAAGTTCGTTCATAGGATACACCTATGATTTCAGCTATTTATCTGATTTTCGATCAACGGCCCCGAGTATGAAATCCCAAATATTTCCGACGTTATTCTCAGTACTCGAAGCTGATGGCCGTCCAGCTCGTGGGTCATTAATTCTTCTGACCATTTTTTAACGATTGTATACGATGGAGCAGATCCTACTTCTTTGTCATTCTGTTTCAGCGTTAATCCTTTCTTGAACAAATACTTGGCATCGACGTAATTCGACGATTTTCTCCCAAACTAACAATCGGTATTATAACGTTATTTGCATATCAAATAAATTAAATAGACCAAAAAGGTCGGACATCATACTCCGGCTACAAATTTCGAAACAAACTTGTCAGAGGTGCTGACGTGACAGCAATGAAATGTTTACATAGCAACGCCATTAAATCAATTTATTACTTTTATTTTCAATTAGAAAATACTCGATAATCCTAAGTCTCCACGTATAAGTCCTCGACTCGGATCGATTATTTTTTTACGCTCTTTCATTTGATGTGCGATTCCTTCGATTCCACCATACACCGGTACCGCCCTTGTTTTTTGTATGGGAAAATTAAATCGGCCAGGGCCAGGGTTCTTCAGCATTTTGGGAGATCAAATATAGATAACAACCCGCTCCCCGACCCAGAGATCACACCCCGAAAGTTTCACAACGATCGATCCAGCCGTTTAGGAGGAGTTTGGCTACAAAGAAAATCGAGATAATTTAACTTTTATCCCCTCTCCTAAGGGAACCATGCTGAATTTCAGGATAAAAAGTATCCTATGTCCTTCCTCGTAGTATGAACTCAAGTCATACCAAGTTTCATTGGAATTCATTCAGTAGTTTCGGCGTGATGCGCGGCCGTGATACAGAAAGACAGACAGACAGACAGACAGACAAAAATGAAAAAAAATACAGTTTTGGGTTCAGAACCGATTTTAGAGTGCCCTCGAAAAAAAATTTTCAAAATATCTTTAATGTACAGAATTTGACCTGTTACAGATTTATTATAAGTATAGATATAGTTTTTTCCTAGAAGACTTAAGTTTTGGATCGTGAGAAAACTGGATAACACCTTTGGATATTCTTCTTTTATTATTTCTTAACACTAATATAGGTTCTATCGTTCCGTCAAGATCAGTTTGCTAGGCATTTAAGGAGTTTTCTATACCCTCTCGTCTATTAGTATTGCGTGTCTCCTGTCGAAACCAGCATAAATATTATAATTTCTCGTTGATCGTTGTCGCGTTGTCCATTGTATAGGTTATGGCGCGTCTTGTTATCCCCTCTCGCGCAGTTTATGCGCGTCGCGGGCGCAGCGTCTCGTATTTTTCCTCAGCTTCATTATTATTGCCAATTAGCGACTATTCTGCACGTTTAGAGTTATTGTCGTCAATTATAAGGTATTGTCCATTAAGTACTTTTCCCCTAGATGGTCGGTGGAGCGTCGAACACCTTGGAGATTCATATCCATCTGAAAACCGTTATGTCAATTAGTCATAGTATTATTATATATCAACGAACTACATTATGTCACTACTTACAAATTAAAATATAACTTAGCAGTCCGGAAAATTGGATGGATTATTATTTGAATTGACAATTAACAATGCCATACATACTATCCTCAAAAATCTTTTTGAGTCTGGATACAACTGCGCATCATTAGGAGACGTTGTCTCTACACAGTGTATTTTTAAAAGGCAATAATGTATTTCTGGTTTCTACTGCTCATACAAATAAATCTACTGATTAACTGTATCAATGAAAATGAAAAAATGAAAATGAAAATGAAAAATCTTTATTTTCACATAGGCCCAATTAATAAGCTCTTATGAAAAGTCAAAACTCTACCGCCAGGTTCGGAAAGCAGGTTTGCACCGAGAAGAACTGGCAAGAAACTCGGCACTTGCTCTTTTCAAAAAAAATGTCATTATTCTAATAATATTATATTAATTTCTTAAATAATATCAATAATTAATACATAATTTTTAAGATATCTCGTGAAGAGATGGAAATATATCCCTATCATTCCAACAATTCTTGTCATTAAAAAATTCTTCAATAGTATAGTAACAATATAACAGTAGTATAGGAATCGAACACAAAAAAGTTCGCAATTAACAAGACATTTTTATGCGAACAATAGTGACCTCTAGTTTTATTTAATTAACAGAAGGACTTTGGCTCATCTTTTCCACTCCGATCCGCTGAGTACTTATTGGACACGCAGTCCTGTAGCAATACATATTGATAAGCTGACCAAACAATAAGTTATAGCCAACTAGCCCGCCCAAGACTTCGTGCTTCGTACAATTTATGTAGTTTTTAAACGCCTCGTCTCCATTTTGTCTCAAACACTTTTAAAGCCCATGTCTGGGGTTGTGGCTCCGCTCAAAATGAGGGTTTCGCGATAGTCCTACACGCTGGGTACTGATTGGTCTGCTTCAGGTTACTTTACTTTTTTTTTCACCGTATAGCAATTATTAACATAGTTATTAATTCACATAACTCAGGAAAATCAAAGGTGGCCTACCACTTTAGAGAGAGTCTGTGGTCTACCTATTATTGTTTTATCTTTAAAGAAAAAAAATATGTTTCTACGTAGTGGTGTAGTAATCAGTAATCTGAAGTACTGAATAAATTCTTACATGAGATTTTTACACTTCTAAAAAGCCTAACTATCATTGTCGTTGTAAGAAATATAATAATTAGGCTCATTTTTTTTCCAAGGAAAACAGTTCCTTTGGTAGTAGGGTATTTCTCCTTTAGTTTTTAGGGATGTGAGTACGCACTTTTACAATAATTTGATCATAATCTGGTTTAGACTTACCCTTCCACAGGTTTAAAGCAACGCTGCTCACTAGATATCATAAAAATAATGTAATTTAGTTGTATACTTGTATACTTAAGAAAAATTGTACATTATTACGACATTTTGAAAAAAAGAAGGCCGAATTTCTTTGCTAGTTCTGCTCGGTGCAAAACTGATTTCCGAATACAGCGGTAGAGTTTTGACTTTTTCATAAAAGCCTATAAGTTAGGCGTATGCGAAAAAGTACAGATTTTTACTTACGAGTACATAATAAGTCGTGGGTGACTCCTTGTCACAGATAAAATAATAATAGGTACTTAATATCCAACTTTAGCACAAAATCTAATAGGATCGTCGCTGAATTTATTGGCTGATTTTCGCTTGAGAAGTGAAAACGGTACTTTCTTTTACTAATTAATTATGCAAATATAATTCAGTATGATACTTTAATGGGCTTTTAATCGAAAATTAAATAAATCACCGCAATCTTCATTTGACCGCATATTCGGAGAGCAAGTCGACAATTTGGATAAAGTGTTTAAAATTGCACTGTATCATAGAAGTCTTTTGTTGTTTAATTTTTAGGGATTTATACCAACGTGGTAAAATGAACCATCTGTCAATCAATCCGTCTGTCCGTCCATGTGTCTGTCTGTCATAGTTAATTATTTCAGTAAATATTAAAGCTATCAATGTACGTGAATTTGTAAAAATATTTTATGGCACAACAATAAATATAATAAAAGAAAATAAAGAATATTTTTTGTTTTTATCTAAAAGGCACGAAATCGCGATTCGGGAGGACAAAAGTTCGAAGTGAGATAACTTTGCTGAGCAGTATATTATTAGTATATTATTATTGCATTAGAACAACGTGAGAAAATTATCTGAACCTGTGACTCGGACAGAAGGCATATGACGTCGCTGATGTCTATAACGGCGAATTAAATGTTTGTAATGGGTATTTTTTTTAAACACTATGAACAAATCGAGCATCACCTCTCAAACTATATTTCTAATAGCTCTTTTACAACCAGAACTAGTCTCGTGTCTGTAGATTTACTACTTCTTCAAACAAGAATTTTCTAAAATTATCAACAAAAAATGTTTCATTTCGAAAATAACATAATATTGAAACGAAAACTAAGATTTTTTTCCATTAATTAATTATTCAAATATGTAAGTAATTTATATTGAAAACATTAATTTGTAATGTTGTCATCACTAAGACAAACATTTTTAATGAGAACATTTTTAATAATAATTATTATATTGATGACTTACCTATTTCATATTATTTCATTCAATTGAGGGTTGACGGGCTTCCCATACCATTGAGAATATTTTAGAAACTGTTAAGGAGGCAGATCTCACAATGTTATCTTTCAACACCATTATATTTAGTTTCGATATTTAGTTTCTATAAATCCACGTTACTCCTAAAAGTCAATGGAGTCGAATTCCCGAATCCCCAAAAACGGCAGAAGTTTACACTAATAGCCTTAGTTCTCACAGCTTAATTTTGGTTTTACCTAAAACAAACTAAAATAATAAGTATTATTATAAATATTACAGTAAAAGATTAAAAATTAATAAAATTGATATAAAAATTTAAGCTAAAGCCTCATCGAAGCCAAGGCAGCGAGGCATTGAACCCAAAATGAAAAAAAAAACCCAAAACCCAAAAAACCCAAAACCCAAAAACCCAAACCCAAAAACCCAAACAAACCCAAATTATAATCGTTTGTAAAAAAACAAAAAAAAATAAGTATTATACCAGATGCAATTCCCTGGTGATTGCCTAATTTTTTGAGTTGAACTTTCTTTAAGAGTTGGAACAGCGGGTTCTAAATCAGGGGCCCCTCATGCTGCGACTCAAGGTAAACTAACCGCCCTTGAAATGGTTATTTTTTAACTTCCCTCGACTTTAAGCCCCGAAATTACGAGGGGGCTAGATTTAGAGGCAATTTTAGAGCGAATCTCGTTTTATATTGATTGTTAGTAATTTTTTCTTTCGTATGCATCGTTGACTTCGCGAGGAATATGTTTTGATTTAATTTGATTAAGGGTGCTGGAAGTTTTTATGCACAGTTTATTAGAAACTTTTCACGACCTTCCCGAACGACACACTGTGATAGGTTTCTGTAGTTTACTGGTTCGATTTTTGACATGGGTCAATTTCAAATTTTATATTTCCTTAATTTGCTTATATATGATTATATTAGCGAGGCTTCGATCACGCCTGGTTATCCACAATGTCGAACGTTCCGGTGTGATGCTCTGTAGCAACCGGTTGAAAACTATAGGTGCCCAGTTTCTTACCAGTTCTCCTCGGTGCAAACCTGCTTTCCGAAGTTGGCGGTAGAGTTTTGACTTTCATAAGAGCTTGTAAATCAGGTCTATATGAAAAATACAGAGTTATTAAATAGAATAGGTACACTTCAAGTTGGAGGATAGAAATATTTTATTAAGATTTTTCTTTACTTGGTTTTTAAAACTAAATCATAAACAAAACATAAATAACCTATCAAATTGTCGCGATATAAAAATTAAATTTTATCGCTTCGTATCATTAACATGAGTATCGTAAATGTTAACGAATTTAAAGTATTAATGTCCTCTCAAAGTTTTTGTTCCTCATAAATCTTATTTAGTTACATTGGTTAATAGAATTTTCCAAAAAACGAAAAAACCTAACGATTTTTTAGGGTTCCTGAGCAAAACGGTTTAATCGTATTTTTTGTTCGTTTGTATCAATATATTCGATGTGCGTAAATATCACTATTCAAGCCTTTCTTTTTTCACACGACAAGATTAGTACTTGACTGCGATCTCACCTGATGGTAAGTGATGATGCAGCCGAAGATGTTATCGTACTAACTTGTAAGGGTATGTACCTACTATGTAAATGTTACTAAGTAAACTTACCCCTAACGGTGTTTTAAATGGCTTGACGGCGCGTCTTTGCTGGTAGAATAGTAACTAGCCAAGTCTGAAACCTCCCACCAGAGCAGACCTGAGTCAATTTAGAAATTATAAAATTCTAAAGAGGCCCGTGGCGGGAATTGAACCCGCGACTTTCCACTCGAATCCGAGCGCGCACCACTGTGCCAATGAGGTCGTCAAAATTTGACTAAACCTAGTATTCGAACTCAAGACCTATGGATCCGACTGAACCGAACCACAAGTGACTAAACCAACTAAACACCTGTTCTTATACCAGTCAAACTCTTAGGTCGAATGCATTAAATATTTGTGGTACGAGATAATATACGGCCCAATACAAACATTTACCGCTTCGGAATCTAATTATGTATTTCCTAATTTCTCCATCATGGGAATCCGATGTAGAAACCAAGAGATTTTCGCCATAAAAGTCATTTTCGAGCCACAAACTCCCATATCTTGAGTCCCTGTGATTTATGGTAGACAACCTTACAACAACCTATACAACTAATCATTTATAGGAAAATAAACTTAATTTAAATGGTCATAAAGCTTAAAGTCATGTGAAGTGTTTTAGTGTAATTCGTAGTAAGTTGTGTAGTGTACGATAGATTTTTATGTCGGTGTCTCGCAGGTTGTAAATAACTTGTTCCCGCACCAGAAGATTAACGCAACTGATTTATTTATGTAGGAGTTATGATTGATTGTGTTGTTTGAAATATTTCTAGTACCTACTGTTTCTGTAGGAATCCAAAATATTGACGCCATTAAATCAAATAGCCTTGAAGATTGCGATAACTCAACGATTTAACTGCATCAAAGGGTTATTTAAGCAATTATAGTGACCTACGGGTGAAAACTATAATATAGACAATTACTTGGGTTTTGGGTCCTTAATCTACGAGTAATTTCGCTTCGAAGCAGAAACACGATTGGAAAAAAAATTCTCGGTAAAAAGATCTCCCAAAAGTTGTTTCAAAATCTTAATTTTTCTATTTTTTTTATCAAAAACTACAATGGATGTAATTGTAAGATAGTCGCTATATTATTTAACTCACCGTTGAAACGACCTTCTCTCAAATAATGACTCTGAAATGCATCTAAAAACTCTTCGTTACGTTACTAAAAAACAAAAACTTTTTATTACTAAAAAAAAGCTTGTAATAGTCTCAATACTAAGGCAAATGTAAGTAACCAACTAAAACCCAATTTCGAAATTCAATTCCATGCAACTGCAACCGAAATTAAAAACAAAAACTCCTAACACGAAGCGCGGAACGTCTTGAATCGAGATACTTTAATTTTATTTCGTTGTGCAAATTAATTTGCGGATAAATTTTCCTTTATGGACATTTCTATTTCGTGGGGTGATGTTTTTTTTCTGCAGGGGCGTTTATAGTCGGAGAGCTTGCTGTGGATCACTAACTGTTCCTTTACAAAATTAATAAAATTTGTATGGAAAACAAAATTTATCAGCCAGTATTCGTTTGATTCGCAAACTGGAAATTAAGATGAATCTGTGATCTACTCGGTATTTCTGAACGATTTTAGCCAGTTGACTAGAAATGTAGTCTTGTTATGGTTTTAATATTGTATTGCTTAACTTTTAATCTTTAAACTTAATTATGATTTTTATCAATAGATCTTATTTGAACACGAGTAAAGTTGCAATTGGAGATGGAAGCATTATGCTTACAATTTGGGATGATAATTATCTATTTGGCCATATCTAATGATTGTTACAAAAAATACCAAATTACCTATAGGAATAAAGTCTATTTGACCTTTAACTATTTTGGCAGCTTATTCGACTACGCTCATGTCAGATGTTTATCAAACACCTCCCTATAATTTCCCACTAGCTCCTGCAGGATTAGTTTTTATCGGATGTATTTAAACCGTGGGGTTTGCGTGGGGTTAACTCGTATGACTTTAATACTTCCTTCTTACACGCGGCCAACGGTTATTGGCAAGGGATCGGGATAAATCGTTTTTTGCGCACAAGTGGGGAAAAATTCATGTTTACTTGCTTTATGCTTGCAAAAAGGCTGCGTTCCTATGAAATTGTTTTGCAAACACTGTAGTCATTATACATTGCTCCTTCAGACAGACGACACAAAACTAATAAATCTCCTTTTGCTAAGCAAATTTTATTTTTTAATTAGTAATATGGTACAGAGTATAGAACTCTATGCAATTTCAGTAGAGTACGTCTCATGGCCAAGTGCGAGACTCAAAGTACAGTAAATAAGTGTAATAATTAATTGTTATAAAATAAAATAACCGAGTTTCAAAGTATAGTGTTAATTTACGCCAGCAAAAGCATTTTACTGGCGAATGTTAGCCGGAATAAGGATTGTAACGAGTAATTAACATCTTAATTGGTCTAGGCATTCAGGTGGGTGGTACGCATATTACACATAGTATAGTACACACATATTATTAGTATAGTACACACATTTTTTTCTGCATCACTAGGGGAACCAGCATGTCATTTTACGCCAGAGCACAATAAAATTATTCGCAATTAAAGTTAAATCGAACTTAAAAATTTAAAGAAACATAAATATCCCGGACAAAATAATAGAAACAAAACGGCGGTTTGTAACGGAGGGTAGACAAAAAACCCTACCCCATAGATCCTGACTCACGTAAAACGTAATGGGAAATTACTCTAAAATAAAAACCCGGCACCCCACGTTACGGCAATTTGGGTAGAGTTCCCTCGGCACGCAGTATTCCACTTAGAAGCAGGGCTCAGTGTGGATGTAGGCCCGGGAGGCAGCTACTAGCTCCCTACTACCCTACCGGTGTACACAAGCCCATAAAACTTGAACGGTTTTAATCGAAGACTACCAAGTAACTGTGTAATTGTGCACGGCATAACTATACGAACTCATAGGTAATAGCCAATAGGCATACCTACTAATCGCTTTGGCAAATGAGTTCACACAACCAACGTGCGTACAACAAATCTTATAAGCTTCATAATCGTTAAGGACTCAACTTGCATCAATCTTAGTAATTAATAAACTTAGAGGTTAGTAATTCCAGTTGAAATTTTCGTCCTATTCATTCAGACTAGTCAATAAACGTCCAAAGAACGCCGGTCATGGGTTAACTGGAAGAATTTCAATCAACAGAGTCTTGTATTCCTGTGTTTTCTGACAACTCTTTGGATTCCATCTTTCCTACATCTTTCCTCCTAGTTTCTATTTAGTTAAATGTTAAGGATTCTTAGGTATAAGCATGATGTAATCGTATGTTTCAACTTGAATTCTGTTCAATTTTAGTATTCACATAGATAGACTCCGAAGCAACATTGGTAGTATATGGGTCACATTTGGGTACCTGAGGTTTGAGCCCCATAATATCTGGCTTTTCCAAGTTAAGTGCATTTTTTCACAACTATAGGTAGATGAACAGGTCACTTTCTTGAAGTGAAGTGAAACTTGTTGTTTTTGCAATTCTTTTCCCTCATGGTTCCTCTTAAAAAAAGAACCATGGTTTGAATGTAGGAACTAAAGCCATCGAAATATAGATTGCCAATAAATCCCATTCCCAAATCCATACACTTTCCCGTGGCGCATCAGACGAGCTTTATGGCCTTCCCATGGCTCCGCTAATCCAGCGGCAAAAAGCAAAAACACAATAAGCCATTCGCCACCGACGCGGAATTATATCCGAGTCGTTTCGACCCCACGTGATCTGTGCAAAGCGTTTGATAAAGTGGATCACAAAACGCGGCCCAAAATAACGCAACATAAATAAAAATGGATCATAACTGCGCGAAACTGCACCTATGAGGTGTAGGGTTCCGTAGTCATGCCTATAAGGGTTATTTCTAGCTCCCTTACCAAAAGTTTATTCTTAACTCTGTAAGAATTTATTTTATTATTACGAAATAACTTAGTTAACATTATATCTGTATAAAACTTAAAACAAAATCTTAACTAATATATAAATGTAATCTAATTCTAGAAAAGAGGTGACACAAAAAGAAGGAATTTTAAGCGTCAAAGTATTCCTCCGAATCGGTGTCAACTGGAAAAGTACCCAGAAGGCTGGCAGCATTGCCACGTTGGATGGCAATGCTTATCCTCTGACCTAAAAATAGGCCAGCCCTCTGGTCACGAGAGGCGTCGATTAAGCGCTTTGAAATTTCTCTAAAAAGAAGCGCGTACTTGGACCCCACGGACCCAGCGTCTCGACCCCAAACGGCTCAAATACGTAATCTCCAACGAGATTACTGTATTTGCGCCGCTTGAGAGTCTCCGCTGATGCAGCAGCGGCGCCCGCACAACCCATCGTGCTAGGAAGATGAGAAGGCGCAAGGGTGTCCACGCAAGATCAGGCCAATGAGGCCTCTGGCGAGGGTGATACGTCGCTCTATCCTCTTCTTCCAGGCAGGTTCTGCACTGGATCTAGCGGCACACCGTCCAGGTTTCTTGACTTTGACGCCAATAAACCGATGGACGGCTAAGGCTGCGCCGAAGAGAATAGAAGCCGTATCATCCAGACCAGTGCTGCTCTCTAGATGTTGCGGCAGCATTTGGTTAATGGCCTCAATGACATCCCGCGTCGCTACATCTCAATTTTGGGAAATGCATCGAAGCTAAAGCAAAAACAGCTGCTAAAAAACTAGGAATCCTCAACAAGGTTAAGCGGTACTTCACGCCCGAACAGCTTCTGACGCTATATGAGGCTCAGGTGCGTTCCGGCATGGAGTACTGTAGTCACCTTTGGGATGGTTCTGCCAAGTATCAGCTCGATGCATTGGACTCAGTTGATCGCCGCGCTCGCAGAATAATCGGCAAGGAATCGCTAACGCGGGCAAAACTGCTCAGCTTACAACATCGGCGCAACGTTGCCTGTTTAGCGGTTTTTTACAGGATATACTTTGGTGAGTGTGCTCAGGAACTACATAACCTTGTACCTCCTTCACCTTTCTACCATAGGACTGCAAGACGCCGAGAGCGGTGGCATCCTTATGTGGTTGACGTCCAACAAACTCGCACGAAACGTTTTTCCTCCACGTTTCTGATACGAACCGCTAAGGTGTGGAACGCCCTTCCAGCCTCCGTGTTTCCAGCCAAGTACAATCTAGGTGCCTTCAAGAGAAGAGTGAATAGGCATTTTCTAGGCAAGCGCGCTCCATCCTAGACCTCATCATTGCTTTCCATCAGGCATGATTGTCGTCAAGCGCAAGCCTATCTACAATAAAAAAAAAAAAAAAAAAAGTTGCGTCCCACACCAAAGGCCTACCCATCTTCCATGGCATCAATGACATGCCGTAGACATTGACAAAACCTCCAAACGAGCCATACTCAAATCGGTGCCAACTTCTTCTTATTAGCTCAAGTAGAGCTATGATATTAATATGCTACTAACTTCATATCTTTCGAGATGAATGAAATTATTACTAAGAATAGGAAATGATCGAATTGATCTCTCAGTGTGAGTACAAAATTTCGTATCAAACGTTAGTCAGAGGAACCCCAAACACGGGCCCATAAGTGGTCCTCTCGGTAAGTCTTAGCCCCATTGCGATTTGCGAGAGTGGTTTCATCTTCCATAAACCGTGCGAAACGCCTTCCCGGTTGTTATTGTAAAACGTGAATTATGAAAATAATAAAAAGCAAACCCGCGGGGGGGCACCCACGTGCCCGCCGCTAACTCGCGGCACGCGCGCGCGACGCGTGCCGCTACCAAAATATTGAAAACTTTTACCGCGACTCTACAGTCTGCGGTTTAGTGGTTTAGAGCCGGGAGAATGGTGGCTTTTAAAGCGCCACGCGACTATCTTAATTTCGGCGGATGGGTGGTGCCCAATTACCTACTTCATTAGGACGTATTCAATTTGAATTGAACCACTTTTCTGAATGATCCAAATTATACTAGCTCTATAGAGATGTTTAAAGTACAGATAGGTAGAACTAGGAGACGCCTTAACTTCAGTTTTCATTCGTATGGTGTTTAGCCTGATGTAATGGAACCGGTTAAATAACGCAGCCTGCAGTCTAAGTGCACAAGCTTCAGAAGTGGGATGAAGTCGAGTACAAGTTCAACAGCTGTATACCTACGTTCCTAAGGTACTCCTTACGAAGGTAAGGTACAATGACAATTTCGCTAAAGACATGTTCGTCATTAAATGCACGAAACGCTCAATGAAAGCACTGAAAGTGTTCACGATGCGACCAGCGTCTGTCCCACACTCGTCCAACAGTCCAACGCTCCAACACCCAACGTCGGGTCTCAGTGAGGATTATCCGTCGCGCGTCGCATTCGTCCAATATTTATTTGCCGGCGACGCTATTGTATTAACTACAAAAATTTAATACTGTTAGCGCGCCCGAGCCGAGCCTATAGCGGGAGGATTATTGAGGGTAGTTTTTTTAAATAGGGTTAGGAGGCATTTTTTCCTCCCGGAGCGGAGGGTCGTGATAAATGACACATGCACATTTCGAAATACCCAATTTCGGATTTAAGTCACCCCAAAGTGGCCTGGTGGTGGACAATGGAGCAGCGGAGGCGATCTCGCGCGTAATTTACACCGGCTTTGTACCGGCTCAGAAAGGGTAGGTTTGCGCACCTCCGCTATACCGCCGTAATGATATCGAGAAGCGGTTATGGGGCTCAATAATGCATTTTTTATATCGGATCAACAACAATATCTTGTTATAAATTGCGCGTAAAATTACGCTCGTGTGACGTGCGTTTGACGTATAATGGCAACTTTTTGTAGAAATAAAAGTTTTGTATTTATTCTGATATTCAATAACGCGACGCAAAATAGCTTTGCTTGTTTGGAAGTGCCATTTCATAGGATATCTTTACATAATCGTAACTAACGCATTTTCATCTAAGGAATAACTATTTACTGACTGACTAACACTCAAACTAGTCTTAAGTAAATTATATATCTTGGCCGTTTTTTTTATATTATCTTATAAATAGATTAGATAAGTTATTATTTTTTTATTTTATATTATGTATTAGATGAGTTATTAATATTATCTACTTACTACTAATGATATTGAACAAAAACATAGTTATTTAAAATATTTAAATTAAATATTTAAAAAAGACACCTCTAAACACGTGGTATCGGTTAAAATAGCAATGAAACCGCAGGGAATATTAACGACACAATTAAATGTTATGTATAGGCCTATATGGCTACAAGGCGATAAAGTAACGGACCGTTGACAAATACCGGTGCTATTACATGTACCTAGTATGCAGTAAAATATTTCGATCTTTAGCAATTGGATGAATATATTATAGTAAAAAAAATAAACACATAGTAAAAAAATGACCCTGTAAGTACCTAGTTCAAGGTTATGAACACAGAGCACCTTAACAGTTATGAATAACGATTGAGAAAATCTCTATCTTACTAGCATAGCTATATAAAGCCTTATGGATGAAAAGTTAAGAGAGACTGCAACATAATGATCTTTGGTTAAATCCCTAGCCTTTACGGTTTGGTAGGTACCTAATGCTAGCATAAAGTGGTGGAGAGTGTGCTCAAGAACTCCACAATCTAGTACCTCCTTCACCTTTCTACCACAGAACTGAAAGACTCCAAGAGAAGTGGCATCCTTATGTGGTTGATGACCAGCGAATTCGAACGAAACGTTTTTCTTCCACGTTTGTGATACGTACCGCTAATGTGGTAATACACCCTTCCAGCTTTTGTGTTCCCAGCCAAGTACAACCTGGTGCCTTCAAGAGAAAAGTGAATAGGCATTTTATAGGCAAGCACGCTCCATCCTAGGCCTTATCATTTCTGTCCATCAGACATGATGGTAGTCAAGCGCAAGCCTAGTAAAAAAATGTAAAAAGGGGAGAGGTGAGCAACTTGGCGAATAAGTTGGGATGTCAAACTTTTCCAGTGATACCTATAACATTCTTTATGACCGAAGGAAACATTAAAAACTTAATAATGTAGATAGTGGCCTAGTGGATGTTGACCGATCTTGCTTACCTAGATCGTAATTCATTTTACATTCTCAATCGATCAAACTGTAGAGTGCATTGTTTTAAAATTATATGAGTTTGTATATTCAGTCTGCTCACAAGATTCTTATACAATTGAATATATTGTTTAAACAAAATTGTTAACAATTATTTTTGAAAAAGAGCAAGTGCCGAGTTTCGTGCCCGATGTTCTTGGTGCAATACTGCTTTCCAAACGTAGAGTCTGGAATTTCGCATATGCCTTTAAGTTGGGCTTAAGCGAAAGATTTTTTTTCATTTTGATTCGGAATTTTCATTTAAATTTTTATTTCGATTTTTGTAAGGATAAGAATAATATGTATCAGAACCACGACTATGTACATTTCTGAGAGTTAACTATTCATTTTTAAATCAAAGCTAAAACATTAAAACAGCTCTCGCGGAAATAAATGAGTATCGTGTTTATAACTCTCGTCAAAAGTAAAATTTCCATCTTGATAATAACTAAATCAAAGCAGCTCGACACTTTGACGGAATTATCTGGAAAATATGCAGCAATCTAGCGATAACACCGCGATACGGGCCTGAATAAATTATAATTTACCGGCCCAAGGAAAGCCTGTTATCACAGCCTGTCGTAATGCCTGTTTAACTTTGTATTTGTGGGACTTTGATTTGTTTACAAGTTTTGTATAGGTACCTTTCAATGTATTACAAAGTGCAACAAATTTAATTCTTATAATTCTTATAACTAAATATCTTTTATTAAATTGTGTACGTATGCTGTTACAGCGGTAAAACCAAATCTGATTATTTATTTTAAATTCAAAATTCATAAAACAATGGATAAGAGGTAGGCAGATTGAACAAACTGCAGTTTTGATGGGACATAGTCCTTCCTACGTATTCCTACCATAAGATTAATGCTTATTTACCTATATTAGAGAGGACTATGCAGCTAGTCGTTAATTTGGCTTGTCAAACAAAATTGATTTCTGAGCCACCAACTCGGTTTCTCCAAAATATGTTGTACCTATTTGCAATCACTGGTTTGCTCGACACTTAGTTAAAAACTGTATTCAAATCCACTTGGCACATAAAATAATCAGGTTCTAAGTACGATTAGGTACACCGCGTACTACTCCACGAAATACATAAAAATACGGTTTTTAAATTCGATATTCCTTACAAAACGTGCTCGTCAACATAGACATAATTTACGAGACATCGCGACTCTGTATTAAGGCCGATAACAATCGGCAGCCTTGCGGAGTATCTAAGGAGGGATCATAAATCGATCAACGTCACGGATTCGGTGCGCGCGGCAGTCGCAAACAAAACAGGAATTCATTCCTTCTTTCCTTCCTGACCAGAGACGGTCGGAAGTTTTAAAAGAACATTCCTTATAAAGTCTCCTACCCTCCCCATAATAGGCTATTTATTGGGGTGCCGCCACACTTATTCGACACCCTCAGAACATTTAATTTCGATGTAGGAAATTCTAATTACTGATATAAAGTTAATTTTATTGGGCGGTACCAAATTAAAGTAGTTTTTCATATTTTGACTTTAAAAATCATTGAGCCTTACACAATATGATTGAAAAGAAAATAGACACGTTTAACTCTTTATTGAAATGGATTGAGACGGCGTATCCTTGATCAGCTTTTTAGGGTTCCGTAGCCGAATGGCAAAAAACGGAACCCTTATAAATTCGTCATGTCTGTCTGTCCGTCTGTCCGTCTGTCCGTCTGTCCGTCTGTCCGTCTGTCCGTCCGTATGTCACAGCCACTTTTTTCCGAAACTATAAGAGCTATACTGTTGAAACTTGGTAAGTAGATGTATTATGTGAACCGCATTAAGGTTTTCATACAAAATTTTAAAAAAAGTAATAAATTTTGGGGGTGCCCCATACTTAGAACTGAAACTCAAAAATTTTTTTTTCATCAAACCCATATGTGTGGGGTGGGGTATCTATAGATAGGTCTTTAAAAATGATACTAAGGTTTCTTATATCATTTTTTTCTAAAATGAATAGCTTGCGCGAGTGACACTTCCAAAGAGGTAAATTGTGTGTCCCCCCCCCCCCCCCCCCCTGTAACTTCTAAAATAAGAGTATGATAAAACTAAAAAAAATATATGATGTACATTACCATGCAAACTTCCACCGAAAATTGGTTTGAACGAGATCTAATAAGTAGTTTTTTTGATATTTACATTAAACCTCTAAAAACAAAGTTAGTTTTGCGGTTCGATTAGAAAAGTGGTTTTTATGGTTTTATTCCTCCGGTTGTAGTACGGAACCCTCAGTGCGCGAGTCCGACTCGCACTTGACAGGTTATTAAATATTGGTGTAAAAAATATTAAAAGTATAAAAATTGGATAAAAAGTTTATAAAATTAAAAAAATTTCAAATATTTAGAGTACTGAATTAAAATACTCATAATGCATAATATTATTGTCAAAATAAAATACCCTCAACCACCCAAGTAACCTTAACGCACCTTTGACTTTAAATTTATATTCACAAGTAGGTACATAGTTTTTAAGAACATAGTTTTAAATTATAAAAGATTTTAAGAGTCATGGTTCATCATAATGGTTCTTCCCCACTCTACACATTGATATGAAAATTGATAAAGAAGCAAAATGAGCAGTCAACCCGAACATGTGTGTAGACACCCTCACCCACCAGGACATCGGTATACTGACGTGTCGTGTCAATAACACGGCAAAAACACCCTCGGCGATCCTCAAGGAAATGGTCTTCAGGCATTCCTGCAGAACCCTTTGGCCGTTAATAAATGTCAGGCAGGCGTTGACATTTGTGGGGTCGCAGCTCGCATGTTGGGATGTACGCAGTACATGGACTCTGGGCAATAAAAAGTTTGATTTAATTTTATAAGATTTAATAGTTTAACGAAGTAAAAGCCTTGCAACGAATGTTTCTCGTTGTTCTAGAGGTCAGAAAGTGCGTAAACTAATAAACTTGTTCTAGGGTTCTACAATAGTTATTATTATTGTTGTATCGACGATTTTTATGGTCATTCGACACGAATTTCCTCTTAATAGATACGGATTTGGCCGCAAAAGCTGGTCAAGTGCGAATTGGCAGACGGCACACACCTTTGAGAACATTAAGGAGATTCTCAAGTATTCAAGTTTCCACATGATGTTTCCTTCAATTTTATTTACCTAACTGGATTTTTATGGCAACAAAAGGTCAGAAAGCAAACTCCTGAGTCCTGGTGCTCGGATATCTCTAAAAAATTGGTTGTCTGTAAAGTCGGTTTACGGACGATAGATTTACGTGATAACGTCATTATCGTGCCTCTCTATCGCTTGTTGCGCGCTCTCGCTTGCATGCACAGGCTCAGGTGGATCGTTACGCGGAACGTTACTATTTTTCATGTTGGTTGCTGGTGTTCATCAATTTATTAAACGTTATCACATCAAAAACAAATTCTAGTCTAACATTGCTTGCCAAGGTAAGTTATTCCTGCCATTGAAATAGTAATACGAATACTTAGATACAAACTACAAAGTAAGCTCTGGGTAATCTTTATCAAAACATTCAGCAGTGCTTGTGGTAGGTATTTTGAATGCATTTATGTATCGGGTGCACAATAAAGTGACGCACTAATCTTGTTTCTATTACCCACTCGATTATCGATATTCGATGGCTTTGCTTACTCGTGATCACGGCGAACGAGTGTTAAGGTACGTTCCTACTAAGGCATAATGCGTGGAGTGGAGTGAAGTGGGCCTGTGAAGCTCTGTGACTCCTTGATTTTGTGCATTACGAACTTACTACAGAAAATTAAAAAGTAAAAAAAAGTTTAGTTATATCCCCCAATATTGTCCAATAAGTTATGGAGAAGTGTCAGGTATGCAGATTCCATCATCAGGTTTTCTGTGGTTTCGAAGTTTTGGAGAACTCAAAGGTAAGCAGGTTTCCTCACCAGGTTTTCTGTTGTTACGAAGTTATGGAGACCTTACTGGTATGCAGTTTCCCTCACCAGGTTATCTGTTGTTGCGTAGCATAGTTGGACTTAATGTCCAAGTTATCAGAGTTATGTGACTTTAAATTTAGGATCAGAGGGTCTAAGTCTTCACCAAATACCAAAAGGCTGTAAAGGTATAATACGCTAGAATTCGGCAGCCCGTTCAATTTAATGTGGAAACGCAGCCTAATTTACAACAATAACGTGTTTATTATACTAAATTGCGTGTATGTAGCACGAAAAGATTTGTTCAAGTATCGTAAAAATTTTGATTTATATTTCATGGGCCGTGTAAATGGTGACTAATCATGCTATCGAAGAGGCAATGTATATAGTGATCAATTAATTATTATGTTTGGAGTAATTGATCATATATTAATGTTTTATTTTCACTGCATCACACTATAATATTAAATATGCGAAAGTTTGTACGTACGTGTGTATGTGTTTACATATGTTTGTTACTCTTTCACTCCGCAACTACTGAACCGACTCGGCTGTATAGATGGAGGTAGATTATACCCTGGATTAACACATGGGCGACTTTTTATCCCGGAAGAATTCATTGCTCCCGCGGGATTTGTTAAAACCGAAATTCAAGCGGATGGAGCCGCAAGCAGTAGCTGTAATTATAAAATTGTTAAATATGTTTCACTATAATTATGTAAATTATTTAAAATTATCTTAAAATATAGTAAGTATAGGCCGCTATTAGAGGGAATTGTTCCCAAAATATGGGGATACCATATGGACAAAGATGAGGCCAAACATCAGAGAAGCAAGTTTATATTATTGACAAGGTATAGACCAGTATTTCGATCCCGTGTGATAGTTTAACTTGAGTTAGTTAGTTCACTTTAATTTAGTACGATTAAGATTTTCGTCTAGGGTAGATATTAGATAGGCCTATAAAAAATACAGCCTAAACGCAAGTAGATAAATCACACGAACACATGGTTCTTTAACGTAGTTAATGAAGTCGTTAACGCTGTAAAATCTTCAACAAAGGCTCATCAACCGTCAATTAGCCTTCCTCAATAGAAATGCAACACCGTGACAAGCACAATCGATTGACGGACGGACGGACAGACGGTTCTTTATCACTACAGTCATAATAGTTATCGAATAAGATCTCAACGGCTCCCGACAACGACCAAATTGGGCGAAACCGACCCGACTAATTCCGTAGGACAAGCGTGTCCACTAATATACTGGAAAAAACCTGGCTTAATAAAATCTACAGGTAGGGTGGTAACTAACATCTTTTCGCTTAAAAACTTAAATATAACATCCATTCAAATTTCCACCTTATCTGTAACAAGAAAAAGTTTGTTACTGTATGTATTTTTTGCGTCAGATATGGTTTTTGTTAGGGTTCAGCATTCATAGGAATAAAACCCTTGTGCCTTGTACTTAGCCTTACCATCGAAGCTATGACCAGGTACTGAGCCTGACAGGTAAATCTGTCGGCCACAAATAATAAAGATGGGGTTGTAAACTTGTAACCTACCTATTACACAATCTGCAATTACAAATACAATCGAATCACACTTATTTGGAAGGGGTATAAGCCCTCTCACTTGCTACACAGCATCGCACCAGAACGCTAAATCTTATTGAAAAGTTGTTTCCTACCGTAGTCGAAACCTGTTCCCGACACAGGTTTTTAAGTCAATAATTTTCCATTGAAAAGCCAACCGATAGGTCGTCAAAAGAATACCGTTGGCTCTACTCTCTGTTACGGTATATAAACCTATTTTCCTGCGATAAAAATCTGCAAGGCAGCATTTGTAGTCTTATGAAACTTTTAAACGTCTCGTACTTGTGTAGAAAACTGGAGGCCCTTGCCAGGTAGGTACAGAACTGACAGAAGAGCTGAAATGATGTGAGTTTTAAACCTCTCTTGTTATTGGCGATAACTGGTGGCCTATATAAAATTATCTCCCAAGCCAGATACCAACGAAACTGACAGAAGAGTTGAAATAAAAACCCTGGCAAAGCTATATGATGACAGGACGGAGGCCCCGACGGAGTTAGGTCGTTGGAGAAGACAGTTCGTCGTGTAGGTACGGAACTCGTCTTACTTGAGTCCGGCTGTAACTTGGCCAGTTTTAGCCGGGTATAATTGATATCTTGGTGTATCAGAGCGCACGCAGGACGTTGGCGCAAGGTGTCCGCAAGGTGCGGCAAGGTGCGCGGCGACCGTTGCAGGTAATAATAGCGGCCGCCGTCACACCGACGCGTAACAACTGATTAGTGGAACGTCTCGCTGATCGAGAGATAGCCGCTGATGGGTTCAGGACTGGCGTACTGATAGCTTGATAGGACACTTTCACGTTTTTACGCATTCCGATTCGAAACTGCCTCGTTTAATTGCCAGTTCTTCTCGGTGCAAAATGACTTTCCGAACGTGGCGGTTAGAGTCTGACATTTCTTTATTCTATGTAAGATAGCTTAATGCGAAAGATAAACAAGACATGTGAGAGGTTTTGCGTTCGATTCTCAGGTCAAGTCGCAAATTGGTATAGGTTGTTCAATCCACGAAGGCGCGCCCTACTCCTTTATAGGTACAATCGCTTATATTTTATGCGATTCGTAAGAAGTTAGGTAGGTGTCTTCGATAGTTCGTAATTTTATACAGTTTCTAGATTAGGTCAGTTTTGGTCTGGTGAGAGGACGTATCGGCTGTGGTTAGTTACTAACCTACCGGCAAAGATTCCGGTGCGATGCTATATTTAGCAGTTATTAGAAGTTTTAACACTTTCCAAATTAGTACCACAATATCTTCATCTGCATCATTACCATGCTTACCAAATAAGGATTGCCAGGTTTAATACAATTCCTAAAAAACATGGATGAAAATCTCGCAGGTTTAATGGTTTACATTAATATCACTTTTTACCCACGACGGAACGGAGTACGGGTATATGCGTTTAGGGTGAGAGACCGTTTGTACATTACTCTATTAAAAAGATTTTATGTTTGTTTGTATGTTAAATTGTTCACAAAAACCAATAATGCAAAAATATTTTTGTTTGTTTGTTTGTTTGTTAGTTTGTTTGTTTGTTAGTTTGTTTGTTTGTGTGTTCGTTTGTGCACATCGATGTTCCCATTTATTTCAAAAACGGCTTGACCGATTTAGATGCAGTTTTCTGTGTAATGTTTGGTGTCCAGCGGCAAAGGTTATTAGATAGTTGTTACGAAAATCGACCACCAGGGGGCGCCATAAAATACATTTATATTGCAAACGAATGTTCCCATTTATTTCAAAAACGGCTTGACCGATTTAAATGCAGTTTCCTGTATAATGTTTTGTATTCATTGGCGATGGTTCTTTGTTACGAACATCGATCACCAGGGGGCGCCATAAAAAACATTTACAGTGCAAACGAATGTTCTCAATTATTACAAAAACGACTGAACCGATTTGGATACAGTTTTGTATAAAATATTAGTGAGTCATTGGCAATGGTTCGTAGATAATTGTTCTTGTGATTGAACAGCAGGGGGCGCCACAATAAACGTCTCTTTATGACTTGGAAGGGATGATGCCTTCAAACGCTGCTAGAGGAGCTAATGGCTAGTTTGAAGATTAATTTTCATTTTTTAATAATAATATAATTTAAATTACATTAATATATTAATCGAAAAACTATAAAACAAGTGGAAAATTAAAAAATTTTAAAACACCCACGACTTTTACAGACTTGTAATTAAAAAAGGATTAAATAATTTTTTTGAAACTCCCCGACTAAAGGAAAGTAAGAACTAAGAACCTATCAGTATAATTACAAATCCAAGAAAATCCGTCGGAGCTGCCATTGCTATTTTCGTTTCGAATATCAATTATTGTAATTAGTAAGTATTGATAAACTGCCGGTATATGAGTAGTATCAAGAAATTAAATTAGTCATCAACTGGTAAACAGCACCATCAACATCGTCATAGGCAAAACACAGCAGCTCCGGCGGATTTTCTTGGATTTGTAATTATACTGATAGGTTCTTAGTTCTTACTTTCCTTTAGTCGGGGAGTTTCAAAAAAATTATTTAATCCTTTTTTAATTACAAGTCTGTAAAAGTCGTGGGTGTTTTAAAATTTTTTAATTTTCCACTTGTACCGCGATTATTTAACTTGCTCAAACGCTATTTCCATACCGACTCATTAATTGAGACATGAGTAATATTTCAGCAAACCAATAAACTAGAAAATGATATGCAACACGCGTCCGATCGAGCGTACACGCATTTACGAATGTGATAAGAAGCAAATTCCCAACAAATTAGCCATGTCATTACGGCAAGCACGGCGACGTACGGGCGTGCGTGTGCGCAGTACACTTTGCACTTACGCGTTTAAATTATTGCGTAACTCTTGCATATCGGTGTAATTAATATGCGATGTTTAAGACATTGGCGGGTTTTCGCGTTCTGCTATATTATGAGCTTCACACACGATCCAACATGAAGATTTTCGATGAATCGGTAGCTTTGAACAGTATTTATCAGTAAGTGAGTTTGCTTTGAAAAAGCTTACTTTTACATTAATGCTTTCATGAATATTTATACGAATTTTTTTCTGAAACTTTGAAATTAAGTATACCCGATATCGTATACAACTTTCCCATTTCAAACATTTCTATCACTTTTAAGCCTCACAATATTCTGTGTTTCGGTAGTGTTTTTTTTCTTCATGACTTCTAGTTTAATTCTTGAATAAATATTGCAAAACAACCAATAACAAAGAAGCAATGTTTTCTCCAATACTCACTTTCATTGTATCACATTACTTTCTTCAGTAATTTTACCTAAAAAGTCATTCTAACATCAAATAAAAAATTACTATTCATTGATTTTTTTCTGGGATCTTGTTAGTTCCCGAAACGCCATTTTCACCAGAGTTCAAAGCTGCCTTTATATTATGTGTTGAGGGCTTAAATGGTTTTGGGTTAGAAGATTGGATCCAATCTCAACCTTTAAAAGCAGGTTGGGCCATGTGTGGGGTGCATTACTTGATAGTATCGTAATTACCATTCTTAAGTAATGTGCAGTCGTATGATCCAGTGCCAGTGCCTATTTCAAGTTTTTGCGATCGGTTAAATAATGTCATAAAGCGCGAGTTATTTTAGGTAATGAAATTAAATTGTAAAAATTAATATTCAGTTCGTTGCGATTTTAAAGATATCAATTAAACGTCATTTTCACATGCCTACGAGTACGAGATTTGGTCATCGAGGTTTTTTACCCACGACGGAACGGAGTACGGGTATATGCGTTTAGGGTGAGAGACCGTTTGTACATTACTCTATTAAAAAGATTTTATGTTTGTTTGTATGTTAAATTGTTCACAAAAACCAATAATGCAAAAATATTTTTGTTTGTTTGTTTGTTTGTTAGTTTGTTTGTTTGTTTGTTTGTTTGTGTGTTCGTTTGTGCACATCGATGTTCCCATTTATTTCAAAAACGGCTTGACCGATTTAGATGCAGTTTTCTGTGTAATGTTTGGTGTCCAGCGGCAAAGGTTATTAGATAGTTGTTACGAAAATCGACCACCAGGGGGCGCCATAAAATACATTTATATTGCAAACGAATGTTCCCATTTATTTCAAAAACGGCTTGACCGATTTAAATGCAGTTTCCTGTATAATGTTTGGTATTCATTGGCGATGGTTCTTTGATAGTTGTTACGAACATCGATCACCAGGGGGCGCCATAAAAAACATTTACAGTGCAAACGAATGTTCTCAATTATTACAAAAACGACTGAACCGATTTGGATACAGTTTTGTATAAAATATTAGTGAGTCATTGGCAATGGTTCGTAGATAATTGTTCTTGTGATTGAACAGCAGGGGGCGCCACAATAAACGTCTCTTTATGACTTGGAAGGGATGATGCCTTCAAACGCTGCTAGAGGAGCTAATGGCTAGTTTGAAGATTAATTTTCATTTTTTAATAATAATATAATTTAAATTACATTAATATATTAATCGAAAAACTATAAAACAAGTGGAAAATTAAAAAATTTTAAAACACCCACGACTTTTACAGACTTGTAATTAAAAAAGGATTAAATAATTTTTTTGAAACTCCCCGACTAAAGGAAAGTAAGAACTAAGAACCTATCAGTATAATTACAAATCCAAGAAAATCCGTCGGAGCTGCCATTGCTATTTTCGTTTCGAATATCAATTATTGTAATTAGTAAGTATTGATAAACTGCCGGTATATGAGTAGTATCAAGAAATTAAATTAGTCATCAACTGGTAAACAGCACCATCAACATCGTCATAGGCAAAACACAGCAGCTCCGGCGGATTTTCTTGGATTTGTAATTATACTGATAGGTTCTTAGTTCTTACTTTCCTTTAGTCGGGGAGTTTCAAAAAAATTATTTAATCCTTTTTTAATTACAAGTCTGTAAAAGTCGTGGGTGTTTTAAAATTTTTTAATTTTCCACTTGTACCGCGATTATTTAACTTGCTCAAACGCTATTTCCATACCGACTCATTAATTGAGACATGAGTAATATTTCAGCAAACCAATAAACTAGAAAATGATATGCAACACGCGTCCGATCGAGCGTACACGCATTTACGAATGTGATAAGAAGCAAATTCCCAACAAATTAGCCATGTCATTACGGCAAGCACGGCGACGTACGGGCGTGCGTGTGCGCACTTTGCACTTACGCGTTTAAATTATTGCGTAACTCTTGCATATCGGTGTAATTAATATGCGATGTTTAAGACATTGGCGGGTTTTCGCGTTCTGCTATATTATGAGCTTCACACACGATCCAACATGAAGATTTTCGATGAATCGGTAGCTTTGAACAGTATTTATCAGTAAGTGAGTTTGCTTTGAAAAAGCTTACTTTTACATTAATGCTTTCATGAATATTTATACGAATTTTTTTCTGAAACTTTGAAATTAAGTATACCCGATATCGTATACAACTTTCCCATTTCAAACATTTCTATCACTTTTAAGCCTCACAATATTCTGTGTTTCGGTAGTGTTTTTTTTCTTCATGACTTCTAGTTTAATTCTTGAATAAATATTGCAAAACAACCAATAACAAAGAAGCAATGTTTTCTCCAATACTCACTTTCATTGTATCACATTACTTTCTTCAGTAATTTTACCTAAAAAGTCATTCTAACATCAAATAAAAAATTACTATTCATTGATTTTTTTCTGGGATCTTGTTAGTTCCCGAAACGCCATTTTCACCAGAGTTCAAAGCTGCCTTTATATTATGTGTTGAGGGCTTAAATGGTTTTGGGTTAGAAGATTGGATCCAATCTCAACCTTTAAAAGCAGGTTGGGCCATGTGTGGGGTGCATTACTTGATAGTATCGTAATTACCATTCTTAAGTAATGTGCAGTCGTATGATCCAGTGCCAGTGCCTATTTCAAGTTTTTGCGATCGGTTAAATAATGTCATAAAGCGCGAGTTATTTTAGGTAATGAAATTAAATTGTAAAAATTAATATTCAGTTCGTTGCGATTTTAAAGATATCAATTAAACGTCATTTTCACATGCCTACGAGTACGAGATTTGGTCATCGAGGTTTTTTACCCACGACGGAACGGAGTACGGGTATATGCGTTTAGGGTGAGAGACCGTTTGTACATTACTCTATTAAAAAGATTTTATGTTTGTTTGTATGTTAAATTGTTCACAAAAACCAATAATGCAAAAATATTTTTGTTTGTTTGTTTGTTTGTTAGTTTGTTTGTTTGTTTGTTTGTTTGTGTGTTCGTTTGTGCACATCGATGTTCCCATTTATTTCAAAAACGGCTTGACCGATTTAGATGCAGTTTTCTGTGTAATGTTTGGTGTCCAGCGGCAAAGGTTATTAGATAGTTGTTACGAAAATCGACCACCAGGGGGCGCCATAAAATACATTTATATTGCAAACGAATGTTCCCATTTATTTCAAAAACGGCTTGACCGATTTAAATGCAGTTTCCTGTATAATGTTTGGTATTCATTGGCGATGGTTCTTTGATAGTTGTTACGAACATCGATCACCAGGGGGCGCCATAAAAAACATTTACAGTGCAAACGAATGTTCTCAATTATTACAAAAACGACTGAACCGATTTGGATACAGTTTTGTATAAAATATTAGTGAGTCATTGGCAATGGTTCGTAGATAATTGTTCTTGTGATTGAACAGCAGGGGGCGCCACAATAAACGTCTCTTTATGACTTGGAAGGGATGATGCCTTCAAACGCTGCTAGAGGAGCTAATGGCTAGTTTGAAGATTAATTTTCATTTTTTAATAATAATATAATTTAAATTACATTAATATATTAATCGAAAAACTATAAAACAAGTGGAAAATTAAAAAATTTTTAAACACCCACGACTTTTACAGACTTGTAATTAAAAAGGATTAAATAATTTTTTTGAAACTCCCCGACTAAAGGAAAGTAAGAACTAAGAACCTATCAGTATAATTACAAATCCAAGAAAATCCGTCGGAGCTGCCATTGCTATTTTATTTATTTATTTATTTAAATATCTTTATTGCTTAAAATTAGTACATAAAATTAAACGAATAGAAAACAGAGAAACACAAAGGGCGACCTTATCACTAAAGTGATCTCTACCAGGTAACCCACAATTACGGACCTTTGATCTGAAAAACGACGGGGAATCGCAATAAAAATAAAATAGCATACATAGACTTACAAACTAATACATACACACTATAGTAATAACAAATTTGTAGAATAGATAGATATATATATATATATATATGTATTATATATATAAACATACATAAACAATATTAATACATACTATATACATATTATTTCAGAATAAATCTTTCAATGTTTCAAAGCGATAGATAGTGCATTTTGACACGTTTTTTGAAAACCGCTAGTGATTTGGCACGTCTGATTTCAACCGGGAGAGCATTCCACAGAGTTGCCGCCTTCATGGTAAAAGATTCAGAGTATGATCTTGTATTGCACTTGGGGACAATTAACTTGCAGTCCCAACAGGAGCGCAGGGGGCGCTCACGTTCAAGCGAACTAATGAACTTAAATCTCTCCTTAAGATAGGGCGGAGACCACGGGTGGAAGAGGGTAGCATATAAAAGAGATAGAATATGTAGATTACGCCGATGCCTTATATGAAGCCAATTAAGCTCTTTCCGGTATTGCGATATGTGATCATATTTCCGCAGGCCGAAAATGAATCGGATGCAAAGGTTTTGCAGGCGTTCCAGCTTGTTCAAGAGGTCCTCGGTCAAATCCAAGTAGCAAGCATCAGCGTAATCTAGGATGGGAAGAAGGAGAGTGTTGGCCAATAATATTTTGGTCTTAATTGGTAAAAAATTTTTCCACCTTTTCAAGGAGCCAAACGCCCCAAATACTTTTCTACTAACAGCTGCAACTTGCGGTTTCCATGATAGACTACTATCCATAATAATCCCAAGATTTTTGACAGTTTCACTGTAAGGAAGCGCACATCCATCAAAGACCACAGGTGGTAAAGAGGAGAAATTAAGTTTAGAAACCTGATGAGAACTACCAATAATTATAACTTGGGATTTATTGGCATTAACAAGTAAACCATAGGAGTTGCTCCACCCAGCGACTAAAACCAGCTCACGATTCAACCGACTTATGGCTTCAGAGATGTGGTCAGCTGGAGTGGATAAGTAAAGTTGGAAATCGTCTGCATATAAATGGTAAGGTATGGAAAGAAGATTAGTCACAGTGTTAATAAAGATAGAAAAAAGTAAAGGAGATAGGACACCGCCCTGTGGGACACCAGCACTAAGACGACAGTAAGACGACAGGCTTGACTTGCCTCGGATGCATTGCGTTCTATCATGTAGGTAAGATCTGAACCAATCAACAACAGCTGGAGAAATATTAATTGACATGAGGATAGCCAAAAGAATGTCGAAGTCAACCGTTCCGCCGTTCGAAACCGCTATTTTCGTTTCGAATATCAATTATTGTAATTAGTAAGTATTGATAAACTGCCGGTATATGAGTAGTATCAAGAAATTAAATTAGTCATCAACTGGTAAACAGCACCATCAACATCGTCATAGGCAAAACACAGCAGCTCCGGCGGATTTTCTTGGATTTGTAATTATACTGATAGGTTCTTAGTTCTTACTTTCCTTTAGTCGGGGAGTTTCAAAAAAATTATTTAATCCTTTTTTAATTACAAGTCTGTAAAAGTCGTGGGTGTTTTAAAATTTTTTAATTTTCCACTTGTGTTTATACTGGCTTGACTTTGACAAAAAGAAGTTGATGGTGAAAACGCGGCTGTAATTTCTGCGATAAAAATGTAGATGTGTAAACCGATGATCAGATAAAATAATGAAATATTTTGTAACCCTAACGATATCTCAACAAAATTGTGTAACTTCTACTATGTAAGGTATAACACCTCTCTGTTAATTACACAGGATCATTTACTGGTGGTAGGACTCTTCTTGAGGAGTCCGTTGTCTGAGTAAAGATAACTTTGAATTTCGCGGGATACTTGGGACGAAACCTCTTAATGAAAGTAATCGCATCAAAACAAGAATCGCAGAAGTCAAAGCTTTCTAGTTTTACTGGAACCAATTTGATAAAGACTGTGAATGCAAGTTAGGACTCCAACGGAAATGTAAGTTTTTATCGTATCCAGTCGAAAGCTTTAACAAGCACTAAATATATTATTTAATAGCAAACAATATAAAAAGTTATCCTTGTCATTATTAAACCAATTACAACTTGCCAACCGTTTGTTATTACACCTGGAATTGTTTTTGTGCCGCCATCCTAACTTGCCGACATAAAATACTTATTTTATTTGAACCCTTTCGCCAGTTTACACAATATTATAGGTATACACAATAGGTATTTATTTCACAAATCATAGAATTAAACACAGTTTAATAACTAAGCAGTTTGGAGTTTAAACTTTTATTTTGGTATATTGTGCTTAATTTGAAAATCCATCTCAGATACAATTTACAGACAATCTGAGAATATTTGTCAGAATATAGAGGTTGATGAAACCGTCTTTACTAAACATATTTCTTTTTCTAAGGTAGACAAACCTCAATGTAGAGCAAGCTTATAAGAATAATGCCTAATTGCAGAGTGGCCAATCAAAGCCTGTCTGACTCCTCGACCATAGTTCTTGATGGAGTATAATATATCTATCAGGACATTTCACACATAGCAATCTAGCTCCTATGTAAGCGATAATTTGCGTTTTGGGTACTAGATAACTGATAAAAGAAATATGATCAGAAATGTCTCTTGCTCGATGGCATCACAGTTCTGTCTAAGGACTGAAAATGATACACAAATTTTCGTCACTTTGAGGTGAAAATTAAGATACGCATGGTCCAATCGGTAAGACTTTCCCAACCACGACAGCTGAGGAGATACTGGTTCAAATCTTGCCAAGTATGACAAGACAAATATTCAAAAAAATTTATAGAAAGAAGAAAAACATCTACTGTACGCTAGCTAAACTGTGATCAAAGTACAAGGTGCACGCACTCGTTCGTGTCATCTGAAAGTTATCGACGACTCGTTGAGTTGAAGTCGTGAGTTCTTGTTGTAGTTGTATTTTGTAGTTGTAGTAATTACTATGGTGTCGTGCGTAAAAGTTTCAATTTGGGCCGCAATAACCGCAACAACCGCAACCGCTACACGGGTTACTTATCGCTCAAATAAACACTTCGAAACTGTTTTAGTTTTTGAACGACTTATAAAAGTCACATTTTTGTTTTTATATTAAGTATTTTTTACTCTATTACTCTACAAGTTAGTACCCACTCAATTGTAATTTCATCTGATGGTAAGTGACTATGCAACCGAAGACACTGGTGAAAACTCTATGAAAAATCTCTAAACTAAAGTAATTTTACGCGTGAAAAATAATACTTTACCATGGAGAGCATTTTGAAAACAAAAATTATATTATACGCATCAAATTAGTTTAGTATTAAAAGATTTTTTGTTTCAGGTAAATTTCAGGTATTTGCGCAGTTGCGTTCCACTTCGTATCTACAACCGTTTCAGTAATTTTTCAAGATGTGGGCTAATAAACGCTTGGGTATTTATTTTGAAAAAGTTGATGAAAGTTAATGTAAAGTCATGAAAATGAAGTCGAAAGTTAGAGTTAGCTGAAGAACCCCTTGATAGCTTGGAAATTTCTGACAACAATATGTACTTTTTAGCTATTTTTGCAATTGACCTGTATTACTAAGTAGATAGGTACATACTTTATTTCTCTAGTGCGAAAGAGAACTGTTATTTGGCGCCTCTTCCCCTCCTAACCCGTTTCATTTGATTGCAGTCAGCAGTGTCATCCGAGTCGTGACCGCGCGGGGTCGCAGAGACCCACTATCAGATGGCCGGCGCCTTCACACGAGAGCGTTATCAGGAATTTACGGCGACGCGGTCCGGAGTGCCGCGCCGTAACGCACTCCCCGGTGTTTATGGCGCCGTAAACAGAGGGTTATAGTAAATAGGTGACGTATCTCGAAGCGATCGAGGCCCGTTTGTACGTAATGGAATAGGCTGGAGATACGCCTTATCTGTGACTCGGCCGGTTTATTAAATCGCTAGATAAGTGCTGAGTGTACAGCGATGACTTCTCATCTTTGGGGATTTGGGAGAGTGTGTGTCTGAAACTCACAGGTTCGATTTTTTCCACTTATTTGGAGTTATACACTGATACTTGACTATATCTTTTTTTAAGTGTGTTCATAGACTAATAGACTTGTCATAGTCTTTAACTCAGGGGTCAGCGGTACGAATCCCATGTGTGCACTTTTGACCTTTCAGAGCGTTCAAGGCAATTTTTCACTTGTTATAACGGCGAAAGAAAATTATTGTTATCATGAGAAATGCCTGACGAGAGTTCTGTATCATGTTTAACAAAGGTGTGTAAAGCATGACAACCCGTAACTGTGTTTTTGGTGGGCTACATTCTGAGACCAGATTAGTGCCCAAAAGTAGGCCAAAAATACAGTTGTGAGCCAAATATTTTGTTCATTTAACCTCATACTCATCCCTTACAAGAAGGTATACATATACCTAACCTGTATAGTCCGCAATCTTAGACGCGCCCAACTAATGCTTGACCGTTGTTAGTACCGTCTCGGCAATAATCCCCGGATTAGCCGGGCGGTCAGCTTACGCAAATACAAGCCGATTGTTCCGGGCCCAACTATGTCCGGGACGCGGCCGGACCGGCCTGATTGACGTGTCTTCCGTCCAGTCTCAAGGGGTCGTGAGGTGTTTAAAATTGGCCGGAAAATACTTATAAAATAACAAGCAGGGTTCTAAGCAATACTAAACAATCAGTCTTTTATAAAGATTATAAATTCTGTAATATTTTCTCATATAATTACGATTCTATAGGTATAGGTACATATTACATTAACTAGCGGATTTCCGCGGCTCCGCTTGCGCGAATTTCAGTGTTTCATAGATCCTTGAGCTTTCATAGAAACCTTGATTTTTTTTTCAAAATAAAATGTGATATTCTCCATTCCAAATTTTAGCGAAATCGGTTGTAAAGTTGCGGCGCGAAGGAGTATTTCTCCATATAAACTTCGAACCCTTGTTTCACCTCCTAAGGGATTTTGAAAAATCCTTTCTTAGTGCACCGACGAAAAGACTAAAACCTCGTTAAGAATTTATTTGCCTGGAGTCTCTAGGACCCAGCGGTTTGGGCTGTGATATATAGATAGAACTTGGGTGTAAAGCTATTCCTAGTTCTAAGTTCTAAAATTAATTCCAACATGCAGTCTTCATTCAAAACTGGGTCGTCGAAATAAGACGCAGCTAATATGATAATGTATTCCATCGCATATATTATTAGTACATAGCGCACACAGTGAGCACACAGCGCGGCGGCCGCAAAACGTACCCAGCAATGTAGAGGTGTTTGCTCGGAGTGTTTGCGCAGGGAGCGGGTGCGGGCCGGCGCAATCAGGGGATGGAATTTGTTTTATTTATTGTCCAAGACGTTGATTTGAGAATCGTGTTTGCGGGTCATATTGGCGAAGGAGTGCTTTTTATTTGAATGCATTTGTTTTGAGGATTTTAAATCTGTATTTCGTGGTGGTGACGTTTGTTTTAAATGTTAACAATATTTACTACCTAATTGTAGCTTAAAAGGTTTGCTAAGAGTTTGTTTACAAAAAATTGGCACTTTTTTCGCAGGTAACCCTACAGGTTCCGATAGAGTCGACGAGATGGGTGCACTGCAACACATCATTCCATTATAATTATTAGTTTAGTGTTGTACTGCACAATAATTATTATAAACTTTATGCAGAAGCTGCAGAAGTTAGGATGCTAATAGCCCAATACCCTCTAAGCATAATCTTAGCCGGTATATAATATAGTAGAGATATTATTTAAAAAAAAAAGAATGATGAGACCACTGAGACGAGCAAGTGGTGATACGCATGCCCATGTCAGATACAGTGCGTCGTGAGTGCGTCCCATAATTTTGCATTGCAATATCATACGACACACAATACTCTGAGACATCCGTTCTTAGGTCTCATTTTGCCCAGTAATGACGTTATCAGTATTTAAATTACTAATGCACGGTAGAATAACATGGCACTACGGTGATACCTACCCGGACGAACAGTGTCAACAAAAGATAACAACAAAATTACAATTTGCTCTTCAAATCTCAAGATACAATTTGCATGAACCTTGAAAACTTTCAAAGAGGTCCGAAGCGGCTCTCTTGTCGTAGTTGGCAAACAACGCCCCAACCCTACACATTCCTGCGAAGATGAAGCAACCCCTCTGTCGCGCGCGAGATGTTCGGCATTTCTGGACAGATAGCAGCTGACCAGGGAGACATATGGCCGATGCCTGGAATAGCCGGGGAGCTTGGGGAACGAATGAGGAAGGATTCAAAAAATCTAAGGGAGTATATTGACAAAATGTTACATAGTCTTGGTTTGATTTGTCCACAGATTTAGGGGGTAATCTGTGGATTTGTCTACATAGGTGGCCTGTATAATCTTAGATAAACGTTTTACAGTTATATGACGGAGTCGCGAGTTCAATTGATAAAAACCTACAAACATCATCTACCAAACTAATATCAGACTATTAGACGCAAACAAGACTGCCGTATAACAATGTCTCAACATTTTATACTTTAATATCAAAGGAGTTCTCAAGATTCCCCACTAGCTCCCGTCCAATAACCGGGCAGGCCTCATATAGTGGTAGGAATTCCCAGTTTTCCGGGGCCGGCCGGTCAATGATTTATGTGCACAACTTTCAGGACGAGTCTCTTTATGAGCGCTATTTATGGTGCTGTTTAAACTTGTTCGGTGTTCGTGTGATATATTTTGTCTGAGAGAGCTCGCGCGTATTGTTTTCAATAAAGTTCTCGTGTTTGGGACTATTTCAACTGAGTTACACAATATATTCACAAACCTAAACACTATATAGTTCGCGGTCATATATTGTTTTTCCGAGACCGAGTTCATTTCCACGGAGATTTAGGAAGATATAGTGCGCACATAGGTGCACTCTCTACCGGCTTAACGTGCTTTCCGAGGCACGGGGGCAAGTAACCGCCAATTGTTCAACTCCGGGCTGGTATTAATACAGCAGCCAATGAGCTACTAGAATAGAATTATATTGTTATTTTAAATGGTTCGTTTAACAACCGCAAACCTAACCGCAAAAGCGCGGTTGCATGACTGGTGATTGAAATGTTTTGTTTCTAGCTACAGCTTATAGTATACAAACAAAAAGTAAATGGGAGGTGTACGCCTATTTGCCCTCCTACGCGTGAATACTTTTAATACATGAGGAGGTGGGTGCATACTTCAGTAATGATTCATTATTGACCGCAAACCACAACAAGTGGTAATATTATGTAACGCAATGGTGAGAGCTACTGTATGAGGAAAGAACCGCGTTTGTGGTCCTGAATGGTCAATAGTCTAGTTGACTCAGGACCTCATAGTTGGACGTCCGGATTCGAACCCTAAGCATGCATATCTGACTATTCTGAGTGGGTACTTTGATGCAATTTTAACTGATGGTAAGTGATGATAAAGCCGAATGTTTAACTGCAAGTTCAGATATTCTGCAGTGAAGGAGCAATTGCGAAGCATTAACTAGAGTTTTGGTTTAAATGGCACTGTAGCCGATGAACTTACAGGGCTTAAGAACTATACTATATCAGGATGACAAGCGTAGTGCAGTACATCTTTTGAATATGCACTTTTTTTTTAAAAATAAATATATATCAGGACATTACACAAATGGCAATCTAGCCCCAAAGTAAGCGATAGCTTGTGTTATGGGTACTAGATAACTGATAAATATATATACATACTAATATACTTAAATATTACATATTGAAAAACACCCAGACACTGGAAAACATTCATGCTCATCACACAAACATTTACCAGTAGTGGGAATTGAACCCACGACCTCCAACGCAGACGGCAAGTTCACTGCCGCTACGCCATTCGGTCGTCAAAGTACTGCGACACATTGTTTCTGAAATAGGCAGGCCTATCACTTATCATCAAGTGAACACCGCCGTTCAGAGCCTCATCTCCTTATTTTTTGCTTACAAATAAATTATAAGCTTTATGTGCCAGTATACAAAATCGGAAAAAAGAAACAGAATAGATTTTTTCAACCCTTAAATACAAATGGGCCTCCTTTGTGGTCATCTGTCTTATTTTACATACGAGCGGCATCCGCCGTAGCCGCCTAGCGGATGTCACTCTCCGCCCTTGGTTGGGGCCACGGAAAAGAGATTCTTTCATGCTAAAGAATCTGAGCACTTCGCTATCACTCGCTAAGGTTTGTCTTGTAAATTTTTGAGTATATAGGCTAGCGCTTGACTGTTATCACATCTGATGGAAGTGTTTAATAGGAGTTGCTTGTTTATTCTTGATTTGATGGCACCCTAGTTTTAGGTGGTGAGAAAGACGGAGGTCGGGAGGATATTCCAATTTGCGGTATTACTATACTATAAGACCTACGCTTTGTTTATAAATGGACAACAACTTTTATTCATTTAGTAGCATGTCATACTAATGTAGAGAGAACATTGATTAACTGCAAAGTCAAGCTTCGTCAGATGAAACCGCTAGAGCAATGGCCCCTCATGGGTATCTGCGGTAAGGCCGTTGGACAGTGTCGTTTTATTCCATTGATCTGATTTATCTGTGAGCCGGGGCCGGCGGGACCGCTGCGGGAAACAATTACGGGTTAGAAAGCGTTCCATCATTCGACACCACCTATTCTTTTATCGATGGGCGGGACCACGGGAAAACACATTGATTCCTCGTTGACATTATCTGTTGCTGAGGAAAACCTACCGATAAACGTTTTGGTTATATTGGAACCAATGATTTTATTATCAGACTATCAGATTCACGTAACCCGTCGGCTGCATTACGTGAAGTGAATTTTTTAAAAAACATCGCTGCATTCGCGTCTTTACGCAGATTAAACGTGAACCAACCCCTCTTGCCCTTCTCTCTCCCCCGGTTACGCCAAAATGAAGTCTGTGGAGTGAAGTGAATCATCGCACTCTATGTAAAAACTATACGTGAATTGCTATGTTTGTAAAAAAAATGTTCGACAAATTATTAAACCACATCACTCGCAATGACTGTCACGTTGGGTTGCGTAGGCGCTGCGTGACTCAACAGTCAACAGTAGGTACCATTAACACAATAGCCATTGTGACGGTGGTAGAGCCACGTATTGTTTCACACTTTCTAGTAGTAGGTAACCTTTACTGACGATTGTGAAAAACTGCTGTCACGTGTGCATACTCCGTGACATCGGTAGGATGATCATCATCTTCGTGTGCTAAATAAGGTCTATGGTTCCTTCAAGGTATAAAAAAATCAACGTATCTTACTATTGAACCCTCTAAGTCTCACTTTTGCCAAACAAAGGATTAAATATTAATTAAATTCTTAAACCAGAATTACCGTCTGATTTTGGTCATTTTTGACAACTTTCATCTCCGAGTTAACCCTAGGTAACTCGGAGTTGAAACGCTACCCAAGGTTGACGGAAATGGTCCTAGGGTATTACGTTATAAGGTAGGTAGGTACTTCCTGTTGACCTAGAATTTATATAGATGCAAGAAATAAAGCCTTATATCATAAAAATCAAACAAGGAGGGATTTCATCAACTAATAACCGGAGAAATAAGGTGCAAAAAATATTCACAGTAGGTATTTTTATGTGCGCACGAAACTCAGGTTTACTAGTGTAGGAACCTTATTTTCTGTACCAATAAGAGATTTTAACTTAAAATCCTTTCATGAGTCGCAATACTACCACAGTTACGGGCTTTACGGCAGATCTGCCGGGCGAAAGAAAACATCCGTTTTTCCCCTTTCATTGCGACGCGGGCAGCGAGAAATTGCGAGAAATTGTATAGACTGAAACTGGAAATATCATTGTATAATTTGTAACTATTAGAGCCAGTAAACATGGCTGTCATGACTATGCATAAGATAAGCTCACTTCGAGCGAACCTACCCACGAATATACTATAGTAGACAGGTAGAGGTAGTGTTATATACTGTCTCTACTTCTGACACACTAAGTCTATCCCTGAAAATCATAGGTACAAAATTGTCGTTGTTTACAGGAGTTTATTGATATTGATGGATAGTTTAAACTTTAAATAAGTCATATCGAACCGGTTGAGTTTGTTGTAGGTGCATAACGTATTTGAATTTAGAACCCTTATCACCTTAGTTGGCAAATATTTGTCACCACCGTCTAATACAATAAAACAAATGTTTACAGTATTTCTTTACCTTATGACTAAACCATAACACTCGCAGTTTTGATTGATTTAGGCTACATAGATTCAGGTCTGGTCCCAACTAAACGGGTATGTATTTTTTGTTGTTAGTTGCACGAGTACAATCATTTAGAGGATAAAACCAGACAAGTACGCGAGCTTACCGCAAGTCGTGATGACCTTCGTGCTGCGCTTCCTTGTTAACTAATACTACAGAACATTAATTCATGGGTACCTACTCGATGGGTAGTTCAGTAATAAAGGCTAACTAATGGGCCACCTACATCCAGTCTTCTGACTTCTGCCAGAATAATTATTATCCAAGTATTATTTGATTCGAGAAAATGACGACGAGAAGAAGATCAACTATTTCAATGTACAGAACGTAATTCACGTGATAAAATTTGAGAATATCTAGAACGTAGGTGCATGGTAAAATCCAGTGTTTTCAACTTAGGTAATAGTTCTTGTTAATAAACAGAATAAATACTTATCACACGTGCAGTAACAGATTTATAAATATGTAATTATAGAAAAAGACATGTAGAGAAAACTCTACACTTCTTGTTATTAGTTTTTGTTGTTATTGTGTAGAATTCAAACAACGTAATCAAATAGTTTGAATTCTACAGATTCATCTAATCTCGTTGTTGTGTTATTAAAATAAAGTTAAAGATTTCCTTTTAGTTACAAAGGTAAAAAACAATATTATTGAGAAATATGTATATCAAATAGGTTATTTTGACTTTACGTTTAACCCTGCGACTGCAACCACTCAAAAAGTATTACAATATCCATTTCCGATACCACCTGTCAATGAGTACCCGTCAGACAAAATCAAGGCGAGATCGAACAAAAACGAGCAAATCCGAAAACCGTGTAATCATTTCCAATTCCGATGAATGCCAAAATGCAGAGCGGTAATGGATACCATTTGCACACTTTGGTCATTGATTCAGTACTGAAGATATGCACTGAACTTGACGGATACACACGATAAAACTGTTAACCGAAGACTCGCTATTGAATCTGAATCATTCTCGATCGCATTGGTTGTTACGATACTTGTGCAAAAAAAGCTAGTGAATACAAAACATTATTAGATACCTCCTCTTAAATACGTATCAAGTACCTATGAAATAAAAACTCATATGATTTATAGTATAACATTGTGCATTGTATCATTTCGTATGCCTACTTAATTGATGATCTTTTAATAACGTTGACATCTTAAAGTATACGAAGAAACCTAATTTCCTTTAAAATCAACATATAAGTGAAATTCAGGAGTTTTCAATAAATTTGTTATCTAGTTCGATAAACTATTTGATATTTGAGTTTTTTTTATATTTAATGCATTAGGTACTGCAAAATGAAGTATTCTAAAATTATGGGCTATTTGTCTACACACAAATTTTGAAACTGTGACTGTGTATCTTCGGATAGTACTAAATCGTTAACACCGAAGGATATTTCCGCACTAATCAATTAAAATTGAATGGCGATGCGACATTTTAGAAGGTTTTCTGAATAAGTATAAATATGCATAATGCAATATGCATGGGCCACTATTGTGGGACGCATCTACATAATATCCACGTACCATCCATTAGACAGGCTACAGTTACAAATAACTAATAATCTAGGATTTGTATCGAATCGTTAAACATTTTGTAACTAAATGGCCAATTTTTTAACTGAAAAAAGGTTCTTACTTTAGGATACGAGAATAGTTCGTTCTAGCTTCTAATGATATTACAACTAAACCACATTACAAACTTGCTAAAAGTTATATCTTAATGAAACATAAGTCTTAGCTATATCCCAGAATATATAATATTACTAACGGTAATAGGTAACGGTAGACATAGGTAAGTAAGTAAGTAGGTAATAGCAATCTGTTTTTTAGTATACAAATCAGTGAGCCCTAGAGTTTTACAACAGAATAAATCAACTTGAAAGTAGACAATATTTATTACAATATTGTAATTCAATACATAATATACGCAATATTATGTATTACAATTATCATAATACAAAACGTAAACAAGTTGTGTGTAAGAGATACATTAGTGTAATGGTCCAACGACCACCTGGATAAAATGGCGGAAATAATCGTGCGGGGCAAGTCACAGCAAACGCAAGAGTCGATAACTATTTATCATTATTCTGTTAAAGTAAACATCTGTGCAAATAAATTACCAAGATAATATGCTAATTAGGCTATACCTATATAATTTTACCCCACTTAAGTTTATTGCAATTGCGCAAAAACAGTACCTATAGGGGTCTTGAAGCTCGAGCGAGACGCGTGCAATTCATTTCCATGCAACGAATTACACAGATGTTCCTAAGATACGGGTCTTAGAAATTCCAATCAAATGCTGGTATCTTTTACCCGGGCGATCAAGGGTACGTTATACCCCATGGCTTACAAAATGTCTCTTTAAAAGTACCGGTCTCCGTCAGTGTTAATAGGCCTCTATATCTTTATTAAGCAGCGAAGGGTAAAGCGGGAATTGTGCGCAATAAACGGAATGGAATAGTTAACCCTGCAGCGGTCTTCACACTCAGTTTAATTTAGTTAACTGTTCCGCTGCGCCCCGGGCGCTGCAGGCGGAAGGGTTATGTGATGATCACTTGTCGATCTCGACACTCGGTAAAGTGGACTTGCCATTGGGCGGTTATTGCCGAAGTTTAGCTGCCTTACGTTCGCACTAGGACTGCTACGTGACTATGATGCACCTTGAATTTCATAGATATTAGATAGTGTTGGAGGGAAATAACCTTGGTTTTTATCTGCCCAGAGACTGACTAGGTTAGGTACATAATATAATACCAATTTAATATTTGGTGAACATCTTTATCTGGAATTATAAAAAAAAATTGTAGGAAAATCGAGCTACAGAGCGCGAAGGAACGGATAACAGTAAAAGTAATATGTAAGTATATCTTACCTATAAGTACCTAGGTATAGTGTTATAATGTGAGTGTACAATGTTACAGATTTCAAGAACAGTATTTAGCACGATGACGTCTTCTCATCCCTCTAATTTCATGATTGACTGAAGAACAGACTTTCAATCAAAAAAACTCTCTGAAACAAAGACGTCCAAATTTATGAGTCGCGAATCTATCGACTCTTGGCATCACTACGGCACGTTTTCATCGCCGGCTAATTTATATCGCTGCACCCTCGCCATTTAAAAGCTTATAATCGCGATGAAGTGCTGTTGATTAATAGACGCCGAATTCCTGCGAGCGCCTCTCGCCCGCCCTGACTGCCGACTGCCGACTGCCGACTGCCGACTGCCGACTGCCGACTGCGACTCCCGGCTTCGGACGAATTATTGCGGCTCAGCACATCAGCGGAGACATTAACGCAGGTATTTGTGATTTCATCGCACTTTTGGCCGATTTCCTTTCATAAAATATAGAATTCTGAGGAGCGAAATAAGTCCACCAATCTTGACAAAAAAAAAATTCATTAAATATTGAATCTTGAGGAGCGAAATAAGTCCCCTAATCTTATAACATAAAAAAGAAAAACGAATAGTGGATGGCCCAAACCGACAATAGAGGTAGAGCAACAGCTTTTTCCTTCTAAGATCATTGAGTAACAGGCCTGATTTGGGTAACTGTAGAACCTGTCCAATGTTCATCCGCATGTTACATTCATTAAAGTCTTTAACTCCAAGTTTCATTTTTCTAAATGAGGTTGGGTTATCATAAACAACAAAGGCCGCACTGTATTCTTCTTGTGAAATGTCTACTCTCAAAATTTGCAGATGCTGCCAATCACATCGACCATATTGAATTGGTACTGTGGTGGAGTGGGTGGAATACTCTCAATTTCTTTCGAAGTCATCATCAAGTTTATCAGTCTGTTGACCTTTCTATGGGATTCGGGGTCCTGTATTTCCTGATAATTTCCAAGGATACATGTAACTAATGTTATGATTTCTTAAAACTAGGTAATAATAAGACTTAAAGTTTTCAGATCGTTTCACAGACTTAATAGTTCTGATTATCACTATCCACGTAATTGCAAGTTTTGGAAATTTCACAGGAAAAATATTCGTTCGCCATCGAATGTTACGCATTAAAATCGCAAAAAATACAAGTACCTTTAATAAAATTGCTTCTTTATGACTCGCATATTCAGGATAAAGGCAAGGAGTAAGTGTATAAGTTAAAAAGCCAGCGACAACAAAGCGCGTTGTTTAGCGGTCGGCGGGCAAAAGTCAACAGCGCGCCGCAATACAAAGGCATTTATTGTACGAATTTCACGCTTCCACGTGGGGTTAGATACACTGCGACCTAACTGGGTCGATACTTGTGCAAAATCCACAAAAAACATCATGCTGCAATAAGCGAAGATGGAGAAAAGTGAAGGTAAGCACGCTCAAAGCTAGACCTCATCATATACTCGTAGTTTCCCATCAGGCATGATTGTAGTCAAGGGCAAATTAAGAATCGTTTTGCGTTCTATTTTCAAAATGCATTTTTTTTACCAAAGTAAGATGATACGAAGCAAGCGGAGATGATTCATCTCATAGTAAGAATACTGCGTCCAAAACATTACATAGCAACGTAATTCGATGCAATGCACTACGCTCGCTGTCCAGAGAAAACCGCTGTTAAGTTTTATTATTACCAGTGACTTAGCCGGCTATACAAATCTTTAAACCGCAACACAGTACCTACTGCATTTACTGTTTTCTTGCAAAATATCTGACACTTCGAATACGATGAATGATTCCGAAGAGATTCTGCAAAAACTTCTTCAACCTAAAGCATTAATATTTTTGATTCAATGTTTTTGAATACAATCACAAGTATCAAGACCATTCAACCCACACTCCAGCATCCCTTCAGCAACGCGATGCAAGTCGGAAGGGTTGCATCACCGTACCCCACACAAATTTCGTCACGGTTGTCCCTACTCTATCTGTACACGCTTCCAATATGAGACACAGCCTAAAAACCAACCCCACGTCATGATGGACCTACTGGTAGAAAATTTATTCTTCGGTATAAATTTTTTTACTCTGTGCCGAAATATTAAAATTTACCATGCGTAAAGTCAAAATTTCTCCCTTTTGTTCGTCACGCCGCAAAATGAAATTACTAATTTTTATATTTCAACAATGGCCATTGATGCACACTTTTTAGTGTAAACAAATCGTTCTATTCTTGCAGTTTTGATTCAACTGCATTGTTTGGTCGTTGTGATTTGAATTAAGAATACCAAAATAGCTTCTCAGTTAATTCAAAAAAATAATTCTATTCCTAAATGTTAACCGGATTAAAGTTTACCAGTGTATTTAAACAACGTAATAGGGTTTAAACCATATAATTATAAGAAATTTAATCGCGGTTGGAGCGTCTAACCAAGACCAATGAAGACCCATAGCTTGAGCCAATTTAGAAAATTTTAATATCCTAAAATGAAAATCAAACCTAAGATCCACCGCACCCTTACCTAGGTTAGTTGTTGATTGTTGAAAGACATCAACACTGGCATTGATTCAAAATGTGCTGCGCAAATGTCGTTAGTAAATCTCAACAGAGATTTCATAGGTATTATCGAAACGAAAGATCTTAGAAAAAAATGCAACCAGAAATTTAATTTAATATTTCTTTCTTTCTCTCTTTCTATAGACGACAGTTGGGGTAACAAGATTAATTTATCACTGCATCGCGTTTTACGCACTCGTGTGTAAAGAGCTCCTTTGCCTTCAAAGATTGGTATAAAATAAGCAACCGTCATAACCCTCTGTAAGTTTATAAGTATCATACCTACCTCCGTCGCTACGTCAGCGAAACATGGACCTCGAGTGACGTTTTCGAAAATCGCTCGCTTGGCATGCTATTAGACAAACTTACATTGTGTTCAGAAAAAAATTAATATAAGCTTTATTCGTATTAATTTAGAGGTAGATTGAAGTGCATGAATAACTTTGCAGTGCATCCGAGTTTGATGCTACCATACAAACTTATCACACATTTCGTGCATTGAAAAATGCGCTTTGTTTATAGAGGAATAAGGGTAGTAGAGACGCAAATAGCATGGTGGTAGTGCAGCCAAGTTTGCACACTTGACATCGTGTGTCATGACACTGTAGGAGCACTGCCGCTGGGTGGCATCTTGTGTTTTGAAGAACATTTAATGTGAACTTTTATTTTGTTATTGTTTAAAAAATAAAACCTTTTCGAAATATAATACGCTGGGTAATGGCTACCTTTGCACACTTTTCACAAAACTTGTGGTTAATTTGCAGGTAAGTAGGTTTCCTCACGATGGTTTCCTTACCATTTTAGATAACACGAAAATAACAAGTAAGTATGAGGTCTATAGCAAATAACCACTTAGTAGGTACAATAAGCAATAGTAATAACAAAGATTTGTCATTCGCGAAACGCAATGTCAATGGGCTTTAAACCACAATTTCGCTTTATTAGAAAATCGACAGCTCTGATTTATCTGTCACGAATTAAAATGAATTATTAATATTGCAAGTACCTATTTCTACAAATCGAATGCAATTAGTGACTTATCCGCCAATGAAGCTGCAAACTGAAAGAAACCTTATTCGTGGATGCTACAGTTTAATTTTCATTATAAGGTTTTGTTTATGGGACTTTTCCAATGGGAGCATAGCAAGGGGGTTAGTTGAACGCCATATGTGGTCAATTTCCAGTAACCGTGGTCCCGTCTCGCCGAATTACCTCTAATTCAAAGCCATTATGTCAACACTTTTATACGAGTTTAACAAGATCAGCGAATTCTGTTTCGGAGGAGGGACAACTCAAGGTTTATTTCTATACGACTTTAACTTACATACCCGTATTTTCTAACTTCCTAGTTTCCATATAAACGTAGTTTCTTATCGTTGATAAATCAAAACCAAAATTAGCAGGACAGATTAAATTGTTTTGCTATATGTATAATGCGCTACTTGAAAATAATCTGTATGGTCCATGAATATGCAGGAACACCGCCCACATGAAACACCACACACAATTCTACCAATTTCTTCGACTCGCGTTTCGTTCGAATACCGGGATAACCTCAGGAGATGTTGAATTCACAATGCGAATCTACGATTTCGTGACGATTACGAAAAACCTGCCCGAGCTGGTTGCCAGGGCACTTTTTTTCATAGTTTTTAAGATGTAGTTGAAGCTGACGTTGGGGATCTAAAGTTCTAGAATGTCATCCCGCATGGCCAACCAGATGGACTGATGACATTATGAGAGTGGCGAGAAGGCGATGGATACAGACGGCGATAAACTGAACAGATTGTACTTACAAGAAGCCTACGTGCATTGTTCAGTTGTGGACGTGTTTCAGCTCAAACGACACTCCCTTTAATGAAGTCCCCACAGATTAAGCCTAACGAATTATAAAATAAATACAGCAACAAACCTAACATACCCAATCTTATTATCTATTTAGTTAGACGATCCGCAATCAAAATAGGTATAGTAAATCCAATATGGCGTCGGTATAATTGCGCGGTTGACAGTGCAAGGGTTAAGGGTGGGGCGACCCTCTGTTTGCGGTTATTGTTTCCTTAATTCAGACCACCGGTAGATGTTATTAATTCGTACACCTACCAATATAGTATGTGCCACTATGTAAGATGATCCTACGAACATAATATAGGTACCTACCTACCTATTGTCAAAATAAAAATGAAAACAAAATTTTCCACTTCACTTATCTTCAACTTCTTCATCTTCTTGGAGACGCTTTCCTCCAGGTATCCTCCTTTGCTCCCGGTAACACGTTGACCATCTCCGATCTATTGTGTTCGCCGCTGTCTATATCTCTCCACCAAGTCCGGTTGCCACAAAGAAAAACAGCACCTCCTCGGCAAGAGTTTACCTGACCTCCTGAGGGTATAGAATATGCTTTTCTAACGGTCAGCTCCTTGTCGGCTTGGCACCAACACAAAACGTGCAAAGAAGTTTTTTCCGCCTCGCTACAGAGTCTTATGTTCAACTTAAAAAACTCCAAAGCCTGAAACATCGTCGTAAAGTTGACTGCTGTTCGTTATTCTATTATTCTACAGAGTTTATTTTGGAGAGTGTGCTCAGGAACTATTTAATTTGGTTCCCCCGTGAACTTTTTACCATATAACGGCAAGGCATCAAAAATGCTTGCACCCCTAGGTACATAGTTGACGCACCAAAGACACGTACGAAGCGGGTTGATTCCTTGTTCCTGATATACGCACTGCAAAGATTTGGAATACCTACCAGACACTGTCTTTCTAACCACCTACAACTTGGGCGCCTTCAAATCAAGAATGAAAAGTCATATCCTAGGCAAAGGCGTTCCACCTCATTAAGTGCACAGTCAAGATCTAGACTATAATTATTATAGTGTAAAAATAAACCACATCCGACTCAGTCACAGCGATTACATACATACTACATGGATAATACAAATCTACCAGTGTGAAGGTGTTGATGATGATTGACAAGGAAGGCTAGATGGATAGACAAACTATGTATGGGTACATGACATAGAGTTATAATCACTGTAATGATATACTCTATGGCTCTATGGTACATGACGTGTAAACCTCGAAGAATGAAACAAGACAATCGCGAAAGATATTAATACTAGCGACGTCTCCGCGACGCAACCGCGACAGCTTGTTGAAATCAAATTATGTTCCGAGGGGGTCTCCACCGGGTCCGTGCGAGGGGGGGCCGGGTGCAGGGGATCCGGTGCTGGGGTGGTGATGATCGCATGATGGATTGAGACGAAACGTCGGATTGCGGGCGATTATTACTGTGACTGCCGCGACTAATGGACTCCGTGAAACGTTCATTTGATTTTGGGATGAATTTATAAAATTCTGCAACGGTTTGTTTATTTTATTTATTTGCGTTAAATCGCTAAGAGGAAATTAATTAAAGTGTACGTAAGGTGCATCTAAATTATTTTTACATATCTACAGTCTGCATGAATTAGGAATCTTGTTGCAGAATTCACAAGGTCCGGTTTTACCACAGTGTTAGATGTTCTACCGTAAAGCAGTAATGCAATACCTACTGTATTTTAGTTTGAAGAACTAACATAAAATTCTCGTGTCTCAGTTGGAAACGAAACTATTCCGAAACGATTTGACCGATTTTCATGATTTTTTTATGTATATTCGATAGGTGTGAGAATAGGATGCAAACTATTTTTCATTCCCCTATGTGCGTATGAAATAATTTACATGGCAAAACCACGTTTGCCGGGTCAGCTAGTTGATCAAATATAATATCATTGGACGCACTGCATCTGATATGCGCCAGCGTATCACTCGATGTCTCGACCGCTTCGTCATTATTTTGTATAACTATAAAAAGTAGGTACTTGTTATAATTTACTATCCACTTAAAATAATCTCACAACAACGCGTGTACCACTTGTAATAATATACCTTTACATAGAATTAAGACGTCACCACATTAGCGGGATCCTCATCCACATTCACACTCGTAGAAGTACAAACTCGTCAACAAACAATTACAACACAGATCTCTCCTACACACAGTTGTGAGGGTAGCAGGCTGAGAGTTACCACAATTAACCACGCAACATCGCGCGGATGTGTCGTTACCTTTTGTTGCCCAAGTTTCCGACTGTTCCTGCCTAAACGCGGGTTTGCGGTTTGTATACTGAATGTTTATGTTTGTTTCATGCTTTTGAACAGATTCTTCAGAGTGAATTTTTCTTTTATTCGATACAAAAAATGGCATATATTATCTTTAATTAATTATTAGTTAGCGAAGTTTCTAATCGAATTAAGTTTTATTAACAGGCTGAAGACTAATTTACACTGTATCTGGTATCCTAAAAAGATCATCAGCATATTATCACATTGATAATAACTTGATCAGCAATATGTGATAACTTTACGTTGGTTGGAAGTTTCGGCCGCGGCTGGTTACAATTATAACGTCAAAGACGCACTGCTACATAATTAAGCGTTCTGACTTCAACCGTTAGCGGTGTAGCTAACCCTTCCAACTTGTACGATAGCATTTTCTGCTGCATTGTCATTACCATCAGATGGGATCGCAGTCAAGTATAAAAATTACAAAATTGTAGGCAGTGCATAAAAAAAGTTGCAAAAATTTTGATGAGTAAACTTCTACAGGCATGTTGGAAAAAACCATTGAAGTCACGGCAGCGTTACCACACACTCTATTACCGTACCCTTGAAGTGAAAATATTTGGCATTTCCGAGATTTGATAAAACCTTTGAAACAAACACCCTTGTTATTGTAACGAACACCTCTTTTTTATTTCTCATTTGTGACGGCTCCTAGTCTTTTTCAAATTGCTGCCTATGATTTATATTTTGTCCATATGTAATGAATCTTTTTATTACTAAGATCTTGGGATTTTGATCCAAGAGTTTTCTTATCGGTGCCTAAACTACTGTTTGAATACAGACTTTAACAGTGTGGTCATTACCAACATTCAGTTATTGCGTCACGCAGCGCATCACGCGACTCAATCCCCTCTGATTTTAACAAAAACCTTAAAATCAAGAAAATTGGGAGCAAGATGATAGGTCGTAGTGGTGGAACGTTTTAGAGGTAATCAAGTAAAGTCGTCATGCACGGCGGGCGCGCCAAAATTAAAGTGCGCGTTTTTGAGAGCCGCCCCTGAGGTCCGTCACACTCGATAAACCCGCTGCGTGCCGACTGCCGGGTCTTCAATGCTTGCTGCTACCACAGTCTTAAGACGTGAAGCTTGCTAATCTAAAACATCCATGAAATTCTGGTTTATATCTGTGACTCTAAACAATTACCAACAAATAATAGAATCAATTTTTTTTTTATTTTTTTTTTTTATAAATTGATGAACACCAGCAACATATGTAAAATAGTAACGTTCCGCGTAACGTTCCACCTGAGCCTGTGCGTGCAAGCGAGAGCGCGAAACAAGCGATAGAGAGGCACGATAATGACGTTATCACGTAAATCTATCGTCCGTAAACCGACTTTACAGACAACCAATTTTTTATAATCTCATATGTCTTTCTCAAAGTTTAAATGATTTGAATTTTCAGGGACGATTTGTAATAATTAAGCAAATATTTTCGAATTTTGATATCTCCCAGAATTGTGAAGATCGAAATAATGCCTAATGAAACTGTGATTATGACCAACGTTACGAGAACGTTACCAACTGTTAAAAGTAAAATAATATAAAACAAAATAAAACAGACATAGGATATGGTTGAATGATATCCAAGTGAGATGTTAAGTCTGCTCAAAATAAAATAAACAGTAAGAGTCAATTACCTCTTTTCGGAAATTAATCGCTGAGCAAAGTTTCGAAGACGATACGAAAAAATAATAAAATTAGCTTGGTTTCTATTCCCTAGTTTATCCAGATAGCCAAGTCTGGAAAGTCGTGCTGTTTTTTCCCATGGTTATAATATAGGCTTGTATACTAGAGACAAGATAGTAATAAAAGTATTCAGTAATAAAAGTAGTTACTAGGAAAAAGTGCTCCCTAAAAGCTCCCTGCCAGGGTCACGAGTTTGACACGCACTGTCACAAACAAGTGTTCTTTTTAATATTGAACGTACAGCCACATCACAACAACCGGCGAAAATTGTTTCCTTTTCCGACACTGGCTCTCCGCAGTATAACAAGCTAGTAACGAAACACAAGTTTACAGACATACAACTCTAATTTCTAATCGTTCTGATGATCAATCTGTGAGATCATTATAAAAACTGTATTTTATTCAAATACGCCCAGCCTGTCTGAGACTATGGGGGGGCACGGGCCAATTAATCGCAATGTAAAACAATGCAATTTTTCTATAGTAACAAGCCGTAACACTCTCCCACCGGACCAGCGTCTTCCCAGAAGCAAGGCCCCTAACTAATAGCCCAGCAATCGATATTGAAGTTTTTTGCGGCCCTCGGGCGACAGACAAATTGTCTTGCGAGGAGAAATTAATTTGACAAGTCTAGCGGCGCCCCCGGACGCCGGTATTAATTTATTTGGACGAGTAAAAATGTGGTTTCGGCCGAACAGGGGTGCAAACTTCCACAAGCAGACGACAAGAGTGATGGCACTTATTGGTTTTGGCAATAGCTTTTGTAGTTTTTTTTATTCTTTTACAAGTAACTACCACATACTTACTACGAAGGAGTGATAGGCCAATGGTACAAAGTTTCAGACCCCTATTTCTCGCCAGGGGACCGGAAGTTCAAATCCCGTGCATACAGGTTTGAGTTTTCTGATCGTCGCTATCTGCCTAGAGTGATTTAGATGTCGGAGAGTTCACTATAATGTCTTCATAAGTGTGCCCGCTAACCGAACAGATGTAGGGCCGAGGCTTGGCAGTAGGTACCTACCAATGGATGGTCATCAGAGTAGAGTTTAGTTAATTCAGAAACTATAAAATCTTAACTACCTCATCTTTTACGCAATTAACCTGGTTTAGGTATCCAGTATCCAACATACTGGAGGCCAAAACTGCGCAAAAGTGGGCCGCAAAGAGGTATATTTTAATACTGGTAATATTATGATGAAGAAAACGGCATTGCACGTAAGTGTTAAGATTATTTGCAATTAAATCTGAAAATAATTAGTTCATTACGATATCTTATCCACTTTATAGCATCATTTGTAGCAAGCTTAGATAATAAACCTAATGAAATCGTTAATCAATGATATACTAATACAAAACAAGCACCAACAATACAAGAACAGTTACTTTTCCTGCTATCATCCCAAATCTCTAACAAACATAAGAAGCGAGAAACCGACACAAGAAACACCCCGATAATCCCCAACTATTCCTCTAATAAGTCGCAGAGCAAACCAACAGTCTCAGTTATCACCTACACAAGAACATAATGGCATCAGGAAAAACTCTCCCGAAAATACCGGCATCGATACTTCACGAGGGGACCGAAACAGTACGGGGGACTCGATTTATGACATTCTGATGATACAATCGAATCAAATAAAGCATCTATAAATCAATGTCCGATTCATGAGTGAGGTGCGAGCGATATATCTGCGGCGGAGGATTTATTTATTGAGAGGAAACTTGCGGAATATTGGTAGGAGACTAGAGAATAATAGTTGACAGGTATAGAGTTGTTCAAAGGGTGGATAAACAGTGGTTAAAAGTTAAAACTAGTATTGATACGAGTATAAACTAGTGCTGGGTGTAAATGATCATGAGTGACTACTTGACAACATGGTGAATGCGATATTAAAAAATAAGGTAACGCCGAATAGTAATATTACACATTCTGGTGTAGGTATTGATTGTTATGACTTCATGTTAAATCTTTTGGCTATAAAATCGGAGATGGGCCTACTCATAATAGAGCTTAACACCACAGCCTGTTATGTAACTTACTGATTTGACAACTTTGGAAACATTATGTATATTTAAAGAGAAATCGCAGATTTTCTCACGATGTTTTACTTCACTGCTCTCACACACAAAGCAGTTTATATTTATGTGAACATCCTCAACTCTTCCCCAAAAATTAAATGATACTTGTAAATGGACTTCGAACCCTGGATATATGGAAAAGTGGTTGAAGACAGCAACTCTTAGTTATCACTGCTTAACGACTTAATAATTATTATTATCAACAAAAGACAACAGCTATTGGCGAAAATACTTTGAATTATTTTAACAAATTCTTAAATTAGCCGTTGTTTTGTCAGCGACAAATAGCATTTCACTTTATTCAGAATTCTCGGCGACGGCATGGACGGCTCTTTCACGGGCATCAAAATAAAAGGCGAGTTTCAATTAACAATGATTCGATAAGTCCAATAATGAGGGGTTGCACGGATTTATCGGCGGATAACCGACAATTAAACGTCTTTGTTCCTCTCTTCGACGACAGCCCCGCCCGCGCCCAAGACCTCACAAAATGTGACCAACGTCGAGCTAAGAAACAATACACTGTCCAATTGAGTTATTAATGTCCTACAGACATATAAAAACTTAACTAAAATAAAAGAAAAAATCTAAAAAAAAATTGAAATGCTTTTTAAAAAATAGACCACAGAAAAGACAGTTCATTTTACATTTTAGAAGATTTCTTTAAACTTTACATCATACGAATACCGCATTGAAATAAAAACAAGAATGAGAGTTTGTTTATTTAATTGTTAGCAATATACAACAGAACCTCGGAAATGATCTTGATGCAAAATACAAAGTAAGGTGACATCCTGGAACCAAGAATAAAGGATATTTAATATTGTTTGCAAAGCTTTACCTTCCAGTTGTTTCTCACATCTCCGTCGCTTTGGGCAGTGCACAGGAAAGTACAGTCTGAGCTGGCAGACAAAAAGTGCACACCGTAGCCCTCACAAGACGCGCATTGTCTCTCCGTGGCCCGAACAAAGACCATGACCCTCCTAATAAGGATGTTCACGTGTCATAATGCCCCGATGAGCCTCTCTGGTTGTTTGGTGAAGCCTAAGATTAAGTATAACGGGCATCAAAATTACAGGCGGTAACACTTCATTTGCAATTATGGTATGTTATCTTGATTTTTTTTATTGATTTTCATAATAATGACATTTTTAATCATAGGTTGTTGTGCACCGTTTTGCTTGAATAAAATCTTGAAGCAAAACAGTTTCTGATTTACCACGGTAAGACTTCTGGACACCCGTTGCCTTGTAATAAAAAGCATAGTTGTTTCTGCCTATAGGCAGTTATAGCTATTTAAAGTAAGTTCAATATTATAAAGCTTCACATCTTATTATAGACCATGCAATTAACTAACATAATAAACGATCTTGCCCATGTAATAAAGTAGATTTAGAAAAGTTTATTTTAAAACTCGAAGAAATGAGTTTGAGTTCATAGTATTTAAAAATCCCACCTCCTCAAATCCCTAAAGGATAAACATCTTCCCTATAAACACGTTCCAGACATCCGTATCAGCGATCTCTACACCGTCCAGCGCTCTTTCATCGTCACATCTCGAATCAATTCCCAATAACGCCATTGTACTTGGTGTTACTTATCAGACGTCATCTTCATCACTCCCTCTATTTGGTGACTCGTCATTTTCTACATCACCAACATCTATTTTGCCTCTATATTCGCCTCTATCACGCAAACCTTAAGTAATATTTTTGATTATTTTAGGAGCACTGTGTCGTAAAGTCTCAAATTACCTTCTTGTATCATCTAAGCACGAATTCATCACGCAGATTTAATAGTTCTTTTATCCCCGATAAAGCTCATTTTTGCATGTATGAACGAGTAATACTTAATTTAACTTGAAGCTCATACAACACGTCAATAAGCTTTCATTTCATGTGATCCATTCATGACCGGCCATTCATGGTTTCGATTCTGATTCATAAATTAAGAAAGGTTCATTCATAAAGTGTACAAAGTGGCATTTTGTAGATTGTATAAAACGTTTAGAACACGTTTATGTTAGAGATCACAAAAACTACATCAACTTGAATAAAACAACAATATTTTATCAATAAAATAATGTTAAACTAAATACAGAAGCTACGTTTGCAATTTCCTTGAATTTTATTATTTTTGTTGCTTTACTATTTTTTTCTTTTGGACTCTATCTAGGTATTGTTACATGTTATTGTATTATTCGCTATTTTTCCCTTTCGGTCATATATTATTTTATTTCATCCTGAAATAAACAGGCTCTTTGGCAATTATAACATCATGATAAACTTACGACTACATGAAGTAAATTCTTGTTTTTTAAATGATCTAAGGTAGGTACTTATGTACTTGCAGTATCAAACGTGAATTAAAACGTCTGTATTAGAAGTTAAAAACAAAATGTTCAATTTGATTTAACAATATCCGTGATAGGAACACGCCGAATGACTTGGCATTCGGAGCATCCTGCCAAAGATTATTTATAGCTTCGATATTCGGCAGATGTGATAATTTCTTTAGTGACGTAGTTGTTTGTGACGTAGTTGTAAAAATTAAAATGCTTTCGATATCGGTGAAAACCTCGTTTTATCGCAACCAAATCTCAGCCAAATCGGTTCAATAGTTGAGGCGCGAAGGAATAATTTAGACATACACATGCATACATGATTAAAAGGGCAAAAAGCTTTTGAAAATATCTTCCTACAATAAAATAGTAATGAGAAATCTCTATGATATTATGTGAACAAACGACATCTGTGATCGATAACGCAATCTTTCCAAAATCCAACAATGTTTATGACTCGTGTCACTCGTGATTGACAAGTGTCAATATGCAAGCTTCAACGTGCTTCCTCTGTCATTTCATTCTACCCTCTCGGAGGCAGCCGTCCTACAGGTATCAATACTTTGTTAAAGGATCAATTCTCACTGTAGCTGCGATCCTGCGCAGGCGCAGGCACGGGCCGGGATGTGATTAATACGGCCACTCCCCGCCCCACCCCTATGCTAATGCGGCTTTGTCTCCTGCGTAGGCGATCTTGTGGGCTCAAAAATCACTGTTGTGACATCGACGTCGACGTTGCGAGATTTATTATGGTTGTACAAAAGAGTCATAATAAAGAGTTACAATGCTTTAATGATGGGTACGAGAATATATCCTGCGATCTTCCTGTACCTACAGCTATTGTGAGGACGGTTTTAAAACATTACAGGAAGTGTTTTGAATATCTGTCACACATATTCAATTAAACACCCAATAGTAGAATAATAAAAAGTTCGTGACAGTGATGATGGTATTTGCAGCTTCACAAAGTCCTTAAACTTATAATTTTTTGCAAATCCAAGACACTTTCTAGAAGGGGACTCTATTCTTCCTCCTCCTTGGCCGTCATCTTCATTACTGAAGGTCGCGTCCGCACTGCAGTTCCTTCGATATGTTCTTCACCATGTCTCTCCATACGTTTCGATCTTCGGCTTTTCTGATGGCTGTTGTGAAGGAAGGCCTGTGAGTGATTTCACCTGGTCAGACCAGCGGCTAGATGATCGGCCGCGTGGTCTCTTCCCCTCGACTTTGGCCACAACTATAAGTTTCTCCAGATTATCTGGAAGGCGGCGGGCAATATGACCAAACTCTATACTTAGATTTGAATAAAACATTAAGAATACGTAGAATTGCCATATTTTGTTGTAGTAGGTTAATTAAATAAGATACCCGACTTCACATAAAGACAGGGAAGGGACTAAATCAATATTAACGCAGCCTCCTAACTCGTAAGCCCCGCCTAATCAAAGCTTAAGAAAGGCTAACATAGACATTTAGAGGCGACAGTATAGTGTAGCGGAGACGTAACCGCTGCCATTGTCAACACAAATACGGCACATTTGCTATAATTACACAGAGACCCCCACAATCCAGCGTATTAGCTGCCTCGGTTCCGTACGCCTGACCTAAACTGAAACGAGAAAACTACAAAGTAACGTATCCCAACTTTGCAATACACTGCTTAATATCATTCTACCTATATTCATTCACAAACGCAAAAACATCAATGGATCACAACTTTATCAGATCGTTACAGCCAATACAACTTGGTATGGAGTGACGGGGTGTCAAACCTATGATTACAGCATTATTAACAGAGGGGCACATTTTGTGGTGAAAAAATGTTACTTTCATATTTTAGAATCATATTTAGTTGCGGTATTGTAAAATAAATTGCAACGTTATCGAATCGTAGATCTTTAATAGCTATACAACTGTCGATTGCACTTTATTTTTAACTTTCGCTAGCGTTGTAGTTTTTTTAGAGTCTATTTTTAAGACCCCACACAAGATGTTATAAGTTTGACGTCAATGTCTGACTGTGTATGTGTCTATCCGTGGCATCGTAGCTCACAAATGGATGGACTGTTTTAGGTGTGATTCTTTTCATTTTTCGAAGCCAGTTTCCTTGCCGGTGGTTGTAGTGGTTCATAATTGTGTTTGGTTTATATCGGTCCAGCAGTGTGAGAGTATCAGCCCTTTTCCAAAAAGATGTAAGGCATTTTCGCGTATGATTACTTGATTGTTGTGAAGTGTTTCAAGCGTGCCAGTATAATTATTGTTAAATGAAAAGCGTATGGGGTTTTTCAAACATTTAATTAAATTTTATTTTGACTCTATTTCACGTTTGGTGTTCATGTAGTAGCAAAAGTACAGTAAGTAGTATTTATACAATCTTTGTTTTGCATGAGGTAGTACATAGATATAGAAAAAATGGTTTAAAATACGATGAAACGACAGACAGAATTGCCGATCTTAATTATAATATTATTACATACAATAAAACACCCGAAACCCCACGAAATTGATCCCATTAAAGATGTTAAAAATTGGATGCAATTCGTGGAAACAGAGCAGATCACGAGAGGCGATTGCAAGGCTATCCATTGTCGGATGCATAAAGCCATTTCTGATTGATGAAGTCAATTTTTTGTCAAACACCGTCCATTTAATATCGGCATGAAAAAGTCCGATCTCCAAACTCTTAACAATGGCTGCTTTTTTCTCCGCAACAAGACGCTCTATTCCTTCTATTCGATCATCGATTACTTTTTTATTGTCAAGAATATCAATAATCTGTTTACGCCCACTGTTAATTTCGACGTTAGTAAAATTGAAACTTGACACGTGTTACGAGGCGAATATAATTTGGTGGGTGCGTGATGGTGCGCTTTTATCACTTTTGTTTGTTTCTTTTGGCCGACGCCTCAGCTCAAGTGTGCATTTAGTGCGTGACTAGCGCTTTTTTATTGCCTTTGTATTGAAAAAGTGGTCGTATCACTGCTTGAGTGCATCTCGGTGATCGCTTCCCCACCTGACACTGCCATTATCGCCCCATGGGCCGTTGAAATCGCTCAAAATTCACTCTTCTTGACAAATTGCAGTCAATTTAGCGAATGTCCGTCCGAATCTACCTTTAATTTGTGTACAGTCGACAAAATAATTAAGTCCTGAGGCTGAGCAAAAATGAGGTTAACTATCATTATCTCTCACTGCTTTGGTTTTACTTTTTCTTTAACTTAATGTTATCCTAAATTTACTTCGTTGTCGCTTTGCTACTTAAAAATTTTTTAGTCTTTTAGCTCTTAAATTTGCACTCACAATGATAGACAGGCTTTTCTAGTCTGTGCTTCGATACAAGTTACCTGTTTACTGAAAAACATAATATGTTGACAGTGTAAGTAAAAACTCAAGGTTTTAATACAAGAAGAAAAACCTTTCCACTTTGGACTATTATTTTGCTGACTGTACCCCATTAAAAGTAGGTATGTTGTATAAAAAGTCAATAATTTAAGCTTTTTATTTCCATTATCAGCTCTCTATCGTGTAATACGACGGCCTATAGAAGGAATTTTTATGTACAAAACTGAATTTACAAGACAACGGCTAGAGTATCGATAACACCGAAGGGCGTGTCCGCTTTACGAGGCTAATCTAACGTTATCAGAGACACTGATTGTATTGATATCTTTTCAATTATACAAATTCTCTGTGGACATTACTGACATTACGTTTCGACGCTTGCCCGGGGTCCGCCGGGTCATGCGTCCGTGCCCCCAAAACATTCAATAACATAACTTATATCTCGAAAACGGGTCTTCAAATTACACAAAACTGACAGGTTTAATATTTGCCCTGAGCTTTGGACTGCGTCTGAACACCTCACGCTGGGCTTTTAATTTGTTCCATGCATCCTTTCTCGTGATTCTTTTCTGTGTTTTGTTTGAGAGCGGTGATCGATCGTTTGCCCGGTTTTTTAGCTTGTTTAATTTTGGAAGGAGCGACGGTTTTGCCATGTCATTAGTGTGTTGTACTAAGCGCTTCTCTCTTTGGCTTGGTCTTTCATTTGTTCCAATTTGACAGTCGTTGTTATGCCTTGTTTATTGATTTCCTTATGAACAATCATAACGAGACTTAAGATTTAATTGATTCATCATCTGTTTATTGCACCTGCGTAAGGCGTAGGCTTCATAGCGAAGCGATATTATAGCTCAGATCCGAAGATATCTAAAGCATTGGTAGGCTTCACGCTTCACTATAAGGTCTGTGCCTCACACTGGCCTATACGATATGATACAAAATGATATGATGAAAGTGAAGATTGGTATCTTCATTCTTAATTTTTTTTCCAAACTTTCTTTCTTCAGTTTAATCTATAGCTACCGGACGGTTTTGGAAAAATTTATAGCGATTATCCGAAATAATTCATGTGCTTTCTCTCTGATCACATAATCGTCGAAATTGCTCTGTCATGACACAGCTTTGCCATTTATCAGTAAATTTCTCTCGTCATAATGACGGACGAACTTTAGACGGATTCTGCATAAACCGTTTACAGGGACGCCGAAAATATAGAAGACATACAATTTTCAACTACCATTCTTTTGACAATTTTAATATTGCAACGCCTTCAGGTACTATTTATAAAACCTAGACTTCATGGCCAAACCGAATCGCGATTCATATATCATTTACCAACCAATTTATTCGACGGGGTCGATTGTGTGCCAAATTTCAGCCCGATCCGTCCACAAGTCAGTCAGTCACCCTTTCCTTTTCTATATAGAGATGTCTTGATTAACTTTAAAATGGTGTAAGCTATGTAATGAAGTATCTAGAAGTATCAGAAATGAAATATCTTTCTGGCCGTAAGGCGTATGTAGTGTTCAAGAGCAATTGGAAATTGTAAAAACAGTTAGGCGATCGGTCCGGCGCAATTGTCTCCGTCATATCACAACTCGGGGGGCACCGGCAATATATCCAGCCCACGTGTTCAGAAAGCAATTCCGCAAAACGACCAGCCAGTAACCGACTCCGCGCAATAGAGCGTTCGTGGAAGACAGCGGGCGCGCCCTTATCGCGGCTGTAAATCAATATATGATTACAAATTTAATGCTACTGTTGGACTATAAATCAGCGATTTTAAATTACGGCCCGCGAGCGACGTATCACTACGCGTGAGGCCCCCTAGTGCTGCGCGCTGTCCGCACGCGGCCGCTTGCGCCGGCGCAGCGAGAGTGTAGGCTGGGTAGGGATGCGGGGTGTTGGCGAAAGCACTGAGAGCATTATCGATATTGACAGTCTCCTGGCCGTGGTTGAGATTTTAGTGACATTAATTCATGTGTGTGGCTTTGATTTGGTCTGCTATGGTCTTTGGCTTTGGTCGTGATTGGTTACCACATTAATGGAAAAGTTGTACAGCCAAATGATTAAGTGCTCCGGTACCATGCCGTGCAGCTTCAATAGTGGCAAGTATATTAAGCAATAAATACAATAAATTTTTGATTTGTTTAAGCCTTACACAAAACAGCGACATAAAAATACGTATATCAAAAAAGTTAACGCAAATTTTTAATAATTTTGATCAACAATTTTGTATCATAGATTACAGGATGGGCGAATTAATTGGCATAATTATTCTACAATGAACATAATAATTATTAAATTAATTTTTTTTGGTAGAATTTGGTTTGATCTGGTGGAGCCGACCATAAAGGGTAAATAACCTTTTAAATTAGAGCGATAATGCCAAACATAAGTAATAACAGATTAAATAAAATAATATCGATATTAAGATAAAATGGAAAAAAATACAAAACACCTTCACATATTTTGACAAATATTTTTTATCAAAGATTTTATGGGAGGAGATTATTATTTCACATAATTCTATGATTAAAACATTATTTATTTTCATCGATAGTTGGCAGGCGCATCCTTACAGGTATGATGTAGTGCGGACAATATCTCGTGTTGCTCTTTCCACGCTATCAGATGTAACATCGCGCGAATAGTCGCGTGTCTATCAATGGCATAACTCAGCGAATATTATTTGTTCAACATTACACAGTTTATTCCGACGCATTATGCAGAATTTAGTGCTCAATTTGCCGTTTCGTAAATTACGAGTAAGCTGGTGGCTTTGTTTGGAATTCACTTTTCAAATATTGAAGAGCTGTAAATAATATAATTATGTGCTATTCAACAAGTAAAATACGATGCTATAAATTCGTGTAGGTTAGTCCAATAGTAACTATCGCCTGTCGATCACGCAGTTTTGTGCCCTAAGCTATGTAGGTATGACTTATCTATAGGTATAATCGTCATAGAATACTGGAAATATTGTTCTGATTAGTCATTGTAATAAGTACCTACGTCTCATAGGTAAAACTAAATAATAATTTCCTCACGGTGTATATCTGTATGCTGCACCGATAAGGAACCTGAAGATATGGTCATCAGAACTCTTTACGCAAACCTTCTTCATGCAACAAAATAGTACAGTCTCTATCAAAATTTACAATATGGCGGTAACCGTTTATATAGAAACGTGCGTGCAGACTATTGGCAATTTAGTGATCTGTGGCGGGGACCGCGATCTATAATAGACAATACTGCTGTCGGCTTACCACTAACATCTTAGGCACTGGTAAACTGACGACACTTTTTTTCACGGTTCGCCGCCTCCAAGGTCTAGGTCGATTGTATGCTAAGTGTTTCTCTGAGGGATAGTATGCGCCACTAGAACATCCGTAAGAGGAACCAACATAATGTCGAAGAACGGACGGCCGATGGGGTAGACGTTTTCTAGAGTGGAGACCGCGTACCAACAAGCGCAGCGTAGGACGACCTGAAAAAGGTCACTGGTAGCGGGTGAATGAGGAAGGCGAAGGACCGTGTGTGGTGGACTGGTGGTGCACTCTCGGAAAGGCCTATATCCAGCACTGGACGTCCATATAGATAGACTGTTTAAGTAAATATGTATATATGTATATATGTATATAGCATCTTTCTCAAAAGCAAACTAAACAAGGCAACCAGTCGGGATCATAACTCGTCAACAGCCTAAAGCGCTCCTCAGCGAGGTGTCATCGAGGCTTGTTAAGACTGCGTGTTTTTAACGTTTATTGTGTTTATGCCTTTTCGTCCGTCGGGCGTGAAATACTGTGGACGCCTCTGCAAAGTCATATTGATTTGTGTGAAGGAATGTTAACAGTGCGGGTCTGTAAATATAAATAAATAGATACTAAAGCGTCATTTGTAGTTTCTTGAATAATTTTCTTAGGAATACCTTAGCTAATACAACTTTATATTTTTTTGTTTCCGTCAATGAAGATATTATTAGATAAGGGATAGTCTGCATGAAGCAAAAGGAGTTGCGTAGAGTAAGTACCTACCTACGAGATTTATACTATAAGTTTTCTGATTACATTCCATTCCTACACCTTAAAAGTATTGGAGCTTCAAAAAGGTTTTATTTTTCATACATACCTTCTAATTAATATATTATCTGTATTGTACAAATGCTTTACAAAAGAATAACTGCTTAGCTTAGGGATTTCAGTATTATTTGTTAAAATAGTAAAATTTACCTACTATACGAATTCCTGTCAGCGAATTAGCAGACAGCAAAGTGAAAGGAATAAGACTTCGTTACGCGGTACCTTTCTTTAGTAAATTACCCAAAAACGGAAACGATTAATAATTTTCATCATGTTAGTGATGTTAAAATTACTTCAATTTTCTGAAATAAAAAGAAAGTTCATAAATGTTTATGCCTTGAAGCCACGTAATGTTTTCCTGTTGTATCGAATCATTAGTGAAAATCTGAACTTCGAGGAAGATACTTGATTGCGTAAATAGCAAACCTTGAATCATAAATCTTTAGTACGACGGGCTAAGTATTACCACCGAATACATTGATTACTGACGGTATTATAAGCAATTGATTTTTTTTTCAATAAACAGCTTTCTATTTGAAAGGCAAATTTTAATAAGAAGATTGTGAGATACCTCTTTGGTTGGTATGTTTCGGAATTAAAGCTGGTTCTATATTTAAATAACACAAGATATGAGTTATTTGGTCGCCAGACCACGGCAGTTAATGATTAGACATCACACAACTTGTGCCGGCCGCTGCTTGACCAAAAGGTCAGGTAGTTACAGCAATTTCGATTTATCTCGAAGAAGGTTGTCAAAATAATGCTGAAACCAAGCAACAAGCATGTTTAAGAAAAATCCGGCAAAATATTTAATTACATATAAAAATTCTGCAGGTATGCAACTATGAAGTTTTTAAACCATCCGTACAACAAATGATACAGGTTACCCACGACATCAAAACTCAAAATCAAATTAGACAAAACATCCTCATCCATTACCGTCATGAAGCACGGACGTCATCAAAAGCGCGAGTCACGCTGAACAATGGCGATTATTTGTCGGCGCGACGAGCAGTCGCCGCTCGCGTCGCGCGTCGCTGTAACTCGATTTAGTCGACACTTCCTGTGCATTGTGACGCGTCTCCCGCAGGCCGCGGACTTGCGCGGGCGCAGGGCAAAGACTAAACATGGAGTATACTCGTACAGAATCAAAAAGATGCTTACGTGTGAAGTTTTAGGTACCTACCTACCTACATAATCGCGAAATGCAAATGAATATCTATAAAATATCAGATGAATCTCTTTGACTTATAATTAAACCAAATAATTCTCGGAAATGGTAAATCTACGTAGATATATGTATTTCGCCCACCAGGAAAGTCATCGTATTTATTGTGTTAAAGTAGACTTACGCGAAATCATTTATTGAGGATACTGAAAAATTAATTTTACCTTCTATTGACATAGAGCGTAAAATTGAATATAGTTCAAAATGCAAAATGGTCGAGAATCGTGAAATTAAATTTACGTGGCATGATAAGGCTGAGGCATTTAACGGCCCATTATCCCGGTTTTTAGCGACTACGCCACTTTTCAAACCAATTCAAAATCATGAAAAAATAGTTTTTTTTCACTGTTAAAAATAAATATTAAAGATACATGCCTTATCTCTTTAATGTACTCATGAAAACACGATAAGTTAAACTTGCCTCGATCATAAAAATTTTTGAAAACAGGTCGTTTTTGTTCATTTTTCTAATGGCATTTCCAAAGCTTCAGACCAAATTTCATAAAAATTATACGTAAAGTAAGCTCATTGTATTACCTATTTATTGGAAAGACAGATTTTAAATGAAAAAATTGCTGCAAAATTTCGCCTAACAGAAGTCATAAAATGATCTAACGCATCGAATAAGCGATGTACTTCAGTGGCTCACGAGCCTCTATACGAGAAGGACCTGCGCAAGTTTTCACGACTCACGCTCCTTTCGCGCTAAAATTATTTATTTTTTAATTATTTGTAAATAAATTCTCTTACTACATTTAGTAATAAAATTAAAATATGGTAAGTGTTTCTTGAGTTTTTCAAAATACCTAGCCCTCAAAAGCTCCAAAGAAAATCTGATACGAACTAAGAAAATTAGGTAGGTAGAGTAAATTCCACCACGTGCAAATACCATCACGCGTAACCACAGTTTATACCTATATACAGTCAGTAAAGGAGACGGGATTTTTTTTGTTTGGCTAAACTGAGTTTCTCATGAATACATGATATTATAATATCCTCTCGACTTTATTTTGGACATGGCAGTCAATAGAAATTTAAAAACTGCGTGGGAGATATTTCTGAATTTGCAACCCCTAGATTGGTTCCTACTAAATAGAAATACCTCACCAACCTACTAATAAGTTTTTAGAAAAATACAAATATAATAATATTAAGGAGCACAAACCCGCGGAACCCGAGACCTTTCAAAATTTCAAAATGGCGGATTCAAAATGGCCGCCAAACGAATTTCGTCGGTATCTCGGAAAGTATAAAAGATGGAAGAACGGTTTCTTGACAAGAGGTGATCAAGACCCGAAGGTCTATTTGATGGATAGAAAAAAATTTCAAAATGGCGGAATTTGTTTTTTCCATAGATAAGTATGGGAATATTTAAGAGGTCAGCGATGATTCTTTTATAGGCTGGAAGACAACCCGCGGCCTACTAGTACATTTATATATTCACTGACTCATTGATCACCTCTCCTGAGCAATTTTGTATGAAACAAAATTTTTTGACGTATACTGTCAAGTACAAGCCAAATGTCATTTGAAACGTCATCCAATTGGCAATGAGCTGAAAAATTTTCAAAATTGCGGATTCAAAATGGCCGCCAAACGAATCTCGCCAATATCTCGAAGAGTATAAAAGATGGAAGAACGATTTCTTGACAAGAAGTGATCAGGACCCAAAGGTCTATTCAAAGGACAGAAAAAAATTCAAAATGGCGGAATTTATTTTTTTCATAAAAAATGTATGGGGAATGTTGAGACTTACGTTGTAAGGCAAATAGCGGGGGAAGACAGCACGCGGGCCACATGTGGCCCGCGCCCCCATGCGCCCTACTAGTCAATTACTATAACTATTAATATTTATATAGCTGGTCGTGCTGATTCACTGACTCATTGATCACCTCTCCTGAACAATTTTGTATGAAAAAAAATTTTTTGACGTATACTGTCATATACAATGGAAAAATTCATTAAGAACAAAAATATGGAGAGAGCTGATGATTGAGGATTTCGGAAGCGGGTGAAGAGCACGGCCAAGGTATCGAAGATAGGTGGGGGGTGCTCGACCAAATGTCATTCGAAACGTCATCAAACGTCGTCAAAAAAAATCAAAATGGCCGCCATTTGAATTTCGTCGATATTTCGGAAAGTATAAAAGATCGAAGAACGGTTTCGTGACAAGAGTTTATTATGATCCGAAGGTCTATACGATGGATAGAAAAAAAATTCAAAATGGCGGACTTTATTTTTTTCAAAGAAAATGTATGACGAATGTTGAAGAGACTAAAGGTTGAAAGGCAAATAGGGGGAAGAGAGCACGCGGGCCACATGTGGCCCGCGCTTCCACGCGCCCTACTAGTTAATATATATATATATATATATAATATATAGTTACTCGGGCTGATTCACTGACTGACTCACTCATTGATCACCTCTCCTGAACAATTTTGTATGAAAAAAAAAATTTTTAATATCCATTTCGTATATAAGGGAAAAATTCATTCGGAGAAAAAATACGGAGAGAGATGATGAGTGAGGATTTCGAAGACAGGTGAAGAGCACAGCCAGGGTATCAAAGGTAGGTGGGGGGTGCTCGACCAAATGTCATTTGAAACGTCATCCAATTGGCAGTGAGCTGGAAAAAATTTCAAAATGGCGGATTCAAAATGGCCGCCGTTCGAATTTTGTCGATATCTCGGAAAGTATAAAAGATGGAAGAACGGTTTCTTGGAAAGAAGCGATCAGGAGCCAAAGGTGTATTGAATGGATAGGAAAAAAATTCAAAATGGCGGAATTATTTTTTTTCATAGAAAATGTGTGGGGAATTTTGAAGGGATTTTTTATGGGTGGGAAGACAGCACGCGGGCCACATGTGGCCCGCGCCCCCACGCATCCAACTAGTATATATATATAGCTGCTTGTGCTGATTCACTGACTGACTGATTGATCGCCTCGACAGTCTTCAGAACCCTGAATCATCATCTCATTTCATATGTTTTCTGTGAGAATCCTCCAAAAAACCGCATCAAAGTACTACATGTTGCACAACTTTTCAATAGTCTCTTCAATATTCCTTAGACATTTTCTATGGAAAAATAAATTCCGCAATTTTTAATTTTTTTCTATCCATCGAATAGACCTTCAAGTCCTGATCACTTCTTGTCAAGAAACCGTTCTTCCATCTTTTATACTTTCCGAGATACCGACGAAATTCATATGGCGGGCATTTTGAATCGTGCCATTTTTAATTTTTTTCAGCTCACTGCCAACTGAATGACGTTTCAAATGACATTTGGTCTAGCACCCCCCACCTATCTGCAATACTCTTGGCTGTGCTCTTTACCCGTCTTCGAAATTCTCAATCATCAGCTCTCTCCGTATTCCCTCTGAATGAATTTTTCCCTTAAATACGAAACAGTACTTGAAAAAAAAAAATTTTTTATACAAAATTGTTCAGGAGAGGTGGATCAATCAGTGAGTTAGTCAGTGAATCAGCACAAGCAGCTATATAGGTACTCACCGTTCAAATCATTCCTAGACTACGACTAGTATTTAAAAAACAAAATCAGCTAAATCGGTCCAGCCGTTCTTGACTTTTAGCGAGACAAACATACAGCAATAACTGATTTATATAAAATATACCTCTGTTGAGATATCGATTACCATAAAAAACTCAAAATATAGGTAAAAACGCAACTTCCAACATATATTTCGTGAAGCGAATTATAATGTAAATAGTCCAACTGTAACAGTTCAACTGTGACGCAAATATTTATGATATAGGGTCACGGAGTTCATTAGAACTGCGCGACTTACGGCAATGATCGGTAGGTATCGTAGCGCGGGGTCTGAGCGAGCGATAAATGCCTAAAGTGCTGGGATATAGTCGCCTTAATTCTCTATGTTGAACGACATTGAATTTTACACTCTAAATTAATAAACGTGAAGTAAATGTTAAAGTGTTAATATTTTATTTTATTTCTTGAATCACTTCACTCAGTGTGTGAAAACGTTACGTGAATCGTCTCTCTGTCTGTCTGTTCTATTCTTTGCCACAACCAGGCCAGTCTCACTTATCACGTGACCGTCCCGGCTACAAGTACGGGTCCGGACCACGATATTTCAGATGGTTGCCGCTCGCGGGATGAGTTGTACACGCTAGTTCTGTACGGTCTATTATATATATGCGCGCCGTCTGACTACGGCAGCCCTAGTACGTCGCCAGAGATAAAGTTAGGCGAACAACATTGCGTTTGTTGCGTGTCGATTTTGAGGCCGGGGCCAGGCGCTATTGCGAACTGAATTGCACTTTTTGTGTCAGCGCTAGAGTCGCTATTTCTTTAAATTATCGTGCGGAGTGGACCTTCTGGTACTATTTAGTGTTCTGTGCCACAACGCGAAGTCAGCGGGATGTAGGTGTCAGCGTGAGCCGCGCACTATGATTTGCGCGCCGCTTCGCTCGCCGCGCACAAATGATTCATAACACATCTCACGCCCAATGTGTAATTACACATTTTTTGTAAAATTACAATATGTTTCACACATTTTGTTTCCGCTAATACGATTTTGTAGTGTAAATTGACGGCGCTTAAATAAGAGGAAGAGGAACGTGTAGATAAAATAGAAATCCACATGACTTTCGATTTTTTTTTGTCATTTGTCCAATTTACAGGCGTTTACAAAAAGGCAGAATAGCAATGGAAAGAACTGGCAAGAAACTTGGCAATGATGATGTATGCAATTCTTTGACTCCTAATTTCGAAACATTTTGGAAAATGCTAACAATATGACTTCCGTCTTTGTTGTGTGCAATTTTTTTTTTTTTGCGAAAAGTAAAAAAGGGTGTTTTATATCACTGAGCTGATATTTATTACATCAATGGTTTTCTAAATAGAAATTTCCAAAGATGTAACTTTTTACGCTTGTCGCAACGTCAAATGAAAATAGCACAAGTCCAGTCATTCAGGGTACAGATAACAGCTTCTCGGAACAAATGAAAGTATTATCAGCAGACGCGGAGAGCGCCGCACAGCACGGGCGTGACGTCGTAACCGCCCGTAATAAAATATTAAATATTCGCGCCCACGTGCCCGCGGCAAAGCTGCCATTCCACTAGAGATGTGCCACGTAGCTAAGCTATGAATGCCTCTAAAAGACTACAAAAATCCTATTTTTGTAGTCTTTTTACACAAGTTAGTAACTGGCATTATATGTTGACTTGATACCAGGTCCACCTAGGTCGGTAACTTGTGAAAGAAAAGGATTTTCGCCTGCGTTTTGTTAGTTAATAAACCAGTGAGGGTCGCTAACTAACAAACTGATCGATACAGAATTAGCTTCAAACTGATTAAACAACTTAGTATATGTAGATGGCTACCCCAGACGACAACCATCTATATAGCACATACCAACCTACCTTTCCTCTTACTGTACCTGACCAGTAGAGGACTAAGCTTTGGAAATGATAATGAACACTAATAGTTTCTGAGCTGTAGCTTCACCGTTGCTCACTGGTCGCTGAGCTTCGTAGCACATCTCCAGTGGAAAGACAGCTTCACAGCAAATAAACCGCAGACATAACACAGAACAAGAGAACAAAAGTGTCGGTTTTTTGTTTGGTGATGTTGTTTTATAAGCGGTCGGCACCTCTGTTGCTATTGTCGACTGCTAATGTGACCACAGCCGTGAAGACTAGGTGAAGTAACGAAACAACCAAGCGTCTAACACAAGAACAATGACGGGCCACGCAAAGGACGTAAATGTTATAACGATAGCTAAGCTTTGGCTTCATTTCAAGAGACCAGACAGACTTGAAATGTAGGTTTACCTAAGTACCAAATTAATTCAGAAGTTTTAGCCTTGGCGCTTGCACCTATATTTTGGAAAAAAGTATCACAGATATTTAAAAAAGTAATCACTCAGATGGACGGTCACAACATAGAGTGGAGTCAAGCTTTGGGGTATAGGTACATATATTCTTTACTGTACAAGTGCAGAATTATAATCAGTCGTAGGATTCGACCATATCGACATAAGTCAACTTGGATTTTTTTGTTAAGAGTATTAAAAGATAACTTATGTTTTTAATTGTTAATGGCAAGTACCGATTTTATTTCAAAGCTTTCACTACGGCATGATTGGAAAGGTATAGAACTATTTCTAAAGACGTGCGCTAGCACTAGTAGTCTCCAATTGCGCTTACCTTAACAAAGTCCTAGTAGATTTTACGAGTAGACACGCTAAATTAAGAGAGTGGTTAACAGAATCGCAACATCTAACCAAAAGATTTCGCTCGTTTGAATTTGGATAATGATCATCATATCAATTAATTGAAACTTGAAATTGGAACGAGTCCACGTTCGAAAATCAAACACAATCGAAACAAAGAATCAACAAAATATACCCACGCCCTGCGCAGGCACTTCCTTTTCGAAAATTAATATTTTTTCACCGTAAAACATAATTATTCCCTCCAATTGGGAGCCACAAGCGTGACCCCACACTGACAATTACCTCGCTAATGTCATTTGTGTGCTCCAGTCTTTGTTCACACCTCGCTTGATGATTGATAAACTTCTGGCTCTATTTAACCATCTAATAACCACTTTTATCTGACCGCAAAACGACCGACAAATAACTAATAGGTGCTTGAGCTAATTAGCATAATGTAGTACTTCCGGACAGGCAACGCTGCTTGCAATTTTCATCAAGTGCCAATGTGCAACTATACAATATGTAGCAAATAATCGCTACCCGTGGGACAATAAAATGGCCTACGTCTACGCCATTCGGTCGTCAAACTATCCAGACCAATCATTAATAGTATTAAACTAAACTTAACACCTCTGCACACCAAATAGGGTATTTTACTCAAATCAAAATTTTGAGTTGAATATTCAGTAATAAATACAATTTTGAAATATAACGAAAAAGTTATAAGCAATTTAATAATCCTGATATTTCGTCTCGTGGCGTTGCGGGCGCTCGGAGTCCAAGTCTTCGATTGGTTCAAGATCGCGCTCATTGCGATCTTCCGATTAGGCCCAGTCGGTCGCCCGGCGATCTGCGCGCTCGAGGTTCAAGTCGTCGACATTGGGGTCTTCCAATTCGGCCCAGTCGGTTGCCCGGCGGTGTGAGCGCTCGGGGTCCGAGTCTTCCATTTCGGGCCAGTCGGTCGCCCGGCGGTGTGAGCGCTCGGAGTCCGAGTCTTCCAATTCGGGCCAGTCGGTCGCCCGGCGGTGTGAGCGCTCGGGGTCCGAGTCTTCCAATTCGGGCCAGTCGGTCGCCCGGCGGTGTGAGCGCTCGGGGTCCGAGTCTTCCAATTCGGGCCAGTCGGTCGCCCGGCGGTGTGAGCGCTCGGGGTCCGAGTCTTCCAATTCGGGCCAGTCGGTCGCCCGGCGGTGTGAGCGCTCGGGGTCCGAGTCTTCCAATTCGGGCCAGTCGGTCGCCCGGCTGTGTGAGCGCTCGGGGTCCGAGTCTTCCAATTCGGGCCAGTTGGTCGCCCGGCGGTGTGAGCGCTCGGGGTCCGAGTCTTCCAATTCGGGCCAGTCGGTCGCCCGGCGGTGTGAGCGCTCGGGGTCCGAGTCTTCCAATTCGGGCCAGTCGGTCGCCCGGCGGTGTGAGCGCTCGGGGTCCGAGTCTTCCAATTCGGGCCAGTCGGTCGCCCGGCGGTGTGAGCGCTCGGGGTCCGAGTCTTCCAATTCGGGCCAGTCGGTCGCCCGGCGGTGTAAGCGCTCGGGGTCCGAGTCTTCCAATTCGGGCCAGTCGGTCGCCCGGCCGTGTGAGCGCTCGGGGTCCGAGTCTTCCAATTCGGGCCAGTCGGTCGCCTGGCGGTGTGAGCGCTCGGGGTCCGAGTCTTCCAATTCGGGCCAGTCGGTCGCCCGGCGGTGTGAGTGCTCGGGGTCCGAGTCTTCCAATTCGGGCCAGTCGGTCGCCCGGCGGTGTGAGCGCTCGGGGTCCGAGTCTTCCAATTCGGGCCAGTCGGTCGCCCGGCGGTGAGAGCGCTCGGGGTCCGAGTCTTCCAATTCGGGCCAGTCGGTCTCCTGGCTGTGGCGACCTGTGTCGAAGTAGTCCTCGGGACGTACCTTTACCGGCTTTGGCGGGTCGATCATCAGGTACTCCAGGCGATCCGCGTCCGAAGAGTCTGTCGGCCGGAGGGAGCTATAGTCGCGACGCGGGTATTGCGGGTCGACCAGCTGCAGGCGCTCTGGAACCTGGGGGTAATCTGGGGGCTCGGGATAGTAGTTCTCGTCGGGATGCTCCTCGTCCGGCTCGGGCGGGTGCTTCATCAGATCCGGAATCCGGTAGGGTCCCTCGTAGAAGGGCTTGGCCGCGCACAGCGACGCGACCACGACTACCATCGCGAACACTGCGACTGACCTCATCTATAAAATACGATCAGTTTGTTATGCTAGGGCTAAAGTAGCGTCCAAAGATCCATGTCGCGTTGGTGCGCAAAAATATCGTGTACGGTCAGACACAATGTTCTTGTCTACACTAAAGACAAAGTTTTATCGTGTTGGACTGTCGGCGATGCAGCCTGTTAATTCAAAATGAAATAGGTAGTACTGAATTGACGTAGGTTAAGCCCATCTACGCGAATGTTGTCTTGACAAATCTATTTGATGCGCGCCAATTTATCGATACCCGACAGTGCCTCGATAGCACATCATCTACGCACGAATACTACGCGTTGCAACGATCCACCCGGTCACATCATTAATGTTCAAGTAAAGTAATCACAAATCATGGCAGTTCGCGCATGGCTCAAGATGCGGAGATGGTTTCACTGATATGCAAGTGGACATCAGCCCCAGAATGTGAGAATGAGAGCACCAGTGACAACTAGCGAGAGAAAATAACTTGTAGAGACTCAAAAGAGCGCCAAGAGCAAGTACCGAATGGGTGGCCTCCCGCGATTCCCACCCCATAACTGCGAGGTTGACTACATCATGGGAGGTGGAAAGTTGTCATCTACAATACCTACTCGTCTGAATTCCCACTGCTGAGCAAACGTCTTTTCTCGAAACAAGAGTAAGACTACAGTCCACCACACTGGCCAAGTACCGACTGGCGGGTTTCTCACACCTTTGAGCATAATATTGTCGTGAACTCTTAGTCGTGAAGAAATCTATTCAAGTTGTATCAAGTTGTACATAATTATGTATCAATTGATATTTAGTTTCCTAAAACGCACATACCTCTGAAATGTGAGAGGTAGTCATATTATATTTACATTTGTGATCGTCACAGAAAACTGTCGAAATTTTAAAAAATATATATTAGAATGACGGTTGTCTGCGCGGAAGTCACGTGTTCAATTTAGTTATCGGTTGTTATATGACTACTGTCATGAGAGGTAGAGGCTTAAGCAAAACGACTACTACTGTTTCACTGTTAACCTTTCGATGTTGTTGTTGTCGCTTGCATTAAGAACTACTCGTAAATATGGTGTGCTCAATCTTTGGGTGAGCTTGGATCGGTTAAAAAAGCAGTAAAACAATGGTCGGTTATATTTTGCTTACCTTGTTCAATTTTGTAATAGTCACTTTACACGCAAAGTGAAACTATGAGAGCATCGAAGAAAGATTTACCTTATATAGGTATCATTTAGCTGATATTCGTCGTGCTGATAAAATGTCTTAATCACACAACCTATTAAAATGTACTTACACCAGAACCTACCAATTTCTTACAATTACAATTTAATATTGGTACCTTTGTGACAAACTGACGACAATGCTGAACATGGAATAGGGGTTTGGCGGGGTTTGGCGTAGAAGGAATAAGACAAGAATGAGAAAAAAAAGAAGAAGAATAGTTAAGTATTTGTTATTTGGGCCACGTGTCAAAGAATGCTGGGCATTGCGAGGTGTTCAAAGATACGAGCACCAAATAATCTGCTAAGTACAAGTCCTATATAGATAAAAACCCAGAAGACAAAATTAAAGATGTACTTACTTTCCCGTGTAATCCTACGTCCGGTAATGTGAGACCTATTAGAATCCCATAGCGTGGCACAAGGGGCCCTGGTCGCACCTAATGTCCTTTTACGGGACTGCCCTTCCATAAATTGCTTAATATGGAGGGAGCTTCTGCTTTGAAAAATCAAAGAGACAAAATTTATAGTGACTCTAACACAGTAGATGTAAGTTTGCAAATCAGTTCGCAACAGCGCCTCATCCCTACGACTTTATTAACCTAAACGTTGTGCTCTCTTTCTGTGGCGATACTTTATCTTTCCTCTATCTCTTTCCGGCTCGCTACAGCCTACAGGGGTCCTTGAAACCGCTGAGCGGTCGGCGGTGTGTACTTGTAGTCTTCGTACCTCCAGTGCCACTGAAGACCCCCTAATAGGTATATGAAATAAATTCTATTACAATTCAATTTTGACGTGATAACGTTTAATAAATTGATGAACACCAGCAACGTACATGAAAAATAGTTACGTTCCGCGTAACGTTCCACCTGAGCCTGTGCGTGCAAGCGAGAGCGCGCAACATGCGATAGAGAGGCACGATAAAACAAACGATAGAGAGGCCAATTATGACGTTATCACTTTACACCGACTTTACAGACAACCAATTTTTTTATCAACTGTTATTATAATTAAATTGTGTGTAGATTATGTATATAATAATATGAACACACCTCTATTACTTATCTATCAGTCTCGTCATAAGTAAAAGTCCATTTCCACTTTCGTCCAGCCCTAAAGGCTGTCACGGTCGAGAAAATAGTTAGTGCGTTTAGGTAGATGGCGCTATCATTTGACACATCACCCCGCTTATCCTTCACGCTCTTTAACAGTTAACTGGCCTCCAGCTACCCTCGGGGTACCCTGAAACTACGGGGTAAGAAGTTTTGTAAAGGCCTTGATAGTCTATAGAGATAAAAGCGTTCCCCTAGAGCCTAACTTTTCCAAATCATTGTTTTTTACGTTACTGTTTTTAATTTAATTACCTATGAAATCAAATATTTTGATAGCATTATTACACGTATAGATATCTAAAATTTTTGATGCTTTTATGATCTTCAAGACAGCATGGATATAAAAATAGAAACTGTGTTTTTTTTCTGGGTAGCTACTTTCATTCCAAATCATTTTAGTACTTGCGTTGTGAAAGAGAAAAATAATGCTTTATACTTACCTTTATGCTTACCTGTTAGACGTAGATCAATATCTTTACACTTATAATCGATTATGAAGACCTGATGAACCTCTTTTTAAGCCTCACCTCGCTGCTGGAAATGAGTTTCCTCTCAGAATGAAAATACACATTATGCTATAATAACATATTACATTTGAGAAAAATAAATATCGGAAAAATAAACCTTGAAACAAGCCCATAGTTCTGTAACATTTCAAAAAGAATTGCTTTGTAATCGAGAAATGTCTTTAGTCTAGTCAGTGTCTATGTCAGTAGATGGTATCTGTTGACACATCCCTTAACCCCATTCCGTTGCTCTCATCCCTTATGGAGCTTTAACAGGCCCTTATCCGGTGCTCCAAACTTGTGAACAGCCTCTGAGAAGGGCGGGGCCAGCGTTTATGACAAGTATCGGGGTTATTGGACAACTCTCGCAGCGTTACTTCCTTTTTGTGTTATAGTATAATACCTACCTACTAGTTGATTTGCCCGGGTTTCACCTATGTGATCCCGTGAGGATAAAAAAACCTTGTTACCCGTTGTCTACATAGCCTACGAAAGAAATTAAGTGTTCTAGATTTCCAGTCATGACTTTTCCTCTTGAGAATAAGAAGATGGGCTCATGGGCTTATAGAGCAATAATAGTATTTGCCCACCAACCATAGCATTAAAACAGCATGGAGTAAATAAAAACGTAGGCCACGTTTCCAGCATTTAGTAGTAGCGAGGTTCTCCATACTCGATAAATCCATACACGATATTTTTTTTTTACTGTTCAACCCTTTTTTACAACCCACTATTGAGCACGTGCCGCTTCCAGAATCCGAAGGGCTTGCCCACTATTCAATTTAAATAGGACCTCATTTGACAAGTACAGTTGGCAGTCTTCACACACCGTTGACAACTTTATGGAATGTTCTCAGGCACGCCGGTAGTAGTCGTTTCAGCCGATGGATGTTCACTGACATAGGTCTCTTGAAATGAACGCGAAACACAACGATCTTGCGCCGCTTGGCACCAGCGACTCCCCGCGACTTTCTTTATGCCGTCCATCCACCTGGTGGGAGCCTGGAGATAAACTTATTAGATAGTTCGAAGACCTAACTGACCATAAGAAACTAGACTATCACTAATATATTAGAAGGTTAGATAATCTCTGCACTTACAAGCTTAATCTGAGGAAAAATGTATATTACGAAGGCGTCACCTTTGACCGTCCGTCCCAATTGCTCCCACGTTATCAGTACCAGAGAGATCGCAAGGGGACCCCTGGTGCAGACCTCGCAAGAAAAATACACCCGAGTTAGCTGCGATTACACGCGTCGCGTCGTGTCAATGGCAGGGAGTTCTTATCACTGTGTATTAGCCCTAAGTCTGACCCTCTGGGTGGTCGCGGCTTTACTTGTTGCTACCAAAAGAAAACTATTTGAGGAAAGCCTAATACACTAGTACAATAGGCACTTTTACATTGGATGTAATTGTAATTTTTGTTTTAAAGTGTCGGTAATAATAATATCCAAAAACGCTTAGAAACAGATTTTTGATAACTAGCTTAGTTTTTGAGTAATTAAGTAAAAGGTCGTTTTTCTGTTATATTCTTCCGCGATGCTGCATGTCGCACCTACCAGCGTATCCGTGAGAGTGAGAAAAACAAAAATAAAGTCAATAAATCCCCTTAACTACAATCAGTCTGATGGACATAAGTAATGAGGTCTACGATGGAATACGCTTGCCTAGAAAATGCCTGAGAAAAATGATGATCAAAGAGCTAAGAGTATATAAAATGTAGGTGTCTAAGTTATGCCATTTGTGATGTAAGTTTTCGCGGATTGACGTTTGAATTTATAAATTCTACTCTAGGTGGGATGCGGTGCTGAAACTACGAAACTTCATATTTATCATACACCCATCCCATAACCTACCCGAAGCTACAGGAGTTCTGTGAAGCTGGAAGACTAATCGAGTTTTCGCTTCCAAGTTATTCTATTTGAGGCGCAGACTTGGCGCCGTTTACAACGTTCGGTTGCTGGGGAATTAACTAATAACTCGTAGTGAAATGTTCGCTTGATTAGCTTCCAACCTACTTCAAAGATTAGGCAGCAGTGATAGAACTGGATCCACCCTATAAAGGTGATACGCTGATTTTATTTTTGTCCTTCTTACTCTTACCTACGCATATATTGGTGGGTGCGACATGCAGCGTCGCGGAAGAATATAACAGAAAAACGACGTTTTGCCAAATTACTTAAAAACCAGCCAAGTGCGAATCGGACTCGCGCACCGAGGGTTCCGTACTGCTGTGAAAAAATAATCCATAAGAAATAAGAATCACTTGTCTTACCCAACTGCAAACTTTTGAGGTTAATTATTATAACTATGCAGGAACACTGCCCATATGAAACACTACACACAATTTTCCAACACCTTCTTCGACGCACGTTACGTCCCGACACCGTTATATGTCTAACTACTTTTTACATTAACTATATTATAGTTAATGTATAAAGTAGTTGACTTGTTATCTTGAATTCGAGATCTAGGTATCAATCGTGAGTCGCATCCTTTCAATGTCGGATGACTTACACTTGTCGGATCTTCATCTCAATCTGTTGAACCCTACAAAGTACAAACGCCTAGAAAATCAAGTTATTTTAATTTTATTTCATAAAATACACAATAAGTGAATTCGAACATAAGCTTATGCAGCGTCTAGTTGGACATTTTTAATTTCACACATTACTACATACCTACTTATATTAATGTGTACCTAGATATTTTGCTCCAATAATAAATAAGTAATTAGTGTCGTAGTTATTGAGGCGAAGACAAAAAAAAATCGTACGGTATAAAGTGCAATCTAGTGTAAGCGAAGACAGACAACTTGGATCCCAATCCCGGAGCGGATTTGTGCGGCGATCCCGGGACAACTTCCGCCGGGACACGGTTGCGCGGGACAACTTATACCGGGGTACAACTTGTATTTACTGGAGACAACTTGTGCTAAGCCAGGTAGCAAGTACGTAATACCTATACCTACCAACTTAGTCGTGAGTAATCGATCAATTTTATTTTTTAAGGATTATATATCTCAACAGAACTTTTGTGGTTGGTTGCCCGTTTGTGAATCTTCTGTCTGTTAATCCGTCAGTCTATCTATGTATCTGAGTTTGCAACTTGTGCCTAATAGCTAGGTAATATTATAATTTTCTGAGGTAATAGGCCTTTAAAATTTCTACAGAAGATTTGGTCCTACTATATCAATAAAAAACCTGTCAAGTGCGAGTCGGACTCGCGCACTGAGGGTTCCGTACTACAAACGGAGGAATAAAACCATAAAAACCACTTTTCTTATCGAACCGCAAAACTAACTTTGTTTTTAGAGGTTTAATGTAAATATCAAAAAAACTACTTATTAGATCTCGTTCAAACCAATTATCGGTGGAAGTTTGCATGGTAATCTACATCATATATTTTTTTTAGTTTTATCATACTCTTATTTTAGAAGTTACAGGGGGGGGGGGACACACATTTTACCACTTTGGAAGTGTCTCTCGCGCAAGCTATTCATTTTAGAAAAAAATGATATTAGAAACCTTAGTATCATTTTTAACCGACTTCAAAAAAAAGGAGGAGGTTCTCAATTCGACGCGTATGTTTTTTTTTTTTTTTTATGTTTGTTACCTCATAACTTTTGACTGGGCGAATCGATTTTGGTGATTCTTTTTTTATTAGAAAGCTGACGCTTCCCATGTGGTCCCATTTTAATTTCATCTAGTTCTGATTATGGTATCCTTGGAAAACCATATAAGTATTAATTTTCATTAAGTACTTGCGCGACAAATAGATGAATAACTCTATATCACGCCAACCGCTTTCGATGATTATTGTTTTATTTGGAAGAACGTACTTCAAGGGTGGTTTGGTGAAAACTTGATTAGGTTCTGATTATGGGATCTATGACAAAATAACGGAACTCTTCAATTCTTAGGAGCAAATTAACGATATTCAGCTGAATATTTTATAGGCTGTCCAGATATTTCCCTACCATAACGTCGTTATGGTCAAGTGGTCAAGTAACTGCCGTAACCGTATATGATGATGATCAATGGAACGGGCCTCCTTAACGGCTTACAGTAAGGATGCCACCTGTGGCAGAAATTCTAACTAGGTATCTGTAATCAAATTTCAATGTGCTTACGTTCGTTGTTGCATTGCAACATAAGTGTAACATGCGTGACGTCACTAAATGCTGATCCGTATGTTAAATCAATATTTACACGTGACCTTCATTGTCGGAAGACAGATTTCGAAGTCTAGTTATGATCTTTCGTCATGTGGTCTATTTAATAATTTGTTGGCGTCCAAATCTGATAAGACTATGCCTTCCAATCTTTTAACTCTACTAAGGGAAACATATATATTTGGCCCTTAGCAAAGTTTTGTTTTTGCCAAGGTCGATTACAGCCCTCTCAAAGGTGGTGCCTTGTAGTTTATGGACTGTAACCGCCCAGCTTAATATTAGAGGCAGCATTCGGCGCCCCACATCTCCGTAGCCTCTTAATGCCTGAAACGTAAGTAGCACTAGATGGAGGTATGGGTATGCAACCATCACTATCTTTTAGCCTAAGCCCAATAGATTCATCATCAAATTTGACATACACGGCTTCTGGTAGCTCTCCATCCTCTAATTGATCTCTCCTCAAAGCCGGCCATTTGATTTTTTTTTTATTATACGCATAACTCCATTCACTAGTCCTTCTGAAACAACGATGTTGCCGGTTGCGTCTTAACATCGCGTGGGATTCGACGCCAATTTTTATATATATTAGTTTTTATCGATGGCAGAAAACCACCACAGCTATTGACGTCTTTGGGAATTACGTTCTCTGGTGGTGTTCTACCATATGTCGCTAATTCACGAGACTCATCCACTGCGTTGATTTGGTAGAGCAGCCCGTTTAGTAGGTCTACCCATATTGAAAAAAACCGGCCAAGTGCGAGTCGGACTCGCGCACCGAGGGTTCCGTACTCAAGAAGTACTGAAGCAAAACAATCAGGCAAAAACCAATATGTTTATTTGACGTCGAGTACTTAGAAGAACTTGCGTTTTAATTACCTTTGTTAATGAACCGCAAAACTAACTTTGTTTGTAGAGGTTTATTGTTAATATCAAAAAAGTATGCTAGTTAGAGCATTGGCTATAGTTTTCCTGTAAAATATACGTAAATTCCTATTGACCATAATTATTTGAGATTTTTTGATTGGTAAACTCCGGAGATAAGGGGGGGAACGGTATTTTTTTAGACATTTTCCCCGATAAATCAAAAACTTTCATGAGTAAAAATAATTAAAAATCGGTTTTAGAATGTACAAAGTAAACCCTTTCATATGATACCCCACACAGTACAGTTATCTCACTTTTAAATTTCAACCCTCCGATTTTCCCCCCTTTTTAAATAAGAACAAAAATAATTTCCATTTTTTTTATTCCAGTGTCATTGGGCCACTAATATACACAACTATTCCAAATTTCATATCGATAGCTCCGGTAGTTACTGAAATAATCGAGTGTGACGGACAGACAGACGGACAGACAGACAGACGGAGAAAGTCGCACCATAAGGGTTCCATTTTACCATTTTGGTACGGAACCCTAAAAATAGTGAACTTCAGACCACTTAAAATAAAAATAAAAAATTAACAAAAACTATTCTTCTACATCTTTAAAATCTACTTACAATTGCTACTCATCAATATGTAGGTGCGATTTATACCAGTTACCATGCAAGAAGGTATAGTTTGTCCCTGACTTTGTGACTTGTTTGATTAAAACGGCCCTGTCTCACGTGAGCAGCACGTTTAGTAGGTCTACCCATATTAAAAAAATAGTGAACTTCAGACCACTAAAAATCAAAAAATAAAATATAAGTTTAACAAAAATAAAAACCGACTTCAAATAAAAAATGGAAAATTCTTTCCAAAAAACCAACTTCAAATGCCACTACAAAGAATGAAATAATTTTTAATGTACACCAATTCGAAGTCGGGCAATGTTTCGTTCAATCACTAATTGTTCTTCGTATTGTCTTCGCACATCAAGTTGTATATTACGAAGGACTATTAGTGATTGAACGAAACATTGCCCGACTTCGAATTGGTGTACATTAAAAATTATTTCATTCTTTGTAGTGGCATTTGAAGTTGGTTTTTTGGAAAGAATTTTCCATTTTTTATTTGAAGTCGGTTTTTATTTTTGTTAAACTTATATTTTATTGAAGACCTATCCATAGATACCCCACACATATGGGTTTGATGAAAAAAAAATTTTTGAGTTTCAGTTCTAAGTATGGGGCACCCCCAAAATTTATTACTTTTTTTAAAATTTTGTATAAAAACCTTAATGCGGTTCACATGATACATCTACTTACCAAGTTTCAACAGTATAGCTCTTATAGATTCGGAAAAAAGTGGCTGTGACATACGGACGGACAGACGGACAGACGGACAGACGGACAGACGGACAGACAGACATGACGAATTTATAAGGGTTCCGTTTTTTGCCATTCGGCTACGAAACCCTAAAAATTGGTCAAAGGCAAGTCGGGCTTCTTACTATCCAGATCAATTTGAGGATTGGTCTGGATTAAACGTATTAAACTAAACTCTGCACTCACAATAGGGTATTTTTAATCAAAATATTGAGTTATTTTTCCGCTTTGAAACAATATTTATTCAGTAACTAGCTGACCCGGCAAACGTTGTTTTGCCTTATTAATTATATCTCCCTAATTATTAAGCTTTCTGCGAAGACCCAATTCATTACGACAATTAAATTTCGAGTTTGTTGATAGGATATACCTATGATTTCAGCTATCTCAACGGCCCCCAGTATCAAATCCCAAATATTTCCGACGCTATTTTCAGTAGTCGAAGCTGATGGCCGTCCAGCTTGTGGCTCATCTTCAATGCTATATGTTTAGCTTCTCTGATCTTCAGTGCGTCAATTCTTCTGACCATTTTTCAAAGATTGTATACGATGGAGAGATCCTACTTTATTATTTCTCCTTTTTTATATTTTTATTCTATGGTGTGCAATAAAGTGTTTATCTATCTATCTATCTCAGAATACAGAAAATCGACTTCATTAATCTGTTTCAGCGTTAACCCTTTCATACACAAATACATCGACGTAATGTTCGATTTTCTCCGAAACCTACAATCGGACTGATCGCATCTTATAACGTTATTTGCATATAGAGTAAGATCCCAGGGCCACCAGACGTCACGTATTTTCTGACGAACAAAATGTGCACGATTAAGTAGTGTTAGTATGTACTAAGAGCGCATGCCTACCTGCTAGCCTGCTTAGACGGCCAATTTTCAGGTATCAGGTAATCAAGGTACATAAAAAATTGGTTGCCTGTAAAGTCGGTATACGGGCGAAAGTTTTACGTGACAACGACTTTGAGTGGTAAAATAATTTTAATGTTTTATGTCTGTCTCTCTCGCTCTTAGGCGGGCTAACCATGCCCGAGTGGAAGGGACGCGTGCCTCTCACTCGCTCTCATTGTGAGCGCATAACGTGAGCGGAGCGTAACGCAGTTTCTTGAAGTGTCACCCGGCAAACCAATTTATAAGACGTTGTCACGTCAAAACATTACTTACCTCACCTAAATTCTCCAAGCTGATTTTCACGTATGTTTTAGGCAATACCCTCAAAAATAAGTCGCCAATACTCCCAGACACTTTCCGTCGGCCGTATTGCTTTGCAGACGCTTTAAAGCCCACAAAATAATAACTTAACTTCACGTAAATTCTCATGTGCTCAATCAGTCTCACGCGCGTGGATAATGCCCTCGCGCTCCTACCCACAGAGATATTTAAAATTGAGTTTAGGGGATGATTGGCCCCTTGGATCGGTCTGTCTTCTTGTAAAAGGTTTGAAAATAGTTGTCTGGTAGACATATATAAAAATGGAGCATGAGAATTTAGGTGAAGTTAAGTAATCATTTTGTGAGCTTTAAAGCGTCTGCAAAGCAATACGGCCGACGGAAAGTGTCTGGGAGTATTGGCGACTTATTTTTGAGGGTATTGCCTAAAATATACGTGAAAATCAGCTTGGAGAATTTACGTGAGGTAAGTAATGTTTTTATGTACCTTGATTACCTGATACCTGAAAATTGGCCGTCTAAGCAGGCTAGCAGGTAGGCATGCGCTCTTAGTACATACTAACACTACTCAATCGTGCACATTTTGTTCGTCAGAAAATACGTGACGTCTGGTGACCCTGGGATCTTGGACTAATATCAAATAAACTTTGGGCTAATAAATTAAATAGACCAAAGAGGTCGGACCTTACACTACAGTAAATCTATGGAAAAACCTGACGTATAATTGAACGTGAAAAAAATTTGACAGCAATGAAATGTTTACTTAGCAACGCCATTAAATCAATTTAATAATTTTATTTTTATTTTGAAAATACTCGGTAATCCCAATTCTCCACATATAAGTCGTCGACTCGGATCGAGTATTTTTTTACGCTCTTTCATTTGATGTGTGATTCGTTTGATTCCACCATACAGCGGTACGACCTTAAATCGGCCAGGGCAATCGTTCCTCTACTTTTAGGGAAATCAAATGTATCCTATAGCCGTTTCCTGGCTCAAGGGTCTAATTTTCACAACAGGGTACGCCAGCTTAAGATGAGCCGTACGTTCAAAGTTTTCTGCATATTCCGTGTTTCAAGCTATTTGGACAAATACTGAGGGTTATTATGTCTATTTTTTCTGAACCACAAAACCGATGACTTTGAAATATTTACAGAACAATCTTTAATGTATCCCCTTTCTAACAAAAAAAGAATGAATGAAATCGGACCACGCGTTAATGATTTACAACTCAGTATACATTTTAACTTTTATCCCCTCTCCTAAGGGAATCATGCTGAATTTCGGGATAAAAAGTATCCTATGTCCTTCCTCGTAGTATGAACTCAAGTCATACCAAGTTTCATTGGAATTCATTCAGTAGTTTCGGCGTGATGCGCGGCCGTGATACAGAAAGACAGACAGACAGACAGACAGACAGACAGACAAAAATGAAAAAAAATACAGTTTTGGGTTCAGAACCGATTTTAGAGTGCCCTCGAAAAAAAATTTTCAAAATATCTTTAATGTACAGAATTTGACCTGTTACAGATTTATTATAAGTAATAGATAAAAACAATTTTGAAAACAAATGAAATCTAGTAAAATATAAAGAAAAAGTTAAAAGCAATTTTATAAATTGACGACCTCCCTGGCGCAGTGGCGGCGCGCTCGGATTCGAGTGGGAGGTCGCGGGTTCGATTCCCGCCATGGGCCACTTTGGAATTTTATAATTTCTAAATTGGCTCAGGTCTGGCCTGGTGGGAGGCTTCGGCCTTGGCTAGTTATCACCTTACCAGCAAAGACGCACCGCCAAGCGATTTAGCGTTCCGGTGCGATGCTTGTAGAAACCGTTGGGGTAAATTTACTTACCCTATCAAGTTAGTACGATAACATCTTAGGCTGCATCATCACTTACCATCAGGTGAGATCGCAGTCAAGTAGGTACTTACTTGTATTGAGTAAAAAAAATCCAGATTAGGCGAATATAGATATTTCGGTTAGTGACGTCAGTATCACTCATGCCATCGTATAGTACGATTCACGAAAGATGACCACAAATGGCGGGTCTTTTGTTCATGTACACTCATGAAGAAAAGACTTAAGCCAAAATAATTACCATATATTAGTTAAATAAGACCATATATATTAGTTAAAATAAATAAGACCATAATATTAGTTAGATAAGTACAAAGAGACCTAAAATAGGCCCGCCATTTGTAACTCTTTGAAATGCTCGTATCTTTTGATTTCCTTGTCGGATAAGTGTGTCATTATTTCTAATCTAGTTTACTTCTAATCTAGTAGTAATTATTTCTTATCGTGTCCGGTCGCTTCAGCCTCGCGCTCATCGGGCTCTTCGAAGTAATTCATCCGCCGGGAGGTTACGTAAAACTCAAAGGGGGGATCCCTTTGATTTTGTAATGCTTCGATCAGTTCGCCAAGTTGTGGCCCCTCCTGGTTGGGCTCAGAGGCGCACAGCGACGCGACCGCGAGAAGCATCGCGGACACAGCAGTGAGTGTCCTCATCTACAAAATACGGTCAATCATCAAATGAAAATGAAAATGAAAAATCTTTATTTTCACATAGGCTCAATTATAATAGGCTCTTATGAAAAGTCAAAACTCTACCGCCAGGTTTGGAAAGCAGGTTTGCACCGAGAAGAACTGGCAAGAAGCTCGGCACTTGCTCTTTTCAAAAAAATGTCATTTTATACAATTTCTTAAATAATATCAAAAATGATTATATAATTTTTAAGATATCTCGTGAGGAGATGGAAATATATCCCTATCATTCCAAGAATTCTTGTCATTGAAAAATTCTTCAATAGTATAGTAACCCCGATTTATTAGATGTTTTTTGACAGTGACTTTAAACCTGTGTAAAGGTAAGTCCAAAACAGACTTCGGGATCATATTGTAGAAGCGTACACTCAACCCCACAAAAAACTTCTCTACTTTACGTAAACGGTGTGGTACTACAACTGACTTGTGTCCGCCATTTCTAATTGGACGGTTACTTACATCTATACGTTGCTTATAATTATTAATGTTTTGACGTACAAAGAGTAAGCAATTACAAATGTATTGAGATGCCACTGTAAGATCAGTTGGTTATGCTGACACTACAGTGACGGCCGAAGATTCGGGCATACACATTATAGGTAACCCGCTATAAACTTGATCCTCCTGCTGGTCTGCGGGACGCTGGGCAAGGGTCTCCTTTCAGATTAGACGGAACAAGAGGAGTATGGCCACAGTCCACCACACTGGCCAAATGCAGACTGGTGAGTCTCACACACCTCTGAGGACATCGTCTTCAACTCTCATTCGTGAGAGAAGGTATCCATCCTTATAGTAAGTTGTTATTTATAGTAAGTTTCCTCGTCATGTTGTTTCAAGTGCTGTTTAGTTTCCTAAAACACACATAGCTCTGAAATGTGAATGGTCACATTGACATATTAGCGATTCAAAAAATGAGAATGACAGTTGTTGCGTGGATGACACGTGATAAATGTTACGATCGGTTATGTCATATGACTAGTACTGTCATGAGAGGTAGAGGTATGTACTACTGATTCATTGTAAACCTTTCGACTTCGAGTACGTGAAGAACAAAATTATAAGCATTTCCAAACTTTATTTTTCCCACATTCAAGGGCTCCTGGAAGAAATCTCTCCAGCAGAGATAAGCTGTCCTTTGTGCACGTCTTTTCTTTGTATAATTTTAAGTTAAGTTTCTGGTAGATACATAAATAAATAAATAAAATATGGTGTGCTAGGTTGGGATGAAAAAGCAATGAATGGTCGTTCAAATATTGCTTACCTTGATTATTTTTTAGTAATCACTTTACACGCAAAGTGAATGTATGGGTGCATCGATAAAAGATCCACCTTATATAGGTACCATGAGGCTAATATTCGTCGTGGTAAAAAATACATTAAAATAATATCTTTATCACGCAACCTATTCGAATGTAATTTCTTACAGTTACAAGTTAATATTGTTATGTTATCTAGAGGTTAGCTAGTACATATTTCGTGACGAATTGACGGCAATACTGAACAATGAATATAAATAATTTCATTAGTGCATTTCTCTATAACTAAATCATTAAAATACTACATTTTTACCCTCTGCTTTCCAGAAAATATAAACAAAAATTGACAAGTTGGTTTCTTACCCTCTATTTTTTTAAAAAGAATGCAAAACAAAATCACAAAGAAAAACTTCTGATCAATTTTATTCGTAAAAACAACACAACCACGTGACTTATTAACACTACGACGCGCGAACGGAAAGAGACCCGAACGAGTCTACGCCCGGGTTTATATAGCCTTCCCCCTCCTTGGGTCTTTCTCACAGCTACACTGCTACAATGTTTAATATACACGACTGTAACACAACTACACATTTTTACACACATGTTTACTTTGTAACCTACCGCAGAAATACAAATAGTATGGGTAGGTACATAAGCTGATAGGATGAATTCTGTGTCCAAGCTCAGGTACTTGTTCTAAAATGGAACAATGATTTCGGATATTGCAGTGAAATATAGGTTCAAATGCAAATAAAAATGTCCATCGTCTGTCGTCAATTGCATCAACAATTTCACGCTCTCACCAAAACATAAATGGAAGCTTAGACAGCGTCACAATGGCTTGCGATGCTTATCACCTCACACAGAATAGAGGTCACCGGGCCGGATTAGTGATGCGCGTGACGAGTATCGACCGTCGATAGCCGTGGCCTCTGTGCCAGACGCGTCGATAAAAAGATTACACTTTGCGTATACGAATGGTACGTGATCTGCATATTAATTCCGTCTCCCCTTCCGTGGTGGCACTAATAGATTTTAATCGCTTCTGGCCAGTGGGAATTTGACTTCTGTATTGCGTGCGTGTATGTGGACGGTCTGACTTTGTAGAGTGCCAAATGAATCAGTGTCGGCATAGAAAGCTGGGATTTGTTTCATAGAGCAGTTTCTTACGATGTACAATTTTATTTTCAAACCAGGTCTACATGAAATTATTTTTTTATATAACTTATTTTTATAATCCTATACCTTTAAACGAGCAATTCTTGTATATATATATATATATATATATATATATATATACATCCAGGAACACTTTTGGCGTCATGCACGTTGTGCATCATTATGACGTCCCCCTGTTTGGCTTACTTTTTTCCCCATCTCTCTGCGAATATTGCTTAATTTAATGATATCCTAGTCAGTGGGGTATTTCATTTTCCTTTAGCTTTATTATCCGCAATATTCTTCTTTCAGTCATGCCCAAGCATTTTTGAACCCCGATTCATGTTGATAACTTCTTGGCTTCCTGGATATATTATTCAAGGTTTATATAACGTGCCAACTTTTTTGCGTCCTTTGGGTTTTGTGCGTAGATGCGACGTTGCCAGTTCTCTTGTACCTATTTGACAATACAAATTATTATTATCCTGAACTATACGTACTTAATATCGTTACCTATAAACCGTACCATGTTACTTGTACCTACCTACTTTACGATACAAATTATTATAAATGTTGTGATGTCATTTCGTCTAAGATCCCGCAGTGCCTGAAGACTAAGGTCTCCGAACAGTGTGTGTTGCCAGTGATGACATACGGATCCGAGACATGGTCATTGACTATGGGCCTCATAAGGTGGTTCAGAGTCACTCAGCGGGTGATGGAGAGAGCTATGCTCGGAGTATCTATACGTGATCAATTACAGGTTGAAAATAATTGCAGGAGGCCTTTGTCCAGCAGTGGATATCCTTCGGCTGAAACGAACCCTTTAAAACATCTTGGTGATAATACTATGTGGACGTCTATATGCGACGTCGAATAGGTATATCGCTTAAACGGACGGTATTTTCTTTCTACGATCGCTAACGCTTCGAGAACTAACGGCTAGCTCTATACGTCTACGAGATCCAGTAGTAGTCTTCGAAGTATACCTTCAGGTCATTTCACCAAGTCAAGTGGAAAGGTCTTTTCATAACTAACAAAACGAGCCAAAACTCCACACGGCTAGCTCTATACGTCTAGGAGATCCAGTAGTAGTCTTCAAAGTATTCCTTCAGGTCACTCCACCCAGTCAAGTGGAAAGGTCTCTTCATAACTAACAAAACGAGCCCAAACTCGACACGGCTAGCTCTATACGTCTAGGAGATCCAGAAGTAGTCTTCGAAGTATACCTTCAGGTCACTCCACCAAGTCAAGTGGAAAGGTCTCTTCATAACTAACAAAACGAGCCCAAACTCTATACGTCTAGGAGATCCAGTAGTAGTCTTCGAAGTATACCTTCAGGTTACTCCACCCAGTCAAGTGGAAAGGTCTTTTCATAACTAACAAAACGAGCCCAAACTCGACACGGCTAGCTCTATACGTCTAGGAGATCCAGAAGTAGTCTTCGAAGTATACCTTCAGGTCACTCCACCAAGTCAAGTGGAAAGGTCTCTTTATAACTAACAAAACGAGCCCAAACTCGACACGGCTAGCTCTATACGTCTAGGAGATCCAGTAGTAGTCTTCGAAGTATACCTTCAGGTTACTCCACCCAGTCAAGTGGAAAGGTCTCTTCATAACTAACAAAACGAGCCCAAACTCGACACGGCTAGCTCTATACGTCTAGGTGATCCAGAAGTAGTCTTCGAAGTATACCTTCAGGTCACTCCATCAAGTCAAGTGGAAAGGTCTCTTCATAACTAACAAAACGAGCCCAAACTCGACACGGCTAGCTCTATGCAACTAGGAGATCCAGTAGTAGTCTTCGAAGTATACCTTCAGGTCACTCCACCAAGTCAAGTGGAAAGGTCCTTTCATAACTAACAAAACGAGCCCATACTCGACACGGCTAGCTCTATACGTCTAGGAGATCCAGTAGTAGTCTTCGAAGTATACCTCCAGGTCACTTCACCAAGTCAAATGGAAAGGTCTCTTCATAACTAACAAAACGAGCCCAAACTCGACACGGCTAGCTCTATACGTCTAGGAGATACAGAAGTAGTCTTCGAAGTATACCTTCAGGTCACTCCACCCAGTCAAGTGGAAAGGTCTCTTCATAACTAACAAAACGAGCCGACACTCCACACGGCTAGCTCTATACGTCTAGGAGATACAGAAGTAGTCTTCAAAGTATACCTTCAGGTCACTCCACCCAGTCAAGTGGAAAGGTCTCTTTATAACTAACAAAACGAGCCCAAACTCGACACGGCTAGCTCTATACGTCTAGGAGATCCAGAAGTAGTCTTCGAAGTATACCTTCAGGTTACTCCACCCAGTGAAGTGGAAAGGTCTTTTCATAACTAACAAAACGAGCCCAAACTCGACACGGCTAGCTCTATACGACTAGGAGATCCAGTAGAAGTCTTCAAAGTATACCTTCAGGTCACTCCACCCAGTCAAGTGGAAAGGTCTCTTCATAACTAACAAAACGAGCCCAAACTCGACACGGCTATCTCTATACGTCTAGGAGATCCAGAAGTAGTCTTCGAAGTATACCTTCAGGTCACTCCACCAAGTCAAGTGGAAAGGTCTCTTTATAACTAACAAAACGAGCCCATACTCGACACGGCTAGCTCTATACGTCTAGGAGATCCAGAAGTAGTCTTCGAAGTATACCTTCAGGTCACTCCACTAAGTTAAGTGGAAAGGTCTCTTCATAACTAACAAAACGAGCCCAAACTCGACACGGCTAGCTCTATACGTCTAGGAGATCCAGTAGTAGTCTTCGAAGTATACCTTCAGGTCACTCCACCAAGTCAAGTGAAAAGGTCTTTTCATAACTAACAAAACGAGCCCAAAACTCCACACGGCTAGCTCTATACGTCTAGGAGATCCAGTAGTGGTCTTCGAAGTATACCTTCAGGTCACTCCACCAAGTCAAGTGGAAAGGTCTCTTCATAACTAACAAAACGAGCCCAAACTCGACACGGCTAGCTCTATACGTCTAGGAGATCCAGTAGTAGTCTTCGAAGTATACCTTCAGGTTACTCCACCAAGTCAAGTGGAAAGGTCTCTTTATAACTAACAAAACGAACCCATACTCGACACGGCTAGCTCTATACGTCTAGGAGATCCAGAAGTAGTCTTCGAAGTATACCTTTAGGTCACTCCACTAAGTTAAGTGGAAAGGTCTCTTCATAACTAACAAAACGAGCCCAAACTCGACACGGCTAGCTCTATACGTCTAGGAGATCCAGTAGTAGTCTTCGAAGTATACCTTCAGGTCACTCCACCAAGTCAAGTGAAAAGGTCTTTTCCTAACTAACAAACGAGCCCAAAACTCCACACGGCTAGCTCTATACGTCTAGGAGATCCAGTAGTAGTCTTCGAAGTATACCTTCAGGTCACTCCACCAAGTCAAGTGGAAAGGTCTCTTCATTACTAACAAAACGAGCCCAAACTCGACACGGCTAGCTCTATACGTTTAGGAGATCCAGTAGTAGTCTTCGAAGTATACCTTCAGGTCACTCCACCAAGTCAAGTGGAAAGGTCTTTTCATAACTATCAAAACGAGCCCAAACTCGACACGGATAGCTCTATACGTCTAGCAGATCCAGTAGTAGTCTTCGCAGTATACCTTCAGGTCACTCCACCAAGTCAAGTGGAAAGGTCTTTTCATAACTATCAAAACGAGCCCAAACTCGACACGGCTAGCTCTATACGTCTAGGAGATCCAGAAGTAGTCTTCGAAGTATACCTTCAGGTCACTCCACCAAGTCAAGTGGAAAGGTCTTTTCATAACTATCAAAACAAGCCCAAACTCGATACGGCTAGCTCTATACGTCTAGGAGATCCAGTAGTAGTCTTCGTAGTATACCTTCAGGTCATTCCACCAAGTCAAGTGGTAATATCTTCTCATAACTAACAAAACTATAGGTATATTTTATGAGAAACTACCTCGTTCGTTCGTTCGTTTCAGCCGACGAACGTCCACTGCTGGACAAAGGCCTCCTGCAATGCTTTCCAGCCCACACGGTCCTGCGCCATCTGTATCCAGCGCCTTCCCGCGACTCTTTTAATGTCGTCACCTTTTAAAGTCGAGAAACTACCTACTAAGTGCAAAATAAATGTTGATCTTCAAAAATATCATCATCATAATTATCAGTAGGTACTAGGTAGGTAGTTAGGTACTTTAATTGTCTTCATTCAAGCCAGGTGCCATGTAGGTAATGCGCACCTTGTCTTTTGTCCCACTCTTTTAGGGTTCCATACCAAAATATGCTCAAGCTATCCACCCAGAGTGGTCCACCACATCAGTGAAGGAAAAGAGAAATAAGATATTCCGGGCACGATCTTTAAAGTAGGTACATCCTTGCATCAATTTAATATAGGTACTTATATTTTAGAGGAAAATTAAAATCAACAAAGTAAATTAAGTAACTAGTAGGTTTTATCCTCTAAAATCAAATTTAGGTTTGCGGTTCGTGAAAAATGTGATTCTTAACGTTTTAGGTACTTCTTTTGTAGTATGAAACCCGCGTGCAAGTCTGTAGCTATCACGGTTCTAGAGATACAGCCTGTTGACAGACGGACGGACGGACCGACAGACGGACAGCGAAGGGTTCCTTTTTTACCCTTTGGGTACGGAACCCTATAAATGAGTAAAATACCGTATTGTAAAATCTATGTTTGGGTAATATCGGTCCAGCAGTGTAAGTAAGAGTATCAGATCTTTTCCAAAATTATGTAAGACATTTTTCACAACTTCCTCAATATGGGTAGGTATCAAATGAAAAGGCTTGAGTAGTAGAATACTATCACACAGACGAATTTTTGTGTGTATGTGTGTGATCGAGCGAGCGCCGAATAATACGTCACGCGTACGTGTTCAACAATGATAATATACGTTTCCAAATTATAGAATTTAGCACTGGGCAGTTGGGCACTGGCAGTCCAAGGTAGGTACCTAAAAGCTGGCAACGTCGCACACGGAAGCCAAAAAAGCGAGACATTGAGGTATACGACTCTACAAATATACGCGCTGCAGCAGCGCCACGCCTCTGTTTAGAATTTGTCGGGAACTTTTCAGAATACTTTTGCAGTCATGGGATCGACAATTTGGCTACCATCGATATTTGTACTACAGTCTCTTAGAACCACAAGGACGCAAGTGCAAGCGTAAAACAAAGTGGCGTCCGGTATGCGGACGTCAAAAGGCGGTGGACGCCACTTTGAATGCACTTTTTTCTTCAGCGGGTGTCAGATTGCTTGCGGGATAAATATATATATATATATATATATATATATATGTATGTATATATATTTCTATATAATCTGAATCTCGGAAACGGCTCGAACGATTTTCATGAAATTTGGTATACAAGGGGTTTTGGGGGCGATAAATTGATCTAGCTAGGAATCATTTTAAGAAAATGTCGTATTTACCAAAAAAAAAATATATATAAATCTATACCTGACATCTATTGGCGCTAAAGTAAAACTATTACAGTAAACTCCTGCTGCCATCTATTGGTAAGTAGCTTTAATACTACCGAGCAAAGCTCGGTCACTCAACTAGTATGATTTAAACAATGTTAATTGTAAGAAATTACTCGTACCAATTAAGTCGCTATTGCGTACCATCTTTCCTATGTAGGTAATTCTTTTTCTCTTTATACATATTTTTTGTGCAATGAAGTTACTAGATACTGTGTTAAGCGGTTCTTATACAAAAAAAAATTAGCATGTACTTTTTTACTATCTCAGTATTGATGATGATTCTTTAAGATTTCGTACACTGAAATAATAACGTCGAATTCTACAGTTAGAGTAGGGAAGCCTTCAATCTCTCCAAACAGCTTATCGTAAGTGGCGTCAGATTTGAATATTTTTATCTATCTAGTTGATTTAAAATATTAATGGCGTTTCAGGCATTAAGGGCATTATGGACGCCCTTGTTTTTGTTCGTCGAATTTGCATGTCCGGGGGACAGTGGGGGACGGTGGGAATATTGGATGTTTGCATGCGGCGGGATCAAAGAGATGCATTATAGCAATGTATTCGGTAACACGTAAATAAATAAAGATAAACACGGCCTCGGGCGGGATTCATCGCCCCGTGCTGAGCTGTATCGAAAACACCCGCAATACGTATCGATGGAACTTTTCACAGGCCTATCTGCTGACGTACGACTATACACACATGTTCGTGTAATACACTCATATCTAACAGTGATTATTATTTATTATTTATTGATTATTATTTATTAGCAGTTGTAATTTGGTGCTAGAAGTACCTAGCTGTAAGGATTTTAGTATAACTTTATCATATAGTTTATTCTTTCACATAGGCGTAACTTACAGGCACTTGCGAAATATCAGACTCTACCGCCTGATTCGGAAAGCAGTATTGCACCGAGAAGAACGGGCAACAAACTCGATCATACCTCTGACTTTTCGGAGTTAAGTACGCTTAACTCCGACATAATAAGTTAAGAATAATTTCCACAGCAATCTCTATAGCTACAGCTATAGGGGGATTGCTTTGATAAACTTTCTTGAAAGTAGGTACTTAGGTATAAAGGTAATTAAGTAAATTCAAGTTTTTCTCGGGATACCTACCTATGTGAAAAATCAAAGTTCGTTAACTTTGGGCGGAGCAGCGGGCAAAAGCTAGTCAAACTATATAATTATCGCTTGCTTCTCGTTAACAGAAACATCGTGAGGAAACCTCTATAGGTACCAAATTAAATGTTCTCGTTAATATTCTAAAGATGTGTGAAGTCTGCGAATCCGCACTTGATGGTAGTCTATGTTAGGCCGTAACCGTTAAGTATTATGGTATTTTGTAACCGTATACCCCCGTTTATTAGGCTGACTCTTTTGGCAGTTGGCATAATAATTTGCGAATTTTAAAAAGCATACAAGGAATATTATTGTTTAATTGCTTGGTGAACTTCGGTCTAAGATATATTTTATTTTGATTTTCGTTGTCAATCCAATCATCGGCCAGTCGGGTTTAAAATGTAAATTGAGACGCGAATTACTCGAGACAAGCGTTCGATGAAGGCCCACCGTTTGCGGCTAGTATCGATTTTTCGCCCCCAAGTTTGTTGACAAAGGCAGGTTCTTAAGCCAAATGAGATGCACCCCAAAGAATATTATGGGCAGACATCGTTCCACTATCGCTGGATATATTGTTGTGTACATCCAGATAGGTATAGGCGCTGCACGAACCTCCGTAGATATAGTCTGTACGAGACCCGACCTTCGCTACTTATTGATCTTTTAACCGTCTTCTGGATTCTTATTTGATATGAGTGATGCTTTATCAAGATGTGGGTCTCGTGTCACGTCTAAAAATTGCATTATTTTATGTTTTGTCTTGATGAGTCATTTTGTTTTACCTTATCATGTAGTACAATGTTCTGTTTATAATTTTTGGTTGGATACAGGTAGATAACTACGGCTTGAACGAAGATTTTTTGTACTAAGAACAAAGTCAAATTGCAGCATGACAGAAATTTAACCGAGTTTAATTATTCACGTTTTGTGTTCTTGTGACACGTACCTAAAACATGATTTGTGAAAACCATAATTGCATACTTTTGAAAACAGCCTTCAATACGGCTGATGTCAAGGAAATTGAAAGAACGGTATGCATTAAATTTTGAGAAATTGATACAAACGAGTAAGGACAGAGCTTGATCTTCCAGAGGAAATTTCAGGCAAAAAAGGGTTGTTATAGCGTTTTTAATGATAAGATACATAGACCTACATATGCTTAGTAAAGAATACTGTATGCCTGTATCACGATTTTCTATACATTTATATAGGTACCTATTTCATAGACATCATACCTACATCATGTATCACATTTCATCAAGAAAGAGATCGTATTTAAGCACACGATGGATCATGCTGAGATCGTTTACGTAAACGCGTCACAGTACAGTAATTATAATTAACCGTCATACACGTTAACTATATGACTCGATAAATATGTATGTGCTTAATTGCCGCCTTGTCTGGTTGTCTGATTTATGATTATTGCTAGCAATCAAGTAATGTAATGGAGTTAGTTGTAAATAAACTGGTAAGTAAAGATTGAACGCGTCAAACATAGGTACATTGTTGCTACGAGCTATGTGATACACTTCTCGAGATTACATAGGCTCCTGTAGTATTGTTTTGACATTTCCATACAATGTTGTTTGAAAATATTAATACAGTACTGCAATATTACTGCTTTAAGAGGAGGTACGGCCGAACTTTTGGACGATGTATATTGCGGAGGATTTGATGACTAGACTATCTGAAGAAGGAAATCCACATAATAGAAAAGCTCTTGAGATTTCGACGGCCACATTTTGTTTAAATAACCTTCAGGATTCGTCTTGTAGACCTAGAATCATGGACAAGGAGTAAGGTGTAAAGGAAAGAATCTGAAAGATGTGAATTTATAGAAATGTCACACAAGAATTTTGTTATTCTGTATAATTACGTACTTATCATTGATATACCTAGCTGAGCGAGCGGTTATATATTTTTAAGCACATTATTTATTTCAGCTAAAGAAGGTACATTGTTAACAAAAAAATTAAATGCTATTGGATAGAAGCAGGCGTTACTTTGCGGAAGTTCATGATTAACAAGAAAAGAAAAAATTATTTGCTATAATCCGCCAACAGAGAAAATTCTGTATGGTCAAGCATGCAGGTACAAGCTAAGCACCGCTTACCCTTCCACCAAAGCAAGAAAGCCAAGTTACCCAGCAAGCAATGCCACCACCACCACTCACATGCACCACCACACAAAAGTAACTTGGCTTTCTTGCTTTGGTGGAAGGGTAAGCGGTGCTTAGCTTGTACCTGCATGCTTGACCATACAGAATTTTCTCTGTTGGCGGATTATAGCAAATAATTTTTTCTTTTCTTGTTAAATTAAATGCTATCTAACTTTCCTATACCATAATTTAATTTTTCTCTATTTCCATATGTTGTTTTATTGTGTCAATAAGATAAAGTGTTTTAAGATAAAGATGCAGCGGACCCTTATTGCGTGAGTCCGTCGACGGACTGGCATTTGACCGTTTTTTTTAAACAAACGGTTTCCGCTTGTTTCTTATGAAATCGCGAGCTCCTGCTTTATAGTCTTCATTAAACTGGATTCAATTGTTATCTGGAACCAGACTATTAAAGCATTAATGCGTCCGAGTGCCACAACTTCACAGATCTCAGCTAAGTAACCACCACTTAATATTAATCTCGGCAAAGATTTTTCATTACGTTCCAACTTTTCCTCATCTCGCAACCCGTAGTAAACGCTCGCCGAATTTAAATGGCCCGCCGAGCTTGCTTTATTACGTCGATATGTAAATTTTGTACAGCGTCACTACCCTTATAAAGACCCAGTTTGAATTGAAAATTTAGTCGAACGAGCGAGAGTACGCCGCCATTTGCCAGTGCCTCCACGTCTTTCAGCCAACGTGGAGCGCTGCCCACCGTAACCGTGAGAAAAATATCGCTTTTCGTCGTGCCGCGGTCGATAAAAAGCTCTTTTTGTCGCGCTACGATAGTTTTGATCGCGGAAGTCGGTACTGTGTCGAGTGACGTGTAGTCGCGATCTGTCAAAATGTGAGGGAGACGGCGAGTGTGCGAGCGGGACGGGTGATCGCGGGCAGCGGCTATGTAAACAAAGGTAAAATATGCAGTATACTATATGATAATAGTAATTACGTAGATACTAGTTACATATTATTTATCTAGTATTAAGGTTTATTTTTTTAAAGAATTAAATACCGTAGTAGGTACCTATTCAGATATCGACATAGTCTAGGGCTCGAATACCTGCATGAAAACTATCTTTACCGATTCCTTGACACTGCAGATAAGATAAGCATTTTTAATCCGACTCTATATCCTTGATTGAGTACCATAAGTGTAGGGACTCACTTGCGAACGTCGCCGCCCGTTACGCTTTCTAGTTATCCCTCTCAGTAGTGGCGTTAGGTTAGGTTACCAAATACTACCTATATCGAAAACGAGAGATCAAAAGTTACACAGGTTGGTCCTGGCACTATAAGAGAGGACAGACATTCCCTCTTAGTACCCTCTTACACTGCCATGTAGGACTTTAATAGACTGATGAATAAACATACCTAATTAAGTTCGCTCTTACTCAAGTAACACAATGATCTATGACTATGAAACCTGGTAGGTAACAAATGGTTATCAAAATCGTGGCTATGCAATTTAAAAAATAAATTCAATTTGGAACTTTATTACAACACCCGTTATCTTAATTTGCTGATGGACGCAATATGCAAATTACAAATACATGACAATCGCAAGTCACAAATGAATAGAGAGTACTTAATTCAAAGATTTGTTCTTTCTATACAAAAGTGTAAATAAAAATAATGGAACAATTAAATAAAAATCTAGCGACAATAAGCTTGATCTTTTGATTGACCTTAAAAATTTGCACCAGGTAAGAATGTGGTGTTTTTTTTAAATTCCCAGTCAGTTTTAAAGTCACATAAAATCAGGGTTCTGGCCAAGTATAACTTCAAGGACTACTACAAGGACCCTTTCACAACTCAAAAACCTTATAAAAGATCCTCTCAAAACCGAATGCTGCAAACTAAAGTATTTTATTGTTCCCAATCCTATCGCTGAAACGTTCCCAATCGATGACCATTCCGTCGAATAGCATCTAAGCAGCAGGCAGCCCTTGGCCTCAGGGCACCGATTATCATAACAAGACCCCAATTACGCACCTAGGGCAAAAGCACCTCCGGCGATGCTCGCCTATCGACAACCCTGCACAAAACATTAGGCATAAAATGCTCCTTGGTGTAACGCAAAAAGGTTGATTATTCTTTGACGAATTAACACTGTTGCTATTTAGGGTTGTGCATCTCTTTTGTTAGTCTGAAAACTAGAATTTGACAGAAGTACGCTTCGTTTGTCAATTGCCATCGATTACGTTCAGCGAGTAGGCAGCCGGGGGCTAATTTAGGGGCCCGTAGTTAGGTATTTTTCGTCGCTAACTAGATAACAAGTGGTTTTAAATTGGAATCTACATAATAATGCGGAGTGGCGAAGGGGGCGCACTAGCTGTCCGTACATACGCAATTACTTTTCAGCCGTCACTAAACTTTATTAAGAGCACTTCTGCTAGGACGTGAGTGCCGTTTTTGGTACTTTCCTCTCAATGGGATGGTTCAAAAACATTGTCAATCCATCTCCCATAAACATAAACCGACATCAGAAACTGTTTTCGAAGATTATTTGGATTTTTGATTGTAGTTCAAATTAGAAAACTAATTTATTACAATTGTAGAGGACTTATTTATAAACATATACGCTAACCAAATTAAGAGTCGCAGGTTTTATCATTTGCATCGTAGTTTATGTGAGTTTATGGGTAATTTTTAACAGGCATGAGGTTTTCCTGATAATTTTTCAGTCAACGTAAAGTTTACGAGACGAGCGAGGCGAGGCGTTCAACACAAGTGCACAAGTGATACGAGTACGTTTGCCCAAATTGGATATCAAGTAATTGCTCGCTGCACTGCAAGCTGCTTCATCTTAAGATATCGAATCTTGTCAGGGCCTTATTTAATTATGCCCAGCAAGTACCTATCTAATATCGCTGGCTATAATGCGCAAATGCGAACTGTCCTTCAAATCTACAGTAATTTACTTTTCAATTACTTAAAAATATATCAATCCGCGATGACTCTGCAAGATTCGTCGCATACCGTCTGTTTGCCACATAAACATATTATAGGTCTTCTTTCTTCTTCAAGAAGAAGAAGCACTTAATAGCTCCTATAAGGCCATGGCTCGGGCATTTCATGATCATATAATATGCTCGTTTTCACCGACGACCTTCTTAGTTTAAAAGGGGACACCTAAGCCCACATATTGTGACAGTTTTCACTCACAACAACTGCCACCTAAGGGCTTATATAGGTGTTCCTTAAAATTTAGCGATTGTGGGTGAAAACGGGCCTAGAACAAATTACATAGGTAAGTATTTATATGTAAAGCAAAGAAACAATAATATCACAGCCGGCCCGCATTCCGCTCGAGCGATCCAACAAAAAAAGCACGTCGCAACATCAACAAACATTTCCAGCGGGCAGCGGACACATCGCAACAAACCAATGATACTTATCACAATTCCGCGGCCATTTTCCTTGTTAAAACAAAAGCGTATTGAGCGGCCGTTTGTAAAAACAGCGGCGCGACACGTGTTGTAAATTATCAATATCCCACGATAAAACAAGCGTTGCCCACCGTTGTTTGTTTGCGGGTTGTTTTTATACAAAACCTCGAAGCCTGCCGACAGCCATTTCTATTTCACAGTTGGGTGCGCTGGGGTGCCGCGGCGCGCTAGTGCCAGCAGCTACGAATGCCTGAAGCTACCTTCAGCTGTGGCTAAAGCCCTGGTACTTTTCTTGCATATCGCGGACTTAGTGGCCCTAGGTACATAACATAGGTTTGGCCATAAGTTTTAGGAAGTTAGTAGATGGGTTGACAGGCTTCATACACTTATGAGACTGTAGAAATTTCAGACATTTTTTTTTCACTGAGCCACGTAACTGTAAGTTCTTGTAGTTCTCAAAATCGGGTTTTTCCATAATTTTGAAGTTGACACTGAATTAATCTTACAGCCCCGTCAAATTAAGACAAAATAGATAACCCTTATTATTTCCCCTGAAACTGTTAATTCATAATATCAGGAGATGTCAAAGCAATTCAGTAATTGCGTTCTTTGTTATTTTATTATTAGGGTTCATTATCTGGTATGGCCCATGCGTCATAATTCTTATCTATGCTATAGCTATGACATCATTGATGATTAAATTCTTAAAACGTATACACTTAACTATTTATTGACTTGGCAAACAAACAATAGAAAAGTCAAGCCAAATAGGCTTTGGTAACGTTATGATAGAGTCTAGGTCAATCACCTCGAATAGCTCGTTTCATATTTCATTATCACAGCATAAAAGTTATGTTTTAGTGTGAATTGCATTTTAAACTCATTATTAGATATTATTTGTAGAAAAGAAAAAAATAGTAGAAAAAAAAATAAAAAAAGTATCTAGCAGAGCGTGGTTTCGATCCACGGACCTCTGGGTTATGGGCCCAGCACGCTTCCACTGCGCCACTCTGCTACTTGCGAGACTGACGAAATAGTCTTACTGTATCTGTGTGCTATAGTTACACCTAACGACATGACGCAATCGTGTGATAACGTAGTAGGTAAACTTTGTACCTATACAGAAACATCACTATTCATTTTCATCTGAGATTTCGAAGAAAAAAATGTGATATAATATCTTAGCTATGTGCATAGGCTACTGGCTACTGGCTAAACTATTTAGAATGCAAGGTTTAGTTCATTACGACGAAAGATTGACAAATTGCTTCAACAATTGTGTTGGTTACATACCTAATAATAATAAGCTAATGTGACAGCAACAGAGGTTTTAAAATGCTTAAAAATGCCACTTTAAATCTTTAGAGTAAGTACCTAAGTAGGTATAATAAATTCAAGTGCGAATTTGTCAAACATCTCAAGCACTTTACAATGCAGTCTACTATTGTAACATTTTAAGTGTTATTTTGTAAAGTGTTGTGAACAATATCAGTAGCCGAGGGCGATACTTGTTCATAGTTGAATGATTTTCAGAAACCCTCATAAGTGCTTATAACATTCTCATTTATGCTACATTTAATCACACAGTTACATAAATGGAACTTGTAATGCGCGGAGTCACTTGACCAATTTGGGTATCATTTTAAATTTTGGGGTAAATTTACTTACCCTTCCAAGTTGGTATGCTACCATCTTAGGCTGCATCATCACTTACCATTAGGTAAGATGGCGGTCAAGTCCTAACTTGTAAAGAGTAAAAACTTTCTCCTAGGTCCACCGTTGGGGAGAAAAAAATTGAAGGCGTAGGTACAGACCATAACACGCAGTGTCAACTAACAGCACAATTAACAAATATAGCGTATCACTTGTAGGGCAAAGGCACCAATAATCGGCCGGCACCTCAGGGAGTCCGCGGACACCAATAAAGTAGTACAAAGACCCCCCCTGGTGACCTGTGCGCCCCGGCCCGAGCCTGGCGTTCTTTATGGTATTAGGGGCGGCTAATCTTGGAGGGTTGTCTTTTATTGCTTTTTACTTAGGCGAGTTCGGAATTACTGTACGAGATTAGGATAGCTGTTAGATAATTATTTGGATTAAATTGAGCCGATTCGAAATAATACACTTACCTACTCAAAAAGTTGGGTATTTTTCATTACAAGGGCAAAGACAGAATATGTTTCTACTCTGTTATTATGCTTAATAAAGTCTATCTGTAAACTGTGCCTAAATCACGTCTCATTCATTCACTCAGAAACAAACCTTACCCTTGGACCTAGAAACTTAGAAAGGTGGGCACAAAAGATTTCTTCAAGGGAAAAGCCAATTCACCCCAGTGAACAGGTGGATCTCCTAATTAGATATTTCAATCAAGTTGAAACCATATACTTATAACTACGTCTCGCGCTCCGGTTATAGTTTTGTAGTGAAACCTTTCACTACAAAATATAACCAAAGAACCAAAGGGTTGGATCAAAAAGGGGCAAGGCACTCGGGTCATAAACCAAAATTAAAAGTTTTCGATACATTTGTCTCTCACAATAAAACCATTCCAGCTTGACTAAATACTCCACATTAAGGTGTCGTTAGTCAAATGACGTGGATATTGCCTCTATCATCTGTAGTATAAGAAATATCCCATTTAAAATTAAACTCTATCGCGGATACACTTAAGGACGTATTCAGGTTATTGGTAGTAATGAGTTACGCCGTTACACGTTGGCATACCAGCAATAAAAATCTTTTATGAATGGAGCCTGTCGTGTGACGATGCCACAGTATTACAATATAAATATTATTGTAATACTGTGACGATGCTGCCCTACTTTAATAAATTATTTCGGCAATTTCGCGAATTGTTTTATGATATCTTTTGTTCATATTAGTGGCAATAATACAAGTTCAGATTCAGGTTCAGAATATGTATTTTTTACTAAAACTCCTACTATCTCTACTCTACTTATTTGTAATAGTATTTGTTTGATAAATATTATGAATAATACGATTCATGACAAAATATTCTATAAATAAAATTCATGACTTTTTAGGGTTCCGTAGCCGAATGGCAAAAAACGGAACCCTTATAAATTCGTCATGTCTGTCTGTCCGTCCGTCCGTATGTCACAGCCACTTTTTTCCGAAACTATAAGAGCTATACTGTTGAAACTTGGTAAGTAGATGTATTTTGTGAACCGCATTAAGGTTTTCACACAAAATTTTAAAAAAAGTAATAAATTTTGGGGGTGCCCCATACTTAGAACTGAAACTCAAAAAATTTTTTTTCATCAAACCCATATGTGTGGGGTATCCATAGATACCCCACACATATGGGTTTGATGAAAAAAACCTATCCATAGATAGGTCTTCAAAAATGATACTAAGGTTTCTTATATCATTTTTTTCTAAAATGAATAGCTTGCGCGAGAGACACTTCCAAAGTGGTAAAATGTGTGTCCCCCCCCCCTGTAACTTCTAAAATAAGAGTATGATAAAACTAAAAAAAATATATGATGTACATTACCATGCAAACTTCCACCGAAAATTGGTTTGAACGAGATCTAATAAGTAGTTTTTTTTTAATTTACAATAAAACCTCTAAAAACAAAGTTAGTTTTGCGGTCCTCCGGTTGTAGTACGGAACCCTCAGTGCGCGAGTCCGACTCGCACTTGACAGGTTTTATAGAAAATATCCTATACGAAATTTTGCTCGGCATTACTTTTAACCTATAAAAGTGAGACAGCCATTTCGATTTTAACTAAGCATAAACGATTTCTAAAATAGCTGTTCAAAAATGAGTTTCAAATAAAAACTCTATTGCTTTTCTTATGTCATCATAAAACTACAAAATTATTAGCAAAAATGCTGCTAATTCTAAATATTCTGTGGCATAAGGTTATAAAAATACGAAGCCAAAATGTAACTACCAACTGGGATGAGAATGAAAATTTAGGAATATTAAGGGAGCTTGTAAAATGTTTCGTCCCTGCGTAGTGCCATCGCTCATAAAGTAATAGTGCTCCTCATCAAAAGGGACGTTTAACAAATGATACGACGCACTTCTATTGTTGAACCTTTTGTTATTTTGCTCTTACTTGCCATACCTAATAGTCACAGAGGCTTATGTAGCGAAATTACGACAATCTATTTCAGATCTTATCGTCAATGTAAAGAGCTTCATTTAGTTTATCGGTTATTTTATGAATCGTAATGTGAAGGCTAATAATTCGCATGTGTATAATTATTATTTTATTGCGTACATTGCGAATGCAAGTCATGATACCTACTTTGTTCGGGTGATTTTGTACGTTTGGTTTGCGGTCCTGCGATAAATATTTTTTTTTATTTTACGTCGACATGGTGTTCAATAAGGCATTGATTTCATGAGTCTATCATTTAAACTACTAAAGTAAAGATGATTAAAAAATAAACTTAAAAATGAGTTAATGAGGTAGAAGTTAGAACGGTACTAAAGCACCTAAGGATTTTAAACATCGAGGATTTATTAAGTATACCTATAGTCTCAACAATGTGAATGTAATATGGAAGAAACAGTAGGAGAAATAGGTTAGCTTAGCAATATACAGAGTGTGTACACTGTACAGAGATTTCAAAGAGATATGGATAGAAATGGCTGAAAGTAGCTTTTGATGCAAAGAACATGTAGAAGAGGAAGCTATCCTAACGAGTACCTACTTGAAAGGACATTAAAACAAAATTGTTGTACGCGAAATTCAGAAGAAATTAAAGCACGATATCGTTTTCCATAGCTTCCATTTCATGCAGATCCATTTATTAGATGCCTTATAAGTAATGTTTTAGCTGATGCTGCGTTTTGTACCGCGGGAACGGGTATTGATAGTGATCGCCACGTGACCCATTGTGACGTTTGTGACCCATTGTGACGTATGTGTCCCATTGTGCCGGTGGTGCCACTAGTGTCTGGTCGCTGGTCTGGGGTCCCAGGCCAGGCACGTGCGCTTCATTATTTTCGCGCCAAAATGTTCCAACACCGCTTTGTTACCAGATTAGGCGCGAGCAGGGCGTATTTAATGGGGCCTATGTTTTTGTTGGGAATAAGCATTATTCTTATTTCTTTCACTATTGACAAATATTTAACAGACAGAGGCATACTGATAACGTAGATAAAAATTTCGATCACACAGTCCAAACTTCAGACTCCAGATTCAAGATCCATAATGTGTTTTATTATGTTTAAATATTGTGAAACAGGTTAATAATTTTAAAACAATGCTGACTTTAATGGTTGCAGTATGTAACTAGATATAATGGTAGGTACGTATGTATGCTTCTCTGAAAATTAGGAGGTTATAACGGCAGAGCATCCTCTTTCCTCAGGAGATGTAAAATGAGCAGATGTGGAATCAGCAGCAGCTCTTGAAGATATTTTTTAAAATGCCTACTATGGCATTGATATGGTTTCAAATTTCTATACATATTACCGATTACTTCAGGGCCACTTACCAATTTTCCGAGGAGGGTATATTAGAAAAATTTCCTTCCAGACCGGTGTTATGTCTGGGGTGAGCCTGTGATCTTGATTTAGAACTTGTAAAGACATTCAAAAACTCCGTTAGCGTAAATAATTGGCCTTTACCTGTAGATTTGCTACAGTAAGGTCGTCGTAACAGTCGCCTCTCGTAAGGCAATATAAAGATGGAAACAGACTTATATTGCCTTACGAGACTTAACAGGCAGCCCTGCCTAGTAATTGGTACGTCGTCCTGTTGCCTGTCTGTTTGCTACAGGTATAACGGTGCTATTTTCAGTGATCGAAGACCAAGATGAGAATTTCTAGCCAAAAACTTAGCAAACATTCCAGGCACTGTTACAAACAAGCTAAACACCCCAAGCACTATTCGTGACCGTATCAATAGCTGGTTTGTTGTATCCCTTGTCGCCCACCGTGCCGCGCTAATCACCCCCGATATAAAAATATTGAAACACAGGCGGCCTGCGCTGCGTGGCGCGGTGGGCGTTACCGCCATATTTATTATTTTTGTCACCATTGTCCGAGGGGATTAGAGCGGGTATTTAGATGAAATTGGGGATAACGCTGATAATCTCCTTCGGGTCTTTTGTGTATGAATCGATTTTTGGCGAGTTCTTTTGTGCTGATATCGATTTTTAACGCCCGGCAGTGTTTTTGCGGCGTGGGCGCAGCACGATTTAGCGCCTTTGTTGAGGGCGACACAAAGACTAACCGTTGGGTGTTTACGATAACGTACGCAGGTTTGCGCTTGCGTCATTTATATACAACATCATTTCAAAAGTAATAGAGTAAAACCATCCATATCCTGAAAATGGTTTATTTTAACTGTTTCTCGATTCCACTAATCACTACACAACGATCACCAGCCACCTGAATCAGTGTCCGCCGACCACGTCTTTTCCAAAGTCGTCGCAGTCCATCCAAAGTTACGGACCCTCACCTTTAGTCCCGACTCTCGCTTCTCTCTCTCTTTCGTGTCGTTTTTATAGACTGTGTATGCGTGTATGGTGCTTATGGCGAAACCTAATCAGGATTCGAATCGAAAATTCAACATACTTACTAACCCCACAGTCAAAGCTACAAGTATTATATTATGTCTCACCTACTGTCACTTCCATTTTAACAATTAAGAATGTCTGTCTCTGATTCTTATTTTTCTTCGTCGTTGTCTCTTCACTGAGAGTCGTGACCATTTATGATAGCAGCTTGGAAATTAAGGATCGCCAGGTCGCAAGATAATAAGCCTTGTGAAAAATGCCTTGGGTACTCGTGATTCTTAAAGCTAAGCTGATTCTTATATAGCTTACATGATTTCTGATTTTAAATGCTCTACAGTTTAATCCAAAAATTTGGCCGTTGATGCATCATTTATCTTCATCGCAAACATTTTTCTTCGGCAACACAGGGAGCAATGGAGCTGATGTTAGTTTTAGCAACCAAAAACTGAAATTCGGAAGGTCGCAGGTTCGATCTCCAATGGGCGGAATCTTGTCTTTCAGATAAGATAGACTCAGAGCAGATTATTTCTATGTTAAATTCTCATTGAAAATGAACTGTCTTAGGATTATCACTTGTTAGTCGTTACTATACTTATAGGCTGCATGACGCAATATTGCATCACAGGCTTATGTTTTAATCAAACCACGAGTCGATGAATGTGATACAACTAGTTTATCTAGAACTAGAGTCTAGTACAATTATCATTTACTCGGCTGTTTGCTTCATATAATAAAATTTACTGCAATAGCTCAGATTTTTTGAATCTTTGTATTCAACACATAATTAAATTAAATGAATAGTTATTCTTTAAAACACGTGTATCTATTATTCCGATATTGGCGCCATTTTAAAGTCTATTATTAAGGTTAAGTTCCACTGCAGCGTATGCTGTGCACGGTCCAGGTTTTTCTTCATCTACGATTAAATAACGACCCACAAATGTGCAAAATATGACGTTCCTTGACAAGTGGGTAAATAGTTTGTCTATGGTTATATTCTGATCCAGCCCAGCTCAATGAATGACTTTAATCTTGGATTTATAATATAAACAAATCCAAATATCCACAGTCCGTAGGTACATTCAGGACGAGAATGTAATTAACAATCAAAATCCACCCCTTTCAACCGATTGGAAACCAGTCAAAGGGTTTCTGATGTATATTTCACAGATACCCGAGATACCCTTGGGTAGAATATCCAGGTAAAAAATGGAATATGCCTGTATTAAGTATATAATTGGAAAACAATAATATACTTAATATTGTCCTAACCTACCTTGGAGAAGTCACTTTATAGTGATGAGCACAGATTACCAGATACACACTTCGGAAGCAGCAAGTGACGCACGGTATTTTTGTATGTGTGCGTGCACACACACGGCTATCGGTCCGATCACTGTCTAACGCAAGCCTGATAATGTTGCTAGCTTAAGTGGCTTAAGGAAAAAACTCCCACTACGATATAGTATTATAGGTACAATTTCCTTAGTAAAGAGTGATTAGTACCTAAGTATATTTTTAACCTCCGACGCCGTCTCGCTGCCCGCGATGATATAAAACGGGAAAACGGCGTCGCCTGTTGTTCTGCAGATTGAAGACGGTATTTGTTTTTGATGGTGAGTGACGGTCTTCGGTTCCATTTGAATTTATAATATTATCTACATCATACATATTGAAGACAGTCATTTCTTTTGATTGTACTCTAACTGGTAAGTGACGGTCTGTGTATGGAGAAAGAACCGTGGTCAAAATTTCGTGGTCAAAAGTGGCCGCCATTTTGAACTTTTTTGTTATAGGACCGAATTGTTTCAAAATCGAAATCTGACCTTGGCAGCGGCCAATTTTTTCAATTTTGACACCAGATTCTTACTCAATGCTTGCTGCCATGGTCAGATTTCGATTTTGAAAGAATTTGGTCCAATAACAAAAAAGTTCAAAATGGCGGCCACTTTTTTCAATTTTGACACCAGATTCTTACTCAATGCTTGCCGCCATGGTCAGATTTCGATTTTGAAAGAATTCCGTTCAATAACAAAAAAGTTCAAAATGGCGGCCACTTTTTTCAATTTTGACACCAGATTCTTACTCAATGCTTGCCGCCATGGTCAGATTTCGATTTTGAAAGAATTCCGTCCAATAACAAAAAAGTTCAAAATGGCGGCCAATTTTTAAATTTTAATACTATATCAAATGAAGTGAAAGACCGTCACTCACCATCAAAGAAAATTACCGTATTCAATATGCAGAGCAACAGGCGACGCCGTTTCTCATTTTATTTCATAGCAGGCAGCGAGATGTTTGACCGATTAATCTTGGGTCTTATAATTTTATTACACTTTTTCCGCATAGCCCCATATGAGATATCGTCCGAAAAGAAACGTTGTTTCAACAAGAGGCAAGTCATAAAGGTTTTTTTTTTAATCTCAAATGCCCTGTTACTAACATACAATTTTAACCTTACATCTAGGGAAAATAATTTCAATGTAGACTGGTCACACTGATGGACTCTCACTGAGGTTTGGCGTTTCGAACGTGAAGCTAACACAATATTTAAAAATAAAATAAATTTATTTTCATAGCACTTAAACTTACTTGTGAAAAGATATTCCTTCTTTTCGTCTTGACTTTTGCGAACAACTTTTACACTGTTTAATAGCACAAGATGGCATTTTAATTAATTGGCAGTTTTGAGCATTACGCAAGTTACGCAGCAGTGACTCGGTCAGCGGTTCGCTGCGTACTAACTCAAAAGGAATACGACTTTCTGGTTTGTATTACTATTATAAACTCACGCGTATTAAAACACTGAATTAAACTTTAAAACTAAATCAATTACACTTAGCAGCTATTAAACACACTACTGCATTTATTATAACACTAATAATCGTGATAACACTAGCACTAATTGATATAACTTTACTGCACTTACATAAACACTCGCGATCTCACCAAGACTTGATGTAACTCCGCCAAAATCGTATACCGACTGCGCGACTCTGCGACTGCGACTCCAAAACCTGTTTTATATACTTGTCGACTCCCACCGACACGAGAGTCGACCCCCACCGACCATTATTAGTCAAATGCGGTGATTCTTGTCCGTTCAACAGGATGTGACGTCAAAATACTTTGAATAATAATTAGAATTGCTAACAGTCGGCCTTTCCTGACCAAGTTCACGTCCCGTGAAAAAACTAGCATCCTTACAACTTTAAACAATTTAACATACATACATACAAATAAATTAATTCTTGTCAACTTGAACTGATATCTCTCCATACTCACAGTTAAATTAAGCTGAGTGACCCCTTCATGTTCACTACAGTAAGCTGAGTGACCCCTTCATGTTCACTACAGGAAGCTGAGTGACCCCTTCATGTTCACTACAGTAAATAAAGTGTCTCCATTCATGTTAACCTAGTGACCCCTTCATGTTCACATCAATTAACCGAGAGACCACTTCATGTTCACAACAGTTAACCTAGTGACCCCTTCATGTTCACATCAGTTGACCGCGTGACACCTTCATCTTCACAACAGTTAACCTAGTGACCCCTTCATGTTCACATCAGTTGACCGCGTGACACCTTCATCTTCACAACAGTTAACCTAGTGACCCCTTCATGTTCACATCAGTTGACCGCGTGACACCATCTTCACAGCAGTTAACCTAGTGACCCCTTCATGTTCACATCAGTTGACCGCGTGACACCTTCATCTTCACAACAGTTAACCTAGTGACCCCTTCATGTTCACATCAGTTAACAGAGTGACTTCATTCATGTTCAGAACAGTTAACCTAGTGACCCCTTCATGTTCACATCAGTTAACCGAGTGACCTCATTCATGTTGTCAACAGTAAACTAAGTGACACCTTCATGTTCACATTGGGCGTAGTCCTTAACCAGGATGACAAAGGGGCCGTCTTCCGGCATCCCACTTTCTGAACTATAAACTCACGCGTATTAAAACACTGAATTAAACTTTAAAACTAAATCAATTACACTTAGCAGCTATTAAACACACTACTGCATTTATTATAACACTAATAATCGTGATAACACTAGCACTAATTGATATAACTTTACTGCACTTACATAAACACTCGCGATCTCACCAAGACTTGATGTAACTCCGCCAAAATCGTATACCGACTGCGCGACTCTGCGACTGCGACTCCAAAACCTGTTTTATATACTTGTCGACTCCCACCGACACGAGAGTCGACCCCCACCGACCATTATTAGTCAAATGCGGTGATTCTTGTCCGTTCAACAGGATGTGACGTCAAAATACTTTGAATAATAATTAGAATTGCTAACACTATTGCGTGCCTCACTCCGAAGTTCCGTGCGCTGAATCTGGTAATCTGTGGTGATGAGACATAATAATCAACATCTCGAAATATTTTACGAGCATATTTTCGAATAACTATAGACTACCTTCAACCATTTCTGTTCAGTATTCCTACAATTCTAAAATTACATCTGAAGATGGCCAGGACCAGAGACTTACCGTCCTAACTTTTATCTACTCCCGTGACTTTTAGTAAAATGAAAAGATTAATATTAAAAATCGCCAAAGAAATCAAGATTGCATATTGAAGAACAAACATTTAGGATTTTGAATACTAGGATGGCATGTTCGTTGTTGGTGAATATTTAAATGTCGGAAATATGCGTGACAACCCTCAAATACCTACTAGGTATCCAGACAGACCTGACTGGTGGCGGGAGGGCGCCGGGAGACCGAATGATTCGTTAGGAGCCAGTCAACCGTTCACTCGTGAGCGGGTCCTACCGCGTCGGTCTATATACCTACCTGCTACGCGCTATGTGCCCCGATAGTAAATATTTGCATACATATCAACCCCCGCGTTCAGGGGCAAGTACGTCAGGGATTTTAGATTTCAAGATGCTCGCCGGAGTGTTTACTCTGCGTTTTTGATGAGCTTTTCGTATCTGAATGGGATGAATCGGTTTGCGTGTTGTTTAATTTAGTTTTGATGGCGTTTTGGAGAGTGATTGCTCGCACTTACCCCTGTTTCTGTTTGATGTTACTTTATTTAATCAGAAGCTAGTTAACGGGTGATTATGTTCGCACCTGAGGGGCTAATTATTGCTAACTCGGTAACTGTCGAAAGTCACCGCGTTTCACATTAAGTGGTGCACAGGTAACTTTTACAGTAAACGGTATTCTTTTTTGTAAAATTAATATTTTTAAAATCTAAGAATTAAAAGATGTAGGTATATGTAGAGTGATAAGGTTTAAAATATTTTAACATCATTTAAAAAATATATGATAAATCGAAACCAGCTTAACTTTGAGTGTTTTTTGACAACACATTGCTACGAGTATTTCATATTCATTTATAATCTATCACTCATTACCCACGACGGAACGGAGTACGGGTATATGCGTTTAGGGTGAGAGACCGTTTGTACATTACTTTATTATTGAGATGTTATGTTTATTTGTATGTTAAATTGTTCACAAAAACCAATAATGCAAAAATATTTTTGTTTGTTTGTTGGTTTGTTTGTTTGTTTGTTTGTTGTGTGTGCACATCAATGTTCCCATTTATTTCAAAAACGGCTTGACCGATTTAGATGCGGTTTTCTGTATAATGTTTGGTGATCAGTGGCAATGGTTCTTAGATAGTTGTTACGAACATCGATCACCAGGGGGCGCCATAAAATACATTTATATTGCAAACGAATGTTCCCATTTATTTCAAAAATGGCTTGACCGTTTTAGATGCAGTTTTCTATATAATGTTTGGTATTCATTGGCGATGGTTCCTAGATAGTTGATACAAACATCGATCACCAGGGGGCGCCATAAAAAACATTTACAGTGCAAACGAATGTTCTCAATTATTACAAAAACGACTAAACCGATTTGGATACAGTTTTGTATAAAATATTAGTGACTCATTGGCAATGGTTCGTAGATTCGTTCTTGTGATTGAACAGCAGGGGGCGCCACAATAAACGTCTCTTTATGACTTGGAAGGGATCATGCCATCAAACGCTGCTAGAGGAGCTAATGGCTAGTTTGAAGATTAATTTTCATTTTTTAATAATAATATAATTTAAATTACATTAATATATTAATCGAAAAACTATAAAACAAGTAGAAAATTAAAAAAATTTAAAACACCCACGACTTTTGCAGACTTGTAATTGAAAAAGGATTAAATATTTTTTTTGAAACTCCCCGACTAAAGGAAAGTAAGAACTAAGAACCTATCAGTATAATTACAAATCCAAGAAAATCCGTCGGAGCTGCCATTGCTATTTTCGTTTCCAATATCAATTAATGTAATTAGTAAGTATTGATAAACTGTCGGTATATGAGAAGTATCAAGAAATTGAATTAGTCATCAACTGGTAAACAGCACCATCAACACCGTCATAGGCAAAACACAGCAGCTCCGGCGAATTTTCTTGGATTTGTAATTATACTGATAGGTTCTTAGTTCTTACTTTCCTTTAGTCGGGGAGTTTCAAAAAAATTATTTAATCCTTTTTCAATTACAAGTCTGCAAAAGTCGTGAGTGTTTTAAATTTTTTTAATTTTCCACTTGTTTATTAATGTTTTAGTGATGATTCGACGATGACGAGCCTTGTCTTGACGACCACTGTGAACTTAAACTGTTATTAATCAACGGACAACAAACAGTTTGGAGTAATTTGTTCGATCTCGTCATTTGAGCCTTATTTAAAAGACCTACTCCCTGAAGTGTGAGGGAGTATGATATTCGCGAGATATCTAACACTATCCCCTAGCACCAGACCCCAGTGTAACCAGATCCGCGGAGTCTCTTGGTAATTAACTAGCGATTGCATTTCTTGATGTATTTTTAAAAGCGTCCGTCGGCTTTTTAATGGTTATTTTATGGTGACGGATCGCTTATTAAGTTTTTATGGCGGCGCTGCAGTGACAGATGGGTTGTAGCTTGACACCAGATTTGAGGGACTGAGGGTATCCCGTCATCCATGGTGTCGGAGGGACGGGGATGGGAAATGGCGTTGATGTAAAATAAAATGAAATATAAATTGTTATTTATTTCAATGAGTTGTGAGTGTTAAAGTTTTAAAGGCATAATAAAATGCATACCGTAGGCAGTACTTGTTTTACGCGTTTTGGAACGATTTTGTTTTAACATATTAATAAAACTTTACAAGATAAAAAAAATTTCACATAAGTAAATATACAAATACTATGGTTTTGTTATTACCAAACATGAGAAACACTAATGGATGGAATGATTTTTGCATGTAAAGACTGTGGTAAAGACCTTAAAAGTCTAACATGATGGCCTCTTTGTCCCGAGAAAACAATAAGTTGCATAAAAATATTTGTTATAGAGCGAAGAAGAAGTCGTATAAAAAATTAAGTCAATAATTTTTCTCTAGGTATGTGAAAAGTTACAACTACCCATCCCTGAAAGAATCAGGAATAAACTTGGCATTTGCTCAAAACTTGCAAAGTCATACCTACTTATCTAAAATTAACCCGTGACTGCAAGTGTGAAGGTTAATTTGACCCCATAGTTCGGAATTTTAAAAATGTTTTTGTTATAAGAAACCTATTTATCAGAGAAAAATAATATTATATTATTTTTCTCTGATAAATAGGTTTATCAGTTTATCAGAGCTTAATAATTATATTATAAGCAAGAAAGCTTAAATTTTGTGCCATAATCCGTTACCTGAAAAGAATCTGTCCAACATACAGTAACAAGCCATGCAACACTGGCTTTTACACTCCAGCACGAGAGCCAAGTTCCAAAGCGAGCAATGCCACCAACAACCACATACAACACCACGTAAAACTCTTACACTCTTGATGCACGTTTCATTCAAACACCGGGACATCCTCATCAAAACAATTTAGGTACTTAATCTTTTTTGCTACTTATGGATTTCCGCAAAGTAACGACTACTTCTATTAAATATAGCCATTATTTTATTTAATCTTCCGATATAGTAAAGATAATATAATAATGTCAAGATAAGATATATCGCAACCAATCAATCTCCGTAACTGCCGTATAAGTTACAAAATTAATCCTAACGCTCTCATAGCACCATATTTGTTATCGCAGTCCCGTGGGGCGGGGCGAAAATTAAAACAGATGACGTAGCGGAACCGTCTCTGCCATAATTAAAAAGATAAGGAATATTTTCCTTTCGCATTGAGATTATGAAGGAAACCCCTTCTGACCCCCGGCCACCGTTCGAACCCCGTTAACCGGTTAAAGGGCCCGAGAGACCGCGCCGAATCGGTTGCGTTCCACTGCTGATTAAGTAAACTATAAGGGTGCTATCTGATTGCTACGCACGAACACGAGCACATCATTGTATGCCACATGGTCTATTTATTTCTTAGCGACGAAAATTTACTTCACTTCTCGGGGTCACTTGCGTTTAACTATATCAACGTTCAGCTACATGCAAAAATCAATGTCGATACTTTTCTCTTTATGATTGACTTACAGAATATAGAGTTCAGTAAGCGACAATGTGGTCGATTCTGTTGTGCAAAATCTCTAAACTAAAGTAATTTGAAGTAATTCTATCCTTTTCAAACTGCTGCCTATGGAAAAGGATAGCACTACTTTAAATTAGTTTAGTTTAGAGATTTTGCACAACAGAATCGACCTCAATATCATAATACATCAAAACGTGCGTAGCGTGTGCTGCTTTTGTTTCTTATCTTAATACTTAGTTTGATAACTACGTCAAAGAACGTCTATATTTAATTATGTCTGTATAGCTATGGTTCCATTACGGTGCAAGATATTTCAAATGAAAGGAACCTACATTAAAAAAATCATAAAATCATAATTGATGTCTAAAAACGTAATTGTTTACGTATTTTATAACTTTTGTGTTGTTATTCATAGTTTGCACCGCAATGGAATAGAGCCCTTACATTACCGATTGTATAAATAGTAACGTCAAAAGTCAACAAGGGTGAATGAAACGTTAAGTAGATTGTGCCGCATCCTCAAGGGTTGTTCATTCTTCGTTAGCAGGACAGTCACAGTTTCAAATTATTGGACTGTTTGTGCTTAATTTGCGTTTTTGTGTTATCGGTTGATAAAAGAGATCACGGTTTTGCGGCGCACACTGCAAACGACACTTATTTTATACCACTTGAAACAAGAAATGATTTTTTGCAGATTACTTCGGATATATTTTGTTTGTTTGAATTGTGTTGCACTGTCTTTGATGATCTGGTGGTTTGACTTACTGAGGCTTCTGGCATCGTTTAAAAGCATACGCAGCAATGGAATAGCGTCTTTATATTATCGATAGTAAGTAGTAACGTCAAGAGTCAACAAGGGCGAACGAAGCGGCCGTATCCTCAAGGGTTGTTCGCCATTGTTATCAGAATAGTTACAGTGTGAGACGATTGGATTGGCTCATTGTTTGCGCTGTTGTCGGGTTATCTGTTGACACTGGAGACTGGAGATGGAGTGCTGATAAACGCTTCAATATCCGTTTCGATGTCTTTAAACTTCGGGATCAAATATCTATGGTGGGAAGTATTTTAATGTTCGAGGATGTATGAAATCAGGTAATTAAATATCGATCTCAACTTATCGAGGTAGATTGTGTTGGTTTATGTGGAGGTGATGATAATGAAAAAGTTAACAGTCTAACTTAGTATGGATCTCAGTGCGGGGTGCATTGGACCCTCATAAACTTAAGTTTTTAGTCGACATGTATTCATGAATATTACCGGGTTCACAAACAAAACATTATTTTAGTAATGGATACAAGAAACCTTACGATGTTCTGAGCATGCTTCGGTGTTTAGAAAAAAAAATTGTGTGGGTTTTATTGCTTGTGAGTGGTGGTGGTACTTTCTACTTGTGCAAGTTCTGCTTAGCTTTTATAGTATTTTGTACTTAAAACATTGACTTTTACTAATTCAACGAATTGAAGCTAAATATTTTAAAGGAGTAATTGTTTATGATATTCGAACAAAGATGGTTTAGATATTTTTATTATATTTCTTATGGCTCTGTCGGTTATAGGAAGTGAGGAAGAGGATGGAAAAAAATCATTACTCGGGTAGATTGTTTTGAAAAAGGCCGCCCTTACGGAGGGCCGCTCAGGGCGGCTGGCGAGGCAATCAATACGCGCCGCACTCGTGAGGAATACTAAACAGGTGCCTCTGTAGCCCTGTACTTGTAGCCACGGGACCCGCCTGCAACCCGCCGGCAGCCGCCCGGCGACCGGGCCGACTCCGGGTGACCACTTCTACTGCTAACTACTAGGTTAATGACAACACGAATCATAGAGAAACTAGAAAAAATAAAAAGTTAATCCTGCCATACTATAACTCGAACACAGCGAAAATTACTCCATATTACAGAACAATAATGATTTATAATAAAATACCAAGAACCATTACAGATGAAGTAAAAGAAACATTATTTAAAAGCAAACTGAAAGACTGCAGGTTGACTAAAAAATGTTTCTACAGCATAAATGAATTTTTGAATGAGTAAATTTAAACTGACCTCAGTTTCACGGCATCCAACTCAATATAAATAAAAACATTCAATTATTTTGTATTAATGTATAAAATGACTTTTATGTGGGGAAAAATGTTTGGATTTGCCACGCCCTGACAGGGCATTTTGACTATATATTATGGATTATGTGGTCATGTATGCAAAGAAATAAAGAAATAATATGGCTTCTAGGTAAGTATAAAACCCTTTTATTATTAAAACGATCAATGGTTACGATTAGTGAACAGTTGTTGGCTGTTGCACGTTTGGCAATCAAATAGGAAAACAGACCACCTGCGATCCCTGTCGCACCTACGGACATTAGGTACCTATAACAAAACTGCCGGGTACCAGGTGATGTCATGTTTCTCTATTTTATCGCCCCGCTGGCAGTGACTGTTTTACAAGTATAACTGACTGGCTGTCTATTAACGCACAGCTCAAACCATTGGACAGATTGGGCTGAAAGCCACACAAAGGAATTATATGCTGTAATAGCTAGTGTGTGCCTTGGCTGCTTGTCTAACAAAGGGTTGCTGCGTTGCTAAGATACGTTTGGTATCAAACACACACTCCAACCTTTAAAATACAAGTGCTATAGCCTATAACTTACGAGCTTCATACTCGTAGTCAACTGCACTTTTGAGCGTAGCAACAGCCAATGCCTACTTATGACCATTGACAAACAGGCAATATGTCTTCCCCATTGAGAATTTCCTTCTCCTATCAAGAAAAAAAGTAATGTGATTGCAAGTCACGTCCATTTAAAAAAAGTGAAAGCATTTTATAAATTTTGCATTTATAAGTCCTCTGAGAGTAGCGAGCACGGTAGAGGTTGTCGCAGCGAGCGGAGAATGGGGCCCGAGGGACCGCGCGATTAAAAGCTCGTACCGTTCCTGCGACTGCTGTGACGGGTTGAACATATTCGTGAAAACTCATACTGTTAACATTTCATGACTTCTATAGTAGTGTTGTTAATCATCATACTAGAATTAGTTCTGAATGTTATACGTCATAAGTATGTAGTATATAGTACATTTACGAAATTAGTACAAAGTAGGTATAATATTTTAAATAAAAAATGTTAGTTAATTAATTATTTGCTCTCGAGAATTTGATAAGGAAATTGGGCTAGGTATGTGGAGCTTTCGACACCGCAATTAAAAAATAAGCTCAAATGTTGCAAGTGGCTTTTAGAAAGTCCTAAGTTTGAATCCTATGATTAATAATATAGAGTTATGACATACATTTTTAGTAGGAATTCAGTCTTTTTTATTTCGAGCGATGTCTTTCAATCTCGTTACTGACAAATCAGAGGTATACCTACAGTTCCTATATCTAAGACTATAGCACTAATTACCACGTCATGTCTAAAATTGCAATTGGAATTTTGCAATTAGCATTATCACCTTGCAACAGAAAAATAATTAAAAATGTGCGAATCTTGTTATGATCCTGTCAAATGCGTGCTCATCCAATATCTTCGGTCATTGCGTACGCAGCGTGTACTAATGCATAAAATAATCCCAATCAATGCGCCTGCCGCCCCGTCCCCCAGTGCGCCGGGGCTCGTCAAAGTTATCTTTTTATCTACAATTAGGATTTCGACACCTCCCGAGCCGGAGCCCCGGGATGGGGAGGCATCAAAGGCCTCTCATTATGCGACGTTATTGAGTTATCAAGCGTTGGGGAGATTAGTTCATACTTCCATACACAAATCCCATCATACAAGCTGACGCCTTTCACTAAAAACAACCACCATTTCGGTTCACCGCAATATAAACCGCCCTTACTTTTAGGGTTGACAAGTTTATTTACAAGGTGTAGCGACGAAGAGTAAAAAATTGGTTGCCTGTAAAGTCGGTTTACTGACGATAGTTGAACGTGACAACGTCTTCTTTGTCGCTCGTTCCGCGCTCGCGAGGTAACGCCGCATGAGCGAGGTAACGCCGGTAACGCCGGATGAGTCATGTTTTTTCGTGCGTGCAACCGGCTCTATCGATTTATAAGACGTTGTCACGTCAAAAATTGGTTGCCTGTTAAGTCGGTTTACTGACGATAGTTGAACGTGACAACGTCTTCTTTGTCGCTCGTTCCACGCTCGCGAGGTAACGCCAGTAACGCCGCATGAGCGAGGTAACGCCGGATGAGTCATGTTTATTCGTGCGTGCAACCGGCTCTATCGATTTATAAGACGTTGTCACGTCAAAAATAATGTCTTTTTCAGGAAACTAAAGTAAGTTGAAAGGCAGTAACTCTGTACGATGAATAAAATAACAAGGTTTTTTTCACCCGGGTGAAGTTAGAGCGAACGAGCTAGTATTATGATATAATGCTTGAATATGTCAGACCATAATAATATGCGTCACACTAAGTCCCGGTTGCTCGATTTGACTTTAACCGAAACGTTATAGTTAAATATGGCGGTTTGACCCTTATTTCGAAAGACATATTAGTCAGGCCTCCATATAATTTTACTATAAAGTTTCGGTTAAAGTCAAGTCAAGCAACCGGGCCTTAAACAATCGAACATGAAGTTTTTTAACGAGTATGATATAGACAAGGAATAAGAAAGATTGTTTCTTTAACCAGGCCAAAACGAAAGTCCAAAATATATAGTAATCATTTATTTCGTTTGATGCACTGTACCATCGTAGAAGGTGACTCTTATGCTCCTCCAGGAAAGAGGTCTTTATCTTATATTTATAGTAGGTAATCTACTCACTCGTGATTTATTAAAATTATTGGCTATTTATCATCAGGCACTGATGATCATCAAACGTTTAATAAGTACCTGCAGGTGACAGCCCTATTTATTCTAGATATATTATTACCTTTAATATGCCGCGCGTCGACGTAAAGCAAACTCTAATTTCATTAGCATAAAGTCCAATTTCAAATGCGCAAGTGAGGGTTAATAGAACTATGCCCAAGTGCAAATCTGTGTCCCTCACATAAGGAAGTTGTTCGATGCAAAGGGACGGTGGAACGATTCTGTCCCTTAATTTAAGGCGATAATGAGATGCAAAATTCGATTGTCTTTGTATTTTTTCTGTTGTTGTTATTTCAGTCTTCGCCTTTTTTGTGTGTTGTGTGTGTTTGCTGGGGTTTTCATTTTAGGTTTATTTTTTTGTAAGACCTTCTTTTTAGAGTCCCCAAATGTGGAAAAACTATGATGATCGCTTTGTTATCTGTGACATATGGCCCTTTTTCTCAGGAACGTGTAAAGCTATTCAGTTGAAATTGGATATAAATAATGAGGACTTATTTATATATGATAGATTGGTATAATTGGTTTCGATAGTAAGAAACCCGCAGTGCCTAAGCCCAACTCTAACTTTACCAGTTTTTTAATTGATCTTACGAATCTAAATGGATTATTTTTAATGCGACCTATTATGTACATTTGGTTTGAGTCTTCTTGCAGTCAGCCCGAATATGATGGATCAACGAAGTACATAGATAATTAGGGCAATCCCATCCTTAAAGATGGTCTTTTCTTAAAATTTGGAGCTCGTGTACACAGGAGGACACTTGCATGCCCCAGTTCTCGCTATGATGTCTGCAAAGGTGTGTGAAACCTGCCAATCCGTGTCACGGTAAAAAAATTTTTTCTTTTGATTTTGAGTAGAGATCACAGTTAGAGTGAGAGTGAGACAGAGAGAGAGAGAGAGAGAGAGAGAGAGAGTTAGTAACGGACCACAGAAAAATACTTCTTTACTCACTACACTGTTACCGCAACCGACACGTGTATATAATAACTAAGTATACATCTCTCTAACATTTTAAAAAGAATTATTTTCATAAATGAGATTCTTTTTTTTTTTTTTTTTTTTTTTATAATTGATAGGCTTGCGCTTGACTACAATCAAGTCCGATGTACAGAAATGATGAGGTCTAGGATGGAGCGCGCTTGCCTAGAAAATGCCTATTCACTCTTCTCTTGAAGGCACCCAGATTGTATTTGGCTGGGAACACGGAAGCTGGAAGGGTGTTCCACACCTTAGCGGTTCGAATCAGAAACGTAGAAGAAAAGCGTTTCGTCCGAGTACGCTGGACATCAACCACATAAGGATGCCAATTCTCTCGACGTCTCGCGGTTCTATGGTAGAAAGGTGAAGGTGGCACAAGGTTGTGGAGTTCTTGAGCACACTCTCCAAAATATATCCTGTAAAAAACCGCTAAACAGGCAACACTGCGTCGGTGTTCTAAACTGAGCAGTTTCGCCCGTGTTAGCGATTCCTTGCCGATTATTCTGCGTGCGCGGCGATCAACCGAGTCCAATGCATCGAGCTGGTATTTGGCAAATAATCACACATCACAATTCAAATAAAGTCACACGTTTTATGATACTTATCTATATGCAATCTATAGTCCGCACCATCTGTCCGTCCGCGGATCACGCGCCGCGAACAAATTGCGGAATTAAAACTCCCATAGCGATGACTTTAAAATCAGCGGCCATTCAACATTTTAATACGTCCGGGGATGTGACAAGGCACCCCCCACCCTTCTATATACCAGCGTGTTAGACAAGACTAATTTTAACACTCAAGTATTAAGAAGGCGAAAGTTTATGTAAGTGTGTTTGTATGTTTGTTACACTTTTCTTATACATAGGCTAGTTTTTGTTCAGGATAAAGCTATGGCCCTATTCCTATTTTCATAAGCCCTATTTCCATAGGGCTTATGAAAAGTCGACTACGGTTCCTTGGATTCGTGCTAAAACCTAACTAAAACTATTATTATGAATTTGAATACTGTTTTCACCCAGCTATAAGCTAGACGTTGTACCTCCTAAAAAATGCCTTTATTCTCAGTACTGCAACCTTGTGAACTTCAAAGTCTATAGCCAAAAAAATATATTGAAATAGCTAATTTCCCAGTTAGCACGTTTTTAAAAATTTTAATGAGTTTTGTGGTAACACTCAGAAGAGCCTGCAGTCAATTCAGCTGGTTTCGGGTCCTAATTGTTTACAACAATTTCTTAATGTATCCTAAAGCTGGGAGACGAGGGATTGACTGCTGTATTCATTCAACAATAGGAAGGTTTACAGAAATTTCTTTTCACTCCCTAGATTTTTTGTCAACCCTTAGAGGTACACAAGCTGTAGGTATTCGCATGTGGAGGGGTACAGAATTTTCTCACATCTCTAGCTCTAGAGCCTGTCGCTTGCAGATCTATCGAACACAAGTAGCAAGCTCGGCTCAGCATCTCGAATCGGTTGGCTCCACGTTTTTTGATGCGTGCGTTTTATAGCTGCGACGAATGAAGGGCCTCGAGAGATATCGATGTAGGTAACCCTAGTAAGTTGTCTGTGCAAACGACGCGACGTAAGGTTAAGACAAAAAATAAAATTGCTATAATCCGCTACCTACTTGAAAAGATTCTGTATGGTACAATATGCAGGAACACTGCCCACATGAAACACCACACACAATTTTACAACACTTTCTTCGACGCACGTTTCGTCCCGACACCGGGACATCCTCAGGAGATGTTGAATTCACAATGCGAAATCGTAGAGTATCTTATTAAAATAGGTAGACAAAGGATTTTTTTAAATTAATTCTTAGTTCTTTATGGTACACACATTAAGGCTTAAATGAGAAGCAGCTATTTGAAACACTAAAACTACTTATTTCTACTTATATTTATAACTTTTACTCATATTCCATCATCCGGGATTCTGCCATAAGCTAACCCCATAGCGTCATGGCGTGAAGCACGGCGCTAAGCTTGTGATGGAAGACGCAAAGGGTTGTATAATTTATCATGCCCTCTGAATATACTGTCACAACTGACAGATCAACCGAATATTTACTGAAAAGATCTACACGTCTATTTTATTTATGGTTTATGCTTCATTCATCTATCCGAAGTCGAATGGTAATCATAGCACGTCTAATATACAAATTAACATGAAATGTGTTTATTTGTGATAGGACACTTTCACGAAGTTCGTGGTGTAGGTGTAGCTTGTAGGTGCCACCGTAGTATCAGTTATTCTACCGTTAAAGCAGTAATTACTCATGCCCATGTGTTTCAGTTTGAATGTCATTATACGCCGATGTGATTACCTACTGAATAACCTAATACCTAAGACCAGGGCCCTTATTCTGTATCTCAGTAATGATCACTCAGTGGTCTTCAATTTTTTATCCATTGAAGGTTTTTTACAAAATATTATTTTCGTTCCACTTAATAAAGCAGCAGTGTATAGCGAACCACAGACAACAGTGATTATCACTGAGATAGAGAATGAGAGATTATGGTCAGGAACTGACCCTTTGAAAACCAGCCCTTACTCTAAATTACAAACGCTAGAACAATACAGTATCTGATTAGGCAAACAGCGTTAGCCAATCAACGCTCTGCTGCAATTAAGTTGCTTCAATACACACGCAAATTACTCATCACTCAAATTAACTAGTCAACATCTTTAACTGATTTTGCGATATGATAGTTGCATGGACATTTTGTCGTGTCAGCGAATTTCGATTTGGTTTTGGCATACCATCTATATGCCGAAGTAGTCGAAAGTTAACAACTTAAACTCACGTAACCAATTTAGCGATCATATCTTCTTACCGTATCGCAAAATGCCATATGGCTAGAGGTGAATGTGTGGTGAAGTTAGCACGGGAAGACCTATGTCCCAAATGATGTGTTGAAACTTATCGTCCGATATGGGTTTAATTTTGGCTTCATGTCTAACCGATAACCTAAGCGTCGGTTATCGCTTATCGGTTATTACGGCCAATGGGTCAAAATAACCCACAGGTAGTGTTCCGTGCTCCGCGGCCGTCCGTCGCGGACAAGTCGCGCGATAGCATCGCAACTGCCGGCGACCGGCCCGCAGATTAGCCGCCTCGTAACTTACGCACTGCGTTATTATTGCTGTAATTATAACAGCAGACCGCGCATTAGCGACATGTCGTGCGACTAAAAGTCTACATAATATTGGTGCAATTTCTGTTGCGCAAAATCTTCAAACTAATTTGACACATCTAAAAATAGTGCTATATTTTTAATGTGGAGCATTGAGATAACACTATTTTTAGACTCGTCAAATTAGTTTAGTTTTGTGTTTATGCACAACACTATAGGCACTAATATTATGGTTCGAACGTAAGTATTTAGTGTATTCTGTTGTGGTCACGTGGAGATCACGACCTGTGTTTCTGTCAGAGTCATTCATTCTATGGTAGTAAATATAGTCAGCTTCAGAAGTCGATAGCTTCAGAATCTTGCAACTAATGTATGTGATGTGTGTGTGTGATGTGTGTGTGTGATGTGTGTGTGTGATGTGTGTGTGTGTTGCAGCATTTGAACCTAATGTGCTAAGGATGATATTTTTAACATTTTAGTACTTGTACACCGTTTTACCTTTTAAGCTATACAACGTGTAAATGAAAATGGGAAAAAAATTCAAGGGTACGTAAGTGTATCCTAAACGGAATCCCTAAGACTTATATTTGAAACGGAATCCATAATAGTTTTTGAATAAACCATTGCCAAAGTTTTTTCTGAAATAAATCAGGTGCAGCCCTAAAATCATATGTTTAATAAGGTCATCGTACTTCAACCACAAAACAAGGTATTAAGTGCAGTACCTGGTGCAGATTAAATACAGCACAGACACTACATTTCTTTTTTACCTATTAAATAGCAAGTTTAAACTAAATGTTGTCTTATGATACATATTGTTTGACTAGTAGCGGAGTCACAATAAGCCTGTTATTTAATTAAAATCAAAAGGGCCATAGAATTGTATTAAAATTTTCGTCAAAATAATCAATTTAGTAAGTTACAAAATTAATATGTCGCCTTCAATAACAATTGATTTTGAAGATAATGTAGTACATACAATGATCAATTCTGTGATTACAAAAAAGAAATATTGAAAACAAAAATCAGGCGTTTTCCTCTGAGAGGACACACTCTAAGAGTTCACTATTATTTGACTTCTTTCACTTACTTAATCTATGAATTTGTCGGTATAGCCGCACAATTCAAACGACTTAAGCCGTCTTCAGACTTGTGCGAGTTACTCGTACAACACAATAGAGTAGTGATAGCCCAGTCGTGAACACCTCTGCCTCGTAACTCAATTCAAACCTGCGACGTGTGTCGCAGGTTTGAATTGCGATCACGCACCTTCTGACCTATCAGCACAGTAATCTGCGTTTTGAGAGACTAATTAGGAGTTGCATAGCGGCAAAGGAAAACATATCTAGTGAGAAGTTTGTATACCTAAGAGTTCAGCGAAGCCCACTTTGAACGAACATAACCATCAGTTGAAACGTCAAACGACTGCAGGATTCGAACCCCCGATCCGTTTGCAAATCCGAGCGCGAGTGTGAAGAGGCTTAAGAAAAGGTCTATTTTAAAAATACAGTTTGCTTTACCGACAAAAGACGCCGCCAGCCGCCAATTAGGACGCCGCCATGTCTACAAAGGCTTTGCGGCTACTTTTTAAGTTTATTATTTTTTTTAGTATTGGTTCCGTAATTTTTATTTTTTAAATTAAAATGAATAATTATGTAATGATTGAACCTATTAATTCACTTGTTTTGTCTTAAAATTTAATTAAAATAATAAAGTCAGTTGTTGTGTACGTAATTAAAATTTTTTAATAAAAAAATAATCAACTAAGTTTCAATATCCAGGGTTTTTGCATTATGATGTAATTGGACCCTAAAAAATTGTTTCAATTTTTTTTAATTTAGCCAATTTTGGTCAGTTGGGTGCTATTCGTCTACGCATAAACATTTGTTTTGTAAAAGTATTACGTCTCGTACAAGTATTTCGTACTCAAATAGTGATTATTATGAAATGATATTGTGCGTTGGGGCTACTGACGGAAATATCAGCGAAGCTCTTCGACTTTATCATAGTAAATTCATTGCTGGTAGACGATCCGAGGAATAGCGTCGAATGCCATTTTACGCGTGTGTTCGGAACATGTGCCTGCGGCTCCATAGCACTGGTTCCTTTAACCCGTCACACGGAGACTCTGGTCGTGCGACGACCCTTAATCCAAGTTTTGAAGAGCAGCTGTTGGAACATTTTCAAGGGAATCCGTGTACAAGCACTCGCCGTGCTGCGGCTGCTTTCAACATATACCACATGGTGTTGTGGAAGACGCTGAATGTCGACGGTCAGCACCCTTACCACTTCCGTCGCACACAAGAGCTGACGTCGGAAGTCTGTTTAAAGTGTAGGTACCTACTACCTAAATAAATTATTGTGTGTGTGTGTATCAGTTAAGTAGTACAAGAACGTCATTTAATGTCATCATCATCACACATCAGCTGATACTGTCGGCGTGCCAGCTATTGGTAAGTAGTAAGTACTTGATAAAATAATAACTACAAGTACCTAGTGATCACCGAACCTACATAGAACATGGCCGATTGCGCCACGCCATCCACCCAGCCGTTGGCGCGCGCGGCGCGGCTGATGTAGGTACCTAAGTACGCGCGTCTGGGTCATTCAACTTCAATAATAGGGTTGTCATAAGTACACACTTAAAATGTTATGCATTAGTTTGTATGGATAAATAAATGTGCATATTTCTATTCAATATTTTACAAGTGGATTCCCTTACTAGTGTACTTATGCACCCTTGAATATTATTTCACTTTTCCTTTACACGTTGTATATGAAATTTTGAAGCTGACTTTAAATTAAATTTAATTAAAAAAAAAAAATTTATCCTCGAAAAATGATTATTATGAAAGGATTCCGCGCATCAAGATAACGCAAGCGAAACAGGGACGGTTCAGCTAGCATAACAATGGCACCCTATTGATATACTGCGTGGAAGCTATTAGGAATAATGCAGAAAATATGTGTCCGCAACTACAGATGCACTTTCTATTTCCTCACTCTCATAGTACGATGGGGTTTCAGATCGGACACGACTAGAGAGATTTGTTATATCCTTGTTTAGAGCCTAGGATCCGGACGAACTAAGAAACTTATGAAAATGTGCATGTTTTTATTGTCTCTGTCGAAAGCGACAAAATGTTCCTCAAACAAAAAGCCCCCTACGCAGTCCAAAACTTACAATCCTGAAAGTAAATGAGTTACAATACTTATACTAGCATAACAGAGGAAATTGTAATTTGTAACTATTGTTAAAATTTACTAACGGAACAAAATATAGTTGTTATTTAATTAGTCGGCGAGAATTATATTTGATTTTACGCCGGATTACGAGCGAACGGATTTGCATACGACCCAGATATTGTCGTTTCACAAACGTACAACTTTGCTGAAGGTGAAATACGAAGCTGAAACTTTTTAAGCCTTTGTATTGTTTAGTTTTCCCGTTGTAGAATGTCGAGTAAGTGCCTCATTATTGGTCACAATAGTCAATAATTATGTAACACCCATGATTTTCTGCGTACAGCAATAAATAAATAAATATATACGGGACATTTGAACACATCGCAATCTAGCCCCAAAGTAAGCGATAGCTTGTGTTATGGGTACTAGATGACTGATAATATACATACATACTAATATACATAAATATAATATATTGAAAAGCACCCAGACACTGGAAAATATTCATGCTCATCACACAAACATTTACCAGTAGTGGGAATCGAACCCACGACCTCCGGCGCAGACGGCAGGTTCGCTACCGCTACGCCATTCGGTCGTCGAAATACCTACCTACGTACATCATAATATTATGGCAATGGTTCAGGTACTGACAAACCTATCACCAAAAGGATGGCACTGGGACTATTTCAAGCCCTACGCTTAAGGGATAGGATTTTATTAACTTTACAGGCTAGCGCTTGACTGTGATCACACCTGATGGAAAGTGATGATACAGTCAAAGGATGGAACGCGCTTGCCTGGGAGATGCCTATTTACTCTTGATTTGAAGGCGCCCGGGTTGTAAGTGGCAGGAGAGACAGGTACGTATGCATCGTTTGCGATATACATACTTTAATTTTTAAGCACAAATTTCGTGGGAACCGTGGTTTTTTCCATGATTAAAATTAGCTTTTGTGTTAATCGAGGATAAAATATCCTATTTCCATTCCGAATTTCAAGAAAATCAGCTGTTGCGGCGTGATGGAGTATACCTCCAAAGAAAGTTTAGACCACAGGTTTAGACCCCCATTTCACCCTCTTAGGGTGTGACCAGTTTAAAATCATTTCTACTGACTTTCACGAACAAGCAACAAGCACGATTAACTCCAATCCAAAAAAAAAACAAGAAATTAATGAGTTTAAGTTTTTGAGAAATACTTACATGAACACTATAGCAATCATACTACGTTTGGTATAAAATAGCATCAATGAAAACGATTCCCTCCTTCTCTACCAAAAAAAAACTTTTGCAAATATTTATACTTACTACTGTCCAAATTTTCCTTATGTTGTTAGAGTACTAAAGGGCTGTGTATAATAATAAATAATAAATAAATAATATATTTATTTGCAGAATTGTGGGTTACAGCAAGATGACAAAAAAAATACAATTTTCCTTCACAATCTACTGAATGACAGTGTGCAAATATTTAAATTGGATTACTTAATTAATTTTATTATTATAGAATACATCAGTCAAATTAATTAATTTATAATAAGAGTAGTAATAAATGTCTGATAATCACATTAGTCAATAAAAAATAAAATTTAAGAACCAAGCTACATGCCAATTATAATATGAAATTAAAAAGAAGAAAACCAGCTGTTGTCAGTGTTCAAAAATTCCCAACTTAAGTTCAGATACTGTTGTCCATTAGATAGTCATTTATTTTATAATACATTTTATTTAGCAGGAGATCATATAGTTTACGTTTAAAGGGTGGTAGATGAGGAGTGCTTTTTATGGTTTCAGGTAGTTTATTATAAATTTTAATAGCCATATAGTAAGCACTTTTGGTGAAAAGACTGATTCGCGCTTGAGGTAATGGAATTTTATTTCTTCTACGGCCTTTCATGTTTGGATTGACTAAATTTTCATTACTGGTGTTGAACAAACAAAATGTGGCGCATATTTAGTGAGACATTAGAAAATATCACACTCGTACTTCCTCATAGTTGTTTTCAGTATTTCCGCCTGAAGTGGCCCCGCCTTGACCCTCGCTGTGAAACGATTTGTTCGCGATAAACGCTGTTTATTTTGTTACATAATTTATAGGTATACCAGGCATGACAGTGATAAACAATCACTTGTTATGCAGAGATTACGCACTAACTCGTTGATCTCGAGTGAGATTTTATTTAATAAGTAAGTAATTAAAAATTACGGATCCGGAATAAATAGCCTACAAATGCTTGTGACGTACTTAACAAGGCACTTCTAATGAATTCACGTCTATTTCTCAAAATTAGTTTTCATGTCTAATATTACGTCCGCTAGTGTGAACTTAGTCTAGATTTTAGTTAGTATTTGATTGTGAATACGTTACAGTCCAAGATAGTTAAAAATTTTTAGGGTTCCATACGCAAAGATAAAAAAACACTCTTAAAAAATATGTCTGTTGGTTTGCCACTTAAAAACCCTTATTCTCTCAATGCCATATATTTTTTTCCATTACTGACCAAATTATATTTATAATGTAAGAGAGTGGTCTATTATAAATAAGAGTAGAAATTTTGATTTATGGCAACTGACCCAAATTTATATAAACGGCCCATACATACATACAAAACATCAACCTTTATACATTAAGCAATTAACCCCAGATTGTATCACCAACAAATCATTTCTCTACCAAGGTTTATGCGTCATGTGAAAAATAGCTAAAACGTGTAATATGACGTCTCGTAATGTCCCCGCTAAGTTATGCTAGCCCCGCGATAAAATCTCAAAGCACGATAAATATTATTTACTTCGTTCCACTAATTATTGTTTCGACAACTGTGTTTTAGTGCCGTGTTTATGTTACGCTAGTTTTTGTCTTTGCAATTGCCTGCCTTACGTAAAGCATGTATTTTTAAATATTCGTACAAGTAACTGCATCTGTATGTATCCTAATAATGAAATACTTAACCGATTGCGTACAAACTCACCCTGTTCCTTAAATTGAACAGCATTTACTTAAATGATTTTTAAATCAAATATCGGAATTCAATTTCTATGTATTCTATGTGTATTAAAAATATTTGGCACACTTTTAAAGAAATGCACATAAACAGCGATGTTATGCAATTCAAACAATAGTGCGTGCTATAGAACCATTGACATAATATAATATCATATATCAAAATATGGAAAACATTGATAAACTCTGGATCAGGATCTGAATACGGGTTTCTTTATATGGGTCAAATTACCTGAAATAAAAATATTGGTAAAAAATAAAAAATAAAATTCCATCATAGTACCTCACCTGGGTCCATTATCCATACTCAAAATATGAAACTTGCTTGCATGCTTTGCTGTGTCCATCCACGGACTGCATTTCATGAATAGGCAGATACTTAGTTAAATTTTCAAATGCCGAAAGCACGTATATACTGTACGTAATAACAAACAAAATTTATTAAAGGGCTAAATACAACAAGCCTTTATTTTTTTCTATATTATAATCTCTTCTAAAATACGACACAATGCAGAACCCATTGTGTGCGAGTCTGATTTACACTTGGATGTATCTAGTTTTATTTTATTTTCAAAGGAGGATGGCCAGATAACAGATTGCATGCATTATATATTATGAGACCCAGTGATAGAGGTAGCGTACATCATGAAAACTTATCAATATTTGTAGAACGGGACATAACTAACAAAAAAACTACGGGTAAGTAAGTCTAATTCAGTGGGAGAAAAAAATTATATGACTATAACTAGAAGATAACCTCAAATAATTTAATTAAATCATGAACTACTTTTACCCCGTTTTTACCTTAGTTTATTGTTCAAGTCTATCAGAATCTTATAATAAATATAAACCACTTAAATTAGTAACTAAATATAATAAATATAAACTTGAGGCTGTTCGGTCATTTGTTAATTTTAAAAAGCTGTGGGGCAGTCGTGACCAACCTCCTTTCGTTCTTTAGCGTGTACATATTATCAAACGACTCATTAGATAGCGTATTTCTAAATATTTACTGCAAGAAGATACAAATAAATAGGCAATAACACAAAGTACGACATAAATCAGCGCAGTTATCGACTGTTGGACCCAGCATCATGCAATATGAACTGGAGAGAAAGTACGAGGGTGCATCCATGAATATGTATGAGCCGGGGGGAGGCCGGGGGAGGAGGGGGGCAGGTGGCGTGTAAATGGAAATTTCAAATAAAAACGCCTCAAATATTAACATGAGCTGGATCCGTGTTTTCCCGCGTATCCTCTGGATACGTGCGATAACAGAAAATAAAACTGTGCTTTTCGGAGATTTGTTTCACTGAGTTATGATGTGGAGTGGACGAGACCCGTGCTGAGTAATTAGGAATGTGGGACAATTTTTGAGACTTGATATGGATTTATATTAGCCCTATGTAATCACAATTCACACCGACTACTCTTTATACTACGCTTTATGCTACTCGACCCTTCAAAAGAGATCGGCGAGTATTTTAGGCTATTGCATAAAGTACCTATTTCAGGCAAAAAATATTATATCGCGAGCTTCAAGCCAAAAGAGCGTATAAGCTTTACTATAAAGGCCATATAAGTATACTTTTCAGAAAACAATGAAAACGTAATTAGTTCGTATTTAATGGATCTCTTTAACTGAAAATTTGCCCGTGTCTCAAGAGACAAATGGCACATGTCTATAGACACGTGGAAAAAATTTCAATTAAAAAGATCCATTGAATAAAAACTATTGATTGAATTATTGATCTCTTAAAGACAATATAATAAGTAAGTAAGAATTCACCTAGCTCTTTTTGTTACATGGCTATAGGTGCAAGACAATATAGCCAGAAATACGTTATCAGTTACTTCCAGCATATCGATTGCATGGCAAAACCAAATCAAGGTTCGAATAAAAAATCACTCTTATTAACACCTTATTAACACTCTTATTAGCACCTCTGATATTTAAAAAGAAAAAAAAGAAAAAATATTTGATGATTACATATCAAATTAAAGCAGACATTATTTTGCGGAAATCCATAATTATCTATAAATAATCCGCGACTTCAAAATAATCTGTATGGTCCAATATGCAGAAACACCGCCCACATAAAACACCACACACAATTATTACGATGCACGTTTCGTCCCGACACCGGGACATCCTCAGGAGATGCTGACTTCACTGCTATGGAAACGATTTCGCATCGAGAAGCCAACAATGTGAAATCGTTTGGGAAGTGTTGGGACATTTGTGTTCTTGCATATTGGACCATAAAGAGTATTTTCAAGTCACGGATTATAGCAAACAAATTAATCTGTCCTGCTAATCTGGTGATTATTATATATTCACTGCAACTATCCGTGATCTCTCTGTACCTTTTACCAAGCAACCGCTGGTCTCTACTCTCTAGTAGCTAACTCCTATTTCTAAGTTACGTCTTATTCTATGAAAGTCCAGTTCCACAAAGTGACCGTAATGAAACCTCCATTACAGCTCGTTGCGGCGGAAGTGCGTCATGCGGTGTGACGTCACGGCGGCCACCGGAAGCGGAACGGCGCCGCGCCGGAACCGGATGTCATTGCCTGACATCTGATCCGAGGTGAATGACCAGTGCCCAAGATTTCAGGTTGAACGATGAGGTAGATATAGCGTGATGGAGCTTGTTTTTCTTTTATTACTATAACTTTTTCCGAGCTTAAGTGTAGTAAATTGGATGTAAATATACTTACAGAATTAGAAGTTAGAACCAACTGTGTAATCTGTTCATAATAGGCGAATTATAAAAAAATAATTGCAGTTTGTTAGTCTCGCTATAACTCAGAAGCGACTTAACTGATCTTGATGAAATTTTAAGAGCTTTTTAGTGAGTCCAGTGACAGTTTAAAAGTATCCTTTTCCGCAGAAACTGTTTTGAGAGAGATAACATTATATATGTGTGCTAGTATATTTATTTACATAATTGTCACCTAATAAGTACCTACCTAACTTACACAAGTCATATTAAAGCGCTATAAACATAAAAATAAACTTATCAAACTTTTCAATAAACAAGGAAAATGAAGCCGTAACTTTCCCATTTCCCGTATAAAATATTACTTATATCCGAACACAAAAGTAACATCTACCCTCTAACGCGATATTAAGAGTTATTGCAGCTTATCTTAGCGACTCGACAACTCACCGGCGATTCGTCCGCGATATCTGCCGAATTATTTCTACAAACTTTACCTAACGAACACCCTCTATCAAACATGGGACCCACGTACAAATGAATTCAAACCCTATCACACACATCATAAAGTTGAAATTCAGTTTGGCAATGCATCAAAGACGCGTGATTAGCGAAAATCTGGATGCCGGGAATCATCCGAATCGAAAGGGACAGGTGACATGATATTATGCAAATGTACCGGATACAAAAGAGACGACACGAAAGCAGGCGCTTCGGTTTTGTAGGGAAATTTATATCCGATACGATTTATTACTCGCACAAAAGCGTTGAGCACTCGAAATTAATTACAGCAAGTTTTGGTTTAATTTTGCCCCATTGTGACGAGAGGCGAGACGTGGTTTCGGATGCTGTTAGGTTTTTATTGCGAATTAAAAATGGGGAGGCTTTGAGATGTATTCATCATTTTTGGAGGCTCTTCTTTTATTAGGTCTTGCTTATTGTTTTTGAGCAAAGGGTCTCTGAATTTGCAAACCATTACAACGCGCAAACATAAATTACACAATTAATGAAAAATATCTGATGAAACGTCTAATAAATAATATATAATGAACACTTAATTTGATGAAATGATGAACTAAAAATCCGGAGGAACACACAGACAGACGGGCATCCTCAGTAAGGCTACCTAACATCTTTTAGGCAAAAACACTAAGAATAACTTGAGGGCGGAAAATTAAAGCACAATGCCTGTAATGTAACCAGAGATTAGTCAACTACTATTGAACATAGCTATTTTGTATATGTATATTGCAAATAAACATTCCTTTAGTCTTCATTTTAATGAGAGAGTAATTCTTCGACACAACTGCGATATGCTCGTATAGGTTCTATGGCACAGCCGAGTACCTACTAAACTTGCTGATAACTACTACCCAAAAACTAACAAAATGCTAATGCCTGACAGCAGTGAATCGAACTCAAGCCTTAGGAACCATCGCGAAATATGTCAAACACCTTACTCACAAGGCAGTTTATAAATAGGAAAAGCCATACGTTATAGACGGAAAAGGGCCGCAAAGGCGACCACTTCAAAGTGTTTTAGCCAAGCACTCAGCACTTTTCAGGCGGTTGGTCCCACGGGAACATCCTCTCATTTACTTACCATCGCCCTTACCACTGAATCCTCGCCATCGCTTCCCGAGAGCCTTCCCCGATTCGTGTAATCGATTGCTTGTACATAGACATACCCTTACCTACTCACTGGTACATCTTTAGCGATTAACTTGATTGGTTCAAGTGGTTCAATCCCTTGACACTGTTAGTTTATACACCTTTAGTGTAATATATTTAATATCGTATGGAAGTTTTAACTAAAATTGTTCAAAAGTATACCTATCAATAATTGAAAAACAATTTCGTCCATAAAATCATCTGGCTCTATCACACTATCGTAATGAAAAGAGTTTTGGCCATAGACTAAGTAAAGTTAGTGTAGCAAGCTTGACTCGTCTTGGAGAATATTATGGAGAACATTTCTTCACAATGTTTTCCCTAACCTGAATCATTAACGGTTATGCGAGGTAACTAATATTACAGCAATAGTCCAAGAATATACTCAGGTCACATGATTTTTGATTTTTGAAGTTCCTTTTTTGCAAAATATTATTAAAAGTAATAGCTACGAACAAATAGCAACTATTGGAAATAATGAATTTGCAACATCTGTAGTCTATGAGTCCCTTAAAATGTATGTGCCCAGACATTAACCAAAATTGGCATAATTCTACAGGTATACATATTATACAAATGTCAAACACGTCCGTGTCAAGAATCGAACGTGGGACCTCCTGGGGAACCTTATATACCACATCGAGCCAAATGCTAATGAAAGATATTATTTAACACCAACGTTCCAAACGTAGAAATCGTGCCAGCACCATTCCGTAATCTTATTACATAAAGCGTCCCCGAATTAGATATTTTGCAGATACTAAAAGATATTTAACCCATCCCTCCCCCGCCCCAATGGCGCACTAGTTTAAAGGGTTGTTTACACCCTGACGCCGAGCGATCCCTTTAATCCTATCGCGAAGGACAGACATTTTCTAAGACGTCTCGCTTGTTTATTCGTTATTGCTAGATCTTCAAAGCTTTGCGTTATAGGCGTTGATTCAAAAGGAATTTTCTTTTGTCCTATTTATAATAAATTTCTATCTATTAATAAATCTCCAATTTATGCAAGAAAAACTTTAAAAAATACTCATTTATTCATACGTAAGAGTAAGTTGCAACCGCTTTTGACATCTAGAAGTTCAAAAATAGATAGAAGAGTATAAAAAACTAAGATTGCGAAGTATCTTAATAAAATCATACTTCCATCAACTTCACTCAATTCACCCAATCCAGTCTTCTTCGAATACCACGTACCATTATGGTATTCCCGTGACACCACGATATACTTAATAGCAGTGACTTACTTAAACTAGTTAAAAACACGTAAAACACAGTTCAGTTCATAACAAAAACAGGCAGGACCACATAATAAGCATTCCCCTGAAAAAACATCCTTAAAGCCCACAACGGAGTTCAAACAGCCTCCCTAAAATATTCCATTTGAGCCTTTGCCCTTTGATCTAGTCCGAGCGACTTGCAGCCAATCACAGGCGGGCCAAGTTTGATTGCTTGAGGGACTCTTAATTACCAGATGACCTTAGCTGAGGCGCAAAGGACCCTAAACACGCCACTGAGCCAATTTGCCCGGATGTGGGAAGCGCATTGGGTTATTTACCCTATTTGTTTGAATAAAGATCGTATGTAGACCTCCTATCTGTTAACTGTACATAACTGATACACTTACATGATGGTAGATACATATTTGGATATTATTTTCTAGGCAACAACAATTGAGTCAACTCTTTCGTCGTGATCTCTTCCTCGTGTATTTTGACCTTGACAAAATGACTCCTCATTCTGTCACAATGCATTGCACGACACTGTAATTCAAAGTCCTGGTATACGCAACTTGGGCAGGTATCTTAATAGTTTCATATTTTCCTAAAAATAAATCAGAAGACTTGGATATCGATAAACGAAGCGTCTTCAAATTTACTTAATTCAGGGGAATATATTGTGTTTCCCCTCATATACAGAAGGTAGTTCCATCATTCGTGATCTAATCTCAGGCTGTTCAGTTGACGCCATAGTTATGGAGAACTATGAAGATATAATAGAATTAATGGAACCACGTGGTCTCTTCACGGAACAACGCAAACGAAACGGAAAGAAAGCAGCAGTAAATTTTTAGTTTGACCACAGAATACCAACAGGTATGACTAATGTTACCAGAATATGTTCTCATGTTCATTCAACCACTGCACTTTGTATCAACCAATCATTGTTTTGTATTAATTATAGATAATCCAGTATAAAAAATATCTCGATTGAAGTGGTATTATGACCATGATAAAACCCTAGATTGTATCTCTAGGCTGTGACTGTTTGATTGCAATCCAGAATAAAACCGTAAAAACGTACATCCATCTCAGACAACATCGACTTCCAATGTAATAAACCTAAATATCAAGATCAGTCATAGGTATATCAGGATACTTTACGCGATAAAATCTCGCTAATATTCTAGAATATTCCAACTAAGCCCTTTGCTATGTAACTCATAGTCCACGGACATCGCAAGGCATCTCACTGGCAACATTATTTCCACGATTGTATGTCACAAATGCATTGCGCAAAAAGCCGTAATGGACTCCAATGAAAATACTTGAAAACTATAAAGCGTGTGTGTTTCTCACACTAAAGAAGCAAAAATGAGCTACACAAGAATATTACTCGGTTGGTGAAAAAACAGATAATTAAACATTTTCAAAATGCACAGCGCAGAGCTGCGTGAAATAATAATACCTATCAAACAGACAAAGTTACATCAATATTTGCAAATAATAAATTTTTAGCAAGAGCGCCTTTTGCTGTGCCATTATTTTCCAAACATGCCTATGAAAAATATTAATATTGAATATTAAATTGATTTTATCGCTGAGAAAGATAAATGTTGCCGTAAATTACTTAAATCTAATTACTTAAGTCTTAGTCTTTATTTTGCCGACCAAAAACTGTTGAACTCACCTGTTGATTGAATACTTAATGGTCTCAACTAATCAATCAGCTAATAATACTAACAGAACAGGTATCCGCCGCCTATTAAACACTCAATTAAACCAGCCGCAGCAATTAAGAATAATATCCGCCGATACGCAAATGAAGGGTGTCGATACGGTATCGGGACGAACAGACATACAGATGGACAGCTGATGTGAAGATCGATGCTTGACTGCTACTGGCGAGACGATATTTGAACCAGAAACATTGAAAACACAAGCTTAATGGAATAACGAATAAAGTTTAATTTCCAATAAGTAGCGTTACAGTGGGTAAGGATATCGTTTATTTTGTGTACGACTCAATAAATTCCTAAGACGGGAGCAATGTTGGTCGCATTAAAAAATCTGCAGACATTGTCCCGTGGTCCGCTCCTGAATGTTTTTTTTTGTTGTCAACGGCCTGTCATACGAAATGAAGCTTGAAGCTACTGGCTGAGTCAGTTTTGTTACCTTTAAAGTAAAGCCTTTGGGAATAGTAGGTTTTAAAATTTTCTTGTCGTGGCCTCATTTTTGGATAAGTATCATGAACTCTATGAAACTCTCTTTCTATCTGTTTCAAGCCTTACTGGCTGTATTAGGTATGTCGTCTTCCTAAAATGAATCTCTATTACATAGGGTTACAATCTGTCATTAAAATTAGCTCCATCAAAACCCACCAGTGCTTTTCATTCGCTTGAGAATTATTTATAGTCGCAGAATTCAAAAATGTTTCGAAATGTGTCGGAAACAGTAACGGTAAGAGTCACGAATTAAATGGGTTTTCCCATCTCAAAATTTTTATATACTTACAGAAGTATCGGTAACAGTAAGAGTGTCGCGGGATTAGTGGTTTATCTCATCTCAAAAAATGCCCAATACTCCTAAAGAATTGCTTTCAAAAATTACCTTATAAGTTTTTCCTTTAAAAACCTACAAATGTATCTTTGCCGAGCGCCCCACACTCGAACTACTGCATAACTTAACGCCCACGTATAAATCACTCGCCAACGCACCACGCAGCCCGTAAAGCCCCGAAACGATCTAATTAACGGAATATAATTGGAATTCTCCAGATTACGCGACACAACAGACAAGTCCCGCTAAAAGCAAGGCTGTGTTCGCTGGGGGGCGCCTGTGGGCCGTGAGTTAACGCCGCGCCGGCGCATGTCCCGCTTAATTAGTGCCGGGACACGCCGCGTTCACACTCCAACACGCCCAAAAAGGAGATCTCAGTTAGCCTTAAGTAGACCGTGTTACGCGACTGTTCGTTTTGTCCGAGATCCCGCGCAGATTGCCCTGTCCGGGGGCCTGAACACGAATTAGTAAGATACTCCTCCTATATCTGCGTCGACTGTTTTGAATGGTATCTCCTTTTGCCAAGTGATCTCATGTGCCCAAGTTTAATGCGTTCTGTAAGTTAATACTTCACTGCAGTATCATCCGATGGTAAAGTACGGTCAAGAAGTAGGTACCTAAGTGGTTTTTTCGTACTACCTTGGAAGGGGTATAAGTAGCCCTGAAAGTTTCTACACATTCTCGCGCCGGAAAGCCTAACGATGCATCTTTGCTGATACTCCGCCTTTTTAGTTGACTTAAAATAATCTACAATCAGTTTGAACTTATAGGCAACAAGGTGACCATTTGTGACAGATATTGACTGTTAATTCGCCAGATTTGGCTGTTTGGGCACTTTGATAGGTGATTTTTGGTAGGTCGTGGTAGACTCTATGTTTACTGAAATCGATGGTCATTGGTCATCCTGGTTAGCAATACCCGTCTGTTTTGGAACACACATGCAGCCGTTATTCTTCTATTTTCTTTCTTCATTCTCATCCACATCTCATTACTAAACTAACTCATTTTTTCTCTCTTTATAGGTCCAAACCTTTTGGGACGGATATACAGTCTATATTATAATTCATTCGATAGAATACGTGGATTTCGACCTTCTCGTGCTAAAGGATACATCTTCATTCTCTAAGGGCCTGAGCTCATCCATGGTGAGTGATTTCGATAAACTAAAAAAACCTCAAGATATTACAACTCTATAGTCCACTAACCTTTCTACAGATGTCGCCAGAAACTAGTAAAATTGAATTTTGTTTCCAAGTAATGGATACATGTACTGAAAAGGCTTTTTTGTTTTCCTTGTTCCACTTGTGATAGGATCTATTTATTGCTATTGATTGACAAGGCAGATACCGTTGAAAACCTTATCCAACTGATGGTGGTACGAGTTTTTAACCACTGATGCGAGCATGCAAGCAAGAGTATATAGGATTGTTCTGTGCGTGTACATTTATGGGACATCTTAGTCCCCAAACGTAGACTTTATTCTTCTATATCGGGTGAATAAACTGGATGATTTTAGATTAAGACTCATGCTTCACCCGGGTGCTCCAATAGAAATTCAAAAAATAGCTCGTGGTAATGATAATTATGTATTTAACGGGTACATACCACGATTAAAACATGATGTTGTTATGCCGATATTTCGATTAATCGTGGTATGTACCCGTTAAATACATAATTATGATCTCAAACCACGAAGTTAGTTTAAAATCATTAATATCGTGGTAATGAGTTCTAGCATTGAATTAAATAGCTGAAAGCAGCGGAGACTTTTGCACGTGGACACCTACAATTATCGATTTATTAATTAGTTTAGTATTTTAGTGACGGAAAAATCACTTTTCTTGCACCTAGCTTCCTCCCTCATGTCTTGTCTTTCTGCGAAATTCAGAACTTTATACTTTGCAATGGGAGTAAGTAAGTAAATAAATGAGTTAGATTTTTTTGTTATAGACATAAGGAAAACTTGTTGCCTAGTTCATCATCAGCTCTTTTTTCCAAACCATATGATGTATGGAGGTCGATTGTTAAGAAAGTAAACGATTTTATAACACCGTTGAATGTGTCGCGGTTTTTTATTAATTAAATTTTTAACAATTCAATACTCGTTATTAATAAGGATAACGTGACATAACGCATATGTCGCAGGACGGGTTCCGCAGAAAAACTTGCCGGGGCGATATGAAAAACGAAAAGAGCCGCAAGTACACAATACCCGCGAGTAGTGAGCAGTATTACTTCATTCCGTGCTGCGCGCCCGCACCGGCCCGCGACAATGTGAGCAAAAACACTGCGCGCGCACCTAGCGTAGGAGACGGCGCACATATTTTGAGTGAACGAATTTGTGGCCCGGTTGGTCCCTTGGGAATAAAAAGGACATGGCAGTCCGGGGATCGCCAGTGCCATAAATGTGAAGTGATATAAAAAGAAAATTTATTAAGAGTAGTTGCGAGTTTAATGGTTTTTCCTCATCTCAAAAATGCGCAACACGCCTAAGAAAGTTTTCATTAGTTAGTTTTATTTTTATTTTTTTAATTTTTCTATTTTTCATTTTAAGGTAGGTACGGTTAACGGTAACAGGGTGTGTGGTAATGGTAAATCTGTTACGAATTCAATGTTTTTTTCTCATCTTAAAAAAATGCCTAACATGTGCAAAATACAACTTTCCATATTCAATGGTTTTTCCTGGGGTCATCTCCGGGGCGTCAAAGTGCACGCTTCTGCGATCCTTTGACACCCGATGCTTTAAAGCATAATATAGCAACAACCATTACATGTTAGGGTAAATTACCTCTACCAAGTTAGTACTATAACATCTTCAGCTGCATCGTAGCTAAGAATCAAGTGAGATTGCACTTAATTACTAACTTATTGTGCTAAAAAACACAGCCAGTACGAAGTACCTACTCATGAGAAGACCAGGCGAAACTTGGTATTTTAAACTCATTATATTATGAAGACTTGAACAAAGACAACCCTTGAAGAAAATATCTATCAAATTTTTAGCATCGTTTTTTCCGTGATGAAGCCGCGTCAAACTCGCGAGCACCGGCTCCCGGGCTGCGGCAATGCGAACGGTAGCGAAATAATAAGATCGCGCAGCAAATAAAGAAGCTCGCGAAACAAAAGCAAGGCAGCAGCTACTAGTGAAATAAGGCGAAAAGGTTTAAGGAGTGACGCGGTGGGCCGCATTGTCTTCCCGGAGCGCCGAGCGAGAAACGGTGGATGTGCTATTTGTTTAACTTGCGAATCTTGAGATTTGCTTTGTGGACACATGAGTTTGATTGCGTAAGGCAAACGTATTCATCGTTATCGTAATCGTTGGCGAATGTTGCCCTCCGATTGGCTAACATAAATCAGCGACCCAATCAACGGGATGAATTAGTAAATGATTACGATAACGTTTTTTAACAACCCCAAAAAGGACGTGAAAATTTAAATTCTGTTACAAGTTAGCACTAGCTTGGTATATGTTGACATTACACCATACATACAAAACTAAGATTTTCGTCTTCGTTTTGTTAGTTCAGCTACCGAAGTTGTTGCTTATAGCTACAGTAATGTGAGCTTAGTCAACTACTTCATTCGTTCGTTCGTTCGTTTCAGCCGACGGACGTCCACTGCTGGACAAAGGCCTCCTGCAATGCTTTCCAGCCCACACGGTCCTGCGCTATCTGTATCCAGCGCCTTCCCGCGACTCTTTTAATGTCGTCACTCCACCAAGTACTTACTTGACTTAAAAATTATGCTCGAATAAAAATAATACCTACCTTATTTAATAATTAGTAGTCAAGGAACTCGCAAGCAAACAAAATATAAACATTCAGTTTTATTGTTTACATATTTTGAACTTAAAGATTTAAAAAAATAAAAAAATAATTTGACTGAAGTATAGCGTTGATTGTATCAAACTAACCTGCGTCAATAAAGGTCCCTTGACATTGGCAAGGTCAGCACAGTATCTTCACCCATATACGTCTGCATTTCCATACGAACTTAGATTTACTATTCATAAATAACACATCACATTATAAATCACAATTTCCAATTAGTTGACTTTAATTGAAGAGTTAGTACCTGACCAACATATAAACGCACTAGTGAGTAATGGACAGATTTACAGTCATGTAGCAGTCGGCATAGTTGTAATTGATAGCTCAGTGACTCTATACGGCACCGCCACTGAACTAGACGCATGGTAATGAACTGTGGAGCAGGTAAGAATTAAGATGTTGATTGATGATGACATTAGACTCATAATAGTAATTACATCATTGGGAAAGTGTAATAGTTTGTTTATTCCACAATCTTCTCACGGTGCACTGTGCAGTATTATTTTATCGTGATTATTTTCGTGGTTGAAAGAAAATACCTTGCGTTGAAAAAGCTACTTTTTGTCACGGTTAAGTAATTTTTTTTGGATTTTCTTTCAAGTATATTTTTTTACCAATAGTGTAAGTGTATGCAGAACAAAATGGATCATCAATACTATTCTTTAAACTTAAAAGGGAGTTCGTTCGTTGGTTTGTTTGTTTGTGAATCTATTAAATACGTCCGCGTTAATTTCAGGTCTTGAAATAACTATGAAATATTTTTTATAGCTGACTTTAACCTGATAAGTGTTATGTACTTTTCACACAGTTCAGGATTTTTTAATATTATGTGCAGCGATTATGGAGACTCCCCGGGTATATGTATACAGGAGCCCAAACATAACTAAAGTCCGGTCGCGGAGCACGAAGAATTTCGTACATTAACCTGTTACTACCTGTCTCTGTCACTCCCGCTTTAAAATAATGCGGTCACGCTCGCACAGATGCAATGACCCCGTCCTGTGCTAGCGTGACCGCATTATTTTGACGCGGGAGTGACAGAGACAGGTAGTAACAGGTTAGTGTACGAAATTCTTCGTGCTCCGCGACCGTGCTATAGTAAAGGCACAAAGTTCATCTGCCTTGACACATTATTTTTTCGTATTAATTATTTCATTACCTTAACTCCTCTTTCGTACCTCCTTGTCCGGAGGATACCTACTGATAAAAAAATCGTTCGCAAAGGACTGGTCGTGGTACATCATTGTAGCTTCCGATACGTGCTACCGTCCGCGCCACCTCAACAACACCATCGCTCTTATTACCGGTACAATAAGGACCAAAATCCCTTGCCCCTCGCTAATTAATGCCAAAGCCTCATAAGACCAACCCGGTCATTGATAAACTGACAGCCAGAAAAACTTATGGCGTCTCGAAACTTCCAAAATGTGTGTCTATTTTTTTGTTTGGTCGCGTACAGAATTGTAAGTTTCGATGGTTTTTTAATTGATTGATATTTTGATGACGATTTTATACGTACTTACCTGTACAGATATCTCACACATCCCTTAATAACTGCTTCGTTACTTTAGTCGTTAACTTGTCAAATTCAGATTATGGAATCCAGGATTCCTTTCTCCTACCTTTATACTGGGCTGCTAAACATTGTTCTGTCCTGATTGCAGCGCCACTTACATGGCATACAAAAACTTCGAAAATTCGAGAGAACATATTATAGAAAACATTTAGGTACGCAATGTTCACTTAGTTGCCAGAAATTCAGACCAAGCACGGTCGCGATCCACGAAGAATTTTGTACATTGACCTCTTTGCCTACTGACAGTGGTCACAAACATTTTTCTGTTAATGCGGTTTAGATGAAATATTTGAAGAGAAATAAAATGGAAAATTCTTTCCAAAAAACCAACTTCAAATGCCACTACAAAGAGTGAAATAATTTTTAATGTACACCAATTCGAAGTCGGGCAATGTTTTGTTCAATCATTAATAGTCCTTCGTATTATTAAACTTAATGTGCAAAGAAACGACAAAATTATCGTCAATACGGAGGACTATTAGTGAATGAACGAAACATTGCCCGACTTCGAATTGGTGTACATTAAAAATTATTTCACTCTTTGTAGTGGCATTTGAAGTTGGTTTTTTGGAAAGAATTTTCCATTTTATTTTTTACTTTTTAGTGGAAAACAAGTAATGCGCAAGGTATTGGAAAAAATGCCCAAATCGCTGGAAGTATGCTTCTAAAATCTGAAGAGTTCCCTCAATTTCTCCAAGATCCCATCATCAGATTCTGACTTGATGAATACAGTCATTACTTGATGACTGCTAGGAAATGCAATAGTAACTATAAAAAATATCTAAATCGCTTCAAGTATACTAGCAAAATTTGAAGAGTTCCCTCGATTTTTACCAAGATCCCATCATCAGATCCCGACCTGATGACCATAATATAACCTGGAAAAAATTACTCTTTTAAACAATACCCAAATTACTTCAAGTGTGCTAGTAAAATTTGAAGAGTTCCCTCGATTTCTCCAGGATCCCATCATCAGATCCTGACTTGGTGACAATGGGACCATCTGTGAACTATACCCTTTCAAACAAAAAAAGAATTTTTTAAATTGGTCCACGCATCTTCGAGTAATCGGGGAACATACATAAAAAAAAATAAAAAAAATAAAAAAAAAAAAAGATTCCGACGAATTGAGAACCTCCTCCTTTTTTTTGAAGTCGGTTAAAAAAGTTTTGCATGGAATTTGAAAAATCAATATTAATAACAAGGAATCATAGACAATAAAAAGAACTCAAAGCACAGATTAAATATAACAGCCGCAGCCACACATTTCCAAAAAAAAAATAGAAAACGAAAGGAAATCATTGTAATAAATTTACATTAAATTTAATTTACGTATTTATAGTAGTTAGAAAGTAGAATAATTACATTACTGTTATTTTTTACAATAATTTTGTAGCGAAAACTTTTTTTCTTGAAAAACTCCTTCATAGATTTGGATCCATCATGCAGGGGGAAATCAAAAAGCTCTGGTGCGGAAAAGAATAACTTTGCGCACGCTAAAAATACCCGGAAATATCATCTTTTTGAGCAAATGTATTAAAAACTAACAAACAAAACAATATAACAAAAACAAAAACAAACTTTACGTTCGCAGGTAAAAGGTTTAAAATCTCTGAGGACGGCGGTCATGGCATCTGTGCGAGCGTGACGCATTATTTTGACGCGGGAGTGACAGAGACAGGTAGTAACAGGTCGATGTACGGAATTCTTCGTGGTTAGCGACCGTGCTACCGATGTCCTAAAACCAAAAGCTTAAAAAGTAAACCTCAGTTTATACCGTTCGTTTTATTACAGTCCGTGCGGGTGATAGAGGCTTCGCAGAAGGCGCCTAATGAAGATCTTAATTGGCTGCGCGCGTGTGTCCGCGCCCTTATCGACGCGCGGTGTGCACTCGCTCTTTACAGCCGCTGCTTTCCTGGTACCATTTTTTATTATCTTTTTTTTTAATTCTTTTTTCGTTATAACTAACATAATCTAGAGTCTGGCCTGGTCTATGCTGGTCAAATAAGGATTGGCGGGATCCACACACCTTTGATAACATTTAAAAAGTAAACTTTCAGGCATGCAGGCTTCTATAAGGTCAAGATCTGATCGAAGATTATCTTTATCGCTAAACAAGTGATAACTCTAAAAAGTCAGCAATGACTTCTATGTATAGAAGTCATTGAAAGTCAGAGGTGAGTGCTCGGGACTTGAACCTTGACTACTTGACAATATAAGTAGACGTAATAAGTATCAATCAATGGGCTACCAGTGCTTAAAATCTTTAATAATAAGTAACTATCCAATGATACCATTGAAAATGAAAAAATGAAAATGAAAAATCTTTATTTTCACATAGGCCCAATTAATAGGCTCTTATGAAAAGTCAAAACTCTACCGCCAGGTTCGGAAAGCAGGTTTGCACCGAGAAGAACTGGCAAGAAACTCGGCACAACAACTGGCAAGAAACACTCTTTTCAAAAAAATGTCATTATATACAATCTCAGAAATAATATCAAAAATTATTACATAATTTTTAAGATATCTCATGAGGAGATGGAAATATATCCCTATCATTCCAAGAATTCTTGTCATTAGCGAGTTACTTCAATAAATTTTAGACTGTAGCATTACAAGTATAACCCTCAGGACGACCACAGCATATAACACGATACGCGAAAAAAAAAACAAATAAATAAAAAAAGCTCTTAAAAAGTCACGCAAAACAACCATTACAAAATAACTGCGCCGTGTAGCTAGTGATTCGATTTACCGTACGCAAATAGGAGACGCCGCTGACATAAAATCAATCGCACGGCACGCGAGCCTTAACACCGAAATAATGTAAATTATTGCTCGTAAAAGTGTCATTTTCGACGTACGCGTGACGTCACGGCCGAGACCTCCTTCCCGAGCCTCCCACTTAAAAAACAACCCTAAAACGGTGGCGTTAAATATGAAACAGCGCGTCGCGAGTAACAGTTTTTCGAGAATGGAAACCAAGGAAAACGGTTGCGCTCCGAACTGCCCTCGCTTATCTTTGTCATCAGTAGACATATTTGCATGTCTAGCATATCTCGGTACCGGGCTACAGTGTATTGGCATTATTTACAGTTCCGTATCTCCACGGAAGCAGGCCGACAGTTCTATGGACGGAGTACCTGTCTATAAAAGGAAGGTATCGTTTGCAAAACTGGTTTTTGATTGCACTTGACAACAATCATGCATGCATGACAAATAGGATGCATATTTTGCATTTACTCAAATAGCTGATGATTCTTAATCACCTACTCGTACCTAGAGAAGTTTGAACAAAGCCCCGGAATGGAAAATTCCTTGTCGATATTAGATACGTGTTTGAATGTTAATGTTAAGCATGAAACAGAAAAGTGATAGGTAACTTTGTAGACCTGGGTACGCCGTTCTCATACTTAATTTGTGCGCGATAGAGAAGAAGTGCAGAAAGTTCAAATTAAAGAACTACCTTTGAGCTTCAATCAGCGTACGCAACTAAAAGGTAGTTTAGACTTTCAGAAAATCACGGCTTTCAGATATTGGATAGTGGATACAAAATATATAAGTAGCAGAGAACTTCGTTCATATCTACGGACATTTGCATATTCATTCCGTTACTCTGTCCTCTGCAGTTGATTGGTAAGGTGACTCTGAGGAGATTGGTCGCCGTAAACGGAATTAGGCTGGGAAACCTTAGTACATTTATGGTGTCCATTGACTACATAATAATGTTAACATGTTATCTCATGGTTTGATAGCAGAAAGAAGAAGAGACAGTAAATTTTTGAAGTTTACTAACTGAACAATCTCGGGAATATGTCCCTCCCGCAAAATACCGATAGTGATTCGGTATGGGAGATGTCAAAATTGTGTTTAAAATAGGACAAAAGCTGTCAGGGCAGTAAACCTCAAACGTCGCGCGCGCTCGTGTGCGTGAGGGTGTCTCGCACACACTTGCAAGGAGACGATCATTTACATACGGCGGGGTGCCGTCGAGAGCGAGACGGCCCACTTGTGGGAGTGCGCCCTCCCGCGCGAGTAACAGAGATCACTATACTGTTATCCTGTAGTAAAAAAACGCAAAGTGGGCGGGGGATTACATTATAGTAGCGAAAGTAATCGATATTCCGCTTTAGTACGGAGCCGGTGTGCAGTTGCAGCCTAAATACGCAGGTTAGGTCACGGCAGGTGACGCGCCGCGGCCGACACACCCGCCGACAATCCGATATGTGGGTACACCTGAACCGATATATCCTCATCAATAAAGAGACGGGGGCATAGACTGAATAGGAACCTAATAGGAGGTATAACCATTAACTCTACAGCCCAATTCTTGGTAAATATAGAGATAATTTAACTCCTCATCTGACAAAAGTAACTACTCCTGGACTTTTATGAGGTACCCTGGTATTTTTCATTCTACACTTTATAGTAAAGGCCGACTTTGACTAGATAATATAGGTATCTTACAGATTCTTACCACAGAATAAGCTATAGGTAATATCTGCTTAGGTCAGTGCGACTGGTCTAACAAAATATAATTATGTATTTGAAGTGAAAACTTCTTTAGACGTACCTATTGAGAAATATTGAGTTGGAAAAACCATTGAACTCGCGCACCTGTTACCGTAACCGACACCCCTGTTTGAGATAGGAAAAACCCATTGAACTTGCGACACTGTAACCGTAACTGATGGTAGGCATCAGTTACGGTTACAGTGTGTGATTTTATCTGTCTGAATTTTTTTACTTCTTTTGGCACACATTTTTTTATTCCTCTTTATTCTTATATTTTCTTTTTTAAATTAATTAGTGAATAATTACACGCCATTAATTACTGTCTATACTCACTAGGAGATCATGAAATCATATTAGTTATCGTAAACATCGATTTCCATTTTCCCCGTTGGGTCATATCAAGGGGACAAGAATTATGCGCAAACGTCCCTCGGCTTCTAAACGGTGCATCTTTGATGCCCGATTGACCCAAAACGAATTCTGTCAATAATTGATACACTCCTTTAGGTTCAGCATCAATGTTTCATGGGGTTGGGCTGATTTTTTTACTCTATTCTTTTTTGGAAGTGAACTTAGTGCATGAAGCAAAAACATTTCAGCTTACCTATCCATTCTGAAACATAATGAATCTTCGAATCTAAGCCAAGTTAAGATCGTACCTACGTAATCGGATCCTAAGAATACGTTAGACGAGATAGTGGTTACTAACGGTTCCACCTCGATTTTTTTGACGCCTGCCAATCCGCTCTAGACCATAGCGCTTTAGAAGGCGGTAAAAAGAGTTGAGACGAGTTCATACAAATGACATAGTTATCCTGATAACCTAACCCTACTGAAACCTAAAAAAAGGTTTACATGACAAAGCATATTAAATGCCTAATTAATGTATTAAGACTGTCTTACTCAATAAACTTAGTAAGAATGTATAATAAGAGTCAGTAAGAAGATGGCCCTTTATTTATGGTTTATGGTAAGATCCTAAAGAGACCAAATTGTGTCCAGAAGCAAATGGGCCGTGAGCCATTTGCGCATAATTTCACACCTCGACCCTTCCGGACACCCGCTAAACGGACACAGGCCGTCGAAGATAAACGGTTTGATTTTATGACTTCCTGGTACTTATGAGAACCTATCTGAACCAATGAGGAAGGTGTGGCCTGGTTGCGAGAACGCAGATGAATCACTTGGGTCGGTAAAGCAACTTTAAAACCCAAATCTTAACTCTACGTCAGAAAGCCATATTAATTTTATCTTTTACTTCTAAAAACGTCGTAATTGAAAGTAGATAATTAAGGAAAAAAATTGGTTGCCTGTAAAGTCGGTTTACTGACGATAGTTGAACGTGACAACGTCTTCTTTGTCGCTCGTTCCGCGCTCGCGAGGTAACGCCAGTAACGCCGCATGAGCGAGGTAACGCCGGTAACGCCGGATGAGTCATGTTTTTTCGTGCGTGCAACCGGCTCTATCGATCTATAAGACGTTGTCACGTCAAAAAAAAGATTATAACTAACTCTTTAAAGATTACCTAGGTACACTATCTATATCCTACTTATATGTATAATCGACTCGGTCAGCTCAAAAAAAGGTCTAGATTGCTATAAATACTATTTGTATAATGTACGATGCTAAATTTAAATAAAAACGTATTAGTGCAACTTTTTGTGTAACATAAGAACGTAAGTGTTTACGATGCAAAAAAGCGTGTACATTACGTACAGAGACGCTACACGTAAATCCGTGGCTACGTGCCGTAACGTGTCGTGTCGTAACGCAAAATGGCGGATATTTATATAGTGATAAAATCCATTTACGAGCCACGCTACAATGCGGGACGAACAAACTTTATTTCCATAGCTTTCATATCTAGAGGACCGTCGCGCGACGCTAGGGATGGGACGGCTTTTCTAGGTTCACATCGATAAAATATTTATATTTTTGACGTGACAACGTCTTATGAATCGATAGAGCCGGTTGCACGCACGAAAAAACATGACTCATCCGGCGTTACCTCGCTCATGCGGCGTTACCGGCGTTACCTCGCGAGCGCGGAACGAGCGACAAAGAAGACGTTGTCACGTTCAACTATCGTCAGTAAACCGACTTTACAGGCAACCAATTTTTGTGTTTACATTAAATTAAGGCAGTAACTTGGAGGTTTAAATATTACGATCTCGATCATAACTTTATCAAAAATGTAATTATTGTTTTTTTCAATATCAGGGACAGTTACTGAGCCTACATTCGACTTTGATGCCTAAATCTTTATGGTAGGTACTTAGATAAGTAATATGACGTGTTTCCCGTTAATCTTGTTTTCGAATACTATAAACATACTTTAATTTGCGAGTTAAAGTTATGTGTGGAAATTGAATAGCATTTTTTGACATTGATCTATCTTTATTGTAACATTTTGTAAAAGCATTAAGATCTTCATATGGCAATCATTATTGCTATAAGTTAGCATTAAAAGTTAGGCGTGAGAAACGTCGTTTAAAATAGTAGCATTGTACAAAAATGGGCCTAGGATAGACCCTCGTGGTGCGCCCGGTGGCATGTGGTTCTTGATAAAGTGAACCACCGGTGCAAGTTCACACTTATTCCCAGCGCGTTCAATTTCTGGAGTCGATTAATTATGGACTGAATCAAGAACATCGATTGTCGATATTTACAACATGGCCGCCACTAACGTCCAAAGCCACCCTCAGTTTTTCCTTCAATTTTCCTTTTGCGATCTCCGTTCACTTAATTGACGAGGAATTTTGATTGGTCCCTGGTACCTAGCCGCCATATTTCTATGCATCCGCGGCGACGTCGATTTTTTCCTCTTGTTCCTTTTATTCCTCATCTCATTTATTATTCCGCTCTTATTTTAATGGTTAGGTTCGTTATTGTTGGGTACTCTCCACGGCGCGGGTCTCCGCGGCCCCGTCTCGTATTATTCGCGACTCTAATTGCTATCTGTTTTTGCCGGTTGAGCTTGGAGGACCGTTGAATGGAGATTTCTGTTTGTGTTAGACGTAGGTATGTATTATGTATTCCGCGTTCTGCCTGCGAATCTATTTGAATTTTCGAGTGTTTATTTATTGTTGTTTAGTCTTTAATAACGCCTTTAGTTTCAACAAAATCCTCATTGATGCAAATGGATGACTATAAGGTCTGGTTTAGTGGGAGCTTTCGGCTGCCTATTGCCACCTTACAAAAGCGCACCGAAGCTGTGTAGCAAGTAGCAACCGTTAACTTACCTCTTCTAATGCAGTACGATAAACTATCCAGTTGCATCGTCACTTACCAGCAGGTGAGGTTGCAACTTGCAGTCAAGTTCTAACTTGTAGTGTGTGACAAAATTAATGAGTCGTACAGAAATTTAGTTTCCGAAATGTACGTGGACTAATATGTACACGTACCTACCTAACTGTCAAAGATCTGGAAAGAGAATTACGAAAAATACAAAAGTTCGTCTCATGAGATGTCTAGTCTTTCCAATCTTTTTGTATGCAGCTGAAACGTGGACTTTAAGACTGTCTGACAGAAGAAAAATAGACGCCCTAGAAATGTGGTGCTGGAGACGTCTATTATGCATAAAGTGGACAGCACATCGCACAAACGTCTCCATCCTCAAGGAGTTGAAAATTGACCAGAGGCTTTCGTCGCATGTACAATTGCGAATCCTCAAGTTTTTTGGCCATATATCAAGAAGGGTAGATACCATCGAACATCTGGTGGTTCAAGGGCGAGTGGAAGGCATGCGTCCACGTGGTCGATCCCCAACGAGGTGGACAGATCTGATCTGGAGTGCTACAGGTTCCTCTATTATTGAGTGCTCTCGCAATGCCGCCAACAGGAGCCGTTGGAGAACTATCGCCAAAGCAGCAGTGGCTCATCATTGCACATCGTAAAAGTATAACCACGACCACTCTGTCAAGAGTGAACGACTAAGAAGAAGAAGAAGACCTACCTAGGAGATTTTGGCTCAATGTTTAGAAGCCGACAAAGAAAATGCAAATACTGCGCCATTCCAACAATATTACATACATAATACGAATGAAATCGATGACCTATTTGTTTTGAAATCGTTCAAAGACAATTAACAAATTCATACAAAAGCCCTCGATACATTTGAATGCCGCGCTGAAGGGACGCCGATGCAAGTAACATTTCAATCGGGCAGCAATTACTCGTCAACGGCGGTACACTTGAATGGGCAACTGATTAAACAGTAAAATGGCGGACGGATTGACAAAACGGCCGCGCGCGCGCCGATTCACTTGTACCCGCGGGGATGGCCTAACAAATTTACAAAATGGCGGGCCATTGAAACGTCGCGCGGCCCGTATTGTGCGGACGTCGGCCCGAGTCGCCGACTCTTGCCCTTTGCGAATATCGATTCAAAACATTCCTTATCGTTAATTTATCGATGGTATCGCTTCTCAAAATCGGGTGCGTACCTACTTGCAGTGTGCACAATTAGAACAAACCAATATTATTTTACATATTCGTAACCAATAATCGCTACGCCCAGCAGGGCTAGACAATGTCACTTAAGCGTTTGGCGTTAACGCTAGTCGCTAGTCGACAAAAATGTATGGACAAAACAAATGACTGTAGAAAAACCACGACATTAATTAACTAAACACGCTGTGTTTGAATAATTAACTACGCTAACTTCAACGCTCGCTGGCGTTCTCGCGAACCTTGTAGATAACTTTAGCGTACTTCGCTTGACAATTGACAGCCGACAGTATCAAACACAGCGTGTTTAGTTAATTAATGTCGTGGTTTTTCTACAGTCATTTGTTTTGTCCATACATTTTTGTCGACTAGCGACTAGCGTTAACGCCAAACGCTTAAGTGACATTGTCTAGCCCTGCTGGTGTAGTTGTTGCGCTCTTGCAAATCGAACCCGTGACTCGTAATTATGAGTGGGAGGTCGCGGATTCGATTCCCGCCACGGACCACTTTTATAACTTCTAATAGCATCTTTTATTTCTTCACGGAATTTAATAATTTCTAAATTTAGGTAGGTACTTGTCTGATGGTGGCTTTGGCCCTGATCTACCACCCTACGAGCAACCGCCAAGCGATTTGGCATTCTGGCGCGATGCTGTGTAGAAACCGCTAAGTTAGAAGTAACTTACCCCCCCTGTGTATATACGATAACATTTTCGGCTGCATCGTCATTTATCATCAAGTGAGATCGCAGTCACGTAGGTACTTAGATACGCATTTCTGACTTATCATCATTTGATTCAAGTTTAACATCGTGAGGTAACCCGTCTTTCTTAGAACTCACTGCAATATCCTAAACTTTCGTAACAGGACTTCAGACCATGTTAATGATATAACATTTTCCCGCAGATTTTCTCAATTTAGACTTACTCCTGGCCTTACAAATGTTAAAGAACGAGTTACAAACTAAGCGCGTAAGCCCAAGGCCATGAACACTGTAAGAACCACATCCCATCACATGTACTCATAGGGTTTGACAAAGCTTTTTCCCCACTCTCAGTGAATGAACGCTCTCGCCCAGTTCTGATTAGTTGCGATTAGAATTCTTGTCGCGCGGCCGCCGGCGCCAGGCGGTGACTCGGTGTGTTCTCGACTATGCATGCTGCCAGGATGTGGAGACTTTATGCCCTTTTTAGGAGGCCCTTGTCGAACGATAAACTCGGATAACGCCACGTATCTTATGTATATGGACATACATACAGTAGTATTGTCTTTGACCATAGCATTGCACCCGAAAAATTTAACCCCTTTTAAGTTTGGGATCCACCAATGGAAGAGTATTACCGTCTTGAAGCGATAACAAAAGCCGTCAAATCCTGTCAAGGCACCTTCCAAAATTTTTAATTGCTTTGGGATTTTCGGTGGTATAAGCGATTATCTAAATAATAAGAAATTCATGTTGAAAAGAAATCAACATGAGGGAGCATGCATATTGCACGCGGGAGGTTTTCCATATTTTTTTTAAATTTTTATGACGCCTGCCAATCCCCACTTGGCTTCGGTGGATGGTAGTGAGCAACAATGCTTTCAGATGAAGTTGATAGTGACAAAAATATTTAGCGATTTCAAACTTAAAAATGAAGATATTACACCTATACCATTAGTGCTCGTATTTCCTGTTTAAAGAAGTCTCCAACAAACCTAGCCAATTTTTCCTTTTGATTATACATATAGGCATTATCTCTAGAGACTAATTTAGCACCTATTTGGAATGAATTACTACCAATATATTCGTGGTGATCCTTGAGGCACGTAACCGTTATCCCGGCAGGCGGCATCGGGCAAGACATTTATAGGCTATATTGGAATTTAGGAGAGCTTTTATTGACCTGGTTTTATGTTAATTGGATTCCCGCCAGACAAATGTACGCCCGGGTGTTTGCTGATCCAACTATGAGGATTACATTTTTACTTACCTACTTATACTTCGACATTGGCTTCTTGAGAAAAAGTCTGCCTTGTGAGCAGTCATTTAAGGGGATTTATTGAATTTATTTTTGTCTTTCTCACTCTCATGGATACGTTGGTAGGTGCGACATGCAGCGTCGTGAAAGTATAACAGAATTTTACCTAGCCTTTTACCTAATTAATCAAAAACTAAGCCAGTTATCAACAATCTGTTTCTAAGCGTTTTTGGATAGGTATTATTATTACCGACAATTTCTCCCCTGTATAGGATGGACGGCGCGAAAAAATATTACCAGTTTATCGGTGCCAAAAATGCTTGTTTTGCCACCAACAGTAAGGCCACGGTTCGCTCAGCAGCCACCTATAAAATTTTGATAGATGGCGTTACTGTTTACTTGTACGAAAAAGGCTTACGTATATGTTTTTTATTGATAAGTATAGGCGATTTTTTTTCCCGGAGAAAACTAAAAGCCTCCAAGGGATTTGTAAAAAACCGAAATTCACACGAAAAAGTCACAATTAAAATCTTGATAAAAATAACAATTTTTATATGCATGCAAGGTATTAAATCTATCTTAGGAAAACTGAGAAATTATATAGTGACTAACCCTGGCCACTTCAGTGAAACTAGAACGTTTCATAATTAGCAAAAACAAATCTCACTTCTGATACTGAAATACATAGAATATAGTCTCTAAAACAATATTATAGTCTTACGCTAGAGAATATCAGCCTTCATTTCAGAGCTGAACTAATATTATTGGAGAACCCGACGCGACGCAGTTCATTAACCCCTCCTCCTACCACTTACCCCCTACATACCCCCCCCCCCTTTCCACCACTAGAGATAAATACCTAGATGCGTTATTAAATGTGGCTCGAACTATGCTCTACAGTCGTAAGTTAGGGTTTATAAGTATCGTATTAACTTGGAAATGTATTAAAATTAGCTGAGTTTGTTTAGGGCTAGATAGGTCAGAGGCTTTTTAAACTTGACGGCTTCGTTATTTCAATAGAAATAAGGCCACGGTTGAGTTACTTGAGGTCACTAGCTTTAGCTTAAAATACCTCACAGAACATTCCTACCTTAGTTATGAAGTGGAAAATTTTAGCTTCCGAAGGCGAGAGTTAAATCCGGTAGGCACCTCCATTACTTAACCCCTCACCAGGGAGGTTTCAGCTCACGCATTCAGCATTGAGAAGAACCCACAAGAAACTCACTTGGTTAATGAGTTCCAAATTGTCACACAGTGGGTAGTTGTTGAATGCGGGGTATTTATACACACACCAGCTTTCGGGAAGTCTTAAACATCTAGATGCAGTCTCTAATTAATACCATAATAGCGTACCATTGAAGAATTTCTTAATGACAAGCATTATTGGAATGATAGGGATATGATTTCTCACGAGATATATTAAAGATCATGTAATTTACTTACATAGTACCTACTTTTATTAAGCTCGTACTATTATCGTACATTAAATTTTCTTACATACTTTTACTACTTATGTAAGAAAAGTTGTACGCAATGAGATTTTGAAACGATCAAATGCCGAATTTCTTGCAGGTCTTCTCGGTGCAAACCTATTGTAGAACTTGACGGTTGAGCACGATCCTCGGTCATGGGGAACCGACCGAAGGTAAAGTGAAAAGTCAGTCAGTTAGACGTATGTGAAATCCAAAGACAATATCATCATTTTCATCCCCAAACACAGGTCTCTCGGACCACGTGTTCCTTGTTTCAGTAATTCTTCGGCGTGAGGGCGTTGACCCTAACATTAGGATGCGCTCCGCGCGCGGCACTTTTGTCCCCGGAATAAGGTCGCGGGAAATAAGGTCGCCTACTACCTACCTACTGCCACTGAAGTATACCGCTGAGTTTATTGTTGGCTCTTGTCATTACAAAGCACATTTAACTGCTGTAGCTTTTGTTGACATCTCTAGCCGTAGAATTTGTTGGGCTGACTATGTAAAGATGGTCGCGAGTTCGATTCCTAACACAGTACTGTTTGGGCGGATTTGCGCCCTTCGACATATTATCACAAATTATACCATCGTCATAGCACTGAGGTACCTAAATTGAACGAAATTGATAAAATGCACAGGAATAACACATCCGATCGACAAATTGGTCACGTGACTCGAAAAAAACTATCGAAGACAACTGTACTTGACACTGAATCTTAACACCGATCTGCACTGATTCCATATCAGTGATCGGTTTTTAATTTTTATTCATAGTACCTACGTCATTCTTTATAGCTAAGTTTACTGCCACACTTGAATGTTGCCAACTGATTATCCTACCTAATTTCTACCTAAATGAAGAAGATCTCTTGTCTTCATACGGAATACCCGGACCGTTGACTGACGATTCTTTTGAACGCATCTAAGTACTTACCTATCTATTTAGTACCTACACATATTTTCTCGTAGCTACCTACCTGATACCTACAAATTCTATCTAAAAAGACAGTCGGAGTCAGTAAGTAGCAACAGCTGTACCCGTGTGGTATTTATTAATATTTCAGTAGCGCTGTTTTCACGGCCACGTAAGAATGCTTTCACCGCTTAGCGTGCGTAGCTGCCTCATACCTACCCGCTGGCTGCTTGAAGACGGAGTCGGCGGGAAGAGCGTATCTTATGCATTTTACATGAGCCATTGTCGTTCACAAGCACGACCCGCGCACAGCCTAGCCGCTACAGTGGAACCATTAGGGCTATTCTGTAAGGAGGTTCTTTTACAGGGTGACATTCGAATTTCGCCCTTGCAAATACATCATCTGAGAGATAAGGAGGCAAATTCGAAATTAACGCTATCTAGCTCTAAAAACTTCCTTACAGAAAAGGTATCTTGGCACTTCGTATTTATTCTGAGGGAAATAGGTCCAGTATAGAATGAAAAATTTGCATGACCTCTACTTTCTTTATTCTCTACTCGATAATTGCGATTTTACCTGGATGGTGAACGATGCAGTTAAAGATACATCGTCTTTAACCCTTCCGATGACCCTAATTCGGAAGGAGCTAATAACTTTTGGAACCAATATCGGTATGGACGGTAACAAATTAAGAAGTAATAAACTGGACTGAAATACTAGTTTTTACGCCGCATTGCACTAAAAACTACTAGCTGCGGCCGAATCTTCCCACTAAAACGAACCAGAGTCAAAACATAAAATTTCAAAGCGGTCCGTGGCGTTAATCCAACGCGTGATCTTCCCACTCCGAGCATACGCTAACGGATGCGCCTGGGAGGTCGTCATTAATGAACTGAATTTGACAGATTTCCATCTAAAAGCGCCATCAAGCGGGAGACTGGCAAACTTGGCTTCCCATCACTTGGACTGACCGTAGTCGCTACTCTGTATCACACACACACAGTAACGAGTTTGTTTGTAAACACGTGTGTCGGTGGTGTGCGTGTCCGACGCATTGTGCGGGATAATGAAGTCCTGGAGTAGGCCGCGCTGCCGCGGAGCGGGTGTCAAGGACTCGCTTTACATATTTCACACTTTGCTGATTACCCAACAAGGAACTTACTCGCCTGTCCGTATTACAGGAGCATGGCGGCTCTTGGCTCTTGGCTTGGCTTGGATGAGGAGGTTTTTGTTTTTAATATGAGTACCTATACTAAAAGTTAGTACATGACCTGATGGTAAGTGATGATAGTCGAAGATGTTATCGTACTAACTTCGGGGTGAGGAACTTCTAATGGTTTCTCAGAATCGCAACGGAATCAGTAAATCGCTTGGTGGTGTGTTTTTCTGGTGGGGTGGTAACTAACTCTCTTGACTCAGTGAGAGAGTATGTTGCGCGTTGGTAGACCGATGAGGATCAAGATATTAAGTATAAGGATATTATTTAGGGTCTATCTTTAAAAACGGATTTTAGTTTTTCCAAATTTATACCATTCATATGAAAATGGAAATGAAAATCTTTATTTTATTCATATATGTTCCACAATTACATGCACTTACCTATGACTAATCAAAACTCTACCACCACGATATCAAGACAGGTTTTTCACGAGAAGAACTATCAAGTAACACTGCACTAAGTAGCTCTTTTCGAAATAGATTGAATTTTATATTACAAATCATTTCCCAAATCTCAAATCCCTTTACTAACTGTATACATTGTTTTGAATTTTTTTAGAAAGCGTTGCGTTAGCAGTCTTAGAAAGCGATTGGTCTTATATGGCCACCAAAGCTGCTATTATACAGGTAGATCTTGGTGTAGGGAGGCTTCGGCCTAGTTTCGGAACGTGACGCTAGCGTGGAGATGGCATAGCTATAACATTATATCTAAGCACGCCTGTTATCAGCACATCGGCCGCTCTCGATATTGGATAAGCTTCTGAGCCGGTGCCGCAATATCGCGAGATTGCCCGCCCACTGAGCCGGGGACCTCACTACAATCAACAATGTACATATAGCTGATAATGTAGTGTACTTTACTATTCACAAAATGATAAGAGTTCTCGACTTCTACTATTTCTAGTAAAAATTAGCCGAGGATAAAATTCGCAAGGATTTAAAATCAATACTGAAATATTATTTGAGTCATAGATTTTACACGGTTCACTGGAACCTACTACGACAAATAATTTAAACACAAGATATTACAGATTACAGAAAAAAGGAAAAACGTCTCTGTTTCACATAGTACCTACTCGACTAGTAAATAAGTAGGTAGTTATCACCAAAGTCCGTTAGGCTTCTAACTTAACTATATAGTACGATTCACGAAAGATGACCACAAATGGCGGGTCTTTTCTTCATGTACACTCATGAAGAAAAGACTTAAGCCAAAATAATTACCATATATTAGTTAAATAAGACCATATATATTAGTTAAAATAAATAAGACCATAAATAGTTAGATAAGTCCAAAGAGACCTAAAATAGGCCCGCCATTTGTGGTCATCTTTCGTGAATCGTACTATACTAGTCGACTTGAAACTATGTTTACGAGGGTTTTAACGTGCCCTGCACGGAGAAGTAAATTGCATGAAAAATATAAGTACCTATGCATATCTAGGTCCCCTAATGTGACCTATTTACCCGGGTTCCCTTTTGAGTGAGAAAAATTTGGCCAAAGCCCACCATGCGTTTTAAGGCTTCAAGCAGCTTTCAGAATATTACCTACAGACAATTTTCAGACAAACATGACTTGTAAGTTCTTAGGGTTGGGAATCAAATCCATTGCAAAAATTCATTCCAAAGCAGACGTTCAAACCACCACGCTATCAATGACTAGAAAAACCTGTAGAAAAATGTAATTTTCACGCAAGTGTTTTTCTCGCAGTATTACAAAACGTTGGGCCAGTTTAGGGCGAGTACAGCGCGCCGCATGTGTCGCGTGACGCGGAACGAATAGTAATGGCGTCACTTTCCACCGACGAGCACCGTCACAAAATGACGAGACTATAGTACCTACCTAGTGTTATTATCTCGCTGCAGACTCGGTCATAAATCATCCGAGTGTTTCGCTTTTGTATTTTACTGCTGAGCTTCACTGCTGCTTTTGTATTTTAGTGAACAACAAAAGCGAAACACTCGAATGATTTATGGCCGAGTCTGCAGCGAGATAATAACACTACTATAACAGATGTACCTACGTAGACTAACATAATATAATGCACGCTTCAACACGCACACAAAGACAGCACACAGCACTGATTGTAACAAAACTTCAAAGGTTGAAACGATTGATGCTGCTGACTGGCTAATTTTTCTCATTAGATTTCAAATTGGGTACAATCGATCGCTACACAACATTGCACCAGAACACATATTGTTATCGCTTGGCGGCACATTTCTTTCTTTCGAGTGGTAACCATCAGCCACCAAAGCTGCCTAATATCAGACTGTATTGACTGAGCCGATTTAAAAATTATTAAAAAAAAAAAACAAATTATACTCTTATTAGATACCTAGGTATAGGTATTTAAAACTGTTTGTTACTCCTGCCGCAAAACAGGGGTGTTATACATTTGAAACTATGAACCTAAATTTGGAAAATAAAAAAAGTGTGAGAAGTCCGTCAATCCGCACTAGGCCATCGTGGCGACCTATGCCCAACCCCTTTTCACTTTAAGAGGAAAGTAGGAAACCCGTGCCACAGCAGTGAAACATAAAAAATTATATTTATTTTTATACTTATCGTTCCTTCTGTTTGTCCGTATTTTCTGCCTTTATTATCGTCTAGGTAGGTATACGCACCACGATACTGCACAGATTTCTTTGTCACGCGTGAATACATCCGTTGGTACCTATAAAGTACGGCGATATCAGCGTCACATCTATACTATTTTCTTATCTATGTTTATTGGTACCAGTAAGGGTGGGTCATAGACTGGTGACTAGAATTTCGAATTATTAGTAAATGTTTAAATTTCTACATTTTCTAATCAACTAAAAATGAGCATAGGTATAACTTGGATTACGGGTCTGCTTACAAATAATGAAGTGTGGTGAACTCTTTGAACTCTTTGAGAATAAGGAGAGCTCAGGCAAATCTACCATTGCCTAATCATGGTTTCTTTTTATCTCTAAGCAAGTGACTACTACTACTAGGTATAGTTGTTACATGACATACTAGCTGTTATCCACGCTTCGAGCCCGTGTGAAATTTGGATTTTTCATAAATCTCGTGAGAAGAAAGGATTTTTTCGGAATAAAATCCCTATGACAAACTTCAGCCAAATCCGTTCAGTAGTTGCGGATAGCCAAATACATTGACACACATACACACTTTCGCCTTTGTAATATTACCTAGTGTATATTTATTAAAAAAGGAGAAAAGTAATGATACTCTTTTTGTTTCAGAATCAACAATATTCGGTGCTCTTTCGGAAGAAAACTTTCTGCCTCGACTCCGCTCAGGATCACGCCTGTACTGCAATTGGATCATAATAATAAATCCTTGCAACGGCAAAACAACGTTTGCCGGGTCAGCTAGATATTGCCAATAGGTCTGACTGCGCAAGAAAAACGTATTTATCGTTATCGTATAATCGTTAGTAAATACTGTTCCCCGACTGGCTGACGAATGACGAAATTTTACACAATTTTGGGGCTGATTGCTACCGTCTCATATACCAAATTATATACGATACACGATAGAATTAAATGAAATCTGCAGCGCTAGACATATTGTGACATATTACGATATGACAGACGAAATGCAAATGGAACGAAAATTAAAAAATGTTTAAAAGTTATTGCTAAATAATAATAACCTGTCGTTATTCTAATACAATTATTTGAATTTCGTTACATTTTTATTCCTTCTATCGAATCGCAATGTCATGTCAAATGGCTATAGAGCCCCTGTGGTGACTGACGAGTCTTGTGCTAAAGAGAAGTCCGCAACAAACTTACAACTGATGCCACAGAGATGTAAATAAGTACTCGCGCGTCTCAATTAGAGAGCGATTGAGCCGATGCGAGTGGCGAATGGCGATACACAATATGTATCACAACACGAAATAGCATTTCCTCAAACACGCCACCCGTGGAACAGAACAAAATCGCTAAAACTTAAGGGCGACGACACCGCCGCATCGCCCGCCGAACCAAATGTATTCAAATATATGCGCGATTAATTCAGCCGGCATCGCCAGCGGGACGGTGTTAGTAGTGGCAGCCAATCTCACTTTCTACGCGGATCGATGAGGCCGTGACCTTCGCAATGCCTCTTATTTGCTTCTGGGTACCTTTTTTTGGGTGTTCCGGCCCGCTTTTGGGGTCATTTCGGGCCACAAGCGGCGGAACTGCGACCAAAAGTGTACCGCACGGGCCAGTCATTGCTTACAGCGTTCTGCTTGGTAGAGGCGTGTTCTTTAGAATGTTCCTCATCTAGACACCTCTTTTTAAGAATCCCAGACACTGTGAAATAAAAGCTATTTGGGGATATAAATGCCATAACATCAACCTAAATTTTTGAAACCAAAGATGTCCCTTCTGAATTTCATTGCCGGGTTGAATTTGATGACAACGGATTCAGGGCTTTAAACCACAATTTTTATAATTGAGGATCTTATAAGATGACACTATAATCGATGACTGATTTTTGATAGTTTACCCATTCGACCTTGTTCATTCTAATCACCTATTTTTTTTACTTTCAGATTAAGAAGAACTTCGGCAGACATCTTTACAATTCTTGTTCAAGCCTTAAAATCGCCGGCGTCTTGCTAACGAACCGCTGTTCTGCACGTTTTCTTTATTGTAGGATACTTGATATTTTGTCCTAGTTTGCAGACTCATTTGTAAATACTGTAATTTGAAAATCTAGATTGAGACTTTTCTTTTTTCAATCACGATCAAATCTTATTAGAGTCCTTAATACCACACATCTTTATGAGACCACCGCTAATGCCTGCAAAATTTTCATTTAAAAATAATATGTAGCACGTATACTGCATCTATTCAAGAGGATTCTCCAACAAGAGCGAGAAAAGTGATGCGCGAAAATCCAAATCGCATCAGTATCTACAGCATACCCCCTTATTACCGCTAAGAGCGTTACAGCGAAGGTTCGCTCAAAGAGAGCGCCCTTGTGAAATTCCTTTTCAGTCTCCGAGGAATTCGAGCGTCGAGTACTCGAGTGGTACATATAAAAATAGATAGTGTACTGAGGGCGTCGAGCTGCGCCTGTGTGCGTGCACGTGACGCGTGTGCGGGTGCCGCGCGTGTGTGTGGGTGGAATGCGCTGCACGGGTGGTGTAGCGCGACTGAGGATGTTGTGAGAGTTTGTGACGTCATAACTGACTGTTCTTTTTTATTTTTTTTTGGAAAGTTATAAGATTATAAACGCTCCTTGATGGTTTACTTTATGTTCATGTTTAACATAATATGAATATTTGTAAAATAATATAAATTAAATTGAATTTACAAAGGCTGTGTGTTTTTTCTTACCCGTGTAATTAGCAGGACAGATTAATTTGTTTTGCTGTAATCCGCTACTTGGAAAGATTCTGTATGGTACAATATGCAGGAACACTGCCCACATGAAACACCACACACAATTTTCCAACACTTTCTTCGACGCACGTTTCGTCCCGAACCGGGACATCCTCAGGAGATGTTGACTTCACAATGCGAAATCGTAGAGGTCTACGATTAATACGAGTAGAGGTGCTAATTATGGATTTCCGCAAAATAACGCCTGCTTCCATTCAATATCTTACCCTTGTATTAAGTTCTTACTTCTGATTCTGTACAAAGTAATATAATTAATTATAGGTACCAAAATCTTGTTTGTACCAGTAGGTACTCGGAAGCGAAAAAACCTTAAGTAGGTCTGGTAAAGAAATGAATTATTGCACTTTTTATAAGGACAAATTTTCTTTTCGTCTCACAAAACTTTCTGTTTATGTAAATAGAAGGAGTGGATACAAAACATTCTTAAACCACGGACTACGGGATTTCGAAACTTAGTCATTTCTTCAAGCCTTACACTAAAATTTGATTTGACTACTATTTCCTGGTTTCGATTCTAAGATCGGGCAAAAAGTTATTTGATCTTAGACTTAACTGTTACTCCTATAGAGTTTTAGACTTATCTGTAGAGCTTAGAAAAAGTCGACGTTGTGTACATTCCATTTCCATTTGTAGAATGAATTTGCCCGTATATAATATAAAGCCGTGAATCCTATAGGTATTATCACAAGCTTGTTACAATAGTCTTATTAGACGTTATAATGTTGAAAATCAGTAACGCTAGAGCTACCAAAGACACTTGAAAACCTTCAGCAGAACAGGATTCAGCATCGAAATCTATTTTCCCACTATCCTTTGAACGGATCGCAGTACACGCACGCACACAAAAACAATGCTACGTGCCGTCGTCTTGGCAACGGCACGCATGCGCGGCGCCGCCTACCGCCCCCGCGCCGGCTGCCCCCCTGCCCCCCTGCCAGCTGCGAGCGCGCGGACGACGCGAATCTATCCTGTATGATTGGTCATTGAATCGGCTGTACCGCACCGCACGGCAGCGGAAAAAAGCCTGCGACACAGCCTTAATTGACGGCCATCGTTCAATGATTATTGGGGATTTATTGTTCAACGGCCGATTTCAGTAACCTATCTATCCATCTTGTTTGCCCTACTAGTAACATTTCGAAATAAGCTTCGTACAAGTTATGTAAAATATTCATCACTATCAAAATATCAGGGATTGAAATTTTTATCGAAACCGGTGACCAATTTGATAGGACCTATTTTGTAACAGTGATTAATACCTATATATTAGATATTTTCAGGACAAATCAGCAATTTTATCGGCCTAAATAATTAATGTCATATTAACTGAGACAGGACATTAGACCGAAACAAATGTTGCACTCATGAAGATATACTATACACTACTATATTATACTATTAAGTAAGTAAGTATGTATTCCGCGACTCAGGTTCAGGAATATAAAGCTATTCTGTAAAAATGGTTTTAGCACACTGTTTTTAATTTTATCAGGTAGGCACCTACCTATACCCAGTCATTTAGTGAACGCAATAAATTAATTTATTATAGGAACTTAGGTAACTAATAGGTAGATAGTACAGAAGAATTTCCCAGCCGACTACAAGTTTTTAGGTTAAGAATAAAACTAAATATAAATATTAGGTAAGTACCTATATCATATTAGGTAAATTTCTTTGAAGAATTGAGTAAAAAAAATATTTTTATAAGTATCAAAATTTTCGATAGGCTATTTTTAGGATGGAGAAGAGGAAAAAGTACCTATACCTACCTAGAATTTAAATAAAAATAGACCACGAACAAACAGATAAAACGAGCATCAGGTGTACCAATTACCTATAAGGTTAAAAAACTCAGATAATATTCCGATCAAGGTTCTATAAATACTAAAACCCACAATCCAAGGTTACCCATAAATTAAAACTTTTCTCGTATAATTTCACTACATTATCACCATACATAAATGCTCGTACAAAACGTATTGTGTTTTACTCCACTATTCCATAACCGCATTTACAAAACACTGCTAAGTACAATAATGGACTTTTGAACAACACGAGATATCTATAACATAGTACAAGGAGAGCATGGAGAGATGGCAGCCCCGCGAGTGCGAGAAAGACGGCTGCTCACTCACACACGCGCAGCGGGAAAACCTCACGCACACAGCGGCGCGGCACGTCCTCGTAGCTACGCGTCGTAGGAAATGGAATGTAGGTATTGTAGGTACGTCAGTTGCTAACGACTGCACAGTATGATTTCATCCCTCGACTATTATGTGGAAGGGTTCCAGTGATTTCCCATTTACTTGCTCGATAATGGGAAATATTAATTTTAAAGGGCTGAGGGGCTGATTACGAGTATTTGTATTAGCAGGTATAGATAGGTGTGTATTTTGTGGTAGTCGTTACCTTAAATTGAATTGCTGTAGATAGATAGAGAACAGTTTGTACATCGCAAAACGTAAAAGTATAGTAAATTATTTTCCTTCCCATTTAGGTAGACGTATAGGTATATATAGGGACTATGTACCTTTAATAGTAAATAATTGTAATTAATTTGTATATTTAAACCACAAAAATAATAATAAAAACATCTCCAAAACTATTCAGGTATTACACCAATAAAACATAATATTAAAGTAGGTAAATCTGAAATAAATAGACAGTATAAGTAGGGTTCAAAATCTCATCAAAATCGGTATAATAAAATTTCATTACAATTTAACTAATTGATAGGACCTACCTTCATTAATATTTGTATGTTATATGGTAATTGGTATGTAGGTATCATGATCTGCTGACAGTCAAATGTCACTAGGAAACATTGTTCAAGATTGTTCAGTCTGCCTTTAAAGAGTTTAAGGTCATCGCCCTGATACCAAACAAAAAATAACAAGGTTCCTACTTCCAATATTATATTCACCATTATGAAAAGTTTCCTTCACATCACAGAACAGTTTCATTTAGAAGGAAAATAATGACGCTTCCATATACCTCCATCATCGGCGGCTGCGAGACGGCGTTTAACATAAAATAAACACTAAAATGGTATTAAATATCTTACGTCTCCATCGCGCATCCTGCATGAAAACACCTGAAAACTTCCAATTCGAAACCACTAACGCCACCTATCATCGAGTAGCAGGACCTCTCCGCATGAGGTTCGTTTCGAGGCTCATGCAAATGATTAAAAAACCATAAAAATAAATCTCGTTAATAACAAACTTTGATTGAATATTCATACCGAGAGTGATATAACAAGTGGTTACAAGAACCGGGAGCTTTACAAACTGGCGTAGGAAATAAATTCAAATGACCTTGCTTCATTAATGCAGCCACGTCATACATTATACATGAGGTAGGTACATTATCATGGAACGCTGAGGTTTCAACTGTTTTTCACAGCTCTTTAATACTTATAACGATTGCGGGATCCGACTTAAACAGTCTTAACACTCAGTGTTTACTTTTTTAATTGTTTTTTTAATGATATAGTTATGGAGTGTGACGTAACTCGCCTATTTATGTTAAGAGGATTTTTAAATTCAAAGGAGGAACATTTAATATTCGTTTTGTTCTCGCTTCGGATCGAATTAATGTCAGTAGGTATTATTATAAAGGAAAATTTATTAATGATAACACTTTTACAATGTGTTTAAATCGATATTTATTTGATTAGTTAGATAAGTATGACCATAATATCGGTGGTTAATAGATACTTATCTACTTTACATATTGAAGAATCAATGGATTTAAAATCCTAGCTAGATTAGAATATTAGTAATATTATTATTTTCGACAATAGGTTTTTTAATTTTTTTTGCACATCCTGCATAGAATAATAATTATTCACCCATTTTGAATTATCATCCAAATCAAATCAAAAATTTTATTGTTTTACATAGGCCTCACTTACAAGCACTTATAACATGTCAGACTTTACCGCCACATTGGAGTACCGAGAAAAACAGACAAAAAACTTGCACTTACCCTTTTAAATAAATAGACGTTATGTTTTTCTGTATTGCAGACGCAATATAACACTTACCTACTTCCAAGAGTCTTTGTCATCAAAAGTCATTAGGTAAGCATTATAAAAGTCACTAAGCAGTTTAATTGGTCATACTCTTACCTAACTCTTATAAGTTTATCTTTACTTATAAACTAGGTAGGTACCCCTACCCTGTTTTTGGCGAGGCGTTTACAAATTTACAGACTGTAAGTATTTTATCAACCATTCGGTCACATAAACAGTATATGTAGAAATAAAAACATAACCTAATGGTCTACCGACAGTACCGACTCTAACAATAGGTACATAAGGCGACATTTTTGAACCGCAAACGTATTCACAACAACCTATTTTACAACTTATTTCTTGTAAGAAACGGTTCATATTTGAACGTCCCCTTATGCTAGTTAGTGAACACCATAATTACTCCACGTTTCACCCCATAATGACCCTCGGCTAATGGCAATCGGAATGAGGTATTATTTTTTCGGTAATTATTTAATTTTACGCTTGTTTTGTGTAAGTTGGTGTTGTGCGTGGAAAAATGTAATGAGTTTATTCAAACCAAATCAAACAATCTGTTTGTAAATAAAAACAATTTCCGTATTGAAATAAATAATTTTCACGCTAAAAAATTCTACAGAAATAGAAAAAAACTCGCCACAGTTGACTGTTCTGTGTAACGAAATCTAATTTCACATTGGTTATTATCACAAAATCCTAATTAGATTTTCTGCATCCTAGAAAATCGTCTTTGCTAAAGTGTACCTAAGTCGGTGCTTTCTTTGAAAGAAATTTTTCAAAAATTCTGGTTATAAAAAACTTGATTAAAAAACGCGTTTAGTACCAAGGTAGGTATATACTTGCCTAGTAAAAAATTACTTCAAAATATCCGTTACTAAGGTAAGTACCTACTTACCTACCCAACTATCAACCTTACGTTTGACATTTGGTCTCTACTGAGGTATACGCTGCTTAGTCCACGAAACCTACCTATTTGAGTTGTAAAGAAAACTGACTAGTCAAGTGGAGGAAAACATGAAATTGCAACTTAGGTCTTAGACCGAATTATCGTCGTATTGTACCTACAGCATTCGCTACAACAAAGTTTAACAGACATGAAAAACAAAGTGTCACAAAAAGCGTCTATCAAATTTTGTTCTGTAGCACTATATTACTAACGATAAAGTATCTGTTAAAATTTGTTAAAGCAACTGAGATTTAGTTTATTGAAGCGGCATATTTGACGGTTAAGTGTTGATCAAAATTAATCGGATTTCGAATAAAATTATGCACCTTATACCTCCCCTAAGCCTGAATCTCTTTTTCTCTGAGAGGAAGAGACTGGTCGACGCGTGAAATGGTAGGTAGGTATGTAAGTAAACTAATGATAAATGATGACATGTTCTCTGAACAAACCCAACCTAAAGTACTATAGTAATTGTCTGAGTCCTAAATAAGTGTTCGGTGCGCGTCGCCGGCCGCCGCCCGTTCATTTCACGCATGGCGGTGCCAACAAAACGCTGCACGCACTACACTATATCTACCCAACAGAAATATAGATAGGTAGGGTCGATGTGCCGGTTCGCCGGCCACCTTCAGTTCTCGGCCTTTACGCGTACACGATGCCGTAAAATTGAGAAAATATCACTTAGAAATACTATTTCCAAGTAAAATCTTTATCCAGATATTTGAAAATGTTTGCTTTCTAAATGAAAACATTTTTGGTCAGAAAACACCTTCGAGTGATTTTACAGAATTTGTTCATTTTGGAGGCGACGATTAGAGGTAACGCAAACTACAGAAATTAAAAAAAAAATAGTGCCGCGCGTTTCATTCCAAAGTAAACTTTGTGTAGTTATTCTAAATAAATGGTATTAATAAGTATATAATGCACTTCAAAAATAACTTGGTAACATATTCCTAATATAACTTTTGGGATATTTTGTTTAAAACAACAATAATGATGGGGGCCGGGAACTAGCATTAAAATTTTTTCAAAACTTTAGTTTTCGGCCTAGGGGCCGAGAACTGAAATATCAAGTCTTCCACACTTTCATGTCTTTTCTACAAATGGTGAAATATTTTTTCTCACGATTCTTTCTTTTAATAATGTACTTAATGCGAAGACTCACGCCATTAGTTTTCGGCCGTCAGTTTATGTCTTAATCATTATAAATATGGATAAACGGGGAAGACCATTTTGGGGTGGCCGAAAATTAAAAGGTAGATGAAACGGTACTTCAGTTTTCGGCATAAGTTAAAATTGTATGAAAAGCATGGGACCAAAAATTAAATATCACCTTAGATTTCGGTCATTATACGCCAAAGTTATAATTTTTAAAATTTTTTGAGCTATTTTATTTAGATAAATCTCTTAAAGACATTTTGTCCAAAATTTTAAATTTACAGTTTGACGACCGCACCTGGACCCAGGCGAGCCTCCCTGTTAAATACGAGGGGTTGGGCATACGGTCCATCTCGAGCGTGGCTCTTCCGGCTTTCTTGTCTTCTGCTTCGGGCTCAACCACTCTCATCAGTCAGATCCTCAATCTTACAAGTCCGACTGATGTTGTAGTGGAGAGTCTGGCGGAGGCGAGGACAGCCTGGAGTGCTTCCTGTCCTGGTGAGAGTTGTCCTTCAGCTGTGGAATGTCAGAGCCTTTGGGACAGACCACGTGTGTTATTATCACACGCGGGTCTCGTAGCACAGTGTACATCAGCTTCCGAGAAAGCTCGGATTTTGGCAGTCTCGGAAAAAGAGTCTGGTCACTGGCTACACGCTCTGCCATCGCACAGCTTAGGGACGATACTCGACCGGACAGCGCTTCGTGTGGCTGTATGTTTGCGCCTGGGCATTAAGATATGCGAGCCTCATTGCTGCCCTTGTGGCAGACGCGTGGACCAATTCGGTCACCATGGGCTTAGTTGCGTTAGGAGTGCAGGGCGTCTTTATCGACACGGTGCAATCAATGATATAGTCCGTCGTGCTCTGGCCACTGCGTCAATCCCTGCACAATTGGAACCCTCCGGTTTGTTCAGGGATGACGGTAAGAGGCCTGACGGGATGACGATAGTACCGTGGTCAATGGGGCGTGCCTTGGTGTGGGATGCAACTTGCGTTGATACGTTGGCTGCATCCCACTTACCGAGCACATCCCAAAGGGCCGGTTCAGCTGCAGAATCCGCACAAACGCTTAAGCGCCGCAAATACTCAGTCATTTGTAAAGACTACGATTTTGCGGCACTTGCGTTTGAAACGCTGGGCCCATGGTCATCGGATACTAAAAAATTCATCAATATAGTATCCCAAAAATTGGTCCAAGCGTCTGGTGACCCGAGAGCTGGCGCTTATTTAGCTCAACGGCTAAGTTTAGCCATACAAAGAGGAAACAGCGCCAGCGTCTTGGGCACTATGCCCATAAATGATCAGTTGGATGGTGTATATATTTTGTAAATATTATAATTTATTATTTTTAAACTTAATGTACAAGTTATGTTTACCTTTTACCATTATTTTATTTAACATACGATGTATAAAGTTATAAGTAAGTAATTTAAACGTGTGTCCTTAACTATGTCTATTTGTAAAATCACAACCAACTCCCAAAAGAATGGGCCGAATCAACGTTTACAAGCTGATATAAGCTAAAATAATTCTTACTTCTTAGCTATAATGATTTTCAAGCGTTCAAGCGTCCGAAGATCATCAACTCATTTACTACTTGGCAATTGTACCTTTCTTATTTTCTTTCACTTGTCCGATCGATTAATTGAAGTAAAGGCTAACATATAGGCTACTTTTTATCCTGAAAATATCCATGTTTTCCGCGAGGTTTGTGAAAATCCAAAATTCACGCGTGGGAATGAATTCTTCAGGCACAATTACGGAACTGATTCGACTGTTTGGATTGGAGATAGATTGTATTAACACAAAGGCTACATTTTGTTCCCGAAAAATCCATGGTTCACGTGAGATATGTGAAAAACCGCGGGGAAATACTCCTTCACGCCGCAACTACAGAACCGATTTGGTAGAAATATAGCATGGAGTTAGATTATGTTCCGGCTAACACATAGGCTAATTTTTATCCCGGAAAATCCAAGACAAAATTCACGTATGGGAAATACCTACTACTTCACACCGCAACTACTGTACCGACTTGGCTGAAATGTTAAATAAAGTTAGATCGTATTCTGGATTATCATATGGGCTAATTTTTGTCCCGGAAAAATCCATGGTTACCGCGAGATTTGTGGAAAGTCGAAATCACGCCGGAGAAATAGTTCTTCATGCCGCAATTACTGAACTGATTTGGCAGAAATTTGGAATGGAAATAGATTATATCCTAGATAAACACATAGGCGACTTTTAAAGGACTTCAAAAACGGAGGAGGCTTACAATTCGTCCGAATCTTTTTTTTTTATGAATGTTCCCCGATTACTCAAAGACGCCTGAACTGATTTAGAAAATTATTTTTTTGTTTGAAAGGGTATACTTACCAAATGGTCTCATGTTCATCAAGTCAGGATCTGATGATGGGATCCTGAAGAAATTGAGGGAATTCTTTAAGAATTGAGAGAATTTTATAAGCTCACTTGATACGATTTGGGTATTATTTGAAAGAATATGCTTTCCAGGTTGTTATATGGTCATTAGGTCACAATCTGATCGTGGAATCTTGGTGAAATCGAGGGAACTCTTCAAATTTTACAAGTACTTTTGAAAGGATTTGGGTATTTTTAATGGCATTTGCTTGCAGATGCTGACTTAATGGCAATAGTCATGAAGTCAGAATCTGCTGATGGGATCTCGGGGAAATTGATTGAACTCTTCAGTTGCAATAAGCACATTTCCAGCGATTTGGGTATTTTTTACATTGACTTGTGCATTTGCTTCCAGAAAGCAATATTTAAACCGATTTCATAACGGGGGTGGTTCTAAATTCATCAAAATTTAATTTATACGTTAATGCTAGTCTTTTGGAAGTAAATAAATTCAAGTCTGTACTCAATTTAAGCTACAGAGGTGATTTTCAACTAAAAAGTAAAAATAAAATAGAAAATTATTTCAAAAAATCAACTCCAAATGCCACTACAAAGGGTGAAATAATGAAAGTCGGGCAATGTTTCGTAAAATCTTAGTTCTTCGTAATACCTATTCGATGTGCGAAAAACTACGATAATATCATAGACAATCACCCGTTTTCGAATTGGTGTACATTAAAATTATGACTCCAAAAGTCGTTTTTTTTAAGAATTTTCTATTTTTCCCCGGAAGAATCCATGGATCCCGTAAGATTTGCAAAAAAACGGAATTCACGCGGAAGAAATATTTCTTCACTGCCTTGTTTGTGGGTAATGATGTATTTCTGGTTTTTTGTTTATTTTAGTTTATTGTATTATGTTGATTGTCATTTTAATAATATTTGGATATACTATGAAAATAATGATTAAGTTTTTATATCATTTAATATAATTTTAGACTTACCAATTCATTTTAAATCCATCGCAATGCAGTGGCCGAAAACTGAAATACCCCATGCCGAAAACTAAAATTTGTGGCCGAAAACTGAATTTTTAGCTTTTTTCCAGATTAAATTAAAAATAAAAATAATTAATAACTTCCAGCATAAAACAGTTTTTTAAAAATAAAATTGATTATACTGGCTTTCATATAAGATAGTCAGTGCAACTATAATATGTCTGCAACGTTTTTTTCTGATGTCCTGAAGTTGATAGGAGCACTAAAAGGCCGAAAACCGGCACATCGACCCTACCTACTGCAAATATGTACCTTGGTGTATGTAAGCAGGAATTTCGTTTCAGCTGACGGACGTCCACTGTTGGACAAAGGCCTCCTGCAATGCTTTCCAGCCCGCACGGTCCTGCGCCATTTGTCAGCAGGAATGATCTGGTGGTTTAGATATTTGCCTCCCAATGGGAGTAGGTATAGGGTTCGAATCCATGGCACGCGTTTCTGATATTGTTGGAATTATGCAAGGAAAACTTCTGAGCACGATTGTGTCAGTAGGTAATACTCTCAAGACTGTGTAAACTTATTTGGTAAACTTGAAGCCTGGCTACCCTGGAGTCATCGGTGTCAGTAAATGTTGTTGGAACTTTCGATTCTAATGTCGATTTCATTTCGCTACTTATAGGTACGTATTCGGGGAGTAACTGAAAACGTGTAACTCTGTGCCACGTTGTAAGAAACTTTGTACCTACATATTAGCAGAGAGTAAAAGTACAATAACTGCAGTATCATACATAAGTGGCGAGTTCGCGAGATATGAATATGTTTTATATTAGGAGCTGTCCAAACCGAAAACAATGGCTGGCCGCTGTTATCTGGCGGATGTTATTTCACGTAGCGCTGCGCAAATACGACCAATTACGTACGTACTACGTACCACTACGTACGTACCGACCCGACAGCCGGTCCGTATGTGTGCATGAATACCCGCTCCATATATGTCTACATACTTACTTATTTACCTATAACCTACCTACGTACCTACACATACATTTTTTATAACGAGACGTACCAAGCCAAAAAGTAAAATACTTGCAGCTAATGCGTCCCAATGATTTTGCACTGCAATGTCATACTGCGCACTGCACTGCATTCTAAATCATGACGTCTTGTTATATCTCAATGTGGGCTTCAACTCGAAAGACGTCGAAAATAACAAACTTAAACCAAGTTGAAGCCCGTAAGGCGACGCCGGAGAGCGCAAAAGAAGGTCTGTTTCGTCGTTTTATTGCCCCATGTGCAGGGAGATATTGCAACCAGTGTAGTAGCAAATACGCATACTGTAAATATTTTTATGACCAAAAAAAATCAGGCTCCAACCTAAAATATTTTGTTAGACGACACCAAAATATTTTGCCGTGAACTCGAACCACCGAAAATTTTGAATATTTAGCATATAAATACTCGCACAAAGTATGATAATAATATTTGTAGGTAGCTGGGGATCCATCCACTATGAAATATCTGCTCTCGCTATATTCAGTACAGGTTATACGAGAGGTCATTCTGTCTGTCGCACAGAGTAATGAATTACGCAAGCTTTCCAGATCTCACAGTTTAAATACACCATCATCATGTTATCTTCTGATTAGTAACTACCTACCTCATTTATCTAATAGGTAATAAGCATACTTAAATACAGATCGAGAAATTCCTATTTGAGTTGCAAATATTGTGTGTTTCATGTAAAGGCTGGAGCAGAAAACTGACATTGTTTCGCTCAGGAGATGTTGACTTCACAAATCACAATGACGCGTAATCGTTGACTTTACGATTTCCCACTGTGACGTCCATATCTCCTGAAGATGTCCCGGTGTCGGGACGAAACGTACATCGAAATAGTGCTCGAAGAATGTGCAGTGTGTAGTGTATCATGTGGGCGGTGTTCCTGCATAGTAGCGGATTATAGCAAAACAAATTAATCTATCCTGCTAATTATATTTCCGTAAATTAACGCCTGCTTCCATTCAAATGTTTCTTTGTTTCTAAGTAGGTATGTCTCATGGAAGTTTCTGACCAGCGCTGGAAAAAAATAGGCTGAGATTATTGTACGCTTACGAGTATACGAAATTAATAAACACACGCGAAGTTTATCCCGCTATCCTGCTCTATGCCCAGCCGGGTATGATTCGAGGCAGCTTACCGCGCCACCTGTCGCCTTTCCCAGGGAATTCATAATTCCCGGATTGGGCGCGCTTAATTGTATTCACCGACACCCGGATTTACCGACATCGCTATATACCGGCACGTAGATATCACTCATATTCCGAAAGCCGACTATTTGGTGGAGTTAAAACCCGTATAATTGTTTATACGTTCGGCATAATTGGACTTTACTGATTGTGATAATGCCAGTGAGAGTTAGCACATTGTCTGTTCTTTTATCTTTCGGCAGAAGGGTAAATCCCGAGTATGCATCAGCTATGTATGGTTGTGGAAACTAAATATCACTTGAAGGAGAACTTCGTGAAAAATGCAAGTCTGAGATTTCAACACATTTTCAACTGTCTGAATCACACCAACCTGATGTACTTTTGTGGGTATATAGCCAAAGCTTTCTCGTACTGAAAGGAGGGACATGCCCAGATGTAGGATATAAACTTTAAAAATGGTCAGAATAAACCGGAACCACTGAGTCACTCAAGAAAAAAATTAATAAAATTGTCACACTCGGCGAGATTTGAACCCGCGTCTCCGAGCTTTCGGGACTGACTACTCTACCAATTTAAGCAGGCAACGAGTACTTCAGATTCAAAACCCGAAAATTCCTATACGTATCACTATAATCAGTCCGGCAAAAGCAGAAGTTTGACTGTGTGTGTGTGTGTGTGTGTGTGTGTGTGTGTGTGTGTGTGTGTGTGTGTGTGTGTGTGTGAATGCGCAAATTGTTAAAATACTCATATTCTAAGTATAGGGGTTAAGATAACAAGATAATTTGAAGTAAAAATTGTGACGTGACGCATAAATATTTTTGTGTTAATTTCGATAGAATCCAATCTTGATCGTAATCTACAGTTTTAACAGGTGGGAATCGAACCTATCATTTTCCAGATGTAAGTATACGCCCCAACAATTATCTACTAAATCCTCATTTTATTTCAAATTTCGGCTCATAGGCACCTCAACCTCATATTATACTTTGTCAACACACGGATAACATGTGTGTGTTAGTGTGCGTGCAGGAGGCGGTTATTGCGGTTCATTTCACGGTGAGTGCGCTTGCGCCGCCGCTGGGAACGCGGTGCCGTGTGGGCGCGCTCCTGTCACCTCGACTTTACACTGTAGCTAAGTTTAGTGTTGTACATAGAAACTGTTTACTTTGCGGTTGCTCTGGAAACAATGACCGCTTTGTTGTTAGGTAAATGCGCACTATCCTTACAACACACCTTTTAGGTAAAGCTATAATAATGGAGTGTCACTACACAAACATAAATTTGCATAAATTACTAGTTAAAAAATGGTAAGCTAAACCAGCTCTAAGATTTTTTTTTAAATAAATTTATTTATTTACTTTAAGTTACAAAGTATTTTATTAATTGGTGGGAATTTTGCAAAATACCTTTCTTATCGTGACGTGTGAATGAATAAGTCACGACTTTCCTTTTAACAGGTATTATTATAGACATTACCTACTCAAAAAAATGTTTTTACTTAGCCTATAGTATTCGAACCAGGATCCAAAATAGGTAGTTCATTTTACATTGTACCTACTTGACTGCGATCTCATCTGATGGTAAGTGATGATGCAGCCGAAGTTGTTATCGTAATAACTTAGAAGAGATTATTAAACTCACCCCTAACGGTTCCTTATACACATCATCGCGTTGGAACGCTACATCGCTTGGCGATGTGTCTTTGCTGACGACTGAAGCTGATGACTGACCAGAAATAAGCCAATCTAGAAATATAAAAATTCTAAAGAGTCCCTGTGTCGATAATAATTGAACCCGCTACCTCCTCAAATCCGAGCACCCGCTACTGTGCCTGCTTTGTGCTGTGTGAGGTTGTATTTGTGGCTTTCATAAGGGTTTGCATTCCAAGACTCCACAGGAAAGGTTCCTAGGTATTTGAGGCGTTGTGCAATTAATCTGAGGTACAGATACCAAGTCCTCCTTGTAATGTGTTACAACATTGAAGAAAACAACTTTTACGTAAACACGGTTGTCCTTGCGTCCCCGCAGCACCGGCTACCTACAAATTGACTCTATTACTTGCCTATTTTATTTATGCCTACTTACCCAGCGCACACGTAAGACTATGGAGAATAAAATCGCTTCGAGCATACTAGCAAAATTTGAAGAGTTCCCTCGATTTTACCAAGATCCCATCATCAGATCCCGACCTGATTACCATAATACAACCTGGAAAAAATTACTCTTCTAAACAATACCCAAATCACTTCAAGTGTGCTTATAAAATTTGAAGAGTTCCCTCGATTTCTCCAGGATCCCATCATCAGATCCTGATTTGGTGACAATGGGACCATCTGTGAACTATATACCCTTTCAAACAAAAAAAAGAATTTTCTACATTGGTCCACGCATCATCGAGTAATCGGGGAACATACATAAAAAAAAAATAAAGATTCCGACGAATTGAGAACCTCCTCCTTTTTTTTTGAAGTCGGTTAAAAAGACGAATCGAAAATGAAGACTTACTCCTAAGTGGTCAATATGCGAAACAACACAAAAGCTTTTTTCCGGCATGCCGCGTGACTTACAGGCTACGAGTAAGTGCATATGGACTTTATTACTAAGTTTTTTACCCTCTTTCCATCAAAATAGTTTTTTGCTAAGATCCCAATATTAAAATACTGTCTCATGCAGCGGTTTTGTCTTAAGTTTGCACCGCTCGCTGTACCGTGTTCCTGTATCAGCGCGACATGATTTACGGCGAGTAAGCAGCCTCCATTTATCTTTGTTACACCTCAGCGAGATAATCTGGTATTTATAGCTGCACTGTATGATTAGGCGCAGCTCACAACTATTCTGTGAGCCTGCGTTTGTGATTCGACAGCGTGAGTTTCTGATCCATCAAACCCACGCTCTGATGCGCTTAATTCACATTAAAAAAACTTTGATAACGTTTAATAAATTGATGAACACCAGCAGCACTCATGAAAAATAGTAACGTTCCGCGTACCGTTTCGCGTAACGTTCCGCGTAACGTTCCACCTGAGCCTGTGCGTGCAAGCGAGAGCACGCAACAAGCGATAGAGAGGCACGATAAAAATTACATAAAATAATGATTATGATTATGACTCTGTTTATGATTATGATTATGATTACGATTACGATGACGATTATGGTTATGATTATGATTATCATAATGATTATGATTATGACGTTATCACGTTATAAGTCTAAATCGTTATCACGTAAGTCGTCCGTAAACCGACTTTACAGACAACCAATTTTTTTTTTGATGGCGGTGATCAAGAAAAGTCTCCTAAAATTACCTCCTACTTGCACGCTTTGGCATAGTTTGAGCCCTTCTGTCATTTGTTAGAGTAAGTAACACATATCGATCAACCATGAGAAGGGTGTCACGCAAGTCGCAATCACAGACCAGTTAGTGCTTGGTGCTCGCAACTCGCTAACTTCTGCGGTCTCCGAATACCCTGATCAACTACGCGCAGGCTGAGAAGGAGAAGAACTTCCTCTCAAACAGACTCCAGGATCAGAAATGCAGACGTTAAGGGGATTGATTGAATTTATTTTTGTCTTTCTCACTCTCACGGAGATTTGGTAGGTGCGACATGCAGCGTCGCGGAAGAATATAGCAGAAAAACGACGTTTTACCTAATTACTCAAAAACTAAGCTGTTTATCAAAAATCCGTTCTAAGCGTTTTAGGATATTATTATTACCGATACATTAAAACAAAAATTACAATTACATCCATTGTAGTTTCCGATAAAATATAGAAAAACTGAGATTTTGGAGCAACTTTTGGGAGAACATTCTATCGAGAAAATTTTATCCAATCGTGTTTCTGCTTCTTAGCGATTTTAGATTAAAGACCCAAAATACATGACGTGTAAATTTGAAAGTAATTTTCTTTATAGTTTTTGCATAAAACTTCATTCAAAATCACCTAAATACGGCTTGTAGGCCGTTAAGTATAAAAGTAGTTTTTCTCCAGACAGCCATCAGACGTCAACCCTAGTTGGCTCCTCACTAAGGTCAAAAGATCATCGTTCTGTACTTCCGCGATACATCGCAGGGGTAATAGGTCCTTACTCCATGAGGTAATAATCTATCTGTGGACAAAACCTGACTAGACTAGTCAGACCTGACTTGAACCACATAAAGACGAACCACACGTTTTTCGTTCTAAAAAAGAATGGACCAGCGTATCGCTCTGACTTGAATCATCTTATAACATCAAAATGAATTTCAAAATATCAATATTTCACATAGGTACTTATAAAAGGATAGTCATACCACTTGAATGAAGCTTCCATAGAGTTAAAATATAGGTACGTAGTAGGTACCTATATAATAACTCTATGGAAGCTTCGATATCGAGTCTACATGTTATTGAATAGCCCTGAATCTAAGAGCTATGGACGACCGCGCCGCTTTGTCCGGACGAATGAAGGTGGTTGTTACAGATGCATTTGTTAACAATCATTATATATGTATACGAAGGCATTGTTTTTATAGATATTAACTAGCTGTTATGCACGACTTTGATTTTTTTACCAAACTACGGGGAATGTTACGGAATATGAAGAAACGTAGAATTATTTATACCTGTATTTGAAATCAAATTTTAATCAAATAACCGCCGTAATTAATAAGTAAACTATCCTTTCTTTATTGGTCCTATCGGAAATAGAAATTTGACATTGGCTCTACAAATTTGGATAATGTCATATTATATTTGGTCATTTATTTTGGCCAAACCGATGGACGAATAAGCTTTATTTGGGTGATTTATTATTCAAATTGTAAATATTTTTGGGTTCGAATAAATTATGAAAATAGGTATTGCAGCTATTTCCAACTCATAAACATGTCTGTCACTTTTAAATTTTCCAACACGACGGAAGATATTATTGTGGTACGGATCTACTTGGAGGATCACGCCTCAAAGTAGGCAGGAAGAATTTTGTGATAAATCTCAAGATTTCAACAAAATTCTAATCAAAGTAAAGCATTAACCTAGTGACAAATGTAGGGCAAAACTTAAAAGAGCCATAAAACAAAGTTCACTGCAGCCGAATGCATACAAACAGACATTAATGCAAATGCATGTAAATGTATGTATCTCTGCATCGGGCCACTTCCTTCCGCCGCTAACTATGCGTGCGCCTGACGTGTGACGTAGGCGACCAACGGCCAACGACCAACGACCATCATACGAGGTCCTACGCACCTTGCCCAACTTCCTTCTACTAAAATGTTGGGTTGACCTCTGACCAGAATTTAAATTGAGTAGGTGCGTCCGTTTCGATTTTATATCAAGTTGAGCTTTACGCCGAATAGTATCCAAGAGTCTTTTTTTTATATAGACAGAAAATGCCTAACGCATACCCCTCCGTCAGGGGAAACGGATGGGTTATGTAGGGCTTGCACCCACTAAAAACTGTCTGTTTCCACGGCGGACCTGCTGGCGGGAGTACGGGATTCACTGTCGTATTCACCGCGCTCCCGCCAGTTTACAATAGCTTTGCTTAAAAATATTTTTTTTTTATGTCTATGACATACTATTAACGATTAGTCTGCAGTTTGTTAAAACATCTATTTTTTTTATTTACATTTAATAATATTAGGAAACCCAGTATGTGACTACTTGATAAGGTACAATATAAAGCATTTCAGAAATTAGATTCGCACCAAGAATATCAGGGAAGATACATTTATAAACACTCAGCTTTGAGAAAAACGAAACATAGAGTAGGTAATTCACATTCTAATTCAAATTATTTATTTCATTTAGGATCATTTTACAAGCACTTTATGAATTGTCGTGAGTGTGTGCAAGGGTTTAAACTCAGGTATATCGATCAAGTTACTGGCGAAGATTGCACTCAGATAGGTATTTATTTCATACTAATACCTAATTAACACTCATTTAACACTAGTAAAATAGTACCTATAGGACCTAAGAATGTTCCCATCCAGTTTACACAGTAGCGAAGCCGTTTTTCCGTACGAAGCCTGTCTGGTTATCATTACGACAGCTTCTGGGCTATAAATAATCAGTAATAGATGGTTTAGAGGTAGCCGGCCAGAATGTATTGCTAAACGACTAAATGGCTAGGCTTGGCGCAAATGCCTGTACCGCGCTCGATTAGGGACGTTTTACGCGGTAACTACTTGAAGATTTATTGGACTATCGATAATAATATAATCTCAACATCATCATCATCATCATCATCATCTCAGCCTGCGGACGTCCACTGTTGGACATAGGCCTTCCCAAGCGCGCGCCACCACACCCTGTCCTCAGCCTTCCTCATCCAGCCGCTTCCCGCCACCCGCTTTATATCATCAGTCCAACGAGCTGGGGGTCGTCCTACACTACGCTTACTCGTACGCGGTCTCCACTCAAGGACTTTGCGGCTCCAACGGCCATCGCCCCTGCGACAAGCGTGACCTGCCCACTGCCACTTTAGCTTGCTAATGGCTCGGGCTATATCGGTGACTTTGGTTCTCCTGCGGATCTCCTCATTTCTGATTTTATCCTTCAGGGAAACTCCTAACATAGCCCTCTCCATAGCACGCTGGGCGACTTTAAATTTGTGTATCAGGCCGTTTGTCAGTGTCCACGTCTCAGCGCCATAGGTGAGGACAGGCAGGACGCACTGGTTGAATACCTTTGTTTTCAGGCATTGAGGGATTGACGAAGAAAAGACCTGGCTGAGTTTCCCAAAAGCCGCCCAGCCCAGCCGTATTCTTCTGTTGGCTTCTTCATCGAAGTTGTTTCTTCCTAATTGAATGATCTGACCAAGGTAGTTGTACTGAGAAACAATTTCGATGCCAACATTATCGACTAACACCGGCCTCGAGATGACGTGTTGATTAAACATAACTTTAGTTTTGTCAACATTCATCCCGAGGCCGACCCGTCTGGAAGAACGACTAAGGCTGTTAAGCATATCCTCAAGGTCTTGGGGAGTTTCCGCCAAGATAACCACGTCGTCAGCGAACCGTAGATGTGAGATGTATTCGCCATTGATATTAAGACCACGCCCTTTCCAGTCCAGTGTTTTGAAGAGGTCCTCTAGTGCACTGTTAAACAGCTTTGGGGATATTACATCCCCCTGTCTAACACCTCTGCGCAAATCGATAGCATTTGTGCGCTGGGACTGTACTTGGACGGTCATTGACGCGGAGTTGTAAATACATCTCAGCACCTCGATATACCGCCAATCGACCTGACACCTCTGCAGAGACTCTAGAACAGCCCAAGTTTCGATGGAGTCGAAGGCTTTCTCGTAGTCCACAAATCCAAGGCACAGTGGCAGATTATACTCTTCGGTCTTCTGTATAATCTGCCTCAAGGTGTGGATGTGGTCCACGGTGCTGTAGCCTTTTCGAAACCCGGCCTGCTCAGGAGGTTGAAACTCGTCAAGTCTTCGGGTAAGGCGATTTGTAAGGACCCTCGAAAACAACTTATAGACATGACTCAACAGTGAAATCGGCCTATAGTCTAATCTAATCTCAACATGGTACCATTATATTATCAGCAGCGATAGCCCAATGGATCAGAAATCTGCTTTACATCCAAAAATCGAGTCCCCGAACCGTGTCTCTGAGTTTTCGGAATCAGGCGCATTTGAAACTAATTAATATTCCTTTTCCCTAAAAATTGATAAAAATATGTATTTTGATTTGTATATGTACCTACTCGTATACTGAAAACATAATCACGTCATATAATATCACCACAAATGGCTGTTGGAAATACCATTATTAGTTGTTGCTTTCTTTATACAAATAATTTCCTAAATACTCTATAAATACGGGAGATTTAGCGTGAAAAAAATCATAAGGTTTATAGCGTAGCGTGCCACGAGGTGTATTTAGACGATAACATTAACAAGCTGTGTTACATGGTAAATATGTAAAGGTTCTGACACACTGGCCACGCGATCCCAACGTCCTTCTTTTTTTCAAGAGTACAACTTAGAGAGAATATACTGTGCAGCCGTAGGCATTTAATATATTGCGAATCTATGCTTGGTATAGGTTACTAAATTGATCACGGAACGTATCGACAATTCTTATAAATTTTCATAATGTCATAATATGTCACAAGCCGGTTGGTCCGTGGAAAAGGCTTTTTCACCTACGTCTGTCCGTAAATCCTCATTTCCATTTCTTGTACGATGATATCTATCTTATTTTCGGTCTCTCCTACTTTTAAACCTCTATTGAGTTTGCCATGCAATCAACTCATTATTATCCATGCTATTTTCTGTCTCACAGATTTTGAACATATCATCAAGCATTTATTTTATGCATTTTACTGACATGTTAAATGTTACTTACCAGTCAACTGATGCCATAAATTAAATATTTAATTCAGAAGTTAATGTCCACAATAGGAGCTATACAATTACGACGTTGTCGGCACGGGTTCAATCTATCAGTGGCATTATCAAGTCGCGACCTCCACCGAAACTGTGAACAATTAAAACATGCATGTTCTTTGTACAGGAGTCACTTCGCGTGTTGACTCGGAGTCAGTAAATAAATTCCTTTTATGAAGTGAAATCATCTAATTGCATAATGCGGTGTTATGCTTGGCCTTCGGAAATAAATAGAATATATGTACGCAGATTGATAATTATCATTACAACCTACCAACATTTTTTTTTAATGAAAAAGACCCTTGGAAGTAAGTGTATTTGATATAATTTTGAAAAAGAGCAAGTTTCTTATCCGTTCTTCTGAGTTCAAAACTGATTTCGAACGTAGCGGTAGAGTTTGACATTTTACAAGTTTAGGCCCTTAATAAAGAATGAACATTTCGATTTTGATTCGTTCTTAAGTCACATTATACCATGTGATTTTGTCGGCTACAGTGCCCTTAAAATCGAAAGACAATAGGTATTAAAAATAACTGCAGTTACTGCTTCACAGTAATAACTGCAGTTACTGTTTCACGGTAAGTACAGTGAAGTGAGGTAGTATACTGCGTAATTTATTTTAACGATTTGTAATGAATATATCCCTAAAAGGTAGGAAAGAAGTCTGTTATTACAAAGGATTACTTAACATTTTTTACGTTCGCCCTAAAAAGTAAAAACTATTAAACTACACATCGTTATACGAAGGTGGCAGCCGTCACGCGCCGTAATTACGTGTTTCCTTCTTTGCTAAGTTTTCCCTTCATTTACCAAGTCAAGCCAGTTTTCCACTGTTGAAGAAACGAAGGCTATAAAAGTGCTATTATTGTAGTACCTATTAGCTTTCGCAAGTGACTTTATTTAAGTGAATACTGCAGGAAGTTATATAGGTATAAGCTTTTTATGGAAGAGAGTGGCCAGGCGAATAAGACATTGGGTTATAATTGATAGGTATCTAAACTGCGTTTTTCGGATTCATTGTTTCCTAGCAAAATCAAACGATCAAATCTTAAGGGTTTAAGAAGGCCGAATGACAGTTTACAGGGGGACGGAGCAGCCGCGTTCACAGTGATTTACTTTACATGATTGTTAGAAGGCCTAAAAATAAAACTGTCAATCAAAGTTGTTGTACTTTTTTTGTGTGCAAGAATTAATTAAATAGCTTGTGCTATTTTACAGACAATTTTCAAAGTATGACAAAATTAGATGCTTTTTGGGAATTTTTTTCTGAAACAGGGTATGAGAAAATTCATTTTCTTGTCAATACAGATTGTTCATAAAACCCTAATTTTCCGTTACATATTTTTTCTGTAAGGATTCGATGATCAGTTCTTTAAACAAAATGCCTTAAACTACGTAAAAAAGAGCCAGTTTGCCAGCTCTTAAAGTCAGTCATGCCCAGTAACTTCATCGGGTGCAGTGCCATTCAAACTGAAGAACAATAACGCTTCCATTCGTCGCCGTCGTCATTTCAGCCGATGGACGTCCAACGTCCATCGGTCCTGCGAGCTATGTGCCCCGCCCCACTTCAGCTTTGCTTCCATTAATTGCACGAAATACCTCGTATGAACAGTCAATAATCTACCGCCAGCTTTGTAAAGCAGCTTCACACCGAGAAGAACTGGCAAGAAACTCGGCACTTGCTCTTTTTAATATAGGTTTCATAGGTACCTATGTAGCTGACATAACAAAAGTTTTTGGAAGATTGGTGTGGTATAGCTACTCTAATTGTCATGATTGGCAGATTGATGAGTAGTTTATTGATACGAAAAGCTGACGTTAAGATCAATGACGTCACAGTACACAACTATCAGTGACAGTTAGTCCGTTTGTCCGTCGGTTACGGCAGCCCGCGGCTCCGTCGCACAACTCAGGGGGCGCTCTTATAAATATGCATGAGCAACGAAACCTCCATATGCCGACGGTGTGGCATTTTTCTTCGTGGGAAATCGGTTTTTGAGTTATTGACACTGGTGTTAGTCAAGATACATAGATGAACGTTAAGGTTTAACGGCTAACGGGTTTAAGCTTGTAAGAATGTTGGGAATCCGATGAAATCTTAAACTCGCATTGCTTTATATTCCGCTTGGTTGCCGCGATTAGATTTTGTAATAGTACTTATTAGTTAATAATATTTTTTAAATCCTTTCTTAGAAGCCACGGTTGTACTATCTATGTGTATACCACATTTCCAAACAATTAATTCAATTATTTGTTCTATGCATTAAAAGATCAGATGGTTATGTTTTCCTATTATACATACGTACCTACAAATTTAATAAGAGCGAGCTAGTATGATTTAATCTAGACTTTATAATGTTTTCTTTGTCTTTATAAAAAGCTACCTTTCTATAACCCGTACAAGTTTTATATCTTTAGATAAAAATAAAATCAATGTAATCGTTAAGTAACATCTTGTTTTTACCCTTTTACAATAGTTACGTTGTATCTTTGCTTGTGTAAATCATCGGTCACGGTCGGTACAGACGTCTTGTCGCGAGTACGTTTAGTGCTTTACGTGTGACCGTTTCAAAGATAACAGATATCGTGTTGGTCAATCAAAACTGCGGTCATAATTAACTAAGTAAGTACTTACTTAAGTACTAGCTTTTGTTCGGAAACTTACGGGCTTGAAATATTTACTTAGTTGTTTTTAATAACTTGTGTGAAATCTCTGTACGTAGTCTTCTTCGATAGTAAGTAATATTGTTTCGTGCGAGTTTGATGATTAACTAATTGTATGGATTTCATCGCTCTTGGCGTCTTACTAATCTATGGTAGAAACGTGAATATGGTAAGTACATGTTCGAATTCCTGGGTAGATATATCCATATTATGTAGTAATAATATAAAGCTGGTGAAGAGTTTCTTTCTTTGCTTGTTTGAACGATGCTAACTTCAGACACTATACTGATACGAATTTAATAATTACTTTTGTGTCGTATATTCCATTTATCGAGGAAGGCTAAAGGCTTATATAATATCAAAGCTATGACGAATAGGAGCAGTAATGAAAAATGTTGTAAAAACGCGTAAAATTGTTCCTTCTGAAGAGTTTCTGCGTAGGTAAACGGTTAAAGTTAAGCAAAAATATATTACGAAATTATTTTTCTCTGAAAGTTCTAAAAAAAAGTCTGCGACACCTGTTGTCGTCTACCTTTTAAGGTTGATATAATATAAACACCGAAATTCATGCAAAAGCTAAGTAGTACTTATTCGAATAAAATCTTTGACTGTTTCGTCATTTACCATCAAAAGAAAGACTTATTCAATCAAGCACGTTAGATTGGGAACTCGTACTTAGTAGATTAAATTTACTTATTTTAAAAAAAAATAAAGAAATCTTATCAGTCAAACCCTTTTCTTATCAACCCAAACATTCCGTGAAACATCAAACAATCGTGAAGAATCCCAGCATTAGTTATTCATACGCTACAGTATGAGGAATAAATTAGCTTGCATTAAGTAGCTATAGCTGGCCCATGTTGGCTTGTTTGCTCATTGTAATGCTTACTACAAATTATGTAATATTATACTATGTTAATAATATACCTGTTACGGTAGGATTAGGTCATTGGCATTCCAAAACAATTGGTCTATGAGTGTTCGGGTAAATACCTTCTTTTGAATCTACGTATGCAAGTGGTTTTTATTTGAATGATTACGTACCTACTCTTGGCTTGTACAATAATCATTAATTTATTTAACAAATTAGAGTTCTTTAGATAAAGACATAATTTATTTAACAAATTAGTTCCTTAGATATCGATAGGTAGGTAGGTACTTTAAACATTTTTAAGGGTTTTTGTACCTTCTGAAAGTGGTTTTACAATAAATAAATTTGTTTTAACTTAAGTTTACTATTTAGTTAAATTTATTGGTTTACTTACATTTATTGGTGTTCTTAATTTTAAATTTCGTTAAATTTACTTAAATTTACTTTGGTGTACTTACACCAAAAAGTACGTTCGTTCGTTCGTTCGTACGTGTATTTCAGCTTCATAACGCCATCTAGCGGCGAATAGCACAACTTTGTTTTAATTAATTTTCCAGAATTATTGTAATCGAGGGATTAGATTTGTTTTGCAAAAGAATAAAATCAAATTAAAAAAAGAAACATTTAGCATAGGTTTACGGGCTTCATAAACCTCGGCTACCGACTCAACCCCGAGTTGTTCGAAGAAAATTTAAATAATTAGATTCGATACATTTTTGACATTTCTTGAGTTTAAATCAGTGTGTGTGTTTCGAACAACTGAGAGTAAGACTTAGAATAAAGTCTTTGAAAATTGTGTTTAGGACATTAATTACCTATTTAATTTTTATTTTACTTAGTCTCAACCCCTTTAATATCCCCTTGCTCGGCATGGGTTTATAAAGTGTGCATACACTAAACTGGAAAATATTAAGTACATAATTAAGTAGGTACATTTAATTCTTAAAACACGGAATGTTGAAGAAAAAATTACTACACTATAAAAAAAAGGATTAGGTATTTTATAATGTTCTTTTCAACTGGTTTAACCCACAGATAATTATGATTCCCGCAGCAAAAATAATATTTTATTAAAAGATAAAAACCCGTGTGGCAGAAAATGTTCCGGATAATAAACCGTGGAGGATGCGGCGCAGCGTTTAGTGGAAATAAAACAAAAATATGTAAACCGTAGCCGATGTGCCCGGCAGGCTCGGCACCTGACGCGACACTAAATATAATAAATATCTTCTATATATACTATAATATTATTATTGTCCCCTTATATTATCAACTAGGTTTAGCATTGTGGCGTTGTCTAATTAATTTTTTTTAAACCACGAATACCATGATTTTTCCGGCATAAAAAGTATTATACCATTCCAAATTTCAATCGAACTTGAAGAAACAAAAATACAAATTTTACATTATTATGACAATGACATTGTAACATTCTTACTAATAAAAAAGATCCCGACGAATTGAGAACCTCCTCCTTTTTTTGAAGTCGGTTAAAAAGTAGTGATTTTGGTCTTGCGGTTTAGATATCAGTTTGCGGTTAAAGGTACCTACGAGGTGGAAGAATTTTCCATGTTTGCGTTGAAGGAAAGCAGTAAGGAAAACCTGTTCAGATTTCAAAACACCTTTGACTCTACCTTGAAAAATTTTAACCTTTGTTGTTTCGTGATTGAGGACCGCACGCTTTAATATTCAGATACCTATATTATTGAAACGATATTCATATGTGATTCTGACACTTATCTTTAAATTTCCGACAATGAGTAAATAAGCTTTTTCTATGTTACAAGCGCAGTCCCAAACTAGACCTATGTTATCAATGTTATCAATGTTCTCCATCAAAAAAACATTTATTCTTTCAGGCATTTAAGAAATGTCAAATTCCACCGCCACGTTCGGAAAGCAGTATTGCATCGAGAGAAGAACGTATAAGAAACTCGGCACCAGCTATAATTGTAAAAATAATAATTGCGTTTAAAATTTAGATTAAAAAAATATATTAAAACAGCATCTTGTGAGCAAACGGAATATTACACTCACTTCCCTGAGTCTTTGTCATTTAAATATTCATTGATTGTATATTAATTTCCCTTACTTAAAATAATCTTTTTGACAGCATTTTTAATATCAATTTTATTATTTAAGAGAAGTATAATTCGTTTCAACCGACGGACATCCTTTTCTAATGATTTTTAATGTACACGGCGCCACTGGTATTCGGAATTGAGTTTTAAGTAGGTACCGAAAGTAAAATAAATAAAATTACAATACATTACATTCGTCAATAAAGTTAATAAAAATAACGCTATGTCAATGATCGAAAACAAAGTAACGCAAGCAGCACGTAAACAAACAAAAAGTACCACATCATCAGCCCATTACGTCTATCTGTAGTTAATAACTCTAATAACGCATATGATAGCTCTAATTATTTTTTTACCGACTTCTAAAATAGGCAGTTAGGGCACAAAAACGTACCGTCCCACATCGAAGGCACCCGATATAGGTATCTGCTCGCACGAATAAATTTGCATATATTTCATAACCAGTGAACAGGGGAATAAAATTAGACGCACATGGGTCGGTTTTTTAAAACCGTTGTTTTTACTTTTTTCCCCCTATTTCGCTTTCCAACGGCCGCGGCCTTTTCTCACAGTGGGAAATTTGGACTTTTTATTTAATAAATTTATTTTTACTCACTGATTTCAAACGCCAGACTTAATTCGACTAGACTTTATGGTTATTTTACCAATGGCCGATTTTAAAATGATTTTTTATTTTCCGTTGTAATTTAAATTAGTGAAACATGGCTCTATAATACTTCAGTTAACACACACATCACATTTAAAAAAAAGTATGATACCTACATAATGTTGTGTATTTGTACACTTGTTTTGTCATTAATAACAATGTAATTCCTACCTATATATTATTATTTTTGCGATCTTATCAATGTCGATTGAGTAAATTTTCTTGATTTCATTATAGTAGTTTATGTAACGGTTACATAATGGGGGGTATTAAAATACGAGTGTGAGTTTAAAAAACGAGCCGCAGGCGAGTTTTTTAATAGTATCACACGAGTGTTTTAATACCTAATTATGTAGAGTTTCATACACTACTTTATCTACGCTCATATTATTATCATAAATCCAAATCATAAAATCTTGCTAACTTTTGTCGTAAATCATTGCAACTACTAAGATGTCAGGTGGAGTGAAATTTTCTTTAGTAGGTAAAATTCACTACTAGACATTTTTCAGCGCAAAGTTTTGACTAAGTAACAAAAAAAATTAGTTGTCTGTAAAGTCGGTTTACGGACGATAGATTTACGAGATAACGTCATAATCGTAATCGTTATCGTAATCGTAATCGTAATCGTAGTCGTAATCGTAATCGTAATCGTAATCATAATCATAATCACAGGCCCAGGTGGAACGTTACGCGGAACGTTAGACATTGTGTTGTTGTCTATGGTCAATCATGGCCCATCTATACTCTCGTCAATGACTACCAACTATATGTTGTCTGTGGATTCACTTAAAAAAATATTACATAAAAAATATTACCTACCCCAGATAATAATTGTAACCGTTAACCGTTGTATTGCCGATAGCGGTACTGTAATCAATTCCTTCAAAACCCCAGATACAAATACAGGAGTCCAGAGCCGTGTATCGTTATGGATATTATACAACTTTCCTTAAATATTTCCATAGTAGAGCGATGTTATTATGAATAACTTTTTAATAATTATAGAAGTATGTGAATAAAGTAGGTAATTATTTGACACATTTCGATTTTATAATTCGAACTTTAAGCAATGAGCGTAGATAAAGATTTTAATTCAAGCCACTGGGATTTTGCAAACTTACAATAAGTATTGTAAATAATTTAACTTTATAATTACGCATTAACATTAGGGTATACTATACATTGTAACTACTTAGTTGGGTTTATTAGACAGAGATTTTTCCACAATTTCATTCCCACGGTTTCAGTATTTTTATCTTTTTTGCCATAAATCTTGTCCATGTATACTGGACAGCTTTTTTATTAGACTTTGTAGCTCGGTGTAAAACGTCACTAGTTAATTTCCTGAGTGACAGTTGACAGGATTGCAAGTGTAACCTGACGGATACACAAGCGACGGGATGGTGAGACTCTAATAAAATAATTGGTCAAGTGCGAATCGGGCTCTCGCACTGAAGGTTCCATACCATCAATGATCAAGACTAATTCCAACAAAACACCTCTCACTCTTCCCACAAAATTCAAAAAATTTTAAGCGTCTATTTGTTTCTGTTACCTATCAATTAGCAAAAACGAGCAAAAAAAAAACACGTTTGTATATGGGAGCAATTAAATAATTTATTTTATTACAAATAAGTAAATCATCTATAAATATTTCAAGTGTCTATCTCGGTTCAAGAGATACAGATGGTGACAGATGGACGGACGGAAGGACGGCGAAGTCTTACCCTTTGGGTACAAAACTTATCGCATGTGTGCGATTATATGCAGTTACTTAAACAATTAAGTAATAACAGCTATTTTCTGGTTAATCTTAATATATATAAATCTCGTGTCACGATGTTTGTCCGCGATGGACTCATAAACTACTGAACCGATTATAATAAAATTCGCACACCATGTGCAGTTCGATCCAATTTGAGAGATAGGATAGTTTAAATCTCAAATTAAAGTCGCAATTTTAATTTATTAATATAACAAAAACTTTAGCCACAGCAACGCGTGGCCGGGTCAGCTAGTATAATGTAAATATACTCGTTGACTCACTTATATTGTCAGCTTTTAATTACTGTGACACTGTATATGGTCCTAGATTATTGAAAAAAACAGAAAAAGCTGTACAGCGCATTCAGAATGCTTGCATCAGATTCTGTTTTGACGTTCCGAGGCGAAGCCATATAACACCGATAATTAATACTCACAAAATCTTAAACATGAAATCGCGTAGAAAATTACATCTTACAATGATGACGTATAGAATTATATTTAATAGACGACCACCATACCTATATGAGAAACTCATCTGGCGAAAGGACAAAACCACGACGCGTCTGCAGCAGAAAAGAAAGATCGCAATACCACCCCATAAAAAAGCTGGGTTCAGGGGATGCTTCCGTTTCGCTGCGGCGAAAATTTGGAATGATCTGCCACCCCCTCTTCGGGAGTGGAATAAGCCGAAAAGTGAGATTTTACTGAAAAATAAATTGAAAACCCTGTATTTAAATCTGCAAATTGAGGAAGCTAGATATATCTACTAACAAAAAAAAATAGTCTTCTCTAATTTTATGCCTTCTGCTTAGGTATAACAGTGGGTAGTACATGACAACTGTAAAATATTAGTAACTTCCTTTTTTTTTTAAATTGATTTGTTTGTTTTCTCCTTGTAGTTGTTTTAGTAACTGTTTTTTTTTTCTTCATCATTTTTATCTATTTTTGTTTTTTTTTTCATTCATTCATTATTAATAATGTATTGTCAGTAGTTATGGAATAAGTTGGAGGGGCACAGACAAGTAATTAATAGATATTATATTTAAATATTATATTATGAGACGCAACGGGCGCGGTGCAATTTATGAAACGGAGCAAACTGAAAATCAGCGCTGAGCATTGGTGCCAATGCTTAGCACAGCTGAGTTTGCGACCTATTGCCCTTTGCTGGATTATTTTAGTTTAATATTATAAAAACTTTAATTTTATTTTTATTGTATTAGCATTTTTTTTTAAGTCAATGTAACAAATTGTAAGCATAAGAAGAGGCAATAAAGCTATTTATTATTATTATTATTATTAAATGGATCTGGCAGTATTAGGACATATCAGGATGAGAAATGTTTGGCTCGGTGGGCTAGAACCAGATGTGCGGATTGGCAGACTTCAAACACCTATAAGAATAACGTGAGGACTGACATTCTGACTGATTAGGTTTTCTTGCGACATCTTCATCGCTGGGTTGTATTTCATGCACCTTTCAAGTGACTGTAAGCTAGGCATATGTGACATAAATAATTCTACTTTAATTTTATTTGATTTGAGGACAAATTTGACAGTTCTTAGGTGTGTTCTGGTTAGGCCTGCGATTATAAGACAGACGTCTGATACATATGACAGTCACTACTTATTGCGGGGTTAATGCAAAACAATTTCAAATTTCATCTGAATCCAAGAGCACGAAGCCGCGGCCAGTAGGGTTAGTATAGCTTTTTATACAAATTTTTAGTCGACTCGAATAAACCGAACGGATTTCTCCATTCATCTTCAGCCAGCGTCTCAAGCGGAAACATTGTGAGGTCCAAGAGGGAGCCCTCGACTTCAAAAGTGCGGCAATAAATACTTTGCCCAAATTGGCAAACCCGAGCCGTCGCTACACAATTTTTCACGCACTAATGCACACATTCACATGCTAATGCATCCGCACACTGCATACAAATTGCAAATTGACACACTCACACTACAAGAAAAAACCGGCCAAGTGCGAGTCGGACTCGCGCACCGAGGGTTCCGTACTCAAGAAGTACTGAAGCAAAACAATCAGGCTTTGTTAATGAACCGCAAAAATAACTTTGTTTGTAGAGGTTTATTGTTAATATAAAAAAACTATGCTAGTTAGAGCATTGGCTATAGTTTTCCTGTAAAATATACGTAAATTCCTATTGACCATAATTATTTGAGATTTTTTGATTGGTAAACTTCGGAGATAAGGGGGGGAACGGTATTTTTTTAGACATTTTCCCCGATAAATCAAAAACTATCATGACTAAAAATAATTAAAAATCGGTTTTAGAATGTACAAAGTAAACCCTTTCATATGATACCCCACACAGTACAGTTATCTCACTTTTAAATTTCAACCCTCCGATTTTCCCCCCTTTTTAAATAAGAACAAAAATCATTTCAATTTTTTTTTATTCCAGTGTCATTGGGCCACTAATATACACAACTATTCCAAATTTCATATCGATAGCTCCGGTAGTTACTGAAATAATCGAGTGTGACGGACAGACAGACGGACAGACAGACGGACAGACAGACGGACAGACAGACGGAGAAAGTCGCACCATAAGGGTTCCATTTTACCATTTTGGTACGGAACCCTAAAAATTGCCGCACTCATGAAGCTGTCGTTGTTAGGTAGGGCCTTGGTAGGGCTCTATCTCTAGGGGTATTTAATATAAATCTATGATTGTGAACTAAGCTTTCGGCGATTATCCGCTTGGGGCGCTGCACTGGCTGTAGATAGATGTGTGGAGAAATCCGTTCCGTTTATTCGAAGCGAGTCGACTCGAAAGTGAACTCGTACTAACCCCACAGCAGTTGGTATAACAATAAATTTGAGAACACGTATATGTGCGTATGCTACCGGGTCTTAAGTACCACGTATTTGTACCGATGGTCGCACCCCGCGCATGCTAATTCGCCCGCGATTGTTTCGGTCGGTAACCGTTAAACTGACCACTATCTTGATGCTAACTGAAGTCACGTGCCCGAGGACAGCGCAGAACTTCGGAATTTGGGACCATCTACATTTGACTTTATAAATCGTTATCGTTTATGCAGTATCGTTAAATTTGTCTCATAACAAAAAAATATCTTCGATAGGATAAAAAAAATGGCGGATTTATGGCGCTAAAATATAAATTGAAAGTACAAAAAAAATAACCAAATCTATCCAGTGAAGTATCAAAATGAAGGAAATTAAGAGGAGTTATATACATAGGTATTTCAAATATCAATAAACTGGCATTCAATCATTCAAATGGTGATATTGCTACTCTAGTCGGGTTTTATTTTTTTTAAATAATAAATACCTGTTCAAATAATAGTTTGTTCGAGCGAGTAAGTAATAAGAATATTTTGTACCAACAAGAAAAGAGCATCACGCTTCGAAAGGGTATCAACCTGTCACATCTGCTGGGTTTCTAGGTAGCACAAAATCTCTCTAAGATAGAGTAATTAATGCAAAAATCGTCTGTAAATCGGAATTAGGATAAAAGGTTTCACGTGCTCTCTCAAACAAAGAGTAAAAGAAAACGCAGAATTCGTATCATTCAAAACTTTTAGCGTATCTTTTATTATTGTCCAACGGTTTTTTTTGTAAATATATTGTAGAGATGGAGCCAGCAATTTTAATTTGAGGACTCTTATTTTGATGGAACTCATCCACCACATCTCCGATATTTAAATGAGGGTAGAAATAAAATCCGCGGCCAGTGGGAAACTTTTCAATTTAGCCGCGGACACAGAATATATTACGAGGCATCAAGATGGATATTAATAAATTCGAAATTAAAAACAAACCGGGAGGGATAGCCGGTGGAAACTTTTAAAAATTACCCGCAATATATTCAAAAAATGTTTAAAAATGGCGCGACGGGCTGTCAATTAAGGAAATGGAGGAAACAAAGACTTTCTTATTTTGAATTTGGAAATTTCAAGTTTTACAAAATATTTGCATGGCACTCGTATTTAAAAAAAGTAGTTGCTTGATAAATTCTAAATACCTATCAAAGTAAGCCATTTGTTAATCTTGGAATATAATTGGGTAACAATCTTGGTATTTATTTGTTAAACATTTAGCCAAGAATTTTTGACTACACATAAATGGCATATCTCCATATTTCGATATTAACTTTTAAGTTATCAGTTCAATTTATTCTGCCTATTTAACATCAATCTATGTTTTAGCTTCAATTGCTCTAATTATACCTTGATATTATAAATAGGCATTTGCGATAATAAAAACAAAAATATTTTTTTTTTCTTTTTTAAGTCCACGTCTTAGAACCACATAACTTTAGTTTCAATTCGACAAAATATAATTTTGTATAACCTATAATATTAACAACGATAAAGATAATCAAATAAAGATATTAAGCATTCAAAGTATGCTTTAAGTAATCTAATTTAAAAGCGTAAACGAAAGTAAAAAACACCGAAAAGTTATATCAGTTCATCCTCTCAGCGAGAGAGGTCGCTACTAATTACTCTGGCGACCCCATCGCAATTAGCATAGCCTTTGATTCCGGCTCAAGGAAGCTTTTTTGTTAAATCTCCTTAATTTCCTCGGCGAATTTGCGAGACACGAAAATTCCCTCTTTGGGCACACCGCGGTACAGAGATCATGAATATGTACATTAGTTTAGTGCGGTCTCGACTCAAAGCGGGCGCTGGAAGACACCCTGCCAGAAACAAACTCGTGGTGTTAAGCTTCAACATCAAACTATTTAATGTGTCCCTACTCGGTTTTAGGACACGGTTACTGGAAATTTGTTTTAAACACTGAAAATTACCAAGGTAATATACAAAATAATAGGGGTAAACATCTTGATTTTCATGTTCATAATTCATTTCAGGTGCAAACTAATATTTCATATGAACTGTTCTTATTTCCAAAATATGAGGCAGATAATATAATAATTGTCTCTACAATGTCTGATGACACCCTTTAGCCTAGTTGCTCCTTCGCACTCTAGATTAGGTAAATATTGAGCTAATAACCAAAGTGTAGTTGCAATTAGAAGTTAAGAATAAATGCAGATCTTGTAGTAAAAACAAGAAAGTTAGAAATCAGTGTAAACTCCCCAAAAAGGGAACGCAATGCAAATGTAAAGACATTAGCGCGTTGATAAGAAGTGGGATTAAGCGTCTTAATTGTACGCGGGCTATGCAAATCATCCCGTTAATTGTTGCCAACCGCTTTCATACTGCTATCTTTAACTTTCTTCTTTAAACAAAGAGGAAACGATGGGTCTACGAGCAGAGATTTTGTGTTCCCAGAGATTATCAAAACCGAATACATTAAACCACAAAATATTAGGAACACTACAATCATTGCCTTACTGAACAACCAATAAGAATTAGAAAAATCGATTCTAATTCCTTTTTGAATTGTCACCCATTTAAAATTTATGTGCACAAAAATATAATAACAATCTTTCTAATAAACACATTCAATAGTTGTGTAATCGATGAAAAAGAAAACAACTTATTGATATCTTTAGTTACTAAATTCTCAAAATTCAACGCAAACACAAACGATCTACGAGTATCTATTCATGACAAGCGCAAAAAACTTCCGAAACGAAACAGAAGTCATCCCATTACATTATCAAAGAATGATTCAGGAGGTTTCCAATAAGGTGAAGCTCAGCGGAGTAAACGGAAAAATATATGTTATTCAATAAACAGGATCCCAAACAAAACTAGCCGATACGTGATAAATTACGCGGCCAATCCATCTTGGTCCAGAATTAGACAGCTACTTGCTATGCACCCTGGATACTTCGCCTCTCCGCCTGGACAGTGGCCAGGGTAAGAAAATAAAGGGAATTTATAGACTCCCGGCGACTCGGGTGCCCGTTATGTTTTATTGTTATTGCCGGCCTTTTATTATTATCAATGCGTTCGTTTTTCTGGTCGCGGTTATTGATAAAATGCAAGAGGGTGGCGGCTGGCGAACCGTTGTGGCTACTGACGCGATTGTGTTTAGATCTGATGATGGTTAGTTTTTTGTATAACCTTTTCGTACACATTCGTCAAGATAACCTGATTAAAAGGTCGTTTCGTTTTGGTTTACAATAATAACGTAGGTAATATAGATGTCTTAAAAATTAGTTACCTATTAATGAATGTCCAAGGTATACCAACAACCAAAGACTCTTTAGAGTTTCTTAAAAAAAAACAGAAATCTACGTAAATGCGGTCATGATCATTGTATCCCCACTGTCCTACTATCTAGCATTTCTACATTGAAATACCACTATTTATCTACACTATATATAATATATAATATAATAATATTATAAAGAGGAAAGATTTGTATTTTTGTATTTTTGTATGTAACGAATAAACTCAAAAAGTACTGGACCGATTTTAAAAATTCTTTTTTTATTAGAAAACTACATTATCCCTGAGTAACATAGGCTATATTTAGTACTAGATTACTATAGAAATCTTTAGAAATTCCTATTAAAACCAACCGAAGGTGTAAAAAAATTAGCCATAAAATGTCTTTCATCGCATACGCTGCGAAGAGTATTAATGATAGGACAAAAAAATGTTCTACAATATTATATAATATATCAATAACTACAAAAAACTTCGCAAGACCATGTGTCTAACTATTGTAGTTACGTCACTATAACTACTTTTTTACATTTAACAAATTGATAGAAATGCCGGTCAAAATCAGACCGTGTTATCCATACCATTTATAAATTTTTATCCAAATAAATAATGTTATATTCAAGACTGTCTCAATACCTGATGATTACTTTTTGAATTATTGAAATCGGACATTCCATTCAAAAGATATCAATATACATATAATAAATCTGTAGAAGTCGAATTTCTGTACAGTGAAAAGAAATGCTAAAAACCGAGTCAGGGGGATGTAAGAAGTGAAATAGAACCAATTTAGAATTTTTTCAATTTTTTTGTTTCTCTGTTTGTCTGTTTGTCTGTTTGTCTGTTTGTCTGTCTGTTTGTACGGGCTAATCTTTAGAACGGCTGGACCGATTCCAATGAAATTTTGTGTGGTGGTAGCTTATGTCCCTGGTCAACATATAGGATACTTTTCATCCCGTTTCCCGTGGGATAGTTAAAAAACTGCAATTAATTTAACAGCTTTGTAACCAACAACTAATGAACTTAATTTAGTAAAGTTATGCTGATACCTTACGTTGCCTTCAACATATAGGATACTTTTCATCCCGGTAAAATAAAGAGTTCCCGTGGGATAGTTAAAAAACTGCAATTAATTTAACAGCTTTGTAAACAACAACTAATGAACTTAATTTAGTAAAATTTGTTATGCTGATACCTTACGTTGCCTCTTTAACAAAATATATATACATATAGTAAAACTTATTAATCCAATCGAGTTCCCGCGGGAACAATCATTACAAAAAAGATTCCGACGAATTGAGAACCTCCTCCATTTTTTTGAAGTCGGTTAAAAACAGTGTTCAGCAGGCGTCTTTCAGTGTATTTAATTTAAATGTTTAATTAATGATATTATTAAGATACCTTTCATTACGAAAAATTTAAAAGATAAAAAACCTTAAAAAAAAGTTGTTAAAACACTTAGGTACACTAATAAACATAAAATCACATGTTTTTATCTTCTATATATATAAAAGAGAGTTACCACTCACTCACTCACTCATCACGATATCTCAGGAAGTATAAAGCCTACAAACTTGAAATTTGAAAGGTAGGTTCTTTGTAATGGGTAGGTGTCAGCTAAGAAACGATTTTGAGAAACTACCCCTCTAAGGGGGTGAAATAGGGGTTGGAAGTTTATATGAAAGTCCCGTGTTTTTGAAGTTAGAGACGTGAAAATCGTCATTTAGGTTATCAGCTTCAGATATTAAAAATTTGTATAAGTCGTTTTGGAAAATTCCCCTTTAAGGGTGGTAAAATAGGGGATGAAAGTTTTTATGTGAAAATTTTAATATTGTTACTGTTGACTTGAAATTTGAAAGGTAGGTTCTTTGTAATGGGTAGGTGTCAGCTAAGAAACGATTTTGAGAAACTACCCCTCTAAGGGGGTGAAATAGGGGTTGGAAGTTTATATGAAAGTCCCGTGTTTTTGAAGTTAGAGACGTGAAAATCGTCATTTAGGTTATCAGCTTCAGATATTAAAAATTTGTATAAGTCGTTTTGGAAAATTCCCCTTTAAGGGTGGTAAAATAGGGGATGAAAGTTTTTATGTGAAAATTTTAATATTGTTACTGTTGACTTGAAATTTGTAAAGTAGGTTCTTTCTAATGGGTAGTTGTCAGCTAAAAAACGATTTTGAGAAACTACCCCTCTAAGGGGGTGAAATAGGGGTTGGAAGTTTATATGAAAGTCCCGTGTTTTTAAAGTTAGAGACGTGAAAATCGTCATTTAGGTTATCAGCTTCAGATATTAAAAATTTGTATAAGTCGTTTTGGAAAATTCCCCTTTAAGGGTGGTAAAATAGGGGATGAAAGTTTTTATGTGAAAATTTTAATATTGTTACTGTTGACTTGAAATTTGGAAAGTAGGTTCTTTCTAATGGGTAGTTGTCAGGTAAGAAACGATTTTGAGAAACTACCCCTCTAAGGGGGTGAAATAGGGGTTGGAAGTTTATATGAAAGTCCCGTGTTTTTGAAGTTAGAGACGTGAAAATCGTCATTTAGGTTATCAGCTTCAGATATTAAAAATTTGTATAAGTCGTTTTGGAAAATTCCCCTTTAAGGGTGGTAAAATAGGGGATGAAAGTTTTTATGTGAAAATTTTAATATTGTTACTGTTGACTTGAAATTTGGAAAGTAGGTTCTTTCTAATGGGTAGTTGTCAGTTAAGAAACGGTTTTGAGAAAATCCTTCGCTAAGGGGGTGAAATAGGGGTTGGGAGTTTGTATGAAAGTCCCGTGTTTTTGAAGTTTAAAGAGTCGTGAAACTCGGCATTAGCACTGAACCTATTTTGGGAGCGGCGTATTTAAAGTACGAAAGTTTATATGTGCACATTACACTATAATATAATAAAGGTGAAAGTTTGTATATATGTGTGTGTTTGTCTGTTACTCCTTCACGCTGCAACTACGAATCCGATTTAGCTGAAATTTGGAATGGAGATGAATTATTACCTGGATTAACACATTATGGTACTTTTTATCCCGGAAAAAGCGATGGTTCCCGCAGAAGTAGTGAAAAACCTAAATTCACGCGAGCGGAGCCGCGGGCAACAGCTAGTAAGCTATAAGCTTGATTAGATTAGGACCATAAGCATGCTCCTCAACTACACTAACGAATTCATAATTTTACCATTAGTGGTAATACATAAATTAGTGTTAAGTATATAATTATTATCAACACGTTACGTAAGCTTGTTTATCAATATTTCCTGATATAAGTATGCTCTACACCGGCTAGTGCAAAAAAGCCAAGTATCTTTTATGCGTGGCACTTTTTGCGCGGCAGGTGGTGTTTGTGGTAATCATGATAAGAAATGTTACAGATATTCACTTAAAGGTTTTAATAAAACCCATAAAAGGTCAAAACCACATTAATAATGCTTGTGGTTTGTGTCACCAGTTAATTAAGTAACATCTACTCTTCAACTTTGACTTTCAATTAAACCTTCTTGTTCTACCTATTGTGTTAAAAATACTAGTTTGTCTGAATTCAAAGAACGAATGCGAGATTTTTAAAAGATCTTTATAAATTTTAAAATCAAGTGTTATTCAACAGCTTCAACGAGTATACCTAAATTGCAATTGAAAATGAAAATGATTTCCCATAAAATTGTTATTTGCATTATTTTGCGTGTGTCAAAGGGTAATCGTTACCAGTGGTGTTTATTATTATATTATTATTATTATATTTGTGGTCTATATATCAGTTAAAGTTTAATTAACTTTATAATGTATCAGTACATTATTCACACGATTGCACCCTAAAATACACATAATACTTTGAAGTTTTTGACTGTTTTACTTGGTCAAAATGTATCTGCTATAATATGTATGTAAATAAATGTTTTAAAGCAACAAATTCTTTGATCAATGGAGCATCAATCCCCAGGCACCCGCTACCTCTGAGTAAATAACCTTTCTGTCCCTCAAAACTATTCGCTTTTGAAGTCTTTCTCATTTTCATGTACTTGTGTACCTTTATTGGAATTTTAGAGTAGAGTAAAACGCCCCAATTTTCATCACTATTCAATCGATGTTATAAAAGAAAGAAGTGATTTCCCCAAGGTATGTTTTTATTTTAAAACTCTGACAATATCTAGTGAAAATTGTTTTTAGTTTTTAATGGCAATTCAAACAAGAAATTATTATTTTTCCATAATAATTATTTTTCCATTACTTACTTTGTTCTAGTTTTCAAAATAAAATTAATTAAATAAACTTAAATTTGAACCTTTATGACGCTTCCTTATTTTTTCTGAAAATTTCTTCTGGAAGTGATTTCCTTGTGTTTTTACTTTACACATCCTTTCATACCTATTTATCATCAAAATCTCATTTTGCTTTCTCCAAATCTACAAACACCCGAATCCTTACACCCTTCTGATTAAAGCAAACGGCGTGCAAACTGTTATAGTGGCTGGCTACCGATGTATTTTCCTTTATCAAGTCATTCTTTCTTTAATCTCCGCACAGTGTTGCCAAATTTCGTCGAGAAAACCTCCAAAACCTCGCCGGAGCCTCATTACAGGAGGTCATCAGTATGCATAATGAAGCAGGTGAACTCCATCTAGCGGCGCGCGGTGGAACTAAATAATGTTTCGGAAAATACGCAAGATTGATTGCCGCACAAACGTGAATGATGGCCGACGCAATCGGTAGAGGAGTTTAGTTTTAATCATGCTGATAATTATTTCATTAATGTATCTATCTTAATTTATTTATAAACGGACTAGAGTTGTATCTATGTAGGTATAATGCTTTCTTAAGGATGTCATCATTTCTTACCAAGTAACTAAGTTTTAGGTACTCGGGTAATCTCGGATTTTAAATAATCCTTATGCGTGAAAGTGAGTTGTAACTTGTAAGTCATAGAACTAACTTGCCTTTTTTGTACTTGAATCACGCACAAGCAAAAATCATGTGTAAGTAATTATCAAAGTTTGTGTGCTAATTAAGTCCATATTATGATGTCCCGAATACAAATGATTTTGCAGTGAATAATTATGTATTATAATATTGTGTAGGTGCCACTACCTAAATTTGTAAATTGTAACCGCCAAATCAATGAAAAATTGAGGTCAATCATGATACCATCTCCTGCTACCAAAGTATTTTTGTAGTGCCCACTAAATCATAAAACAAACAAAACATTTACAGTTTCGCTCCCTTATCCCCGGGAAGGCATAATTAAATCGCAAATTTATCATAACGACGACATAACCGCTGCCATTACTGCAGCGTCGCTACTGTCTCCCTTCGTCTTTGCCAAAAAGTAACAAGTATTTGCACTTGCCAGTATACATCTAAAACCTCTAATTCCAAGTAATATGGTTTCAATTCCAATGGCAGGAGTGAAACTGAGGGTAGTTTAAGTTGGTCGGGTGATACATAAGAGGACTATAAGTAACAGGCGCGAGATGTCGCTACTGGTCGATTTATCACCGCTCTCCTGACAAGTGGCCTGTCGGCTGCAGACGTCAAGAAGATGCTTTTTACTATCCGCAAGTTTTGGGGCCTCGTTGCGCATAATTTTAGAGGTCGCTACTGTGTTCTGTGACTGAATAAGGGGATAAAAGGTCTGGGTATAGGATATAGTGCCTATAAAGTTAGATGTAGGGATTTTATTTCAGCCTTATACTTTATTCGAGCGAAAACTTTCCGTTCATATTTAAGTTTTTTGTTTTTTAATTTTACGAGACATACATTGTTTCATTCTTCATTTTGCAACAGTCAGAAACTATAAAAATGAAAATTATTGAAATTACAAGTTGTCTCGTTTTTCGTTTTAAGCTTAAAGCATTTTAAAAAGCTTCTGGAGTACCTACTTAGATACAGCCAAAGTATTATGCTTGGGGAATTTTCTATATATGTAACTTAGATCCACCATTTTCGTTTACAGAATTACAGCTGTCCGTAAAGAGTTTCTCTGCAAAAAAAGCGCCTGGAGAAGACCACTTGACTGCCGATATTTGCGAACACGCTGTGCTCGCTGATGGTGAGGTATTCCTGGGGTTAGCCAATGCGTGTCTGAAATTAGGATACTTTCCAATTGCCTGGAAAAAGGCAACAGTAGTAATAATCCCTAAACCTAAGAAAGTAGATGTTGCTAATCCGAAATCGTATCGTCCTATTGGACTCCTTTCCATTCTGGGCAAGATAACGGAGAAAATGGTAGCATGCAGATTAAGATGGTATGTTAACAAGAGAATCAGCCCTAAGCAGTATGGATTCACGCCTCAGAGGAGCACCGAAGACGCCCTCTATGATCTGATTGCACATATTAAAGGAAAAAGAACTGAAAAAACCACAACGCTGTTGATATCATTGGACATAGAGGGCGCCTTTGATAATGCATGGTGGCCAGCTATCAAAGCCGGATTGTTGAATGCCAACTGTCCCAAAAATATCTATAAAATGATGTGCTCATATCTAAACGACAGAAGTGTGAAAATCTCATATTCTGGGGAAGACTTCTTGAAATCCACAAACCGAGGGTGTGTTCAGGGCTCAATAGCGGGACCAACCCTGTGGAATGTATGTATAAATTCGCTTTTAGTTGAAATTGCCTCATTAGGTATTTATTGCCAAGCATTTGCTGATGATGTCGTTCTAGCGGTTTCGGGAAAATCATCCGAAGAAATACAGGACAGAGCCAACGTTGCTTTAAAAACGATAAATCATTGGGGTCAGAGGAATAAGTTAAGATTTGGTCCACAAAAGACTCAGGCCATGATTATAACACGAAAGAGAAGTCTCGATGCAATAGATGTGGAAATGGATGGGATAAAAATAAACGTCACTAACCAAATTAAAATGTTAGGGGTAATTATAGACAATAAATTAAAATTTGAATCACACATCGACACAATGTGCGTGAAGCTTACTGAACTATATAAGAACTTAGAACGAGCCGCGAGATGTACATGGGGACTGAATCCGGACATAATAAGACTAATATATGTATCGGTCATCGAACCCATTGCATTGTATGCTTCAAGTGTGTGGGCACCAGCAATGCAAGTCAAGTCTATTAGAAGGAAACTGTTAGCGACTCAACGAGGATTTGTCCAAAAAATAGCCAAGGCCTACAGAACGGTTTCCCTTACATCAGCGTTAGCAATAGCTGGAGTATTGCCATTGGACATACGTATAACAGAGACAGCTCACTTATATGAAATCAAGAAAGGAATTAGACCTCTGGATTGTTATCCAGATAGAGAAGTCGAACGCCGTATTCCCTACACTGAGTTTCCACACCCCGCTTCGTTATGCCCGAAGGATTTTAACATGGTGGGAACAGAGGATGTAGATAACATCGCAGGAACACACATCTACACTGATGGAAGCAAGATAGACGGAAGGGTGGGTGCAGCTTTATCCATCTGGAGAGATGGAAAAGAGATAAAATACCGAACTCTCAAGCTAGACTCCTACTGTTCCGTTTATCAAGCTGAACTACTGGCAATTTGGAAAGCGACTGAAGTAGCTGAGAGTTTGAAGGTACCTGTAATAAACATCTTTTCAGACAGCAGATCAGCTCTTGAAACTATAAAAGATGTCACCTCTCTTCATCCAATCGCTTTTCGGACTAGCGCACAGATCGATAGACTCACAAATAAAGGCGTGGATGTTCGTCTCTACTGGCTGCAGGCCCACGTAGGCACCAAAGGTAATGAGAGAGCCGATGAACTGGCCAAGCGCGCTGCTAAGTTTAAAAGAACCGCGCCCGATTACGACTTATACCCGATATCGTATGCGAAGAGTGCCATCAGAGAGCAATCGATAGAAAAGTGGAATACCTTATACTCTGAACAAACAAAGGACAAACCGATGGAGCTTTTTCTCCCCGATGCTACCTCAGCATATCGGTTATTCAAACATATTAGAGCAGGGGGACTCTTAACACAAGTCCTCACAGGCCACGGTGGCTTTGGGCAGTATTTACACCGTTTTAAGCTACGGGATAATCCCTGGTGCGCGTGCGAGCCGAATGTGATCGAAAACGTGGTGCATATAATTACCGAATGCCCACGTTTTGGATTACAAAGGCAAGATATTGCAGCTGAACTAGAAATAGATATCACGAGAAGCAATTTAAGTATTCTTATTTCAAATGATAAATACAGGAAGAAATTCATTAAATTTTGCGAAACTGTCGCAAAAGCAGTTGGTAAATCAAATGGCAGCACTGCAAAATGGCAACCTACGCTGATAGCGAAATAAAATACTAACAAGACATAATAATAAAACCTGCAATGCTGTTATTTGTAGAAAAACTAATAACTAACTGAATTATTAAACGATTATATCTAATGGAATTATTAAACGGACTGACAGTATCTTAGATGCATGATTTTGTTTAACAATACTGACATTTAAACACTATTTTATGACATTAAAATTATTATTACAAGCTTATCATCACTTACACTATTAACGATATTCTTAATTTATTTGCTTATTTTTGACATTATAATTAACCAATAATAACTAACTGACCACAAATTAACTATTTAACAAAAACTTATAATTATTACTATATATATATAATTTATTACTATTCTTATTATAATAATTATTTCAATTTTGACGGAGCACTCAAATGCTCTGGAAGAGTGTTGCTCACATTCGCAAAAGGAAAAAAAAAAAAACAAATGTAAAAAAAAACCAAGTCACGACCATCACGTGAGTTGGCACTTCTTCAGAGCAAAGCTCGCATGAAAAAGGTCTCTGCCTATAGCAGAGAACAAATGAGTGCGATACAAAATAAAAAAAAAAAAAAAAACTTAGATACGCATGCTTATGACTAAAATTTATATGTTTAGCGTGATAGGAAGTTATGAAAAAGTCTAGGCAGGAGGGAATTTGTCCAGTCGGGAAGTGGAAGCACGAAAGCTGAAAGGGTGTTTCATACCTTAGCGGTTCGTATCAGAAAGGGGATTGTTCATTTTCGGCCTCGCGTGGACAGAATTTATTCAAAAAAGCAATTATGCCAAAAAATGTCTTATTTTAAATCATGATTATTAGCGGTTTAAAGTTGTGTAAATATAAATTGATAAAAACTTCATTTAAAAAGTATCTTAATTCACTAATCATTTATTTCCGGTGTTGCTTTGATTTACGTGACATTGCCAGTCTTAAAAAATATTCCCAATAGTCGATTTCAAATAATTTAAATCGATGGTTTGTTACTCGATTTATTAAAAATATGGCAAAGTATTCGTTTGTCAGCATAAAAGAGTAAAAAACAGAAACTGACAAATGACAATTATATTATTACATTGTTATTAAATAAATGAAAACAAGGAGCTTTATTAATTAATTATTATACTATCGATTGTTATCGATTTAATCGATTTTGTTTTTGCGAAATGAGTTATATGGCAACCCTAAACCATAGACTTATTTTTGACCTGTCATTTTGGCAACTCAATGTCACAGTCATAAGTCATTCGCATTCGTATCTTCTCTTCGTGAACCGTGAATGTGATTTTTTGTTAGGTAGGTACTTGTTATTTATTTGTTTTTGTTTTCCTATTACGACCGACTTCTGCTTTGATCATGGACTCCGATGACTAGCGGACTTTGTGACAAGAAATAACTTGAATAGAAGAAGAGCACAGTTTGTGAATATTAATGTAAACATAAACAATGTACCCTTCCCCAGGCTTGAGTTGAGTGCATTAATTCTGATAGCTTGCGGGACATACCAATTAAAACAAGCCCAGTCTTACTATGGGTAGCACATACGAGGAGATGGTACCTATACTATTGAAGTTTGTAGAGACATGGCCAGCAACCTACTGGAAGGTTATCAGTCGACCGAGAATTTGTCTTTATTACCTACGGGGAAAAATACAAAGCACATAAGCAGGAAAATATATTATGTTTATATATTATATCATAATAATGAATCAGGGATAGAAGGTATAAAGCAATATTGCTGCAATTGCATGGTGGGTCGACGAACAGTGGGTTGCTGTGCCCATGTAATGACTATAATATGGTATTTGAGCTGGGCAAGGTATCAGGAACACATTAATCGGCCTGCCCAGTTCCTAGATAATATTCTATTAACATATGAATCTGAATAATAAAACAAAAATACCAGAAATAATGTTTTTTTATTTGAAAATCCTACTTAAACACCTGTGCAAATTACTAAAATTAGAAACACCTGGATACAAAACTTTATAATTTTTCTCATTCCTACTGGTTAAAGCTACTAAATTAATGTACAATTATTATTCTCCGTTACTGTCCACTTCAGGCCAAAACCCCCATACAAAGTGAACAGTCCCCTTTGGAAAAGGTTTTTTTTATAAGTAACGCGAGCAAATGAGCGGGCGGGTCACCTGATGGAAAGCGATCATCGCCGCCCATGGATATTTGCAGCACCAGAGGAACTGCAAAAGCGTTGCCAGCTCTTAAGAAACTTTTTTATCCGCCCCTTGAATAACTCCATGTTATATTTTTGAGGGAACACTGTTGCTATCCGAGAAGGCAAGAAGGCTGTTCAAACTAGTGTCAATAGGAATAAGAAGGCGATTGTGATGTGTTGATTTTTTCTAGGGGTGGCATGATCACCATGTGACCAAACCCCTCGTCAATAAAGATTAAAAAAAAAACACTGTTGCTGATAGCTGGTTCCATAGTTAGTAGGAAAGACGAATTTATTTTGCTATAATCCGCTCCTTGAAAAGATTCTGTATACAATATGCAGGAGCACTGCCCACATGAAACACCACACACAATTTTCCAACACTTTCTTCGACGTACGTTTCGTCCCGACACCGGGACATCCTCAGGAGACGTTGACTTCACAATGCAAAATCGTAGAGCATAGAGCGTGATTCCATAGTTTGCATGTGCGTGGAAAGAAAGAGGTTTGTGCAATTTTGGTTAGTTAGTTATTAACGTCTCAAACGTCTATTTACAATTAATTTCTAAACCTTATTATATTATGTGCAGTCTAATATGTATCAGTAATTCAGTATTCAGTATTCAGTATTTATTTCAGAATTGCGTGAAATGAAAAAATATTGGAACGTTCGTAAACTCTCAGCATTTTACCAACCCAGAGGCTCCTTGTGCCGACCGCGATCTCATCTCATTGAGATACGGTGACCTGGGGAAAATCGCGCCACCTACATTACCATTCCCCCCATCTCTTTGCCCACAACCCCCCTCCATTAATGTAATTGCGCCACCAGTGGTCGCTCTTGTCGGTAAATTAATTAACTTTATCTGACTGGTCATGCGAAGAGATTTTATTGCTGTTTCACATACCTAATAAAAGAGATTGGCGACTGGTGACTGCTGTTGTTTTGTTGTCCTCTTAACTTAATAGTTCGTAGGGTCCCTTACCTCATTTCTGGGAAAATGAATCCTCTGAGGGTTCCGTTTTCAAAGTTATTTGAAGATGGAACCCACTATCAGAATCATTGAATATAGGTACCTACATTGAATGTAGGTATAGGTACTAACAGTGAGTAAAAATATTGTAGCGATTAACTTCTATGACACGAAATCGACTAAGGTTTAGGCAACATATTTAATTTTATTAAGTTACTTTCTTATGGCTGGGTTTTTCCAGTATCAGTTGAGATCGCAGACAAGTAAACAAACAAGCAAGCAAGTCTACTAACTTGTATTAAGTATTTAAGAAACGCAAGAGAAAGAAAGGTTTCAGTGTAAGTTTTCAGGAGCTATCTGGTATATTATGTGCACATAGCCCTGGTTTTGTATGTACTGTAAGTTGGTGGGCGGCGCGAACCAACCCCGCTACTTAGCAGCGAGAGAGACAGGGACGGCGAAGACAAATGATACATTCAGAAATTCTTAGCTCGTAATAATGACATTAAAATTACCTAATGTAAAAACCTACACCTTAATATTTCAACCGTTTAGGATGCCATCAAAAATTTATGTGTGACGGCTCTACCTAATCGACAAAAAGAAGTAGACAAAGTCACAATATCCGGATAGTGCTTTAGTTCTGCATTCTCAAGGCTATGAAGGAATAGAGAATGCGCTCCTATTTGCTCCTATACCGGGAAATGAGAGATGTGTATTGTGCATAGTCTAGGCTAGTCTTCGTGGAGATTGTCTACCGAAATTCGGTTGGGCAGGCAACATGAAATTTTTATTATAGACAATGGTCATTATGATGTAACCTCGTCAGACTAAGAAATCTTTTTCCACTATCATAATACTTTTACGGATACTAAAGGAAAACAGTAGGGTAAGTTCCTAGTGCCGAGGTACATTTTTATAAAATAAAAATCTTTGTTTTTGACATCTAGGTAAAGCTTACTTATAGGTACCTACCTACAGCTCTCATGAAAAGTCAAAACTCTACCTCTATGTTCGCTCGGAAAAAACTATAAAGGAACTCAAATGTACTTACTATTCGAAATGTAAAGACTTACAATTTTTCCTATATCTAAGTAATAATATGTAAATAAATTATACATAACTTTAATGTCATCTCCCCAGACGGAAGCAGATCTAATACTTACGTAACTTATTGGATATCTGTAATGTACAAATTCTTCAAATGTATAAAAACCGAATAGATGTTTAACTTAGTGTTTACATATATTCAAGAAATCTCCGAACTCATCAATAATAGACCGACATGATGAGTGTTTTTACGAAGATCAAAAATCTTTTACCTATACCCAATTTTTCCCAAAAAAACATTGAAACAAAACACGCGCTAGCCGACCCTATTTGCGGACACCTCCCACCCAAACGTAACAGAAAGAAAACCCCCCTCCACCCCCGGCCGAGAACACTCCAGATCCCGATTGTTCATGTATGAATTCACCACATTAGCAGTCAAGTAGGATAAAAACAGGACGCGAAGAGAAAGCTTTGAAAAATATCCGAGCATTGAGCGATATTCTCGGGTTCCTTTTTACTCCTGCATCTGAAATAAAGGGCGGATGTACAAATAAAGGACACATGTCCGTCAGGGTGCTCCGGGATAACATCAGCTGACGCGCGATGGATGTTTGTGGGTTAGCAATGACGGTTGTGCGTTTTATCGCGATCGCGCGGTTGCGTCGCCGCGCTGCCGTTGCAAAAACTATAAACTAAAGACTGATTACGAACTGACGACGGCTATTTTTGGAAATGTGTCTTTTGGCTACTCAGACGCGATACCGAAGGTAGCGTCGATAATTCAGCTCAGCAAACGTGAAGTTAATCTTCATTTTAACCAAGCTTGATAAAAGTTTATCTGCACTTTACCAACGCAAGCAGTTTTGCGGTATAAAAGCTAAAATTAGACACAGTTTTCTATTTTGACACTATGCAAAAATATAAAATTTAGGTAGGTATAATAATAATCAATAATCAATTTATTTGTAAATTTCTTTACATGTCATTACTTCGTAGCGTTATTAAAATATACGCCTCTAAATTTAAATAATTTCAATTATAAGTATTTATAATCAGTACGTAAATAGTTCGTCTAATCTAAAAATAATCGCGTGTTTACGCTCACACGTTGAAAGAAAAATGTAGTGAAGGGACATTGATTTTTCTTCGATCTCTATAAGTATACGTCATCTTTAGTAGCTTTAATAACTATTTATCAAATCTGATGTGACTTATAATTTATAGTAGTTTAGTAATTATTAGTAGTATCATCATTTCTTAGAAAGTCTTTAGATATAATTTAATAAACACTTTGCCAATATTTAATATAAATCAAAATAAAATTTATCTCATACTACATAAAAAAGTCTAAAAATAAAATAGAACCCAAACCATTTCGTATCAACTTCTTTCGACCTCGTGAATACCTCGAATGTTTAGCATATTCACTGCAAGTCCGTGTGATGAGGATAAAGACATAAACCCACAATAAACGCTTAGTACACCTTCATCTAATTAAATTGAATATCTCATATTCACTCCGCGGCAGTGTATTATGGTAATACGCCCTTTTACGCGTTTTTCCCTTTTTTCCACGTCGATATACTTTTTACCCAAAGAATTTTCTTGGTAAAAAAGCTGTAGGAACTCCATACGAAACTTTACCCACAAATTCTGTACGACTAATAACTGTAATAACGATCTCGTTGTCATAAATTAGAGCCTTGGCTCGCTAATAGAGCTTTGTTTTAGTTGATTTTAACTGGGATACAAAATTTTACATCCCCCTTGTGTCGTTTCTTTAAAATTGCGGAGGCTTTGTATGACAAAATAAGCTGGATAATATTTTTTTTTACATTTGCCTTCTTCCACCTTTCTAGAAAAAAATTAAAAAATTAAAACACAAATTTATATTTATGACATTTTACCTTAAAGTTTTTTTTTGCTACATTATCAACTTTATATCTTCATGCAAACAGATTTGAATAATTCTTATATTTTTAGATCAAACGCCCTCAGCTGTAGGTAAAAAAATTCTACTGAGGCCACGACATACCTACCTACTGCATAAATGATTTTGAAATTTGTTTTTGTTACCCAAAATCATTCGATTGTCCTATTTTAAAATTCTGATTCTTGGAATCTATTTGAATTTTAAAATATTTTCAGAATTAGATAACCATTGACGTGTCGTTTATGTAACTAGCCATCGTATCTCATATTTTAAAATCTAGCATTCATGACTCTCACATTCAAGCTTTAATGTAGGTACAATTTGTATTTGAAAGTAAAATTGGTCAACAAAAATAACCATGCCTTGAATTTAACAACATAGTAATATTATTATAATGTAGCAATTTTCCATTGCCTAATACCTATAAAGAACCAAATATTGTACATGAAAGCTGAAATAAATAAAATTAAATGAAATTAAATCTACACTAATATTATAAAGAGGAAAGATTTGTATTTTTGTATTTTTGTATTTTTGTATGTAACGAATAAACTCAAAAAGTACTGGACCGATTTTAATAATTCTTTTTTCATTAGAAAGCTACATTATCACTGAGTAACATAGGCTATATTTAGTACTAGATTACTATAGAAATCTTTAGAAATTCCTATGAAAACCAACCGAAGGTGTAAAAAAATTAGCCATAAAATGTCTTTCATCGCTTACGCTGCGAAGAGTATTAATGATAGGACAAAAAAATGTTCTACAATATTATAGAATATATCAATATCTACAAAAAACTTCGCGAGACGATGTGTCTAACTATTGTAGTTACGTCACTATAACTACTTTTTTACATTTAACAAATTGATAGAAATGCCGATCAAAATCAGACCGGGTTAATCCATACCATTTATAAATTTTTATCCAAATGAATAATTTAATATTCAAGACTGTCTTAATACCTGATGATTACTTTTTGAATTATTGAAATCGGACATTCCATTCAAAAGATATCATGAAATTAAAATAAAAATACATGCCGGCTTAATGGTTAGTTACTCGATGCGCTGCGTGGCGGCAGCCGCCACGCAGCGCATCGAGTAACTAACTCTTGAGAGGGGCAGTGCGGGAGAAGGGGGTGCACCATTATTATTTATAATTAAGAAAAAGAAGTTTGCAAAAGCACCACAAGATAACCCGTGCGAAGCAGGAACGTGTTGCTATACAGCATAGCACCAGAACGTTTAATCCCTTTGCGGAACGAAATATGATCAGTCATAATCATTAAATTTCTTCTCAACCTTACAATACCCAGCTATTGTGTGCTAATCCGTGGGTTTCCTCTCAGAATAATATGAATTTGTTTAGTAAATAGAAGAAGAACAAAGGAGAGATGGATAGATTGTGTGAAAGAGGATTGCACGTTGACAGCTGATAGAGAGAATGGAAGAAGACTGCATTGTTGGCCTTTCGAACCAGGGAACTTTCGCACATTTACCCCGCAAAAAATCAAGGAATCCCACGGGATTTGCAAGAAAACCGTACTTCACGCGGGTGGAGCCGCGGGCAACAGCTAGTATATTATATCACCAAAAATATAGAACCCTCACAATTTGAATTCTTAATGTCCAGCGAGTCTTTCAACTTAATGTCAACTTAATCTTTTCGGTCAATTATAAAGTAGGCACTTGAAAGAAAAAAAAAGAAGTAGCAAATTATGACGAAAGTTTGTGTGTTTGTTACGTTAGTTATTCCTTCACGCCGCAACTACTGAGACTAAAACATAGAATGGATTGTACCCTGGATTATCACATAGGCATCTTTTCACAAAATTCACGCTAGCGCAGCCTCGGGCGTTCTGAGAAAAAAATAAGTTATTATTGAAAATATACACAACCATAATATTTAATCACCGTGTGTGACCGTTTGTGTGTGTGTGTGTTTGTGTGTGTGTGTTTTTACCTTTAAACTCAATCCCCCACACAAGTCACAAGTAATCAAACTTCCCTGACAACTCGCAAAGTATTATAATAAAATCGACGTATCTAATCCAATTAGGGCGTTATTTCAGTGTCAGGACGCATGAATATGGAGGCGGTTAATGAAAGAAAAGAAGAGGTGTTAATCTTGGAAGTTGAGCCTCTCGTTTTAATTAATACAATCAAAACAACGGCGGGGCTCCTCGGCTTATATCGGACAAAGGATTTGCATTTCAATTTTATGCGAGCCGCGGTCGCGTGGCGCGGAAAACTGGAAAACTGTACCTACCAGGTGACATCTGACAACTGACACTCTCTCAATCTGAGCTCTCAATAGAGGCTAGAGTTACAGATAAACTAGGTATTGCCCTTGAAATTGAAAATGAAAATATTCATTTGTCACATAAGCCCAATTTTAAGGCTCTAATATGAAAAGTCAAAGCTCGGAAAGCAGGTTGGCACCGAGAAGAACAGGCCAGAAAGTCGACACTTGTCCTTTATAAAAATTTCATTGCAATACAATATACAACTTTTCTTACAAATGGAAGTTTGTTACAATATGATTTTATGATATCTCGTAAGGAGAAGGAAGCATATTATGATCCTACAGTTCCAAGAATCCTGAATTAATTTCGGTTACGCACCTACTAGGTTTGCGCGCATGGAATTTGATTTTATTAAAGAAATTTTGATAAATAAAGATCGGCCAAAATAAATCATGTTATCGTATCTCAGACATCGAATTATTATGAACAGACAGGGTATACGTAAGTAAACGTCTATTGAGTGTCTCGTGTGGCGAGAAGACATCACGAGCGGGTGCTAATGTGCGCCTGAGCCGGGGATCAGCGCGCTCACTAGCAATACATGCCAATAAGTTGTCTGCCGGACCTGTTGTTGTCGTCTGTAGGACGTATATGTATCTGGATACTTTCACTCTTGTTTGATAATAGTGCACTATGATACAAGTATGCAAAGTGAGTCATTACAGTTAAGGCGACGTATAATTAATGATTATTAACTTGCGTGTACGCGTATCATACGATGTTTTTCTTTATCATACTTGGAGGAAAAAACAGACTATTTTTGTGTATTGTAATAGTAGAGTTTTCTACCTCTATATTATGGCGAAATCATGCATTTCGTGCCACATTAATTAGTCTTTTATGTGGAGTCAAAATCGACTAATGTTTTTATTTCCTATTTTAAAAGCATTAAACAAAAATTAAAAAAAAATATCTCTCGGGTTGCAGTTGATACATAATTATATTTTCTACAAAATTGTATTTCAAAAAGCAAAAAAACTTTCAACAGTGATCAATTTCAACTTTATACACATGAAATATTATGGTACACATCACAGGTGCATTTCTTTTTCGGTAATATTACACTACTTACAAAACCTTACACCAGTTGTATGTTTTCAGTGGAACTTTGTGTGATGCCATTAATTTTTAAAGCCATATTAAATTAGGCAAGCCTTTGTTCTTGTCAGCTTTTGTAGAAATGGAAAAGCGAAACCAATTCAAATAAAACTTAAGTTCCACATAACTCCTTTTTTCAGTTGCCGCCGTTTTGTCACATTTTTCATTTGTACGACCACAATAATTCTTGCCATTACATACTTACTTCTTCCCAAGTATCATCATAAACCGCGGTTCTTGCCTACTTTTGGAAGTTGTTTCATAAACCGGTGGGCGAGGCATCAAATTCAACGTTTTTATCATAGATTACATTCGCAGATACGCCCTTCAGTTACGAAGAGACTTTAGCGTGTCGAAACTAGAAATACAACATTAAGCATATCAACGCAGCTGAAATAGGTCTACCTAAGCTCTTACGACTCGAGTTAAATGTCTACCACTTGGATGCTGGCACAAGAGATTCTCTTTCTATTTTCCTTCACTTGTGAGCAAATTGCAATAATTATAATATTAAGGTATAAACAATAAAGTCGAGTTTTCGGGTGCGTTTTCTACTCCTTCACACCAAAACTTTTTTTTACTTTAAGTAGGTAACTTTCACATCAAGGAAACTAAGGTAGGTACTAACTAAGTTAGCCTGCTAAAAGTTTCATCCGAATTTTTCTGCGATTTAGAATGGAGATAGATTTTATCACATAATTACATTACTAATTTTCCTGGAACATTGCATGAATCCCGAATCCCGTTATGCCTCAAAATCTACCTTTTGATATTGTACCTTGAAATTAAGAGTGAATGGACGTCATCTAGAAACGACCTTAAGCTCGACTATCAATTTTCCATCAAGTCATTCGCATTTTTTATTAAAAAAATACTTTTTTTGGGTATGTTTCAGGTTACATTACTTTACGCTTCACCATAATTTTCCACCATGTTGTGATTACAGACAAGCTAGCTAGGAGCTAGTACAAGTTTTTGGATATATTTCGATTCGCTATCTATATCGATTATTATTTTGTACGGGAATTTCTTAGCATTATTGTATCTTGTAATATTACTGCTGTATCTTAAAAAATGTCCCTTTATTGGTAGGTACATGGGCGTATCTAACGCTTTTATTCTTTGAGTTTTTGGTGGTTTATTTCGTGAGAAAAAGACCAGGTGAGCGATATTAAAATGTTTCATGTAAATTTCAGCCGTTCCGCGGTTATATTTCAGCACTTTAACTGTCTGCCGAATTTGGTATTCATGGACGACTTTTAGTTTCCAACTTGGTTTTTTGGTGGATTTTTTATTTGCGAAATTCGCAGCGGTTTATTTTCGGACGATTTTGTTGTTGTGGCCGAAAAAAGATTCTGGATCCAAATGGAAGCGGGCTATTTCTAAACTAATGTTTTGTGTGGCTAAAAATACTGTGATTCTAAAATGCACTGGAATTTTTTAAGCTTAATATATTCACATTTGTTGGATTTTAGAATAAATTAATATACTTCTGTTACATTTACTTATATCATGCTAATGAAATTCCATAATAGGTAGTTTAGGTACTTATAACTTAGCTTAGAAAGCAAAATATTTCGAGAGTTGGACGGAGGTCGAGTCTGCAGCGTTTTTTTGTCTCAAACGCTTCTTTGTCTCAATATTTTATAGCAATGAATGATGTGATGAGCAAGATACCTGATTTAATATGATACGCCATTCGTGCCCATGACAGATACGGTGCAATTTTCCAGGAATTTGCATTGCAATGTCATACGGTGCACTACACTGCGCTCGTCATCCTAACACTTTAGTAATTAAGTCCATAGTTAAGTCTGAAGAAATTAAAGAGCAATCAATATAAGAGGATGCCATGTAAACTTTTTCGACTACAATGGTTTCAAAACCGAAACATAATAATATAGTACTTAATGTAACTATTGCTTCACGGTAGAATACCTGACACTGCGGTGGTAGCCATCCGGGTGGTCTCTGTAAAACAGTCCTACCACCTAAAGAAATAACTGACTAGGACTGTATTCTTGTGTTACTTTTCAAACTCTCTAACTATTTTTCATCTAAAAATAAGAAAATAATAGTGTCGTCACATTGTCTTTCACACTCTGCACGGAGTGTGTTCGGTGTAAGCTATGTGCATACATTGACTCGAGGGCCGGGACGTCCTCCATATGACGTGCGTCCCAGATTGCTGGGATATACTATGTGTGTGTTTGCTTCACCCCCCTAATTTGAGTGAAAAATGGCGTATTTTTAAAATCAGAACTTCTTTAGACGCGTTGGTAAATTGAAATAGGGAAAACATATTTTGTACGTATAAAAATTGTCGTACTCGGCAAGATTTGAACCAGTCTGTTCGCTACCGCGGCTACCAATTTAACAACGAGTGCCTACCTCACTACAAAGTGACGAATATTCTTTAAATTCCTTATCAAATCTTAGGAAGTATTGCCCGTAGTAATACTAATCCATCGTACCCATCAACCCTTCCCTACCTTACCCAAGTGGGCACAGGTGTCAGATGACCGATCACCTTTCAGATTTACCAATTTATTAAGATGTATAACTTCGAAGTTATTTCCCGAACTAGGTGAAAAATAAAATTGCTAATAGGTAGGTCGCTAGAAATATAATTTGTACAGTGAAGTTGGCAATATTTTTCCCGTTTTCATAAAGAACGTTAAGTGGTTAAATTACACTACAATTAAGATACAAATACTATATTGTGAAAATAGTCGGATTGGAACCACATGAAGAGTCCTATTACAGATCATGTCGGAGGAAAAAGATAATGAAACAAAAAACACTTGGCACTCCGTAAGTGCCGATAGAAATGAAAACTTGAACAATGTGAGGTGTCGGTTACGGTAACGGTGTCGCAAGTTCAGAGGTTTTTTCCCATCTAAAAATATCCATTGCACCGCTGTCGGTTACGATTGCAATGGTTTGACATTTTCCCATTTCAAAAATGCCCAACCCGTCAAAAGAAGTTTTCACTCAAAAATCTTTCGTAATTCAATCAATTTGTTAAAATAATTTATAACTTACTCGAGATTCGGAAATCCGCGTCAATATTTGCCCACCGTTTCGGCAAGTTCGCCGAACCTTTATTCCGAATTAAAAGACTCGTAAAACAAACGCTTAAGCAAACACTCGCAATTAGATAAAACAAGGAACAAACAGCCGCCGTGGAGGCATCGCCTTCTCGTCCAAATCAAATTGAAACAATATCCCGGATCGAAAAGACTTTTTGCACGTCGCGTATTCATGGGCATTACTTATGCATGCAGCAGAGAAAATATTACAAGATTTTAATGAAAGAAATATTAATTTCGAGGTAAGTTTTCTTTGGTCGCGGCGCTGGCTAAATTAAGTTGGCTCCGTAAATACTTCGGAGTTTCCAGCGGTCGCCCGGTGGCGCGGCTTTGCTGAATTTTCAAATATTTGCGCTCCAAACTCGTTAGCTCAAATATTTTGTGGCGAAGTTGAACATAAATAAACTGTAGGTACACCTACTTGTATAATAAGGATTCTAGAAGTGACGCATCCTGCAATCTGCAAAAAAACTGGTCGGTCTCTAAAGTTACGTAAAGGTACCTAATATACGTCTTGTATTTGTAAAGACGAATAAGTACATTTACTTTTAAGTGTTTACTTTAACTTGGCATTTTTTTCATTTTTGAAAGTTTTTCTTTCATAGTAGGTAGGTAGGTTTTATTATAGTATATATTATTGTAGTATTTATGGTTTACAGTATAGTATAATTACTTATGTGCCACTTGACCTAACCCACTTTTCTCGTCACCTTACTCACATCAGGGTAGCTGGAAGAGATCTCTTTTCTTATTTAGGGATAAGCTATCCTTTGCACATCATGTCTCTTGTTATATTTCTTTATGTTTTATGTATGGTGCATTAATAATAAAAATAAAAAATAAATAAATAAAGTAGGTGGTAAGTATTATCTTTACAGGTAAAGGTCACTAGGTAGAATTGCCTACCAAGTTACCTACTTTACAATAGATTCTAGCATCAAAGCTCTTAGATACAGAAGTAAGCTTTAAATTCCTGAAAGATGAAAGAAGTCCGTCTTCATTATAAAAGTAAATAAGTTAAAGCAGGCCCTTAGCTATCAATGATTTAACAAAGCATCAAAAAAATGATTGCAGGTAAGTTCTTAATATTATTTATTAAAATATTCCTTGTCACTTGCTTCTATAACTGTATACCAATACAAGAAATATCATACGAAAAAAGTCACTCGTAGTAAATTTTAATAAAGTTTCCGAGCTGGGATGTTAACAAGGCATCAAACGGAGGTAATCTACGGGCAAAAGAGAATAACGTCGACGCACTTTATTCAAATTCCGCGTCGGAAACTGTTCGCGCGGAAAAAATATGAATATGATTTCCGCGTTTACTCGCAGACAACTTTCCGCGCCAAATGAACCATATTTCGAGCCATAACACTCGCATTATTCAAAAAACTTCCTGAGGACGCCCATTCACCCGCTGCATATTTACTGCGACTGCGACTAGAGACTAACTGTCTTGGCTTGTGTGAAAAAAATGTGTGATTATTTTTCCATAATTGCGACATATTATTATCAAATAAGTCGTAAAAGGCATCTAATACGGTTTCTCATACAATTTCTTAATATATGGAAATATTAGTATCTCCAATAGTCTCCTCTGATGATTAGACTTCAAAGGTATACATAATTATACGTCTAATGCAGCCTAGTGTAAGAAAGTTTCCCACTTTCTAACACTAGGCTGGAAAATTATAACACAAGAAGCTGAAAAATTTAGAAATTAAAAATCTGAAAAATTAATTGAACGTTTGATGCTCCCTCACGCCTGTATTATTATATTAATTTGACTTAATTCAGAACTGTTCACAGGTAATATACAGGTAACAATACATAGACAGGCTATTTTATCTTGACAAAAAACACGGCTCCAAACATCGCAGTGGTCTGTGACGTAACGCCTTTTAAGTCGGAACGTGTATGCAGCGTTTTATTCAAAGTGAGTCTTAAGAATGCTGCGAGGGAAGCACCTAAACTTTATATACATTCGGAGCTAAATGAAGTGAAACTGTGTTGCAGATGCTGAACAAAGTTATTTTTTACTCGCGAGGGGCGCGCGCATTTGCATACGACCGGGCGGCCGCTGAAACGGGCATTACCATTTTACTATGACTTTAATTAAATGATATTTATATTTCAGGCAGTGAATCGTATCTACACAGCAATAAGTGTAGATACGATTCACTGCCTGAAATATATAGGTATAAGGATTTTTTGGGTAAAAGATCAACTTTAATAATTAACGGCACGGTTAAGTGTTTGCTCCAATGCTCCCAACCAACGCCTTTGCTTCCATTGAGAAGATAATTTCTTTATTGAGAAGTAAGTAAAACTTACTTATTTGCCTATAACTTTTGAACTCGGATGTTTATTTAAAATAATTGTAGAAGTGAATGTGGAGACCGCAGTCTATAATATAAAAATAAAGTTTCGATTTGAATCAGCTTGGTACTGGATTCTAATATATAATATCCATAAATCCATGGTCATTATCCTTTAAGAGAATGTTTTTCTTCTGAAGCGGGTCGTTGCTCAAATGGGAAACTTGACTGAAAAATTGAATGTAGGTACTCAAAAATAAATAGGTACCACACAAGGTTTTGGGTCGGGTATTGATGAATCAGTACCTGATTGATTAAATGAATTAATAAGAACTTTCCCATTATTAAGGTATGTCTATTTTTTATAATTTTTTTATATGATTGATACTAGCAAGTTTCAGACGATGAGATATATAATCTGTATCTATCCCTCCCATTCCAATAAGACAATACAAATAAAAAGTTTTCCACTCGATGCAGATTTTTATAAGACTCTCACATAGCTCGAATATCTCAAACAGGAATATGCCACAAAGGTAATGATCTCGTTAGCCGATCTGTCACCTCTCCAAGCAGTCCCTAAGCTTCGCCCCGCGCAAGCTAACGCGCCTGCATTTACATACCGACAGACAGCGGGACTTACTGGAGGAAAAATGTTAACGAGGTTAGAATAACAAAGCTTCGTAATTGTTATTCAATTAACATTTTTACGAACGTGTAATTAGTCTTGGATAATATCGTGAATTTCCTATGCCTCAGAAAGTAGCCTACTTGGTAACACCTAGGTATAGGTTAGAGACACATAGAGGTATATTGCCTGTCGGTATTACTGCCTTGTTGGTTTAGTGGTAAGCATATCCGACTGCAGATCACGAGGTCCTGAGTTCGATTCCTGGGTTGGGCCAATAAAACATAGGACAGCCCGGATAGAAACAATTCTCCATAAGTACTTAAATTATATTTATGTGAGTATCAGTTATATAGTAGCCGAGCCATTGCTTACTTTGGTGCTAGATTGCAATGTGTGTATTGTCCTAACAAATAAAAAAATATATATGACGTGATTCCACGAATAATAATAAATTGTGATAATTACGATTCTCTAGGTATCGATCACTTGATCAGCGTTATATCGTTTACCGCTTACCTCGTATCGCTAGAGTACCGTTAGCCCCTGTTTATTGGGATGATGGATGATGGCGGAAAATTCACGATCAAATCAAGCGGAGCCTACCACCCTGTAGTTGCCACAGATTTCGTACAAGTTATGAAGAAAATAATACAGATTTATTATAAGGTGTAATATTTTAATTGTTGCCTTGATTTTTAGGGTTCTGAACCCAAAGAGTATTTATAAAACGGAACCCTATCACTGAGACTTCGTCGTCTGTCACCGAGTTGTATCTCTTGAACCGTGATTGAAATTGAAAAACACTTGAAATTTCCACAGATGATGTGTTTCCGTTGCCGCTATAAAAACAAATACTAAGGACATAGAATAAAATGAAGATGAAAGGGTTCCCATACAACAAACGCGATTTTTGCTCGTTTTTAGTCGTTTATCCAGTACTCCAGTAAACCCATTATTCCTGTACTTGTATTGTAATAGTAGGTAGGAGCTTTGAGCCTTCTGGCTTCTGCATCATCATCTCGCTACGTTTAATGGTACGGGACCCTTCATGTGCGAGTCCGACTCGCGCATGGCCGAATAATTATTTGAAGTTTAAAAATTATTCTAAATATCTAGTAGTGGCTTGTGTGCCTCTCTTCAACTATCCTTTTAAAATTAGCACTGTAACATCATCGGCTGTATCATCACTTACCATCAGGGGGCTATTCACGTTACGTGTCGGCTACATTTCGTGATGTGAGATGTTTAAAACGGTAATGGTATTTACGTACACAAGCAGACGATATTGAATTCAAAACATTTCTTGCGAACATTGAAAAATTAATTTTAATACAATTGACATAGAGCGTAAAATTGAATGTAGTTCAAAACGCCATATTGGTCGACAGTTCCGAGATTGAAATTACTTAAGCGCGTCAAAGTCGAGCATTGTATTTCCTATGATGAAATACACTCAATTTAACACTAGCGAATAGGTGTAAAGTTAATTTTTCAGTGTTAATATTTTTTTCTTTTTCTTGTTTCACATCACTGAGTGTGTGAAAACGTTACGAGAATGTCATAGCTGGTGAAATTGCAGTGAAGTGATCTGATAGTTTTTACAAAGGCTAAGTTACGATGAGACAGAAAACTTATTAAAACGTATCAGTTGAGCTATGGATATATACATTAAACTTAAAATCTTCTTGTATTAAAGTAACTTTCTATGAAATACTTTTGTATTATTGTGATGAATTAGTACAATAGATTTTGTAAAACATTAGTAAACATATTACATAGATTCCATATTATACAGATGTTTAAAATCCTCTATTTATTTATCTAATATTATTTATCTAATATTATGTTAGCACATACAAATGGACCAAAATATCTGCGCATAACACTAGCTTACATACACACACACACACACACACACACACACACACACACACACACACACATCACAAACACACATGCACACACATATCTATAAATGTACTTACATACGCACAGACATTCATGAATGCACATAATATACACATGACACAACTATGTTTTTTATAATTATAAGTTGGCACATTATTGTATGCAAACAATGCCTTTAGATGCAAAATAAATAAAACAACTATATGTAATTGGGAAGTCACTAACTCCCATACCACAGTTTATACTTTTTTGGGAGTTAGAGGCCATAATAATTTTTTGTAATCAAGTATGTAATTTTTGCAAATAAAGAGATTAATAAAGAAAAAAAAAAAAGAAAAGTGTGTAAAACATAATAGAAACTAGTGGATATGCTCCTGAGAGCCCGCAAAAAACATAAAACCTTTATATGTACCAATAGAATATCTAAGGAGCTCGCGTATTTTCCCATTTCCCGAAGAAAACTTGTGTACAACAAACAATAACATTATTCCTAGACAACTGGCCAATCCCATTAAAGGAAGCGAAATCAATTCAGACGGACAATTCAATTTGGCGGGTTGTGTACATTCAGTATTCAGACAAACAGGAGGAGTATATAATTACGCAAAAATCAGTTCTACAGAGTTTCACCGAGATGTAAGTAAATGTACTTGTCTCTGGTAAGTGGTGTGGTATTTGCGATAAACGGTTAATATGGTGTGTATTGTTTGTCAGTCAAGTAACATGTTGAACGTGGATTGACAAATATCTCTGTCATATATACACTTATGGCCCAAGTAATTTTTTATCTTTTAATTTATACTTACAAAACAAGTAGCTATTAAAGATCTCTCTGTTTCGCACAATTTGATACAAACGAATGAGGACGAGAAAGAAAAATAGGGGTTACCATTTTTAGGGTTCCGTACCAAAATGGTAAAATGGAACCCTTATGGTGCGACTTTCTCCGTCTGTCTGTCCGTCTGTCTGTCCGTCACACTCGATTATTTCAGTAACTACCGGAGCTATCGATATGAAATTTGAAATAGTTGTGTATATTAGTGGCCCAATGACACTGGAATAAAAAAAAATGGAAATTATTTTTGTTCTTATTTAAAAAGGGGGAAAAATCGGAGGGTTGAAATTTAAACATGAGATAACTGTACTGTGTGGGGTATCATATGAAAGGGTTTACTTTTTACATTCTAAAACCGATTTTTAATTATTTTTAGTCATGATAGTTTTTGATTTATCGGGAAAAATGTCTAAAAAAATACCGTTCCCCCCCCCCTTATTAATAGGAATTTACGTATATTTTACAGGAAAACTATAGCCAATGCTCTAACTAGCATAGTTTTTTTGATATTAACAATAAACCTGTACAAACAAAGTTAGTTTTGCGGTTCATTAACAAAGGTAATTATTACCGTTTTACATCTTTGGTCGTTACAGTATTGGGCGTGTTACATCTACATTAGTATGCCTGATTGTTTTGCTTCAGTACTTCTTGAGTACGGAACCCTCGGTGCGCGAGCCCGACTCGCACTTGGCCGGTTTTTTTTTACTTACTTAATTAGCCAGAGAAGATTGTGTTTAGAGGCTTATCTCAAGCTAATCATGGTATCTCAGTACTAGGTCGTAAAAAGAGCATAATTAACAACATAACTCTAGTTCCTTTGGCCGCTTAGGTCGCGGCTCCACCCGCTTGAATAATAATAGCGTTTTTATAAATCCTTTGGGAACTATGTTTTTCCGGGATAAACAGTAGCCTTTGTGTTAATTCACGGATCCATCTATATCTCTACTAAAATTCCAGCAAAATCGGTGCAGTAGTTGCTGCGTGAAAGTGTATCAAACATACACACTTTAGCGAAGAGGGAGGTAGGCTCGTATTTCGTACTCGTGTTGGCTGAGTTTTCAATGCTAGCATCTTAATCGGGGCTGGTAAAAATGGCGGGGACAAACAAGACGCTTTAATTCCCCCGCGCATACTTTAGACGTTATTTGTTTTTGCTACATTAACATTTTTATGAGCTGAGGAATCGCAGCCACGTCGCGTCCTACGATCAATGGGTCGCCGTTAAAACATGTTAAATGGGAATATAGGGATGTTAGAAGTTTGAACCATTGTTTTTGGTGTCTATGGCTGTATCGTTCAGTTAGTTAGTTTACAAACCTCAAGAAAGAAAACTGAAGCAAAAATTTTTGTACTATTTGCACAAGTTAGCAACTAGGTAGAAGGGATATATTGACATGAAATGATACCAACCTAAGTTGGTTATAATAGGCACCTAAAATCGCAGCCCCTACACAAAAAAGGCTTCAAAGTGCAGTATAAAAAAATAAGTATAGGAGAGACGACGAAAAGTTTAAAGATAAGAATTCGGTTGTATTGGAAAATAGTGTTTTCTGTGGACGTGTCAATATTTACTTAGGATATACATACTAATTTACAACTGAAAGTTAAAAAATTGCCCAATACGAATATTACGATTCATTGTAACTAACATATATGTTAGTTACAATAAACACAATAAACATAATAAATAATAATGTAACATAATAAATGTATACATAATAAATGTATACATTTATTATGTTAAAGTTAGGGGATTATTTCTTCATTTTATTTTTTTCCAATTAAGACAGAAGTTTTCAAAAACTAAGTTTATAATAAAACACAACTTCTGTAGTCTTAAAGTATAATACTCTAGGATGAGTGAGAAACTTCACTTAAAACTCGTTATTTTTCGTAGTTCACTATAGTTTAATGTAATTCAGAAGAGTGTCTGTCCAAAGAGGTGTGACTCTATAAAATATACGTAAACCCGTGGAGCTCACAAAGGGGCCGCGTAAGCTCCGTCTGTAACGTCCGCGGAATTGAGTTTCTGAAAGCGTTTAAGTACCAAAAATCACGTTATAAAGTTAGGGCCTTTGCGATCTTTACGCATACATTAAAATGAGGTGTGGAGACTTAAACAAATGCTTATAGAGGTCCTAGGGATATATGGAAAGAGGTTTTTGTTAGATATTATTAATGAAGCTATTTATTACTTTAGAGTTTGGTCATCTTATTCTTTACGACTCTATGGAGGCTAAAAATTGAGACAAATAATAGTTTTAGAGGAGCTAGGGAGCTATATACTATTTTAAACAGGTTAAGCGTCCGTGTATTTTTTAATACTATGAAGTTTGGTGACGTGATGTCTATAATTTCTTTCAGGAAAAATGATTAATATAGATCACCTTATGTCACACGACTTAGGTACTGTATTGCGCTTGTCTTCTTTAGACATTAATCCTTGATGTAAGTATTAATTAGTCAATTAATGGCAGATGAAAAACAAAGCGGTGTGCTTTAGAGGGTCGCAATCTAACTTGCGGTCTTTCAGCTTCAATCCACCCCTTACTGTTCCATGGCTTTCATTTTTCAAATAGCACCTTGTAAAGTTGAGCAACTTTCTAGTTGCAAATCATAGTTAGGTTCGGCAATAATTCCTTAATCAAAATGTAACCAAGCATGCAGCATAATGTTTTCGGGGTTTTCGTTTTTTGTTTTTTTTCTTTGTAATATTGAGTTGCAATTTTTTTTTAAAGATAGGAATCGAACCTATGATCTTTCGTGTTGCCCCCTTGCCAATGAGTTATTAAGGCTTCGTTTATCAAGTACCTCCTAAAAGTTCCCCACCAGGTGTGGAGGCTAAAACAAAATCGTTATTCAAATCCCTGAATAATGTTTTCAAGAATCGGGCCGGGTCCGTACCGGGGCCGGAGCGGGGCCGGAGCGGAACCGGAGCGGCGTCGGAGTTGTGAGTCGTTTTTGAATTTTAATATGGCACTGTAACAAGTTTTGAGTTGTCAAAGGAAATCGGTGCGACTCGCTTGTAGAGACGCTCACGAGCTATATGGACTTTATAAGATAATTAGTTGATCTGTAGCCCGGTAGGTACTTACCCGTAGCCACATGACTTATGACATGACATGACATGACTTATTCTTTTTATATGATGCTTTTGAAACGCTTTTGAAACTAAAATCAAAACCTCTATGGGAATAACTGTTTTCATAGAAAATAGAATCACGTCATGAATTTGTCGATCGGCTATAACATTTGTTAAATTTCATTCCAAAAGCGCATGAAAAGCAATCGTACAAATTAAATAAGTCATGATGTGGGCTTGGCTAAGGCTGCTCCTGTTGTGTTTTACTTTTCAACAATTTGCTTTTGCAGCTATGACTGTTTTAAATGCGATTACCAATTGACGATGCAAATGTGTCAGGGCCTGCTTAATAATTCTGTAAAAAAGCGAGTCCATGGTTATCGCAGTAATTGTAAATGTACTCAGCGGATGATAGTCTGATCCTTTCCCTTTACAATTTTTCAGTTAATGAAGGCAAAATTTGGTTATGATAGATATGATGGTTGTGGAAAGGAGGTGAAAAGATGTCCGATCTGCTCCTGTACACTCGGGCGCCGATCAAAGGCGGGTGATCAAAGGCCGGCGAGTGTCCGACGAGATAATTAGCACCTTCGAGAGGATCGATACCTGCCGGCGCGTGCCGGGGAAATATTGAAAAAGTTGGGGAAAACTTACCTAGTATCTAATTTACTTATGCAAAAGAAAACTCCGTGACTACAGAAATAATAAACATTCTATTCATGGCCTGAACATGATATTATGACGATCATATTATGGGAATCTTCACTTAAAGTACACACTAGAAATGCTTGAATTTCAAGAGTCTTTGGTATGGTATTGAATGGTACCTATCTACTGTAATCGAAGGAACCGACAGACCTAATATTATGTTCGATGGACTTATGATGTGTCACATATACCAAAGCTTTAAGCCATAGATGGACAGATGTACTTCCTAACAATAAACGATGCGAATCGATGTGTCATATACCGAAGCTGTGATGGATGGATGGAGATGGACGTTCAATATGAGGCTATATAGGGACCCAGATAGAGATTACGACCAAAACGCAATGCCTTGTTTGTAGAAGGCGGCAGATCGCCGCACAGCCAAGGAGCCGATACAGCGATGAGTCGGAGATGAGACCACCCGACGAGCGCCGGTCACTCGGTCATTACTGCCCTCCTCTATGAAATATTTATGACGACTCCCATAATAACGCCGGCGACGATATCATTATACTTTGTGATGGGGGAGACGGGAGGGGCGGAATTTCTGAACGCTCCTTACAATTGCAAAATCGCAATCGCGAGGCATTTCAGGGCGCAGCGCTCTCGCGATACTCTAAAAGATTTCCGGGTGAAACGTAAATATCCGGCGAATGTTGCTCCGAATGCGTACCTGATTTCGGAAGCTTCGATGAACTTGAGGAGGATTATAATTTAAAAAAAATACTCGCAGCTGCGAGCGGGCTGTGCGCAGACGCGCCCCCCCGGATCGCCCATATTAACTTGTTAATTAGGTCCATAATACGACTTGCAGATGAGCTACAGAGTTGTGAAGTGGAATACATAAAAAGCCCTTTTTCAGCGATCGCATGCATCGTGGCTCCGGCAGTCCGCCGGCGGCCGGCACCGGGAGGTCGGGAGGCGAGCCTATAGTATTTCGTGCGTCGCGTCCCACCAGCAGAAGTTTGCCTGTTCATAAATAAACGCGAACGGTATTCAACAGCCCTTGGTGCTGTATGCATAACGAATTTGAAGGAGGCAAACTTGGAGGCTCTGCTGACTGGGATGGAGTATAAAATTCAGTAACAACATGGTAGAGCTTTTCATTCGACGGCCCGCTGTCGGTGGAGACATAGCTCCGTCATGCTAATTAGCGCGCCATAATTAATAAGTGACGTCACGCATTCTCGTATCTGTGTCTACCTGACCGCAAGTTGGTCAGCTAGGATTTGTCTTACCGTCGCGAGTGTTGTTCGGAAAGTGTTGTTGTTGGACGCGGATAGTTATGGAAATGAGTCCGTTTGTGGTTACGACAGTGGAGAACGGAACGCAATTTGTTTGAGTGCTGCGTGCACCGGAGCGGGCGCGAGATGGCGGGCGGCGGCCATCTTAGCTGTCAAGCCGTGTGAGTAAAGACGCCGCTAGGTGGCGTGCATGCTAACAATAACATGGCGGATTGGACTTGCCTACTTTGGAATATTTTTGCATTTCATTCTATTTACATGCGGATAAGAATTCTATTATACGGTTTAAGATTAAAATAAGTTATCGAGTTGAGTTAGAGATTTATACCCGTGCTAGTAGGTACTGAAGTTTTCTTTTAAGCTATCACAATTTAATAAAAGCTCTGAACACTTTAAAAATTTATGTCTGTGAAGACGTCACAAACTGTGACTCCTTCACGACACAAGTAGGTAACTTGAAGTAATTTGGCTTTAGTTTTAGGCTCATTTTTGGCGTCAGTTAGGTACCATCGGGTCACAGATTGTGGATAATACCTACCCATTCAACCTCTATCTCAGTTTTCCAACCCGATTCCAAGCCGACCGCAGTCATGGTGACCAATCTCAATCCGTATTTAACGATGCAGGAGGTGCTTGCCTCTTGGGCGCAAGTTCAAATCCCGAGCTAGCACCTTATATTTTCAGAGGTTTTCGTGTGTGAAAAAATAACTTTAAGGAACGTGTAGATAATATAAATAAGCAACCATTTAGAAATGGAGCACATAAGTTGTTCACAGTGCCACTCCGTTGCATCAGGTACGGTAGGTACCTAAACCTTTTTGTAGTTGAGTGTACGCTTCTACAATAATATGACACCGAAGCAGGTAAATCAGGGTTCCTACTACTTAATGACAAGGATTGTTGTAATTTTATTTATTTTATTTTATTTTATTTGGAAAACTTACAGCTAAATTTTACAGAATAGTCTTACATCTAATTATCTTATAGCTAATTACAAGTTTTCACAAGTGGGTAAAGACAAAAGAGAAGAAGTTTGAGTACACGTGGTAGGAGTTAGTAGATTAGTAGAAGAATTTAGTGGAAGTGGTAGTAGTAAAAGTTAAGTTATCAAGAAGGGACTAAAGAAATAGATTCAAAATAATTTCTTACAATAAATTGGCGGGCACCATTTATACCGCCGTGAAATAAATCGATCCCGGGGTCCCTGTAAAATGCATTGATAGCATTAGAAGCACGCAGGATATAACTGTTACTTCTAAAATTCGTTTTAGTTATTGGGACCCGTAGAATTTTTTTCTTTCTGGGAACACGTGAGGAAACCCGTGAGGGTACAATTATGTGCAGTTTCGACAACAGTTCTGGACTATCAATCGTAATGATAGGTAGGTATGTAGGTATATGTAAGAAAAGTAATGACATTTTTAAAAAGAGCAAGTGCCGAGTATCTGGCCAGTGCTTTTCGGTGCAAACGTGCATGCTTTCCGAACTTGGCGGTAGAGGTTTTCATTTTTCATAAGAGCCTGTGAATTAGCCCTATGTGAAAAATAAAGATTTTTATTTTCATTTAAATGATGTTCAACGACGAAGTTAAACATCGCATGAGTAACCATGACTGACATGCCACCATAATGTTTGCAAAGGTAAGCCAACAAAACCGCACTTGACCAGTGTGTTGGGCTATCATGGCCTACGACCAATTACCCTTTTGATTCTGAGTTGAGTCCCGTGCCCAGCAGTGGGAGACCACACTGAAGTGTATCAGCTGACCGAATCGGCCATCGCAGACATAGTGCACAAGACTTGTGTGCGCAAACACAGGTGCACTTTCTATTTCCTCTCTCTTATAATGATAACAGCTTCGACACGTTCGGACAGATGGGTGGACAGAGAGGCGCAGGACCCATGGTTTGAGGTGCTCGTCTAGGCACGGGGATGAAACACTGCCAATTTCCAAACTCCGGACTATACTGTAAGGATCCTGGGACACAGGTTATATTATAAACTTACTCCAGGATCCCCAAATACCATTGTGAATGACATACCTATACTGAAATAAATTTTCATTTTCATTTTCATTTTCATTTTCATAAGAGTTTAAATACACCACCAATTTCCAAATGCCAGGTTAGTACCTACCTTCTAATAATTTTCCAAATAGAAAAAGCCAATAATAAAATTTATTTCACTGCACGGGAATCGAACCCGGGCCTTGTAATATGCAGTCGACCTTGCTTATCACTAGACTAATAGTTAATTTGCACTAATAGGTATTATAAAGGCAAAAGTTTGTGTGTATGTTTATTACTCCTTCACGCCGCAACTACTGAACCGATCTTGCTGAAATTTGGAATGGAGACAGATCATATACCATGGATTTAAACATAAGTTTTTTTATCCTGGAAAAATAGACGTTTCGCGCGGGATTTGTGAAAAACCGAAATTCAGTTATTTAGTTGGAGATAAACAGTGGTTCAGACGAGAGTATTTCACACTCAGCTATCAGATGGGCATGCTTATGATAATCTGTGACGTCATGACATGTCACGGGAGCGACGCGTCATAGTGTAGTGAGCTCTCCAACTGACATGTCATTTTCTGCGCCGCTGCTTGCAATACGCAAATTCGGTTATCGCCTGCGACACCGCATCGCTCCACCGCGCCGGGTATGTCAGATACACGACCGCCCTTCTATGTTCGTGTGGTACGGGAGCTAGCAACGTTTGAAAAGTAAGAATTTTAGGAGAGCTGATTTTGTGATAATGTCGTCCTTGTTGCACTTTCGGTTAGAGTCTGGGCCATCTAGCTGCCGGTAGCCGTTGCGTTTATTAGTGCGCATCCTATGTGCAGCTTACGCCTCCATAATGTTAAAACCAATGTTGTCGGGGCTACTAATTGCCCTTAAATTATTTTAGGCGCACTTGTACCATTTATGATGACGTTTCATATAAAAACATATGAATTGGGACAATTTATATGTTTAGGCATATAATGGGGCAAATGAAACACCAACTTTAGCCGTTAGGTTTATGGTATAATGTGGCTATATGGTACAATTGACTAATACGAAAATGATACGTCATCATAAATGGTACAAGTGCGCCTATTAATTATAAGTAGCCCCGACAACATTGGTATAAACATTTTGGAGGCGTAAGCTGCACATAGGATGCGCACTAATAAACGCACCTGCTACCGGCAGCTAGATGGCCCAGACTCTAACCGAAAGTGCAAGAAAGACGACATATCACAAAATCAGCTCTCCTAAAATTCTTTCTCGAAAACGTTGCTAGCTCCTATACCAGTAGGAGCAAGTACTATAAAGCCGAAAGCAAACATAGAAATAGAATAGAAAAGTCGTTATTATAGCTATGGCTGCTGACGTTAAGCAATACAGCCAATTGTAACACACGTGAGCCAGTAGTAAATACGTGTCGAGGCCCGCAAGAATTTTTTTTGGTGCAGATATTTAAATCGTCTCTGGATTTTAAATTCTTTTGGAACGAAGTTCCTTATCGCTTGTTGTGAATGGGGGCTAGACGAAAAAAATTCATACGAAAATTTGTAACGACACTTTGCTACAGTAAGCCAATGTAAGCCGTGCGGCGTGTGCATGTTTCTCTGTCTGTCTGTCTCTCTCTCTTATAGAAAGCAAGCCATCTTTCCATCCGGGTGTCCCTTAACACCTCTCAAGTTTTTTTTAATATATCATATTTTGTTATGGGTACATAATTAATATTAGTAGGTACATAATATTTTATACACATTATACCTACATAAGGTAGGTATAACATATTATAGGAAAATATCCAGGCACTGGAAAATATTTATGCTCATCACACAGACATTTACCAGGGAATCGAACCCACGACCTCCGACGCAGACGGCAGGTTTGCTACCGCTACGCCATTCAGTCGTCGATTGCATTGCAATTTGTAATGCACATGATACGACGCACTGCACTGCGCATCAGTTCTTAAGTTTCATTAGATATTACCAATAATATCACCGGCTGTACCTTCTACAAGACACGGTACCTAAAGCTCCTCAATCACAGCCTCAATTTGTACCTACATGTTCTGCGGATGGAAAAACAAAATTAAATTCTGGTGGGAGGCTTCGGCCGTGGCAAGTTACCACCTTACAAAGGCATCGTTTAGCGTTCCGGCGCGATGCCGTGTAGAAACTATTAGGGATGGCTGAGTTTATTAACCCCTTCCAAGTTAGTATGATAACATCTTGGGCTGCATCATCGCTTACGATCAGGTGAGATCGTAGTCAAGTAGGTACTAGCTTGTAAAGTATAAAGGAGTAAATGAAAATTAACATGAAAGCAAATCTTAATAAACAGGTCTGACAGACTTGTTAATAGCCATTGTAAGATAGCGAAGTCACGAGATGACTAATTTCTTTCTACATTTTTTGCAGTCATCTTAAGGCGCTTCATGCGTTAGTATTATGCTTGAGTCAAAATTTACGATTTCCGAAGGAACATAAAATAGTTATGTGTTCATATTATTTGGCATTTCATAATCTAGAACTTGTCTCAAAAATATTTTATAATATGTGTATAACTTTCTCACTAGAACAGTTTTTGTATAGGCTGTTTGCTAAAATAGCGGTTGACGCTCTACGCAGATGCAAGATATTTGCCATGTTTCTTAACAAAAACTTATAACAATGACATATTTAGAAAATTAATAACATTTACTAAAAAGTGTCTCAAAAAAACACGATTTTCCTAGATTTTCATTCAAAAACCATAAACCGAAAAGTGCTATTTTTAGCATTTTTCGATAAATTAAACGTATTATTTTAGGATAAAATCCAAGATATTTTGTTATTTCTGAATTATAGTAATTTAATTCAATTCATATTCAATGTCACTGGTTATTTATTATTTTAATAAGTTGTATATTTATTTTACTATAATTTTTTTTGTAATACCATTTTCCGCGCAAAATTGCGTCAGTCGGAACGGAATTCCTTTTTTGTATGGAGCGACATGCGATTCACGCGTAAACGCATAAACGCTCTTAATCATTTATCGCTCCTATAAAGCTATTCATAACTTCATAAATAACTTTTCATTTCAACCTATCGACTACAGTAGGTACTTACTATAATAACATATCATCACTCATGTAAACACTATAGTTTTACACCCATCTCATATTACTTCACACGATTTTATAATATCTGCTTTATTTATCTGTATATCCCTGATATGAAATAATATTTATGTGTGAATTTTATTACATCTAGTACTTGCTACAGCATATCTAGTTTTTGTGAATGAATAAATTTTTTGATTAAGATGATCGCATACTGCTGTTTGAGACGGTAACGCAATCTTGCAGCCTTCGTTCTATTTTCATTTTCTACAAGATTAATAGAATTCATAGGGTAAGTACCTAATTGAATTATTATTAATCCAGGTTCTGAAACTACAATTTTAACTGTTGCCAACATTATGATTCGATTAGGTATAATATGCAGCACAATATTAAAGAATTGAATAACAGTAAAAAGCAAACACAATATTCGCATAAATCTTGCCGAAGTGATACCATTGAGATCATCCTATTTTTCTTCTGCATTTAAATGCAGGATTTAAATCCTATAAATGTTTCCCTTAGCTTCACGCCGCTCTTGCTTTTTGATCTAATTGAGATGCAGGTACAAGTATTCTCCGTATCTATATTTTCGCTCACGTCATTATCCCTAATCTTTGAATTGTTGTCTATTAATTTAATCACATATAAAATAAATTAAAATGTGAGCCATTTAAGAATGTAGCGCTTATCAATTTGTTGTTGGCGATTGAATTGTCGTTGAACATAACATAACATATCTTAGATTTATGTAGGTACCTAATATCTATACTTGCTATTTTGCGTTCCTTGTTCCATTGTGCAATAACCATTGGGTGTTTATTCTAGTTTTGTTACTGTTGCGTGGTGTTATAAAATATCTTTTCCATCAATAATACTAGTTATTTACCTGAAGCCAATTACCCGTCGCTTGCTATGTAACTACAATCAACAATGTTGGGGCTTCTATGGTTGAATAGTTCATTATATTCATCTAACTCCAGAATAGGATGAAATAAGGCTTGAATCCATTGATGTATTCTTATGGTTTTAGAGTGAGGAGAAAATAAAATCAATCGTGGCTAATTCCCCTCCCTTTTTTGTAAGATCTATCGTTTAGCTTGTTAACAATTGCTGCTTGCTTACAATCTCCTGAGGGAGGATGCACCGGTTTCTAAAAGTCTGATGTGGTATTGCATGTTGGTGGTGGTTGTCAGTTCCATTACTTGACTGGTAACTTTGTTTTCCTACTAGTTTGTTAGTTGCCATCAGCAAGGTTCTCTCCACAAGGCTCAAGACCGTGTGGCCTGGCCAGCCTAAGAAGTAAGAGGATATACTGAGTTTAGTTTTTCCCTTTTCTCTCTTACGAACACGTTGGAGGGTGCGACATGCAGCGTTGCGGAAGAATATACCTGACAGAGAAACGACGTTTTACCCAATTACTAAAAAACTAAGCCAGTTATCAAAAATCCATTTATGAGTTTTTTTTGGGTGTTTTTGTTACCGAAACATTAAAATAAAAACCACAATTACATCCATTGATAGTTTCTGATAAAAATTAGAAAAATATAGATTTTGGACCAACTTTTGGAAGAAACTAACGAGAAAAATTTATCCAAACGTGTTACTGCTTCACATGTGAATTTAGATTAAAGACCCAAAATACATGACGTTTAAATTTAAAAGTACTTAATTATCTTTATATTTTTAAACTGCATGTTGCTAAAAATCGCTTAAAACTACCGTTTACGAGTTATTCTCCAAGCTGGTTTAATAGTTGGTCACGACCCTCAGTCGTGAGAAAACGATGATGAAGAAGAAGTTTTTATCGCTTTACCAAATTAAGAATCCATTAGTTTTCTTCTGAAAATATAGTGGAACGGTTGATAGGCCTAACAAAATATAGTAGGGGGAAATATAAACTTTTCAAAATAGGGAAATAATCAATGTCAATGAACAGTACTTCAAACAATTTGTCAAAAAAAATGTTTGTAAAAAATCTCATAATTGAAAAAATACCCCTAAAAAACCGCATTTTCATTTGTCCCGCCGCCGCGCTGCCGTCACCCGCATCTGCGTTTTCACGTTTAAAAAAAACACAAAAAGGAGGAAACTCGTCGGAAGGGATCGTCCCGGGTCCCGCACTCCCGGGGATGTTTATTGTTTTAGATACGGACATATTTTATTTACTAAGTGGCTACTTTGAATAAAAATGCGGTTTGCTGAACGTTAAAAAGTACAAAATGCTAAAGTGGTGCTACCTTTCTACTGAAGATTTATAAGTATGGGGACATTGATACAGAAAACTAAGAATAAGCTTTCTTACATTACCGTTGTTTCTTCATAAAACTCAGCTCGTCTTCATCGCCTTTACTCACTGAATGACTAATAAAATTTTTGAGTTTGCTTGAATTTCGGTTTTTCGTAAATCCCGTGGGAACTATTAATTTTCCCGGAATGAAAAGTAGCCTATGTCACTCTCCGCACTTTAACCTATATCTGAGCAAAAAACCACGTTGATCCTTTGTTCCGTTACGGCGTAATTGAAGGACAAACAAACCAACAAACTCACTTTGATATTAGTTAGGAGTTAGGATTATACAGTTAGGAGATACATCAGTTACACGTTCTTAAAACAAAAGTTAGAACTACGTTCTTAAAAGTTTTTTTATGTGTAAGTGCAGACTAAAATGCAAAAGTGGAACTTGAAGATTTATTCGTCCAAAGTTTTATCTCACTGCAAACCGAGGCACTGACTACGCCGCCGCACCGCAATGCATGCTAATGTGCACACTTGAGTTTATCTCGCTACAAATTGCACTCACTTTCATTGAGATGCTGTTACTTGCTTTGTTTGTCGTCAATCAAATGCGCTATCTAGATAAAATAAACATGTTTGTACTTTGGATCCCTGTATCTATTTGGATAGGTACGAAACACCAGTGAACCTTGTAACCACAGATTACTCTAACTTGTAACTTGTACAACTATATAAATGACGTTCGCTCGTTTGTTTCCGCCGACGGACGTCCACTATTGGACAAAGGCCTCTTGCAATGATTTCTAACATAGATACACGGTCCTGCACTACTTTTAGTCAGCGACTTCCAACTTTCTTAATGTTGTCAGTCATTGCCAGCACTGCGCTTTCCTGTACGGGGTTGTCATTACAGCACTGGGTCCTAAACTTCGGACAGTTTTACAAGCTATGTACCCCACCCCTTGCCACTTCAGCTTCGCGATACGTTGAGCTATGTCGGTGACTCTGGTTCGTCTACGGATCTCCTCATTTCTGATTTTTCCGATCATAGCTCTTTCAATTGCCCGTTAACATAGAGATGATTTTGATGAGGCACATACCCAATGACAACGGCTCCAAAAACTATGACCCCCTTCTTGTAAAGACTTCAGTTAATTTTACGGGCACGAATCCCTTTTGTCAAATGCATTGCCTTCCAGAACTTGCATTGCAATGTGTTGCAATGCACTGCACTATTTCTTAATTCTAACTATGCCCAGTATAATATCGCCAACTACAACAGCCGAAACTGTCCCAACAACTGATATAATAATATTTCAAATAAGTGCTTAATTTTGGTATTTTGTTAGGCCATTCCGATATTACATTGGAATTCGAATATCCTCCTTTCTACTTATAGCACGTAGGTATGTAAACAGCGGTCATACAAAGCCTTTGCTAACACTGATGGTGGTCTCATCTTCATTTTCCTTTTCCACGGATTCACACGCGCCTCGCAGACTCGCCGCCACCGTGGGATAGAACTATAACAGTTTCGCTATAACTTACCGTATCCAGCTATCAATTATTCACAGCACAATAGTTGTTGCAACCGATCGCGAGGATGCGGCGGTGTCGTGCGCCGATTGCACGATAATCGCGCGCGCAACGGCGGCGGCTGCAGTTTTGCAAACAATACGTACAGGATGCGCGGGATCATATACAAATAAGTAACTGGTCATAACGTGAAAATGCCCTGCATTATATTTGCACGTTAAGTATAAAAATCGCACGTCCAGGCTTTGAACAATGAGTATCGTTTTTCCCGCAACGGTCATGACATTACACCCATAGCAATCTAGCCTCAAAGCAAGCGATAGCTTGTGTTGTATGGAGTAGAGAACTGATAAATAATAAATACAGGTTAAACATATCTTTTCTTTTTTAATATACATGCAACATTCTCGTGCCAATTTTTGTTACTTACCACACTCCTCCGAAACAACGCTACTGATTATTGAAATGTATGTGTTTCGTAGATCTGAGAGTAGGTCGTAAGCTTTTTTTTTATATCCCTTAACGACAAAACAATGTTTGCCGGGTCAGCTAGTAATATATAGAAAAACACCCAGACAGTGGAAAACATTCATGCTCGTCAAGTAGTTTTACAGCTGTAAGAATCGAACTCATGACCTCCGACGTAGAGATCAGCTGTGCTATTCTGCAAAAAATACCTAAAACAGCGACGAGCTGACATCTATGCGTTGATTGGTTAATGCTTGCGTCAGTTATGCAGCCAAGACGACAATTGGCCGCTGATGGCTGCGTTGCCATGGTTACCCTCGATGGTTGGCCGCTGTACAATTTTATATTTCCGAGAATCACACACAAGGAGCACTATACCATCGGTCGAAAGTCTACAGCTATATCGGTAGAATGCGGAAGGATTTACTGACTTATAACCTGCAGGACCACTCGATTGGAGCAGAAGTTTGACGTTTGATTTTAGTTTAAATTGATTCAATTTTTTTTCTAACGCCCTGTAAGCAGACTACCGTGGGATCCGGTGGGCTTGCAGCGTGCGCGCTCAGGCGCCTGCGGGCACGCGCTGCTACCCAGGATTCCCACGTCAACTAGCTGCTATCATTACTAGAGCACTGCGCCATAGATCACCCGCAAGCGCCGCCGAACACCCGTCTACCACGACCACAGACCACGACGTACTCTCCCACGCAGTGCTATTTAGGTTAAAGTGAAACTAAAATAGTACATTTCGATATAGGTGCGGAAAGTTTGTCATTTCTTTAAGAGTCCCGGGTTGTTGACCCAAGCCAAAGGCGAAGGTCAACTATAAGGACGAGTAAAAATGACAATTCCGCACGTGCATTGAACGACGTTTTACATTTGCGAAAAAAAATATTGGATTTACGTGTTTGCCTGCTCCGTGTTTGCATGCCGTGTTCGTGTTCATGCGCTCCTAGTGCGCCCGCTCCGGTGCCGCGTAGGAGGAAAACACAAAAGCACTAGTGCGGAAAAGAATAACTTTGCGCACGCTAACACACATGGATATGTCGACTTTTTGAGAAAATGTATTAAAAAATTCAAATACCTTTCGTAGTAACTATTCGATCTCACTACAGCTGGGCTAGACAAAGTAACAGTCGTTTAGCGTTCACGACAGTAGATAAAAATGTATGGACAAACCACGTGACTGTAGAAAAACCACGTGACCGTATAGAGGAAAACACGCTTTTTTGAAAATCGACTTCGACAATTTGAACGCTCCTGGCGTTATCGCAGACGTTGTAGATAACTTTAGCGTACTACGCAAGACAATTGACAGCCGACGGTGAAGTAGATTCTGCTTTCATTTGTTTTCATTCGTCACTTGTTTTGTCCATACATTTTTATCTACTGTCGTGAACGCTAAACGACTGTTACTTTGTCTAGCCCCGCAGATCTGATGGTAAGTCATGCATTTATTAACAAGTTTACAATTGCTGGGTTCATGCGATTCGTATAAATGAGTTAGGAAGGAGTAATACTATAAAGAGGAGAAAACTAGAATATTTCGGTCATGTGATGCGTAATACCAAGAAATATGAGCTCCTTCAATTAATCATGCAAGGGAAGGTGGCAGGTAGGAGGAGGCCTGGCCGCAGAAGTATATATTGGCTTCGAAACTTACGCCAATGGTTTGGGAAGAGCACCCGTAGCCTATTCAGAGCAGCGGTATCCAAGGTTCAAATCGCTATGATGGTTGCCAACCTTCGATAGGAGACGGCACTATAAGAAGAAGAATACGTCGAAAGGTGAAAGCATATTCTCTGACATCAGAAGGTCAAGTTAGTTAGTTATTTCTTCACCAAGTCCAGCAGTTGCCGCAAGGAACTAGCAGTGATAGTCCTTTGATTCATGCCTTTACCTCTCGATAGTATAGGTCGAGGATTTGAATCCCGGAGTCATATTAAATTTCTTCAAACGCACATAACTGATCCGAAAAATCAGAGGTGCATACCCGGAATTCAAAGCTTAATATTGCTTATAATCATATAGTATCTACATAAATCTTTCTATATTTCCAATTAGGAGACAGACGTTTAAATCACTAGACTATAACTCCATGAAAAGTTCCCTAAAAGTACCTACTCAAAGATAACTTATGCAACTTATCTTTATAGCTTCATTATCGCCCACTTAAATGCTTTTCATACCTATCCATTATAAGACATAAACGCAGTCTCTTTGTCTACAGGGCCGCCATCTTGTCCGGGAGATAAATTTAATAATCCTGTCTTAAAGACAAACGTCCACCCTGCCCCCCTACTTTTTCTCCCAGGGAAAATGTTACTACGTACTTAAACGGGCCTTTACAGACGTGCCGATATGTTTGACCCTATTTTAACGACCACGTTGCGGACCGTCCAATTATATTTTTTGTTCAGATGACCGCATCGGCAGTGGTTATTCGTAATGTTGTTTTCTAATCTTAGTTCCTAGCGTTGTTCCAGAGCCAATTTCGACCACATGAATATTTAACTTGGTGGCACTGTAAACATGACATAAAGTCACAGTTTGGCAAGTCATCAACCAGACAGGCGCTGTCTCAAACCCTTTCGAAGGTCAGTATAGACAGTATACCTAGGTACTACATACACACAGCTTTATAACTTATCGATTCTAATCTATAAATACTATTCCTACAATCACTATGTACAGATCGTTATAAGGCTTTAAAATACTCACCGAGGCATATAATTTTTGAAATGGCCATGTATTGAATCAGTGAGAAAAAGTTAATCTTGCATACTTAGTATTCATAAAGATTGTTGAAGATATTGTGTCATTCTATACATTATTATTTTACTAAAGCAATTGTAGAAACCGAATCTTTTAGGTAAGTCACATGGTTAGGTCTGCAGGGTTTAAAATCCCGGTCACGCATCTCTGATTTTTAGAACTTTATTTGCGTTTTTGGTAACTATAATATTACTTGTGTTGCTTAGCAGTAAAGGAAAACATTATAAGTAGGTAAATCTGCACGTTAGAGATTCTTAAAGGTGTGATAGAAAAAACTGCTGGTTGAGATACCAACCCGCAGTAGTGAGCTTGGCGATTGGGATGATAATGAAGTCACAAGTTGGCTCGTCTGTAGACGCTTTACAATATCGGCCACCTACCCATCCCACTATCCCGTGGGACAGTGTTATGTAACAGGCAGCTCACGGCTGGGCGTGGCGCTGGGCGTGGCCCGCCTCGCCGCGTGGGCGTGGCCTGCACTAAGTTTCCCACTCTAGCTGCCGCATTTGATCAAATAAATTGCTTTTCCAGCTAATGCTAGGACTTATTGTATAGTGCCTACGTCATAATATAGTTTTAGTTCTGTTCGTATATTGATAAACATCTAGGACCATTTCTAGATTGCTGGTATTGTAACGATATTAAAACCTAAAACTGATATTAGGTAGGCACCTGCACTAAATTTATGAAAAATTATGAAATGCTCTTTCAGCGGCTGCGTTCCTGCCAAGTAGGTACAATCTGGGTACCTACATTCTTCAAATGAAGACTGGTTAGGAATTTTCTAGACAAGCGCACTCCACCCTTGACCTCATTATTGCTTACTGAAATTATTGCTTTCTGATTTTGGGAATCTAGATATTAGTTTCCTTGCCTCTTGTACCTACTCGTAACTTAACCCTTATCGTCATCTCAAACGGATCGTCTGTGCAATATTTTCAGCGGGGCTAGACAAAGTAACAGTCGTTTAGCGTTCACGACAGTAGATAAAATGTATGGACAAAACAAGTGACTGTAGAAAAACCACGTGACCAAGGTAGGTATATAGGAAAACACGCTTTTTTTGAAAATCGACTACGACAGTTTGAACGCTCCCTGGCGTTCTCGCAGACGTTGTAGATAATCTTTAGCGTAATCCGCATGACAATTGACAGCCGAGGGTGAACATCGCTTAGCATAAAGTAGATTCTGCTTTCATTTGTTTCCATTCGGTCACGTGGTTTTTCTACAGTCACCTGGTTGGTCCATACATTTCATATCTACTGTCGTCAACGCTAAACGACTGTTACTTTGTCTAGCCCCGCAGTTTCGTATTTCAAATATTTAGCTGGGCAATAAAACAACCCGTAGGTATGGTACGATTTCATCCTTCGATCTGTCGATCAATCCTTCTGTCTATCACAGACATTTTTTTATCAATAGCCTTTATAAAAAACATCAAAGTACTTGTTCTAAAACGATTTTTTTGTCATAAAATGTGGGTAGTTTTGTAAAGTTCGCACCGAAGTTTCTAGATGGTTACCTACTGCAACACAAAATGCTGCGATCAAAACAATCGCTCTGAGCAAATAAGTTGGTAAGTGGCATTTTCAGAGAAACTGTTTACGATTATAATTTTGAATTGTCTGTAAAACAATAAATTGTTTCCCCATTCAACACAATAACAAGTATACAATAATCATCATAGTAATAAACATCTAACATAATTACAAGTAGTTAGAACTATGATATATCTACGTATATAATTATAATCTCTGTTAAATCTAAGGAAGATTATCTATATTTCCATTTCCTCGCGAGATATCTTAAAAATTATGTAATAATTTTTGATATAATAAGGAACTGTATATAATGAATTTTTTTTTAAAAGAGCAAGTGCCGAGTTTCTTGCCAGTTCTTCTCGGTGCAAACCTGCTTTCGGAACCTGGCGGTAGAGTTTTGACTTTTCATAAGAGCCTATTAATTGGGCCTATGGGAAAATAAAGATTTTTCATTTTCATTTACCTAACTCAAATCCAGTTCAACTTTCTTCGTTCAAATAGATTAAGTATCACTTACACGTTTGAATCATTTTTAATCCTCCTGCGGTCCTCGGTTCCTGCACTGTTTCTGAATGCTATTGTATCGTAAGCTAGAACATAGGAATAACATTTTAGGCATCGATAAGTCACGTGGTCAAACATTGCCCGTTATATTATGTCGCATAATTTTTAAGCGATATCAGTCGTAGAGTAGAAAAGATAAAGGTAACATGGCTACGGGTGTTGTGAAGTGGTGTAGCAGTATAAATAGTAACGCTTTCCTAGAAGATGTGAATCTTCTAGGAAAGCGTATTCGTAATTATCTTGACTTCATCTTACGAGATTTATAACCGTTAGGCACTCGCCCAGCAACTCGTTAACCAACCGCACAAGCATTCAGAGTGTAGGAAAAAGAAAGATAGACTATACCCGTCTCTTTCTTTACTACACTACCGATCGCCCTTCGCGCTTTTGCTCCATTCTTGTCCGTGCGCTCGCACCGACTGCACAAGTTCTACTCCTTAGCTGTAAGTTTTTATTCATTTATTTATTTAAGTATTACAGTAAGATGTTGCAAGAAAAATATGGAGTGAATTGAATATTACAATTAAGTTGCCATGTTAGAAGTTACATTGCCAATGCGATATTGTGGTGACTATCGGACCCCTAACATGTAATCCTGTGGTAAGGAGTCAAAGAGAGGAAGTGTGTCATCATGCCAAAGCATGAGACAAAAGAAGAACGATGGGTGATGAAACAAGGATATATGAAACAAAACTACAGAAACGACGCCGTAATGCATTGCGTAAATTACTCCAGCGATGAAGATGATGTGAACAATTATTACTGCCACTTTGTATTTTCTCGTTGTATTCTTCGAGAAAATAATTTATGTATACCTACATTACATTTATTCAGCAATCATGTCGCGACGTGCAACACGAAGACTGGTGCAGTTTTATTTTTTCTCGTTGTATTCTTCGAGAAAATAATTTATATATACCTACATTACATTTATTCAGCAATCATGTCGCGACGTGCAACACGAAGACTGGTGCAGTTTTATTTTTTCTCGTTGTATTCTTCGAGAAAATAATTTATGTATACCTACATTACATTTATTCAGCAATTATGTCGCGACGTGCAACACAAAGACTGGTGCAGTTTTATTTTTTTTCTCGTTGAATTCTTCGAGAAAATAAATTAATTATTTTAATTTTTAAACCCGTTGTATTCTTCGGGACAGGATTTTGATCGTTTGCTAATTAGCCCGATCTACACAATTAATTCGTTATAATTAATTTTGGTGTTTTTAGTTGCTTTATAGCATTATCCGACATAATATTACCTTTTTTGAGGGTAGGTACTTAAACATACGCTAGTATCTACTTGGATGGAATATTTACTTACATATTATTCAATTTATATAGTCATTAAAAACAAAACTAAAGAAAAATAAAGCGTTCCTGCAGTATTATAATTAAATGACGGAACATCTTGAATCTGGAGACGTCGATGTTAAGAACACTGGCGGTGTGTGTGTTAGCCGGCGAATATTCAGAGGAACTAACTAAATAAAATAAATATATATTTATCCTTTTTCGAAAATGTTCCGTACTTGAAATCTCCTACTCTAAACCCAGAGCTTGAGGCGATGCTAGTGGAGACCTGTCGATTTAGAGATATGTGTTTGCTTAATAAACGAAAACAAAGTGTTAGCCCTGGGAAGGGCCATGACAGGACTTCTAAAATAGAAACCTGAGATTCGATCGAGATCGTCCGAGCGCTTTATGATGCAGGAAATCTTATCGCCGATTGTCACTGTACAGAAACGGATACGCGTCGGACAGTCTTCATTCCTTAAGTGGATAATTCATTGATAGATAGTTTCGGGGACAGTTGTTACCCCTATTAGGAGAGGTTTAAGTTATAGAGGCCTATCGCAGTGCCGCAGGCCGAAGTATCAGTGAGTAGGACAACCCTACACACTTCAACGAGTCCGGCAGCGGACCACGTACTTGAAAAGTTGCTACGCCCGCTCAGGTACACGCCGGCCGTCACAAATATTGTATACACGCATAGCGCGCTATCACAGACGACGAGTATAATTTAGAAACTCTATACGGTTACTTCATTCCATCCATTACTGTACCAAACCAGTGCCTGGAAGGATATCCTTAACATTATTTTCTGTAGGCGAATCTTTACTATTAAATATCCCTTAAGAAAAGATGGGAGTTTGAGATTTATTTTGAATCTTAAAAATATATGAAACTGATATGGAGCATTTTAAGATGGAAGATATCAGAACTGCAATCATATTAGTAACGGAAGGTTGCTTTCGGTTTAAAGACATTTATTTTCTCAAAATGAACACAATAGTTCACTTAATATTATTGAGAAACTTATATTAACTTATTAGGTACTAAACATATTAGTTATATTGGTACACTGGTTATATTGGGCTAGTGTCACACAATTGACGATTCAAGTACAAAATTTTGTCAGTAGTTAATAGTTAGTAACAGAAGAAAACGTTACGGACAATTTTATTCGTTATAATAAATACAATACAAATTGTTACATAGTAAACAGGTAACACAAGCGAAGCGGATAATATATTCGGTACTTAAGTAAGTCGTTTGAAAAATCTTTTTAATTCTGTCCGGTAATTTACTATACAACAGAACTCCCTCAAAAAAGATTGTCTTTTTCCGCAATTATCACAGAGCAAGGAATAACTTGTCTTTTGTTTTCTGAGGTTCTAATCCTGGGAACACAAGTTTGTGTCGCCTTCTTAAATATTTTGTGGAAGTTCTTTTTTCTCAAATTGTCATTGTGAATGAGTATCATTTGTTGTCATTTTCCTGATGTGGATACAGGCCACCAGGTCAGGTTTTGTGCCTTTTACCTGTCTTGCACGAAGCTTATTTTTTAGTTCTTGATATTATATAGTAACCATAGAAAATACCTACGATTTTATTTCGAGGGTTTTTTAGCGTTTAATGCCCTTTCATTTTGCTATGTTTGGCACCTTACATTTTTATTGATTTAAAAATCAGTTATAATACATTTAAGGACACGTGTCTAAAATATGTTTGTTATTAAATGATATATGTTACTAGGATAACTTTAATAGGAAATATATGCTTAACTAACCTAGTTTTTGGGATTAATTACAAAAAGAGTTGTTTGGAACCAAAAACGTAAAGCAGTTTCTTAGGTTTTGTTATCGATTCCGAGTCAATGACCTTAAGGTTACCGGAATGGAAAATAATTCGTATTTTGGTTGCTGATGTTAAGTTGTTGTTAACAAAATCTATACGCATTCGTGACCTTGAACGTGTGCTTGGTTCTCTTAGCCCCATCACACACGACTCGTGGGCGTAGGCGTATCGTTATGACGCTACGCATGACAATATGTAAAATTACGCCTCCTACGATTCGCTGCAACACCGCTTCGTCTGCGGACATGTTTGAATATGTTCGTGCTCGTACTTCTCTTCTCGTACGCGCCATTTACGCTACACTTGCGCTTACTGCTGCATGTCCTTCGGTTGGCTATACATTAAGTCTTTCGACAGGGCTAGATTTATCTCTCTGATAATTGATATGGAATGGGAATTAATGATTTAATGGAATGGGAATTGGCGGCATATGAATTCTCAATGATCATAAATACATTTGATAATCCGGACATCGACTTTTTGTCCTCTCGGGTCAATGCCAAATGTAACAAGTACATTTCATGGAAGAGAGATCCCGATGCCCAAAATATTGACGCATACATTGGGTCCCTTTCTTCTTCCCTTTGCTTTAATATTAAACATATTGAATAAAATTATCGTCGACGGTGGTACAAGAGTAGTAGTTGTACCACAATGGCCATGTCACTCATGATTCTGTCTGAAATTTATATTTTACCACCTGTTAAGTATCTTATCACATCTCCTTTCAGATTAACACACCCGCTGCATCAGCAACTTCCCTTGGCAGGGGGTGTGTTATCCGGGAAGGCTTTCTCAAACAAGGCAAAGCGGTTTTAGAATTAAATATTTCGTTCTCTTCTTTATCACGGAATTATCTGACACAATATAATTCCAATTAAAAAAGTAGATTATTGCAATAAGAATAATAGTGATATTTATAATGTTCGTATATTAGTTTATTACTAGACTTTCTTACGGAATGCTATGAATCAGGTTCATCCTAAGGAACACTTAACAATCATAGATCAACTATTTCTTTAATTTTGTGTTAAAAAATTGGTCACAATGAAATATTCATGGATCATTTTAAATGTATTTTTTAAATGAATCCTGTGTTTCCTCATTATAATGTTATAATGTTACGTGGGGGGATGCCAGTATTGTATAACATTATTTGGCGAATTTTTTCAAACAACATTTTAACAATTATTAAAAAAAAAAAAAAAAAAACTAGTAAGGTTTTTAGCTCTGCAGGATCGCATAGTTGTTGCTTAGTATCTTCCGGTATTGGTCGAACCCAACTTGTAATTAATCTTCCATATTTCCATCATAAACCATGTGTTTGCCCAGGTGCCACTTTAGCTTGTACTCATACAGCTTATACTTGGCTTCAACTTATAATATTAGACATAGAAACGAAGATAGTTTAATATTGACCTGTAAAAAGCCTTATAGAGCTGCTTCCTCTCAGACCTTATAACGCTGGATCAAGCAGACTTTGCAAGTGGCATACACCTTCTTATATTTAGATAGTGCTCACAGCACAAGGCTTGCATCTACCGTGACTTTTTTTCGTGCTGGTTATACCTGCCGATGTATCGAAATCGAAAAACAGCCGTCGATGTTGAAAAACAGCCGGTTGGTCTGATCAATCCGCAGCGTTCGCCGACTTTTTACAACAGGCCAATTATAAATTCAACAATTACAAATTATAAATAGATAGAATATCTATCGAATTTATACATTCTTGATCATAACTAGATGAATTGAAAGCTTATTTTTTATAATCAAGCTAATACTAAGAATTAACTTTCGTTTCTTTAAAAATATATATATAGATATATTTATGATTATGTTTTATTCATACCGCAACATTGAAATTAATTTGGGTCTCTAAACATCTACCTAACGGTTATAAATCTCGTAAGATGAAGTCAAGATAATTCAATGATCAAACGAACTTACCTGAAGTGAAGTTCGATCTTGATTATCTTGACTTCATCGAAGAGATTTAAGTTCCCTCCCATCCCTTTTCTTTACAGTCAACCCTCATTTCAATGTTGCGCCTTTTTACTCTAAAATAATGAAGCAAAAGCGCGAAGGGCGATCGGTAGTGTAGTAAAGAAAGAGACGGGTATAGTCTATCTTTCTTTTTCCTACACTCTGAATGCTTGTGCGGTTGGTTAACGAGTTGCTGGGCGAGTGCCTAACGGTTATAAATCTCTTCGATGAAGTCAAGATAATCAAGATCGAACTTCACTTCAGGTAAGTTCGTTTGATCATTGAAATATCCATGTTTACGTGATGGTTGAGGAATCAGATAAATTCTTAATTTGTATCAAAATTGTCGTTTTATCAGCGCGATAAATTGATTTGCATTAAGTAATATATAAAAATAAAAAAGTGTGTTATACACTATAACAAAAATACAGATGAGGAATCGGATGTCAGAAGGATAGTCTAGAACTTTTAATTTAAATCAAGTACACCGTTTTTCACTGAAGCAGTCTTATCAGTGAGTATATAAGGCGTCCCGCGCGCGCGCATGCTGTATTTCGGTGATCGCTGACGCGGGGCGTGAGTGTATTCTACTTTTTTAATTATCAACTCAAACTCTTTGTTACTTTTGTTTATTCTATGATGTTCAAAACTTCGGGCTAAACGGTTATTTAAGTTATTTTAATTGATTTCAAAGTTATTGTGGATCGTCTTCTTTGGTGGAAACTGGTCCGTATACTATTTTCTTCGATGCTAACTCGGCGCTAAAATGGCTGACGAAATGGCGTTTGTCTTATCATAATACATTTTTAATTTAAATTTTTCCATCGTTTACTTAGGAATTTAACTCGTTTTGAACAATTGTCGTTGTATTTTACCAATGCGTACTTTAATTAAATAACATTGACAATTGAAGTTTGTATTTTCTTTGTTGCAGTGAGGCCCCCGCGGCTTCCGCGTCGCGATGCTCTTCTGATGGGGGTAAGTGTCTTTTTTATCCTCATATAATCTTAGCCAAGCATTCCCACAGCTGGGCGTGGGCCTCTAAAACTGATTGTCAACCATCGCGATCTAGTGTCGGGTCCAGGTTTGTGACAGACGCGCGCGACAAGACAATTTTATCGAATCTCTTTTCTCCTTCTAAACCATAAAGGGAAGACATCTTCAAAAGTCGACGAAATTTAACTATACCTACTGAAAACTTCTGGTGTGTTTATCGTGTACGTATTTCTTCTTTATGCCGGCCATACATCATCCTTCCCATCTTCCAATCAGCATGACGCGGACGCTGCCGATACCGGTCAGTAGTCAGTCTTCCTCTTCTGCTTTTGACCAAACTTCAGACCTTTTTCAGAGCTTTTTTTGATTCAGACCGCTCTTAATCTATTGTGACGCTGCCAGTCAATGTTTGTTGCCATCAGGAACAGCAGCAGCTTCTCGATTGAAGAAGTTTAGCATCCTTAAAGGGTCTAGTATGACATTTATACCAATCATGCCAATCCAAGCCCACACACGGTCAGTTCTAACTGATCCAATCGGCAGCGTCATGCTGATTGGACGGTAGGAAGGTTGGTGTATCGCCGGCATTCGTTTATCAGCACTATGTATCAACAAGCCCAGCAACTTTAACGTGTTTTTTAATACATTTGCTCAAAAAGTTGACATTTCCTGATTTCCATGTATGTTTAGCGTGCGCAAAGTTATTCTTTTCCGCACTAGTGCTTTTGTGTTTTCCTCCTACAGAACACCGGAGCGGGCGTACCAGGAGCGCATAACACGAACACGGCATGCAAACACGGAGCAGGCAAACATGTAAAACCAATATTTTTTTTCGCAAATGTATTAAAAAACGTCGTTCAATGCACGTGCGGAATTGTCATTTTTACTCGTCCTTATAGTTGATCCTCGCCTTCGGCTTGGGTCAACAGACCGGGACTCGTAAAGAAATGACAAACTTTCCGCACTTATATTGAAATGTACTATATTTTCAGGCGGATGGCAAGGAGCACCCATGAGAAGACCACGCCGGATGTCGTGTCTTCGCCGGCGTGCACCATGGCTCGCCGCTCCATGACGCACGCTGGGGAGGCGCATGCGCCGCCACGCGTCGGCAGCGGGTTCAGCGGCCACCCGCGGCCGACGCGCCGGCCAGCGCAAGTAGCGGTAGCGGCCTGTAGCTGAACAAGCAGTACTTGCTTGGTGAGTTCATTTCTTTTATGGCGCATGCAACGGGCGTGCCTGCAAAATTCAATTCATTTGTGGTTTTTCGCAATCTGTAAGCTAATAAGACATAAGGCAGCTAAATTGCGGAATTTCCAGTGCCATCTTCACGTGTTTATTTAAAAATCTTTGCTTTAAAGTGTTAAAGAAATTAGTCCGAGCTTTGCGAGTTTCTCACTTCAAACTCGAAACTCGGACAAATTTCTTAGAGTGGATAATTTCAAACAAAGATTTTGATATCATAAACATATTATATGTAAAGATGATACTGCCATTCCCACAATTTGATTGTCATAAGCCTAAATAGCGTACCTACAAATTGCAAAAAAACACGATAATTTTGAATTTCGCGGGCAGACTCGTCGATTTCGCCCTTGTTGGTTTAGTTTAGATCTGTTGTTTTACGATGTTTATTTTACGTACAGTTTAGTAGGTAGGTATAATCACAATATAAAAGTCATTCCTTGCTCTGTGGGTATAATAGTTGATGGTATAATGCGACCTCACTTGATGGTAGAGTGCGTTCTCATGAATCGCATGAAACATAAGCGATTGCGAAAGAGTGGGACGCGTCTTCGTGAAGGAAGGAACCCTAACGGTTTCTAGTTTTACACAGCATCGCGCCAGAAACCTAAATTGCTTGGGGGTGCATTTTTACTGGTAAGGTTGTAACTAGCTACGGCCGAAGCGTCTCACCAGACCAGAACTGAGCCGAATTAGAATTTAGTGATATTATTATATTATAGGTTAACGAGCTTCTTGATATTGATCAATCTGTACCCGTTTTGGGATAAAATATCATGGGGATACACTGACAGATGGACATCAACTCGAGCCTATATAGCGAGTTAAAGGGAGTTAAAGTCTTTTGACTCCAATTTTTTATCACTTTCTTATAAGCGAGGATAAAAATAATGACCTAAGCTAAAAAAAATAAATTGATGTAGTGTAATATAAATAATTCATATAAATAAATTGATGTAGTGTAATATAAATAATTCATATAAATAATTTGATGTAGTGTAATATAAATAATTCATATAAATAATTTATCGAACAGGCTTAGTTCTGCTGCGTACGCGGTTAAAAAAATTAGGCAGCTCACAGACGTCCAGACTGCTCGACTGGTATATTTTAGTTACTTTCACAGCATTATGTCCTATGGTCTCTTGCTATGGGGTAATGCTGCTAACATTGATACCATTTTCGTGCTGCAGAAGAAGGCTGTTCGTGCCATTTACAAAATGGGACCAAGGGAATCTTTAAGAGAAAAATTCAAAGAATTTAATATAATGACGGTGCATGCACAGTATATATTTGATAATTTGATATATGTGCATAAAAATATCAATAATTTTGTTAAAAAAAGCGATCTCCATGCAATTAATCTTAGAAGTAAAAACAAACTAGTAGTGAATAAAACAAGACTAGAGAAAATAAATAAATCATTTAAAGGCAACGGGATACGCTTTTACAACAAACTTCCTAGTGAAATATTAAATTTATCCCTCAAAAAGTTCAAAGTCGTTGTAAAACGAAAGCTTGTTAATAAAGCTTACTATAGTGTTAAGGATTATTTAAATGAATCGAATCCTTGGGAGTGACCTGCTTTAATTTTAATTATACTAGCTCAACTAGTTTTTAAGAGCATTGTGAAGTGGTGATAACCGAAAACAAAACCCGGCTGAGTTTGTTGTGGGCTTCTTCTCAGTGCAGGGCGCGTTTGAACCCTCGTAAACTTAGTTTTAAGTCGTCTTGTAGTTATCACCGTATATAATTTGTAAAATATATCATATTGACGTTTTACAAGTGCCTTGTAAGTTAGGCCTATGTGAAATAAATATATTTTGAGTTTGAGTTTTGAGTTTAATACCCTATTTTCATTGAAAGCGTATGTGACTGTCTAGTGGGGCAAAAAATAACTAATAAATAAACTTTTCATCTCACCCGCTCGGAAAAGGGACGTTTCATGCCTAAAATGCGGGCGGAAAATGCTATTATATTCCCTAGGGCCCAAAAGAATTTTCATTTTTCCCTAGGGCGAGAAAGTAGTATGAAAATCCCTTCTCGCCCTAGGGCCGCAAAGCATTTCCAAATTCGAACATGACGTAGGTATACTCTCATATTATTGCATCTGTAATGTCTTAAGCTCAGACCAAGTCTTAAGCTGAAGACTTTTTTTTTAAATAATGCCTACGTTCAGTAACGAAGTTCGACCTTAGAGTTTGTATAGGTACATTACTTTTTTGTTTTTTCCATTTTCTTAGAATATCATTAAAAATAATAACTCCTATTTAGTTTTAATAATTATAAAGGAAACCTAATTAAATCCATGATATTTACTTATTGTTTTCCTAATTATTGTTAATTTTTTTTAATTTTCTATTATCGTTGGTTCTTCTCAAGGTTCTTCTTCTTCAAGGTTGGTTCTTCTAAGTTTCTCAATTTTTTTTTTCTAATTGTGACAAATGACAATAATAATATCTTGTTTATATTCATTACCTACTGTTTTGTAATAAGATGAGTAATGATTTAAGGTGGATTTAATTAAGTGAGTGAAGTTATTGCAGAGTATTACTAAATACAACACACTCGCAATGCCACTTTTAACTAATAGAATTATAATTTATTTGAAATTAAATCAGAGCAGTGACAAACTTAGAGTGCTTAGATATTGATTTTATGCCTACCCACAATGGAATCTTTATTATAAACTAGAATAAAAATAATGACAAACACTGAAAAAAAACTAATTAAATCGATGAAATAACAAAAAAGTTACAAGCATTCAAATATTTCTGATTAAGGGGTTTTATTGAATTTATTTTTGTCTTTCTCACTCTCACGGAGATTTGGTAGGTGCGACATGCAGCGTCGCGGAAGAATATAGCAGAAAAACGACGTTTTACCTAATTACCCAAAAACTAAGCCAGTTATCAAAAATCTGTTCTAAGCGTTTTAGGATATTATTATTACCGACACATTAAAACAAAAATTACAATTACATCCATTGTAGTTTCCGATAAAACATAGAAAAACTGAGATTTTGGAGCAAGTTTTGGGAGAACTTTCTATCGAGAAAATTTTATCCAATCGTGTTTCTGCTTCTAAGCGATTTAAGATTAAAGACCCAAAATACATAACGTGTAAATTTGAAAGTAATTGTCTTTATAGTTTTTGCATAAAACTTCATTCAAAATCACCTAAATACGGCTTGTAGGCCGTTAAACAGAGATAGAGATATTAAATTGTGACATCACACCTCACGAATGCCATAGTAGCTTCGCGCGGCTTCGTACAAATTTTTGTTTTGCGAGAAAGGGATAGAAGACCCTCCCACGTCAAAATGAATATGCTTCTGTAAATATTTTTTGAATTTTTGTTTCAGCGTACGTTATTATTTTGATCCTAGTTTAACCTGCGCTGCGTAAGCGGTTGACGCTACGCAAAAATCATGTATGACGGAATTGTTCTCCTTTAAAAGTTCTAAAAAAGATCGCGACACTTCATGTCTATCTTTGAGGGTTGATTCACAATAACCTTGTTACGGCCACAACGCCGTAACAGAGCAGCGGATCAACGTGATTTTAGCAGGGGTACAGACTATTTTTCCCAAAAAAATAGCAATAACGATTTATACAGGAGTGAAAAACTGGAATTTATGCGGTCGGAGCCGCGGGTAGCAGCTAGTATATAATAGAATATTATATTATTGTATTATGACTTTTGTTTCAGGAAAATGGTCTAATTCAAAGTATTGAAAATATTTTCAATGCTTTAAAATCTACTTTTCGAATAGAATTGTATTCGGAACTAAAGGTTAGGTTAGGTTAGGTTGGATTATTGGACCAATTAGTAAAATGTGCTCCAAATATTAAACCAGAAAAGTCATTGAATAGTCATATTTTTGCCATTTATAAAAAGTCTCTAAACGAAATTGTCGAAGACTCCAATGCAAATCAAATCCAGAATCAAAAAACAGATCCAGTTAAATTCACTACTCCCAAGGCTAAAGTTGCAAAGAAATCAAGTAAGGAAGCCAGAATAATAAATACTGTAGTAGAAAATGGAGAAGAATTTGCCGTAATTAAACCAAATTATAAATTCAACCCTAGAAAATTAACAGATAATCAGAAAGAAAAACTGCGAAGGAAGAAAGAAGATATATCAGGATCTGTCACAGTCACAGGATGAGTTTAAACTAACCACTTGGAAAATGGATTCACAAGACACATCCACCACCACAACGAGTAAATCGACAAATATCGAATCGACGTCGAATGACGATATGGCCGCAATTCTTAAAAACTCTGAATTTTTACCCAAATTATAGAAAATATCGTAATTAAACCAGCATCTGATTTAAGACCGGAAATGGGAGAAGAAAATTCGAGAGATAGTAATGAGAAATCTGAAAATAAACAAAATGTACAGAAAAATGTTAAAGTTGTAAAATTTCCGCGTATGCGTTATCATTTTCCGTAACAAACGGCACTCAATGGAAAACTTCCAGAACAACGACTCCAATGTCAATTTAAGTAGCTCTGAAAATAAAACTCCTTTAATACAAACAATAAAGGCTGCGAGTAATATTAAAAAGTCTGCACCTGCGCAAATTAATCCTGAAAGACCGTCACGTGTAAAAAGGAAACCGAAAAAGTTTGACGAAGTACAATTTATCTCACTGTCAAAAAAACGGCATTCAATAAATCCAGAACTTGATGTTGAAATGACTGAAAACCAAAATGGAATAACGGAGAAATTTTCGGATAGGGACCAAACTTGCATAACAGTAACAGTTACCCCATCTCAAAATAGGAAATAAGGCTAAAGTAATGAATGTAGATAATCAAGAATTTGTAGACATTGCTTCTACCATCACTACCATGAATAGCGATAATACAGATGCTCTCGAACAACATGAAAAATATAATTTAGCAGGAAAAATAACAATGAGTCGCGATAATTCTGTATCTGTAGATAATTTGACATCGAAAAAGCTGGTGGGATAAAAGCACAAAAAGACGATAGAATAAACGCTTTAATAGATGCTAAAAATACGGTTTTATCCAGGCCGGTGGTAAATCACCCTAATGAAATACAACAAATGGCTAATCATGACATAAATAAAATTCAACATGAATGCAAAATGAAAGAGAAAGTTGAAGAAGCAATTTGCAGTAATGATTTGAAGATCGATTCATTTACACCTAAATTAAATATAATAAAAGTTAGAAAAAGATCCGTTGATACCGATAATAAAGAAAAAAATACACCTAAAATTAACAAAGGAGATTTTAATGTCATAGGACATTCTAACTCCGATCAAAAAAGTTCTACACGTGAAAAATTATGTCACGATAACTCTGAAATTGATTTAGCTTCTAAATCTAGCGACAAAACGCAAAAAATAGAAGATACGATATGTGTTAGTGATACTAGTACGAATACATCTGATGTTGATGAAGTGATAACGAAGTGGCAACCGAAACGACATAAGAAATCGCGTATTAAAAGAGTCAATTGGCAATCGACATGGTAGAACGTCATGTGAAAGTACAGTCTGGAAGACGATCTACGGTTAAAGAACTTGAAAACTCTCATTCAAATAAAAAAACGTTTAGATTGTACTACTAAATCTGAACGGAAAGCAGCTACAGAGGCGAAAAACAAAATAAAAGATAAAAGAAAAGGAAAATCTATTTCGATTACAGACACTCCAAATACTGAAGACACATCTGTATCGCAGGATGTTATCGAGAGTTCTCAGGATTCAGACATCACTACGATATCTGTTAGAGCTTCCAAACCGATTGTAAACAAAGAAGTTGTTGTGGTATTAAAGCCCCTAAATCTTACTACTGAGGCAGAGACACAAAATTTAAAAGTGGTAAACATAGATTCAATTAATATGAGAGATAAGTGATATTGAACTGCCCTGCAACAAGACTGATGTGAATAACCTAACCGAGGAAATGGACACTCAGCCAATAGACAATGCTGTAATTGATTTATGTGTCGACGTAGATCCACCAACTAATTTTGAGGAAGTCACGAACGACCCACCGGACACAGAAAATATAGCTGAGGTCGATACGCAGCCTGTGGAACCTGACATGTTTTTAGAAACGGATATTCATAGAGACAAAACGTCTGATACAGATGAACATATCATTGGACTCAAAGAAAGTGACAATAAATTACTGACGATAAATTAGAAGTAATAGTAATAGTCGAGAACAATGAAAATGTATCAGAAACGGAAACTGCTGAAGATATTACGGAAACTTTATCCGAGTCGGTATTAGTGAATGCAGAAAAAGAAGATTTGAGCTCTTCATGTAATAACGAACGAAGAAAAAAATATTTTATCGATGACACATTGCAAATATCGCCAATAAATTCTATGAGCCCGATTCGCGACCAGCAATCACCGTCGCCGGAAACGAGTAGTGATTACGATCTTATAAAGTTTATTTCGCCGGTACAAAGCAATGGAGAACCATTCGAAACTTGCGAGTCGCCCGAAATCTTTACCGAAGACAAAGTGTCACCCGACAGGAGATATCAATCGCCGCCCAGAGCAGAAGTCTGCGTTAAGAATACGAGTCCTAGTTTCTCGCTGTCTTTAAAGAAAAACAGACCACAAATGCGCCCTGGCGGTAGAGCGGCGCCAATGTTAGGAATGTCTGTATCGGATAGACAAACAATAGTCCCTGCAGAAAAATCTACAGACGTCGAAGAAGTTAAGAGAAGTCCTTCGCTCAACTCGTCAGCTAGACGTAATTTGAGAGCCAGTGCAGCAGTGCAAGTAATGACAATTCTGATGACACGGACGAGAGCGGGAGTTTTTTTAAAATTCAAAAGAACTTTGCCCAGCACTGATAGCAGTCCTGCGGGGCCTATTTTAAAGAGGAAACTGTCGATCAGTTTTGTCTTTAAAATAGGCCCCGCATGACAGACGAAACCACCGCGTCACCGGCGAGTAAAGTGAGTACAACAACACAGCCACATGCCAGACATACATACATGACGATACATAATATATTCCACATCTAAAATTTACGAAGTTCCGTATCCCTTCTTATCTTCAAGAGTTGCTTGAAAAAACTTTACTTGTACACATCATTTTTTATGTGTGTGTTTCTATATTATAAATGTGTTATGTATTTTTTTTTCAAAAGAGATTTTTTGATAAAATCATCATTGTTCGGGTACACCAACACAAACCAAGACATTACAACGTGTAAAGTATTACATAGGTATTTATTAACCTCACATATTTATTACAATGTGTTATTATTTCAGAGAAAACGTGTTAGCTTCCACGACCCTCCAATATCCACGACTCTATGTGTCAAAAAGTACATCGAGCCCATGGGTGTCCGATCGCCTCAAAATTCTGCACATAAACAACTAGAAAGACTGACTCGTGCTCAGACAGCTCTAAAATCCCCAAAGCGATTAGACAATGTGTTCAAATTAGATTCAGTACTCACGAAAGCGGTTGAGGGTTTTTCGGAAGCCAATGAAACTCCGAACATGACTGAAGATACAGAAAATGTGAGCTCTCTTGACGAAACCCCTGTTGTGGCAGTAGTTAAAACCAGTGACTTGAACGATACGGATCCAATTTGTCCTGAACTAGTAGATTGTGAAGATCGCATAGAGTATATAGCTGCTGAGCTATCATCGCCTGCGATGAAAGCCTTACTCGTCAAAAACTTCGAGGGAAAAGTGGAAACTGTTGGGGACTTAGCGAGGATGACTGAACTAGAAGTGAACAGACTCTGTATCAAAGCGCCTAAAGTTCAGGTGGCTAAGAAAGTACTGAACGGCTATCTATCGAAGGTTAAGCTGGCGAATGAAGAAATACCTCCTACAGTTGAAGCGACGTTGAGTGAAACCACTGCGCTCGAAAGTAAGACGACTGTGGAGGTACAAACTGACTCGACCGCGGTACAAAGTATTGAAATGCAGACTGAAGTGGTCGCGGTCGCGTTAGCTTGTTTGCAGACAGATTCAGTCCAGACGTCGCATAATTCTGTACAAACCGAGGAATCGGGAAGCCAATCGACGGCTGAAGTTCTAAAGGATTGTCTAGAGGTAATTAATTTATTTATCTGCTCTCGGATAGTCGTTCGTTGGTTCGTTTTAAAAAATTATATGTGTGATTTTATGAAACCATGATGCGCGTTGCAAGTGAAACTCGGATAGAAATGGTTGCCTGGAAGAGATTGCTGTGTAGCGATAAGGCCGCCATACTTGTTGTACATTAGTTTAGTTAGATGTTTCTAATTATTATTTTTTTATGTTTTTATTGGTGTACAATAAAATTATTTTCTATCTATCTAGTTATAACAGCGCCGTCTTTTGACGCAACAGTTTATTACTTGATAAAAGTATTCGTTGTGACAGTAAAAGTTTGTAAGACAAAAATAACATACATTTTAGAAATGACGCTATAAAAATACTACTCAATTCGGCCCGGAAGCAAGCGACATTCTTCATGCTTGGGGCGATATAAAAAAAGTTTCATTTTTTTAAAAGCCCGTCGGGAATCGTCCGCAGAACTGATTTACACCCATGACTCAACAGCAAAGAGGCGTTCGTTGTACGTCAAAGAATTTTAAAACTGAACTTTAAATGTTTACCTTTTCAGAGGCCCGATTTTGTTGAAACATTATGGGAAGCCATGGACGAGCCATTGAAGCAGAGACTTGTTGAGAGGCTACCGTTTGACAAATTGTTGAAGACATTCATGGAAAAGCTGAGCAAAAGCGACTGTAGTCCCGCTTTGATTATTCCCGACGTTATAGAGTGTTGTAATACAGCATTGAAGAAGATATTCGGCAAACCTGCGTAGGTTTTCAACCAAAGATAAAAAACGTTTATAAATATGTTTAACCCATTAATGGGGATTCTGACGTAAGGCGCCAGCGGCGCGATGGCGATTGATAATTTAGAATCGTTTTGTTTATATGTGCATAGTTTTCTGCTACCTTTGGTGTTAAAACTATCGGGCATGATAATAAAATGTAACATTAGCGAAAGGTTATAAAAATATTGTATTACATAATATTATTATACATAGTAGTATAATGATACTGACAGTTTTCAAACGCTATGGCAAGGCCATGGTGACGATGATAAAGTTGCAGTAGGAAAGCCCATTGTATGAAATGTAGTTGGAATAATAGTAGGGGAGCCCACTATGCTAAATCGCTAGTTACTCGAGCGTCGTGAGGACCTATTACATTGCAAATATTAGGTGCAAAAATGAAAAAGAGTTTATATGAAGTTTGCTATTTCTGTGGTGGGGGAAGCTCATACAGGTTTTTTGAAAATTAAATAAAAAAATTTGTCATGAATGTATACTCGAGCGCGTCACATTTTTATACATACTCTTCATCTTGATATGCTTGTCCTGACCCACAATCTGTCAAATATGACAAGTAATTTCCTTAATCTGACGGATTAAAAATAAATTCCGAAGTGTGGAAAACACTAATCAAAAAAAAAAGATAATTATTTAAAAATAAAATTTTGAAACCGGCAGATTAAGAAAACTACTCGACATAATTGTCTGATTATGGGTTCAGGACGACAAGCACACCAAAATGAAGCGTCTGTATAAAAATCTGACGCGCACAAAAAAAAAATCAGACATTTTTTTTTTCATCCCCCACCACTGAAATAGCATAACATCCTATAACCTGATTTTTTAGCATCTAATATTGAAAATCCAATAGGTCCCCACGACGCTTGAGTAACTACCAAAATCCCCTCTTGGGCTCCCCTACTATAAAGCCGCGTTTCCATTATGCAAGTCTGCACTTATGTGCAAGTGATTTGAAGGTTCAGTGAAATACACAAATTTCCGCTACTCCAAGTAGCCTAACCTGACCTAACCTAACCTATCCTTAAGAATTGTTCACTTTACAATAGTAAACTCTGGAACTTAATTATAGCTTCATTATTTTTATTTTCAACGAGCAGGGTCGTGCATCAAACACAATATGTTATGATTTGTTAAATAAATAGTAGGTATAAAATTATTTTTAAGTATTTATTTTATACATCGTGTATCAGGATACTAAAATAATAAGATTTTGTTGATAGTGCAACGCGCGTGATGGGGTAACGAGCGGGCTCCTATCGATAATATTTTATCCTTAACCTGAGTTTTTCGAAACAAATCAAATAAATTAAGTGTTGCTTAATCATCAGAAATGTCAAAACATTTATTTAGTCTTCCGTTTAAATTATCTTCAGTACTTACCACTTAAATTTTTGGATTTGTTTCAAACAACTCCGGATAAGCCTCTAATTGTTTGTTTAAGATGGACAGCTGTTCACTTGCAATTACTCTGTTACACTTTTTGTATAAAATAAACGTAATTATTAGGTACTCTAAAGGAGTCTGGGTTTTACACTTTTCAAGTAGTTATAAGTATTCAATGCGCGCTGTAAACTGTTAGTACGTAGATAAATAATACATACTTATTAAGTTATAAGTATGTTAAATTTATAACAGGGGCAGACATAATATAGTCTGCATGATAGTTTTTCAAACATTTTTGTAACATTTCCCACTGTTATTCCCTTCCTCCTCCTTTTGTCCCACGTCTTTTTCTATTCACTCTTAATACATTTACGCATATCCTCTTTCGCCCAAATCCTTACATAATATCTTCTTTGCTCTTCCCTCCACACTCTTCACTTCTTCGTCCCTCCACATGCATACTCATTATTTATAGAACGTGTAACGAAAAGTTAAAATAATAAGCCTTAGGTATTTATTCCTTAATAGGTTATATTTAATTATATTAAATTTTTTGTTGTATTTTTGTAACTATTTAATAAGGACCTCACTACGAGTGTAGGCCTGTTCCATCTTTTTCCACTTAATATCAATTTAATTTCTATTTATTTTCCACATAATGTATGGAAAAATAAAGTAAGCGGATCCCTTTTCCATACATTATAGAAAAATAAATATGCTTATTTCTATTTGATTCGTTAAATTATGAAGTACACTTTTGTACCCTTCTCACTTTATTTTAACTTTTTGTTACACGTTGTATAATTATTACATATTACGCTCCTGTTATTTATAAGTTTTTTTTTATTTGAGCGTAAGACTTTTTTATGTTATGTTAGAAGATAGTACTTAATCCATAACATTTCTTACTCATACTTTTCAATAAACCCTTTTTCGTATTACGCATTTTTTCTTGGAAATGTACAATTTCCATTATAGAGTTATAGTGGTCATAAGTAGGGAGGTAGTTTAAGCATATTCCTGTGTAAGTATGTTTGTTTTAAAACAGTTATCGCACAACTGATTTTTTTATTAATGGCTAATTTAAGTGCAATAATAGTTTTTTATGGTGTATTTAAAGCAATAGGTAGAACTGTGTTAAGTTGCATTCATCAAAATCAGTTCAGCAGGAATCAAGATATGTACTGATGGAATCCAAACTATTCGTTTGATTATCAGTCACGGGCTGCAGCCGTACTAAAGTTTTCAATATAAATATTTTGAAATTGGTTATTGGTTATTGATAAATTTTGGAATTTTTAACCAATTAGAAGTATACCTAATATTAAAGTGAGGTAACTAGGGCGAATGTGGGCTTGTATATTTTCAAACCAAAAAGCGGTTACTAACACACCTGATGGAAAGTGATCATACAGGCTTAATTTAGGAATGCCTATTCACTCTTGCAGGATTATGCAGGATTTAAGTTGTAGGTGGTGGGGAAAACTGAACTGGGGAGGGCATTCCAGATCCTTGCAGTGAGTATCAGGGACGAGGAATCAAACTGCTTCGTATACGTGTCTTTGGTAAGTACGTCAAATATGTATGGATGGAACGATACGATGATATCTAAAGATTTGGTTAGAAGTAACTAGCATTCGTACATTTACTATGGCGGCGTATAGGCCGCTGCGCAACCGTCCGTCGCTTCATATTAATTTCAGCTGGAATTAACAACTAAGTAATCTCGTTATTGGTGACGTCTCTATGATATATCTGTGGTGACAAACGACCTCAGGGATTGAGTCTTCATAAATTCTTTTTTTACATGACTATGCCCAAAAAAATAGTGTAATGTTTGTAGGGTTCATGTATGTATGTGAGTTTCTTATTTATTCCACCATAACATCTGAACGGCTGAAGAGATTTGGACTGGATTATGGGGTATCGTTAGAATCCTCACATCATCCCGATTAACATAGGCTATATTATGTTTTTGGAAATAGGCATTATACCTGACAGGCAGTTGTGGGCTCAACTATAGATACGCTACCCAAGGTATTTTCCGGACAATCTATTCACATTTTCACCAAAGTTTTATCACGTAACCTTTTATACTGTCTCTAACTTTCGTATTATCACTTAAATTAGACGAAAATTTTAAGAAAAAATTATTACTGAAAATTCGAGCGAAGCGAGATCGGGACTTAGGGCACCCCGACTCGGATAACGGATAGGTGACGAAGAGGATGGCGGGGCCTGCAAGGCCCCGCCATCCTCTGAGTGGTTATTTTCTTTTATGACCACCCAGAAATTAGGAGCCCCGCGAAGCGGGGCTCCGTCGACCAGCCCTTTCATAGTAAAAATAACCTCAAAATTTTTTAATTTAAAAAATTTATTTCTCGGCAACTATTACGTTCCGACAAATATGGCTTGGAGGGAGGGTTACCCCCGTCCCCCCCCTCCCCTCCCCCCACCCTCCCACCCCCCTCCGTAACGGTAGCGTATCTATAGTTGAACCCAGTTGTGTGCTTTAATTATTTACTTCTTATTGCCTTTCCTTCGTCTTCGTCGCCTTCGTCGTAATAGACCGGTCCACCACGGTTTCACGATGGCACGTTGAAATGAAATTCTATTGGAGGGGCGTTCATTTTTAAATTAGACTATCAATATGTATTCCTTTCTGCATGAACGGTCCAATGATTTGTGATGTGCACCGATAGCCAGTCAATCAGTCAGTCAGTCATGTTGTCCGTGGAGTGGTAAGATATCACATCTCCGGCAAGCTGAACGCGGCCGCTGTCCCTCGCAGATATTTAAAATAAGGATCATCTGTTAGTGTGCTTTTTGCGCTGTCGTGTCACCCTCCCTTCTCCGAGCGGCGACAGTGGCGGGTAAGCCCCTATCGCAGCGTCTGAGGGGCTAAAAGGGCGCACTATGGATTTAAGTGACCTGAAAGTTAAGAACTAGCCGCTTGAAAAATAAATGTAGAATACTGAATAGCAGTGGAATAGTCAGATATACCGATAGACAAATATATCCTGAACCAGGGCCCCTATTCTGTATCTCGGTGATGATAGCTCAGTGGCCTTCAATGACATTTATTTTTTATCCATTGAAGGTTTTCCACAATATATTATTTTCGTTCCCCTTGATAAAGCAGCAATGTATAGCGAACCATAGACAACAGTGATTATCACTGAGATACAGAATAAGGGCGCAGGGCGGACGGCGCGAAAAAATGTCGCCAGTTTAACGGTGCCAAAAAATTCTTCTTTTACCACCAACAGTAAGTCCACGCTGTAGTTCGCTCAGCAGCCACCTTTAGAATTTTGACAGATGGCGCTACTGCTTGTTTGTACGAAAATGGTTTACGTAAATCGTTCGGATGCAGAATGCAGTTATCCTGAGATTTCTTATCGGCGGGTATACCACAGATTATATTAGGTCCTTACATATGAAATTGGCGTTTTGTCGTACTGGCCACTTTGATCTCAAATATCTCTTCTTTGGTTAGAAATTCCAATTTCAAATTTATACAGCTATTTACTCATGCTTTTGTGTTTTGAAAATCGTAATTCATTTGTTTTTTTCTCTTTTGGTTTTTTTTTTTTGCGCCACTCTGTTTACAAAAAGGAAAACTTGAAATATCGCGTTATTTACGAGTACGAGTTCCATCGTGGCACCAGTGCTGCAGAAACGGCTCGAAGGATTAATGATGTGTACGGTGAGGGTGTCGCAAAAGAAAACACAGTGCGTTTTTGGTTCCAACGTTTTCGTTCTGGACCTGCAGAACAAGCCCCGTGGACGGCCGGAGACCAAAGTTGACAATGAAGAATTGAAGGTTATTGTGGAAGCGGATCCGATCAAACCACGTCCGAGCTAGCTGCAGGCTGTGGTGTTAGTGATAAAACTGTTTTAGTTCACTTGAAGCAAATTGGGAAGGTGAAAAAGCTTGAAAGGCGGGTACCTCATGAATTGAGTGCAGCAAACCGACAAACGCGCGTAGACTGCTGTGTTACATTACTCAACCGGCACAGTAATGAAGGGATTTTAAATCTTATCATTACCTGTGATGAAAAATGGATCCTGTATGATAATCGGAAACGCTCATCGCAATGGTTGAACCCTGGCGAACCAGCCAAATCCTGCCCCAAACGAAAATTGACTCAAAAAAAATTACTTGTGAGCGTTTCGTGGACTAGCGCCGGCGTCGTTCACTACAGCTTTCTTAAATCTGGCCAGACGATTACGGCGGATATCTATATCTATTGTCAGCAACTGCAATCCATGATGGAAAAGCTAGCTGCTAAACAACCGAGGCTGGTCAATCGTTCTAGGCCACTGCTGCTTCAGGACAACGCTAGACCACACACTGCACAACAGACGGCTACCAAATTAGAGGAGCTTCAATTGGAATGCCTAAGACATCCACCTTACTCCGCGGACCTTGCTCCAACAGATTACCATTTTTTTCGAAATTTGGATAACTTCTTACAAGGGAAAAAATTTAACTCCGATGAGGCAGTCCAAAGCGCTTTCAAAGATTTTATTGATTCCCGTCCGAATGGCTTTTTAAGTAAAGGGATCAATGAACTACCTATATAAGGTGGCAAAAGTGCATAGATAGCAATGGTACATACTTTGATTAAATATATATATTATATTTAAAAAAAATCGACTTTATGTTCCTCCCATACAAAACGCCAATTTCATATGTAAGGACCTAATATTTACTCTGTTTGGCGTACTCTGTCATCTTTATTCCTAGGAGATAATTTGTCCCAAATATTCAATTTAAGTTTCCGCACGCTAAACGCTCATCGTAAAGTCTACTTTTTAAAATATATTTAAAAATACTACTACGTTACGTGACGAAAAAATACAATATTATCTTTGTGAATTTCTTACATCATTTATCAAAGGGCTCCGAAAACACTCAAATAAAGCTAAGTAGGGTAGACACGGGGTGTGCGATTAGACGAAGGCATTACCATAGAGACAAGTTTAGACAGGACAGGTACAAATGCCGCGCGCGATGTAAATTGAAATGAGACGGTGAATTAAAAAATAAATCAAAAGAGGATTTCCCGGCGCGTCGGCGGCGGCGGGAAATTGGAAAAAGTGCCGCGCGGGTCGAGGTGCTGCGTCTCCGTTGACAATGACGGCACGATGTGAAAAAAATCGTTTACTTGCGATCCAAACAAATTACACAATTTCAATTCATACAAAACTAAAACAGAAAAATGCAAGCTATCTACCATTTTATCTGTAAAATATGTAATCCTTATTTTTTAGGATTCCAAATTCAAAGTGTGAGCCATTCTAATCGGCCAAGTGGGAGTCGGACTCGCGAACAAAGGGTTCCGTAACCTATAAAACGGAACGAGATGATGATGCAGAAGAACTCTCAATACCCTATACTACTATATACTATACTAGACTACTACTATACAAGTATACTATTACTATACAAGTAGTGTAGTGTTGAGAGCTCTGGACCATCGACCAAAATTGAGCAAAAAATCACGTTTGTTGTATGCTAGCCCACTTTACTCTTCACTTTATTCTATTTTTTATTATTTTTTGTTATAGCGTCAACGGAAATACATCATCAGTGAAAATTTCAGGTGTGTAAATAATACAGTTCATACAGCCTAGTGACAGACGGACGGGCGGAATGGCGGACGGATGGACGGACGGACGGACAGGGAAGTTTCAGTAACAGGGTTCCGTTTTTTACCCTTTGGGTGCGGAACCCTAAAAACGGACCCTATTACTGAAACTCCGTCGTCCGTTTGTCCGCCTGCGGTGAAGAACGCTTCACACATCGTTTTAAATACACAAGAATAGTTAAATAAATTAAATAATAAAATATATATAACGATATTACACACATCGCAAGGCACAGAGTAAGCGATAGCTTATGTTATGACTAATGGGTACTAGATAACTGATAAAATATAAACAATATCTAACATACAATATATTGAAAAACACCCAGACGCTTGAAAATATTCATGGTCAACACAAATATTTTCCAATGGGAATCAAACCCACAACCCATAACGCAGGTGGGTAGAATCGCTGCCACTAAGTCATTCGGTCGGTAGGTACAACCAATGCAAGTATCGGTCATTAAGATCATACTCTGTCGTCGTCATGTCTGTCTAGTAAAGGTCGGTAATGCAAATACGTATATTTGTTACGTGTGACACAAATAAAAATAAACTATCATTAATTCATTCATTATGAATCCTTTTTAGAAAGCTATCCAAAGTAAGAGCATTAACATTTTCGTAATTTATACCGGCACGACGGACGGAGGGTAAGAAGTAAGGGAGGCATGAATTGCTGTGTTTCTCGTTGTTCAGTGGAAACGCACTCGCGACAAGATAATAAGCATGTCCCCGTACATATTAAAGTGTGCTACAGACTGTTATACAAACCTCATTTAAATATACATGATCAAATTGAAAGAAACGGCGACGACGGGGCTCGCTGCTATACCATAAATAATAAGATATACCTACCTGCTTTACTTACCCAATGAATGAGTAACTCAAGTTCTCATAATATTATACTTCTTTTTTGAATTTTGAATGGAAGCAGGCGTTATTTTGCGGAAATCCATAATTAGCAGGACAGATTAATTTAAATGAGAGATCTCTACGGTTTCGCATTGTGAAGTCAACATCTGAGGATGTCCCGGTGTCGGGACGAAACGTGCGTCGAAGAAAGTGTTGGAAAATTGTGTGTGGTGTTTCATGTGGGCAGTGTTCCTGCATATTGTACCATACAGAATCTTTTCAAGTAGTGGATTATAGCAAAATAAATTAATCTGTCCTACACTATTTTTAGGGTTCCGTAGCCGAATGGCAAAAAACGGAACCCTTATAAATTCGTCATGTCTGTCTGTCCGTCTGTCCGTCCGTATGTCACAGCCACTTTTTTCCGAAACTATAAGAGCTATACTGTTGAAACTTGGTAAGTAGATGTATTCCGTGAACCGCATTAAGGTTTTCACACAAAATTTAAAAAAAATGTAATAAATTTTGGGGGTGCCCCATACTTAGAACTGAAACTCAAAAATTTTTTTTTCATCAAACCCATATGTTTAGGGTATCTATGGATAGGTCTTCAAAAATGATACTAAGGTTTCTAATATCATTTTTTTCGATAATATAGCTTAATATAGATAATTAGCAATAGCTTGCGCGAGAGACACAAAAAAAATATATTATGTACATTACCATGCAAACTTCCACCGAAAATTGGTTTGAACGAGATCTAATAAGTAGTTTTTTGATATTTACAATAAAACCTCTAAAAACAAAGTTAGTTTTGCGGTTCGATAAGAAAAGTGGTTTTTATGGTTTTATTCCTCCGGTTGTAGTACGGAACCCTCAGTGCGCGAGTCCGACTCGCACTTGACAGTTTATTTTACCATTGGGTAGGCTTGCGCTTGACTAAGTACAATCATGTCTGATGGACAGCAATGATGAAGTCTAGGTTGGAGCGCGCTTGCTTAGAAAATGCCTATTCACTCTTCTCTTGAAGGCACCCAGATTGTACTTGGCTGGAAACTTAAAAACTGGAAGGGTGTTCTACAATAGCGGTATGTATCAGAAACGTGGAAGAAAAACTTTTCCACATAAGGATGCCACTTCTCTCGGCGTGTTGCGGTTCTGTGGTAGAAAGGTGCAGGAGGTACTAGATTGTGAGTTCCTGAGCACTTCCCAGAGTATATCTCCAAAGTTGGTATACCTACTTGATTGCGATGTCATCTTCTAAATTAGTACGATAACATCTGCATCGTCAGTTGTAGATAGTTCAATCCTTGTTATGTGCTTTGTGTTCAATCCACTCTCTCAAAATCGCTCACGTTTCATTCGATTCGTATGGAGTTTGACAGAGTGGCCGCGACGTCGTGGATTGAAATTTGAAATAATATCTATAATTGACGATGCAGATGTTATCGTACTAATTTGGAAGGGGTAATCCTCTAGTGGTTTCAACACAGCATCGCGCCGCAACACTAAATCGCTTGGCGCTATCGTCTTCAATACTATAGCTGCTAGCCTGCTACTCACAACTTTATCCCCCGTCGTTTTAGTAGCGATTTTGTTTTAGTCTCTAAATTTAGTGCGGCTATAAATAGCATCATACCGGTACTGTAAGTTGAAATGTCTCTTATGTGTATCTTTGTACACAACCATCTTTTCTAATTCTTCATGTACCTATAAGTCCTAACATATAGGGTAAGGTTGCTTAAGTCGTACCACGGCCTAAGTCGTACCCCGGCAATATCACGTCTGATACTTTTAAATTACACCATCTAGTGTCGTCAATCTGAACTATTTAGTCGAGTGAGCAAACGTAAAAAAGTGGATGGTCGACCGGCTTTGTGAAGCAAGAATAATTAAAAAGTAAGTTTTTTATGCAGTTTTCATTAAAAAATTTGGCTCATTTGTAAGCTTTTTATGGCAGGAATGTGATTCTTACCTTTTTTCTTTATTAACGTCTTCTTGGAATACTTCTTTGGCAATACTTTAGTCATACGCAAATGGTAGATTTTTTTTAGGTTATGTCAGTGGTTTTAGTTTTAAACTTACAAGACCCCATTGCTTAAGTCGTACCTGTGCAAAATTCCTTTCTCGTACCGGTACGACTTAGGTATTAAGAAAAATGTTTACTAATTTACTTAATTTTTATTAGGTAATAAATATGGCGAAGAGAAAGTACAATACTTGGAAGCAAGAGGATATGGACGAAGCTTTATAGACACATCGGAATGGAGAAATTGGGTTTAATGAAGCCTGTAGAAGATATAATATACCAAAACATACACTGCGACGACATTTAAAAGGTTTGAATAAAATAACAAAATTTGGAAGACCTAATGATATGTCACCAGACATGGAAGATATATTAGCACAACATTTGATGAATTTAGAGTCTTGTTTCTTCGGATTACCACTGAACTTAGAAAAGTTGCCTTCGAGCTCGCTGAATAATTTCAACTACCTCATCGTTTTAATAAGGAGAAGAAAATAGCAGGCAAAAAGTGGTATTACAAGTTTATGAAAGAGCATCCTAATTTGTCCTTGCGTGTTCCAGAACCAACCTCGATGGCCAGAAGTAAAGGGTTTAATAAAGAGTATTATTCTATATAGTTCACTATGTGTTCACTAACATCTATTTTCTAAGTACGACTAAGGCTATGGGTGGTACGAATTAGGCGACTAGGCGCCTTAATCGTACCGAAAGTATATTTTTGAAAAACATTAAAATGTCTGTTTTGATAAAAGATTTTCAAGTTTCTTTGATTGATATTTAAAAGGCAACTAAATAAAGATTCAGTAGGTGCAGAAGATTTTGTTTTATTTTAATTGCACTGATTATTACAGTATTTTTTCCTTAGGGGGTACGACTTAAGCAACCTTACCCTACATATAACTACTGTGGTACTAAATAAATAAAATAAAATAAATAAATAAAATAAATGTCTTGTGTAGTAGTAGGTATACTACACAAGACATTACCTAATTATAATAGTATTTGAGCTTTTGCTTAGTTTCTCGCACGCTCTTCTTGGTGCTTGGTGTTCGGTTGTAAGTAACTCTTTTGCCATACGAATCCTTACGAACTCCTCCTACTTACTCCTTGCAACTCCTTACGAATCGCATGAAACATAGGTAAGCGATTGTGAAGAAGTGGGGCGCGTCTTCGTGGGCCGAAATGCTGCAACTTCTTAGTAGCAGCAGTCCGGTAGGGAGTCTAATATATAAAATTCTTGTTTTTTGCCATTTTTTGTTACCAAACTCCTACGAAACGGCTGGACCGATTTTTATGAAATTTTCTGTGTACGTTTAGCAGGTCTCAGATGATGTCGTAAGCTATTTTTATATGCCCAATGGCAAAACAACGTTCGCCGGGTCAGGTAGTTTCAACATACAAAGTAGTGCCTATTCAAGCGTATAATAAAAGCAATCCAGCGCAAACGGCCGCGGCAGTGCGATAAAAAAAAAAAAGCGGGCACAAGCAAATATGTCCGAGAACATTTTATCTCGTGGCCGGTAAATGCGGTCGGAATGAAAAACAAATATCGCTAAGAGCCTCTTGACACGGTTTCCTCGCCCCGCCCCGCGCCCCGCCCACGCCTGACCACGCCCACCCATCTTGTTTTTATCCACTTTTATTGCCTGATGCCTCTCCCCAGTTTGCCTGGCTATGGTCTCTTTCCAAGTTATAAATTGTATGACTTTTAATTTGTAGGACGTCGAATGAAGTTTTACTGAATGTATTTTAAATTTTACGTTATGAATTTTTCTAGCATTATTTCTTTGTTAATAGCAAAGTACATAGTACCTAATGGCTAAAGACTACTGCTTAGCTTTAAAAGTCCGTGATTCGAAAAGGGCATAGGACGGAGAAGGAAAAGATTTGAAGTCAAGGCGGACTTTGATTGTTGAAGTTGCTTAAGCCATGTATTTTTATAAGCACGTCTACCCAGAATCATTAAATTAAGGTTTTTTTTGATAAATTATTTAATAGTAAGTATGTAATTGTAGGTAGGTACCTAAGTGATATAATTTTAAAAGCAACTTTCTAATATCTCCAGAAAAATGGACTAAGTATAGGTACCTTTTGTGCATTTAGATTCTAGGCAGATACCTAAGAATCGACTTAAATGTTTAAGGTTATTTTTTAAAATAAATTATTTAATAGTAGGTAAGTACTTGAGCTATTTTAAAAACAACTTTCTAATATCTCCAGAAAAATGGTTTAAATACCTTTTGTGCGTTTAGATTTTAGGCAGGTAGGTAGATATACCTAAGAGCGTTTACAGTAGAATAAAGCATTGCCAGTAAAATTTCTAAGATTGTCTTTGCCTTCGGTTAAAAATCTTCTGATGTGATTTTTATAAGTTGTATTGTATTAGATATTCAGAAAGATTTTTTCTTAACAATTATACAAAAATACCCCCTCCCCCTTCGGTACTTTCTTAACTGAGTTGCACTAAACGGATGATAAAAAACTTAAGGCTTGTGAAGAGATGGCAAACTGCCTTTTTTATGTTGTTTAACTGATCATTGAATCCTTACAGAAAAAATATGTAACGAAAACTAAAGGTTTCATGAACAATCGTTATTGACAAGAAAATTAATTATCTCAAACCCTCTTTTAGAAAAAAGTGCTCAAAAAGCATATAATTTTGTCATACCTTCAAAATTGTCTGCAAAACGGCGCAAGCTTTTTAATGAATTCTTGCACACAAAAAAGTACATAAAAATTACAATAACTTTCAAACAATCGTGTAAAGTAATAATTTCCCTGAAATTGAAGTAGGTGAATCAGTGTGAACGCGGCTGCTCCGTCCCCCTGTAAACTGTCATTCGGCCTTCTTATAGCCTTAAAAATTCAAACTTTAGGTAGGTACCTACCTAAAAGGCTATAACACAAGAATATTTAAGCTAAATACTTTTAAGCTGTAAAATAGCAGGAGCAGTACATATAACTTACATTTTTCATAAAAATATTTGCCATAATATTTAAAAATTAATCCGAGCAAGTCCCGACCCCGAGTACTTACTTAATGGACTTGAAATGAGTAAACACATTCACGTAAAACATAAGGCCTCTTTAATTTAGATAGCAACTCCGCAATCTAATGCCTAACTTACACAGACTTCAAAAAAGTTACTCGTTTCTCCTTCCTGTTCAATAAACACAATATTTTGACTCGGAAAACATAAGAAAGCTTTGAAGTGCAGCAATAAAGGGCCTCGCTACAAAAATAAACGGTATAGTTGGCGATATTCGGAGCCGCGCGGTCGATGCGCGCTGCTGAATAAATGCATTAGCCTGAAGATAGGCGCCGAGCAGCGTCGCGTGGTGCACGCCACGGGCGAAAGCGGGCATTAAATACTTGGTATTACCACAGATAATCCCCTAGTGCCGAAGGCTTGCGCGTGGCTTTGACCGGAAGGTCCCGTGTTGATTCCTGACATAGGTCACTTTGGATATTATTTTTAAATTGGTTCAAGTCGATGGGAGGCTTCAGCCGCGGCTGGTCACCAATGGATTCAGCGTTCCGGTGCAATACAGTGTAACCGTTAGGAGTTATGTAACCCCTTCCAAGCAGTACGATAACATTTTCGGATGCATCTTCACTTACCGTCAGGTGAGATTGTAGTCAAGTAGAGAAGTACAAACCCGTATTGAGTAAAACAAATTAAACAAGTGTACAAACCATAATATGGAACTCACTTTTGATGCATGTTTATAGCTAAGAATAACGAGACTATCAAGACATTCAGCTGATGCTTTTCGTTTTGATTTTTGAAAAAAAATACTCAGTTTAAAACTGTTATTTAATTTTATAAAGTGGTGGCACTGATTTTGGTTTCGCAAATTCTTCAATATTTACAGTTGAATCATAAAAGCCCAACGCGGTGGTTTCAAATATTGCACCAAGAAGAACTGGCAAGAAACTGCAGAGTTTTTTTGAGAGTCCAATCCGGATGTCTTACCCATTGCAGTGTTAGTTATTCTGCCTTGAAGCACTGATAAGTATACCTAATTACGAAGTAATTATGTATTACCAACTATTATATTAGTCTGTGGTATGAGCTAAACTGTATTTCCGTCTCAAAAGCTCTGGACCCGGCGACATTACATGGTAAAATGAGAATAACAACTGATGTCTCAGGACGTCGCGTCCAGGGCAATGCAGTACGTCGTAACTCGTATGGCATCGCAATCCATGGGACGCACTGCATTTAACAAAACCAGTATCACTCAACATCAGGCGAACTTCTCTCGTTTCGTCACTCTATAAGTACTATAAATAAAAACGTGAACTCGCCCGCCGCTCACGACTCAAAATCATGGTGGGCCCGTAAATTTATTCTTAATAAAGCGGCCGGAGGTTGCCGGATGTGTTTTTTGATATCTCAGCGCGAGCCCTGAGCCCTGAGCCCTCCGCGCAGGAGCGTGTTGACGCTCTAATGCCCTCTCAATAGCCGGTAGCCCAAACGATGAGGTGGGATCATAAGGGATCAATTTGCAGACGATATTGCCCTATTTGGAACCTTTTTTTCATTTTTAGCGATCCGTTCTTCAGAAGATTAACTATGCCGCCCGCTGAGACTTTCCCTAGGAAAACTATATTGATGTACTATAGGTAAGTATACTATTATGATTAGTTATATTACGAAACTACTTTCAAAGACACTATAACACTCCTAATAGATATATTCATAGTTTGACACTGTGGAAATTTCTCACGGAGGCATCATTTACAAGCACTTTTGTATACTTAGGCAAAACTAGGCTTCACGATAATATCATAAAACCAAACCAATGTCATTCTGAGAGGAGACAGCCAAACAGACGGACCGCAGCCTTAGTAATAGGTAGGGTCCCGTTTTATCCTTTGAGTACGGAATCCTACAAAGGACTTGATGATGATGATGATGAATTTCATGAGGTCAGCCGTCAATATTCCTTTTAGATAATAAGTCCACAATGCTGTTTTCTTGAGATCGAGTTTGGATTGTCAGTAAAATATGCAAATCGAAAGACTAGTTTATTTTCATTTACCTATACCTCACATATAACAAAACCTTTCCCTTAGTATCGCAATTCGCAGCGAAGCTTTTATTTTAGCTCAAAAAAATAACAAAGCAGGTACGAGTAGCTTTAGACAATAAATAAAAGTGCAAAAGCGAAGTAAAGTTAAACAGGCGCTCTAACAAGAGGAAAGAAAAGTAAATCCGATTTGCGAACGCATTTGAATAAGACGGAATTTGAATCGGAAGAACTTTTATTTTTATTTTCTATTTTTGCTTTTCTACTTTGCAATTTGCATCTTACAACGCAGGTCTTTGAAGAAGAATCAGCATCTAAGTACGTAGGTACTAGGATAAGAGTAGGTAGGTAGATAATCTTTTTATGTATAAAATAAAAAAATCTCATGTCACAGTCTTCGTAACCAAACTCCTTCTAAACAGCTTGAGCGATTTTTATTAATTGTTTTCGGTAAGTTTGAGAATAGGTCGTTAGCTATTTTTCATACCTATAGGTTCCCCTAAATGGCACAAAAACGTTTGCCCGGTCCGGTGCCTCTTCAGGTACCTACCTAATAGGAATTACTTACCACCAAATGCCAGATATACCTACTACTGTGAATCAATAATTGCTTAAGTGTTGCGGTTGGAAGGGCACTGTAGACTGCGACATTGAAATGTTGTTTCAGCTATAGATATTTCAATCCACGATGACGCGCCCTACTCTGTCAAACATCATACGAATTAAATGAAACATATAAGCAATTTTGACAGAACGGGGCGCCTCTCATAGATATTTCAATCTATAAACAGCCTTAATGTTACTTAATTTTATTGATTAACTTGTCGACTTCATATTCATAAAATACCTAAAATCGTTGTCTGAAAGCAATATTGTAAATGGCATCCACGTGCCATCACAATAATGTTCCTTCACAAACGAAACTGCAACCTCATCGTGATCGGTACAGTAATTTAACAAATTAACTAACACCATAAATTACCTATAGATACCACCATCATACATGTGACCCAATAACACAACTTGGGACAAAAACTCCACCGGAAATTGAGCACAGACACATTTGTTGACCTCTGGCTCAGTAGTGAAATTGTAATTTTTAATAGATACATTTGCTCAAAAGTTGACATTTCCATGTATGTTTAGCGTGCGCAAAGTTATTCTTTTCCGCACTAGTGCTTTTGTGTTTTCCTCCTACGCGGCACCGGAGCGGGCGCACCAGGAGCGCATGAACACGAACACGGCATGCAAACACAGAGCAGGCAAACACGTAAAACCAATATTATTTTTTCGTAAATGTATTAAAAAACGTCGTTCAATGCACGTGCGGAATTGTCATTTTTACTCGTTCTTATAGTTTACCCTCGCCTTCAGCTTGGGTCAACAAACCGGGACTCGTAAAGAAATGACAAACTTTCCGCACTTATATTGAAATGTACTATTGTAAGCATCGACAAGAAACCTGAGAAATGGCATCTTTTTCGTGCAAGAAAACAGTAGCGCCACCTGTCAGGTGGCTGCTGAGCGACCTACATGGTGTTCTAACTGCTGGTGACAAAACTAGCATTTTTGGCACTGATTAAACTGGGCGACATATTTTCGTGCGGTCCGCCGTGTCTTTTTTTTTTACTCTATACTAGTTAGTACTTGACTGCGATCTCACCTGATGGTAAGTGATGATGCAGCCTAAGATGTACGTACTATCTTGGAAGTTTAAGTAAATTTACCCTAACGGTTTCTACAAGCATCGCACCAGAACGCTAAATCGCTTGGCGGTGTGTCTTTGCTGGTAGGGTGGTAACTAGCCACGGCCAAAGCCTCCCACCAGACCCAGACCTGAGCCAATTTAGAAATTATAATATTCCAAAGTGGCCCGTGGCGGGAATCGAACCCGCGACCTCCCACTCGAATCCGAGCGCGCCGCCACTGCGCCAGGGAGGTGTCCTAGGTATCTACCTATACCTCTGTCTATTTTTGTAAGCTTCCCTAATGCTAAGACCACCTTACTTCTCTGATCTGTGTCTTAGACAGTTTAAATGTTATTGTGGAACTTGGGACGTATAATGAAGGCTGAATATGCAGAGATTTGTCAAAAGGTCTAAAGTAAGGAAGGCCTATCTATGAAGCTTAACTATAAATAGTTAAGCTTCATAGATAGGTCGTAAATAATATTTTTTCAGAAATATCCTATCTCTTAATTTTTAAAATACTCTTTATTGAAAAGGTTTAAAAAAACACCCATTAAATTGAAAATATTACTGCCAAGAATAAACAAATCTGCTTTCTGAACTTGACGATAAAGTTTTGACTTCATAAGAGGCAAGTTAAGCCTATGTGAAAAATAAAGATAGGTATCTCTCGAAGGAAAAAAATGCCTCATGAAAGCCTATTGGTGAAATCAAATTATTTCCTAGTAGGTTTTTCTTGATTGTCTTTTATTAGGCAGTATAACCTTATTGACTTTTGGTATTTATTAGATTACGGAAAATAATCACAAGTTACTACTTAGGTACTTAGGTAGGTAGGTTTGTACTTAGGTACTTTGCTATAGGTTATTTCCACCAGTTAATACTACTTACGCATCATTTTCCATCAATACTCTAATCGTCAAAGCAAACACCTCACTACAAATGTCCGCCATAAGCTTGGGGGCAATCGGAAATTCGTCCTCTTTGTAAGGTCACAATACCGACAGTATAATACAGGTACAGTCGGCAAAAATAACACCACCTCTTTTGCTGAACTCCGCTTTTCAAAAAACCCGGTGCTTTTCTAAGCGTCATACCAATATTATAAAGGCGAAAGTTTGTATATGCCTATGTGTGTATGTTTGTTACTCCTTCACGCCGCAATCAGTGAACCGATTTGGCTGAAATTTAGAATGGTGATAGATTATACGCCGGATTAACACATGCGCTACTTTTTGTCTCGGAAAAATCTATGCTTCTCGTATCAGATTTAATATTGGACACATAATAGACACGGAGTGTAACCAATGACAATTTAAATAACACACTTATCACTTGTTTTCAGCATAAGGAACTTCTGCGCAAAATTTCTTATGTCTAAAGCCAGAAGGATGGGTTGTGCATGTATCGGTGAGTATGCCACGAATTTTTCTTAGTAAAATAATTTTAACATGAGTCTTGTCATGTTCAATTAAAGTCGAAGCACCTATTAAAAAAGAAAGTAGCATGTATAGTTAGTTCGTCAAAGGTACCTTGATTCTTTAGCCGACTGTACAACATAAACACCGCTCGTTCAGGCACAAAGCGTCAATACAAACAGTTAGATGCCCCGTCACCTTTATAACCGATTACGTTTTCTTCAATACAGGTCGCGGAGCGCGGAAAGCTCTGAAAACTGGATGCGGCATCAAGAGCTTTCATGAAAAACCCACAAATCAAAAGAACAGAGTAAGTATGTTAAAATGAAAATAATGGGTTCGATATTGCTGTAATTTCATGGTCGTCAACATTTCCGTAGATATATCGTTTGAAGAAAAATTCGGAATCTTAGTTCGCGGTAAGGCTACAGGAAAAAGTACAAGTAAGCAAGGTAAGCTACTGCAGGAAAAAGTTTCAGGAGACCAGCAGCTAATAGCTATAGACGTATGTACCTAACTAACTTCTCTAATTTCTAAATTCTAAAAAAAAACGAAATTCTTTTTGTATGAGAATGACATTAATCTGCGCGGAAGTAACGTGATTTTTGCAATCGGAGTCGGACATATCATTACCATGGACTTTTTAGAATTTCGTTCAAAAGCATAGCATTCGTTAACAATTTTCGAAAATCGCTATTCTGAGCAACATAAATTCAGCTCAGTACCTACTGAGCACGGGTACCCCCTTAGAAGGGTTACTACAGGTTTTAGTACCAATTTGACTCGCTCCAAATAAACGGAATGGATTTCTCCATACATCTACAGCCAGCGCCTCAAGCGGAAAACCACTGAAAGCTTAGTTCAGAATGTTTCCAGTGTTGTACAAAAAAACATACTAACCAGTTTTTCTCGCGACGTTTTCCTCCAACCGTTAACAGATACCTAGGTGCTTCGTGTTTTCCCGACTCCTAGTAGATTTGCGTAAAAATCGTCAAATCACGTCGATTAGTGGTCGGTGCTCTACAAAACGCATTGTGTCCTCGCTACAATGATCCGACGAGTATCGGTGTTACACAATTCAATACTGGCCCGTGACATCGTCATTTGTACCCGTCAACCCACCACCCCCGGTATTTAAGGCCTGAATATAAAAAATTGCGATCAGTTATCTATGAAAATTCGATTGGAAATCACACTTTCCGGCGCTTCAAAAAATAGTGTACAATCAACGTTTTTTGAAGTTTAAAATATAGGCAACAAAAACAAAGAGAATTTAGGAAAAAGAAAACATTCTTAAAGGGTCAAAACCGTGGTTGAAAATTTTAAAACCATCTTTAAAATTTCTATGTACCTGTAGGTATCTAATTGATTGGGTAGGCAAAATAATGTTCTCAATTCAATGTGTAATAATAGTTATGGGAATTTAGGTGTCTTATCTCATAAAGATAACTTCAAGTATCCCACATTAACTTTTAAGAATTTTCCCCAATAAAACTTTAAACCTTAGAAAGGTACAAAAATATCTACTTACTCAGTCTAACGTAACGCTTTCTTTAGGAAATCAAGTGCTTAATACAAAACCATAATTTATATTACTTAATTAGCAGAATTTCAGAAGTTAAATCTCACAAATTAGATAAAACAGTAAAGTTTTATTCAACAAAGCAACCACCAAACTAAAACTCCCACATTATTAAATGCCCTGGCAAGCAATAGGACAAACCAATGATATTGTTAATAAATAAAATAATCTAAAAGTCTCCAATGAACCCACAAATGGAGCCCCTTGACCTCTCCATCAAAAGCAAATCAGGCAGAACAGTAAATGTGTTAGATCTGAAGTTCCTTGCCGGTCTCAACGACCACTTGGTGAAGCTATACGAGCGGACCCACCTAGTGGAAGCCAAGAGTTGTCAGCCGAGGACAGGAAACGCCAAGAGCGTCCTACCCTGCCAAGTTTGCCTGAAGACTTTCGATAGGCCGTCGTTGCTGAAACGGCATATGCGGACGCATACAGGTAAATTTTCGAAACCTGGCGCAGTGGTATTCTTTCGTTGTACTGGTAAAAGTATCCTAAATTGTCGGGATCATCGGGATGAGGCTACAAATGGTGAAAAGAACAAGTGCCGAGTTTCTGTCCGTTCTTCTCTGAGCAAGCCTGTAAAGTAGGCCTATGTGAAAATAAATATTTTTATTGCCATTTATTTTCAACAGACTTCAAAAAAGGAGGTTCTCAATTCGACTGTGTTTTTTTTTGTTTGTTACCTCATAAAAAGTTTTGACTGGGTGAATCCATTTAGGTGATTTTTTTATTAGATAGCTTACGCTTCCCTTGTGGTCTCATTTAAATTTAGTCCAGTTCTGATAACGGTATCCATGAGAAAACCATACAAGTCTTAAAATTTTCATTGGAAAGAATGTATTCAACAATAGTTTGATAAGAGTTGAAGTCGATTTTTCTGTTAATATTATTATTGTTTGTGGAAGTGAAAATGAATTTATTAATAATCAGTGTGTGGTGTCGCTCACAGGTGAGAAGCCTCACATATGCAACGTGTGCAGCAAGGGTTTCAGCACCTCCAGCTCGCTCAACACGCACCGCAGGATACACACAGGTAGGCTACCCCGGACATCCAAAGCTAACCCCTAACAGTCTAAACTCTAAGCTTGTCCATACTTTATTACTTCTTCGATAATAGCAGTAAGTTAGGTACTTTGCGGTAGTTCATACTTAAAAATAAGTTATCATCAAACTCTTTAATTCATTGATACTGATATTCCAAGGAGTGTAGTTAAAAATAAGTAGTTCGCCATCTTGAGTGGACCGCCATGTTGGATTTATAATGACGTCACACAAGTACCTAACTATAGTAACTATAAATTGTCATCTAAACTATAATTTAATTTAATAAAATTTCTCCTCAATCCATTGAAGATCTGCTTCAAAATTTTACATCTAGACAAGCATAATTATAACCGGCAAAAGCTTGATAAGTAAATGATGTGCCAAAACAGAATAATTTTGATCTTTTCTTGCTTTATGGACTTCTGCAACTGCTTGATCTTCCTTCTTTTCTGATCCACTGCAAATGTTGTATTTTCAGGTGAGAAGCCTCACAAGTGTCCGGAATGCGGTAAATGTTTTACCGCCAGCTCCAACCTCTACTACCACCGGATGACGCACACCAAGGTAATATCAAATAGGTACAAATTTCGAAGAACCGCCGAAAATTTAGTTCACAATGTTTCCGCTTGGGTCGCTGCCTGTATGAAGAAATTCGTTTTTAACGTTTATTCGAAGCGAGTCGACTTGGTACCTACACAACCTGTTCTAGCCCTACTGGTCAAAGAGCCTGTACGGAGAAAGAATCCGGCGTCTGATACGGACGTTACTCGAACTGCCAATTTAGAAATTATATTGGATCTAATATAGCTACAATATCGTTCATTTTATTATCATACATTTTACGGCCCGTTCACACATGGGAGTCCGTTTTACTGGTACGTTTTTAACGGATACGTCATAAATTTATGCTCTGTTCACACATAGGCACCGTATAACGTTCAACTGATCCGTCATTACTGGATGTGATGTGTGAACAGAAAACTCGCAGTATACCGCCGCTATTCTACAAGTATGGACGCTGTCGTGTTTGTATACACCGCCCGCCACGCACACAGTATCTATCCGATAAAATTCTACGTATCCGTATATTTTTATCAGTTGAACGTTATACGGTGCCTATGTGTGAACAGAGCATAAATTTATGACGTATCCGTTAAAAACGTACCAGTAAAACGGACTCCCATGTGTGAACGGGCCGTTACTTAAATCATTTTGCCAGCCAGCGCCCCAAGCGGACAGTCACACAGTGTGATCTAAGCTTTCAGCAGTTGTTGTAAATAGATGTACCTATGGGAACTCCAATCCGCTTATTCGAAGCGAGTCGATTTGTAATTTGTACAAAAACCTAGATGTATTTCGATGAAATTAAATAAAACTGAACCGTCTCATAACACCACTAATATTCAAACATCTTTTTAGAGATCTCTTAAATATTCTAAAAATGAACGCCCCTCCAGTACATTATTATATCAACCTGTAGGTAAGCGTAAACACGTGAAGGACATGTTGAAATTGCAGTGAAGCTAAGTGTCGAAGATTATCAGAGCTGGCACGGGTCCGGTTAATATGAAGAAAACACACTAGGTTCACTTTCACATGTTTAATTGTAATTATTAATTTTATAATTTAACAATTTAGGATACAACGTCATGGCGACATGTCGATGAGAAGGGAAGAGAGAACTCAAAAAAGTCACAGAGTCAATACGAACAAAAAAACATAGACAATAGTCTTTATCATAAAATGCTGTTACAGACTATAATAATTAGGGCATACAGAATACATCATATTTTTAACACTTCCCCTTATGCCATATATTATTATTCTAACAGATATAATTGTACAAAATTATTCATATACATTAATGTATGTCAACATGTTTAAACATTTATTACTCTACCATATAAATAGAGTCAGTTAAATTTAGCTTCACATTAAATAAAAAAAAACAATGCAAGTCAATTATAATTTATAGATTTACTACTATGTAGATATAGTAGATATCACTCTTACATTCATATTCTCAATGAAGCTACAATGTTTTTGTACACACAAAGGTTTGGTCAATACATCGGCTATCATCTTATCTGTCGATAAATATCTTACTGAAATAGAGTCATTTTTAATTAAGTCTTTCACAAAGTGATATCTAATATCAATATGTTTCGTCCTTTTATGGCAAAATTCCTTACATTCCAAGAGCTTTTGTGCACTCTGATTGTCATTAAATACAATGCAAGGAATATTCCTATCTACTATTTCAGAAAGTAAATTCTTTACAAAGCATATGTCTTTACAAACGTCACCTATAGCTAGATATTCCGCTTCTGTACTCGAGAGTGCAATACATCTTTGTTTACGCGATTCCCAGTTTACAGTATTATTTCCTAGCTTTATGACAAAACCAGTATAGGATTTTCTGTCATATTCATCATTACCCCAATCGGCGTCGGTATATGCCCTTAAATCCCAATTAACACTTTTTATATAACATAAAGAGTAGTTAATTGTACCAGCTAAATACCTAAGTACACGTTTGGCCGCTATCCAGTGGGATGAATCATAACTATTACAAAACTGGCTCAACTGACTACATGCAAACGTTATATCAGGTCTCGTACATACAGATAAATACATAAGTCCACCTATCAGTTGCCTATAGTCATAGGTTTCATCCTGTATACAAGCACCTTTGTCTTTAGGTACAGTCAGTTTCGAATTTAATGCCATAGGTGTAGCAACAGGCTTACAATTCTGCATATTAAATCGTCTTAACAATTTTTTAATATACTCAGTCTGATCTAAACATAAAGTTCCTTTAGACTTGTCTCTAGTGACTCTCATGCCTAAACAGTTCTTCAATGGACCCAAATTTTTTACATTAAATTCTTTTTCTAAAATAGCTAGTAACTGATTCTTAATCAAACTATTCTTAGAATAAAATACATAAAAATCGTCCACATATAGGGCAATAATAACAAAGTCGTTTTGTAACTTTTTCGTATAAATACAAGGTTCACATAGAGACTGTTTAAAACCATTGTTAACTAAGACACCATTTACTTTTTCATTCCACATTTTACTGGCCTGTTTTAAACCGTATATGCTCTTTTGTAAAAGACAGACACGATCATCATCTTTACTGCGAAAACCCTCGGGTTGTTCCATGTATATAATTTCGTTTAAATTACCATTTAAAAATGCAGTTTCTACATCTAGATGATCTATCTCTAAGTCCATCTCGTTAGCCAATGCAAACAAAATTCTCATAGATGAATGGCGAACCACAGGGGAAAAAATTTCATTATAATCTATACCCTGCTTCTGAGTGAAACCTCTGGCTACAAGCCTCGCCTTAAATCTATCAAATTTCCCATCAGCGTCATGCTTTAACTTATATACCCACCTACATTTAATAACATTTTTGTTAGTAGGTCTATTTACTAATCTCCATACCTGATTTGAAACCAGGGAGTCATGTTCAATTTGCATTGCAGTCATCCAATCTTCACGATATGGTGACACAATAGCATCTTCATAAGACTTTGGTTCCTCAAATGAGGTATGACGAGTTAACATTGAATAATCATAATCCCCATACCTTTGTGGTGGACGTCGTTCACGAACCGAACGACCAGACAAACCCATTGCAGCATCACTGCTCGGTCTGACAGCTTCCCCTCCACGTTGCGTGTCGCTAGACAGTGTCAGACGCTCATCGCGTCCACTGTCGGCAGGCTCGCCCCCGGAGACAGGTGCGCTCTCACTCAAAGTCTGGTGGATGTCGCCATCGACTCCGTCTGAAACATTAGTTGAAAAATTATTACTTTCACTAATATCAGATACTTCCACATTAGTATTACAATTATTATCAACTGACACAACATTATTATTTAATAAATTGTCATTCAAGATAATATAATCATTATAATTATTCAAATTATTATTATGTGAAGGTCCATTATTATAATAAAATTTATTCTCTAGAAAAGCCACACTACGGGACAATATCACAGTATTAGGACTAGATGGCTCGCATAAACGATAGCCTTTAGTTGTCTCACTATAGCCTACAAAGATAGCCATTTTACTTTTGGCATCTAACTTTCGGCGTTTCTGTGATGGAATCAGACAGTATGCAACACAGCCAAATACCCGGAGATGGCTGAGATCCACCTTAGAACCTCTCCATACCTCCTCAGGCAGACGTCCTTCTAAAGCTGCAGTAGGGGATCTATTCTTTAAATATATAGCAGTCATGACCGCCTCTCCCCAATAACGGTTGCAGAGACCTGACTCGCTAAGCATACATCTGACTTTGTCCAGCAAAACCCTGTTAAGGCGTTCGCTGACTCCGTTTTGCTGTGGGCAGAAAGGGACAGTACTCTGATGCACAATTCCTTCCCTTTTCAGATAATCAGAGAAACTTTTATTAAAGTATTCACCACCATTATCGGACCTCAAAATTTTAATTGATAAACCCAACTGTTTTTCTACATGTGCTTTAAAAGTAATGAAATGTGACATTACCTCAGATTTGTGCTTCATAAGATAACCAAATGTCTTCCTAGTATGGTCATCAGTGAACGTAACCAAGTATCTTGCTCCACCCCAGCTCGGCTCTTGGAATGCTCCGGAGACGTCGCTGTGTATAATCTCAAGTGGTTGGCTAGCTCGTGTCGCATGGCCCCTGGGATAGGATGCGGCCGACATCTTCCCCTCAAGACATGCCACACAGCTTCTTAGGTCTTCATCCTGAAACATTATACCACATGCACCATCCCGCAAGCTTTTCATACCTTGAAAATTAAGGTGACCAAGCCGTCTGTGCCAAAGTTCTGCTGACAAGCCCGCTGCTATTGTGGATCTCGGTGATTCCTGGCTACCTTCCAGGAACAAAGAGTGCTCCATTGGTGGGGACTTGTTAGTACAAACGTTCACACTTGCAGTTAGTTTAAACAAACCATTACAACACACAGCATATGCAATAGGGTTATCAATACCAGTGGTTTTACTCTTGTTGTCATAAATTTGACAGCCCTTCTTATCAAAAACAACTTTATAGCCACTCATAACTAATTTAGACACGGAAATTAAATTGCAAGATAATTGAGGAACATATAAGACATGTGATAACGAGAGTGGACTAACCTGCTGTTTGAGTCTTAAATCAATTTGCCCTTGTCCTTCACAATTAATCATTTGGTTATTTGCGACAGTCACACGCTGATTACATGGTGTAAAACCATGTAAATAACTCTTGTCATTGACAAAATGGCTAGTCGCGCCACTATCGATGTAAAAAGCTTGTGATGACGGATGGGCTACGAACGCAGTAACTAAATTAGATGTCTCAGCGCCAGCAGCATTATTTTTCTTCATTCGCTTCAATTTGAAACACTGTGGTTTGGTATGATTCTTTTTCTTGCAAAACCCACAGATTACGGGAGCTGCTTTCCTTGTCACATATGCAGCAGTATTTCCCAATGACATTTTTCTTGAGTATTCCTGAAGTAGACGGGCTTTGACAAGTTCACTAGTTACCAGATTTGTTACACTCGCTGTTGACAATCCCGATACTACGGTGTCATATTCCGATGGTAATCCAGTGAGTAAAATTTCAGCAATCTCTGCATCATCTATTGTTCTTCCGATGTCGTGAAGTTGCTGAACCAGTGTGGTGACTTCTTCAATGTATGCACTCATGGAATTAAAATGGGTGAACTCAATACGGTGTAATTTTCTTAGCAGTAAAACACGTCGATATAAGCCCCTATCTTCAAATACCTCTGATAAATTATTCCAAGCTGCAGCGGCTGATGTTGCGTTTCGTACATATTGATAAAGTTCTTTCTTAACAGACAAACATATGCGCGCAAGCGCGCGCTGTTGGCGTACCACGTCGTTGTCCTGTCCCTGAACAGCGTCCCACAATCCTTCAAATATTAAAACATTCTTCATCGAAAACTTCCATGTATGGAAATTTGATGATCCATCTAGTTTTTCCAAATTCGCCGCTAGCGAGGTCGCGTGACCCGCAATGGATGACGAAGGCGAATTTGTATCCATGTTTATATGAGTGATCTTTAGTGTTTTTAAAAGAAATCCACAGACGTACCGATCCGCAGTGAAGTGATGTTTAATTTTCTCAATGTATTTTACCAGACCCGGCCTTTTATGTTAAAGCTCACTGATGATAAGTTCTTCGTATGCTGGGCCCATAACCTGTTGAAATTGCAGTGAAGCTAAGTGTCGAAGATTATCAGAGCTGGCACGGGTCCGGTTAATATGAAGAAAACACACTAGGTTCACTTTCACATGTTTAATTGTAATTATTAATTTTATAATTTAACAATTTAGGATACAACGTCATGGCGACATGTCGATGAGAAGGGAAGAGAGAACTCAAAAAAGTCACAGAGTCAATACGAACAAAAAAACATAGACAATAGTCTTTATCATAAAATGCTGTTACAGACTATAATAATTAGGGCATACAGAATACATCATATTTTTAACAGGACATTCGTTTTTAGTGTAGACGATAATTATCGTAATTATTTTCCTAATTGATCATAACCAATCGTATTCCAGAACAAACCCCACAAGTGTTCCTGGTGTCCTCGCTCGTTCCCGACTCCCGGCGAGCTGCGCGCGCACGTCGCGTCGCACGCTGTCACGCGACCGCTGGCAGCACAGGCCACCGGGCTGGTCGCCAGGCGCGGCCGAACCCTGTGGCCGCTCGCCGTGACCCTGCCTCCACCCACCACTAGATTTCGGCAATCGCGAAACTATGTACTCTACGATTAAATTATGATCATAATAAATCTGGGCTCTTATTCTCAGTGATCTTCAACGAGCTCATTTCAGATATATTTTTTATCCATTGAAGGTTCGTCACAAAATCTCACTGTTGTTCCATAATAAAGCAGCAATGTATCACGAACCATAGACAACAGTGTTTATCACTACAAATGTCAATTTTACAGTATACGGGCCCTGGTCTCTGTTCGCGTATGAATACTTTACGATAGACCATCGAAATACCACTACTGTTACCGTGTATAAAGTTCTAAAGGAACCAAATGATATGAGTAATAAGTTGTATAAATAATATTAATAATAAATTATTTATTTGCTAAAACGTAAGTTTTAGATTACATTACAATTATACAGATCTTATAAAACTAAGGGAACTATATTTTCTATCACCAAAATTTATATTTGTCATCAAGTTGTATCACCTAATAAATAGATCTATCGCCACGAAATATTTTCGTTCTCAGATAAACAAAATTGTTCCCAGGTATGAATTATCAAATTGATGTTAATATATGTGTAAAATATAAGAGATCGATAACCAATAAAATTATATTGCATTACATGAATATAAACTTCGTTCTTATAATAACAGTTTTGTACTTAAATAATAGCTCTGTGCTCAGAATGGTAGATCTGTCACCAAATAAATCGATTATTATCGATCCCTGACTGCGGCTCCGTCGACATGCTCTTGGAGGGGAAGAGGGTGACGGCTAAGGAGTTTTCCTAGGTCCCATGTGCACCTATAGGTAAATAGGTTAAGGTTATTTTCCTTTTTTGACCACCCAGAAATAGGAGCCCCGCGAAGCGGGGCTCCGTCGACATGCTCTTGGAGGGGAAGAGGGTGACGGCTAAGGAGTTTTCCTAGGTCCCATGTGCACCTATAGGTAAATAGGTTAAGGTTATTTTCCTTTTTGACCACCCAGAAATAGGAGCCCCGCGAAGCGGGGCTCCGTCGACATGCTCTTGGAGGGGAAGAGGGTGACGGCTAAGGAGTTTTCCTAGGTCCCATGTGCACCTATAGATAAATAGGTTAAGGTTATTTTCCTTTTTTGACCACCCAGAAATAGGAGCCCCGCGAAGCGGGGCTCCGTCGACATGCTCTTGGAGGGGAAGAGGGTGACGGCTAAGGAGTTTTCCTAGATCCCCCACTTTTTCTTAGGCTATAGTCGTAAATTCTTATATAAAGTTAACACATAACCTCAAAAAATAAAAAAAATAATAAACATAATATGATTTATTGGTGATCTCTTTAAATTAGTTTGCATAAATACTTATTAGGACACACCTATTATAATACATACAAAAACATTTATTTGGTACTAGACCTTATATCTCAGGATTTTAGGTGATTTATTGTGGAACTGATTTTGCATTGTTTGGTGACTACATTTTGGTGACAGATCTACTATTTTGAGGACAAACCCTATTATTTAAGAAACACAAAACTAATTAAATTGGTGATAGCTTAAATGATACCCTAAAACTAATAAATAGTTCCAGTGTATTTGCCTTATCACGGCGAGCAAAATCTTGTCAAACTAATAAAATAAACAAATCATTAATTAATTAATTGTCATAGTGCAAATTCACTTTTATAATAATTCTTTAATGTCATACCTATATTCCATTAATATAAATAATGACAATTTATCAATTTATTACTTTGTGCCTCTAACCTTGTCCGGAGATGTCAAGCTAGTCTGCTCATTAATTGAGATTCATTAATTGAGTAATAGCATTTTTTTTATTTTATTTTTAAAGTCAACAAGATTTAATTGTCTGTCAGCTAGGTATATCCGCTGGTAATTTATTATATATTTTAGGTATCATATCAAAAATGCTATTTCCAAACAAGGCAGTGGTATGTTTACTGTAAATCAAATTATTTTTCCTACGTTCACTATCACAATATATGTAAATAACTGATTATTTGTTTTAATAAATACCAATACTTCATAAATATACAACCGTATAATAAAACCGCATATAAAAATGAAACTGAAGTGCAAGTTAAAAACAATTCGTTTTATTATTAACCATCATTTTGTTTACTTCGCTTAGCTTCTGACTCTTCACTTTCATCACTTGTTTTTCTCTTCTCCGCTGTTTCTTTAGATTCACCACTGCTATCTTTGTCGTTGTTAGATTGGTCAGCATTCTGATTATCTTGGTCAGCACTTTGGTCATCTTTCTGGTCAGTTTTTTTATTTGTCCTATGGTAATTGTTCTGTGCTGCTTGGTTGTCCCCCGAAGTGTCAACTTTAAGTAACTCCCTTAACGCCATAGTGGCGTAGGAGCTTGGTTGTAATGACATTGTAAGCAGAAGAGCTTTGAATTTGCCATCTGAAAAAATAAAAAATATATATATATATTTGTAGTGTAAGTCCTTGACTGCGATCTCATTTGATGGTAAGCGACTAAAATCCGGTCGCGGAATAAAAAGAATTTCGTCACGCTCGCACAGGACGGCGGTCATTGCATCTGTGGGAGCGTGACGCATTATTTTGACGCGGGAGCGACAGAGACAGGTAGTAACAGGTTAATGTACGAAATTCTTCCTATTCCGCGACCGGACTTTATACAATCGAAGATGTTATTGTACTAACTTAACTTGGAAAGGGATAAGCAATCCCTAATGGTTTCTACGCAGCATCACGCCGGAACTCTAAATCGCTTGGCCATATTAAGGAGAAAGACCTATCACACATTTAGGTAGTACCTATCATATTTTCTCACGAGTCAAAACCATAATATCTTAGGAAAAAATAATGTATTTTTTTAGTACTAGGAATTTGTTTCCCCAATCCGGAAAGTTAATTTTACATACAAAAAGTTACTATCTTTTCAATGCACATTTCCTGTCTAAAGCATAATAGCATAAGCCCAAGTAAGAAAAGTTCAAGGTGTTCTGGCCCAACTATCGCAGGAAACTTAACTACACATTGTATAATATGCTTATGACATAGAGTTTTGCGAGCATAACATTTTTGCATAAAAACTTCGATCAAAAACTCCCCTTTGGTTCCTTAAAGATTATTTTCTGCAATAAACTAAATAAAATTTAATTTTTGTGCCCGGATGGTACCCATTCCCCTAAGGTCTAGAGTAGCGAGTGCAAATTTTCCAGTGAACATCAGCTCACCGTCAGTGATGCCGGTGGTGGTCCGACCCTCAAGTTCATCGAGGTCGGACAGTATGAGGTCCGAGTAGGGCTCCGAGTACCGCACGCAGCGCCACTGCATGTCCGCCGGCCGCGCCACTACGTGCCGGTAGCCGCCGCACATGCTGTAGTTCCTGAGACAATAAACACTCCATAAAACAGCACGCATTATTGTATTATTGTATACCTACTCACTATACACCGGATTATCAGAACTCGCAGATGCTGACGGGGCACGGTCGCTTTCGGAAGCGCCTGCATGATATGTCTGGGCGACAGTGGCGAGTGCTTCTGCGGACTGGCGGAGGAGAACCTCCACCATGTCTTGTGGGAGTCCTCCTTATACGAGGACCTCCGGTGCTTGCTGCTGGACGGGATCGTCCGCGAAGTTTCTGGCCCAGTTTATTATCAGGATCTCGTGGGTTCGGCGGCCAACTTCGGAAAGCTGCGGGAGTTCGCGCACGCGTGGCATAAGAGGCGAAGCGGCTTGGAGTGTCACTGAGAATTTATATGCTGCGGACAGCGACGGCGCGGCGAGCCTGTTATTTGTTTCGTCCTGCCCCAGAATGGGGAGAGTGAGCACATAGGGACAAGGAGCGAGAGCAAACAACTTGTAGGGAGTCAAGAAGGCGCCCCGGGAACACGCCAAGAGCAAGTACCGAACGGGCGCCCTTCCGCGTTTCGGCCCCCATAACCGAGAGGTTGATTGGGCCATGGGTGGTGGAGGGTTGTCCCTGTATACCTACTCACTGAATTGCATGTGTATAAATTAGTGAATACATTAGTCAGTAAGCGATAGGCAAATACTGAAATGTATTTTATAGCAATAAAAACCTATTCTGTAAGATAATTAATAAGTACTTTGTAAACGGTGTTTTCAGTTAATAAAAGACTTATTTATTTATTAAAACAGCAAGCCTTCGGCTCGGGTCACACTGCATTAAATTGCTCAAAAATAATACTTTGAACTAGGGGGTGAAACAACACGATTTTGGCTCAGATTGTGTCACATATAATGAGAAAATTTTAAATCAGTCTTATTGAAATACATTCGACAGGAGTGTAAAACAACACGCCTGCGGCTCGGATCATCTCAAACAATATAAAAAAGTAGTATATCATTTGAACAGCATCCATTAAAGTAGGCTTATAATACAATAAGACGATCAAAACGATTCATTCAACAATTAGTGTTTAAACCGCACGCCTGTGGCTCGGGGCATCTTAAATAAAATAAGAAAAATCAAGTACTATACAAAGTGGTGTGTTGAATAAAAAATAATTGTCCTTCGACAAAGAATGCAGCCGACTATAATAAACTTAAATATAGAAAACTCATATTAATTGTTCATAATTTTATGAAACCAGAATGAAATTCAAGTCATTTCAACGAATAAACACAACAAATATATTTACATCAAAAATATAAAAAATTGTTCAGTTCAAAGACATTTTTGCCAAGCCACATAACCACAAGTAGGATAAACCACAATAGACAAAGAAAATGTTTTAATACAAGTATTACAATATTTTCACAGGTTAAAAATAAACTTAAAACTTACCTATGCTTGTGTTTCATGTCCAACTTGAGTTCATCTTTCGTCAGTAACTCCTCGTAATAGTCTACCATATTGGGCGGGTACTCGACGCTGTACCCAGGTAGGGGCAGAACAACGTCGAACAGGCTATATTTGCCACTATCGCAATCCTCTTGAGTTAAGACTTTAACCGGGATCATAGTTTTGGAGTTGCTCCACCTGTCTGTGGTTTTGACGTCTTTTTTGTCTGTGCTTTTGTTTGTGTTGTCTGTGGTGCTGTTTTCGCCGTCATTTTGTCCGGATTCGTCAGTCTGGTTGTCCTCATCTTCTGATTCGTCTTCTATCACATCTGAAAATAAATCATATTTATTTCTCAACTGTTGATTACAGCCTCTCTACTGGGCGTGGTTTATCACAAGAGTATCGAGCGTGAGAATCAAAAAGTTCATTTTACATACAACTTTTTGCCGTACCTATTAGTACTGACACATATAATAAAACCGGTCAAGTGCGTGTCGGACTCGCGCATCAAGAGTTTCGTACCATTATAGAAAATAAAAACCATAAAAATCACTTTTCTTACCGAAGTTTTTTGAAGTTAATTATTAATACCAAAAAAAGTTTAACAGACACAGATCTGGTTTTATTTTTTCCGTAAAATGTATTCCTATTATTCATAATTATTTCAGATCTTCGATTGGTAAACTTCGTAGATAAAAGGGGGGAACGTTATTTTTTTTCAACATTTTGTCTAATAAATCAAAAACTATCAGGCATAAAAATAAATAAAAATCGGTTTCAGAATACACAAGTAACGCCCTTTTATATGGTACTCCACTCAATGTGTACGGAACCCTAAAAATCTCTCTTTACCCGAATGTCCGGCCAAACTGGCTGGTCTGTCCGGCTATTAGGTTTGGTGACCTGGCAACCCTAGATGAGATATATCAGTTAAGTACTAGCTTGTAGCACAGAACACTAAATAGGTACAGAAGGCATATTCCGCACGATGCTTAAAAGAAATAGCGACTCTAGCGCTGACACAAAAAGTGCAATTCATTTCGCAATAGCGCCTTGCCCCGCCCTCAAAATCGACACGCAACAAACGCAATGTTGTGATCTCTTTCTATCGCCTGACTTTATCTCTTACGACGTACTAGGGCTGCCGTAGTCAGACGGCGCGTAAAATAGACCGTACAGAACTAGCGCGTGCAACTCGGCCCGCTAGCGGCAACCATCTGAAATATTGAGGTCCAGACCCCTACTTGTAGCCGGGACGGTCACGTGATAAGTGAGACTGGCCTGCTTGTAGTGAGTAAAAAGAGTATCACCGTCTCTGACGTCAGCGAGCGGCACCAGGTCGCCGGGCACGGGGTGTCGCGGGAACCGTGCCAGCCGCTCCGACGCCACGCGGTTCCAGATCAGCGACTGGTACGCGTGGATGTACAGCAGGCGCGCGTTTCGGGCCACCTGCCATTGACAACACTCTTATATAAGGTGTTGTCAAATTATCTGCCACCGTTTCAGGAGGTGAATGTGCCATACGTATACACTTCAATAGTGAAGAAATCTCAGTCCCCAGGCTATTTTTTTTTATTAAAAATTACGTCGCAACCCAAGGTCAACGCTCTCACGCCGCGCCCAAACAGCTGATTTCCGTTACGAGGCGATAACTGTACTAAACATGTACTCAAGTTTGACTGATGGACGTGTTTATGCAACATGATGCGATATGTTAATAATGTTTAATTTAAAAAAAATTACCCCGGGGACTGAGATTTCTTCACTACTGAAGTGTATATGTATGGCACATTCACCTCCTGGAACGGTGGCAGATAATTTGACACCACCTTATATACTTAAGTAGATAGATGTGTAAGATAGATTAGTATAACTTTATCAAATTGGAAGTTCTGTAATGATAGTATAAGGTATTGTGAAAATATAAAAATAAATAAAGTTTCAGTTAGTGGTATGCATTTCATAGAGGCAGGGAGACTGCCTACTGACTCAGTGGCTTGCACTTCGATAAGCGCTGATTACCGTAAGTATCGTGCGCTTCACGTGGGCAGAAAGGTACCGCTTAAAGTCGACTCGATGCAAGCGCTAGCGCAATATAGAGACAGAAATCCCCTGCTTACCGACTCGGTGACAAGCACAATACACAACATAGTGACAGAAATATACTGCCTTCATACTCTGTGGCGTGCACATCTGCAATGTCAACATACATAGGCACTGCCTACAATGTTAAGCTCATTTCCCGTGGCAGTTAGTATCGACCCACCTTGTCCATGGCGCCGACGAGGTCGTTCTGGTTGTGCGCCAGCGCGTGCAGCAGCTTGGCCTCGGTGGGCGGCGCGTCTCTGGGCAGGTAGTATCGACCCACCTTGTCCATGGCGCCGACGAGGTCGTTCTGGTTGTGCGCCAGCGCGTGCAGCAGCTTGGCCTCGGTGGGCGGCGCGTCTCTGGGCAGGTAGTATCGACCCACCTTGTCCATGGCGCCGACGAGGTCGTTCTGGTTGTGCGCCAGCGCGTGCAGCAGCTTGGCCTCGGTGGGCGGCGCGTCTCTGGGCAGGTAGTATCGACCCACCTTGTCCATGGCGCCGACGAGGTCGTTCTGGTTGTGCGCCAGCGCGTGCAGCAGCTTGGCCTCGGTGGGCGGCGCGTCTCTGGGCAGCGCGGCGAGGGCAGCGCGCGCGCCGCGCGTGTGGTACAGGTGCAGTGCGTGCGACATCTTCCCCGAACGTTCGTCCAGTATGCACTGTATTGCCTGAAATTGTAGGGGATGGTGATTATAAAGGACATTTCCACAACGATTCTAAACAACAATTACATACAAACCGATGGGCATATATTTCTAGAAAAATACGACAAATAAAGTGATGACCTACCCATCACCCAGACCATAGTTTAGCCAAGATACAATTTAGTTGAAATTACGCACATTAAATGTAGATAAGGGATATGGAAGTATATTTTTAAATTTACAAGGGATCGACGCCTCCACGTTGCGCGGGCAGATGCGGAATAGAAACAGTGTAAAACCTCTCTAAAGTTCCCCTGCAACAGTTTCTTGCCTATCACGTAGGTGGGCACTTCGATGCGCGTGCCGAAGCGCTGCAGCCCGTAGTAGTTGATGTAGCCGCGGTCGCGCAGCAGCCGGCACGCCGCGTCCACGCACTCGTCCGACGCCTCCACGTTGCGCGGGCAGATGCGGAATAGAAACAGTGTAAAACCTCTCTAAAGTTCCCCTGCAACAGTTTCTTGCCTATCACGTAGGTGGGCACTTCGATGCGCGTGCCGAAGCGCTGCAGCCCGTAGTAGTTGATGTAGCCGCGGTCGCGCAGCAGCCGGCACGCCGCGTCCACGCACTCGTCCGACGCCTCCACGTTGCGCGGGCAGATGCGGAATAGAAACAGTGTAAAACCTCTCTAAAGTTCCCCTGCAACAGTTTCTTGCCTATCACGTAGGTGGGCACTTCGATGCGCGTGCCGAAGCGCTGCAGCCCGTAGTAGTTGATGTAGCCGCGGTCGCGCAGCAGCCGGCACGCCGCGTCCACGCACTCGTCCGACGCCTCCACGTTGCGCGGGCAGATGCGGAATAGAAACAGTGTAAAACCTCTCTAAAGTTCCCCTGCAACAGTTTCTTGCCTATCACGTAGGTGGGCACTTCGATGCGCGTGCCGAAGCGCTGCAGCCCGTAGTAGTTGATGTAGCCGCGGTCGCGCAGCAGCCGGCACGCCGCGTCCACGCACGAGTCCGACGCCTCCACGTTGCGCGGGCAGATGCGGAATAGAAACAGTGTAAAACCTCTCTAAAGTTCCCCTGCAACAGTTTCTTGCCTATCACGTAGGTGGGCACTTCGATGCGCGTGCCGAAGCGCTGCAGCCCGTAGTAGTTGATGTAGCCGCGGTCGCGCAGCAGCCGGCACGCCGCGTCCACGCACGAGTCCGACGCCTCCACGTTGCGCGGGCAGATGCGGAATAGAAACAGTGTAAAACCTCTCTAAAGTTCCCCTGCAACAGTTTCTTGCCTATCACGTAGGTGGGCACTTCGATGCGCGTGCCGAAGCGCTGCAGCCCGTAGTAGTTGATGTAGCCGCGGTCGCGCAGCAGCCGGCACGCCGCGTCCACGCACGAGTCCGACGCCTCCACGTTGCGCGGGCAGATGCGGAATAGAAACAGTGTAAAACCTCTCTAAAGTTCCCCTGCAACAGTTTCTTGCCTATCACGTAGGTGGGCACTTCGATGCGCGTGCCGAAGCGCTGCAGCCCGTAGTAGTTGATGTAGCCGCGGTCGCGCAGCAGCCGGCACGCCGCGTCCACGCACGAGTCCGACGCCTCCACGTTGCGCAGGCAGATGCGGAATCTGGACCATTCATTCATATTTCACTTTGGCAATATAGACATCTTTGCAACTCGAGTGGGTGGTTTCAAGAGGTTGGTCCTAGGCATCAAATTAAAAATAGATACCTCGTCATACTAATTCATTTGCATTGCCCTCACAGTGGATGACGGTGTGGGTCATACACCGATTAGTTTGTGATTAGAGTTAGTTATATATTTAAGTTAATATTGTAGAGCATGACTGTTTGTTGTTCCTTAATTTAAATAAATAAAATTTTACTCAATAACCACACTGTTAGTGTACAGCCGAAAGATGATATAGGGATGGCAACATTATTATTATATCATGCACATTATTACAACCAGTATAAGTGTCTATGTTTGTTACTGCTTTAAGCCAACTACTGAATCGATTCGGCTGTAATTTGGACGGAGTAGGCTTCTTATTATCCCGAAAAAATCCCTTTGGATTAATGAAATTATATAAGATTTCTTCATAAAAAAAACTACTAGTGAACCACTGGGAGCTCTCGGCGCGGCGGTGCTCGTGGCTAGTACTGGTCGGTACTCACTGGTTGCCCTGCAGCATGCCCAGCTTGAGGTTGGTGTCGCTGAAGCTGTAGTTGCCCACGCGGATGTCGCGCACGTCCTGGCAGGCCGCCGCTATCTTGCGCGGGTCGAACTTGCGCAGACTGAACCACTGGGAGGTATCGGCGCGGCGGTGCTCGTGGGTAGTACAGTAGTACTGGTCGGTACTCACTGGTTGCCCTGCAGCATGCCCAGCTTGAGGTTGGTGTCGCTGAAGCTGTAGTTGCCCACGCGGATGTCGCGCACGTCCTGGCAGGCCGCCGCTATCTTGCGCGGGTCGAACTTGCGCAGACTGAACCACTGGGAGGTATCGGCGCGGCGGTGCTCGTGGGTAGTACAGTAGTACTGGTCGGTACTCACTGGTTGCCCTGCAGCATGCCCAGCTTGAGGTTGGTGTCGCTGAAGCTGTAGTTGCCCACGCGGATGTCGCGCACGTCCTGGCAGGCCGCCGCTATCTTGCGCGGGTCGAACTTGCGCAGACTGAACCACTGGGAGGTATCGGCGCGGCGGTGCTCGTGGGTAGTACAGTAGTACTGGTCGGTACTCACTGGTTGCCCTGCAGCATGCCCAGCTTGAGGTTGGTGTCGCTGAAGCTGTAGTTGCCCACGCGGATGTCGCGCACGTCCTGGCAGGCCGCCGCTATCTTGCGCGGGTCGAACTTGCGCAGACTGAACCACTGGGAGGTATCGGCGCGGCGGTGCTCGTGGGTAGTACAGTAGTACTGGTCGGTACTCACTGGTTGCCCTGCAGCATGCCCAGCTTGAGGTTGGTGTCGCTGAAGCTGTAGTTGCCCACGCGGATGTCGCGCACGTCCTGGCAGGCCGCCGCTATCTTGCGCGGGTCGAACTTGCGCAGACTGAACCACTGGGAGGTATCGGCGCGGCGGTGCTCGTGGGTAGTACAGTAGTACTGGTCGGTACTCACTGGTTGCCCTGCAGCATGCCCAGCTTGAGGTTGGTGTCGCTGAAGCTGTAGTTGCCCACGCGGATGTCGCGCACGTCCTGGCAGGCCGCCGCTATCTTGCGCGGGTCGAACTTGCGCAGACTGAACCACTGGGAGGTATCGGCGCGGCGGTGCTCGTGGGTAGTACAGTAGTACTGGTCGGTACTCACTGGTTGCCCTGCAGCATGCCCAGCTTGAGGTTGGTGTCGCTGAAGCTGTAGTTGCCCACGCGGATGTCGCGCACGTCCTGGCAGGCCGCCGCTATCTTGCGCGGGTCGAACTTGCGCAGACTGAACCACTGGGAGGTCTTGGCGCGCCGGTCCTTGGTGCCCGCGTAGCCGAGCAGAGTTGGCCTTGGACTGTAAAATAATAAACCTGTATGACATAATAAATAAACATGAATAAATGAATGTTTTGTCTGATGCAAGTTGCAACTCACGTCATCCGCAACCGTTCGGCGATGCGCGACGCGGCTTCCATAGTGTCGCAGTTCTCTTTGTACACTATGAAGTACACATACTCTCCCGGCCACACCCACTTCACTCTGTTGTCTATGCGCACTGGAAATATTATAAGTATATCATAACAATTGATAAAGTGGACCACAGAAATAAAAGGTTAAGCCACATCAACAAACAAGTTCATCCCAAATTCACAAATTTAAGGTGCGATTTTGCATACCACATTTACATTTTGGGCATGAACCTAAGGAATTTTCATTTAAGTTTGAGACAATAAACACTTGTTTTACTGACAATAGACCTTAGACAATCATACGAGGCAAACCTGCATTTCAGAGAGTTACGTCTAAAACTCTAAACAGTATAAGACATCTGCCTAGTTTGAATGGTATCTGATGTTTTTTTTGGCAATAGATAAAGATGAATTATGACAGAACTTAAACTGTCAAGAATTTGATACTCTGTAGAGATTGGATCAAATAAAACTGAAGTGTGCCCACCTCCTTTCCGGGGCTTGTCAAAAGTGACATACTTCTTGTCACCTACTGTGACTGTGCTGCCAACTATGCTACTTCCAAATGCTTTTTTGACTGCATCATGGATTTTGGTTCGCTCTTCTTTCGTCATGCCTGTCACATCTACCTGAAAGTTAATTTTAGCAGAAACATTAACTACAAAATATTCTTCCCAAGTTAGTTACTATTTATTACTACCAATCCCCGGGAACCATAGATATTTCTGGGATAAAAAGTGCTTTTGTGTTATTATTTTGTCATTCCAAATTTCAGCCAAATCAGTTTTAAGTAGTTGCTGTGTGAAGAAGTAATAAACACACACATAATTACCAAAATTTTTGTCTTTATAATAGTTATGTGATTACAATTGACTAGATATTACTTATTATGTAAAAAAAATAGTGTAATATACATATTTTTATTAATATAATGATTTGGTATGAAAAATTTTGCTGCAACTACTACTCGTGGCAATGTTGCACACTTGGATTTGAGAGAAAGGTCACACGTTCAATTTCCACCATAGTGACCATAGGCTCCTTTAAAATTTTGAAATTTGGCGCTAGTCTGGTCTGTGGAAGAATTCAGCCATGGCTAGTTACCATTCTACCAAACAAGATGCACTGCTTAGTGATTTAATGTTCAAGGCAATGTTCAAGGTTAAAAGGCACAATGCACCATTAAGGGTGAGTTTCCTTAATAGATAACATCTTTAACTGCATCAGCCTTACCATCAGATGAAATCGCTGTCAAGTACCAACTTGTAAATTATACCAAAACAAGCTAAAAACAAATTGGGCATATACTCACTTCCACTTTCTCAACATCAGAGCCCTTAGATAGAGCAACCTTGTTTATCTGGTTCCATGTCTCCATGGGCAGGATCTCAGGGTTGTACTTGTTGAGGAGCAGGTCCTCGTCGTCCTCTGGTTCCTCTATGTCAGGTGCAGTTGGTGTAGACAGATCTGTCAACTTCGCCACCTCGCCTTTCTCATTTATTTCCGAAACTTGGAAATCTGAAAACCTGAATTACTTTAAGTGTTAGCTTAATGAGTCCTGCCTGTTGAAATTTAAAGTTGTTGAATACATATTCAAATTAGTTCAATTTTCTTATTTCTGAATCTGTAACTCTGTTTTTAGGGTTCCGTACCAAAATGGTAAAATGGAACCCTTATGGTGCGACTTTCTCCGTCTGTCTGTCCGTCTGTCTGTCCGTCACACTCGATTATTTCAGTAACTACCGGAGCTATCGATATGAAATTTGGAATAGTTGTGTATATTAGTGGCCCAATGACACTGGAATAAAAAAAAAATTGAAATTATATTTGTTCTTATTTAAAAAGGGGGGAAAATCGGAGGGATGAAATTTAAAAGTGAGATAACTGTACTGTGTGGGGTATCTTATGAAAGGGTTTACTTTGTACATTCTAAAACCGATTTTTAATTATTTTTAGTCATGATAGTTTTTGATTTATCGGGGAAAATGTCTAAAAAAATACCGTTCCCCCCCCTTATCTCCGGAGTTTACCAATCGAAAAATCTCAAATAATTATGGTCAATAGGAATTTATGTATATTTTACAGGAAAACTATAGCCAATGCTCTAACTAGCATAGTTTTTTTGATATTAACAATAAACCTCTACAAACAAAGTTAGTTTTGCGGTTCATTAACAAAGCCCGATTGTTTTGCTTCAGTTCTTCTTCTTGAGTACGGAACCCTCGGTGCGCGAGTCCGACTCGCACTTGGCCGGTTTTTTTAAGAACCATTGGCACTAGGGATTTGTTTACAATATCCAGAATTAAGCATACAAAAAGTTACTTTCTCTTCAATGCACATTTTGTGTCATACAGATATTATTGAGAAGTACAAGTTGTTTATTTTATTTGTCTATGCTTATGTAACTTTGTAATTTGGATGTTAATAAAAAATAACAATTGTAGGAGGTAATGTGAGACAGTAGACTACAAAAAAAAATAAAGTTTGGATTTGAATTAGCTTGGTAAGGGATTCCATACATCTATGATCATTATCCTTTTGTAAATGATAAAATCTTAAATACCTTCTGTATCTTCTGTAATTTTACATATTTTGCTATACATAATTATGCTTAACATACAGGCACCAATGAAAAGTCATAAGGTATTTGAATTAGGTAGGTACCCTGCATGAAGAAGCCTGCAATGTGTATTCCTTGACCTAACTTAAGCCATTTGGCTTAGGATTGAGGATCCACAGGCTACTTCTTATCCCGTAAACCGTCAATCACTGTGGATTATTAAAAAATGGTAAGGGTTTTGAAATCGGTCGCCTTGAATATTTCTTATAACATATCTTTAACCCCCTTAAAAGCTCGGTCGACGGAGCCCCTTTTTTGGGTGGTAATAAAAGAAAATAACCACTCAGAAGGATGTCCTGCAAGGCCCCGCCATCCTCTTTGTCACCTATCCGTTATCTGAGTCGGGGTGCCGAATTTGCTTTGCTCACTCTTGTATTCTAAGTTATTTGTGACAATTAACTTCTGCAAACGGGTATAAGTCTTGTGATAGCTTGAGGTGACTCTTTAGTGTTCTTTCGTTTTAACCCTCTTAAAAGCTCGGCTTCGAATAAAGGCGACTCGATTTAAAGCTTCACCCAAAAAAAACCAGAAGCACACAGGTGCCAGCCACAGAAACCTACCTTGTCTTAATAATCCCATTAAAACCTTCATGTTCATTCACATACTTAGTGACACCAATAGCCTCCTCAGATAACCTCTTACTAGGAGCATTTGGTCTCGGCTTTCCTCTACCCTGGTTGTAATCCTGTCTTCCATAACTCGGCCTATTGCCAGGGCCATCAAAACCACGCGAGCCACCTCTCTGAGACCAGCCCCTACCGCGGTTTCCACGTCCGCGGCCCCCTCGAGGTCCTCCGCGCATATTCCGGTAATTAAAATCGTTGTTTGAGCTGTAATTACTCCGATTTTGATTCATAATCAAAGCACTGACCTAACCTATAAAGCGCAGCACTAGTCGATTGAAATATTTTTTTTGAACTTATTAGCTTTGTTACTACAATGATATCATTATAATAGTCGACAGCGTTGATAGATTTTTAAGAAAATAAAATAAATTATGTAGTAATACACTAGTATTAGTAAATATTTATCATGTGTTGAAATTTCTCGAACCATAGACAGTTGTTTTCTGTTAATCCATTCGTCCCTTTCAGGACAGGCAAAGGTCGGAGACCATACAGCCTATTCATTCGTGTGTATTTTCTGTGTTATGTATTTTAAAGGCATAGCCTGTTCAATCGTTTAACAATAATATATATAAATAATCATAAATATGTATGATTCATCTGAATGATTTTAATCTTGTAGTTTTTTCTTTCTGACTCTTCTTTCTTTGAATTATCTTTCTTTCTGTACTTAAATTCAAATTTCTTGAACAGTGTTCAAAATATATTTGTATAAATATTTATACGTCAACGAATTCTTCAGTAAATCCTTTAGCGAGCGCGGCACGTCTTCAATGGTCTTGAAAATATTAATCAAGTCATCAATCAGCACAAGGCGCTGAATGCCGAAAGATGAACACGAAAAAAATATGTGATCCAGTGTTTGGGATTCATTACTATTGCAATAATTACAAGACGGAGAGTTCACTATTTTCATTCTATGTAAATGTGCATTAAGGCGACAATGACCCAATCTTAGGCGACATATGGCTGAATAATATTTTCTATTACTATAATTAGTTTTCTTATTACAAAACCACGGGTTTTTATTTAAATCATTATTTATGCATTTGTACCATAATCCTTTTCGCTCATTTTCAGGGGAGTTCCTCATCTCATCCCAATGACTTTCCATCTTATTTATCAAATTCTTATTGATATCAGTGTAAGGAAGGGCAACACTTGACTTTATTTGTCTGATGTTCTGTGATGTATTTATCGTTTTTGCCAAAAAGTCGACGTTTTCATTTCCAATCACTCCACAGTGTGCCGGGACCCAAATGAAAGCAATTTCATATGATCTGTTCAGCTCAAGTTGATAAGTTTTCTTCATAATTTCGTAAATTAAATAGTTAGTTTTAACATGAAGCTTACAATTGTGTATCGATGTAAGTACACTCATACTATCACTGGCAATCACCCATTTTAGAGACTCATCTTTACAATTTTCAATGTATTGCAACGCTGACAAGATAGCAAAAGCTTCAGCTGAGAAAATACTTGTATTAGAATCTATTCCTTCTCCAAAACCCACTTTCAATTTACTATCATAGAAGGCGACAGAAGTACAATGCTCGTTCTTGGCTGCATCTGTATATAATATCCTATAATTTTGCCATTTAAATAGTGATTCATTAAATGTCTCCTTCGAGTTGAGGGAAGGATCTATTTCTATATTACAGTAATAGTACTTGCTTTGGTATGTTCCTTCAAAGCAAGGCCAGGTGATCTCTGTTCTGTAAATGTTTAAGGACCCAAAAAACTGCAGATAATCAGAAAGTTCATGAAGCAAGAACAAGGATTTTTTGTTTGATATTACTGATTGAGAACTAATAAGATTACTTAATAATTTATTAGATTTTATTGAATAAATTTTTAGTAAAAATCTATTTTTTAAATAATGAAATCTCACTCCAAGTGGAGGTATATTACATTCAATTTGCAAAATATTTATAGGTGTTGTCTTAAATGCCCCTGTTATAAGGCGTAAACCAGTATTTTGAATGACCTCCAACTTTTTAACTAAAGTTTTATTGGAAGCATAGCATAATGCTCCATATTCAAAATGACTTCTGATTAATGACTTGTAAAGGAGTAATAAAATTTTGGGATCAGCACCCCAGTATGTTTTAGCTAATGATTTTAAGATGTTCAGAGCTTTAAAAGCTCTGGCTACTACATAGTCAACATATTTATTCCATGACATATTGCTGGTAAAGAGAACCCCCAGGAATTTTACCTCTGATACCTCTGTTAATTCAGATTTATTATAGTAAATTTTTACTGGAGGATGAATTCGTTTGCCAAAAACTATGACTTTAGATTTCTTAGAGTTAATATTTAAATCTAAATAACCTAAATACCTCTTTAATCTATCTAAAGATTCATTAAGTCTAAATGCTATTTGATTTATACAATTTCCAGATAAATATATAACTAAATCATCTGCATATTGCAAATTACTCGTGAATGGTCCTAAATTCAAATTTAGCTGATATATATACAATAAAAATATTAAAGGGCTCAATATTCCACCCTGGCATACGCCTTTGGAAGAGTATCTGGGCCCATAAAGATTTCCATATTTTACAAAAACTTTTCTTTCATATAAAAAGTTATAAATCCATTTAATAAATTTTCCAGGTACACCAACTTTGTTGAGTTCTTCACAAAGTATTTTAAGATTGACATTATTAAAAGCACCCTCAATGTCTAGAAAAACAGAGACAAGAAGATTATTTTGAGCAATTGACTTTTGAATATCCAGCTGCAACAAAGCAATACTTTCCTGAGCAGATTTTCCCTTCCGAAAACCAAATTGATTATACGGTAAGATATTATGTTTTTCAATGAAAAATTCAAGACGTTGTTTTAAAAGCTGTTCAAAAATTTTACCCACGCAAGAAGTAAGGGTTATAGGTCGATATGAATCTTCATGAAACTCCTTTTTATCGGGTTTCAAAACTGGTATCAAGCAATCAACTTTCCAATCTTCAGGAATGTGATTTCCTTGCTATAAATTATTAAAGATTGCACACAAAATTCTAACACCATTTTCATTTAATTTTTTTAATAAAATATATGGTACGCCATCTAACCCAAATGCTGTGTCTCTCCTGCCATGCACTGCCATTTTTAACTCTTTTACAGTAAAAGGATTTACTAGAAAATGATTGAAAGAATTAATATTTTCAGCATAATGAAGTTCTTCGAATTTGACATAGTCTGGAGTGTACTTATTTAAGAAATTCATGATCCAATCATTATTATTATTATAATTTTTTTTACATGTATATGTTTTATTAAATTTTTTCATTAAAGTCCATATCAAAGACATTGGAGTGTTCCGATTGAAAGAATGACACAATTCAGCCCAACTATTCTCTCTTTCTCTTTTTAATGTTAATTTCTTAAATGCTTGCAATTTTTTGAAGTTTAAGTAATTATCAAGACTTGGGTCCTTTTTAAAAACTATGTTTGCCTGTTTACTATTCTGAACTGCAATAGTACATTTGTTATTCCACCAAGGAAGACATGACTTTTTTTTACGACCTTTATGGACTTTATTACTATTTTGAGATTTGCAATGGGGAATTGATTTTTGAACAGCTAAATGTAATAAATTAACAAAATTATTATATGTAGTTAAAGGTGAATTGGAATCTATAACAAAGTTACACAACAAAGAATCAAGTTCTTTTTCAAATATATCCCAATTAACACTTTTGTAATTGGGAAACAATGGCAAGTTATTACCTTTGTCTGAATTTCCATGACTATTGCAACCAACAAGTAATTTTATTATTGCAGGTAAATGATAACTTCCTAAAGGATCGTCGTGTAATGACCAATCGCAAGTCAATGCAAGAGATGGAGAAACCAATGATAAATCTAAAACATTGGGACGCCAAGTGAGAGAACCAACAGTAGTTGGCTTACCATTATTAAGAAGAACTAAGCTATTATCATCAATGACATCTAGAAGATTTCTACCTCTACTGTTTATACTATTACTACCCCAAATAGTATGATGGGCATTAAAATCACCCCCAAGGATAAATGGCTTCGGAATATTTTTAATCAACATGTCAAAAGTGTTTTTATTAAAATTTGCAAGAGGTGGACTATAGAAACTCAATATACTAATTTCTTGATCATAAAGTTTAATCCTAATACAAATGTTTTGATGATCACTATCACAATATGTATCTATTTTTGTATATGATATACTGTTATGTATAATAAGCGCAACACCATTATGTTGGCTACCTATATCTTTTCTTTCAATTTTATAACCTCTTATATTGAATCTATGTTCAGGTTTTAACCAAGTTTCACAAATTATTGCAATATGTATGTCATTTTCATAAAGAAACTGGGATAAAATATGTCGATTACTTAGTAAGCTCTGAGCATTCCATTGAACTATATTTACATAATCCATTATTTTTTAAATTGGGTAGTTTTTTTACTGAACGTTTCGAGAAGAATATTTTTCACATTATTAGAACTAATAGGGTTATTGTCTGTTTTAGATGATACAATTTTGACAATCGATTCTACAAGTAAATTCAAAAAAATATCTGATTTTAATACATTTTGTAGTTGTTTGTAAGGGTCATTTGTTGTTAATTTAGGAAAAGATTTTTCATTAAATAATTCTGCATATGTTACAGATCTTGACTTCATTTTATTTTCATTAATTTTCTGCTTTTTAATGGGACATTCACCTGATACTGCTATATGATTCCCATTGCAATTAATACATTTTGCATTTATTTTGTCAACCGAACAATTTTTAAAATTGTGATTTTCTGAGCAAATGGAGCACTTCACGGAGTTTTTACAAAATTTAGCAATGTGTCCATACTTCAAACACTGCAGACACTGCTTGACTGGAGGAATGAAAGGACTCACCTCGTGTCTCCATGAATCCAAATGAATATAGTCCGGTAGCTGGGTCGCTGCAAAAGTCACAGCCACTGTTGCTGTGGGTTTGTATTCGGTTCTATCATTTATAGTTACCCTTGACATAAGTCGTCTGACTTGAATTACATTTGTTGAAGACAATAGTGAAAAAATCTTTTTGTTGGAAAGTTCAAGAGGAACCCCCCTTATGACACCCGTGATCTCCGTCGAAGCAGCTGGAATACTAGGTTTCATGTTGACATTTTTGTGGTATTTGTCATTATTTAAAAATACGTTAGCATTAATTGCTAAATCAAATACGATTCCAATTTTGTACTTGTTGATGGTTTTTAAGAGGTTTTTAAGTACTTCAAACCATTAACACTATACTGTCTTAAAGCCGATGATATGGTGAGCTTTTCATGTTCTCCAATAGCCTTTTCCGGAATATTAGATGAAAGGAAAACTATGTATTCCTCTGCACGGCCGTTGTCTAAATATTTGCGAGTATAGTTCTGGATTCTGAACGGTTTGTACTTCTCATCATCATCTTCAAAGTCACTTGAAGACGACACCGATTCATTAGTCGGCGAAGACTCTTTTTTACGTTTTAACTTGGCGCCCCTCATTATGGGGGCACCGGAATGCTATTTTTACTAATTTTTGTGCACTTTAAGCGATATTAATAAATTTCTTGAAAATTTGTTATAAAAAACGCGCCTTTTCTCTTCGACCGTTCCGAACCATAGACAACCTACATCCCTATATGCTACATCCCGAAAAGCAAGGAATACCTACTGTGTTGGTCCATAGACCAACCACCAAAGGTGTTGGTCTGTGAAGGAATATATGAATCAAATCATTAATGATTAAAATCATTAAAATAATCTAGAACTTGTGAGCCGAAAAGCATATACCTATATTGACCGAAAAAATCTGAATTTGGTGGTAGGTACCATAGATTGTGAATTATCTATGGATAATTCACAAACACTTGAATTTCGGCGTGGCTGAAAGTCAAGAGTCGAAAAAAAAAAAAGCGCGGGAAACTTCTGATATGGTGGACGTGTTTTTTGGTTTATTGATTTTAATTGTTTTATAAAGTGGATCAGTGGAGGTTTTTTTGTGTAAAATAGTAGTTAGTTAATAGTTTTTACATATTTTTATTGATATTTCATATAAATAGTGTATATAGGTACTACTTATCTGGTAAGCGTATAGTTTTCTACTATGGGCCCGGGGGTTGACCCACCCCCGGATAACCCCGGACTGGGGGGTCCAGGGCCAGACACTGGCCCTCCTAGTCCTGTAGCTTATAATGTAGTTATTGACGACTCATCGATGGACACTGAGGATGGTCTTATTCCTCTCTCAGAACGGAAAAGAGTCAAACCACAAAAAAGGTGCCGAATTTGCAAATCAAAGAGAAGTAGAAGTAGGAACGGTAAACAGATTACTCATGAATGCCAATGTGACGATTCAGACGAGAAGTTGGTCCCTGTTGTGAATAATGCTCAAGGCGAAAAAACTGTGCCTGTTGAAACTCATGTCCCTCCTTTCAATAATAGTGTCTCTGCTACACAACCCACTGGTGCAGGTCCCTCACAACCGCAGTTAGTAAGGAAATATGTAAGCACAGATTCAGGGCCGTTCACTGTTCACGTTCAAAGGATAACCACATCTCCGAATGATCCTGTTACGCTGCATCCTATTCAATTTGGTAAAGATTTAAAAAAATATAATATCAATAATATAGTTAATGGTAGCTTAAAACGTATTGGCAGAAATAGAGTTTCTATGGCATTTACCAACTACGAAGATGCTAATTTGTTCACAGATAATCCACTAATTGCTAATCTCTCATACAAGGTTTTCATACCTAGTTTTATTGTCACAAGAGTAGGTATCGTAAAGGGTGTACCCCAAGACTGGTCTGAGGACGAGATTCAGGAAAACATTACTGTTCCTATGGGTTGTGGAAAAATTATAAAGGTTAGGCGTATTAAAAGAAAAACACCGAAAGATGATGGTACTAGTTTATTTATTAATACCAACATGGTTGTATTGACGTTCGATGGTCAAATATTACCAAAAAGAGTTTACATGTGCTATACAGCGCTCCCTGTTGAATTGTACATATTTCCAACTATACAGTGCTACAACTGCTGCAAATTTGGTCATACTAAATTGCAGTGCAGGTCAAAGCCTCGTTGTTTTAAATGCGGGGACGAACATGTCTCAGACACTTGTAACATTATCTTGGAAAATGCTTATTGTCTCCATTGCACTGGTCGCCACTTTGCCACTAGCAAACTTTGTCCCGAGTTCTTGAGACAACAAAAAATTAAAATTTCTATGGCCCAGAGCTGTATATCTTACGCAGAGGCAGCCAAAATCCATCCCCCTTCTTCAAAACCTTATACCGATGTTGCAGCTTCGTCGCCTCAGTTCGAAAATAAAAATATTACACTAACAAGACCATCTTCGCCCAATACAAATTCTCATAAAAAAACAGTGTATATTCAGCGCCGTGTACCCCCAAAACAAACTGGAGGTTACGACCGCACCATACATGACGAAATTATAAAGGAATACAATAATAATAATTCTCAAACACCTAATGGAAATGTACTAAAACATAAATCAAATACGACAATACCTCAACAATCTATAGGTCAATTAATTTTGGAACTTATTAAATTACTTTCAAATACCAGTAATCTATTTCCGAGCGATAGCTCTTCACCGTCCAACGCCGCCGAATCATTATTGACAGCTTTAAACAATTTTTTTAAGTATGGATCACAACATACTTCAATGGAATTGTAGAAGTGCAATAAGCAAAAAAACTGATATTATTTACTTATTAAATAAATATAAGCCCATGGCTATGTGTCTCTCTGAGACATGGTTAAAACCAGAGTTTTCCTTCAGGATCTCTGGTTTCGTTACTGTGAGAAGTGATAGACATGATGGGTATGGTGGAGTGGCCATACTCATTAATAAAGCCTTCTCACATAAGATTATTTCACTCCCTCCCCTCAGTGATGGTATTAATGCCATTGCTGTAATAGTAAATAAAATTTGTATAATTTCTGTGTATATACCTCATCCTTCTTCTTCCTTATACAATGAATTTAGTCAGTTGCTTACTACCTTGCCTAGCCCATTTTTAGTACTTGGGGACTTTAACTGCCAAAATCGATCATGGGGTAGTGTTAGCACTAATTGTTATGGTGAAATGATGGCAGATATATTAGACTATCAAAATGTATGTATATTGAACAACGGCACTCCAACTCGACGTACTGGTCCCACTGAAATTCTTAGTGCTCCTGACTTGTCCCTTTGCTCCCCAAGTCTGGCATCTCTGATATCCTGGAGTGTACTTGATAATTCTTTTGGCAGTGATCATATTCCAATTCTTCTTTCATTACCGATATCCTGCCCTCCTCGGAACCTACAACACAAACCTAGATTAAAACATAAATTGCCAGATGACTGGAGTACATTTAAACATTATGTGGAAAAAAAACTATCTAGCCTTCCTATTGCTAACAGTGGTAATGAAACAGTATGTGCCGATGAGTTTACTAAAGTCTTGATTGATGCCGCTAACGCTTTATTTCCATTAAAAGGCAATAGATCTAGTAAAATACCATTTCCTCCCTGGTGGGATAGTGAGTGCACTAAAGCTATAAAGCAGCGGAAGGAGGCAGAGAAAAGGTATTGTTCCATGATGACTACAGAGAATTTTGAAATTTATACCCAAACAGCGCATTCCACTCGCAAGCTACTTAAAAAGAAAAAATTCGAGGGTTGGAGACGATTTTGTGAGTCCTTGAATCCAGATATATGCCCATCGATAGTTTGGAAAAATATTAGAAGATTTAAATCAGCTTTCTGTTCATCTTCATCAAGTACATTACCTATTGAGCTAGCTGACCAATTTATGGATAAGTTGGCTCCTTCATCTGCTCCCAATTTCATAAATACCCAGTGTTGTATTCCCTTCTCTATAGCCTGTAGCTATACAGACCTTAATGCCCCTTTTTCTTTGTCTGAACTAAAAGGAGTACTCTCTTATGTAAAAGACTCATCACCAGGCGAAGACGGCATCACATACTCTTTCATGATAAACTGCAGTGACTCTACCTTGAACTATTACTTGAGTATTTTAAATGCTATCATGTTGTCTGGAAATATACCTTCTTCTTGGAAAGCCCAAGACGTAATTCCCATATTAAAACCAAACAAACCAGCTTCTGATGTTTCTTATTTTCGTCCAATAGCCTTATCATCTGTTCTTGCCAAAATAGCTGAGCATCTTGTTAAAAACAGGTTAGAATTTTTCGTTGAAAATAATAATATTTTGACAGCTAATCAGTTGGGATTCAGAAGGGGCCGTAGCACCATAGACAATATAAGTATTCTTACTTTGGACATTCGGTTAGCTTTCTCAAAAAATAAGTCGGTTATTGCGGCTTTTCTTGATATTAGCTCAGCGTATGATAATGTGCTGATCTCAGTATTACATAAAAAATTACATGATTTACATGTACCACAATTATTGATTACGTTTATCATCAATATGCTTTCTGAAAGATGTATTAAATTAGACCTAAACAATGGTACTCAACTATCAAGGCTAGTATGGAGAGGCTTGCCCCAGGGGTCAGTCCTTAGTCCATTACTGTACAACGTTTATACCTATGATTTAGAAACATCCTTAAACTCAGATATAAATATTCTGCAATATGCTGATGATCTGCTTATATACAACTTAGACAATTCTATAGAAAATGCTAGTAACCGCTTATCTAATACTCTTAATAAGCTAAATGACTGGTTAGATGTAAATGGACTAGAATTGTCTGTTAGTAAAAGCAGTGTGGTTGTATTCTCTAGACGAAGAAGGATTCCGGATTTCAATGTACTTTACAGGGATAAACCTATACCTGTAAAGTCTGAAGTTAAATTTTTAGGAGTAGTTCTAGATTCAAAACTTACTGGAATACCTCATTGTGAATATATTGTAAATAAATGTGGAAAAAATTTAAATATGATGAGGTGTTTAACCGGCGTCTGGTGGGGTGCCCACTCTTTTTGTTTGCGTCTTATTTATAACGCTCTCATCCGTAGCTTACTAGATTATGCTACTTTTATTATAGAGCCCTGTAGTGCCATTGCTCTTAGCAAATTAGATTGCGTGCAAGCCAAAGCTTTAAGGATCATCCTTGGAGCTATGAAATCTAGCCCTATCAATGCTATGCAAATAGAGTGCGTTGAACCACCTTTACGTTTAAGACGTCAATATTTATCTGATAGGTATCTATTCAAAGCTATGCAATTTTCTCATCATCCTCTTCGTGATAAACTTCATCTTCTTTCGGAATGTATAGATACCTGTTCTTACTGGTCCCATAAATCACCGCCCCGTCTTATCAAGAGTTATCGAATATTTTGCTCCATACAAGCGCCGATGTATAGTACATATTGTTACCCAACGTTTAATTCTAAATATAAGGCACTGACAATCATTCCGGATGTTAGGATCAATCCAGATATTCCAAGAAATCAATTGGAAGCTCCTCGGTATGTGAACATATTAAAAGCAAATGAATTTTTGGATTTTCATTATATATATAGTGATGCTTCGAAACATTCATCAGATGGCATAGTTGGAGTGGGAGTTTTCCATTTCCAGTATAATATTGTCCAGAAAACAAAACTTCCGCCTGAATCATCTGTATTTACTGGAGAATGTCTTGGCCTGTTTAAATCTGTTGAATATATTCTTCTTGCTAAACTTAAGAAATCCGTTATATTTACTGACTCTATGAGTGCTCTGCAAGCTTTATCTAGGTTCCCATTCAAATCTAAGTCTGGTCAGATCAACCATGTTATTATTAAAATCAGAAACCTACTAGTTACATGTAATGAAAAAGGCTATACAGTGGTGTTTTCCTGGGTACCAGGTCACTCCGGCATTTCGGGAAATGAACGCGCTGATCAGCTTGCCAATGAGGCTATTTTATGCGGAGATATGGCAGACTATTGCAATGATGCCCATGATTTGTGTACATTGCCAAAGAATTCACTTCAAGAATCTTGGAGAGTGACTTGGTCGATTTCCAGCCAGTCAAAAGGCAAAAAATTTGCTAGGATTCAAAGCTCTATTCCATCGAAGCCATGGTTCTCAAGTTTGAAGTTGAGCAGGAGAGTGACGTGTATCTTGACGCGTATGCGTCTGGGCCACGTTTGCTCTCCAGTTCATCTGGCTAGATTTCGTATTGTGAACAGTGATTTGTGCGAGTGTGGTGAGGTGGGTGACCTGAATCATATATTTTTATCTTGCCCAAAATATAACCGGGATCCATTTTACCAGGGTCTTATTCAGTGTAATATACCACTTCCTACTTCTGTTGACATCCTCTTGTCCTCCGATATATCCTGTGTATATAAACTGTTTTCTTCATTCATTCTATTAAATGATATTAAGTTGTAAATATGTAGTATAAGTCTTAAATAAGTATTCCATTATATTTTTTATCTTTATTCCATTATATCCTTTTCTGATCCTTTTCTAAATTCCGTTGTATATTTCAAAATTTTGGTTTAAATTTATAAACAAGTTTCCTCGTTTTATTAATCAAAAAAAAAAAAGAAAGAAAATAACAAAAATTTGACAATGGCTCAATCGCTCAACGCGCGGAGCCAATTCCTCAAAAAGAAGAAGAAGTCAAGAGTCAAGACTCAAGAGTACGGTACGGAAAGCTAGAGGTGGCCCGTGGCATGCCATTAATTTACCGCGCTTTTCGCTGTCAGTTGTCAACTATTCAAAGAAATTGTGCGTAGCATTTCAAAACTTTTAATTTAAATAATTTATACCTGATTACTTTTTGCAGTTACTTATCAGTAAGCTTCTATAACGTTGAACAACTACTCTCTGTGAGTAAAATAAAAAAGAACTACGAAAATGCCTGGACGGGAAATTGGAGGTAAATACCAATTATTACGTATCCACTTAGATAAAGGATGTCTTCTTCTCAGTGCAGGGCGCGTTGGAACCCTCGTAAATTTAGTTTTAAGTCGACTTGTATAGTAGTTATCACCGTACATAACAATATGTAACAAATATTGTTGACGTTTTACAAGTGCCTTGTAAGTTAGGCCTATGTGAAGTAAATATATTTTGAATTTTGGATGCATTTCATTAATATTTGTACTGGTTTGCTTTTAGTGAAGAACAAAACTATATCCAAAACACGAAGCTCTCGCGCGGGCTTGACCTTTCCTGTGGGGAGGGTGCATAGGATTCTTCGCAAGGGAAAGTACGCTCCCCGAGTTGGTTGCGGCTCGGCAGTGTATCTGACTGCGGTTCTGGAGTATCTCTCTGCGGAAATACTGGAACTCGCTGCGAAAGCTGCTACAGACAATGGAAGATCCAGGTATATAGTTCAAAGTAGTAGTATGGCTTGTGTCATCATTTTATAATAGTATTTTGACTTATCGCTTTGAAGGCCTAGTTCACAGGCTCTTAAAAAATTCAAAACTCTATCGCCGAGTTCAAGGAGTAGGTTTGCACCGAGAAGAACTGGAAAGAAACTGGCATTTGCTTGTTTTAAAAATGTCATTTTATACAACTTTTCTCAAATACATAATTATATGATTTTTTTTACATCATTTTTATGTTATCTGTTTTCCAAAAATTCTTGTCATTTAAAAATTCTTCGCTGGTATAATGGAAGAAATCTCTTTGCATATCACTATCATCACTTATATTAAAAAGGCAAATGTTTATTAAATTATTTTTTTTAATAATTCATATTGCTACTACTGGACTGTTCTTGCTGTTATTTGTAATGGAAATAGATTATACCCTGGATTAACACATATGGTACGTTTTACCCCGAAAAAATCCACTGTTCCCATTGTTAAAACTGAATTTCACACGGCCAGCAGCTAATTTGGAATAAACTAACTTGTTTCTTTTTTGTAGCTGTAATATTGGTGCATGAGTAATGAAAATATTTTTTACAGGATTTTACCACGTCATATTATGCTGGCAGTGGGGAATGATGATGAACTGGACAAAATGCTTAGTGGAGTAACCATACCCCAAGGCGGAGTCATGCCCAAAATACATGCACAGCTTCTTCCTAAGAAAACCAAAAACAGCACCAATAAGATTCAAACAAATGGCAGCTCTAATGCATTATCTCAGGAATATTAAGGAACAATAATTACTGTAAAGCATGATCCCAACAAAAAGCTAAAAATGATGTTTTTAAGGTGAAAGTTGCAGTGACATGGAAAATAAATTACTCTTAGTTGATTATTCAGTTCGAATAATAAAACTTTTAGAGAAAGGTTTTGCTTGTGAAAGGAGGAAAGGGGTGAGAGTGAGGTGTTGGGGGAAAGGGGTCAGAGGGTGGGGTGAGGGTCACGTTACATTTACGTATCTGACCCTGTATATTTTGATCAATTTGATCAGTGCACTTCCCCCAACGCCAGATAAATTCTGGCGCTGGGGGAAGTGCAGCCATTACGCTCTTGCGTAGTGAAGAACAGGCACCCACAGTCATCTCTGCATCTCATCATCTTTGTTTATATTTTGCATACTTATAAGGTTGCCATATTTTATTTGGTAAACAAATACCTAGCCTAGAGAATTTCGAATTACAACTTTTACAAGATTCAAAATGATTATTAAAAAATATAGGTATGCTTAAGAAGTTATTAAGATGGGTTAAAATGTTATTATGTTGATTTGGTATAGGAGCTAGCAACGTTTTCGAGAAAGAATTTTAGGTAAGCGGATTTTGTGATATGTTGTCTTTCTTGCACTTTCGGTTAGAGTCCGGGCTGTCTGGCTGGCGGAAGCCGTTGCGTTTATTACTGCGCATCGTATGTGCAGCTACGCGTCCACAATGTTTATACCAATGTTGTCGGGGCTACTAATTGCCCTTAAAATTACTACAGGCGCATTATCATTTATGATGACGTTTCATTTTTTGTATTAGTCAATTGTCAACCACATACGAGTTAACATATGAAACGTCATCATAAATGGTAGTGCGCCTGTAATAATTTTAAGGGCAATTAGTAGCCCCGACAACATTGGTAAAAACATTATGGAGGCGTAAGCTGTAACACCTGGACAGACCAAGGATGCGCATTAATGAACGCAACGGCTTTCGGCTGCCAGATGGCCCCGACTCTAACCGAAAGTGCAAGAAGGACGACATATCACAAAATCAGCTCTTCTAAAATTCTTACTTTTCCAACGTTGCTTGCTCCCGTACCAATTACTAAGTGTTTTTAAAATCGAATGAACTTTTTGTTTAATAAATATTCTTTCTTTACTTATTTAATTTTTTTTTATTTGCACTCAATTTTGTAGAAATGAAGAATGTGGTAGAAGTTAGAACCCAGGGCTCACACTCGTCCACATTGAACTGGGGTTTCGCCACGTGAATGGCTCCAAGTTTCCTGGAAATTAAATTTAATTTTTTTTGCATCCAGGAATAATGTGGTACAAATATCTCGAGAGTCAGTGTCAATTAGTACCTACCTAATCATATAAAAATAAAAGGTATAATCTTGAGTTAGTAAAAGTTTCAGGTAAAAACCATGTAAAAACGTAATCTTGGTTTTAGTTTTATTTCTAAAACTTTCGATCGATACACACACACACATGCCACAGAATAGAAATATCTATATAGCCATAGTGTATAAAAGTAAAAACCATAGACAAATAGATACAAATGAAGTGTAGAAAAAAATGAGAGGGAAGGAGTGCGGTCTCCTCTCCAAGGATAGTAAAATAAACGGATCTACCTGCCAAAATTAATACTAATAAGGCATTATTGTGAACTTGTGACGAATTGTAGTATTTCTCGTACTTTTGTACGCCATTTTGGCAGGATATGTTGGACTTGATATGGACCTAAATTATTACCATAAAAAATTACTGATTTATGATTTACAGCAGTAAAACTGCGGGAATGTTAAAATCTTTGCTCCAAAATATCCATCTAAAATTAGTCCGAGTTAATTCTAAAATAAAACCAATCAATAACGAAACTCTTGCAATTAATTTAGGCACATTATTTCTTAAACTTAAAATTGTATCTTACAAAATATTTACAATTCTCACAACTAAGCATCTAAATGTTATATTTCTCCAGGTTTAGGAACATGATGGGGTACATGTGGCCCAGTTTGGATATTCTCTTCTGTATAATGATCCGTAGAGTGTCCGTGTACGTCGCAGGAGGTTTACAGGTGGATGGGTCTCGCCAATGCAGACCTGAAAAAAAACATTATTTTTTAATTTTCATTTTTTTTAGAATATAGAGCGATCTTTACTTGGCGGGTAAATAATATCATTATGCTAACGTGGCATTTACTGTAATGTAACGTAAAGGGCAGTTTATTTTAGGGAAATAAGAATAATGCAAACATAGACATATTTTAAAGCACTTTTTAATCCAAGTAGATTGAATGAAATAAAATAAGGGAGAAGATTATTGTACTAAAACCTGTTGAATCGCAAGTAAAGAGCGCGGGCGAAGGCACGTGGTCGCGCGTGTAGTTCCATATGCAGTCGCGTAGCACCTGTACAGTCTGTGGACAATGACGTCACGATAAGAGTTCACAGCATGGTAAAAAGCAATGGCATTATGAAACTTCTGAATTCTGTCATGGTAACGGTGTCGCGAGTTCAATGGTTACCCATCCAAAAAAAAATGCCCAACACGCCTAAAGAAGCTTTCACTTCAAAAAAATGAGTCAGCTCCGTGACAAACATATTTCCATTTACTCGTGGTCGGCTTCCCTTATCATCTTTTCCCATTGAACACGGTTTTGTGCTAGGTCCTTAATTTAATAGACAATTTTTAGGTGTATTTCGACAGTTCTGGCTTCGTCACTGGCAGGTCCAGAGCAGGTTTCACCGCATGATCGTCAGAGCCTCTTACCGCCCAACAAATAAACAAAAATATCGGCGGAATAGTTACACTCTGCTTCATGCTTCTCGGTCATCAATCATTTGGCATTCGAAAGAAAAAGACAAAACAGAGTATAACTATTTTTTTATTTATTGCTTTTGCTTTTTACATCACATTATTGTTAACAAATGAATGCTCTACCCTCTGCGAAGGACAACCTGTGTTGCAGAGGGTAGATCCTTCCTGGATGTTAATTTAGACATTATTTATTCCTATTTTAAACCTAATAATTACACTTACGTACTGTTACAATTTAAAAAAACTTGCTTAGCTTATAAATTACTTGAGTGTGTGCGTTTGTGTAAGTGCGTTTGGGTGTGTGCGTTTGTGTGTGTGCGTGAGTGAGCATGTGTGAGGGTGTGTGAGCGAGTGTGTGTGAGTGTGCGTTTGTGTGTAGCGTGCTTGCGTGCTTGTTTATTGCATTGCGAGCTTGTGTGTTTATTTTGTGATCTTTAGCACGTCCTCCGTCTTATCTTATAAAGGGCTCTTAGCCAGGTTTTGGCTGTTTTTGAAAGATCGTATTTGCTAAGATTAGTAAAATATTTATTATTAGACCGCTACAGCGTAACCAGTACCCTAGCACACGCTGACGGAGCTTTTGACGAGCGTGCTATATATAGAAGTTCTGACGTCACACGCTTGGATCACAAGCGGTCCCCAGGCATAACACCTGCCTGGAGGGAAATTTCCCTTTTGCCTACACTACCGGCAAAAGTCTTTATAAATTTATTGTATACAAATATAGATCTAGACACAAATTGTGCCTGGGCAAAACTGGTGTTATTGTAAGGTACAGCAAACCACCATTCCACCTCTATTCCGTTCCGTTTCCGTTTATATGCAATGGGGTTAGTGTGTTGCGTCACTCACCTCGCTGGCGGTGAGCTCTGGCGACAGCTCCAGTATGTGGCTCAGCGGGTGAGGTAGCAGCTGTCCCAGCGTCATCACGGACAGCAGCTCCGTCAGAGCGATCTGCTCGCGCGCCATCTCCGCCGATTGCTTGTGTCTGTCTGAAAAAAGAACAGATTACATTTAAAACACACACAAGACCCAGATGGTTTTTATTTAATGAGTGTAGAGATACTTTTGAATCCGAAGCAAACGCGAAGAACCGGGGTACTTTTATTACGGTCCCAACCGCATTGCAGCCGTGATTTTTTGTTTAAACTTAAGACTAATGCCGCTCCACATTTGACTATATAATAGATTATACAGCCAAAATATAGGAAACTTCGTCAATGGACGGATACCATGTTCTAGACAAGTAAGAACCGGCTGTAACAGGAGCAGAATTAAGGAGAAAAACAAATTTTCTATAATATACACTTGCACGTTGCATTCACTTTACCCAAGGCCTCAGAGTGGCGTAAGGACTAATCTAGTCCAACCACTACCATCCCTAGCGTTATAATGTCAACTTAAGCCTAAGTACAAGCCTCACTGGAGGCGCCCTTAGATGTACGTTGCCTCCGATCTTCTCGAGCGATCTGTTATTTTCCCACATCCCGATGGAGCATCTATACCCGCCCAACTCGCTCGGTAACACAAAAAAGCATACACTTCACGCCCAGCTAGCTCGGTGACATAAAAAAGTAACACTTCACTCACCCAAGTGCGCTCGCAGTCGGTGCAACAGCGACGCGGCCGCGGCCCTCAGCAGCGCCGAGGCGAGGCACAGCGCCGGCCTCGCGCGCGCCACGCGTCGCAGCGCCGCGCGCGACACGCCGCAGCGCTCCACCGCGCAGCGCATGTACAGCTCGCGTTCTATGCTCACTTGCTGCAATTATACACTACACTCACCCAAGTGCGCTCGCAGTCGGTGCAACAGCGACGCGGCCGCGGCCCTCAGCAGCGCCGAGGCGAGGCACAGCGCCGGCCTCGCGCGCGCCACGCGTCGCAGCGCCGCGCGCGACACGCCGCAGCGCTCCACCGCGCAGCGCATGTACAGCTCGCGTTCTATGCTCACTTGCTGCAATTATACACTACACTCACCCAAGTGCGCTCGCAGTCGGTGCAACAGCGACGCGGCCGCGGCCCTCAGCAGCGCCGAGGCGAGGCACAGCGCCGGCCTCGCGCGCGCCACGCGTCGCAGCGCCGCGCGCGACACGCCGCAGCGCTCCACCGCGCAGCGCATGTACAGCTCGCGTTCTATGCTCACTTGCTGCAATTATACACTACACTCACCCAAGTGCGCTCGCAGTCGGTGCAACAGCGACGCGGCCGCGGCCCTCAGCAGCGCCGAGGCGAGGCACAGCGCCGGCCTCGCGCGCGCCACGCGTCGCAGCGCCGCGCGCGACACGCCGCAGCGCTCCACCGCGCAGCGCATGTACAGCTCGCGTTCTATGCTCACTTGCTGCAATTATACACTACACTCACCCAAGTGCGCTCGCAGTCGGTGCAACAGCGACGCGGCCGCGGCCCTCAGCAGCGCCGAGGCGAGGCACAGCGCCGGCCTCGCGCGCGCCACGCGTCGCAGCGCCGCGCGCGACACGCCGCAGCGCTCCACCGCGCAGCGCATGTACAGCTCGCGTTCTATGCTCACTTGCTGCAATTATACACTACACTCACCCAAGTGCGCTCGCAGTCGGTGCAACAGCGACGCGGCCGCGGCCCTCAGCAGCGCCGAGGCGAGGCACAGCGCCGGCCTCGCGCGCGCCACGCGTCGCAGCGCCGCGCGCGACACGCCGCAGCGCTCCACCGCGCAGCGCATGTACAGCTCGCGTTCTATGCTCACTTGCTGCAATTATACACTACACTCACCCAAGTGCGCTCGCAGTCGGTGCAACAGCGACGCGGCCGCGGCCCTCAGCAGCGCCGAGGCGAGGCACAGCGCCGGCCTCGCGCGCGCCACGCGTCGCAGCGCCGCGCGCGACACGCCGCAGCGCTCCACCGCGCAGCGCATGTACAGCTCGCGTTCTATGCTCACTTGCTGCAATTATACACTACACTCACCCAAGTGCGCTCGCAGTCGGTGCAACAGCGACGCGGCCGCGGCCCTCAGCAGCGCCGAGGCGAGGCACAGCGCCGGCCTCGCGCGCGCCACGCGTCGCAGCGCCGCGCGCGACACGCCGCAGCGCTCCACCGCGCAGCGCATGTACAGCTCGCGTTCTATGCTCACTTGCTGCAATTATACACTACACTCACCCAAGTGCGCTCGCAGTCGGTGCAACAGCGACGCGGCCGCGGCCCTCAGCAGCGCCGAGGCGAGGCACAGCGCCGGCCTCGCGCGCGCCACGCGTCGCAGCGCCGCGCGCGACACGCCGCAGCGCTCCACCGCGCAGCGCATGTACAGCTCGCGTTCTATGCTCACTTGCTGCAATTATACACTACACTCACCCAAGTGCGCTCGCAGTCGGTGCAACAGCGACGCGGCCGCGGCCCTCAGCAGCGCCGAGGCGAGGCACAGCGCCGGCCTCGCGCGCGCCACGCGTCGCAGCGCCGCGCGCGACACGCCGCAGCGCTCCACCGCGCAGCGCATGTACAGCTCGCGTTCTATGCTCACTTGCTGCAATTATACACTACACTCACCCAAGTGCGCTCGCAGTCGGTGCAACAGCGACGCGGCCGCGGCCCTCAGCAGCGCCGAGGCGAGGCACAGCGCCGGCCTCGCGCGCGCCACGCGTCGCAGCGCCGCGCGCGACACGCCGCAGCGCTCCACCGCGCAGCGCATGTACAGCTCGCGTTCTATGCTCACTTGCTGCAATTATACACAAGAAAAACTGTACTTCCGCCATCTTGGATTTAAATATGGATGCCATTTTCGTTATCAACATCTTTTTTTTTTCAGGAAAAGACTATCATTTTCGTTCCCTACATAAACTTACTGCAAATGCAAAGGATTAGAAAATTAATTGATGTCATTTTCATAATTAGCACCTCAACAAACCTGGGAAACGACACCGATATACTTTAGTTAGTACCAAAACAAAAACAATACCTTGGTGAAGTCCTCATCAGGCCACGGCAGGCCATTGTACATGACGTCAGGCGACACCAGTTCCACCAGCAGCAGAGACACAGATGTAGCGCCTTCCACCACCCCGCTGTTCCCGTCCTGGTCAACAATTAACAAAAACAATACCTTGGTGAAGTCCTCATCAGGCCACGGCAGGCCATTGTACATGACGTCAGGCGACACCAGCTCCACCAGCAGCAGGGACACAGAGGTAGCGCCTTCCACCACCCCGCTGTTCCCGTCCTGGTCAACAATTAACAAAAACAATACCTTGGTGAAGTCCTCATCGGGCCACGGCAGGCCATTGTACATGACGTCAGGCGACACCAGCTCCACCAGCAGCAGGGACACAGAGGTCGCGCCTTCCACCACCCCGCTGTTCCCGTCCTGGTCAACAATTAACAAAAACAATACCTTGGTGAAGTCCTCATCGGGCCACGGCAGGCCATTGTACATGACGTCAGGCGACACCAGCTCCACCAGCAGCAGGGACACAGAGGTAGCGCCTTCCACCACCCCGCTGTTCCCGTCCTGGTCAACAATTAACATAAACAATACCTTGGTGAAGTCCTCATCGGGCCACGGCAGGCCGTTGTACATGACGTCAGGCGACACCAGCTCCACCAGCAGCAGGGACACAGATGTCGCGCCTTCCACCACCCCGCTGTTCCCGTCCTGGTCAACGCATTGAAGTATCAAAAAGGTTTATGGGTCTTTACGAGTTTCTAGAAAGTTTTAGGATAGTCATCTTATTAATCTATCACAATACAAGCGTCCACGAAGAATGCCCCAATGAAACACATTCTACATTCACAGTGAAATGTGCTATGGAATCTTCTTATGGGGCAAAACTGCTGATATTCATACTAGCTTCGTAATGCAAAAATTTAGTAACAGGCATAAAGCTTCAGTTCAGTTCAGTATAAACGTTTGCCGGCTCTAAGAGAAATTTCCCTCTATGCAGGTGTTATATGCCTGGGACCGCTGGTGGCCCAAGCGTATGATGTCGAAAAGTTGTACCCAACAAAAACATTTTCATGTAAAATGTTGCCGACGAGCATATGGCTCACATGTCAAAAAGTTATCAGATCTCATGTAGGGCAAGACTTCTGACTTTATACACCCTTAAATACAAGCTCTAACTTCACAAACTCTACACTTTAGTTACAATAATGTCTTGGCCGTTTGGCTACCGTCACATGGGCGTAAAGTGAAAACTAATTGAGTGATTTAAAATATCTTTCTTATGAGTAATATTTAACTAGTGCCTACTACCTATACCACAACGTATAGATCCAAATTTCAATTTCTAACTTCAAATTTCACCTATTAAAACACAAAGTCAGATACAAATGAAAGTTTGGATGTTTGTTACTCAATCACAACACAACCACTGAACTGATTTGGCTGACATTTAAAATGTAGACTGATTATATCCTGGACTAACACAGACTTGTTATCCATTAAAAATCTACGGAAGGTATCGGTGAGATTTGTGTGTTTATTAGTTTTTAACAATTGTTTTATTCATAGTCTTTATTTTCGTTGGGCGCTGAGGTGCTCTTGAAATTCAAATTTGACGCTTGACACGCTTGACAACTCATTATGGTCACAGAGCACTGGACACTGGGCAATGAACACGCGGAACTCGGTACGGGAATTCGGGCTTGCCGCGTGCACTATGGTACTGGGCACATAGACTTTAGGGCGCTGTTAAAATCCATATAGTAATTGACGCTTGGCATGCCCGACGGCTAACTGTGGGTACTGGGCACTGGGCCTTGGGCACTCATCTCACCCTGGGCACTGGGAACTGAGAGCTGGGCTCGTTGGACGGGGCCAGCCTGTATGTAACTTGGGCTTGACGCGTCCGTTTGGGCACTGAGCAGGTATTTAAGCGCAATAACGCTCTTCAAAATCAGAGAGATTTGACGCTTGGCACGTTCGACAGCTCCAGCTGGGCACTGGGCACTCGGCTCAATGTGGGTTCTTGTCATTGAGCGTTAGATCCTGGTCACTCGACATGCAGTGAAACTCGGCATGACATGCATGGAACTTGGGCTTGAAACGTGCGATATTACTGGGCACGGTGCACTGGGCACTTGGGCGCTTGGCCACTTGGGCACTGGAATCGCGCTTATAATTACCAAAAAAAATTACGTGTTTTTCCAGATACTAGCAGATATCTAACATGAAATTAAGTATGTACCTATAAACGTATGCGAAACCCCATACAAACTTCCAACCCCCTAATTTGATGGATGTGGGGTGATTTACTAAAAATCCTGAAACACGTATTTAATTGTTTATTACGAAGAGTCCCTATATCAATTTTGAGACCTCTAGCATCAATATTTGCCGTAGTATCATACAAACTTCCATCCCCTATTTTAAGGGGTTGGGGGGTTAAATTTCCAACTTTTGGAATTTTTTTGTTGGTTGTGTACTAATTCCAGCTTACATACCAAATTTCAGCTTTCTAGGACTTCAGGAAGTACCTAGGAATTTTGATGATCATCAGTGAGTCAGTCAGTCAGTCAGTCAGTGACGAAATCTGGATTTTTCAGATGTCAATAAAATCTAAAGTATAAGACCTGTGATATTGAAACTTTATACGTTTAATAAGTTTACCGGCGACATCATTTCCCGAGAATTTTGATTATCTGGAATAATTCTGGCCTAAGTTATTAGGGTTTAAAAATACGGAAACACTTCGAGAAAAGATAGGTAGTGCCCTCGCGCTCGCTTGACTCGTCTGGCGGGGACACTCCCGTGTCCCCAGATTTAGAGAACGCTCGTCAAAAACTTCTATAGCGCCAGTTACGTTACGACATCTAGTGTCAGCTATCGAAGACCGCTACAAAATTTCGAGACTGAATGTTTGAGAAACCCTTGAGCAAACAACAAATATTTGAAAGAACTCACCATGCAAGACATAAGCGCCCCCATCAACAGTTCATTGTTGGTTGTTAGTATGGGGGGTACATCGTTGTCGTCCTGGCTGCCTTGCTTCCTCACGCCCTTGCCGATGATACCGGCGTGGAACACCGACGTGTGGCTCTGTGTCAGCTGTGTTATGGGACCCTGGTGAAAAAACTCTCAACATTGAAATTCTGAAGGCGAGTCTGAACTTATAATTAATAGCTGATGCCCGCGGCTTTGCCCGCGTGAATTTCGGTAAAAATTAGGGTTTTTTTTAAATATCCCATGGGAACTATGGATTTTTGCAGGATAAAAAGTAGCCTCTGTTTTAATCCGGGTTATAAGCTATCTATGTTCCAAATTTCAGCCAAATCGGTTCAGTAGTTGCGGCGTGAAGGAGTAACAAACATACACACTTACACACACACACACACACACATACACACACACACACACTTACACACAAACTTTCGCCTTTATAATATTAGTGTGATGATTATATTATGTGTATCAACAGGATTGCCCCATAACAAGATTCCATATTATACACAGCACGGTGTAGTTATGTATTCATGCATATTACGAATTTGCCCGTATTTTTGATCCGATTAGTGTCCGCAAATTTTTTTAATTTGGCTGTTATTATAGGCTATTTTAGTAAGTTCCGCTGCCTTTAATGAACCTGTCCACCGTGAGAACCACAGTACATGGCCGTTTGTAAGTGTACTAGGTTCAATTTCTGGCATATAAAAGTATGGAATTTTAAGATTTCTATTATTTCTACATTGGTTCAAGTTTAGACTGGTGAGAAGAATTTAGAGTTCTAGCGTCGTGCTGTGTAGTAACCAATAGGGGTTACTCAGAGCATCTAAGTTTCATAATATTTTTGGCTGCATCGACATTTAACATATTGACGACCGAATGGCGTAGTGGTAGTGGACCTGCTGTCTGCGCCGGAGGTCGTGGATTCGATTCCCACTACTGGTAAATGTTTGTATGATGAGCACGAATGTTTTCCAGTGTCTGGGTGTCCTTCAATATATTGTATTTATGTATATTAGTATGTATGTATATTTATCAGTTATCTAGTACCCATAACACAAGCTATCGCTTACTTTGGGGCTAGATTGCGATGTGTAAAATGTCAAAAAAAAAGTGGTTAAGTGTGTAACTATTACGGTTCAAGAGATACAGCCTGGTGACAGACAGACGGACGGACGGACAGCGAAGTCTGCTAATAGGATTCCTTTGTTACCCTTCAGGTACGGAACCCTAAAAAGCATTAAGAAGTTAGAGATAGTTACATGTTTCTGATTCATGTATATCAGCAACTCGTCGGGGCCCCACTCTCGGGGCGTGGCCACAGTGTTGGCGACGACGGTCCTGCTGCCGAAGATCTTGTCCTCCCGGAACATGGCCGTCTCCAGCAGGTCTCTGAGCGCGACGGCTCGCGCCAGCTTGCTGTGGAGACACAACTTTCGCAGCAGACGACTTGCTGTCTGAACCCCGCGTAACTTGTTCATGATTTCTGTAATGTCATAGAAGTAATAGGTGGATGATAACATTCGGGCGCGGAATAAATAAATAAATAATAAATAAATACACTTTATTTGCACCACACAAGAAATTACACAAAACAGAAATATGTTGAAACAGCGGAAATTCAAATGTTGTTTACCATTTACACGTTTTTATTTTAATTCTTTGTGCTTTATGGTCAATGTGCTAGGGAGTGGAGAAGCCCTGCGTAGCTGCGTCATCAAGAAGATAAGAAATGATAGTTCTTACAAAAAAAATTGTATTGCAAGCTAATCTAACGATGGAAGCACAGAGCAAGGAATAACTTTATACGGAACAAGTAATAAAGGAACTTTTCAATGATTAATCGATAAATCGCTCGAGTTTCGTGTCGTTAATTTCTAAATTCTTCAATGCAATACAATAATGGAAAAAAACCACTGAACTCGCGATAATCTTACTGTTATCGTTACCGTCACTGACACACCACTGTATATTAAGAAAGTTTATCTACGCTCATTGCTTAAAGTTCGAATTATAAAATTGAAATGTGTCAAATAATTACCTACTTTATTCACAGACTTCTATAATTATTAAAAAGTTATTCATAATAACATCGCTCTACTATGGAAATATTTAAAGAAAGTTGTATAATATCCATAACGATACACGGCTCTGGACTCCTGTATTTGCATCTGGGGTTTTGAAGGAATTGATTACAGTACCGCTATCGGCAATACAACGGTTAACGGTTACAATTATTATCTGGGGTAGGTAATATTTTTTATGTAATATTTTTTTAAGTGAATCCACAGACAACATATAGTTGGTAGTCATTGCCGAGAGTATAGATGGGCCATGATTGACCATAGACAACAACACAATGTCTAACGTTCCGCGTAACGTTCCACCTGGGCCTGTGATTATGATTATGATTACGATTACGATTACGACTACGATTACGATTACGATAACGATTACGATAACGATTACGATTATGACGTTATCTCGTAAATCTATCGTCCGTAAACCGACTTTACAGACAACTAATTTTTTTTGTTACTTAGTCAAAACTTTGCGCTGAAAAATGTCTAGTAGTGAAACCTACTAAAGAAAATTTCACTCCACCTGACATCTTAGTAGTTGCAATGATTTACGACAAAAGTTAGCAAGATTTTATGATTTGGATTTATGATAATAATATGAGCGTAGATAAAGTAGTGTATGAAACTCTACATAATTAGGTATTAAAACACTCGTGTGACACTATTAAAAAACTCGCCTGCGGCTCGTTTTTTAAACTAACACTCGTATTTTAATACCCCCCATTATGTAACCGTTACATAAACTACTATTTTATTGTCAGCAGGACAGATCTCTACGATTTCGCATTGTGAAGTCAACATCAACTGAGGATGTCCCGGTGTCGGGATGAAAAGTACGTCGAAGAAAATATTGGAAAATTGTGTGTAGTATTTCATGTGGGCAGTGTTCCTGCATATTGTACCATACAGAATCTTTTCAAGTAGCGGATTATAGCAAAACAAATTAATCTGTCCTGCTCATTATGGATTTCCGTAAAATAACGCCTTAATATTCGTTCCGTTAATATTTTCAGTGTCACTTTTTTTAGTTAACATGATTATTCAAATTACCTTTCTCATGGAGACATCTAAAGAAGTATTTGACGGTTGCCTGAACGACTTTTAGGATGACTTCTACACTGGGCGGCGGGGCCTTCGTGCCGGACATGTCCACTCGATCGAGTACCTGATAACAACAAGTTGACTTATAGAGATCTGTAAATGAGAAAGTAGTGCAGAAAGCTAAAATCAATGACATTCTAATGAGTCCTCACCCGCAAGATATATGCTGTGCAGGTTACTAATGATGCCAAATGGGATCAAGAGAGGAGCGGGCGGCAGTGGAACGACGTCAAAGGGTTTGCGGAAAGAACGAGCGATAGGGGAACGATGTTTAATGATATCGAGAAAGGAGCGAGTGCCAGTGGAACGATGTCAAAGGGGATCGAGTGAGGAGTGGGCGGCAGTGAAATGATGTCAAAGGGGATTGTGGAAAGAAAGAGCGGTACGGGAAGGATGTCAGGGGAAACGCGGACACAACGTGCGAATGTTGTCAAATGGGATCGAGAAAGGAGCGGGCGGCAGTGGAATGATGACACAGAGGATTGCGTAAAGAACGAGAGTTTTTACGGGAATGAAAGACATAAGAGATCGAGTGAGGATCGGGCGGCAGTAGAACGATGTTAAAGGGGATCCAACCACCTTCGAGAGCCGTGCGCGTCGCTAACAAATGTGTGTGTATCCGAGTTGATCCCTAACACGTCAATGTCCGCGCATATTAACTCCTGCTCTTCACAAAAGTTTAATAATTGATCTCCGAAGCCGGCGTTGGGGTGAGCATTATAATCACCCAGAACATAAACGAGCGGAATGTCATTTTCTTCAATTATAGCACTCACTCGGGCAAGACAGTCCGTAAATTCGGGAATATTATCTTGCTTATCGGTCGGTAGGTATACACTAAACACGAGAAATGACTGAGAGCCATTAACCACTCGAATACATATCACCCTGTCACTAGAGCAGTCGACAATGGAAACGTTAGGAAACTTTGATTTTCTCCATAGAATCGCGAGTCCGCCGTATGGACGGCCCCTAAGGACGCCCGACGAGAGATCCACCGAGGACTTGGCTACGCAGCTGAAGTCCTTATCGATAGTGTCAAGCAGGCCGAGGTCGTGCGGCAACAGCCAGGTCTCCTGTAGGGTTACAACGTCCGCCGCACCGCACAAATCCCGCACTTGTTGAATAGACGTCTTAACGTTCTTGCAATTAAACGTAATAATTTTTATTTTATTGGGTGTACTGTCCATACTAGTTAGTTTTGTTTGCGTGAGAAAAACGCTCCCTAAACCTTCTGAATACTAAGTCTGCAGGCCAGAAATCCGTGCTCAAAAATGTATCTAGATTCTGTTTTGGTACGGTGATTTTAAAAGACCTGAAAACCAATTCTTTCCTTTGAGGAAGTAACTGAACATCAATAGCTCGTACTCCTTTGGATTCTATGTACTCTTTGACATGTTCAATGGTACACGTAGTCTCCAACCTCGACAAGTATATAGATTCAGGCAATTGTGCTACTTTTAAGTTACTCGAATCGGTCGCCGTGCCACATTTGTTGATATTACGTAGCTGCCGCTTTTTTCTATTCACGTAAGGTGTGAATCCGTCGTCGTGGTGTTTGTCGCTCGTATCCCTGATATGCGTAGGGTCGATAGTCGCGCTTTGCTTCACCGGTCGCGTTGCAATCGCTCGATAGGACGGTGGCGATACGATAGTATCGAGCGAGTCCGAGCGCTTACGCCGCTGCGCGGGCACAGGTGAGGGTACCGCGCGCTCCTTTTTACTGTTCAGCCGCTTCGTCCGCTGTCCGGCATTCTCGCCCTTGTGCCCAGGCGATACGGGTTCGATAATATCATTCGTATACTATTGTTACCTCTGCCAGCGCATGGCAAGTAGGCATCTCGTCCAGGCTGGCCAGCGTGCAGGCGCTCCGGACGCGCAGCAGCGAGGCGCAGTCCTGCAGCGCGCCGCCGATGCGGTACAGGTTCGCTTCCACGGCGCGCCCGATCGGCCGAGTGTGCAGGTGCGACACGCGGTTCGAGTTTTCCCACCTGTGGGATGTTTACTAAACGTTTACAAGTGACGAGTCAATAGAATATTTATTTCCAATTCCACCTCGGTAATTATGAGCGCCTAGTACTTCTCCTTTACTTGACCTATGATCACTGACAGTAATTACTCACACAAACAAATGGTATGCGGATAGTATTGGTGCTCTAGTAGTACTGTAGGTGGATAAATCGTTTTATTTGAATTTTCAGGGGCCTGCCTACATAAAAAACCCCACCTCAGCCAGCTTAACAACTCAGCAGCTTAACAATGATCTTGAAGTCCTGGTAGTTTTTGCTTACCAATGCAGATCTCAGCGTAAATACGGCGAGACTTCGTGTTTGGCACGCTTTATGTCCTCTGAATGTTTATGTCTTTTGTAATGATGTAAAAAATAAATATAACTTAGTTTTAATTGAAAATCGGCCATTTATCGAAATATTCATTCCTACAGATCTAAGGAAAACTCACCTCAGCAGCTTAACAATGTTCTCACAGTAGTGGTGGAGCACTTGTTCACTTGCGTATCAGCTATCATGGAGTCCCTCAGCGCGTACTCCACCCCGGTGGTTATGAACGCCTGGTACCGCTCCGTGTCCATGCTCACGATAGTTGCATGGAGCAAGGCACAAACTACTTGAAACTTGTGTAGTCCTAGTACCTTTTGCTTCAGCGACGAGGATCTCAGCGAAATGTAAGTAGTATTTGGCAATTGGCACTGAGACGAATATATTCATTCCTACAAAAATAAAAGTTACCTCAGCAGCCTAACAATGTTTTCACAGTAGTGGTGGAGGCACGTCTTCAGCTCCCCGGCGGCGCCCTGCACGAAGCACTTGTTCACTTGCGTATCAGCTATCATGGAGTCCCTCAGCGCGTACTCCACCCCGGTGGTTATGAACGCCTGGTACCGCTCCGTGTCCAAGCTCACGATCAGTTGCATGGAGCAAGGCACAAACTACTTGAAACTTGTGTAGTCCTAGTACCTTTTGCTTCAGCGACGAGGATCTCAGCGAAACTAAGTAGTATTTGGCACTAAGATGAAAATATTCATTTCTACAAAAATGAAACTCACCTCAGCAGCTTAACAATGTTCTCGCAGTAGTGGTGGAGGCACGTCTTCAGCTCCCCGGCGGCGCCCTGCACGAAGCACCTATTCACTTGCGTATCGGCTATCATAGCGTCCCTCAGCGCGTACTCCACCCCAGTGGTTATGAACGCCTGGTACCGCTCCGTGTCCATGCTCACGATAGTTGCATGGAGCAAGGCACAAACTACTTGAAACTTGTGTAGTCCTAGTACCTTTTGTTTCAGCGACGAGGATCTCAGCGAAACGTAAGTAGTATTTGGCACTAAAACGAAATAACGATCCTACAAAAATGAAACTCACCTCAGCAGCTTAACAATGTTCTCGCAGTAGTGGTGGAGGCACGTCTTCAGCTCCCCGGCGGCGCCCTGCACGAAGCACTTGTTCACTTGCGTATCAGCTATCATGGAGTCCCTCAGCGCGTACTCCACCCCGGTGGTTATGAATGCCTGGTACCGCTCCGTGTCCATGCTCACGTCGGGACAGTCAGCCGGCGTGTGGAGGGTGATTGTCCCGGATATGATCCGCACCAGGAGCGCTAGCGTGGTATCGTTCCGGGAGTATTGCAAGAGGTAGCTTATAGTGTTCACGAATTCTGAGGGTAGGTTGTAACCTGGAGTGAAAAAAAAAATGATATCAAAATGAAAATGTTTAGTTTTTCACATGGGCCTTACGCACAGGCACTTATGAAATCAGACTCTACTGCCACGTTCGGAAAGCTGTTTTGCATCGTGAACAATACGGGCAAAATGCAGAGAAGAAGCATTCGGATTTGTTTTGCAGTTGAAAATAAAATATTATCTTTTTGATTAGTGTTTTACACACTTAGGATATAATTCCTATAAATTTAAAAACGAATCAAAAATTCACTCGCAGCGGGATTTGAACCCTGAAATTTCTGAAGAATGCAGCAAGCTTCGAACGAGAGATGATGAGACGTTGCCGTGTCATGTCTCGTTCGAAGCTTGCTTCATATGAAAATAAGAACCTTCGAAATTAGTTTGAAACGGTTACGTTTCACAAATAGATGGCGCTAGTCCTGCCTAAGGACCTAATAGTACGAATCGAAATTTCATCACAAAGGGATATGGCTCGTATAGCTCAGAGGTCAGAGCACCCAGCCGCGAAAGTTTTGGGACGCGGGTTGTTTACGCGAGCGTAGCTGGCTCGAGTGCCGAGTCTATTGTGTTGTATTGAATCGTGTTCTCCCTCTCTAACCCGCGGAAGCGCTCATTTGCGCGTCTTGCTCGCACTTCGGTTACGGCGGGTTTTTTGTATCGAATCGTGCGCTCCCGCTCCAACTCGCGGAAACGCCAATCTTCCTATCCCGCTCGCGCATCGGTCGACGAGAATTTTTTATGCCTGCAATGACGCGGCGATCGGGGCGCGCACAGTACGAATCGGAGTCAGCTAGCAACAGCCGTGCGTGCGGCTGGGTTTTTTGCGGCGCCCTTTTGCCCCGGCGGTTTGTACCCCAAGAAACGTACGTCTTGGGACCGCGACAGTTTTATGTGGGGGCGCGACCTTTTGTGCGTATTCGTGAACTCATCTTGTGGAGCGAGTCTGCTGTCGACCGACAAACTGAGCGGTTCCCCGCGCGTGGCTGACGTGATTTTGATCACGTGTCGTCTTTGAAACGCGTAGTCGCGAGACGTAAATTGCTGCGTTTGAGTAGCCACGTTTATATTTGCGCGGGTGTGTGGTCACCGAATAACTGCGCAACGAGTCGCTCGTTTGGAAGCGCCGGAGTCGTTTTCGTGCCGCGGTTTGTTTTCCCCGGACCTGATTGTTTGGGGACCGCTTCGACTTGCGCTGTGATATCGCTGGGTTTTTTGGACATTGCACGCGTGTTTGGGACATTGACTAGTTGTTGTGCCGGCCTTTGTGAGTTCGCTACGCTCGCCGGATCTACCTAGTAACACGCGTGCCCAGCTGCGTTTAGCGGCGATAAAGTTCGCGGTAGTTAAGTAATTGTAGACCGCGCTGTCATTGACCGCTGACCTTGTGTGTCGTGAACCACGTACTTTATTTTATTCGCTTGAGTGTTTGTGGGAGTTGAAGCCAGCCTGAACGTTCGACATATTTTGACCGTCGCGTTCATTTTTGCGGGTTGCGACCCACTGTGCTGCTGCATTGAGCACTCCACTCATAGGAGGCGAACGAACGATTGGAGCTGTGTTCGTGTTTGACGTGTCTGGGAGCTGATTGTTGCAGAGGACCTACGGTTGCAAGCCCCACACACACACCTACACACCCCTTTACACTTTCACGTCACATACTGTCCCACATCCACTACAGGGGGCGTCGCATCGAGTATCGTCGCATGCATCAACCAGGTTAGTGGCCTTCTATTTTCCTTGTCTATGTCGAAGGCTGTCGCTGCCCGAGTTGACGATTGCCGTAGTAGTGCTAGTAAAAGCCGCCTGTTATTTCCACTGATCGGCTAGTCAGACTCGGATATTACTATCCGACTCGGATTGGATACCGTCATCCGTACTGATCACTGTAGTCTCACTAGTCGGTCCCCCCTCGACCTGTCCGGGCTCGTCCCCCTATGGGCCCGGGAACTCAGCCCTCGTCTGGACAGGCAAGGGGCCGTAACATTTGGTAGCAGAGCGTGGTTTCGCGCCTTTTGGTTAAGCGGCTTTTACACGTTCGGCGCGTCGATATCGATATTTGTTGCGCGTATTTAATTCGTCGCGTATCTCTGTCGGTCACACGTTTGTAGGCGCGGTACGCCACGTGTCGGACCGATACGCCGCGTTAACGGCCACAGATTATTGTACCGCTACACCACGCGTTTTTGGAGCAACGCCGCGTTTATTTACCGCGTGCCGCGCGTTTGTTAACCGCGACCTTGATTAGCGTTCTGCACGTGTTGGTGTTTGCATCTGTGCTTGTTCTACTTCCTTGTTGTTTTATTTTTTGGTTTCGTGCTTCCTTGTAATTATTCTCGCGCAGTCTCGCCATGCCTTCGCATAGGCCTCCGGTGCGCCGTATGCAGGATGAGCTGCGGTGGGCAGCTAGCGCGCATGCGCTTATTACTCGTCCAGACAGGACGGCTAGCTTGCTCCACCGCCTTGAGCAGCTCCCAGCCAGACGAGCCCATTTTGAAGAGGCCTATTCGGAATTCCTTGCTACAGTGGAGGACGACGAGGCGCGAGAATCGGCCCAGAAGGACTACGAGCAGTTCTTCGAGTTCACCGACGATGTGCTCGAGGCTGGGGCCAAAATGAATCGTGAGGCTCGACAGAGCATTCTGTGCGAGTCGCCTCGCCCGCAGCCGCAGCCCGCCCTATTGGGTCGGCTGCCTACTTTGGACCTTCCACACTTTGGTGGGCGGCTTCAAGACTGGATGGGGTTCATCTCCATCTTCGACAGTCTAGTCCATACCCGCCGCGACCTATCCCCAGGCCAAAAAATGGCCTATTTGCGGACCTCCCTTCAAGGGGAGGCACTTGGGGTAGTCTGCCATTTGAAGTTGTCTGACGCCAGCTACTCCACGGCCAGAGAACTCCTCGAGAGGCGCTACGCCAATGTGCGCCGCCTTGCTGACGCGCACATGATGGAGTTAATATCCCTCCCGGTTTTGAAAGACCTAGCACGTCTCCGGGAGGTGATCATTGACCCAGTCGTGGTTGCTTGCAACGCCCTTCGACAACTTGACTTACCGGTGGATCAGTGGTCCTTCTGGCTTCTTCACCTGGTTCTGTCCCGCCTGCCTCTCGATCTGCGGATCCGATTTGAAGAGAGGTACGGCGGGGACGGGGCTAACTATATACCCCCGTTCAGTGACCTCTTAAAGTTCCTTGAGGAACAGAGCCGCCAGGTGGAGAATGCCGTGGCCTCGGGAACACCGGCAAAGGAGCCGGCTCGACCGACGCCACCTTCTAAACCCACGACTTCCACCAGGGGTTCCAAGCAGCCAGAATTAGCGCAGGAGGCTGGACGCCGCCCAATTCTAAACTTTAGTGGTCTTGCTGCGACCGAGGTGACCCCCTGTCACTATTGCCGTGCTTCCACGCACACGACGACTGACTGCCCTAAATTCTTGGAGAGACCGCCCAAGTCCCGTAGGGCCATCGCTAGGGAGCGCCGTTGGTGCTACTCTTGCTTAGGTCGGCACTTACAACGAAATTGCCAGCACCAACGGCCTTGTCCCCATTGTCAGGGCAACCACCTTCCTATTCTTTGCCTCGACCGCAATGGCGTCGGTAGGCAGGAGGTGGTTGAGCGGACACCCGGCAGGAGTGGAGTCTCCTCACCGGTCACAGGCCCAGCCGATAGAAGGCGTGGTGACACTGTTAGTGCGGCCCCTGGTTTTGATAGGGCTTCACCCCCCCCTCGGGCGGGGGTGCAGCCCTCCAGGGGCGGGGGCGTTCCGCCCTCTGTCAACCCTGAGGGAGGTTTTGCCGTCGCTCAGCCTGATCCAAGGAGGTACTCCCCTCCTCTGGCTGAATACCCCAGGCTGCAGCGACACCTTCCTCGATGGCCTGGACACCCCCTTCCGCACTACGCCGCCCCGCGGCTGTCGTACATGGCCAGACCCCCTCAGACCGGGAGAGACGCTTGGGTGTACCCTGGGGGAACCCCACCTCTTGGTGTGGTCGAAGTTCCCCAAGAAGGCCCTTACGAGCGCCCAAGGCTAGAGGAGTTGCCCGAAAGGGGCAACTTCCGTTGACTTGCTGCTGCCTTGGCTCCCACCACCGCCACCTCACCTGACAATTTGAACGACCATAAGCCGGTCTGCCAGACTGTACTTTTACCAACGGCTTTGGTCAGGGTGTACAACCCGAAGGGTGAGTGGCTTATGGTACGCGCGCTGCTAGATCTCGGATCACAGCGCTGGATTGCGTCGTTGTGGTGGGTGAGCGCTTCGGGGCAAGTCTCATTGCACCTTGTCCTAGCTAAGTGCAAGGTTGCATCTATCAGGTCTCGTCTAACAATTCCTAAGTTGCACTTGTGGAGCCGAACTATTGACCCGGTTACTAAACCACGTCCACGCTTCTTGGAAGTCTCTGGTAAACATGGTGGACGTTTTTGCGTGGTCGGACAGTGAGATTGTCCTGTGTTGGCTTCGGACTTCGGTCCATAATCTTGGTTTTTTTTTAAATACTCATGCGGGTTGCAATACCCTCTCAGCCATTTTGCAGCGTGAGTTTGGATTTTGGCAGGCCGACGAACCATTCGAAGCGTGATCTTCAACTGTATTGCTTGCTATCGTTTGGAGGCATCCATTGCACAGCTTGTGATGGGTGACCTGCCTGCGGACCGCGAAAAGGCTGCTCGACCTTTCGCCGGTGTTGGAACCAATTGCCGGTCCTTTCTTAGTGAAGAGCTCTAACCTTAAGAATGCTCGGTCTTTTGAGGCCTACTTGTGCGTCTTTGTTTGCCTTGCAACCAAGGCAGTCCACTTGGGACTTATCAGTGCCCTCAGCACGGAGGCGTTCGTGGCCACTCTGGGCCGCCTCGTGAGCCGTCGCGGCCTACCCGATTTGGTTCGGACCGACTGCGGGACTAATTGTAAGGGAACCAATCGTTATCTGAAGGAGGTCGTCGACTTACTTGTTGAGAGCAAGCACTGTGTAGGCACCGCCATGTCTAGAATGGGAGATCTTGTTATGCTTAAAGAATCTAATCTACTCCCACTAGTTTGCGTCGTGGACGCATTGTTAAACTGTTATTGGATGGCGTTCCCCGGGTGGCCGAGGTATTTGTAGGGGACTCAGTATTGCAACGTGCCGTGGTCACGTTGTCCCAACGGCCTATTGATTAGCGAATCTACATCCTTAGATTCGGAGCGGGGGATTGTTTACGCGAGCGTAGCTGGCTCGAGTGCCGAGTCTATTGTGTTGTATTGAATCGTGTTCTCCCTCTCTAACCCGCGGAAGCGCTCATTTGCGCGTCTTGCTCGCACTTCGGTTACGGCGGGTTTTTTGTATCGAATCGTGCGCTCCCGCTCCAACTCGCGGAAACGCCAATCTTCCTATCCCGCTCGCGCATCGGTCGACGAGAATTTTTTATGCCTGCAATGACGCGGCGATCGGGGCGCGCACAGTACGAATCGGAGTCAGCTAGCAACAGCCGTGCGTGCGGCTGGGTTTTTTGCGGCGCCCTTTTGCCCCGGCGGTTTGTACCCCAAGAAACGTACGTCTTGGGACCGCGACAGTTTTATGTGGGGGCGCGACCTTTTGTGCGTATTCGTGAACTCATCTTGTGGAGCGAGTCTGCTGTCGACCGACAAACTGAGCGGTTCCCCGCGCGTGGCTGACGTGATTTTGATCACGTGTCGTCTTTGAAACGCGTAGTCGCGAGACGTAAATTGCTGCGTTTGAGTAGCCACGTTTATATTTGCGCGGGTGTGTGGTCACCGAATAACTGCGCAACGAGTCGCTCGTTTGGAAGCGCCGGAGTCGTTTTCGTGCCGCGGTTTGTTTTCCCCGGACCTGATTGTTTGGGGACCGCTTCGACTTGCGCTGTGATATCGCTGGGTTTTTTGGACATTGCACGCGTGTTTGGGACATTGACTAGTTGTTGTGCCGGCCTTTGTGAGTTCGCTACGCTCGCCGGATCTACCTAGTAACACGCGTGCCCAGCTGCGTTTAGCGGCGATAAAGTTCGCGGTAGTTAAGTAATTGTAGACCGCGCTGTCATTGACCGCTGACCTTGTGTGTCGTGAACCACGTACTTTATTTTATTCGCTTGAGTGTTTGTGGGAGTTGAAGCCAGCCTGAACGTTCGACATATTTTGACCGTCGCGTTCATTGTTGCGGGTTGCGACCCACTGTGCTGCTGCATTGAGCACTCCACTCATAGGAGGCGAACGAACGATTGGAGCTGTGTTCGTGTTTGACGTGTCTGGGAGCTGATTGTTGCAGAGGACCTACGGTTGCAAGCCCCACACACACACCTACACACCCCTTTACACTTTCACGTCACATACTGTCCCACATCCACTACAGGGGGCGTCGCATCGAGTATCGTCGCATGCATCAACCAGGTTAGTGGCCTTCTATTTTCCTTGTCTATGTCGAAGGCTGTCGCTGCCCGAGTTGACGATTGCCGTAGTAGTGCTAGTAAAAGCCGCCTGTTATTTCCACTGATCGGCTAGTGAGACTCGGATATTACTATCCGACTCGGATTGGATACCGTCATCCGTACTGATCACTGTAGTCTCACTAGTCGGTCCCCCCTCGACCTGTCCGGGCTCGTCCCCCTATGGGCCCGGGAACTCAGCCCTCGTCTGGACAGGCAAGGGGCCGTAACACGGGTTCAAATCCCGCTGCGAGTGAAATTTTGATTCGTATTTAAATTTATAGAAAATAAAAATACTTTCTCATAAAATCCAGTCATATGCGAGTCAGACTCGAGCACAAAGGTTCCGTACAATTAGATTAATCGAAAACACAAGTTTATGGCCCGAGTCACTCGACAATCAAACGAATTGCGAGAACTGAACTTACTGACAATGATAAGTATCCTGGCGATGGAGTACTGCTCCAGCTGGTTGCCCGTCAGCAGCTTCTCCCGCACCACGCTGATCTCCTCCGCGGCGCTCATCACCAGGGGCAGGTTCGAGTCAACTTACTGACTATGATAAGTATCCTGGCGATGGAGTACTGCTCCAGCTGGTTGCCCGTCAGCAGCTTCTCCCGCACCACGCTGATCTCCTCCGCGGCGCTCATCACCAGGGGCAGGTTCGAGTCAACTTACTGACTATGATAAGTATCCTGGCGATGGAGTACTGCTCCAGCTGGTTGCCCGTCAGCAGCTTCTCCCGCACCACGCTGATCTCCTCCGCGGCGCTCATCACCAGGGGCAGGTTCGAGTAAACTTACTGACTATGATAAGTATCCTGGCGATGGAGTACTGCTCCAGCTGGTTGCCCGTCAGCAGCTTCTCCCGCACCACGCTGATCTCCTCCGCGGCGCTCATCACCAGGGGCAGATTCGAGTCAACTTACTGACTATGATAAGTATCCTGGCGATGGAGTACTGCTCCAGCTGGTTGCCCGTCAGCAGCTTCTCCCGCACAACGCTGATCTCCTCCGCGGCGCTCATCACCAGGGGCAGGTTCGAGTCAACTTACTGACTATGATAAGTATCCTGGCGATGGAGTACTGCTCCAGCTGGTTGCCCGTCAGCAGCTTCTCCCGCACCACGCTGATCTCCTCCGCGGCGCTCATCACCAGGGGCAGGTTCGAGTCAACTTACTGACTATGATAAGTATCCTGGCGATGGAGTACTGCTCCAGCTGGTTGCCCGTCAGCAGCTTCTCCCGCACCACGCTGATCTCCTCCGCGGCGCTCATCACCAGGGGCAGGTTCGAGTCAACTTACTGACTATGATAAGTATCCTGGCGATGGAGTACTGCTCCAGCTGGTTGCCCGTCAGCAGCTTCTCCCGCACCACGCTGATCTCCTCCGCGGCGCTCATCACCAGGGGCAGGTTCGAGTCAACTTACTGACTATGATAAGTATCCTGGCGATGGAGTACTGCTCCAGCTGGTTGCCCGTCAGCAGCTTCTCCCGCACCACGCTGATCTCCTCCGCGGCGCTCATCACCAGGGGCAGGTTCGAGTCAACTTACTGACTATGATAAGTATCCTGGCGATGGAGTACTGCTCCAGCTGGTTGCCCGTCAGCAGCTTCTCCCGCACCACGCTGATCTCCTCCGCGGCGCTCATCACCAGGGGCAGGTTCGAGTCAACTTACTGACTATGATAAGCATCCTGGCGATGGAGTACTGCTCCAGCTGGTTGCCCGTCAGCAGCTTCTCCCGCACCACGCTGATCTCCTCCGCGGCGCTCATCACCAGGGGCAGGTTCGAGTCAACTTACTGACTATGATAAGTATCCTGGCGATGGAGTACTGCTCCAGCTGGTTGCCCGTCAGCAGCTTCTCCCGCACCACGCTGATCTCCTCCGCGGCGCTCATCACCAGGGGCAGGTTCGAGTCAACTTACTGACTATGATAAGTATCCTGGCGATGGAGTACTGCTCCAGCTGGTTGCCCGTCAGCAGCTTCTCCCGCACCACGCTGATCTCCTCCGCGGCGCTCATCACCAGGGGCAGGTTCGAGTCAACTTACTGACTATGATAAGTATCCTGGCGATGGAGTACTGCTCCAGCTGGTTGCCCGTCAGCAGCTTCTCCCGCACCACGCTGATCTCCTCCGCGGCGCTCATCACCAGGGGCAGGTTCGAGTCAACTTACTGACTATGATAAGTATCCTGGCGATGGAGTACTGCTCCAGCTGGTTGCCCGTCAGCAGCTTCTCCCGCACCACGCTGATCTCCTCCGCGGCGCTCATCACCAGGGGCAGGTTCGAGTCAACTTACTGACTATGATAAGTATCCTGGCGATGGAGTACTGCTCCAGCTGGTTGCCCGTCAGCAGCTTCTCCCGCACCACGCTGATCTCCTCCGCGGCGCTCATCACCAGGGGCAGGTTCGAGTCAACTTACTGACTATGATAAGTATCCTGGCGATGGAGTACTGCTCCAGCTGGTTGCCCGTCAGCAGCTTCTCCCGCACCACGCTGATCTCCTCCGCGGCGCTCATCACCAGGGGCAGGTTCGAGTCAACTTACTGACTATGATAAGTATCCTGGCGATGGAGTACTGCTCCAGCTGGTTGCCCGTCAGCAGCTTCTCCCGCACCACGCTGATCTCCTCCGCGGCGCTCATCACCAGGGGCAGGTTCGAGTCAACTTACTGACTATGATAAGTATCCTGGCGATGGAGTACTGCTCCAGCTGGTTGCCCGTCAGCAGCTTCTCCCGCACCACGCTGATCTCCTCCGCGGCGCTCATCACCAGGGGCAGGTTCGAGTCAACTTACTGACTATGATAAGTATCCTGGCGATGGAGTACTGCTCCAGCTGGTTGCCCGTCAGCAGCTTCTCCCGCACCACGCTGATCTCCTCCGCGGCGCTCATCACCAGGGGCAGGTTCGAGTCAACTTACTGACTATGATAAGTATCCTGGCGATGGAGTACTGCTCCAGCTGGTTGCCCGTCAGCAGCTTCTCCCGCACCACGCTGATCTCCTCCGCGGCGCTCATCACCAGGGGCAGGTTCGAGTCAACTTACTGACTATGATAAGTATCCTGGCGATGGAGTACTGCTCCAGCTGGTTGCCCGTCAGCAGCTTCTCCCGCACCACGCTGATCTCCTCCGCGGCGCTCATCACCAGGGGCAGGTTCGAGTCAACTTACTGACTATGATAAGTATCCTGGCGATGGAGTACTGCTCCAGCTGGTTGCCCGTCAGCAGCTTCTCCCGCACCACGCTGATCTCCTCCGCGGCGCTCATCACCAGGGGCAGGTTCGAGTCAACTTACTGACTATGATAAGTATCCTGGCGATGGAGTACTGCTCCAGCTGGTTGCCCGTCAGCAGCTTCTCCCGCACCACGCTGATCTCCTCCGCGGCGCTCATCACCAGAGGCAGGTTCGAGTCAACTTACTGACTATGATAAGTATCCTGGCGATGGAGTACTGCTCCAGCTGGTTGCCCGTCAGCAGCTTCTCCCGCACCACGCTGATCTCCTCCGCGGCGCTCATCACCAGGGGCAGGTTCGAGTCAACTTACTGACTATGATAAGTATCCTGGCGATGGAGTACTGCTCCAGCTGGTTGCCCGTCAGCAGCTTCTTCCGCACCACGCTGATCTCCTCCGCGGCGCTCATCACCAGGGGCAGGTTCGAGTCAACTTACTGACTATGATAAGTATCCTGGCGATGGAGTACTGCTCCAGCTGGTTGCCCGTCAGCAGCTTCTCCCGCACCACGCTGATCTCCTCCGCGGCGCTCATCACCAGGGGCAGGTTCGAGTCAACTTACTGACTATGATAAGTATCCTGGCGATGGAGTACTGCTCCAGCTGGTTGCCCGTCAGCAGCTTCTCCCGCACCACGCTGATCTCCTCCGCGGCGCTCATCACCAGGGGCAGGTTCGAGTCAACTTACTGACTATGATAAGTATCCTGGCGATGGAGTACTGCTCCAGCTGGTTGCCCGTCAGCAGCTTCTCCCGCACCACGCTGATCTCCTCCGCGGCGCTCATCACCAGGGGCAGGTTCGAGTCAACTTACTGACTATGATAAGTATCCTGGCGATGGAGTACTGCTCCAGCTGGTTGCCCGTCAGCAGCTTCTCCCGCACCACGCTGATCTCCTCCGCGGCGCTCATCACCAGGGGCAGGTTCGAGTCCGGGAATAGACTCTCGTACTCCAGTTTTTGAAGGAGATATTCTGGAATGACCAGACATTTACTAACACACTAGTATCACAAAAGGCGAAAAATGTGCTGACCATCGCGCCCTGAACTAAGAGAAAGCCCACAACAAACTTAGTAGGTCTGTGATGACTGATGCTTGTTACTCCTTAATGCCCCAAATACGTATTGGATAATATTTGGAATAGGGAAAGATTTTCCTCAGGATTAGCATTCAGGCAACTGTTTTTTCCGCGTGAATGTTTTTCAAGCTCCAAAAATCTAATTTGACATGTGCAGTAAAAATGTAGTCTCTGTATACATGAAAGGTAAATGTGACTAAGTACTAACTGACTGCCTGATCTATCAACACAAAGCTCTAACTACTGGACTGATTGGGCTGAAATTTGGCACATATGGCTAGCATGGTAAAGACATCTGCTATGAAAAGGTCTTTGGAAATTTATGACCTAAGGGGGTAAAACAGAGGTTACACGGCTGTACCCAATAAATTCCCTTACCCAATAACTGTCTGCAGAACAGATTCCTCTGTGCGTGCTTCAGAAGCAGCAGGAAGCAGTGCACGTCGGAGCGCAGGAGCAGCGCCACGAGCGACGCGGGCCCCACGCCTTCCCACGCGCCGCTGTTGCGGTGAGTGTTGCACACTACACTCAGTCTGTCCATCACTTTGTCTGTCACTGAAAAATAGTACATTTCAATATAAGTGCGGAAAGTTTGTCATTTCTTTACGAGTCCCGGTTTGTTGACCCAAGCCGAAGGCGAGGGTCAACTATAAGGACGAGTAAAAATTACAATTCCGCACATGCATTGAACGACGTTTTATACATTTGCGAAAAAAAAAATTTGTTTTACGTATTTGCCTGCTCCGTGTTTGCATGCCGTGTTCGTGTTCATGCGCTCCTGGTGCGCCCGCTCCGGTGCCGCGTAGGAGGAAAACACAAAAGCACTAGTGCGAAAAAGAATAACTTTGCGCATGCTAAACACAGCTAATGTATTAAAAAATACATTCTTGTGTAATTGTTATACATAGTCAATGCTTAACAATATAGCATGACTCAAATTAAAGTTTTTATGCAAAATATTTTAAGTAATTCTACTTTGTTTTTTTACGTCTCTCAAAATGAGAGGGGTTTTGCTTTTTGATTAGGAGCTACCACATTATCACTTTGAATATCATTCAACCTTTGAGAACAAAATGGAAAATTCTTAAGACATACTATTTTTCTCACAATATTTTCCTTCACGTCTGGTCTCCTGTTGAAGCAAAGAAGAGGGTGGTAATAGAACCTGAATCTTGCACCTTAGCAATATCAGATTACTACTAGCTTGTTCTAGTCAGCAAAGCTATTTATTAAAAAAACTACTTACAAGTTTTCTCAATATCCTGGGTAAGGGCCTTCAATACAATGTCGGATTTGGAAGCGAGGGTCAATAAGTATGGAATTACATCTCTCTTGGACTCTGCTTTACTATCTTCTCTGATAGCTTCCTGCAAAATAAAGTTATTGCTTAAAAACGTCGTAAAGTCTGTTTATTGCAGTAACGAAAATTATTAGTAGAAGATTGGCCTTTGCTAATTAAAACTGCAACATTGCTATTTAAATTGCATATTGTAAAGTCTAAGTAAAATATTTGTTTTCTAGCTAGGATTATAGGATCTTCAAAAGACCTTTGCTCGGAAAACGTTCATCATAGCTTCATAACATATTGTGTTGTCTATTCCTCTGGTTCTATCAATTCATTTTCAGTCTGATCACATAGAGATGTGCCAAATACACCTATCTACAAGTAGCCTTTCTAGTCATTCTCATATTATAAATGATCAGGTACATTGAAACTATACTGGATAAGAGACTTTATGGGTCCTTAGTATACCTGAAACAAATCCACCAATGCAGCTCTAACGTGGTGCAGAGCAGGGGGATGGTTGGCCAGGTGAGCCAGCACCGCGCGCGCCGCATCAGCATTGAGGGTCAACGCTCGGGGGGCCACCAGAGCTGGTTCAGCACGACCCACCCATCCCACAGCCCACGAACATGCTCTGCAACCTGAGTACGACAGTAACAAGACTCTTGGTCTGTACACATTCCCTGTTAGACGCACGAGAGAGAGAGAGACACCAGTCCATTTTTTTACAACCACTTCCTGCTAAGTGCTACAAAGATAAACAATCACCACCCATGGCTCAGTCAACCTCGCGGTTTTGGGGGCCGAAATGCGCAAGGCCGCCCATTCGGTACATGCTTCTTAAGGTGCCCCAGGACCTTCTTGACTCTTTACAAATTCTTTCCTCTCCCTCCTTGTCCATATTATGTGCTTTGTGCTACACTATGTCATTGGACAAGAGAACTAGGGGGTCAGTCCAAAAAGAAACATGGCCCGTATAAACTTACAAAGCCTTTTTAGATGGGGTGCCATTGTAAATTAGAAGTTCACTTTTATTTGTTCAATGCACAGGTTCAAAGTGACATTTTTTTGTATTTTTTTGACACCTAAGTTGTAATGGTTAAAGGCTGAAGTTATATTAGTAGTGGAAAAAATTTGGTTTTGTATTCAATTTTATCTCATCTATCACAATCACTGTAAATGTCAGACATACAGTATCTCTGCCTCTGGAGTATAATGATCTGGAACTCCATTCAAACAGTAATGATCTTACCCAACATCATGTCAATGCACTTGGCTCGTTCCTCAGCATTCAATAATGTCAGGTTCTGAGTGGTGATGTCTAACAGCACTCTCACGGCTTCTGTGTTCTGCAATGTTGTATCTGAAAGTATTGGACTTTTTGTAACTTATCACTTTCACAAATTAGTAAAGCATGATGCATGAGGAAGCCTGAAACACCTAAGACACCTCCACATTTTTCTTAAAGTTTTATAAAGCCTTTCATTCAGATTTCATCAGTGTAAGGCGATATGGTCAATTATATACTTATATTATAAAGCTGAAGGTTTTGTTATTTATGACTCACTAATCTCAGCTTAATCTCAGCGACTACTGGTCCAAATTGAGAAATTGTTTTGGTGTTGGATAGTCCATTTATTAAGGAAGGCTATATAATTACACACTATGACCAATAAGAGTGGAGCACCAAAGAAAAATATTGGACAAATGGGAAAAATTGTTTGCTCTATTGCATGGTCTGTGTAAATGGTGAAAATTACACAAAAAGCATAATACAATATACATACATGGTGGAATTGTTTTCCTTTCAAATTTCTATTGTACTTATACCCAGAAGTGTAAGTAAGATGATGTATTTATTTAATTATATACAATGGGGTGACAGTGGGTGATACATACTAGGTAAATTAGCTTTCTCTGTAGCAATGTCCATAATGAGATTGATACACCATGGAGCAATGAACGGTGCCCAGGATTCACCTAAACTGCTCAACTCTGGTCCAATCATGCTGACACTTTCTAGTGACCCGTTGTTTGATGCATCAGGCTAAAAAGTAACAAAAAGGGTAGTGTGTAAAATAAAGATTTTCATCTAACAATATCGTAGTCAACAAAATGCAAGAAAGTGAACAATGAACATGGTAGTTTTTTACTATTTTTTGAATCAGGGCTTCCATTGGTATGACTGGCATGAGAAAAGGCATTTGTAAAATTAGCGCTTATGCAAATATTTAGTGTTATTGGTGACAATATTCTATTCTCTGAGCAAAACCAGCAAACTGCTCCAGAACTACACATATTTTCAAAGTCAGTCAAAATATCTTAATTTCACATAGGCCTAACGTACAGGCTCTTGTAAAAGTCAATATAATATTTTATTTTATTTTATTTTTATTTTATTTTATTTGGAAAACTTACAGCTAAATTTTACAGAATAGTCTTACATCTAATTATCTTATAGCTAATTACAAGTTTTCACAAGTGGGTAAAGACAAAAGAGAAGAAGTTTGAGTACACGTGGTAGGAGTTAGTAGATTAGTAGAAGAATTTAGTGGAAGTGGTAGTAGTAAAAGTTAAGTTATCAAGAAGGGACTAAAGAAATAGATTCAAAATAATTTTTTACAATAAATTGGCGGGCACCATTTATACCGCCGTGAAATAAATCGATCCCGGGGTCCCTGTAAAATGCATTGATAGCATTAGAAGCACGCAGGATATAACTGTTACTTCTAAAATTCGTTTTAGTTATTGGGACCCGTAGAATTTTTTTCTTTCTGGGAACACGTGAGGAAACCCGTGAGGGTACAATTATGTGCAGTTTCGACAACAGTTCTGGACTATCAATCGTTCCCCTAGCTATGTTGAGTATAAAGCAAACATCCGCGATGTTTCTGCGAACGTGTAGAGGGACGAGGTGAACATCAGAGCAGGTTTTTTCGTAAGGTAATTTAGGAAGAAGAAATTTATAATTTAAAAATCGAATAAATTTGCGCTGTATGTTCTCCAATTTGTTGATATAAACGTGATATGAGGGGTTCCAGATTTGACTAGCATATTCAAGGTGACTGCGGACCAGAGAACAGTATAGAACTTTAACGGTTTTCATTTTTTTGAATGGCTTACTAGCACGCATGATGAAGCCTAACGTTTTGTATGCCTTGCTCGTGACCGCATCTATATGCTGATCAAATATCAATTTAGAGTCAAGTACTACGCCAAGATCTTTAACAGTATATGTTCTAGAGAGTATTTGTTGTTTTAAACTATAGTCAAAAGTAAATGGTTCTCTTTTCCTGGTAAAAGATATAGCATTACATTTAGATACATTGAGATCAAGTCTGTTGTTGATGCAGTACTGGTCTAGTCTGATAAGATCGTCTTGTAGAAGGTTGGCGTCTGAACTGTTGTTTACTTTGCGAAATATCTTCAGATCATCAGCAAAAAGTAAAAAATTTGAATTAAGAAAACAGTGGTCTATGTCATGAATAAAAATAATAAATAAAAAAGGTCCTAGTAGTGACCCCTGAGGTACACCTGAGGGTACTAGTGTCCAGTTAGATTTAAAACCATTAAGCACCACTGATTGAAGTCTATTGTCTATGTAGGAAGAGAACCAGCGGTATAAGTCCCCTCTAACTAATTCCCTCTAATTTCTATTTATAATTTTAATAACATATTCTTCCAGAAAAAAAATATAAGTAGTAAACAGAACTGAGATCATTCATTGTCATTTCTTACTTCATAGTCCGCCTGGTTTATAGAAACGTTCACAGCATCATGGAATACCATTGCGAAGTACTCCAGTACAGCATCTCTGGCTGCTGGAAAGCTTTTCAGCAAAGAAATACCAATTTTGGTCAAGTCAGGAGCATTTTGAAAATTCCTTCTTGATACGCCATAGATGAAGCTGTTTAGATCCGCGGATAGAGCGGTGGACTTATTTTGAGGGTTCATTGTTTATATATTAATAAAATTGAAAGCTATATTTTGTCAGAAAATAGTAAAAATACAAAAAAAAAATACAAAGGTTCAAACAATTCAATTCAGAATCACAGACACAGACCACACATCTTTCATCATTGGACCACACAGCCTCTGCTGTGGGTTGTCTATGCACACAGCTAATCAGACTCTGTGCTCATGTGCTGTCTGTCACTGTCTGTGATCACTGATCACAAAACAGACATTGGACCTTAGATGAGCATTGGACAGAATCAAACAATCAAAACGTCAAAAGCCACACAGACAGTTAACACTTGCCCATGTGCTTGCCCATCACTCCGTTTTTGTCTATGTTCTTGCGATGTTTTTGCTTTAATCGGACCACAAAATAATATGAAAACTTGAAGTGAAAGACGTGATCTCAAGCGATTAATGGTAACGAAGGCTAACTCTAATGATAATAAATGTTTCATGCTGTGTGACTAACTGTGTGGTCTGTGTTTGGTCTGTGTCCATCCTTGATCTGTCACTTTGACTTGTCAGCACAGACCACACATGCTTGGCACTGTCAGACCATACTGTCACTTGCCAGACGGACAGACGGAAGTATATATGTATTATCTATGACAGACGGTCTTCGGCAGTCCCGGTTAACTCTTGAAGCAGCCAATGCCAGCAATGGCACAAAAGTCAAGTTGAGATAGCGCTATATTTAGAAAAGAGAAGATAAATGTCAAATGACAAGTCGTTGTCAACCTCATAACCTCTTGTCGTTGTTTTTCACATAATTATTTTTACATTTTAAAAAATGCTTGTGCTAGTGAAATAAACGAGATAGAGACTCCTTTGCGAAATTGGACGCTTTCGTATTTTGTATTACCTTGTAGTGAAATATCCAACAAGTGTAAAGACTCCAGTGTATATATTCCTTTCATCCAAGACTTTACATTTCGTTTTCAACATGGCTGCGAAAGCAACAGTTAAATGCGCAAAATGTGGAGTAACTTCTAAAGAAGACCCTACATTAACCTTCCACAGGTTCCCGCAGCCCTCTACACATGGTTCTCTCAAGTAAGTTGATGTTTTGTATTCAATGGTAAGTGGCAGTTGGCCAAATTTAGTCCACCAATCTTTTTCAAACAATGCTGGCTTTTGTCAGATATCTAACAGGAACTTGCCACCTATTGCCTGTGTATGCATAAAATTTTTCAATTAAGTACAATAGGAACTCGATTAATTGTTGTCTTAGGAATTTGGATAATTGAATTTATGAAATGCGGGTTTTGTGCATATATATAGTAGGTACATAAAGTTACGTGTAATTTAACTGTTATGTTTTTTCAGAGAGCAAATGACCAGATATTGCTTGACCAGTTAATAGTTTTTGTAAAAACCAACAATACAAACTGTCTACTACTAGTTAATTTTCAGTTCCTACATAAAAATCAACTTATAAATCAAATTATATAAAAATCAACTCTGGGTAATCGTGAATCTGTCTAAGGGCCAGATAATCAAGTTTCTACTGTATGTGCTAAGTAATTAAACTTATATCTGAGTACTTAAAATGTAACTAAATGTACTAAACTTGAGGTTTTGTATAGCTGAGGGCTAATAAATGAAAAGCATCAATTATATCACATCATTTTTGACACAAAAATCTTTTCAGGGCTAAGGTTTGGGCAACGTTTTGTTTTCCCGATGAATCTTGGACATCAGATGAATCATTGGTGAAGTTGTATAAACAGCATAAGATGCTTTGTGGCAAGCATTTTGATGATTCATCATTTACCAGCGATGACAGAAAAAGATTAAACAGATTTGCTATTCCAACTGATGCTAAAGCTATTTTGGCCAGATTAAGAGGTGAACAGCATAATCCATCTCAACAATCAGACTATGCTAAAGTGAGTAATTTTATAATTTATTTACTCCTTTTTTAGTACAATAACATTTTTGTCTGCATCTTCACTTGCCATCAAGTGAGATTGCAGTCAAATATGTAATATAGGTACAAAGTGTAATGAATAAAGAATATAACAAAGTATGTAGGTACATTCAAGAATCGTACTTTTAAATAATCCAACCATACATGTGACATCTATAATGTATAGGATCTTAAAATTAAGTTAAAAAGTAATTTACATCTTGGAGTGATTTGATTAATATTATTTAAATTGGTCAAGTGCGAGTCTTGCCCGCACACTGAGGGTTTCGTACCATCGAGAGTATATATTCCCATTCTCTATAGTTTTAACATAAACTAAACACCCTTGCCCACTAAATCAAAAACAAGCATAAAATTCACGTTTATTGTATGGGAGCCCCACTTAATTTTTTATTTTCAGTAATAGGGTCCCTTTTTTACCCTTTGGGTATGGAACCCTAAAAACAGTGATCAAAATTTAAATCAATCATTATGTATTAATTTTTGTTTTCAGCAAGGAGAAGCAGAAGCAAGTACATCACAAAATATTTTCTCTGTCTGCACTGAAGATTCAAATGTTATTGATCCTGAAAGACCAACTCTTACCAAGGTAATTTGTATTTTTCAAACTGAAACTGGAACATTAACACCAGAGTCCAGATGCCTTAATGTTAGATAGCAATTCTAAAAAATTATTTTAATTAGGGCCTATTTAATTATCGCCAGATAATCGCTATCTAAGGAATAAATATGACGTTTTTGGCAGATTTTGTATAGCATATGTTTCAATTTTTTTATATTTTATGTTTATCTGGCGATTGAAAAATCGGCCCTTAGATTTATAAAAGCATACATGGATAACTATCGTATAAGTTTATAAATGCACAGCCACATGCATCTCTTTTATATAATAATGCATAAATTTTGTAATGAAATATACATTTAAGCATAAAGAAGCTTTATGTAAAATAAATGAATATAATGTTATTTATTTGTAACTATGCATGTTTTCAGGAGAAGCGAAGAAAGGGTATCCTGAAAGACCTTGATATCAAAACAAAACTGGAACTCACACCCAAAAAACTTAAAATGTACAAAAGATGTAGAGGACATCTTTCTGAAATAATAAGACTTCGCAGCAAGTTAAAAGCAGTAAAAAAATCAAAGAAATCTGTTTTAAGTACTCTAAAAAATGAAGATTCTGTGAACAAACTTATACAGAGCAAACTGACGGCTCCATTTTGCTTATTACTACAGAGTCAATTAAAAAACCTACCTAGGAAAATAACTGGACGCAGATGGACACTCGATGATAAGGTCTTTGCATTAAGCATATACAAAAAATCCAGTGCATGTTATAGACTTCTGAGAAGGCTAGTTTGTTTACCTAGCCCAAGCTCATTGAAAAAATTGCTTAACAAGATACCTTTAGTATGCGGTATCAATCAGCAGATCAAAGACACAATAAAAGAAATGACTAGTAAAAGACTGCCAGATGAAAATCTGTGTATTTTGGCATTCGATGAAATGTCCATAAGGAAACATATAGATTACAACAGTAAACTAGACAAAACAGATGGTTACCAGGATCATGCAAATCAAGGTAGAACAGCAGAAATTGCAACAAAAGCTCTAACTTTTATGGCAATTGGACTAAGGAAACCGTGGAAACAACCAATTGCCTTCTACTTCTCTGCTGATCATGTAACAGCAGATAGGCTAGCTCTTCTTATTAAGGAGGTAAGTGTTTATTTAATGACTATAATTTAATTACTAATAAAAAAAATCTAAATGTTATAATTAAGTATGTCACTTTTTACTACACTCAAACAATAAAACTTAGCGCAGACTAAGACTGCTGTCCGTCTGTTACCAGGCTGTATCTCTTGATCTCTTAATAGGTAGGCAGATGAACTTTACACAGATAATTTATTTCTGTTGCTGCTATAACAACAAACACTAAAATATAGGTATATGTAAAAGGAACCCCCCATATAACAAACATGATTTTTCACTCCTTCTTTCTCAATAATGATAATGGCAATAGGTAGGATCTTGAAATATTCATAGAATATCCCCACTTATATATAAATGTAAACGTGAGTTTTTGTGTTACAGGTCTTGGATGCTTGTTTTAGTGCTGGATTACAAGTGATGGGGACAGTATGTGATCTGGATGGTGTGAATATACGTGCCATAAATTTATTAGGATCATCAAGAGATCAACCATACTTTAACTTTAAAGGACATGAAATTGTCACAATCTTGGATCCTCCTCATCTATTAAAATGTTTCAGAAACAATTTTATGAAACATGACATTGAATTCACATTAGACTTACAAACAGAAGAGCAACAAGTACAAGGTTAGTTAGTTTGCATAAATTGTTGATAAGTATGTTATCCAAAATAAGTAATATCTATCAAACAAATGAAATGAAACGTTTCTGTTCTTTTTTGCAGGTGTTGCAAAATGGAGTCATATCGAAAAGTTTTTTGAGATGGACTCTTTGAATCTAAATTTTGTGTATGCTCCGTCATTAACAAAACAGTATCTACAACCAAATGGCAAGCAGAAAATGAAAGTGAGCTTAGCTGCTCAAGTGCTAAGCCATTCAGTAGCATCAAGAATATTTGCTAAATGTGGTATAAGTAAGTTTTAAATTTTTTTTATCCGATATATTTAGATAAAAATTTAATTTAATGCTTATATCCATTTAGGGTTTGCCCACTGATGCGCCCGCATGAATTTAGATTTTGACATAAATCCTGAGGGAATTATGGATTCCCCTTTCTTGTTACCCTTTCCAATCTTTATACCTAATTTTATTGAAGTTTGGTATCTACTTATGGCAATGTACCTATTGAGTAACAAAAATCAGAACATACAAACTTTCACATTTTTAATATCAGTATGATTGTTATGAATTTTTTGACTAAGATAGAGCAGGTTGTAAGCTATTTTTCATAATATCTCTAATGGCAAAACAACCTTTGCCAGGTCAGCTAGTTAGTATCGGAAATTTGTTCACACTTATTTCTAACAAAAAGTCACACTTAAGGCTGAGTGTACAGGTCCATCCTCTCAATTTTTAAAATATAATATTATATTAAGCAACTTACTGCCACAAACAATAATTACTGCCAGTCTTGCAATGTAACTGACATAAGCTTACTGCATCTAATTAAATTACATAAAGCAAAAAACAAAATCAATTTTTAATTTTGTAGATAATAATTCACTTGAATAAAATTACGAGTATATAAGATCTTCCTTTGTTTACTTTCAGATGAATTACCCCCAGAGGCTGTGGGAACAGCTACTGTCGTCGCAAACATGGACCAACTATTTGATGCAGTGAATGGCAATACACCAGATTTAAAACGAGGCAAAGCGCTGCTGAGAAATATGTCCTCATCCAGTCCTCATTTAAAATTTTTTGCTAAAATGAAAAGATTTTTTGCTAAAATGAAATTTATTGGAGCAAGAAGTAGGCCTCCATCACAAGATGGCTGGTTGAGGACAATAAACGCGATAGAGCGGATATTTCAAAATTTGAAAGCGATCACACGCTTTCAAATTTTGAAATATCGGTTTTCGGTTTAAAGATTTTTTGGCCGCTTCTTCCACAAAATCCCTATTTTTTAAACTACAAAACCGTTTTTGGCATATTGCAATTGTGGAGTCCACTATTTTTTTAAAATTTTCTTCAAAATGTTCTGCACACCCCTTCAGCCACTCTTTATTCAATTCATCGTAACAAATTTTTATTAAATTACATTTGACTTTTTCTTTGTAAGCATTAACTTTTAAATAGTTATTTATTAATCTGGCAGCGTTTTCTACCATGTCACAGAAACTTTACATTAAGCTGGACTTGACATCACTGTATTCTTTTAGTGATGTAAATAAATGACACACCTCAGTATTCTGCTCAGCAAGCATGATTTTTCTGCATTGTTGGCAGTTTATGCACATATTTTTTTATAATAAATCCACAAACATATGCACATGCTTGCATTTCTCCAGAACACTGAGGTGTGTCAAAATTTACATCACCTGAGACTGTGATTTCATCGATACGTTCCATGGAGAGAACGAATGATGAAGAGTCATCTGTTACCACAGATGACTCTAAATCATCTTTGCTTAAGAATTCTCGGAAATTGTTTAAAATATTGTAGCTATCGTCCAAGCAGTTTCTATTTTTCTCATTGTTATTAATTAAATTTGTTACGATGCTGTAAAAAAAAACGATTTGTCGATGTACGAGTATTGCGAATACTTGCTAAACCGTATGCTGTACTGTACACCAGAATAATGGAATGGTGTGGTGAACTTGTATACTTAGTTTCATGTTTTAAGTCGTAAAAGTTATCATTTTTATAAGTTTTGTAACTAACTCATAATATTATATAATTTTTACTGAATCATAAGAAGTGCCTGTAAGTTAGGTCTGTATGAAATAAATAACTTTGAATTTCAAATTATTTTTGCCTTATTTTAACTTTAGGGAAAATTCTATGATTACTTAAATGAATCCTGTTCTTCATATTAAAACCAATGTTTCAATCGTCAAAGATTTCACTTACTAAGGAATAAATATTTCATACAAAACTTAATAAAATATTTATTTCTAGGATAGTAAGAATACTTGGCGATCGAAACATTGGTTTTTAATATGGAGCGGGCCGTACCACCATCTTTTATAGCAAGCAGTATTTTTGTAATAATGTTTTAAAATTTTCATACTGGCACTGTATGAAAATGTCAAAACTATAGTTAGTACCGTAGGCCGTACCACCATCTCTTACAGCAGTATTATTGTAATATAGTTTTGACATTTTCATACAGTGCCAGTATGAATATTTTAAAACATTATTACAATAATACTGCTTGCTATAAGAGATGGGTGGTACGGCCCGCTCCATATTAAAAACCAATGTTTCGATCGCCAAGTATTCTTACTATCCTAGAAAAAAAATATTTTATTAAGTTTTGTATGAAATATTTATTCCTTAGTAAGTGAAATCTTTGACGATTGAAACATTGGTTTTAAATGGGTTCTTATGATTCAAATCTCCCGCCCTATCGGTTAGTTTAAATTTAAATTTCCCGCTATACCGATTAGTTCGTCGAGGCATACACTGAAGCGCTAGTGAGCTCTTGTTGGCATTTTCAAAGTATGAAGTTAACATTCTTCTCTCGTTAGAGAGTATATGTGTTCTGTGGTCTTCGGATGCTTCGGAAATCGGATCGGATTGTTTGTTGTGATTGTTTGTTGATTTGAAAACATTTGTGATAATTATAATTTTAAAATTCTTAACACATTTGAATTACCAATTCTCAGCTCAAAAACAAAAAGAACAGATAAAATTGAAATTGGATAAAATGGAAGAACAATCGCCAAAACCAGTGTGCCTAATAATTTTAGGTTAGAATGAAGCTGATGAATGAATTTCAGAATGTTAAAAATATATACGTTTCGGTCGCCCCCAGAGTAGAGCCTTGAATTTAGTGATAATACAATTTAGCAGACTACTTTTAGGCCTGTCCTAAAGGATGCAATTGATTATTACATGAATATTTTAAATTTATTTCCAGGGATGGCTGGCGCTGGTAAAACCTCGTTCACAAGACGTTTAGCTGGTAAAATCACAAATGGTTCCAGGCCGTATTTAATCAACTTGGACCCAGCGTGTAGAGAGGTTCCATACCCAGCAAATATAGGTATTTTTTTTTAAACAAGTTATTAAATTCACCATTAAAGGCGTTGTAAGCTGTGTCTGGACCGTGTACTTTGTGTGAATTCTTTGATCCCATAGTCGGTCCAATATCTCTTTGACCATGGTGCTATAAAATTGAGAATTGATCCTTTTGCGCTCAGTGTTGCACTAATGGGCATTACGGTAGGCCAATTATTGCGTCTGATTTTATTGTACTGTAAGCAGCGACATATTGCGCGACTATTACTGGTGTAATTGAGTTTTGTATGTAGATCATAGAATGATAACAATATTACACTGCTGCAACAACAAACTACTCCCTAATTTTTTTTATCAGTTTCCCATCCAATTTTCCACATGATCTGAAAAGTACTATTGTTATTTTGCTCATCCAGATATAAGAGACACAGTTAACTACAAGGAAGTAATGAAACAGTATGGGCTAGGCCCTAATGGAGGAATAGTAACAGCACTCAACTTGTTCTCAACAAAGTTTGGACAAGTTGTGGACCTCATTGAGAAGGCGGGCAAAAAACACAAATATTGTATAATTGATACACCGGGTGAGTTACATGATAGGTTGTAGTGTTTATTTTTATTTATATTATGCGTGTTAATAATTACACACATAATATAAATAAAAATAAATAATTTTTCTTTCAACACTCATCAGGAACAAAAAGATACTATACTAGCATCTCATTTTTTTGTCAGTGAATGTAAGACTATGGTCATAAACAAATAATATCAGTTTATCTAAATGTTTATCCAACAGGGCAAATAGAAGTGTTCACATGGTCGGCATCTGGTACGATAGTGACGGAGACGCTCGCCGCGTCGTGTCCCACAGTGGTGGTGTATGTCATGGACACTGTCAGGAGTGTGTCACCGGTGACATTCATGTCCAACATGCTGTATGCCTGCTCCATACTGTACAAGACTCGGCTGCCCTTCATTGTTGTTATGAACAAGGTAGCATTTATTGATAAACAGTTTAATTTCCTTACCAGCATTATCTTTTTCAGAAGGCAGCCTTTACATTCAAGTTGCTAAGTACATACTTAATTGTGACTAAAGTTTGTGTGAATAATTTTTCATTGTACAACTCCCATACTCATACTTCAAACTTCTTCACTTTATTCAAATACGTAGGTGTATAAATCTGTTTATATCAGCATTAGGGAAAATGGTGCCAATGCTCTGGTGCAGATTCTTTAAATTGACGCGTCTAAAAATAGTGCCCCTTTTCCATGGGGAGCCGTTTGAGAAAGATTAATTTCACTATTTCATAAAAATCAGATGAATTTGTGTTCACTTTTCAGACAGATGTAGTAGACAACAGCTATGCTGTGGAGTGGATGCGAGACTTTGAGGCGTTCCAAGAGGCGCTGGACGCGGAGGGCGGCGCGGGCGAGGGCGGCGAAGGCTCCACGTACGCCGGCAACCTGACGCGCTCCATGGCGCTCGCGCTCGACACCTTCTACGCGGAGCTGAGGTGCTGCGGCGTCAGTGCACACACGGGAGAGGTAGCTCTATTGTTGCAATCCCAGAACCCCTTAATAGCCTGGGACCTTGGGGCTCACCCTGACCTTCCCTGAAAATGGGTAAAGGGTCAGTTAGAGGTGAGCCTAACGGCCGGCTGAGGAGCTGCGGCGTCAGTGCACACACGGGGGAGGTAGGTCTATTTTTGCAATCCCAGACCCCTTAAATTGTCCTAACATTAGGACTGACCCTCCCTGAAAGTGGGTAAAGGGTCAGCCAGAGGTGGCCTAACGGGCGGCTGAGGAGATACGGCGTCAGTGCACATACGGGGGAGGTAGGTCTATTTTTGTAATCCCAGACCTAATAGCCTGGGACCTTGGGGCTAAACCTGACCTTTCCTGAAAATGGGTAAAAACAACCAGATCCCGGAGGTTTCCAAAATGAGCGTTGAGGATGTTTAAGGGAGTTTCACTGGTTAAAAATCCCACATAATCCAATCTACTTAGATCTCAATGAAGATTTCCCCCTGTTATAAAAAAATATCTATTATTACGGGCTGGGTTTGGGGATTTGGATTAAAAATCCTGATGACCATTAGTAAGACTTAAATCTGCACTTTCTTGATTCCGATAGTCATGGCACATTCGCATTGAACATGCTGAACATTTTGATAATATTTTTCGTACTATTACAGGGTATAGATGAATTCTTCAAACTCGTAGATGACGCAGCTGAAGAATATGAAAAGTAAGTACCTTACACTCATTAGGTTTATCACTCCAAAGAGGTTTGTCATGAAATAAAATCATTGCTTTTAATCAGGTGTTTATATTTAGCTATGTCAACAATACCCTACACTTGGATTGATTTTTTATTTTTCTTATACTTACATATTGAATGATGAGAATGTTCTGCAAAGGCCTGGAATACCCTCCCAGGCAGTGTCTTTCCTGCCACTTACAATCCGGGCGCCTTCAAATGAAGAGTGAATAGGCATCTTCTTGGCAAGCGCGTTTCACGTTAGACTGTTTCATCACTTCCCATCAGATGTGATCACAGTCAAGCGCTAGCCTATATGGTTAAAAAAAAAGTCTCATTTGCCCTGTAACGTCATTGGGTATACAGAGACTGAAACACAGTAAAACTGACACCGCTGACTGACTGACAGTTCAAAATATGGTGACTAAAGAGTATACAATCAATGTGGTGGTGATAAAACTAACATTACAATTGCTTTACTTCCAGAGATTATAAGGCGGATTGGTTAAAAATGCGAGCGGAAAAACTAGAAGAGCAGAAAAGGAAAGAGGAAGAATTGAAAAAAGTTGACAAGAGTAAGTACGGACTAAACCTGTAGGCACACGATTCTGTGTAGCCATTTTCTTGTCAGCAGCTAACTGTAGAATTTTGACAGATGGTGCTACTGTTTGCTTGTATGAAAAAGCTTTACGTAAATCGTTCGGATACCCATATCCTGAGTTTTCTTATCATTGTTTGTACCACACATTTTCTCTAGTGGCATAAAACTATAAAGTTATATTTTATGGAGTATATTAACTATCTGGTGGTACCTTCGCTTTGGAAGATTATTCAAGCTTTAACAGGTAACACTTATACATTTCATCGCTTTTTCTACACCCTACAAGTTAGCACCTACTTGACTGCGATCTCATCTGATGGTAATTGATGATGCAGCCAAAGCGGTTTCTACACAGCATCGCGCCCTTGGCTTAGGTCAACAACCCGGGACTCGTAAATGAAGAAATGACAAACTTTCCGCACTTATATCGAAATGTACTATTACAGGGTGATTCGTTATCAAGTAGGTACACTTTTATATCCTTCAATATTTTTCAACTTTTCGCTAATCGTTGTATGTTTAATGAATGGTTTTCACAGGCGACCCAGACACGGTGATAGACAAAAAGAAGCTGATAGAGGAGGTGGCGGGCGGGCGGGAGCTCTGCGACATGTACCTGAAGCACCCCGCCAACGAGAGCTCCAGCGACGACGAGGGCGAAGAGACGCAGCACGACATAGGTACCTATACCTTACTAGGCCAGTCTCACTTATCACGTGACCGTCCCGGCTACAAGTAGGGGTCCGGATGCCAATATTTCAGATGGTTGCCGCTCGCAGGCCTACTTGCACGCGCTAGTTCATGTACGGTCTATTTTACGCGCCGTCTGACTACGGCAGCCCTAGTACGTCGTAAGAGATAAAGTTAGGTGATAGAAAGAGACCACAACATTGCGTTTTTTACGTGTCGATTTCGAGGGCGGGCCAGGCGCTATTGCGAACTGAATTGCACTTTTTGTGTCAGCGCTAGAGTCGCTATTTCTTTAAATCATCGTGCGGAGTAAGCCTTCTGTACTTGTACTATTTAGTGTGCCTTGACCTTACTAATGATTTAAGGCTTTCCTCGTGGTTTAAAGACATAATTAATGATTTTTAACGAGTACATACCACGAGTATTGTCTGAATGAATAAATTTTCTTTTTGAGACATGAGAGAGAGAGATATAGCAATAGCGAGGGACAAGAGAAAAATAAAGGTAGTGGTTTCTTTCTGGGCCCTCGCTATTGCTATATCTGTTTCATGTGTCAAAAGGAAAATAAACGAATGAAAAGAGTATAGGATATTAATAATGACTACACTGAAAAAAATTATACAATATACAAAGTTACAGGCATTTTAATTTTGGAGTAGGAGGGTCTTCTATCCCTTTCTCGCATAACGAACATTTGTATGAAGCCGCACGAAGCTATGCTATACTATGGTGAGACTATGGTATTAGTAAGGTCTGTCACAATTCAATGTCGCTACTCAGAATACAGAAAAAACGCTATCTGTCTAATCAGAAATATTTAAATGCTTATATTTTTTTTGTTATATTTGTTCGATTTAATTAGTTTTTCCAATGAACGTCATTATTTTTACCCTTGTTTATCCCTACTTCCCTACTAATATTATAAATGCGAAAGTAACTGTCTGTCTGTCTGTCACGCTTCCACGCCTAAACCACTGTAACAATCTTGATGAAATTTAGTACACAGATAGACTAGAGCTTGGGAATGGACATAAGCTACTTTTTATCCCGAAAAATACCACAGTTTTCCGTAGGATTTAGAAAAATCCAATCTCGCTATAGCAAAAGATATTAGTGTAGCAAACTTTTAAAGGGAGCGGAATCGAGAACACTATTAATCCCGGGAAAATTCATTTTTCTTGTTTTAAATGATTGGTATAAAAAATTGTTTTTTTTTTCCTTCCAGACGATAAACCAGAAGATGTCGCCGCATTTCAGGAGTTCATCAGAAAACATGTGAAACCAAACAACACTGAACACAAAACTTAAATCCTTGAAATAAATTGTCTTTTGTTATTTTTGTGATTTTATTTTGCTCATTTTGATATGGCCGAATGGCGTGGCGGTAGCGATTCTGTTGTCTGCGTCTGAGGTCGTGGGTTTGACTCCCACAACTGGAAAATGTTTGTGATGAGCATGAAATTTTTTCAAGTGTCTGGGTGTTATTCAATATATTGTGTATGTATATTTATCAGTTATCTAGTACCCATTACACAAGCTATCTCTTACTTTGGGGCTAGATAGCGATGTGTGTAATGTCCTGATACATTTATTTTTATTATAAGCACAGCATTAAAGGTATTTCAATAAAGCCATCATAACGGTGCAATAAAAATTTATTTCAATATCAGATTTTGCTATACAAGCTGAAAATTTAACAAAATAATAAAATAAAATCGTTTAATATCACTCAGAGCTGAAAACAAAGAATGCACAATTGAAAACGAAGCTATTTTCGCAGCTCTAGATTACTAAATTACATAAAACATTTGTACTGCACTACAAAATATTTTCCTTTACACCTGTGTTTACACCATATTGGTTTTAAAATTATCCTCTATCCCATACAATATTTTAAGTAACTAAATATTATGTAAGTAGTGGAGCATATTTTTTATTTTTCTATCAATTATAAAAACAAAACTAAGTCATTAATTTTGACAAATTATAAGTACAAAATAATTTAAAACTATACCAACTTAATAATTAAGTAGCTTAGTTTTTTTTTAATTTAAATAAAAGTTTCACTGATATTTACATTTTAAATTAGTTAATATGTTTTGCTCATACTTGGCCATGTAATTTAATACTAAATTAATTAATATTTAATTAAGCTATTTCAGATTTGTTCTCACTACATATAACACTGTGGTTGTTGGCCGTGTGTCCGTTTTGTATCGTTGCGGCGTGTCCGTTGAGGGTGGTCGCGCCGCCGCGGCCCGCGCGTTCCAGTGCGGGGTCGCTAAGCTTCCACGCGGGGTGGTACGACACGGCGCCACATGCGTTCTGGTACGCTAGCGCGGGGTTCGGCCGCGTGTTGTGTATGCTGCCTATTGACGTGTACCTGAAATTAAAGCAGTGTATCATTTAATTTGTAGTGGTTCTCCGGCAGATGGTGTCACCAGTCGTTTGGCGTTAACGACAATAGACAAAAATGTATGGACAAACCACGTGACGAATGAAACAAATGAAAGCAGAATCTACTTTATGCTTAGAGTTGTTCACTGTCGGCTGCCAATTGTCATGCGAAGTACACTAAAAGTTATCGACAAGGACTGCAAGACCGCCAGGGAGCGTTCAAATTGTCGTAGTCGATTTTCAAAAAAAGAGTGTTTTCCTTTATACGGTCACGTGGTTTTTCTAAAGTCATTTGGTTTGTCCATACATTTTTCATCTACTGTCGTCAACGCTAAACGACTTTTACTTTGTATAGCCCCGCAGGACAGTGACACGAAATACAAGTTTCGAAGCAAGATGCTCGAACCACTAGCGGTCCTCAGGGATAAGGGTGCCAGAGATATGCTATGCAGCTATGTTGCAAAGATGTGAAATCTACGATACGAAAATATGTGACCGTTTCCACCAGTAAAGCTATGTAGCTGTGCCAGGAAGATGCGCTGCCGCAAAGTAGCTGCGCGAGAAAGATGCGCGGCTCGAACTGTGCGATGTATCGATAGCAGGGACTCACAGGGACAGATGTTCTCTCTCTGCACATAGCTGCACCACTCGCGAAGGCATATAGCAGGCATACGTAGCACGCATCTTTCCATATAAAAAACATATCTTAGTTGAATCCGTTTCCACCAGTGCAAAGCTATGTGCACCAATAAATATGATTAGTGGACACCAAACGCATCCATAGCAACGTAACATAGCACATCTCTGATGGAAACGCAGCCTTAAACCCTATTCCCTACAAAACCGCCAAAAACTAATTTTTCCCCGCGACAGCTATGGTTTCAGTCACCTCGTCACGACTCTCCTTTTTATAATACTTTTGTATATTTGTATACATCCTTAATCTCTTTTCAGATTTCGAGTAGGTAATCGTGACATTGCTATATGTTTTAATTCGGTTTTATAATAATAATAATATTTTTTTTTTTTTTTTTTTTTATAATGAAATATTTAAAAATGTAAAAAAATATGAATGCATAATAAATGTAAAGAATAATAATAATAATAAATACACTTTATTTGCACCACACAAGAAATTGTACAAAACAGAAATACATAATAAACTAATTTAAGGCACAAAAGGCGGCCTTATCGCTTAGCAGCGATCTCTGCCAGGCAACCTTGAGAAAAGGAAAACAAAGGAACTAGATTTTGCAGGTGGTGTAGATTTATAAACTATATACATACAAATAGCTACAAACTAATACATAAACTAGGTTAAACAAATAAACAAAGATATTCAATACATAATCATCAAACTATAAACTAATATATACAATATAATAATATAATGTCCACTAATAAGGACAAGATAATATGAATAAATAACAGTCATCATTTGCATCAACTATGTACTCAAATAGTGATCTTTGACCGCATTCTTGAAAATGTACAAAGATTTAGACTGTCGTATCTCGAGGGGGAGTGCATTCCATAAAAGAGTTGCCTGTACGGTGAAGGATTTTTGGAACATCTTTGTTTTATGGAATGGCATTTTAAGTGTCAAGGTACGACAGGTTCTGAGGTCTGAATGTTCCCCAAGAAATTTGAATTTCTCCTTGAGGTAAGGAGGGGTTCTAGGATCATATAATACACAGTACAGTAGAGAAAGAACATGCAGATCCCGGCGACGGCGGATAGGGAGCCAGTTGAGCTTTTGTCGAAATTCAGAGATATGGTCATACTTGCGTAGGCCAAATATAAACCGAATTGCAAGATTTTGGAGACGCTCAAGTTTATTAAGCTGGTCTTCATTCATATTGAGAAAGCTTGCGTCCGCGTAGTCAAGTATAGAGAGGAGGAGAGATTGTGCTAACATAACCTTGGTAGGAATTGGAAGAAAAGACTGTGTATAATGAGTATATAATCTGATTTCACTTTGACAATCTTTTAAGTGGATAATACTCGTAATCTTATCTTATTCCAGATAAATATGTGTGTTTGATTGATTGGATAGTGATAATTTACATATGGTTTTAGTATTTTTCAATTATCAGTTACTACCTGACCTAGAGGTGTGGTGCTTTGCTTGGGTGATAACGTGAACTCCTAGAGGCTTTGCGAACCTCATTTAAGGGGATTTATTGAATTTATTTTTGTCTTTCTCACTCTCACGGAGATTTGGTAGGTGCGACATGCAGCGTCGCGGAAGAATATAACAGAAAAACGACCTTTTACCTAATTACTCAAAAACTAAGCTGGTTATCAAAAATCTGTTTCTTAGCGTTTTTTGTTATTATTATTACTGACACTTTAAAACAAAAATTACTATTACATCCAATGTAGTGTCCGATAAAAACTAGAAAAACTGAGATTTTGGAGCAACTTTTGGGAGAACTTTCTATTGAGAAAATTTTATCCAATCGTGTTTCTGCTTCTAAGCGATTTTAGATTAAAGACCCAAAATACATGACGTGTAAATTTGAAAGTAATTATTGTCTTAATAGTTTTTGCATAGAACTTCATTCAAAATCGCTTAAATACGGCTTCTACACCGTTAAAACTTTGTGGTGAACTCTGAGACATACAGGTTTCCTCACGATATTTAATTGACCCCTGAGCGAATGACATGTAGTATACTTAACGCACGTAACTTCGCACAGTCTGTAGTAAGACGTGGGACTCAAACCCCCTATCCTCTTGATGAGTGGCAGAGGACTTACCCCCTGTCATAGAGGCTGCAGTAAGGCACTTGTCGCTGCAGGATGTAGCTCCAGATCTGATGGTAGCTCCAGTTGAGAAGAGGCGAGACTCGGAGTATCTGAGGCCAGTTTGGATCTGTTTTCTGTAATGGAAACGAATGTATTTTAAGTAGCAAGCCAAATTTGTTATGCAAAAGCTAAACTGATTTAGTTACATGTCTAAAAATTTTTCCATGGGACGCATTTTGAAAACGATAGCACTATTTTTAGAAGCGTCAATTAGTTTAGTTTAGAGATTTTGCACATCAGAATTGGCACCAATGCCGTGTATTTATTTACATCCGGCTCGAAGGACCAAATCAACATATCAATTAATTTTTTTCGTCTAGTATCTGTAATAAATCTTTCGACTTTGATCAGTTGTGATGCGTTTATATCAAATAATAAAAGATAACATTTTATAAGCATTCATGCTGTTACTAAGTTTATTAAATACTGCTTGTGATTTGTTGTTTTGATGTTAATTAAAAAGTAACAAACAAAATGTGGATGTAAAATTATTTGTCATAGAAAAACTGTTATATAGTTTAACTATTCCACGTTTATCGTCCCATTGCCACTCAAATTTTGCCACATGTGGAACTATGTTCATGACTGTTATCATAAAACTTCCAACATCATGACCATCCTGACATTCATAAATCATTTATTATCAGTAATCACTTAAGGGGATTTATTGAATTTATTTTTGTCTTTCTCACTCTCACGGAGATTTGGTAGGTGCGACATGCAGCGTCGCGGAAGAATATAGCAGAAAAACGACGTTTTACCTAATTACTCAAAAACTAAGCCAGTTATCAAAAATCTGTTCTAAGCGTTTTAGGATATAATTATTACCGATACATTAAAACAAAAATTACAATTACATCCATTGTAGTTTCCGATAAAATATAGAAAAACTGAGATTTTGGAGCAACTTTTGGGAGAACTTTCTATCGAGAAAATTTTATCCAATCGTGTTTCTGCTTCTAAGCGATTTTAGATTAAAGACCCAAAATACATGACGTGCAAATTTTAAAGTAATTGTCTTTATAGTTTTTGCATAAAACTTCATTCAAAATCACCTAAATACGGCTTGTAGGCCGTTAACGGCATAATAGAGTTATTTGAGCAACTTTTAGTGACCTGCAGGTTGAAAAATATAACGAAATTAGTTTCAAATTTAAATGTCACGTGTTTTGAGTCTTTAGTCTAAATTTGCTCTGAAGCCGAAAGACAATTGGATAAAATTTTCTCAATAGAAAGTTCCCTCAAAAGTTGTTCCAAAATCTCCCTTTTTATAATTTTTATCCGATACTACAATGGATGTATTTGTAGTTTATGTTTTAATGTGTCGGTAATAATATCCAAAAACGCTCAAAACGGATTTTCGATAACTGGCTTAGTTTTTAAGTTATCAGGTAAAACGTCGTTTCTCTATCTTATATTCTTCTGCAACGCTGCATGTCGACGCACTCGTAAGAGTGAAAGGACAAAATTAAAATCAGTGTAGCACCTTAACATCCAGTCATCTATTTGATTATATCGCTAAGTTTGCTATGTGCAAAAGAGCTGTGTATTAAAAAAAAGTCTACACTTTACTACACATAATTATATACATGGATGTTGGTTACGGAAACGAGTGCAGTGGTTTTTACCCATCTAAAAATGTTTAACGCGCCTATAGAAGGTTTTGACTTCAAGAATGTTGTAAGTTGTAAACATACCTGCATAAACTTTAAGCCTTCACTGTAAGGATCCGACCGTCTCGTGCCCATGAAGCATGCTTTCAGTCTATTATCCTTTTCCAATATCCTCTGTAAAGTGGTCTTCATCTCTCCCTCCATCACCATCAACTTCACCCCATAATGTTCTTCCACTTGGTTCACAAAACTCTCGATCTCATGAAAAGGCCCTTTGGTCCGCATATAAACTATTTTTAAATCTTTCCTAATGTCATTTTGATTGTGTATATCTTCTAGCACATCTATAAGGAGGTCCAAAAGAACTGTGCAATCCTTTCCGCCATTGAAAGATAGGAACACCTCTTCTAGTCGGAATTTTTGGAAGCATTCTCGGATGATCTAGAAAATATTTAAAAAAATATGAAAGATTATTTCAGTAAACAGTATAAAAGTACCTTTAATAGAAGTATCATTATTTCTAATAGGAGTAACTCTGAAAAAGAATAACAAGTACCATAAATCTCATTAGATTGCCTAGATTGCTTAGATTCTCAAGCCTAATTTATTTTGTAAATTATTTTATTTAAATACCTGCCGAGACTCGTTCACAACTGTGTCAATATCTTCAAAATTCATGTCTTGTACCATGGTAACACATCACTACACTGAAATACAAAAACGATTATCTGATATAGCAATGAATAAGTAACATCCGAGTAGTTATTTATTTAAACAAATGTGTTAATAAAAAAAGATATTTTAAATTTCAATTAACTGATATACAAGTAACTGATAACACCTATAGTAAATTTTGCAAATACAATTTGCATTTGTATGGAGTGTTTTAATTACCTTGAATATATTTTAAAACAATTTTCAAGGCCAAGTTATATTTTCATAAGAGAATGTAACTATCTCAGAATAAGAATGATTTAGACTTTGGACATAGCTCAACCTACTAGCTGGTCACATGAGGATAAGCAGGCTTCATACACCTTTGAGAATATTAAAGAAAACTCTCATGCATGTAGGTTTCCTCACAAGGTTTGTGTAACTATTGAAGCAATACTGAATTGCGTCAAGCTCCAACCAGAAAAAAGCGGGAACCCTGAATAATCTCAGGCTAGGTTTACAATTACGCTATCACTTCCTGTTTGAAAACTACACTTTAAACATTAGTTGAAGATGAAATAAAAATTATTGCTACAAGAATTTTCTTTATTTAGTTATAAATATTTGTAACCTCATATCACACTTAACTTAACAATAAAACTTAAAGTAAACAAATAATACAAAAGAATCAGTTGATTTGAAAAAGACTATTTATTTGGAGCACTAGCACAAAGTTTTTTAATTGGTGGTTCAGTTAGTTCCTTATCACAACTTTGAAACAGTATTTCTTTTGTTAATTTAAAGGTTACTCTCATCATTTCTTTCTTGGGCGACACATTTCTCACATCAAATACATCAGTTATCAAAGCTGATATATCTTCCCCAATGTTCTCACAAACCATCTCTCGAGCTGTTGAAAAAGGATCATCTCCTGTAGCAAAACAATAAACGTACACAACTATTTCACAATCTAATTTATCTTGCAGCTCTAAATCTTCAATTAATCCTTTGAAGTACTTCAAGAATTCAACTGCCATAGCAGGTAAATTCATAGTTATATGAATCTTGGACCCTTTGTCAATCTTTTCAATACCCTTACAATGATTAACTATGAATTCTCTAATAGTGTTGCATATAAATTCTCTTCCATCCAAATTATATGAAGTAAACAGCTTTGGATTGACTTTATTTTGCTTCACATTGTGGTTCAACCATTTAAATGATTCAGGGTTCAAGTCGTTAGCGAAAACTTTACATTTCTTCTTTGCTGCGGGCACAGCAAATGGTCCCACTCCACAGAACACGTCAAAAAGAATATCCCCTGGTTTGATTAACTCCAAAATTCTTTCGTGCTCTTTACATAATCTTGGATTCCAGTAAACTTTAGAGAAGTCAAATTGAAAATTACATCTGTTCTCTTTAACATTCACTAAGAAGTCTTCCTCACCTGCAATAACTTCCATGCTGAAATTTCTGTATGTATTATCAATAATATTACTCTTATTCACAACTGTGCGACATGTGTTTATTTTGTCAACCAAAACTTGGCCGATCAGCGAGCGATATTCCAACAAGTGGTCTCGCAAATTCAAATGTATTATGTGACCAATTTGAGAAAATCCACTCACAACTTCTTCATTTTCTGGTAGAACAGCCTTGAAAATTTCGTCGTATTTGAAGTTTTCGTAAGTTAACTGTATATCTTTTAATTCGTAATTATCTTCGTGAATATCATGCTGCTTGAGTAAGGTGCGATCGACTTCCGAGATATCAAGCCACTTTGTAACTTTCTCCGGGTCAAAATAAATGCACTTAGTATATTTTTCACCTTCCTTACTTTGTAAACTTTGCACTGGCTTAAAGCTGGGCACTTTAAGAAAATAACTCTTGCAAATCTTAGTAATTTTTGATAGTTTTTCATCAGACACTTTTAGTACGGGAACAGAAATGTTACGCGCGAATTTCTCACGGTCTAGGGTTTTCATACCGCGAACTCCAACTGGTATCAATAAATCGTTCGTCATAGAAGACATTTTAACCTCTATTAACAGTAATATTCTACGGATTTGGGTCAAAGTCATTACAAATTGGAAACTACAAATTCAAGTTCATATAGGTACTAACCTCTTTCAATAATCAGTTTTAGCATGATTGGCAAGCGCGAATTGAATCCAGATCAATGTGAACTTGTTTTTCTCTTCTCCGTTTGTTTGGCAAAAATAACTATTGTTTATTTTTCAACTTAAAATTTGCATTTGCAAATTGCAAAACGTTGCGTGAGGCCGTGAGACTTTTGTCTTTTGCAAGACTTTTGTTTTCAAATGACGTGTTACTGACATCTAATTGAACGACACCACAGAGTACTTTTTTGACACTGAGGAATGACATCGACATTGAGAGTTGACATAAAGATACAGATACACTATAGTAGCACGTAAAAATAGTTCCGAGCATTTGCTACTAAGAGTACTAACTCATAACTAAACATATTGTCTGCCCGCGAAATACAAATTTGATTTGCTTTTTGCTATATGTAAACGTAAATTAAATTATTAAATTATACCTACATGTTAATTAATTTTATGAAAAGTGTCCCAAATTATCATTTTCGTATGAAACCTTCATCAATGGTATGTAATAAGTTCATAACACCTGAGTCGTCGTTATAGTCTAAGTCAATGGTCGTCCACTGCTGGACCTCCCGAAAAGACCGTTAAATGTGGTAGGTATCCGGAGATTTTATTATGCCGCCTGAGCCCTGAAGCCAGCGTCTTCCCGCGACTCATCGCTCGCTGTGTGACTCTGACCCTTCTGAGGCCCATGCCCCATAGTCACTGATCATACCTACATACCTACTTTTCGACCTACTTTAAAAAAGGAGTAGGTTCTCAATTCGATTGAGTAAATCGATTTAGATGATTCTTTTTTTTTAAGAAAGCTGACGCTTCCCGTGTGGTTCCATTTCAATTTATAGTTCAGTTCTGATAATGGTATCCATGAGAAAGGATGTAGGTATTCAACAATAGTTTGATGAGAGTTAAAGTCGGTTTTTCTGTTAATTAATTAATGTATATTATTTATTTAAGAGTATTTAATCAAAAAATAACCCTCCTTAATCCTCATTGTCACAAATAAATAAAGTGTTAAACATTTTAAACAATGAAAGTTCGCTTGTCAAGTGCAGAGTTACAATGTTGTGCGCTCGATGTGCCACTTTTAGTTGTTAGCGCTTCGTGGACACGAATTTAAATTGAAAAACTTTTCCCGCGGTCTTATTGGCTCTCAAACGGATGGACCGATTTCGATGCGGTTTTTCTGTTTATTTGAAAGTTAGTTTCCTTGCGGTGGTTCTTAGCTATGTTTGGTAAATATCAGTCCAGCAGTGTAAGATTAGGTACCTAGCAAACCTAAGAACATTGTGTTCACAGATTGTAGTGAAATCTTCAGCACGCGACGTCGGCCTCCTGCAATGATTCCAGTCCTCACGGTCCTGCGCCACTTGTATTAATGTCCTCAGCCCATCTGGTTGGAGGTCTGCCAACATACTGAGCCTTCCCGTGCGTGGTCGCCATTCCACCGCCTTCTACGACCTATATGCCCCGCCCATTGCCACTTCAGCTTCGCGATACGTTAAGTTACGTCGGTAACTTTGGTACATCTACATAGATCTATCTCATCTCATCAAGACCTAAGGTACATAGTGCCATAAGTAGCGGACAGAGGGAGAACAAAGTGATTCTACAAATGGTCCATTATTCTCATTTTACGAGTAGAAATGGACCCCGAAAAATGAGGAAACGCTATGGAAAAAGTCGAATTCCTTAATATTTATTTATGCTGCATCTGCCAAATTCACGCGACAATTTGGCGAGAATTCGCGTTAATTTATTTCCCATGGAAAATCGCAGTTTGTGTCGCGAATCGTTCAGAAACGTTGTTTATTTTTAAACCAATCTGTAACGAACGTTTATAGTCGGCGAGCGAATTATGAAAATTGTGCGGTGTTTCATAACATTCGCGTGCAATCATGCACGGTCATTTGCGGAGACTGTAAATGGTTACGGTACGGAAACTATAAAAAACATTGGAGAGGTTAAAATTGCATCACAATAATAACAATATTAATTAATGTAAGTATTTGTAGCTATTTAATAGCATAGTTATCATTAATTGAGGCTGTCGCAGATTTAATAATTCCAACATTTACTGGTATCTAGTAGTCTTGGTATGTGACTGTGTGTCTACGGTCATTTAAATTTTTTTATCCTGGCAACACCGATGTTAAATACAAGTTTGAAATCTGAGTTTGAAATGCAAACCGCCATCTTGTTATCTCGTGCCTCTCTAGTTTTGTGGTCTGTGGCCATTACGAAAAGAGTCGCGGTGGCGAACGGTATTTTCTGAGCGCACTAATGGTCAAGTAGTTAATGGCGGTGCGTAGGTATTAGTCAGGTGGCCGCTATGAATGTGAGCTCTGTAGTTCATTAGCGCCCAAGGATCACGTAAGCTGCTTTACTTGATCCTTGATTTGACCTGGTGTGATGAAGCGATGCCGCGATAGGTAGATAACCTCAACCTTCCAATAAACTCTTAGTAGGGTCGAGCCGGGAGTATGCTGTGGGCGCTGAGTAACTAAGGTGGATATGGATAAAACTATAAGGGGTTGTTGAGGAGGTCCTTGCGGAACCAGTGGGTCCGGCTCAGTGCCCAGTAGTATGGTATTTTATGGGCTTTACTGTTGTAAGTGAAACATTGGTCTTCGCTTAGCCTGGCCATAAGCTAGTACGTCTAGACAAGCAGGACAGACGTAATTGAGTGAGACAGAGGCTATCGTAGTGTCGCTATAGCTACCTCCGTAATAAAACGTAATTTATTTCGCGCGTACCTCATAGATACATCCCTACCCTCAGTTTAGAGTTTAACTTCGCGATGAAGGCGGGATCTCCCTAAAGCTGAGCGCGAGCTCACAGTGTCCGGTAGGTCGTCAAAAATACATTAATATCTTTACGCAAAACCAATTTAATTTCAGGGTCGTGCGAAGTTGGAGTTCGTGACAGAAGCAGATATTTTGTGCTGATAACTTTGTTTTCGTCGTGAATCCAATACAAACAAGTTTTAAGGAATATACGAGTGTGAAATATAATTTAAGCACTTGATTTTCTTGACACAAAGTGTAGTTTATAAAATGTAATTGCGGTTCGTGAAAATGACTGAGAATAGTGGTGTCGAACAAGTCCTAACATGTTCCGTCCCGTGTAGTGAAAATAGGTTTTCCCCGCTCACGGTTGAAGATATCGGTGCGGAACAAGTCATAACATGTAGTGGTGAACCGTTTGTTGCTGATAATATGTATGAAAAGATGGAGTCCGAGGAAGATATAGGAATAAATTTAAGATTAAGTACGGCCCAAAAACGAATAAGGCCTCAAAGCGAATTAGTAGAGGGTGATTCAGAGGAAGGATTTATACCAGTTCAACATCGTGCAAAGCGTGTAGCTAAGGATTTTACAGATCTTAAGAAAGTACAAGGGTCAAAAACTTTGAGGGAAAATTATGAAGTGTGCATTACGTCAATAAAAGAGTTGCCAAAGCAAATGGCGATGGCAAAATTGTTAAAAGAAGAAAACATTAAAAACATAATAAGTATTAAGTACAAATCTGCTTTTAGAGTATTTGTACATTTCAGGTCTCAGGAGGATGCTGAAGCACTATTAAAATGTAAAAAATTCCAAGAATTGGATTACCGCTGTTATAAAACTAACGAAATTACTGTATCCTATGGTATTATGAGAGGTGTGGACTTAAATATGACTGAAGAAGAGATCCTTAAAGATTTAGAGTGTGATATAAAGATACGGTCAGTAAAAAGATTAAAGCGTTTGAGGTCTGACGGAAAGTGGGTAGACTGTGAATCGCTAAGAGTCTGCTTTGAAAGTCCGAATCTTCCGGAGTGTGTATATGCATATGATTGTCGGTTTAAAATTGATCCTTTTGTTTTCCAAGTGTCACAATGTGTACACGGGTGTTGGAAGTTTGGTCATACAAAAAATTTTTGCCCAAATAGGAAGTGTTTATGCCCGAAATGTGGAAGCACAGAGCATGAAAACTGCAACTTAACCTATGTTAAGTGTCTGAACTGCAAAGGGGCACACTTCGTGCTGAACAAGGAATGTCCATTTTATCAAAGGGAGAAAGAAATCCGCACAATAATGAGTCGAGAGAATATTACTTATAAGAATGCCTTACAAATGTATTTATTAGAAAGACGTCAAAAAGAAAATAAAGAAGTTGAAGAAGAGTTTACATCGGTTCCCTCATATTCGGGGGAAGTAGAATCTTATAGTAGTATTTTAAGAAAAGGCAAATCAGTGATATGTAAAGAGAAAGAAAAAGAGGACGACATTCTTACACCAGCCGAGAATGAAATGGAGCAACAAGAGTGGAATGGTAAGAAAATGAAGACACAACATAAAAAGACCAAACGTGGCGAAGACACATCACGCAAGCAGGAGGAAATGGTGTTGGACAGTGTAAATACACAAAAACACGATAGTGAAAAGGACAAAGAGGGTAACGATGAGAAAAACTTTAATTTAAAAAGACTGTTTTCTAGAATAAAGGCTGTTATACTTTCAAGGTCTTCTCTTGAAGAGAAAATTTTCAGTACAGTTAAAATACTTTGCGATGAATGTAAAATGTTTGTAATGAATTTATTTTCAGATGGGAAGGTTGTGAATACTATCATAGGGTCTTTATGTAATAAGTATGGATAACAATTCAATACAAAAAATAGTTTTAAATATATTACAGTGGAACTCACAAAGTCTAAAGCCTAAACTGGTAAGTTTTGGAGAGCTTTTAATACAGCTAAAAATTCATATTGCATTAGTGAACGAGACATGGCTCGATTCTGAGGATAGTGTGATATTGCGTAATTATAATACCTATAGGCGTGATAGGACAGATGGTCATGGAGGCGTAGCGATTATAGTGCATCGATCAGTTAAGTGTTCAGTACATACACTACATTGCATTAACACGAATATAGAAGCAATACATTTAAGATTGTACAATTGTAAATATTTAGAAAACGTAGTTTGTGTTTACTGCCCGTCTTCAGTTCGTACTACTTTGACAAATTGGGAGGAATTTTTTGCTTTGTTTCCGGAGAAAACATTAATAGGAGGGGACTTCAATGGGCATCATAGTAATTGGTCATACAAGACAGATGTTAGAGGTACTCAAATAGCGGATGCGGCATTGGATAATGATTATGTTCCTTTAAATGATGGTTCAGTTACGCGTATCAAGTTGGTTAACGGCTATTTACAAAAGTCTTCTCCAGACATTACGTTTGTATCCTCGGATATTGCTTGTAAGTTTGAATGGTCAGTGGTTAATGAAAATCTGGGGAGTGATCATCTTATGATTAAAATAAATTCAAGTTTGGGTTACTATCAGAACAATATTATTAAGAAACGAAATTTTAAAAGAATTAACTGGCCTGCGTATGTTGGTAATCTTCGTGATCACTTTTTAGAAGTTCAAGTAGCGTCTTTTAACAGAAGTGTTCAGGCTATGTATGACTTTTTCGAGGAACAGATAAATAAAGCTGTTGATATTAGTGTTCCTTATGTTAAATTTTGCACAAATCCTGAGGTTAAATTTAAACCGAGAGAATACTGGAATGAAGCTCTATCATTAGCAGTAGCGAAAAGAAGATTGGCACTCAGTACTTTTCGACGCAACCCGACTCCGGATAGTTTGGATAAATTGGAAAAAGCAACAGATGATGCCCGTAAGTCTATTCGCAGAGCAAAGAATAATAGTCGACAGAAGTTTTATAATTCTATTGATGAGAGTGTAACTTCACCGGAGATGTGGCGACGTATGAGATGGATTAAAGGTATTCGCCGAAATAAATCTGTGATACCCCTGGAGAAACAAACAGAATTTCTTCACACTATGACCCCAGATTCTGTATCTAAGCGTTGTCCTAACATAACATCTACAAATTGTTTATTGGAGTCTGATTTTACTTTGGTGGAATTGGAAAATTGTTTAAAAAAGAAAGACACGGCTCCTGGAGTAGATAATATTACGTATTCTATGATTTATAATTTGCCGGGTAAGGCAAAAAATTTCTTATTAGAGATCTTTAATTTAATTTATCAATCGAGTCATGTACCACAACAGTGGCGGCAAATTACTGTGCTACCTATACTTAAAAGTAGTAGTTCTACATCATCGGCGGAAATGAAACTGAGGCCGATATCATTGATTTCTTGTGTATGCAAAATATTCCATTTAATGATCCTTAGGAGATTAGAATGGTATATAGAGAAAAATAAAATTCTCTCACATTTTACAGTAGGTTTTAGAAAAGCACAGTCTTGCACAGACGCTTTGGTGAGATTAGTTTCCTACATTCAAGTTGCTTTTTCTGAAAATGTCCCGACTTTAGCGTGTTTCTTGGATATTAAGGGTGCTTATGATAATGTAGAAATAGATCAGGTGATTAGTATAATGGATGAGTTAAAGGTGGGGTCTAGGATTTGCAAGTACTTGTGGGGTTTTCTTAGTGAAAGGAATTTAGGTATAAGATCGGAATCTGGTGACATCATAATTTCGAGGTCTACAAACAGAGGTTTAGCGCAAGGTGACCCTCTTTCCCCCATTCTGTTTAATATCGCCACGCATCAGATATGTAAGTTGGCCCAGGAAAACGGGGTTCTTCTAGCCCAATACGCTGATGATTTTGTTGTATATTTTAGTAATAAGGATTTAGATGTATGTGGATCGCGGGTACAGACGTTGTTGAATTCTATTGTGTCCATTTTAGATGACCTAGGATTAGAAGTTTCAACGAGTAAAACTAATTTATGTTTCTTTAGTAGAGGACAGAGAAAAATTGTACCATCTCTTAAAATTTACGGTGAGAGGATATCTTCTTCAGAATGTGTTAAATATTTAGGCCTGTGGCTCGATAGGAGTCTTTTGTGGGGGAGACATATCAATTATATTAGTGAAAAATGTTCTAAATTTCTGAGTATACTGAAAGTTCTAGCTGGATCGGATTGGGGGATGCATCCGAAGCATATGAGACGCCTGTATATCTCCATAATTAGGAGCCGAATGGATTATGCGAGTTTTTTATTTGACACAAGTTCAGGGTCTAATCGTTCCAAATTAGACAAAATTCAAAATCAAGCTTTAAGAATAATTGGTGGTTTTATTAAAAGTTCTCCAATTCATGTAATGGAGTGTGAGCTAAGTTTGCCTCCTTTATATTTGCGAAGGTTGTATCTTGCCTTTAAATACTGTTTAAGGACACTTTCATGGTCTAATGGTGTGACTTCTGATATTATTTGTAAATTAAGTGATTTATCTGCGAACGGATACTGGTCTTCTAGGAAAAAGCCTCTCCTGGTTGAAACTTATAATAAAACTAAAGAGACGTCAGTGCATTCCAGTGAAATTCTGGAAATGTTTAATTTGGATACCTGGGTCTCTGGGATAGATGTTAAAAATACAGTTGTGTACAATTTAGATTCGGTTCGAAAAGCCAAAGCATGTTATGACACTAATCACCTTAAAGCAGAGGTAGTCAGAGAACTAAATGAAAAATATGCTTTATGGTATAAAATATTCACTGATGGTTCCAAAAACGGGGAGAACCGAGGAGTGGCTTTTTTTAGCAGGGAACATTCAAGTTGTTTTAAGATTAAAGGTGATGTTTGTATTATGACCTTGGAACTCATTGCAATAGCAGAAGCTATAACCTTCGCGGCTGGCGTTAGCTCGACATCCATAGTAATTTTTTGTGACAGCAAGAGTGCACTGCAGCATCTGGCTCGATGTGCCTCTGCTTTCAGAGGCCTACCGATAGCCTTTACGGTGCTTCAAAAAATTTATGCATTTCTTAAGTCAAGGAGACAAATACGGTTGCAATGGGTTCCAAGCCATATTGGGTTAATGGGGAACGAAGAAGCTGATAGGCTTGCCAAAATGGGTACTATGTCAACAAGAGTATTGAATATTAGTCCCTTTTACTCGGAGGTTCTGTCTAAGTTTATTGTTTTAGTAACGTCTTCATGGAAATTGTATTTTGATGAACGATCAAGAGTAAAAGGGATCTGGTATAGAACATTACAGTGTGAACCTCATCGAGTGCCTTGGTTCGAGACTGTGAAAATGAAGAGAAGCCAAATTAAATTAGCGTTTAGGATCCGTTCCGGACACTATCCCTGTGGCAAATTTTTATATCTCATGAAAATAGCTAATTCACCTAATTGTAGCACTTGTAATACATTGGAAGACATTTATCATTTGCTTATGGAATGTGATCGGAACCGTAACGAGAGGGCTGCTCTGATGAGTCGCTTTAACTTAGCTCGTATTGACGTGGGTGTAGCACAGGCTGCTATCAGCAATCCTGCATCCGCGGTCGCGACAGCCTTTTACGACCTGGTTATTGCGGCTTTTCAATAAGTCCTCCATCTTTTGACTGTTTAATTTTAAAGGATTTTATTTTTAACTAACTTTTGTGGGTATTGTATAGTGTTATTTTGTTTCTTTTCTGTTTTGTTTGTTTGTAAGATCGGATAAGATTTAAGTAAGATTTCTTTTGTATAATTATGATTGTGAATAATTCGATGGGGCTGACGTGTCCACAATAGGACAAAAGTCCCTTTTAAATTTATAGAATAAAAAAAAAAAAAAAAAAAAATTTAATTTCAGTTTAAGTCAACGACGACAAGTATAGTAGCAGCTAGGGTTGCCAGATCGCCAAATCTAATGAACGGACAGACCAGCCAGTTTGGCCGGACATTGGGGGAAAAAGGCCGAACACCCCAAATTATTGAGGTTTTTTTGTCAGTTTTGACTTCAAAAACTAAATAGTTATACCCAGATCTATTAGAAAATTATTTTGTGCTTTTCAGTGGGTTTGTTTTTGAAGGCGGTTCCTTTTTTTAAAAAAAGAAATTAAAATATCATGTGTTTTGATTGGGCTTTTTTTTATTTTGTTAATTAAACATTTCACTTCACGAAATGTAGCCGACAAGTTACACGCGAATCGTCGGATACCGTATATTTTGGCCGGACACAATCAAAAAGTCTAACTATATCCGGCTGTATTCTGACGCCTGGCAACACTAGTAGCAGCTGTAGATAAGCAAAGTTCCTTTGAGCCAAGTTCCAAAGGGCAATGATTTGAGAATAAGCACTATTATTTACAATTCAAGCAGACGACCCGTTTAGACGGATCGAGATCTTTATTGCTTTCTGATACTGTCTGTCGTAAAAGTTGCTTATACGGCGTCACTCTCAAGATTTTTATTACGGATTCGGAATAGTATTAGTGTTTTAAGAATAAAGGGTTCTAGTTTATTTTTTACGCACCTATTTACATGGGTATCTTGTGAAATTCGGGTGTCCACCGAAAGCGCGGGACATGGATTTTTCTGGATTTATACTAGCCTAAGTTTGTCCTTATGCCAGAAATCACAAGAACTCTTTGCACTACTTAAACTATGTTAAAACGTTTTTGAAAATTAATAACCTATAGGTCTTTGAAAAAAAATGTCCCCTAGACCGATCCGGCTTCGGCGCGACGGTCCATCTCTGCCGAGGTTTTCCACAAGTTTATGTGCAAACACAGGTGCACTCTCTATTCCTTCTTTCTCATAGTGGGACGACAGCTCCAAAACTACCAAGAAGTGAGCAGACACAGGAACGACGGCTTAAAGTGCTCATTGAAATGAAACACCGCCAATTTTCAAACTTCGGCTTAGTATTAAGAATTTCCTGATTTCTTCTAAATTTTATTGGCCCAACCCGGAAATCGAACCCAGGACTAGATCTGCAGCCGAACATGCTCACCACTATTAATACCTTAGACTAGGCAGTTAAATAAAAAAATATAATTTCCTAAATAGTTGTGGTATGAGGGACTTAACAACTAACAATTACAATTAACTATTTTGCAACAAAACGAACTAAGAACATTAACAATTAGTAAAAAGTCTAGAACTCTTTCGACGATGCGGTGTGGATATAAGGTAAGTGTACACAATGCCGGTATAGTACATTATGCCGTGACATTTTGGTTTTAGTCGAAAAATAAGAAAACTATCAGTAAAATCGTAATTTTATAGAATACTACATAAACTATAGTTTGTGTACAACCAAAAAAACCTAATTTTCTAAGATAAACAATAGTTCTAAAACCCATACCGAGCTCCTGAACGCGTAAGTCGCTATTGTAGTACGGTGCCTATACATGCTGTTGTTGGTGAGCGTAAGGCAACAGTGGAATTTTCATAAGAACGTTATGTGATACTGTCAATTTAAATTTTTCGAAAGTTATGAAATTATTGATTAGCAGTTATCAATAGTATGTTTTATAGTAAATTCAAGGTGTTATAAAGTATATTTTTAAAGAATTTGTCACTTTTCTCACTACCGTAATTATGTTCACAATTCTGAGCCGGTGAACCTAATTGCGTGCGTATCACGCAATAAAGAAAAATCCCTTCGAAATGTTTCCTTCTTTTTTTTCTCTCTTGGGTTAAAGTCATATATATATTTAATGTAAATAAGTTTAGTAATAACTGCACATTACTGTGACCTAATTGCGGTATGTGAGTTTATATATGTTTACGCCTATAATCGAGTCTGAAATGATTACACTTTACGCCATACTTACGCTAGACTAAGTAAGTCAACATAATTCCATGAATATTTTTTTAGTAAATCATATGTTATACATTATATATATTTATATTATATAAAAACTATATTAGCTTGCAGTTTACTTAATTTTTTTATTAAAAATATGAAATAGAAACCATTTCTTTGAGTACCGTAATAAGGTACACGTATTTGCTACTCATGTCCCTTATTCTGGTATACCCGAAATATAGCATTCGGAGAGAAAATGAAACGTTTTTTTACTTATTTTTCACTAAGAAGTAATAAAACTAAGTTAGGGAGGGGGCCCAAGAACCATAAGAAGATATTGCATATCTTCTTAGGGTTCCGTACCCAAAGGGTAATAACGGGACCCTATACGACCTAGCTGTCCGTCCATCCGTCTGTCTGTGCGCCCGTCCGTCTATCCGTCCGTCTGTCGGTCTGTCACCAGGCTGTACCATGATTGTTAGACACTTGAATTTTTCACAGATGATGTATTTCTGTTGCCGCTATTAGAACAAATGCAAAAAAAAAAATTAAAAAAAAAATATTTTCTCTTATCGGTTAGACAGCTGTTTTGCTCGATATTGATAACAACAACTGGTAGACGCTTAAAATATTCACAGAATATTTAATTATATATGTATGCACTTTATAAATAAATATATAATTAAAATAAACTAAATAACCACACTTACCATCAGGTGAGATTGCAGTCAAGTCACATGTAATGCGTTATAAAAATAAAATAAAAATATCACGGAATTATGGACAAAGACTACCGGAATTGTCATGAGGCAAATTTTAGCACGGAATTAGAGACAAACACGAGGTTCCGCAAAATAACGATTATTTATATAGTTTAAATGTTACGGCACAAAATAATATTCCACATTAATCTGATAATACTCGTCTACAAAATAAAACAGTTTTCAGTTCTAGCACATTCGTACTTTTTCTTAAAATCATCCTCAAAGTTGAAAATGGCTTAACATACCGTAATATGGTACATTTACCTTAATTATAATTGGCATGGTTCCGTGTACCTCGTAGATAAACTGCCATAATACGAAAACACCACTTCATAGAGTTAGAAAGGAAAAGAAAGATTCGAGTCAAAGAGTTGTATCACTTTAAATAAATCTTTAAGTATTCATTTACTACTTAAGTTATACAGTTGGAATAATTTCTACTCATATTATGTTGGCCATACCCACAAGACCTGCAAACACATTAAAGACCTGCAAACACATTACAGCACCATACTGTCACTGGCAGTTCAGAAAAGCAGTTACTTTATGCCAGTACAAATGATCAGTAGATATTTTTATTACCCAATTCAAACGCTACGGGGATGGTACTTATAGTTCAAAGCTCATGCTTATTTCACTGACACAATAAAGGGCAACAAATAGTTAGCAAGTCATTCGTTTTGACTTCAAATTGAGTCAAATGGAGAAATTCAGTAAGTCATTTTGGCATGAAGAAAAGATAGATAGAAAATGAGTGTATCAACTCATTTTCATGTTTTATCCGCGAACTACCCTTATCCACTGGCCGTAATTTCGCAGACTCAGTCGAAACACTCAAAGTAATTATACTGGAACGCGGTAAAAACCCAACAGAATCCAAACCGCTGGGATCCTTCTATTAACAACCGGACGCCTGGCTTTTATGTTCACAGGAAATTAAACTACTTTTTTGTTTCTTACTTAACGTTACTTTATAGTACGGTTTTTAAGATTGTTTGATGAAGTTTTCGACGTTAAATGAAAATTTAATTTTCCCGTTTGGAGACCGGAGTTGTTTTGCAATGGCGACCGACCACGTATTTTTAAATTGCTTTTGCTATTTTTTGACTCACATTGCGTTTGAAGCTTTCCTCAATGTTTTTTTTTTTGGTGTAAAGTATTTAAGGGTGAAGGACAACGGAACAGAGCGTCAGGAATGTAGACAGTATAGAGAAAATTAAGAAAACTTAATTAGAATTCTCCTAAATAATATTCATATATAGGTACCCACTATAAAATGCGTGTCTGTGTGTTTTGTTTGTTTCACTACTGATTTGAGGATAGATTATGGTTAACTTATACATACTTTTTGTCTCAAAAAAGCCATGATTACCCAATGATTACCCCATAAATTGGTAAAAACCGAATTACACGCAGGCGGAACTACGGACAATACTAAGCTATAGTCAATCGTTTATTAAATAACCTGGTGGATATCGTACAGAAAGTTTGATAACAAGCGAAGTTTTTCCCCTGGCTTATCTGGATTACGCTAATGACTTCTATAGAATCCAGGTTCGCTCAAAGGAAGGATAAGACGTTTTATTTCAGGAGATTCCTAGATGAGGTGTCGTCTAGTTTTTTATTCAGTTTTAAGTTAGTACTAAAATACAATTAAGTACTAACTTAAAACTATCTGGCGGTTGCTACTTGCTATACAGCATTGTAACGTAACGTAATCGCTCACGGAAGGTGTTTCTTTTGCGGTAGTATACACTATACAGCTGATGCTCAAGTCAATCTGTCTGTCTGTCTGTCTGTCTATTTGTCTGTCTGTCTGATTGTCTCATGGAGGTTGACTCGTGCTCGATTTATTATTTGCAATTGTCACTTATAAAATATAATCATCAAGCTATTTAGGAGAACTGCTGGTACCTAATGTTCTTTAATTTCAATGAAGCAAAATAAGTAAAATCAAATAAACGATGTCTCTTAATGTCACCATATGCTATCTCTTGCGATTTCACCATTTCAGCACATTGGGTCCTCAACATCCGTCGTTTCTAGGAGTTGTCTCGCCCATTGCCACTTCAGCTTCGCGATACGTTGAGTTATGTCGATGACTCTAGTTCGTGTCTACGGATAACCTTATTTCTGATAATGATGATGAAGAAAGAGGCTTTTATTGATTATCTTTCTTAATCGCTTGCTTGGTTTCACTCCCTATGCTAAACATAAATATGGAGAAAAAATCAGTCTTCAACTCTGTCGATGTTTTGAAGAAAACAATATCCCGGCATCCAGTCGTGCAGCTCTACCGGGAAATCATAATATTATTTGTTGAAGGGATACCCGATACATATTGACGAGTGTGAGGCGAACTAACGTCGAGGCTCAGGCACTCAAGGCAGTCCATCATTAGGCGTGTGAGGCCTGCTGAAATATTCATAAGCGTAAAAGGATCACGGCTAAGATCGGTGTGTTCATTACCTTTGGTATGTCGCTCAGTATATGGAATATTTGAGCAGAGTTTTGTAATAGAACGTGTATTTTTACAAGCTTTTATTTAGCTTGTATGTACGAAAATGTTCGGGCCCAAAACTTTCAACTGAGTTTTAAGTTTTTAACGTTTAAAGCAATAGATTGAAATGAAATTTTGCAAACACGTTTTTAGTCTGAATGCATGATTGTTATTCTAAATTCGATATGGTGGATAGTTCAAGAGGACGTACTTAGATGTATTTTGACGTGATAACGTTTAATAAATTGATGAACACCAGCAACGCACATGAAAAATAGTAACGTTCCGCGTAACGTTCCACCTGAGCCTGTGCGTGCAAGCGAGAGCGCGCAACAAGCGATAGAGAGACACGATAAAACAAACGATAGAGAGGCCAATTCTGACGTTATCACGTAAATCTATCGTCCGTAAACCGACTTTACAGACAACCAATTTTTTGTGCACTTCCACGATAAGGGTATCAAATGAATAAACTGTCGTATTATATGTCGTATGTAACAGAGTATTGTTTTTCAAACTATTTATTACGATTAATAATTTCCCAATAAATTAATTTTGAAGCGTTAACATGTAACATGGCTAGCCATGCAGGGCAAGGGCCCTTGTTAGTCATTATTCGTGATCCGAAGTGAAGTACGATAACCACTAGGAACACCTACGTATCAAGCCCTTTTGATGTCCCTCTTAGAATTCCAGAACTCACCGCTATCCTTTTTGAATTCCTTATTTGATTCTTGATTGACCTTCAAAACCATTAGATAAAGTGAGCTCTCAGCCTCTCAGGCATTCGTTTCCTTCGATGTTAACGTTCACCGCTAAACAATTTATGACATTTACTGTCAACAAACGCAATAGAATTCGAAAAGTCAGAGGCCGCGATTTGAACCCCTGATCTATGAAACGCAGGGTTCCAAACCAACAGGTTACCACTGTGCTGCTGGGTATACCAACTATCTGTGAAAAACCCTCATAAAAACAGCGCATTCAAAAAACAAAGTTCCCAGTATGACAAATGTTATAGCGTCCCATCTTCGTTCCGTCCCATGGAATATAAATAAAACATGGGGCTTGTTATCTATTCACTTTAGCGGCGACCGTTTGTGGCCCGCTCCGGCCCCTGAGGCCGCGTTATATACGAATACGGCTACCCACCGCGATATCATATTTTAAAGCTGGGACCGTTTTAATAAGTCCTTTTTGACATGTTTAGTTCACGTACTTATACAAGTAATATGAGTTTATTTCGGACTACGTTATGTCCCTGAGACGTCCGGGTGGTTTCCGGAAATTCGGAAAATCCACGCAGCCTCACTAGATCAGACCCAAGCCATTTCTTCTTCTCTTTCATTTCACTCTCATCAGAGTGGTCGTGGTCATCATCTCCCTAATTGTGACACGCTTGAAAATTCGGCTCCATTCTTCCCTACTTAACAGTTTTCCGGGAGCAAATTTGTAATGTGACATCCACTGCTGCTTTTTTTGGTCCGTCCATCTCAGAATCTCTACTCATCTTCTTTCTTTCTTTTTTCGCTCCAAGATAATAAGCATTCTTCTCCATCACTACGTCTTGAGAACGTCTATCTTCTACTTTTCACTTTCTTGCAGGGTCCACGTCCGGAAGCGTAGAGGAATATGGAAACCATTGCACTAGCACTCTAACTAATCAGGATAGTGGCATTGCTTATTTAAAGGTTCTACCATATTTTAGAAATTAATTTTAAGCCATTATAAAATCTTGAATGACCATTGCTGGGAAACAAATCCGAGTCCAGTATTCCGTGAGATGTAACTTTTCAGGCAGCTGTTTTTCGGTCAACTTGATTTCCGCGTAGCATACTAACATGAAGAATAAAAGGTGTAAGAGGTGTTATCGAAAAAAAAATCTGTCTCCGTATACCTACCAAGTGTTCAGTATTCCCCGTTCATTACGTCTTCCCCCATCATTTAAGTCCCCCGGGATCAGTTAACGGCGCTGTCGGCTGTAATGGTGTTTTTATGATTCTTTCCCATGCACTACACAACCAGTAGACTCCTTAGGCCAGTAGATCACAGATAGAAGAGTCGAGGTGGAAAAGAGGCGATGGCGCATAAGCTGTGTGAGGCCTCCAAGTTTCTTTTGTGCTCAAGTGCGTGCGCTAAACAAGTGAACTCTCTATTCTTTCTCCATATAAGCCGATGGGACTCCGACTTCGACCGAATAGAGATCAAGCATAAGACTGACGGGTTGTCGTGCTCTCTGAGGCACGGGGGTGAGAGACACCGCTAATTTCTAAACTCCGTTTCCAATTTCCAAGAATTTCCTGGCAGGAAAACCTAGTACTTAATTTTGTTGACTCGATTCGGGAATCGAACTCATGACTTCGTGATCTGCAGTCAAACATGCTCACCACTAGAACAAAGAGGCCTAGACTACTAAGTTTATTTATTATCAGGCACGTATTTGCTGCTAAGTGGTAAACACAATATATAAATGTTCAGTTGTTTGAAACCGTTGCTTGGCTAGGACTGGCCGTTTCAGATTATCAAGTTCTAAGAATCAAAGGCTTCAGCTTTATTAGATTAGACCTTGGTTTTTTGACAGAATAAATTCGGTTCAGCAATTGAAATCTTGCAAGTCCTCGATTCAATTAGCGTAAAGCGGCGCAAGTTAGGAGTGATCACAGGGATCATATTGTGTACAAATTCAAGATATGTTTGCGTCGCTGAATTAGTAAGAAGGTACCTAGCATAAAATTAATTAAACTAAGTTGATAAAGACCCAGAAAAAAGTGATTAAACTTACATATTTTTAGCTTCTGCCAGTGGCTCCACTCTCATGAATTTTGGCATTGACCAATCTCACGAGATGGATTTTTCTTGAATAAAGATTAGTCCTGTTAATATCGGATATAATCCGTCTCGTTTCCTATCTTCTAGCCTAATCAAATGTTGTATAGTTGTGTTGTGAAGGAGTAATAAAGATACACAAACTTTGATTGAACAAAATTTATGTGAAATTCATTTGAAACACAATATCTTTGGAAACAAAGTTATAAGTACGAGGTTATCAAGGCAACCAAGGCAAGGTTAAGGTACATAATGTTAACGTGTCGTTTATTTATTTGTCCATGACGTCTATGGTTTATAATATCGTCTATGTTCTTCCGCCATCAACGCTTCTCCATTGTTTCTCGCGAATTGAGTTATTCAACCGTTGTTTATGTTTCTAAAGGTATTTTTATTCAATATCATTATGATGCTTGATACGACTCGGTGACTCAAGATTTGAAATTGGAAATAAGTACAAGTCGTCAAAATTTAATGATTTGATTGAACGCAAAAAAGACGATACAGTTTCTACGCAGCATCTTCTTTTTTTCTTGAATGTTATTGTCTTTGTCTTTGCCGTGGAATGGTAACTACAGCTGAAGCTTATCACCAGACCATCCTTGGGCCAATTTATAAATTGTAAAATTCCACGGTGGGAATCGAACCCGCGCGCTCTCACTCGAATCCGTGTGCGAGTTAACTGCGCCAAGAAGGTCATTAGATACAACACTGACGGCTTAACGCGATCTCCTAGGCATATGTGATGTGGTGTGGGCTGGTATAATAAAATTTTTTTAACGAAAATTCAATAGTATTTCATGGCCAATCTAAGGATCGAACTTAGGGACTTTGTGATCTGTAGTCGAGCATGCTAACTATACTAGGCATACTAAAGGACTTTATTAGCGATACAAGTGGGATACCCTTGGGAGTGATACTGAATTGCTCTGAATTTACTACTATTTAATATACTCATTATAGTTAAAAATAAAATTTATGGTGATAACATAAAGGAATACCCGGTTGAGTTTATTGCGGGGTTCTTCTCAGAGGCAGGGCGCGTTTGTGAGAACCATTTCACGATTTAGTTTAAAGTCGTGAAATAGTTATGTATGCATGTATGTATGTATGTTTAATGTATATACTTTTATTGTGTACCCAAGAAACAATTAACAAAAAATAAAGTAGAAATAAAAAGAAGATACAGGTAACAATGAGGCGGACTTATCGCTAACTAGCGATCTCTTCCAGACAACCTCAGACACCGATTAATTTGGAAGTAGGAAAGTGGGTGGTGGTGCAAGTTATATGTATACAATAAACTTACATGCTATAATAACTACATAAACTAAACCTAGTAAAAAAATAGTTATGTAATGTGGTCCGTCATAAATAAAAAAATAAATAAATAAATATATACGGGACATTTTACACATCGCAATCTAGCCCCAAAGTAAGCGATAGCTTGTGTTATGGGTGCTAGATGACTGATAAATATACATACATACTAATATACATAAATATAATATATTAAAAAACACCCAGACACTGGAAAACATTCATGCTCATCACACCATCAAACATTTACCAGTAGTGGGAATCGAACCCACGACCTCCGGCGCAGACAGCAGGTTCGCTACCACTACGCCATTCAGTCGTCATATCGTCATAAGTGCCTATGTGCTATATCCATAATCACAGTGTTAAAAGATCGTAGTAGGATGTCTTTAAACTGTGTCCATATTATGAAATAGATTTTATTTTCATTGATTTGTTATGCAGACCATACCCAATACGCAAATTATGTCAAGTTGATTATATACGTAAAATTAAATTGCCATACACTGAACAGGCATGAGGAGGCCGGGATTAGTGTTGAATGATGGCGGCGACCCTATTTACTGGGATACAGACGTCAGGCCCTCCCAGACGTCCCGGCAAATCCCTCGGGAGCCGGCAGATGTATTGTGCGGAACTTGTTGCGTGGCCACTGTGGTGAGAGGACTCCCCTTCGCCTTCCCAGGGCCTGGCTATCGGTTCAACAACCTTAAATGATGAATACTCATATCAATGCTGAAGGATTTTTATTAATACCTATGGAAAAAATAAAATATATATTTTTATCTTTTAACACAGCTGGTCTGTGCAATTTGAACAGAAAAATCGGCCAAGTGCGCGTCAGACTCACGCGTGAAGGGTTCCGTACCGGTATCTATAAGTAGAACACTCCTACTCCTGTTAAAAACTACTACTTGGAACTCCTGTTGTATCAATTGCTTTTTAGTAAATTTTATATCTTTGCAGTAAAAATAATAAACTATTTGCAGCGATGGGGATAAGTGGGTGATTCCAATAATATCGTCGTCGTAATGAACGAGGCCTCGTGAAGTGACCGCCAAATACGTACCACGATTCGCCTGCAGATAGCGATACCCCGTGACTCTCTTAACACCCCTGACTCTCTTGACTCTCTTCCACCTGGTGGAGAGTCTGGCAACACTGCGCTTTCGTGGCATGCCCCGTATCCGTCATACCAGTACCTTGGGGCCCTAACGTCTATCTGTCCTACGATCTATTCGTCCCGCCCATTGCCACTTTAACTTTGCGACACGTTGAGCTGTGGCAGTTACTCTAACTCTTTAGCGGATCTCCTCATTTGTGACTCGATCACGCAAAATTACTTCGAGAATATTATCTCCATCGCTCGCTATGTGAAGAGCCACATATCGAGCGATGGAGAGAGCTGTTCTAAGATCATAAGAAAGCTTCAGAGTATACAATATACATGGTGGTAAAATAAAGGGCATATGGAGGAAGAGTAGGTACGTTAAATATTTAAGATAGCTTTCCTCAAAGGAAACATTTATTAGGTTTGGAGCATGCTTACTTAGAAAACGTCTCTTGAAAACATCAAGATTATACTTGGCTGGGAACACGAAAGTTGAGACGTTCCATGCCTTTGCTAGAAGAGAATCGTTTCGTGCGAGTTTATACTCGACCCGTATATCGCGTGAGCGAAGACAAAGGCTACTTTAAATTAGGTAAAATCGATATAAAATAACAGGGTTTTCCGGAAAGTATTTGTGTTTACTCGCCGGTACACTGCCGGGGCAACTTCGCCCGCATACGCTGCGGGAGGGAGGAATCTCCACCGCACTGTTTAAGTTTGTTCGACCTCCTACACGGAAAACTGAGGCATCGGATTTAGTTTGTTTACCTACTTTTAAAAGATTGGTAACTCGCTCAAGGAACCCGGTGGACGTAACTGTGTAGCGTGTAGGTAGGGTTGCCATTTTTAAAAGGCAACCAGGACAAAACGCGTGAAGACCCCTGATTTACGAGCCTAGAACCCGGACATGCCCACAGGTTTTTTAGCGAGTCAATGCGTGCCCAAGACTTTAAATTTTTAATTCCGGACTAACAAATGAATCCCCGCTGGACGCTCCCTGGATGCCCTCTAAACTAGGACAAATCCGGGGAAAATCCGGACGGGTGGCAATCCTTCATGTAGGGAACTCGTTTTATTCGCTATTAGCTAACCCAAACTGCCGAGTTAGTTTTTGATTCCATTGGTAGGGCACTTCTGGGCTTGATCTCTCCCGTCTTGTCAGAATTGCCGGTCCATCAGACTATATGAGTAAGACAAAAGAGAACACTGCACACAAGTGTGTGTACAAACACAGGTGAGGGTAAAGCTCAGGGGTGTTATTCTCGAAAAAAATAAAATTGTACAGCGGCCAACCAACGACGGTAACCATAGCAACGCAGCCATCAGCAGCCAGTCGTTGCCTTGGCTGCATAACTGACGGAAGCATTAACCAATCCAACCAATTAATTGTTTAAAATCAACCATTGTGATCAAAGATGTTGGGAAGACACCAATAAAATTATAACTGAAAATACATTCCTGTAATAAGTAGGGCCTATTTATACTTTCTAGTTATGTAGTACGACTATATCTTCGGCTTTGTAGTATCTTCGGCTGTATTATCATTTAGCTTCAGGTGAAATTGCATCAAAATCAAATCAAGTAGGTACTAACTTACTAGTTGGAGAAAAAACCATTACGTAATCCAGCTGGTAAATGACCCAGCGTCTGCGTCTCAGCTGATTGATAGCTTCATTCCGGCTCTGCGTTCCACATTCACGGAGAATATTTCTCATATTTTCGGCAATCTGCCAGCGCTTAGGTACGCTATAACTCTGAGGCACCTTTCGACCTGACAGAGCCGCAGCTAGAGTTATTATACCAGGGTGGGGGGTGAAGGGGGGCTACATAAGCTTTAAAGTGAGTATATCTTTGATTTTCCTTTTCTATTTTTTTCTTTCTGAGGTTCGGAACTGAAAATGATTATAGTTTTTGATCCATGAGTAAACAGACGTAAAATTCGTGGCCTTCTAATTCTAATATATTGTTTCTTGATTTCCATTATATCATAGTATTAAATAAAGGAGATTTATTTGTCTTTGAAGCCAGCATTGAGCATTTACACTTAATACTATTAAGTACTAAACTAACGTTGATTTACGTTTGTTGCTACGGTAATATCCTCCTCTTTGTTTACGAAATATTTACAATAATTTTAGTGCAACAGATAGGAATCGAACCTACAATCCTTCGTTTTCTGTAAGCTACTTAACCGGTGAGCTATTTAGGCTTCTAATGATAAAATAAATAAATAAATAAATAAATATCCTTTATTTGCCAAATTGTGGGTAAATAACAAGGTGAGAAAGTAAAATAAATACGCCAACACAATCTACTGTCAATGACAGTGTGCAAATACTCAGTCAAAGTTGCTACATTATTATCGTTATTTTAATATGTCATTATAAAATTAAAGTTTAAGTTACATTTCAAAATATTTATATAAACTGCGAAAGGTATTATTTCAAATTACTATCAAATTACAATAAACTAATTATATTATAATATATCAATAAGTTAGTAGTACCTATATCAATAAGTTAGTATGCAGCATGTCAATTTGTTGTATCATTAAAATATTCATTCAGCGAGTAATAGCACTTATTTATTAGCCAGGTATAAAGTTTTTTCTTAAATAAGATGAAATTTAATTCTTTAATGCCACTAGGTAAATTGTTATATATTTTAATTGCCATACAGTAACAATTGGCACTGATTAACTTCAGTTTCCGCATTGGGTAGCTTATGTTATTATTATACCGCTTGCTTCTGCAAGGAAAACTTGGAATAGATTTTAATAATTTAAAATGTTTATATATAAAGCAGCTTATTTCATAGATATATAAGCAGGGCAGTGGTAGGATGTTAGCCTTTTTAAATAATGGTTTACACGTCTGTAGGTAGTCAACATTATAAAGTGACCTTATACACTTTTTTTGTGCTCGGAAAGCTCTAATTGAATCCGATGCATTTCCCCAAATTATAATGCCATATCTTAAGTTGGAAGAGATATATCCATGATAAGCTGAGATTGCGGCTTTAAACGAGGCTATTTTTGGTAGCTTCCCTAGTACATATACAAATTTTTCTAGTTTTATGCACAGATAATCTATGTGTTCCTTCCAGTTACAGTGTTTGTCAAAAATTACACCTAAAAATTTTACTGAGTCTACTTCTTCTATCATTTCAAGGTCATGTTTCACTACAATTTTTTTGGTCTTGCTTTTATTTGTTGCAAATTGCATTAGTTTTGTCTTAGATATATTAATATGTAAGTTATTTCTCTTAAGCCAGCTTATTGTTAGATCTAGAGTATCGTTTATCTCTTGCTCAAATTCTTGGTCATTACTCATATTATGATTTCCTTCCACTATGAGGGTAATATCGTCCGCAAACAAAATACATTTGTGACTAGTTATATCTGGCAGATTATTTATATAGATTAAAAATAATAATGGACCTAGTATAGATCCTTGAGGAACCCCTTTATTATTCGTTTTATATGAGGATTGAACTATTTTCCTAGAGCGTCCTACGAGTTTTTCTATTTGTACGCATTGTTGCCGGGAGCTTAAATAGGATTTTATCCAATTGTATGCCGTACCGCGAATGCCATACCTATAAAGTTTATTTAGCAGCGTATTATGGCATACGTAGTCAAACGCTTTAGTTAAGTCTAAAAATATAGCAGCCATTGGAATTTTATTGTCTAAATTTTCCATAATTATTTTTATTAAGTTGAAACAAGCTAATGTAGTTGAGCTATTTTTCTTAAATCCATATTGTTGCTGTTTCAATACATTAAAAATTGTTAGAAAGTTATATAATTTGTCGAACATAATGCGCTCAAAGATTTTAGATAGAACCGGGATCAACGTGATGGGTCTGTAATTATTTAGGTCTTTTTTGTTCCCCTTTTTATATAATGGCTTCACAATCGAGAGTTTTAAAGACGTTGGGAATATGCCTTGCGTAAACGATAGGTTTATAATATGAGCCAGAGGAACAGCCAAAGATTTAGCACAACATTTTAAAATGTCAGTAGAAATGTTGTCATAACCTGTACACCTGGTTTTTTTCAAATTAATTATAGTTTTATATACGTCATAATAATTAACAGGTGTCAGAAAAATTGAGTGCTTAATGTTATCTATATTATTGTCAGTCTCTTTATTAGTATAGGTATTATAAAAAAAGTGGTCTTGTATGCCTAGGCTTGAACCGCCGGCTTCGTTTTCTTGCAGTGCTGTATTCCGACTGCGCTATCGTGTAGTATACTAGTGCGACGAATATAAAGTTCAGCTATTTCTCCTCGTACAGGAAACTTGACAAACTGTTATATCAGCCAGTCTTTTGACAGTTGACACACCGCGTATGGCACATCACAGCTGATTCATGTTGACTTTAAACTTCACTAACGGCTGCATGTTACAAGTTTTTGCTTAAAAGTTGATTTCACTCGTTAGTTTTTTGTTGTTTTTCCTTCTTAAAAAAGAGTTTTATAATCACAGATACACACAATGCTTGTTATTTTTGTTTTTGGTGGATATTATTTGAGTATTTTAGCGTCTTAGCCAAGCTTGTAATATTATGATTTTTTCACTATTCACTGCACACTTCTTTACACAAACATTGTCAGCTAACTATTGTACAAAAAGCTATAATTATCACAACTTAGTTCTTTGAAATGTTTACTTAGAATATTTTTATACATAAGAAATACGGAGTACTGTCATGTCTAGGCGATAGCAGTGCTGCCAACCCGATGTACCTACCGGTCTTATTTATTTACCTACTTTTCATTATTGGAAGGGGAAAAATCAAATAAACACTCCTTCCCTTGCTCCGGCCCACGTTATGGCGGTATTAACGCAATCATTTATAATAAAAGATGGCCGCCAATTACTCTACCCTAATTTTCCCACAAAAAAGTCCGCATGCCGCGTTAATTAATATTGACGACCCTCAAACTGATTAAGTCCCGGAAAGTTAGAAAAAAGCGGTCCTAGGTGTCAACAAAAACCGTTGTCCGCATCGCGAGCGAATTGGTTCAACGCAATCAATTTTTTCTACCGACGGGCGTTTTTCCACGTCAGCCGTCGCCGAGTTGATATTATGAGGTCAAGATGACGTGACGGGCCAGCGGTGGACACACGGCCCATATATAGCCATAGCAAATGTATGTATGTCAGCTCTTTGGTCTAGCTTCGGTGACATCCATCTGATGGCTGTAGTGGCAAAGGTCTCAACTCTTCAACGTAAGATTGTCTACAAGAAAATTTGATCTCGTCAATGATGTTGTTAATAATAAGCTTTCATGTTATACAAGAAGTAACAACGTACAAACAGTAAAAGGCCTGATGTTTAAAACATAAAAATAGATTCATAAATAAGTTAGTAAATCGTCATGATCATAACAGATAAAACAGTACAGTAAAATAGCCGAATGTTTTTACCCACACATGACACAAGGGGAATGCAAATATGCATTACATTGTGCAAATACAGTTACATCTTCGGTTCCATCGTCACTCAGATCGCAGTCAAGTACTAACTTGTAGAGAGTAAACGCAGGCATATTTTTGACTCCCGAAAAATGTCGGGATTTAAAAAAACCATAATAATTAATTATATAATTTGTCACCTCAGTCTTCCGAGGTTCTTTAAAATAAGAAGGATTCACAATAAACTCGTCCGGGCAATTGTGTCGAGATTACCTAAGTGTTTCTACAATGTGAGATTAATAGGCCGTTACCAGACCTCGCGAAGTGTTTGTCGACGCCTTTTGTATTTGCGAATCCATTTACATTTACGTGTGCCCTTTTTCTTAGGGCATTTTCACATTCATTGCAGGTTGACCAAAAACTTGGACCACACACAGATAAAGGATCACACACCACTTTTTCTGAGTCGTTGGTTAAAAATTTAACTTCGGAAATCGGACCACTTGTACTGTAATTAGAGTTTAGGATTTACCTTCTTATCTAGATACCACTATCAATGTAGCCTACTAATTTAAATTACTGTCTATAATATTTTATGCTGGCGCAACTAGGAAAAACCTTGCTCAGTCTCTATTCGGATTTTTGTACAAAACAAAACTAAAGCTATTAACTACTCATCTAAAAATATTTACCAGGTGAGATGATTTTGTCTACCTGGGGTTAAAATGAATGGTTATTGAGTAGGTATTTAACACTAACATTTTAAGGATTCAATTGTCTTTGTATACCTTTGGGATGATCCTAACAGATATTTACTTATAGCACAGCTTATAGTTCAGAAACTTTTCGTGTGTTAGAGATCTAAGAAACCCTTATCAGAATTGTTTCTTTTCGGTTTTTTGGTACAGTGATTACAAATTCACTACTTTCTTTGTTTCTTTTCTTTTCTTTTTGTTCCATTGTTTAAGAAACTTTAAGGGACTTATCGAACTGTTTTTTCGGTAATAGGTACAATGGTGCGATCTAATTCAACTGCTTAACTTTCAAAGAAAAGTTCTACTACTTTTTCAGATAGGTTCTAACTTCTAAAGTATGTTATAGTGTGTATGAGCATGATTATGTGTAAATATAATCAGCTATGATAGCTTGCGGGTGTAGAGATTTTAACACACATTTATCATCAGACTAGCGAACGCCCGCGTCACCGCCCACGTGTATTTTAGTTTTTCAGAAATCCCGCAGGTACCGTGGATTTTCCCGCAAAAGTAGCTTATGTCTTAATTCAGGGTATATTCTATCTCCATTTTAAATTTCAGCCAAATCGGTTCGGTAATTGCAGCGTGAAGGAGTAACAAACATACACACATACTGTGTAAACACAAACTTTCATCTTTAAAATATTAGTGTAATATCGCATTAAAATTTTAAAAGACTACAATGATCTACATAAAGATCTTTCACGATGTATCCTTCGAACCGATTTGGATTAACACTTACCTAGGCTACTTTATTTATATCGGAAAATTCTACTCCAATATGTGAGAACCCGAATTACATGCGGACTTAACGGCAGGGTAAAGTTAGTAATTAAGTTAGATATTCAGAATTCAAGGAAATCTCTTCAAATAGTGCGCGAATGAGTACCTCATTAAAACACAAGAGGTTTCTATTACAGGCCAAATTACAATTACGCTTACCCGACGCTATTAAGGCGCGTTTACACGAGGCGTACAATCTTTCGCCGCATTACAGGGGCTATTATTCGCATGTGCACCACCAAAGGCTCGTGTGTAGTTTACTCACGTCGCGATCCCTTTTAATTCTTTAATTTACAGACCCTTCGGTATTAACGTTTTATGTACCTGATCAACGTAAGGGGTGATGTCAGAACACACCTGTGTCATTTACGTTGCTGAATTTGCGATAGGATGTATTCCAAGTAAGATTATCATTAGATTGAATCTTCCGGGTTGACGATAAATCCAATGTGTACTTTCAATATTTAATTTGTCAATTTTTATTTAGGCGCGTGATATACCTATGCCAAAGTGTCAGAAAGTGCAACGCAACTTTAGGCAAATCCTTTCATTTGATTCTCTATTAAAAAACCGGCCAAGTGCGAGTCGGACTCGCGCACCGAGGGTTCCGTACTCAAGAAGTACTGAAGCAAAACAATCAGGCATACTAATGTAGATGTAACACGACCAAAACTGTAACGACCAAAGATGTAAAACGGTAATAATTATCTTTGTTAATGAACCGCAAAACTAACTTTGTTTGTAGAGGTTTCTTGTTAATATCAAAAAAACTATGCTAGTTAGAGCATTGGCTATAGTTTTCCTGTAAAATATACGCAAATTCCTATTGACCATAATTATTTGAGATTTTTCGATTGGTAAACTCCGGAGATAAGGGGGGAACGGTATTTTTTTAGACATTTTCCCCGATAAATCAAAAACTATCATGACTAAAAATAATTAAAAATCGGTTTTAAAATGTACAAAGTAAACCCTTTCATATGATACCCCACACACAGTACAGTTATCTCACTTTTAAATTTCAACCCTCCAATTTTCCCCCCTTTTTAAATAAGAACAAAAATAATTTCCATTTTTTTTTATTCCAGTGTCATTGGGCCACTAATATACACAACTATTCCAAATTTCATATCGATAGCTCCGGTAGTTACTGAAATAATCGAGTGTGACGGACAGACAGACGGACAGACAGACGGACAGACGGACAGACAGACGGACAGACAGACGGAGAAAGTCGCACTATAAGGGTTCCATTTTACCATTTTGGTACGGAACCCTAAAAAAGGGTTTTGCACTCGGCTTCACCTGCGTGAATTTCGGTTTTTTTGCATGAGCGTGTTGGAGAGATTAACATCTTTGAAAGATTTGTTTAGTATTATGAGGTGCAATACAAATTCATTAGCTACAGCAAAATAACTTAGTGGGTCATACCCTGTTTAGAATTTGGATAGTGAAACACTTTAATAATAATAAAAGCCATTTATTTCTATTACGTTACAAATAAATATTAATAAAAAAAAATTCCATACAATTCAAGAGGATTCGAATATTTTACAGTCTCTATAATATTTAAAGTATGTCAATTAAATTATTAATAAAATGATAGTATACAAAGTCAAATTCAATGTCATTTAGAAATGTTCACGTAAAAGTCGCCTCTGCGGCGTAGGCCTCCCCCAAACTACTCCAGAGCTTCCTGTCCCGAGCTTTTGTCATCCAGTCCGGGCCGCATCTCTGAGAGAATATATCTCTCCATCTCTTTCTCTGGCGGCCTCTTTTCCTTTTTCTATCTCTAGGAATCCACTCCGTAACTATTTTTGTCCATCTTACACTATCTAATCTGCAAACATGCCCGGCCCATTTCCATTTTAATGTCCTTATTAGTTTTATTATGTCTGTTACTTTTGTCTTTTTACGAATATTTTTATTTCTGACCCGGTCATTTAATTTTAAACCTAGCATACTCCGTTCCATCTTTCTTTGACATATGGCTAGCCTGTCCTCCTCTTCTTTCCGGAGTGACCATGTCTGGCAGCCATATGTCAAGCACGGCAGTATCGCTACATCGTAGAGTTTCTTTTTTACTTTAATACTCATCTCTTTACTCTTCATTATTTCCTTAAAACTCCAGTATTTTTTCCATGCTATAGCGATTCTCCGTTGTATTTCTTTTTGGGTGCAATTTTCAAAAGAGACAGACTGTCCTAAGTAAATATAATCCGTTACGTACTCTATGTTTTCTCCTTCTAAAGTGACGTTTTGCCACGCAGAGTTCGTCATAATTTTAGTTTTAGAAAAATTAATGAACAGACCAGCTCCCTTACTTTCTCTCGCTAATTCCTCAACCATGGTGCCTAGATCTGAGGCACTTTCTGCGAATACTACGATATCGTCAGCAAAACGTAAGTGGCTTAGGTATTCGCCATTAATCTTCAGACCTTTGTTTTCCCAGTGTAGGTTCTTAAAAATCTGTTCGAGGACTGCCGTGAAGATTTTTGGTGAGGTTGGGTCTCCTTGCCTGCAGCCTCTATAAATCGGAAACCCGGCACCTTCCTTCTCTAATCTTACTCGTGCTCGGCATTTTGAGTATACACTTTTAAGTATGTTGATGTACTTGGGATGTACACCTTGTTTAGACAACGACGCCCATATTGTGTTGTGGTAAATAGAGTCGAAAGCTTTTTTGTAATCAATGAAACACATGTAGAGCTCTATACCGTATTCGTTGGCTTTCTCTATTAACTGTGTCACAATCTGGATGTTATCGATGGTAGAGAAGTGTTTTCTGAAACCTGCCTGCTCACGTGGTTGGTATTCGTCTAGTATTTTCGACAGTCTATTTAATAGTACCTTTGCAAAAACTTTATAAATATTTGAAATTAGGCTAATTGGCCTATAGTTACCTAATTCGTCTCTAGCGCCTTTCTTATGCAAAAGTATTATAATGTATTCGGACCACTCCTGAGGTGTAACTTCCGTGTTAATGATTTGGTTGAATAGGATATGTAGAGGCACCTTAAGTGTGGCTAGAAATGACTTTAAAAGCTCGTTTGTGATGTTATCATTTCCAGGAGTTTTGCCGTTCTTTTGGCTTTTTATAGCATGTTCAATTTCGGACTGAGTTATAGGAGGTATGTAGGTTCTGGCGGATTCAAAGCAATTAGAAATATTACAGCAGTTACTTGAAGATCCATTCGTCTGGTCGGCTGAGTAAAGATTTTTATAAAATTCAGTAGCTTCGTTTATGATATCTGGCCGCCTAGACAGTACTTTCCCAGCTCTATCTTTTAGATTTGCAGCCCATTCAAGCTTATTGCTTAATTCTTTGTAGGCTTTACATATTGCCCCCGTTCTGGAGATGTATTTTTCGAATGTAAGCTGTCTTTGTTTTTTCTTTTCATCTGTTATATTTCTATAGTTTATATAGTTTACTTAATTGTGATATTTTGAATTTTACGTCTTTTGTCCTTTTTTTAGTATACAATAATTTTCTTTCTTGTAGTAGTTCTATGGTTTCTTCAGTCACGTATTTTTGTCCTGCTTTTTGCTGTTTTGGCAATTGTCTTAAAAGAAGTTCCATCTCACCCATAATGCTCTCATACTGTTCCTGTACATTTTTGTCTGATTTATTCATTGATTCTATAAATCGTTCCTCCCAATATTTTTGAAATTCTACAGGTAATTTTGGTATGTTGGTCGAATACTTTATGGGTTTAATAAATCTACGACTCCTTTTAGTATGTAATTTTAGTTTGCATCTTATCATGCGATGGTCAGTACTAAAGTTTAGGTTATTTATAATATCAAAATTTTGTATTTTATTCGACTGATTGGTTAGTATATAGTCGATTTCATTGAAATGTTTCCCATCCGGGGATCGCCAGGTCCATTTTTTATGTACCTTTCGCTGAAACAGACTATTCACAAACTTTAGGTTGTGTTCCAAAGCAAATTCTATCAATTTTTGGCCTCGAGCGCTTCTCTTGCCATGCGAATATCTTCCTAATACTTTCTCCTCGCCTTTCTGAGTTTTTCCAATTTGTGCATTGAAGTCTCCTAATATTATTAGGTTTTTAGGGTTCACATAATCTAAAGCAGACTCTACCGATGCATAGAATTTATCGATTTCCTCCTTTTCACAGTTTTCAGTAGGAGAATATACTTCGATCAGTGACCAAACTTGGTCGTCAGGCGTCTGGAATTCTATTGAAGCGACTCTATCGGAAAAAGATTTGAAACCTAAAATGTAATTTTTCAGCTTCCGCCTGATCAAGAATCCAACGCCGTTTCTACCCTTGCAGGCTGAGGTGTGATATAAGATGTATTCTGAATATTCTATAATAGCTTCTGTTTCTTTTCGTACTTCGCTTAAGCCAATAATATCCCAATTTAAGTTTGTAATTGCCAAGTCTAGTTCGGTGACTCTACTGTCCGAAAGTAATGTCCTAACATTAAGTGCAGCGATGTAGAGCCAGGAGTGTCCATTATAAATGTTTTGGTTTACGATAGGTTTGGTTTGAGTATGGGTATAATTTGGGGGGTTTTGGTCGATTTTCTTCTTCACGGGGACCAGCCGGCTTGAAGAAGATATTAAGTTATGTTTTTTCGTGGTTAATGTAGTATTTAGGGGGGCCTCTGGATGTCACGCTTCCTCGTTATGTTTTACGTACGCGTGCATTGTATTTTTGTGTGCCTTATGCTTCTTGGCAGTCATCTTCCAGCTGTTATGAACGGGCATTGTATGTGCGTTATAATTTTGGCTCGCCGTTGAAGGCATTGTTTGGACAGGAGAAAGTGAGAGTTGCCTCTTTTTATAAGTGCTGTCCACAGACTTTTCTCTTATAATAAGCTTATCATATTTTAAATAATAAGTGAAACACTTTAGTAGAAATCAATTATGGGGTACAGGAGCTCTGGGCCCTCGGCTGCGCCCCGGCGCGCGACGCGGGCCGCTCTGAACTCCGCGGGCAATCGTCTGCGCCGCAACTCAAATATTGCTTGCGGAATTGGAGGCGTGGGATCACGAAACCAGCGGTTTACAATATAGTGGCATATTAGCGGGAAATTCGAAAGATGGCGAAACTTTTTTCTTGTATGACGAAGGTTGACGTAAAATGTTCAGATGGGCAAATTCTTAGGTTCATATAATAGGTATAGGTCTAGAAGGCTAAATTACATAAAGTACGTTTCTACCAACTGAAGGTTCACCAGTTCCAAACGAAAGGATCTGAATGAAAGTTTAGACGGGGTGCAGAAAACAGTTATCTACTGCACTATATTATGTACATGATATGCGATAATATGCTTGTTGAGGGACGAAGAAGTTTAGAAATACGTACGATGATATGCGTACTATACCTAAAGTGTTGCAAGTTGACGGCTGGTAGAAATGTATGGGATAAATAAGAGCTAATTATCTTTTTGATTAGTGTTTTACACACTTCGGAAATAATTCCTATAAATTTAAATACGAATCAAAATTTTGATTCGTATTTAAATTTATAGGAATTATTTCCGAAGTGTGTAAAACACTAATCAAAAAGATAATTAGTTAAAAACGGCAATGTGTCATCTCTCGTTCGAAGCTTGCTTCATATGAAATTATGAGCCTTCGAAATTAGTTTGAAACTGTTACGTTCCACTAATAGATGACGCTAGTCCTGCCTAAAGGACCTATAATACGAATCGAAATTTCACCGCAGTTGGATATGCTCGTATAGCTCAGTGGTAAGAGCACCCAGCCGCGAGAGATGGGGAGACGCGGGTTCAAATCCCGCTGCGAGTGAAAAATTTTGATTCGTATTTAAATTTATAAATAAGAGCTGTTGTGCCGACCTTGCAATATGCGATGAAGAAGAAAAGTCAGCGATGCGAGCAAAGAAAAGCGATATGGCGAATATGGCCGAGTTTGAAGACCCAATATATTAGCTAGTTATAAGCTATTTTTGAATTTACTTATAGTCAGTCCGCCCCTTTAGTAGCCCGTTCGGGTCCCACTGATCATTCTGGTATTTACATAAAACCAATTATGGAGGTAGTGTCGCCGTGCGACGAATGTTCGAAATTCGAATCAAAGTACCGAACAAATCGACTACCAAATAAACACCCTTTGAAGTGCCATTTCAAATGAAAAACATCGCTCCGAGAATACAAATAAATCCTGCAAGTTATTTCTTTTTTTAACAAGTCACAAGTCGGTAGTTAAATTCAAAGCTTTTGACTGCATTTTTTATTCACTACACACAACTATAACTTACCATGGATTAGAGTAATATTCTTATGGTTTATGTTCATACGAGAAAAACCAATTTCTTATTTTAATCTTCTTTCGCCCATTGAGCTATGTATAGTCACGGAACGGAAAGGTTCGTCACCTTAGTGTCGGTGTTCGCTCGCATTAGTACTGCAATAGTCCATTGCAATTGACCAGTGCAAACGAGTCAATTTGAAAATCGAAGAACCTTTTCATTCCATGACTGTACTTACGATATCGGCGCCTTCAGAATACAGATTCATAGTACGTAGAAATGGCTAGAAACGCAGCATAATACTACTTAGTGCCTACTGATGTAATAATGAACGACTCTTCCTATGAGCCCGCCTGTGGTCTTTTGATGAAGCACTACATTCGGGGCCTGTATAAATTCCACCCCATCAATTCATCCACGCGATTATCGCAAAAAGGCTACGTCACAATTAATGGGGATAAAATGGGGGATTACGATGACGACGCAGTTTTTGAGGCTTTTGGAATGGAAATACGGGTTTATTAAGAGAATTTAATGGTCGATGGAAGGAAGTGGTCTTTTTAGAGCCCTTTCCTAGAAATAATTTCAAGGGAATGAAACAACCAAATAGTATAAATGGACCAAAATCCAGTATATTCTGAAATTCTAGGCAACCAATGGCATGTGGTTTGGTTGTACCATTTGTACCTAATTATATTAATGTTATAAATTAATTGTGACAGTTTGTGCGTTTGTATGTTTTGATGTTTGTTACTCAATCACAAAACTACTAAACCAATTAGTGTGAAATTTGGAACGAATGTAATTTATACCTTGAATCCTTATATAGGTATACACTATAGACAGAATCAAAGCCGGGAACCGCAGCTGAAACTGCTGAGTCAGGTAGGTAAGCGTCGCAAATATGCCTCTCTCTCTGAGAGTAACATATTTGTCCCGTTAGCCGTGGAGACCCTGGGGCCATGGAGTCATAGTGCAAAAAAATTCATTAGAGAGCTTTCCCCGCGTTTAATAACCTCAACTGGTGACAGAAGGGCTGGCTCATTTTTTGCGCAACGTATCAGCCTAGCTGTTCAACGCGGAAATGCAGCCAAGTATTCTTGCCACCATTCCACGCGGGCAAGACTTGTATAGTAATGAGAATAAGCTAGTGATAAGTTTTATTGTAAATATATTGTATGTTGGTATACACTACTATTTAACCAAATATCTGATTCTAATATAAAGTTTTCGTGCCAAAGATGTATTTGTAACAGAACATTTCCGAAATAGCTTCACCAATTTTTTTTATTATTTTATAATTTTTTTTGTATGTTCGGTAGGTCTGAAGAACATGATGTAAATTATTTTTCATACCCCTAGTTGAGTAGCAATCTATATGGAAAAACAACGTTTTTGGTACAGCTTATAACATAAAAAAGTGTTAAAAACTATGCAGATTTTATCCTGAAACTCCCAACTAATCTCAAACAGGAAGCGGAGTACAAATGTGTCAGTGAAGCTCAAGCGTTATAAATCCCAGTTCCGCTCGCTCCACCCCGCGGGTTGTTTGTCAACACTTGTCACTCCTCGCCAGGGCTTCGCCCCGACGCGCCAATCAAACGGATTGACGGACTTATCGACAGCGCTCCGAGCGTCTGAGTTTTTCCGCTTCTAGTTTTCCTTTCACTCAGATTTTGATGTTTGTTCGCTTTAGTTTTTGAAATGTATATGTAAGTAAGGGGTCTTAATTAAGAAAATGAAATTAGGTCACATTTTAGACCTTCACAATATTTCTCTAATATATAAAAATGTTTGTTATTTTTACTCTATACAAGTTAGTACTTGACTGTGATCTCACCTGATGGTAAGCAATATTGTCGTACTAACTTAGAAGGGTAAGTAAATTTACCCCAACGGTTTCTACAAGCATCGCACCGGAACGCTAAATCGCTTGGCGGTGCGTCTTTGCTGGTAGGGTGGTAACTAGCCACGGCCAAAGCCTCCCACCAGACCAGACCTGAGCCAATTTAGAAATTATAAAATTCCAAATGGCCCGTGGCGGGAATCGAACCCGCGACCTTCCACTCGAATTCGAGCGCGCTGCCACTACCCCAGGGAGGTCGTCAAACCAGGGACCAGGGAGGGAACTGCGCCAGGGAGGTTCGGAGGAGTTTGTCACTAAACTCCTCCGAAACGGCTTGACCGATTTTTATGTTTTTTTGTCTACGTTCGGAAGATCTGAGAAAAGATCGTCATCTATTTTTTCATACCCCTAACAGGCAAAACAACATTTGTTAGGTCAGCTTGAATTTTATAAATATTCTGAGATTTTCGCAAGTATCAATCCGTTGGCTCTTTGCTAAGCGCTATTCCGAAGTTGTTCTGTAAATACCATCGTTATCTCAGCATCAAAGTCCAGTCTTTATTAGCAAAGCAAGTATTTAGTCTATACAGATCTCCGAAACATCTGACTTCCCGTTTAAGTTTTGACAACCGTAACGTTACGGAGTTTACCGTTTGTACAAACCAATATCAAGATATTCCTTACTCTGTGGTACAAACTAACTGCCTGTTGGTGAAGGAAAACATGGTGAAGATTTTTTTGACGTGATAACGTTTAATAAATTGATGAACACTAGCAACACACATGAAAAATAGTAACGTTCCGCGTAACGTTCCATCTGAGCCTGTGCGCGCAAGCGAGAGCGCGCAACAAGCGATAGAGAGGCACGATAAAAATTACATAAAATAATGATTATGATTATGACTATGATTATGATTATCATAATGATTATGATTATGACGTTATCACGTAAATCTATCGTCCGTAAACCGACTTTACAGACAACCAATTTTTTTTGTGGCATGGTTGTTGTTCCTCCTGCCAACCCTCACTTGACCCACCGACGTGGTTACTGGTTAGATATGGCCAATTTGTAGTACTTCTGCGAGAAGACCGAGTCTTAAAATATAGTCTATTCTCATTCTTAGATCTTAAAGATGAGTATTTTGGATGTAATGTCTGGCAATCTGGGTGCCTACAAGAGAAGAGTGAATAGGCATTTTCTAGGCAAGCGCGCTCCAACCTAGACCTCATCATTGCTTTCCATCAGGCATGATTGTCGTCAAGCGCAATAAAAAAAAAAGTAATGTATCTAATGATGATTCAGTCAAATATCTACCAATACAGTTGTTGTTTAATACGTAATCAATTATCACAAGACTCAATTAACTCCCAAGACAAAGTTCTGCGGTCATTAAGCACGGCTTATGGAATAAAGTTCACTCCATTAGGACTCGACTCGGCTCCAGAAACTAATTCTAATAGATACTTGATGACATCTTGGTCTATCGATACGGAGATAATCTTCTAAACGACTTTTAATTATGGTATGATATTAGGTCAACGCCTTAGCCATACTATGTACTGTCGATGCCAGCAAAATTCAAAAACGAGCTAAAAATCACGTTTGTTTTTAGAGGTCTTTGATATAAATTTTATTCTGTTTTTTGACGTGATAACGTTTAATAAATTGATGAACACCAGCAGCACTCATGAAAAATAGTAACGGTCCGCGTAACGTTCCACCTGAGCCTGTGCGTGCAAGCAAGAGCGCGCAACAAGCGAAAGAGAGGCACGATAAAAATTACATAAAATAATGATTATGATCATGACTTTGATTATGATTATGATTATGATTGTAAATAATAATTCTGATTATGATTATGATTACGATTATGATTTTATCACGTAAATCTATCGTCCGTAAGCCGACTTTACAGACAACCAATTTTTTTGTATTTGTTCTTATATCGGCTACCGAAAAACATCATCTTTGAAAATTTCAAGTGGCTAACTATCACCGTTACACATACAGGTCATAGATACAGCCTGGTGACAGACGGACCGACGACGGACAGATTGACGGCGGAGATTTAGTAGGTATCAATAGGGTCCCGTTTTTACCCTTACGGTATGGAACTTTAAAAATGTATGGGAATGGAATATTTATTTATATTAATTATAGCATACATTACTTCCTGTGTATACGAAATATTTATATTATATTTTATTTTAATTAGTATGTTTAAAATGCTTTAATAAATGTTGTTCCATATTGAATATGATTGAAAATTGCTTGTGTTGCACAATGGCTAATTAAAAGAGACGATAGTATTTGCAGACAGCCAATTATTATAAATTCGTGTAATGTTTGTCCAACGTTCAACGTCCTACATAGGTACATTCCAGCGTCGGACAAGTACTATAGAGCTATTCTAAAAGGGTGGTTTTGTGACTCGACAGAGTCAGTTTCAATTTGACTGCGATTGGAATACAAAACTCAAAGTTTTCGAAGTAATGTGCGTTTATGATACTAAATATCATTTGATTAGTGGTGGAAATTTGTAGGGAAATGTTTGAGGTGTAATTGTACATGTAGAAAACCCGTGATGCGGCGAATACTGGACTCGCGGTCACAATACGAGAGACTAAGAAGTTGCATGGAAGTCGTTTCTGGGAGAAAAAATTAATGAATAATCGAACTTACCTGTACGTGAAGTTCAATCATAACTACTCGAAGAGTTCGCTCCAACACGTTAGCATTGAATACCGTGTTGGTGCGAACCGAGAGTACCTAATTAATGATTAAACGAACTCTTCGAGTAATTATGATTGAACTTCACGTACAGGTAACGTGAAGTTCAATCATAATTACTCGAAGAGTTCGCTCCGAAACGTTATTCATTGCTAACGTGTTGGAGCGAACCGAGAGTAATGAAATGCACGTAATAAAAATAATCTGAAGCAGCCTTTTCTCTGTCAAGATATAAAAACCGGCCAAGTGCGAGTCGGACTCGCGCACCGAGGGTTCCGTACTCAAGAAGTACTGAAGCAAAACAATCAGGCAAAAACCAATATGTTTATTTGACGAGAGTACTTAGAAGAACTTGCGTTTTAATTACCTTTGTTAATGAACCGCAAAACTAACTTTGTTTGTAGAGGTTTATTGTTAATATAAAAAAAACTATGCTAGTTAGAGGCTATAGTTTTCCTGTAAAATATACGTAAATTCCTATTGACCATAATTATTTGAGATTTTTCGATTGGTAAACTCCGGAGATAAGGGGGGGGAACGGTATTTTTTTAGACATTTTCCCCGATAAATCAAAAACTATCATGACTAAAAGTAATTAAAAATCGGTTTTAGAATGTACAAAGTAAACCCTTTCATATGATACCCAACACAGTACAGTTATCTCACTTTTAAATTTCAACCCTCCGATTTTCCCCCCTTTTTAAATAAGAACAAAAATAATTTCCATTTTTTTTTATTCCAGTGTCATTGGGCCACTAATATACACAACTGTTCCAAATTTCATATCGATAGCTCCGGTAGTTACTGAAATAATCGAGTGTGACGGACAGACAGACGGACAGACAGACGGAGAAAGTCGCACCATAAGGGTTCCATTTTACCATTCTGGTACGGAACCCTAAAAACCACCAAATATGATAATATTGTAACCATTTCTGAGAAAAATGCAGATGTATGTATTTGCAGAGGCAGACTTGCATTTTTTTTTTTGTGGAGTCAAGATTGCGAAATCGTGTTCCGGTATCAGCCATCATGTCAGAAATCCTTTCAATTGTATCCACATATTTTTAACAGTGATAATAAGAGCTGTAGATTTTACATAAAACATACGGGGTTTAGCCAAAGAAACACAGTTCCATAACCAGCGTGGTTGGCTACTTAAATTCTGAAAGAAGAGCAGCACAAAAACAGCTCAGCAGGACAAAAAATTGGGTTGAGAGGCGATATATTAGTGTTTCTAATATAACTGATGACCTGACTTTCTCACCGGATTGATTGAATCTCCGATAGGTACCAAGCTCGCTGTTCGCTCCACTGATGATAATGAAGCGGTGATTACGCGTCGAAAAATAATAATTAATGAGGACACGAAAACTGAAATTCCCCACTTGTAAATTGCGTTTTAACAGAAAATTATGGCCTCGCGTGAATTACGCTCATGACTGTGTGTCAATTGTTTGTTGCGTCGCGGCCTGTTTGTATGCGGAAATTTTAAAATGATTGCGAAATTGCGGAATTGCTCTCGATGTGCCGGCAGTGCGGCCTTATTGAATTAAGAGAAAGATAAATATCATCAGCCCCTACTCATATACATTGTAAGCTTAATTAACAAGTTTATTGTACGAAAGACTATAACAGAAAAATCTTTGGTTTTTATTTTCTTATATGGGAAAAACATTGAACACCACGCGACACCGTTACCACACACTTAGATTTTTCATGTAACCTGTTATCAGTTCCAATACCCACTGTATAGTGTATCATCTTGACGAGAAATCTTCTTTAGGCGTGTTCTTCGACATTAATAAGATTTTTTTTGGTTTTTCACGTATGGCCGGAGTAGGTACCACGTCTTTTTTACAAAAGAATGATGAGGTGAATCTGCTTATGTCAGATACAGTAGGCACCACAACATTGCATTGTAATTTCATGGCACTGCGTGTTCACCTTGGGACATAATAATATCTTAGGTATAATTTGCCGTCTCCCTTTTAGTAGGTATGTGTCACTTTGACTCCGGATTTTTTCTATGTTTCGCCTTGACTCCGGAGTTTTGCTTAAGAAACTACATCATCAAACAGCTATTCTGTACATCACAGCATTTACGATACAAAACGAAAAACTCACTTCGAATTTGTCTATCCAGCCTTAGTGAATAACATGACGGTGTTTAATCAGCCTCGTAACTCATTTCGCGATTTGTTTGTAAATGAAATCGGAGTAATGACGTGTCAATATTTGGTTTCGCAGCGCGGGGTTTGCATGCGGAATGAGACGGTGACAATTTTCGGCACGGTAGACGCGGAGCTGCGTTCTACATTGTTCCGCCGCAGGCACAATTAGCGTTTATTACCGCACCCCGGGTTTATCTAACGGTACACACACAGGTTTTAAATATTTTGATTGTGGAATCATGGAATGGTTTTGTTATGCAATGAAGTTTCTTTTTGGACGGTACGGCGCAGGGGGCTAGGCGAAAATAGTTTTTTCCGTCATGAATAAAATCTACGAAAATCCCATCTTCTCGTATGCATTTTATTATTTTTTGTAAATTTACATGAAATAAAATTGAATGTGCTGGGTTTCATTTAGTTTCATGTAATTTTTACCCAACGACGATTTATACATTTACATGAAATAAAATTGAATGTGCTGGGTTTCATTTAGTTTCAATTTTTACCCAACGACGATTTTTACGACGCTTTTTTTCGCGAAGTTACAAATTTTGCAATCTGTACTTCAAACGACGTTTCAAATTGCTTGCCAGTCTTATAATTAAACATACCCTCTACGACAAGATCTTCATTCCAACCTTTGAAAACCACGACATTGACGCATTCTTTTTTTGAAGGAGTTTGGAGTTAAGTTTGTGCTAATAAAATATGACCATTTAATACCTTGGGACATAATCGAAGGAGCAATGTTGTAATTGTGCTGATTAATTTTTTATAATAAGATGGAGCTCTATGTCGACAGTGTATACTGAATATCAATTATGAAAACTGAATATTTTCGACCATTACTTCATTTATCCATCGTGTTAAAAGCCAAGACGTTATTTTACTAGTGGCCTTAAACTGTAAATGTTTATAAAGTGAACTGAACTGAAGTTGAACTGTTCCGTAAGAAGGCTTACGTCGAGCCATCCAATTAACAGTTCGCTCACTTTTACGCGTGGCTGAGTTCACTCTTAATCCAGCACGCTGAAGATGTCCCCTTTGACTCAACTACAACTATACTGTCCGTCTGAAGATTGGTTAAGTAGTGTCTAATAATCTAGTTTTAGACTCTTCTGACCAGCGTGGCTAGACAAAGTCACAGTCGTTTGGCGTTAACGCTAGTCGACAAAAATGTATGGACAAAACAAATGACTGTAGAAAAACCACGTTAATAATTAACTAAACACGCTGTGTTTGATACTGTCGGCTGTCAATTGTCAAGCGAAGTACGCTAAAGTTATCTACAAGGTCTGCGAGAACGCCAGCGAGCGTTCAAGTTGTCGTAGGTAATTATCTAAAACAGCGTGTTTAGTTCATTATTATCGTGGTTTTTCTACAGTCATTTGTTTTGTCCATACATTTTTGTCGACTAGCGTTAACGCCAAACGACTGTGACTTTGTCTAGCCCCGCTGGTCTTTAAAGGCTGTGGGTTCAACATCTGGAATTTTAGAGTTCACTCGACAGGTCTGAGCTAGTGGGTTGCTTCGGCCGCGGCTAGTTACCACCGCCAAACGATTTATCGATCCAGCGCAATGCTGCGTAGATCCCTTCCAAAGTTAGTACCATAACAGCTTCGGCTGCATGGCCACTAATCATCAGGTGAGATTGCAGTCAAATACTAAGTTGTAGAATGTACAAAATGACATTTTACTTCACCTCATGTAACGGTAATTAACTCATTACTGTAAGTTTAAGATGTAATAATTAGCCTACTATCTGCGAAAAACTAAATAAAATTTGAATTTCGCGGGCTACTTGAGCTGAAAAGCTTAAGCTAAAAGCGGTTCCCAATAAACTATCTATGTTCTATTTGCCCTAATAGAGATATCAATTGCCACTCATAGGCTCCATCTCGTATGGAGCTTATGTCAAATTTCTATCTCTAATGAGGCAAGCCATGCATGGATGGGATATTGGGAACTTCCTTATTTCATCTACAATCGTCATCTATAGGTTTTTAAAGCTCTCACTTGATCACTTTCTACCATAGAATGGCAAGACATCGTAAAGGGTTCCACCCATACATAGTCGACGTACCAAAGACGCGTACGAAGCGGTTTGATTCCTCGTTCCTGATACGCACTACAAAGGCCTGGAATACACTCCCAGGCCTTTGTAGTGTCTCTCCTGCCACTTACAACCCGGGTGCCTTCAAATCAAGAGTGAATAGGCATCTTCTATAGGCAAGCGCGTTCCACCTTACTTTACCTTTATCATCACTTTCCATCAGGTGTGATTACAGTCAAGCGCTAGCCTATATAGTATAAAAAAAGATCACCGACCTAAGGACAACGAGAGTAGATTCACTTCGTAGTTCTAATAAGAGGTATATAGGTTTTCCCCTTAGTTTATACTTTTTAATGACAGCAGCGGAGACCACAAAGTTTTTAATGAAGCCCGCTCTGAGTTAATCACGGAAGTTTCACAAAAACTGCTTTGCAGAGATAAATGCTTAGTCGATGTTTAGCACAAAGCTAATACGCCACTTACAAGTTTTATGAGAATTTTAATAAATAATCTACGCCTTCTATTTCGTAAAATATGTAGCCAATTTTTGTTACCAATCTCCTCCGAAATGGCTCGACCGATTGTTATGAAATTTTCTGTGCATGTTAGGTAGAGTAGGTCGTAAGATATTTTTTTTATTATATCCCTAATGACAAAACAACGTTTGCCGGGTCAGCTAGTATTACATACTAACCTACTTCTTGCGATATAAAATATGAATCTATGTGTAAATTATTGTACTCGTAGTTCGGGAGATGTCGTCAGAACTATTAATCAAAGAGATTTCCTCTCCAACTATTCCGGATTGTCCCTACATCTTGAAGCCAATTCAGATTAATTAACCGGTGGAAATTCTAGCGCCGGTTCGGAAGTCAAAGAAGAATCCGGCAAGTTTGCCGGCCCGGACGGGGTGCGGGCTGCTAATCGAACGGATTCCGGGCGACAGCGATCCCGTCCGGGCGGAATGTCGATAGTCCCACGTAATTAAAACTGCCGTCTTTTAACAGATCCCACCCACCTGCCCGAGTAGTTTGAGAGCTGCAAATAGGAAACAGAGTCTGGATTTTACTGACTAACTTTTTACTTCCGAACTACTACTTTTGACGTGATAACGTTTAATAAATTGATGAACACCAGCAACGCACATGAAAATAAAATGGAAAATTCTTTCCAAAAACCAACTTCAGATGCCACTACAAAGAGTGAAATAATTTTTAATGTACACCAATTCGAAGTCGGGCAATGTTTTGTTCAATCATTAATAGTCCTTCGTATTATATAAAACTTTATGTGCAAAGAAACGACAAAATTATCGACAATACGGAGGACTATTAATGAATGAACGAAACATTGCCCGACTTCGAATTGGTGTACATTAAAAATTATTTCACTCTTTGTAGTGGCATTTGAAGTTGGTTTTTGGAAAGAATTTTCCATTTTATTTTTTACTTTTTAGTGGAAAACAAGGCATTGGAAAACATGCCCAAATCGCTGAAAGTATGCTTCTAAAATCTAAAGAGTTCCCTCAATTTCTCCAAGATCCCATCATCAGATTCTGACTTGATGAATACAGTCATTGCTGGATGACTGCAAGGAAATGCTATAGTAATTATAAAAAATACCTAAATCGCTTCAAGTATACTAGCAAAATTTGAAGAGTTCCCTCGATTTTACCAAGATTCCAACATCAGATCCCGACCTGATGACCATAATACAACCTGAAAAAAATTACTCTTTTAAACAATACCCAAATCACTTCAAGTGTGCTTATAAAATTTGAAGAGTTCCCTCGATTTCTCCAGGATCCCATCATCAGATCCTGACTTGGTGACTATGGGACCATCTGTGAACTATACCCTTTCAAACAAAAAAAGAATTTTCTAAATGGGTCCACGCATCTTCGAGTAATCGGGGAACATACATAAAAAAAAAAAAAGATTCCGACGAATTGAGAACCTCCTCCTTTTTTTGAAACGTTTAAATAGTAACGTTCCGCGTAACGTTTCACCTGAGCCTGTGCGTGCAAGCGAGAGCGCGTTACAAGCGATAGAGAGGCACGATAAAACAAACGATGGAGAGGTCAATTATGACGTTATCACGTAAATCTATCGTCCGTAAACCGACTTAACAGACAACCAATTTTTTTAAATCCGGCATATTCCGGCATATGGGATACCCGCTGGCTTTTGCAACTGGGTATCTGATTTCCTGAGGGAACGGTCTTTCCGGGTGGTCGTAGATGGCCACTCTTCGGACCTAATGGCTGTCAACGCCGGGGTACCCCAGGGGTCTGTTCTCTCCGCGACATTGTTCCTGCTGCATATCAACGATCTGCTGAAACCAGGTATCTTTGGTTATGCGGACGACAGCACTGTCTCGGAGAGGTACATGTCCAGTTCAAAAGCCAGCGGTTCTGAGATCCTTGAGCTTAGAGAGGCATTGGTAAATCGCGTTAACTTGACTTTGAAAGAAGTGTCTGAGTGGGGTGACGCTAATCTGGTTAAGTTTAGCGCTACCAAAACACAGGCGTGTTTGTTCACTGCTAAAAAGAGCCCCTTCACCTTGGCTCCCACTTTCCAAAGTATATCCGTTCCGATTGGCGATTACATCGAGCTTCTGGGTATCACCATCTCACCCAATCTCAATTTTGGGAAATGCATCGAAGCTAAAGCAAAAACAGCTGCTAAAAAACTAGGAATCCTCAACAAGGTTAAGCGGTACTTCACGCCCGAACAGCTTCTGACGCTATATGAGGCTCAGGTGCGTTCCGGCATGGAGTACTGTAGTCACCTTTGGGATGGTTCTGCCAAGTATCAGCTCGATGCATTGGACTCAGTTGATCGCCGCGCTCGCAGAATAATCGGCAAGGAATCGCTAACGCGGGCAAAGCTGCTCAGCTTACAACATCGGCGCAACGTTGCCTATTTAGCAGTTTTTTACAGGATATACTTTGGTGAGTGTGCTCAGGAACTACATAACCTTGTACCTCCTTCACCTTTCTACCATAGGACTGCAAGACGCCGAGAGCGGTGGCATCCTTATGTGGTTGACGTCCAACAAACTCGCACGAAACGTTTTTCCTCCACGTTTCTGATACGAACCGCTAAGGTGTGGAACGCCCTTCCAGCCTCCGTGTTTCCAGCCAAGTACAATCTAGGTGCCTTCAAGAGAAGAGTGAATAGGCATTTTCTAGGCAAGCGCGCTCCATCCTAGACCTCATCATTGCTTTCCATCAGGCATGATTGTCGTCAAGCGCAAGCCTATCCACAATAAAAAAAAAAAAAAAAAAACCTGCCTTATCCCTTGTCTATATTACGACGGGGAATTCAAAATTTCAGCTTTTTAGGCCATGGATGTCTTGGACTCGGTGATTAGTTAGTGAGACTAAGATGCGCGAAGATAATTTTGTCTACTTTTGTCGATCTCTTTTCTCCGTCTAGGTATCTATGTAGATTAGATTGCCATTCCTTTGATGTAGACAAATTATTTCGAGGCCCTCCTGAACATTTCCTTTTATTGAAGTAGATGTTATAAGTACTCGAAAATAATAATAGATTTACTGAATTTAGCATCAAGGTTTTCGCTTTTCATAAATTTGTTAACACGGCCACAAAAAATATCCATTAAATACGGTAATTAATAAGTAAAAAAAACCGCCTTCAACTCTCATCAAACTACCTACTGTTTAAAACATCCTTTCCAATAAAAAATTTAAGACATATGGTTTTTTCATGCGAACCATTATCAGAACTGGACTAAATTGAAATGGGACCACACGGGAAGCGTCAGCTTTCTAATAAAAAAAGAATCATCAAAATCGATTTACCCAGTCAAAAGTTATGGTGTAACAAACATTAAAAAACGTGCAGTGTAATTGAGAACCTCCTCCTTTTTTGAAGTCGGTTGGAAATACGTCACATGCAACGGAGTGTTTTCAACACCAGCAATAGTCGCAGCTGGCTCCTGGGCTATTCGTCTCCATGTCAGGGTACGTTGTTCTTGGAATTCGGCTCCATCTCGCCCGGGCCGGGGTCGGGAATAGTTCCCAACTTTATTTGTATTAACGATTTTCGTGAAAATTACTATTGTGCGCCACCTCGCCGCACGTGTGGCATTTTATTAAAATGTACCACAAGTATGCAGAATAATAACATACGAAATTTTCATCATAGGTATACTGAAAACATTTGTTTTCGCTTGCGGCTCATTTTTAAACCAACACCCATGTTTACATGTAAATGAATCCCTATAGTTCTTCATTTGAATTTGCCGCGTCGCCGCCATTTACATAACCTACAGATGCTAGCAGAGCAGGCTTCACTCTATGGTGTCATCGTCGCTGACGGCTGACAGGATTGACAGCTTAGTCTATGAATGTCATTAGAAGAAATTGTACTTGATTTTATCAGTTTGAATTTAAATGATTTGTTATTAATTTGAAGTGAAAATATAGCTTTTATTGTTGTTTCTCTCGCATTTTAGAGCAACACAAATTAGTTTTATTTCACTAGTTAAAACTGTCCCTAAACCTTATTATAAAACAAACTACTCAACCTTTTGAAATTGCATCCATCGATACTATAGGTGGATTTGGTGGTTCACGTTCTACAAAAACGTACTTACACCTTTTAGTAGACCATTTTTCCAGGTATGCTTATATTTTGACCTCAAAAACTCAAAATGCAAGTGATTTTATAAAGTTGGTTCAAAAAGTAACAAATGAAAACAAAATTGGCCTTATTCTGTCTGATCAATATCCAGGCATTAATTCAAAAGATTTTAAAAACTTTTTAGAAAAAGAAAATATACCCATTGTCTTCACAGCAGTAAATGCACCATTTTCAAATGGCCTGAATGAAAGGTTAAATCAAACCTTGGTTAACAAAATAAGATGTAGAATAAATGAGAGAAAGGATAAATTGGCCTGGACAACCATTGCTCATGAGTGTACTGCAAAGTACAACGAAACAGAACATAGTGTAACTGGATTTTCACCAAAATACCTACTAGATGGGAAAAATATCGATATCTTACCAGACGAATTGAAAACAGAAAAACCCCATAGTGGTTTACTGCAGGACAGAAAAACCGCATTGGAGAACACATTAAAATCACACAATTATAACAAACAATATTTTGACAAGAACAGGAGACAGTGTGAATTAAAAGTGGGAGACTTGGTATTTGTAGAGAACGGTAACCGTTTAAATAGAAAAAAAACTGGACGAATTGAAAATTGGCCCATATGAAGTCTTGGAAAGAGTATCCAATTCAATCTACAGAATAAACACAGGACACAAGAAGTGTGAATCAAACCTGTTTCATATAACAAAGCTGGTGCCAGTGCAGTAAAGACTACTATCTACTGTGGCGGGGAGATGTAAATGAATCCTTAAAGTTCTTCATTTGAATTTGCCGCGTCGCCGCCATTTACATAACCTACAGATGCTAGCAGAGCAGGCTTCACTCTATGGTGTCATCGTCGCTTACGGCTGACAGGATTGACAGCTTAGTCTATGAATGTCATTAGAAGAAATTGTACTTGATTTTATCAGTTTGAATTTAAATGATTTGTTATTAATTTGAAGTGAAAATATAGCTTTTATTGTTGTTTCTCTCGCATTTTAGAGCAACACAAATTAGTTTTATTTCACTAGTTAAAACTGTCCCTAAACCTTATTATAAATATCCCTATGTAACTTGACAGGTTCAGGAACAATTTGTACACGAAAGCAAGACATTCACATGCTGCTAAGTGATACTCCTGTCATTTTAAGCATGCAGCGCATTCCATATCTCTTCATTGCAATATTAAACGACGCACTTCACTGCGCTCTTTAGCCCGAGACATCAATTCGTAGGTCTTATGATTTATTGACAATACATGACAATACATGACAAGCTACTGCGCGTAAAATTGCAACTCTTCATTCAGCAGCAGCAGTATTCTCTCAAAGCTTTAATTCAAAGGGCGGAAAAATAAACTCCTTAAGAGCCGACAACGCATTTGCAATTTCCCCTGGTGCTGCAAATGTTCTGCATGGGCGGCGGTGATTGCTAAACATCAGGTTGTTTCCTTGCGTTCATTAAAAAAAATATCAGCATATCGGATAACGAGTAATCTGGATTTTTCTCCTATCAAATATCGTTCTACGCGGCTAAAGAGTAAACAGGTTCACTTCAAATACCCGTTGCTAGAGTATGGAATTAGCTACGCCACACGAGCTGACATAGAAAATTTCGTGATTAAACAAAGGCGATAATTGGAAAAGTTAATTAATAAATTAACCTTTGCGAGAGGTAATTATTTACCTTGCGTTAACTCAACTTTAGCAATTTCCTCTTTCATGTAGTTTATTGATAAAAAACAATCTCGCCAGAGTGCATACTTCGTACTGAAACAATCAATTTCAACTTATATGAAGATCATTAAACTTTTTATCGAACAACTAAAGAAAAAAAACTCCCAAGCGAAAATGGTTCATATTTCAACAGGTTGGCCTTAATAAACCAACATATTATATAAAATTTACCACCAAGTGATTAAGAGTTCCGATGCAATGCTGTGTAGCAAAATTCTTTAAAGATTCAAATAAGAACGTTTTAAAATAAAAAAACCTTATAACTCAAAAAAATTCGTTGAAAGCGCTATACCGTATTCAAATTATCCGATAGGTACGTTAATTGTTAAAATAATACAAAGTATTAAATGTTAAAAAAAAATTATATAGGGGTACAAAGTCGCAGTCGGGTTTAGTGTTAGATTAGTTAGATGGATGTCGGGCACACTGGTGGCTGACAGCTGCACCGCAGGGATTTAGTTACGTGGAAACTTCCACTTTGTTTATATTACCTTACTTTTATCTTCAGCCCACTGCACACGTAAGACAGTTATAAAGATCGGGAAACGGGTCCAATTTTAGATTATTTAGCTGTTAGCTAACAGCGGCTTACACTAGGTATTTAAGTTACAAGGAAAAGGAGAGCTTAATTCGCTCGATCAATTACTGCGACGGAAATATTACCAAGTCACTGTAATAGTGATAGATTAGTTAGCTGGATGTCGGGCGGCTGGGAGCTGACTACTGCATCATTGCATGTTGAAAATGAAAAATCTTTATTTTCACACTAGCTGTTGCCCGCGGCTCCGCTCGCGTGAATTTAGGTTTTTCACTACTTCTGCGGGAACCATCGCTTTTTCCGGGATAAAAAGTACCATAATGTGTTAATCCAGGTAATAATCCATCTCCATTCCAAATTTCAGCTAAATCGGATTCGTAGTTGCAGCGTGAAGGAGTAACAGACAAACACACACATATATACAAACTTTCACCTTTATTATATTATAGTGTAATGTGCACATATAAACTTTCGTACTTTAAATACGCCGCTCCCAAAATAGGTTCAGTGATAATGCCGAGTTTCACGCGGGACTTTCATACAAACTCCCAACCAAAAATTAGGTTAAAACATTAATTATTATCAATTAAATTTATTACAAAAATTAGTTATTATTATTTAATATTAATTAAATTATTAATCATTTAGGTTATCAAAAGCTGATAACCTAAATGACGATTTTCACGTCTCTAACTTCAAAAACACGGAACTTTCATATAAACTTCCAACCCCTATTTCACCCCCTTAGAGGGGTAGTTTCTCAAAATCGTTTCTTAGCTGACAACTACCCATTAGAAAGAACCTACTTTCCAAATTTCAAGTCAACAGTAACAATATTAAAATTTTCACATAAAAACTTTCATCCCCTATTTTACCACCCTTAAAGGGGAATTTTCCAAAACGACTTATACAAATTTTTAATATCTGAAGCTGATAACCTAAATGACGATTTTCACGTCTCTAACTTCAAAAACACGGGACTTTCATATAAACTTCCAACCCCTATTTCACCCCCTTAGAGGGGTAGTTTCTCAAAATTGTTTCTTAGCTGACACCTACCCATTACAAATTTCAAGTTTGTAGGCTTTATACTTCCTGAGATATCGTGATTAGTCAGTGAGTGAGTGAGTGGTAACTCTCTTTTATATTTAAATAAAAACATGTGATTTTATGTTTATTAGTGTACCTAAGTGTTTTAACAACTTTTTTTTAAGGTTTTTTAACTTTTAAATTTTTCGTTATGAAAGGTATCTTAATAATATCATTAATTAAACATTTAAATTAAATCCACTGAAAGACGCCTGCTGAACACTGTTTTTGTAATGATTGTTCCCGCGGGAACTCGATTGGATTAATAAGTTTTACTACATATATATTTTGTTAAAGAGGCAACGTAAGGTATCAGCATAACAAATTTTACTAAATTAAGTTCATTAGTTGTTGTTTACAAAGCTGTTAAATTAATTGCAGTTTTTTAACTATCCCACGGGAACTCTTTATTTTACCGGGATGAAAAGTATCCTATATGTTGACCAGGGACATAAGCTACCACCACACAAAATTTCATTGGAATCGGTCCAGCCGTTCCAAAGATTAGCCCGTACAAACAGACAGACAAACAGACAAACAGACAAACAGAGAAACAAAAAAATTGAAAAAATTCTAAATTGGTTCTATTTCACTTCTTACATCCCCCTGACTCGGTTTTTAGCATTTCTTTTCACTGTACAGAAATTCGACTTCTACAGATTTATTGATTGTTGATATTATTATTAAAAAAAATCTCTTCGTTTTGTAGATTTGTTTGTCGCATGGAATAAGTTTTTTTGTCGTGTGACAAGATGCTCGGGCGTAGAATAAACTTTGAGACGAGAAATAGTGTGACCCTGTTTATGTCACGGTTTCTTTTATCGTGTAAAGGCTGCGTATGGGTTTACCGGCATCCCGCCCCCGCGGGACGGGCGGCTTGTCAAAGTTTGTTCATAGAATTTATGGGAGAATAAAATATCCACCTGATACGCATTTCTCAGAACGTTTTTCCTCCACGTTTCTGATACGAACCGCAAAGGTATGGAACACCCTTCCAGCCTCCGTGTTTCCAGCCAAGTACAATCTAGGTGCCTTCAAGAGAAGAGTGAATAGGCATTTTCTAGGCAAGCGCGCTCCATCCTAGATCTCATCATTGCTTTCCATCAGGCATGATTGTCGTCAAGCGCAAGCCTATCTTAAATAAAAAAAAAAGTTTTTTTATACACTACAACTTAGTAGGTACTTCTCTGCGATTTCACCTGATGGTATGTGACGATGTAGTTGCAGATGTTATCGTACTAACTTGGAAGGAGTAGGTAACCCCTAAATGTTTTTACACAGCATCGTGCCGGAACGCTAAATCACTTCGTGGTACCTCTTTGCTGGTATAGGGTGGTAACTAGGCACGGCCAAAGCCTCGCACCAGATCAGACCTGAGCTGAATTAGAAATTATAATATTTTAAAGTGGCCCGTGGAAAAACCTGCAAACTCTTAAGTTCACCGCAATATCAACAAAGGTGTGCGAAGCCCGCTAACCCGTACGCGTCCAGAGTTGTTGACTATGGCCAAACCTTTATAATTCTGAGAGAAGACCTATGCCTAGCAGTGGGATATAATATAAAGGCGGTTGCTACTATACTAGACGGGGGTGCCTAAAAGCAGGAATTAGGTATATAGATTTTTTCATGAACTCAACGCATTTCCCACTAATTAATTAATTGTTGTTGATATTGTTTTTTTTTATATTCAAGCGAAGTAACAAAATGATTTGTAGGGTGTTTCTTCGGCACACTTGGAAGACTCAGACAACACCACAACTTTAAATTGAAAACGTAACTAAAATTACTGATTAAATAAGTAATAGATTTCAATGTGTCGTAGCTAGCAACATATCTTCCGAAGTAGATCGTCAAAAGCAAACATTTATATCTTCAACGTTATTTTTATTAAACAAAAAAATGAAACTCGCAATAACTGAGGAAATATGATAAAAACTGGTGTCAAGCATTAGATTGATGTTGAAGAACATCTCCGGAGATTCACCTCGAAGCTGTCGTAACCTGTACAGTGTAAAGCTATTCTGTGAAGATTTGGTACAAGGCGATACGATACAAATTATTACTATAATGTCCTTTATACGGTGATAGCACCCTTTTTTTAACGGCGTAGAAGCCGTATTTAGGTGATTTTGAATGAAGTTTTATTTAAAAACTATAAAGACAATTACTTTCAAATTTACACGTCATGTATTTTGTGTCTTCGCTTAGAAGCAGAAACACGATTGGATAAATTTTTCTAGATAGAAAGTTCTCCCAAAAGTCGCTCCGAAATCTCAGTTTTTCTAGTATTTATCGGAAACTACATTGGATGTAATTGTAATTTTTGTTTTAAAGTGTCGGTAATAGTAATATCTAAAAACGCTTCGAAACAGATTTTTGATAACTGGCTTAGTTTTTGCGTAATCAGGTAAAAGGTCGTTTTTCTGTTATATTCTTCGATGCATGTCGCACCTACCAACGTATCCGTGAGAGTGAGAAAGACAACAATAAATTCAATAAATCCCCTTAACACGAATAAATTATAAGACGAGCAGAACAAAATTCATGTAGGTACCTATACCAAAATTATTCTTCTTTAAAAGTTCTGTAATAAAATCTTCTATGGTTGACTCATTATAACGATACCTATATGTAAAAACCGAAATTCATCTGCTAAGGTTGACTCATTATTACGGTATATGTAAAAACCAAAATTCAAAAAGGCAACATCTTGTCTTACTCTTATCATAATTTAAACGTTTATCAGCGTAAATTCAAAATCATCTCAATCTCACTCTATGCTAATCGTGCCTGATTCTAGTATAACTATCTAAAAGTGTATCTTCGACATCGGGTTGGTATTTCAGTGAATAGCCTTGGACACGACGATTCACGATACTGGCGCGTTTGATTTTTCTGTGAAATGATAAAGAGACACTGATTAAATACATGACTATGATGTGTTTCTGTGAGATTGGGATTTGATTTACAAGTAAATTGTAGAGTACAAACTAGTTCAACTCAACTGTTCTATTAAAACCATCCCTTATAAAATCAAATTGGTTTTAAGGGGATTGATGCGCGTTATTTTTATCTGGGCCAAGCCAAGCCAAGCCAAGCCACTCGAAATGCATCCCGTACTCCCGCCGACGGTTCTATCGTGGCTTCATAGTTTAGGTTTTAAGAAGTGGAAAACCTACGTAACTCCTTCGTTTACTTTGAACTTTGTTGAGCGAACTACCTGAATAACTAAGTGGTATGTATCCGGCATTATCTGTCTATAAAAAAATATCATGATAACAAATGTATCACAATAATATTATTATGTTAACTCACTACACCTGTGTAAGTTTTTCCGTTGTCCCGCTTATAATTTAACGTAGACAATTTAGATATGGCATATTCTATAGATATGGCTGTAGGTACGTCGTCTACCCATTATTTTTTGGTCAATTTCAGGCAATTTTCCACCGAACGCGAAATAAGGGATTCGCAGAAAAACATGTCTACCCGAAGATATATGGCTATGCAAGAACTGACATGATTTGTTTGTTTGCCTTTATCGCAATCGGAGAGTTGAAATTGGTTTGGTCGCTTCCTACTTCCTATTTTTACTAAGGGTGGGTTTACCTTGTTCTTGAGGATATATGTTAAGGGCATTTTGGATTTTAAATATATTTAACTACTGTAAGTCCGTTTTCCACAAATACCACAGGAACCATGGATTTTCCTGAGTATTTAGAGTAGATTATATCCAGAATATAATCTATCTGTATTCCAAATTTCAGCCAAATTTCTGGTTCAGTATATTCACGGCGTGAAGGATTAGTTCTCTATACAAACTTTGGACCTCCGTTTCACCTCCTTTTGAAAACCTTCCTCAGTGCACGCTTAGAAAATGAAGAAAATATTATGATTAATTATTATAGTATACAGTATTATAGAAATGTCCTATCTCTATCAAACAAACAAATACCATACCTTTACAGTCAGCGCCATCTATGGACAGTCACTGACATGCGACTGTCAATAGCGACACGAACTTCGTACAAAAACCTGTAATTTACTAACCCTACAGCTTACGTACGATTAATTGAGTATGATTAATTTAGGACAACGACGTATCACAACAAGTTATCTAGCTAAACTTTACAAGTTTTCATTATTCATTCTGCACGTAAAAATATTTTATTGTATTTTAAATTTCGCACATAAATTCCACGGTCACATTCTTTAGTCCGAATCAGCTAATCTGTAAAGTTACATTTGCTACTGCCACGTATGCGAAATGAAGACATATCACACCGTTTTATATCCGCGAGTGATTGTTAAAAATGCGGCCGCCCGCCAGATGGCGTGGCGTGCGAGCCGGAGTTTTTGCTAAAAATTACAGAGCCGTCAACCGACGGAATATATTTTCATAACGTCCGGGTCCACTTGCCACTGAAGCATAGGATTTTTGATTTTCTTTTGCGGTTTAGTGGACCTACAAGTGCGGTTTCAAAAAATGATTTTAAAAACAAGCTTTTATTCGTAAGCTTACAGCGAACCCTTTCATTTCATACCCGTATCATGAAGGGCTCAAAAATTTGAAACGTACGACACAATATTGAATTTAGAATGACGTTAGTGAGAGTTCTGACCATACATTGTTGCTAAACGCGTACCTATGCATGTTAATCAGTTAAGAATAATTTCTCTAAAATCAAATAAAAGCTTGTAAATTACAATAATAACTGGCCAAGTATGAGTCGAAGTGAGGTTCCCGCAATAACTATTAAAACCAAATTAAAAGTTAAAACCTCGTTATAGCATTCGTATTTTGAATTTCGAGAGAGAAATGGCAATGAGAAATGCTTGTTTTATAACCGAAGACTGATTTCTTTTATCTATCCTAAGAATTTGAGTTTGTAATAAACTTCTACATCAGAAATTATATAAAAACCATACCTAAGTTTCATTTCGCCAGAATAAAAAGGCTATTTTTATAGCGTTCATCGTAATTAATGTGCGTAAACCATGATTATTCCGTATTTAAACCGTAATATGAAAGAATGTCTTTTACAGGAATAAATTTTTGTTGAAAATTCTTTACTTTTCTTAAATTTTTACACAAATCCACCTCGATTAGTATTTATAGGAAAATTCATTTAGAAACACATCTAAGAGTAGATTTTCATTTTATTTGCATATTTAGCTTTTAATACGCAGTTCATAATTGAAGATGCTCACTTTCTGCCTTGCTCTACATAACACATAGGTATTTGGATGTCATAAATAATAATTAGGATTTTGTTATTTCTGTACTTAAAATGGCTGAAAAGAAATAAAAATAATTTGTATAATAAGACAGAAAATCTAATTTTTGTTGCCCGTCACAAGTCCATCATAACTTTTGATCCAGTGGTCCAGTACTTTGGTAAAAAGCCTAGAAGTACGATCTTTTAAGTTCTCCTCTTGAAGAAAGGTCGTGTTGCTTTTTAGGGTTCCGTAGCCGAATGGCAAAAAACGGAACCCTTATAAATTCGTCATGTCTGTCTGTCCGTCTGTCCGTCTGTCCGTCTGTCCGTCTGTCCGTCTGTCCGTCTGTCCGTCTGTCCGTCTGTCATTCTGTCCGTCTGTCCGTCTGTCCGTCTGTCCGTCTGTCCGTCCGTATGTCACAGCCACTTTTTTCCGAAACTATAAGAGCTATACTGTTGAAACTTGGTAAGTAGATGTATTCTGTGAACCGCATTAAGGTTTTCACACAAAATTTTAAAAAAAGTAATAAATTTTGGGGGTGCCCCATACTTAGAACTGAAACTCAAAAATTTTTTTTTCATCAAACCCATATGTGTGGGGTATCTATGGATAGGTCTTCAAAAATGATACTAAGGTTTCTAATATCATTTTTTTCTAAAATGAATAGCTTGCGCGAGAGACACTTCCAAAGTGGTAAAATGTGTGTCCCCCCCCCCCTGTAACTTCTAAAATAAGAGTATGATAAAGCTAAAAAAAATATATGATGTACATTACTATGCAAACTTCCACGGAAAATTGGTTTGAACGAGATCTAATAAGTAGTTTTTTGATATTTACAATAAAACCTCTAAAAACAAAGTTAGTTTTGCGGTTCGATAAGAAAAGTGGTTTTTATGGTTTTATTCCTCCGGTTATAGTACGGAACCCTCAGTGCGCGAGTCCGACTCGCACTTGTCAGGTTATTGAATGAAGTAAATAAAAATCAGGCCCCTAGGTGCCGGCGGACTGAAATTAAATAATTTATGTTCATTGTTTTAGGTAGTATATTCCCCTTTCGACCTAAGCAGTAAGTTAAATAAAATCATTTTCAAGCTCGGCCATAAATACAATAAAAGTTTTCTTTGCTAAGTTTTACAAAATACAATACTATTTTGCTGAAACTCTAGCATAGCTAGAAAATTGTTGTGGAAATATTTCCCAACGGGACGACTATCCTACAGTTATAAACGCTTACTTAACTACGTTGTAAACGTGTAATAATATAGTTGTTGTTGTTAGACATGATCAGTTACCGCGGCTATCAACATAGACGTCCGATAAAATGATTGAGCGGTCCGGAGCACAGAAAAAAGAACCTAGTTATTATGTGCTCTGTGGTCCGGAGGGACACTGTGTTACTTTTCTTTAACCACCTCTGACCTCCTGGCGCAGTGGCACGAATTTGAGTGAAAGATTGCAGTTCCGATTCCCGCCACGGTCCACTAGTGAACTTTATAATTTTTTAAATGGCTGGGGAAGATCAGCACACGTATTATTTAACTCGGTGCCTATCAAAGAATGATAGCCACTGACAAATATTTTTTATCTATGGAAGGTTTGCTATGAAATAAAAATATGAAATTTTAATGGATAAGGAACATTATGCCTGCAGTGTCTATCATTTTTTAATAGGCACCAAGTTATTCGGTAGCTTGGTGCCTAACTTGGTAGGTAACCTTCCTGGTCGGGCTCTACCAGCATAGACGCACCCCTAAGCGATTTAGCGTTCCGGCGCGGTGTTGTATAGACACCGTTATATTATGTGAGTTAACTTACCCCTTCTAAGTTAGCATCCTCGGCTGTACCATCACTTAATATCAAAGGCGAGATCACAGTCAATTACTTACTTGTAGAGTGTATAAAAAAGTAAAGTAGTAGTAACAAGAAAGGAAAAAAAATATTTGCTATAATCCGCCAACAGAAAAAATTCTGTATGGTCAAACATGCAGGTACAAGCTAAGCACCGCTTACCTTCCCACTAAAGCGCGAAAGCCAAGTTACCCAGCAAGCAATGCCACCACCACCACTCACATGCACCACCGAATAATTTTTTTTTATTTTTTATGTAACTCTCGACGCACGTTTCGCCCAGAAACCGGAGCATCACCTGGAGATTTTGACTTCACAATTCAAGAATGTCTTGACAATCGGTGGTTATTTTCTTTGTGCTTGTACTATTGGCCATGATATTCGAGTGGGGCACAGCCTCCAGTTTAGTTAACGGCAACCATTCTGGCAATAATTCACTGCCCGTTGGCTTCGGCCTCAGTTTAGCACCTAATAAATTTGATATAGAAATTATATTGCTCTCATTTCGCCACTGTGGCCGTTTGGAATTTAATTTTGATTACGAAACTCCGCGAACGATGTTTCTGTTTTGAATAGTAATTGTTTTTTAAGGTTCCTTATTCTAACTTAAAATAATTGAACCCGCAGATCGTGTGGTCATTGTCCGTTTTACTTATCCTTGCTCTTTCAGATACTTGGAGGTATCAAAATAAAAATAACACTTACACGAGAATAATCAAAGGAATCTTATTTTTATTTATTAAATGTGTTTGTATGTTAGGATGTTTGTTACTCAAGCACGCCAGAAATACCCTCTGAACTGGTTGAATTTTGGAAAATGTTTTAAGATACCTTGTAACTTTGATTAACATATAGGCTACTTTACGAGTATAATTATATTTTGTCTCATAAAAATCCAAAGTTCCCACGGGATATTGAAAAACCCGACCATAGCAATCTATAGCTATTGCTATAGGTTTAACTTTAGCTAACTTTAAGTAAGTATAAATGTTGAAGAAGGGGATGGGAACGGAAAAGGAAAATCTGCGATTCCTTCGGGATTTGTGAAAAACCTAAACACACGGGCGGAGCCGCAGGCAGAACTAGTAAAAAATATATTTCATTTTACGATATTACAAGTAGATATGTATCGCGGCATAGTTACCTACCTTCGCGAAAACACTTGACTAACTGCGTAGTGAAGTCTAATTAATTAAAAGTCGTAATTGATAGGCAAAAAATTCTCTTGACATCTAAGCGTTACTTACAGGCACTTATGAAGAGTCAGTAAAATATTTGATTTATTTAATATATATATATGTGATAAGTAATCTGCAGCTTAAAACTAAGTTAACGAGGGTGATTCAAGTGAACATTTTCGGTAATTATTTCTGCACCTTTTTTTCAGTTTTTTTTGCAGAGTTTTCGTAAATACCTTTTAGGTAGGCTTGGTACTGAGATAAATATTAACATAGGTGCAAGGAAGAGTTATGGACGTACAAATTAAATTATATCCCAAACCGACGCTAGCGAATGTTGTTTGAAATAATACGTAGGTATAGCTCTTATATATTTATTATTACGTCCCTTGGTCTCCGGAATTTAATATTTTTCATTGCCGTCCGTTTTATAGCCACGGTGTAATTTTAGCGTCATGACATCGGTTTTATACGACTATATTTTGTACAATTATGTACTGGCCATGAAGTAAATAAAACTATCGAATTTCATTAAGGCGGTTCATGCGTTAGTATTATGCTTGAGTCAAAATTGTCAATTTTCGAGGTAACATAATAGTGCCATGTGTTCAATTATTGATTAGATAATTGCCATCATATTATTTGGCATTTCATAATCTAGTTTTTGTCTCAAAAATATTTGAAAATACGTGTATAACTTTCTCATTAGAAAGTTTAAGGTAAAGGCTAATTACTCACTTAGCGGTGGAAGCTCTATTTTGATGCAAGATATTTGCCATGTTTCATAACACAAACTTATAACAATGACATATTTAGAAAATTAATAACATTTACTAAAAAATGTCTCAAAAAAAAACACGATTTTCCTAGATTTTCATTCAAAAACCATAAACCGAAAAGTGCCATTTTTAGCATTTTTCGATAAATTAAACGTATTATTTTAGAATAAAATCCAATCCAATATATTGAATGGAAGCAGGCGTTATTTTGCGGAAATCCATAATTAGCAGAGTCTACTCTACGATTTCGCATTGTGAAGTCAACATCTCCTGAGGATGTCCCGGTTCGGGACGAAACGTGCGTCGAAGAAAGTGTTGGAAAATTGTGTGTGGTGTTTCATGTGGGCAATGTTCCTGCATATTGTACCATACAGAATCTTTTCAAGTAGCGGATTACAGCAAAACAAATTAATCTGTCCTGCCAATCCAATATTAAATGTCACTGGTTATTTACTATTTTAATAAGTTGTATATTTATTTTACTATAAATTTTTTTGTAATACCATTTTCCGCGCAAAATTGCGTCAGCGGGAACGGAATTCCTTTTTTGTATGGAGCGGCACGCGATTCACACCGTGCCGCATAAACGCTCTTAATAAGTAACTTAATTAATTAAAATTGAATAAAAAAATAGGTTTTTGTAGTTTTGTGTATTTTTTTGCTATTAAGTTCCTATGCCTAAAACTGTGACCACGCAAAAGTTTTGTCGTGTCGGCGGTAGCGGTGTCTACACGCATTAATCAAGGGCGGCAATGAACGCGCACTGTTATTGCGTCGCGACTCGCGTCCGCGGTGCGAAGCGAGCGCTGTCATTTAGCACGACATGACGCTTTGATGCAATTACTGCAGGCTGCGTGCACTCCACAAACGTACGTGAGCTACAGTGTAGGGCATGCCCTGACCAGGACTCGGAAAATTGACTAAATTAGATACGGTACCGGTTTATTAACCGACCGATCTTTTTTTTTATGTACGAGTATGTTCATCGACTATTCGAAGACGCCTGGACCGATTTAGAAAATTATTTTTTTTGTTTGGAAGGGTTTACTTCCCAGATGATCCCATCACCCATGGCCAATAAGTCAGGATCTGATGATGGGATCCTGAAGAAAAGATCAAGGGAACTCTTCAAATGCTAGTATACTTGAAGCGATTTAGGATTTAGGTATTATAGGTTTACACGTCATGTATTTTGTGTCTTCGCTTAGAAGCAGAAACACGATTGGATAAATTTTTCTAGATAGAAAGTTCTCCCAAAAGTCGCTCCGAAATCTCAGTTTTTCTAGTATTTATCGGAAACTACATTGGATGTAATTGTAATTTTTGTTTTAAAGTGTCGGTAATAGTAATATCTAAAAACGCTTCGAAACAGATTTTTGATAACTGGCTTAGTTTTTGCGTAATCAGGTAAAAGGTCGTTTTTCTGTTATATTCTTCGATGCATGTCGCACCTACCAACGTATCCGTGAGAGTGAGAAAGACAACAATAAATTCAATAAATCCCCTTAACACGAATAAATTATAAGACGAGCAGAACAAAATTCATGTAGGTACCTATACCAAAATTATTCTTCTTTAAAAGTTCTGTAATAAAATCTTCTATGGTTGACTCATTATAACGATACCTATATGTAAAAACCGAAATTCATCTGCTAAGGTTGACTCATTATTACGGTATATGTAAAAACCAAAATTCAAAAAGGCAACATCTTGTCTTACTCTTATCATAATTTAAACGTTTATCAGCGTAAATTCAAAATCATCTCAATCTCACTCTATGCTAATCGTGCCTGATTCTAGTATAACTATCTAAAAGTGTATCTTCGACATCGGGTTGGTATTTCAGTGAATAGCCTTGGACACGACGATTCACGATACTGGCGCGTTTGATTTTTCTGTGAAATGATAAAGAGACACTGATTAAATACATGACTATGATGTGTTTCTGTGAGATTGGGATTTGATTTACAAGTAAATTGTAGAGTACAAACTAGTTCAACTCAACTGTTCTATTAAAACCATCCCTTATAAAATCAAATTGGTTTTAAGGGGATTGATGCGCGTTATTTTTATCTGGGCCAAGCCAAGCCAAGCCAAGCCACTCGAAATGCATCCCGTACTCCCGCCGACGGTTCTATCGTGGCTTCATAGTTTAGGTTTTAAGAAGTGGAAAACCTACGTAACTCCTTCGTTTACTTTGAACTTTGTTGAGCGAACTACCTGAATAACTAAGTGGTATGTATCCGGCATTATCTGTCTATAAAAAAATATCATGATAACAAATGTATCACAATAATATTATTATGTTAACTCACTACACCTGTGTAAGTTTTTCCGTTGTCCCGCTTATAATTTAACGTAGACAATTTAGATATGGTATATTCTATAGATATGGCTGTAGGTACGTCGTCTACCCATTATTTTTTGGTCAATTTCAGGCAATTTTCCACCGAACGCGAAATAAGGGATTCGCAGAAAAACATGTCTACCCGAAGATATATGGCTATGCAAGAACTGACATGATTTGTTTGTTTGCCTTTATCGCAATCGGAGAGTTGAAATTGGTTTGGTCGCTTCCTACTTCCTATTTTTACTAAGGGTGGATTTACCTTGTTCTTGAGGATATATGTTAAGGGCATTTTGGATTTTAAATATATTTAACTACTGTAAGTCCGTTTTCCACAAATACCACAGGAACCATGGATTTTCCTGAGTATTTAGAGTAGATTATATCCAGAATATAATCTATCTGTATTCCAAATTTCAGCCAAATTTCTGGTTCAGTATATTTACGGCGTGAAGGATTAGTTCTCTATACAAACTTTGGACCTCCGTTTCACCTCCTTTTGAAAACCTTCCTCAGTGCACGCTTAGAAAATGAAGAAAATATTATGATTAATTATTATAGTATACAGTATTATAGAAATGTCCTATCTCTATCAAACAAACAAATACCATACCTTTACAGTCAGCGCCATCTATGGACAGTCACTGACATGCGACTGTCAATAGCGACACGAACTTCGTACAAAAACCTGTAATTTACTAACCCTACAGCTTACGTACGATTAATTGAGTATGATTAATTAAGGACAACGACGTATCACAACAAGTTATCTAGCTAAACTTTACAAGTTTTCATTATTCATTCTGCACGTAAAAATATTTTATTGTATTTTAAATTTCGCACATAAATTTCACGGTCACATTCTTTAGTCCGAATCAGCTAATCTGTAAAGTTACATTTGCTACTGCCACGTATGCGAAATGAAGACATATCACACCGTTTTATATCCGCGAGTGATTGTTAAAAATGCGGCCGCCCGCCAGATGGCATGGCGTGCGAGCCGGAGTTTTTGCTAAAAATTACAATAAGAGCCGTCAACCGACGGAATATATTTTCATAACGTCCGGGTCCACTTGCCACTGAAGCATAGGATTTTTGATTTTCTTTTGCGGTTTAGTGGACCTACGAGTGCGGTTTCAAAAAATGATTTTAAAAACAAGCTTTTATTCGTAAGCTTACAGCGAACCCTTTCATTTCATACCCGTATCATGAAGGGCTCAAAAATTTGAAACGTACGACATAATATTGAATTTAGAATGACGTTAGTGAGAGTTCTGACCATACATTGTTGCTAAACGCGTACCTATGCATGTTAATCAGTTAAGAATAATTTCTCTAAAATCAAATAAAAGCTTGTAAATTACAATAATAACTGGCCAAGTATGAGTCGAAGTGAGGTTCCCGCAATAACTATTAAAACCAAATTAAAAGTTAAAACCTCGTTATAGCATTCGTATTTTGAATTTCGAGAGAGAAATGGCAATGAGAAATGCTTGTTTTATAACCGAAGACTGATTTCTTTTATCTATCCTAAGAATTTGAGTTTGTAATAAACTTCTACATCAGAAATTATATAAAAACCATACCTAAGTTTCATTTCGCCAGAATAAAAAGGCTATTTTTTATAGCGTTCATCGTAATTAATGTGCGTAAACCATGATTATTCCGTATTTAAACCGTAATATGAAAGAATGTCTTTTACAGGAATAAATTTTTGTTGAAAATTCTTTACTTTTCTTAAATTTTTACACAAATCCACCTCGATTAGTATTTATAGGAAAATTCATTTAGAAACACATCTAAGAGTAGATTTTCATTTTATTTGCATATTTAGCTTTTAATACGCAGTTCATAATTGAAGATGCTCACTTTCTGCCTTGCTCTACATAACACATAGGTATTTGGATGTCATAAATAATAATTAGGATTTTGTTATTTCTGTACTTAAAATGGCTGAAAAGAAATAAAAATAATTTGTATAATAAGACAGAAAATCTAATTTTTGTTGCCCGTCACAAGTCCATCATAACTTTTGATCCAGTGGTCCAGTACTTTGGTAAAAAGCCTAGAAGTACGATCTTTTAAGTTCTCCTCTTGAAGAAAGGTCGTGTTGCTTTTTGAATGAAGTAAATAAAAATCAGGCCCCTAGGTGCCAGCGGACTGAAATTAAATAATTTATGTTCATTGTTTTAGGTAGTATATTCCCCTTTCGACCTAAGCAGTAAGTTAAATAAAATCATTTTCAAGCTCGGCCATAAATACAATAAAAGTTTTCTTTGCTAAGTTTTACAAAATACAATACTATTTTGCTGAAACTCTAGCGCTAGAAAATTGTTGTGGAAATATTTCCCAACGGGACGACTATCCTACAGTTATAAACGCTTACTTAACTACGTTGTAAACGTGTAATAATATAGTTGTTGTTGTTAGACATGATCAGTTACCGCGGCTATCAACAATGACGCCCGAAAAAATGATTGAGCGGTCCGGAGGGACACTGTGTTACTTTTCTTTAACCACCTCCTGGCGCAGATGCACGAATTTGAGTGAAAGATTGCAGTTTCGATTCCCGCCACGGTCCACTTTTGAACTTTATAATTTCTAAAATGGCTGGGGAAGATCAGCACACGTATTATTTAACTCGGTGCCTATCAAAAAATGATAGCCACTGGCAAATATTTTTGACGTGACAATGTCTTATAAATCGATAGAGCCGGCTGCACGCACAAACAAACATGACTCATCCGGCGTTACCTCGCTCATGCGGCGTTACCTCGCTCGCGTTACCTCGCTCTGAGGCGTTCCATGTAAGGCTTGAAGTGCAAGCGAGAGTTGTCACGTTCAACTATCGTCAGTAAACCGACTTTACAGACAACCAATTTTTTATCCATTGAAGGTTTGCTATATAATAAAAATATGAAATTTTAATGGATAAGGAACATTATGCCTGCAGTGTCTATCATTTTTTAATAGGCACCAAGTTATTCGGTAGCTTGGTGCCTAACTTGGTAACCTTCCTGGTCGGGCTCTACCAGCATAGACGCACCCCTAAGCGATTTAGCGTTCCGGCGCGGTGTTGTATAGACACCGTTATATTATGTGAGTTAACTTACCCCTTCTAAGTTAGCATCCTCGGCTGTACCATTACTTAATATATATATATATATATTTTTATTGGAGATAGGCTTGCGCTTGATGACAATCATGCCTGATGGAAAGCAATGATGAGGTCTAGGATGGAGCGCGCTTGCCTAGAAAATGCCTATTCACTCTTTCTTGAAGGCACCTACGTGTCGATTGTACTTGGCTGGAAACACGGAGGCTGGAAGGGCGTTCCACACCTTAGCGGTTCGTATCAGAAACGTGGAGGAAAAACGTTTCGTGCGAGTTTGTTGGACGTCAACCACATAAGGATGCCACCGCTCTCGGCGTCTTGCAGTCCTATGGTAGAAAGGTGAAGGAGGTAAGTACAAGGTTATGTAGTTCCTGAGCACACTCACCAAAGTATATCCTGTTAAAAACCGCTAAACAGGCAAAAATATCAAAGTTGAGATCACAGTCAATTACTTACTTGTAGAGTAGGTATAAAAAGTAAAGTAGTAGTGTTAACTGTGGATTATCCTTGTGCTTGTAGTGTTGGTCATGATAGTCGAGCGGGGCACGGCCTCCTCTGTTTAGTTAACGGCAACCATTCTGGCAATAATTCACTGCCCGTTGGCTTCGGCCTCAGTTTAGCACCTAATAAATTTGATATAGAAATTATATTGCTCTCATTTCGCCGCTGTGGCCGTTTGGAATTTAATTTTGATTACGAAACTCCGCAAACGATGTTTCTGTTTTGAATAGTAATTGTTTTTTAAGGTTCCTTAATCTAACTTAAAATAATTGAACCCGCAGATCGTGTGGTCATTGTCCGTTTTACTTATCCTTGCTCTTTTAGATACCTACTAAGAGGTATCAAAATAAAAATAACACTTACACGAGAATAATCAAAGGAGTCTTATTTATATTTACTTAATAAATGTGTTTGTATGTTAGACTTAGGATGTTTGTTACTCAAGCACGCCACAAATACTCTCTGAACTGGTTGAATTTTGGAAAATGTTTTAAGATACCTTGTAACTTTGATTAACATATAGGCTACTTTACGAGTATAATTATATTTTGTCTCTGAAAAATCCAAAGTTCCCACGGGATATTGAAAAACCCGACCATAGCAATCTATAGCTATTGCTATAGGTTTAGCTTTAGCAAACTTCTTTGAAAGTAAGTATAAATGTTGAAAAAGGGAATGGGAACGGAAAAGGAAAATCTGCGATTCCTTCGGGATTTGTGAAAAACCTAAACACACGGGCGGAGCCGCAGGCAGAACTAGTAAAAAATATATTTCATTTTACGATAGGTATTACAAGTATGCATCGCGACATAATTTTACCTACCTTCGCGAAAACACTAATTGACTAACTGCGTAGTGAAGTCTAATTAATTAAAAGTCGTAATTGATAGACAAAAAATTCTCTTGACATAGCGTAACTTACCTACAGGCACTTATGAAGAGTCAGTAAAATATTTGATTTATTTAATTGGTGATAAGTAATCTGCAGCTTAAAACTAAGTTAACGAGGGTGATTTAAGTGAAATAATAAATGTGTAGTGAATTAATTATTTATATCATCGTCCATTAACATTTTCGGTAATTATTTCTGCACCTTTTTTCAGTTTTTTTGCAGAGTTTTCATAAATACCTTTTAGATTGGTACTGAGATAAATATTAACATAGGTGTAAGGAAGAGTTATGGACGTACAAATTAAATTGTACCTACCTATCCCAAACCGACGCTAACGAATGTTGTTTGAAATAATAGCTCTTATATTTATTATTACGTCCCTTGGTCTCCGGAATTTAATATTTTTCATTGCCGCCCGTTTTATAGGCACGGTGTAATTTTGGCGTCATGAGATCGGTTTTATACGACTATATTTTGTACAATTAAGTACTGGCACATGAAGTAAACAAAACTATCGAATTTCATTAATAACTTAATTAATTAAAATTGAATACAAAAATAGGTTTATGCAGTTTTGTGTATTTATTTTTACAATTAAGTAAGTGCCTATGCCTAAAACTGTGACGACGCAAAAGTTTTGTCGTGTCGGCGGTGGCAATGAACGCGCACTGTTATTGCGTCGCGACTCGCGTCCGCGGAGCGAAGCGAGCGCTGTCATTTAGTACGACATGACGCTTTGATGCAATTACTGCAGGCTGCGTGCACTCCACAAACATACGTGAGCTACAGTGTAGGGCATGCCCTGACCAGCGGCTCGGAAAATTCAAATAACGGGTTGACTAAATTAGATAAGGTATCGGTTTATTAACCGACTTCAAAAAAAGGAGGAGGTTCTTAATTCGTCGGCATCTTTTTTTTTATGTATGTTCCGATTACTCGAAGACGCTTGGACCGATTTAGAAAATTCTTTTTTGTTTGATAGAGTTTACTTCCCAGATGGTTCCATGGTCAATAAGTCAGGATCTGATGATGGGATCCTGGAGAAATCAAGGGAACTCTTAAAATTTTACTAGTATACTTGAAGCGATTTAGGTATTTTTTATAGATAAGTACGAGTGCATTTGCTTGCAGATGCTAGTTTGTCTAAACGCTTTTCAATTAGTAGAATACTTCATAGATACGAAAAAAACAGTTTTATTTAAATAACGTATTATTTATTATTCACCGAAAAGATAAGACTAAGCCCCTCTCGGAGGTGTCGTTACGTGGGTGACAGATCTCCGGGTTTCGGCTGAGAGTTGAAGCATTCGGCAGGTTCACCGTTCACGCGTCGATCCATCAATCACGAGGAGTTACTCCGGCTTTATCGACGAATCTGATCGAAGAGCGGTGCTACGCTTGAGTTTCTTTTATATTTTACCTTTTACAGCGGCTAGATGATTAGGTAGACTTTAGTCAACCTTCCCATATCTATGAGTGTAGACTTTTGCGTAGAAACGTGTTCCATCACTACAATTTGGATGCCCGGCAGTCCACGACCACTAAGTATGCCAGAACCTTCTTACCACGCATATGCAAACTACATGGAACCAGCTACCAGAACCATTGTTCCTTCAAATTTAACATGTGGTTATTCAAGAGGTGGATAAACAGACGCCTAAAGAGCCGGCAACGTATTTACAGTTCCCCTGGTATCTGGCGCAGCAAAAGTCCATGGGCAAAAAAAAATTCAAAATGGCGGATTCAAGATGGCCGCCATACAAACTTCTTCGGTGTCCATCTCGAAAAGTATAAAAGTTGGAAGAGTAGTTTCTTGACAAGAGGTGATCAGGGCTCGAAGATCTATTCGATGGATAGGTACAATAAAAAATCAAAATGGCGGAATTTATTTTTCCATAGAAAATGTATGGGGAATATTGAAGAGACAAATAGGAGGAAGACAGCCTGCGCCTCCACGCGCCCTACTACTATAGTATAAGTATGGTAGAGGTTTCCTACACCTCTTTTACCAGACCAAAACTGGGCGAGGATTTTCCCTCGATGTGGAACGTACACATTTAATCAACTGGCCATATATTCCGGAGCCCGCTACGGTTCGCAGTTATTGCGTTTCCCGGTCGTAATGTCATTTGGCGGGACAAAAAGCGGGACATTACGATTTTCGCAATTAGCGGCGCTCCGGCTGAAATGGACGCGACGCGAGCGGCGATGTGACGCGATGATTGAAAAGCTGAGTCGCACACTCGATCAAAGGATTCCACTGTATCCTTTTAATGAAACGAGATAAGTTCAATACCAATTGATACTAGTTTATGTTTGCAGATTTCGCATATTATTATAGAATGGTAAAGACACTTAAAGCAGTGGTTTTCTTTCACAGGTGACTTTTAACAAAAATATGAGTGACAAAAATAATTCTATGTGGGGTTCAGTATACATTTTTTTAATATTATGATCCGCAGGCAGTTTTAGACTTATCTTTGCATAAGTTCTAATAAGCTGTTAAAAAAATGTTCTGGAAGTAAGTCTCCTCACAAGATGATATAATTTTTTATACCGAGTTTATCACCCGTTCATTTCAGTGTGAAACTGCTTTCTGAACGTGGCGGTAAGGTTGGCATTTCCTGAGTGCCTGTAAGTTAGGCCTATGTGAAACAATTAATGTTTCGATTTTGATTTCAAACGCCCTACGAGCCTTGCTTTTGAGCTCAAAGCGTAGGTAGTCTGATTGATTTATAGATTGGCTTTTAGATTGCGAAAAACTTAGAAACATTTGTGTTTAAGCGTCATAGACATGCGTAACTTACTGAAAGTGCGAATTTCCTTTCAGTGTTTTTAAGTAACTTTTACCCTCCACTGTAAACCAGCCTAACTACGTCGGTTTCGACGTAGCGCCAAACAGTTAGTTTCACAGGTATGTCCCGACACTAGCTAATAAAACGACATGATTTTTAAAAACAACATCTGTTTCCGTGAAATTCCGGCAAACACCGTTTAAAATTCCGCGAGTCGCACACGGCGGACCCGTTTAAAATTCCGCGAGTTTTAAAAGTCCACGGCGGACGCGGCTCTTAATCAAAATAACACCGCAAAAACAAACGCGCCCCGTGTAACGTGCCGTAATGAAAAATATAAAATTCCAAATATACATAAAACAAAACATTAGCTATTTTCATCCACCAGTGTCCCCTGGGGTATGGTTTGATCGAGGTCGGTCTTTTTGTTCATAGAATCGTATTAATTTTGTAAATATGAAAGAGTTTTTATGTTTGTTCAATCACGCCATTAATATCTATGTCATTCGCTCAAGTGAAACGAAATTCAAAAAATATATGAAAATGACAAATACTATCGCTCAATTGATCACGTGATTCCTGCGCATACAACTGTCATCTATATGTACACTTTTTGAATTTCGTTTCATTTAAGCGAAATTTAATAAACCTTATGGCTACGGCTGCGAAATAGATTTGGCTGAATGAAGACAGTTTGTGTCCTGGAATAACAGATAGGCTAGCTTTTATCATAGAATTCTTCAATATATTATTGAAAATTAAAGCAGCAGCATAGTAAACACAGCTCAAACTATTGATTAGATTATTACACTCCGATTACCGGATCGCAAGCATACCATTAACTATAATGCCGTGGGCATCCAATCCACGAAAGAATTTCTGAAAACTATAACCTAATATATAGGGCTAAAATATAGGGGTCACGCAAGCGATGCGGGCGCTCCAGCTTGTTTATAAAGCTTATTTATAATAATAGTAGCTGATCCGGCAAACGTTGTTTTGCCATTAGGATATAAAAAATAGCTTACGGCCTACTCTCAGACCCAATGAACATACAGGGACAGAACAATCGGTCGAACCGTTTCGGAGGAGTTTGGTAACAAACACGAGACATGAGAAATATATGCGAGACGAGAGATATGTTAGTACGAGTAAGTATAGAATTTTCAGACTAATATGACTTGCTTCAAAATCGCCTTTGAGATCAAGTGTACTGAGGGTCCCAGGAGGGTCGTTGTTGTGCTGACAGATTGCTGGCGGAGGGCTGAATTATTCGGAAGATTCCCGGGAGGCCGATCCATCAGTCAGGCTGCGTTACTCTAGATTGATAGAAGAAATCCGATCCAGCTTAAAAGGTTCTGTACGTACCTCAATAGGAAATAGGGACAACCCTCCACCACCCATGGCCCAATCAACCTCGCGGTTATGGGGGCCGAAACGCGGGAGAGCGCCCGTTCGGTACTTGCTCTTGGCGTGTTCCCGGGGCGCCTTCTTGACTCCCTACAGGCTACAAGTTGTTTTCTCTCGCTCCTTGTCCCTATGAACTCACTCTCCCCATTCTGGGGCAGGACGATACAAAATACGGACTCGCCGCGCCGTCGCTGTCCACAGCATCAATTCTCTGTGTCACTCCAAGCCGCTTCGCCTCTTATGCCACGCGTGCGCGAACTCCCGTAGCTTTCCGAAGTTGGCCGCCGAACCCACGAGATCCTGATAATAAACTGGGCCAGAAACTTCGCGAACGATCCCGTCCAGCAGCAAGCACCGGAGATCCTCGTATAAGGAGCACTCCCACAAGACATGGTGGAGGTTCTCCTCCGCCAGTCCGCAGAAGCACTCGCCACTCTCACCTCACTCCACCTCAATAGGAAAGAATGAACCCTTATAATTACTTTACGGATAAGCCTAGGCATAAGGGTTATATTATAGCGTCACTTGTGTGTCTGTTTTAGTGTCCGCCATTTTGTTCCGAATACATTGGACCCGTTGAGGTGGTGGGTATCCTTATCCATAAAAGAAAAAGGTGACTGACTGACTGATTGACTGAAAGATTAATGAATCAACTCACAGCTCAAATCATTGGGCGTGTTTAACAAAGAAATTGTGGCTAAATATATGTTTTTTTAACTGTACATAGCTGTCTGTGATCGCATCTGATGGAAAGAGGTGATATATCCTAAGATGGAGCGCGCTGGACATTGGCTATGAAAGAAGCCCTAAGCAAATACTATAGTATACTATAGTAATTTATACATGTAGTATACTATAGTAATTTATAATACTAAATTGTGCCTAAATACAAACTTGTTTGTCAAACTTTTGAAATTAGAAAAGGGATGTTTGGGTTAACCAGCTTGGCACCATAGCTTCGCGATGCATTCTCTCCCTAGTAAGTACTAGATGTGTCTTCAATTCATTTCATACTCTGAATGCGTTTTAGGAGGCCTAACTTCATTAGTTAGATACTTTAGTTCGGAATACGCGCAACGACAACATTAGGATGACATATTTTAATAATTTACCTGCACCTGCAATGGTGCCAATACACTTATACCTATCTAATTTTAGGAAACCTAAAATTAGATTACATAGAATTGTCTCTCTGGGGAGTTATGACGCACTATTTAAAAGGTAGGTATTATTTAACCTGTAGTAATTTAGCACTTACCGTAGAGTTGGGTTTCGGAATAAAGCCACTAAAATGTTGAAAGTAAAAAAAACGCCGATCGTCAAAGCCTAATTGTTTTAAACTGAACCTATATTGTCCAAGCTTTGAACTCTTTTATGAAATACAGCGATTGTTGTATTGCGCTCTGATGTAAAAATTAAAAAAGCGTTCACAAATTTTTGTAACCTTGTTTGTTCGTTATATAATCAGGACATTGAGTTTATTGCAGATCACTGCGAGGCACGCAACGGTTTCGCAGAGTTACAAGAGTAGAAAATGTGATTCTGTGTGCCTTTTTTGTAGATATTTGAGGCTGGAGGTAGCCAGGCTTGACCGAAGCCTTCCACCAAAGAGGACTTCACCAAACAGGTCGGGAATCGGACCCGGGATCTCTTGTGCTGCACCTGCGCCAATGGAGGATTGTTGATTCAAACAAGTTTTTATACTTCCACCAACTTATAATTAAAGAAGGTACTGCTTAGTGTTTTAACTCGATTGCCGTATAAATAAGTCTCTTCGGATTAAAAAAAATAAGCGCCTAAGTTCGAATCTGCCTCACGCATGAAGGGTTTTGTACCATTATCTATGAAAACGGCAAAAATCACGGTTATTGCGTTAGAGTCTCCTTAATTTTCATTCAATTTTATTCATTTAATCATCTGTGAAAATTTCAACTGTCTTGCTGTTACGGTTCAAGAGATACAGCCTGGTGACGGACGGACTGTTTTACCCTTTGGGTACGGAACCCTAAAAATTAAAAAATAACATTAGGCGTGCATCTCTGAGAACGATAAACGAGGTCAAGGCATTTTTGTTTTTTCTTAAAAACTTTCATTAGTGACTTCGTGCTTTTTAACTTTGTTATTCTTTATACTTTTTTCCGAAACAAATTGCTATTTGAAAGCGTTGTGCTTAATGGTTGTAGGGAAGCAACGGCAGGGTTGGGGTGTGTACCTAAGTGAATTTCTTTCACGGGCTGTTTTCGGACGCTATAACAATTTCTAAATTACCTTTGAAAATAGAGTCCTAATATTTCCATACAAACCCATTTGCATTTGCTATTGGAGTATATTTCTTAATATACAGGGTTAAATGATAAATACCAAAATAAGCTCCCCTTCTACTTCTTATAATTAAAACTCACAACTTTTGTTTTTAAAATTCCGCATTAATTTTTACATACAAAAAATTAAATTTTAAATTCATGTTACTTCCGTGAAGTGACATTACCTACACTGTGAAATCAACTACATGTGATGTCTAACTGATACAGTTTGGTATTAATATTAATTTATAGGTTAATTTATTTTAACCTGTTTTTCTATACAAAAAAAAGTGTGACGAAAAAGTGGAGTTAAGAAATAATTTGGATTTATGTTTAATAAAATATCGACTTAATAAAAAGTCGTAGAACAAAAGTTGTTAGTTAACAACAAGACGGAGAGCTTTTTGGTGTTTTTCATTCAACCCTGTTTTACATTACATTTTTAAAACCTTTATGCCCTTTTGACTTCAGTTAAAGCAACAAATACTTTTTAGAACATTCCTGGGGTACCTATTACTTGAATCTTAACTGATTTTTCATCAACATATTAATTTAGATCTAACGAATTACGAGCAAAGCAAACAGAGCGTTAGGTATCTTTATAGAAATGTCATGTCTGCTAGGAAGCCTTTATAGATAAGTGGAAAATTAAATAAAATTTAAAACACCCACGACGTTTGCAGACTTGTAATTGAAAAAGGATTTAATAATTTTTTTGAAACTCCCCGACTAAAGGAAAGTAAGAACTAAGAACCTATCAGTATAATTACAAATCCAAGAAAATCCGCCGGAGCTGCTGTGTTTTGCCTATGACGGTGTTGATGGTGCTGTTTACCAGTTGATGATTAATTCAATTTCTTGATACTTCTCATATACCGGCAGTTTATCAATACTTACTAATTACATTAATTGATATTGGAAACGAAAATAGCAATGGCAGCTCCGACGGATTTTCTTGGATTTGTAATTATACTGATAGGTTCTTAGTTCTTACTTTCCTTTAGTCGGGGAGTTTCAAAAAAATTATTAAATCCTTTTTCAATTACAAGTCTGCAAACGTCGTGGGTGTTTTAAATTTTATTTAATTTTCCACTTATTTATAGTTTTTCGATTAATATATTAATGTAATTTAAATTATATTATTATTAAAAAATGAAAATTAATCTTCAAACTAGCCATTAGCTCCTCTAGCAGCGTTTGAAGGCATAATCCCTTCCAAGTCATAAAGAGACGTTTATTGTGGCGCCCCCTGCTGTTCAATTACAAGAACAATTATCTACGAACCATTGCCAATGACTCACTAATATTTCATACAAAACTGTCACCAAATCGGTTCAGTCGTTTTTGTAATAATTGAGAACATTCGTTTGCACTGTAAATGTTTTTTATGGCGCCCCCTGGTGATCGATGTTCATAACAACTATCTAAGAACCATCGCCAATGACTCACTAATATTTTACACAAAACTGTATCCAAATCGGTTCAGTAGTTTTTGTAATAATGGAGAACATTCGTTTGCACTGTAAATGTTTTTTATGGCGCCCCCTGGTGATCGATGTTCGTAACAATTATCTAAGAACCATCGCCAATGAATACCAAACATTATACAGAAAACTGCATTTAAATCAGTCAAGCCGTTTTTGAAATAAATGGGAACATTTGTTTGCAATATAAATGTATTTTATGGCGCCCCCTGGTGATCGATGTTCGTAACAACTATCTAAGAACCATTGCCGCTGAACACCAAACATTATACAGAAAACCGCATCTAAATCGGTCAAGCCGTTTTTGAAATAAATGGGAACATTGATGTGCACACACAAACAAACCAACAAACAAACAAACAAACAAAAATATTTTTGCATTATTGGTTTTTGTGAACAATTTAACATATAAACAAACATAAAATATTTTTAATAGAGTAATGTACAAACGGTCTCTCACCCTAAACGCATATACCCGTACTCCGTTCCGTCGTGGGTAAAAATGAAAACGATTACGAAATGAAGAAACATTAGCACTTATGGCTTGCTATAGTTAAATCATAAGGTGTGTATGCGATTATCCAATGATAAACGTAGATATAAATTAATAACACGGCTGGGTTTGATCTAAAAGGCAATTTCGATTTATTAGTTGCGAACTCCTCCTCTCGCAACCACACAATTTGTGTTTAAATTAACGGCGTCAGAGATAAGAGGCGGATTGAGAAACGGAAACCTAATTGATATTAACGTCATAGACATTGTTAACTGGGTAGAGACTGGCCATTGATGCTGTCCAGACTTCCTGTGACACCAACGTAGGGTCACAATCCAGTTTGATCGCAAGTCCGTGCCTCCAAAATTGGTACACAGATGCCATATATTTTTGTCGAAAGTCTGCAACTTGAAACACACATGAATCAAGAAAATCTTGAAAAATAAGTAATTTGACTATTAATTTTTTGACGACCGAATGGCGTAGTGGTAGCGAACCTGCTGTCTGCGCCGAAGGTCGTGGGTTCGATTCCCACTACTGGTAAATGTTTGTGTGATGAGCATGAATATTTTCCGGTGTCTGTGTGTTTTTCAATATATCATAACACAAGCTATTGCTTACTTTGGGGCTAAATTGCGATGTGTAAAATGTCCTGTATTATTAATATCAAAGACACATCTGTGTTAGTATATTTTTTAAGACCTCTTGACCTTGCTTGTCGCCAATGTCGCCAGTTTATCGGTGCCAAAAGTGTTTTTTTTTTGCCACCAACAGTAATGCCACGCTGTAGTTCGCTCAGCAGCCACCTATAGAATTTTGCCAGATGGCACTACTGTTTGCGTGTACGAAAAAGGTTTACGTAAATTGTTCGGATGCCCATATCCTGAGTTCTCTTATCAGTGGTTAAAATACACATTGTAGTCATCTTCACTGCTGTTAACTTCTTAATTGGAGTGGCCCATTAAAAAACAAATGGAAATGACTCCAGTGGCCTTTATAATGAAACATCTAGGTACTTTCCGGTTTTACGCATTTATTTAATGTGTCTATGGCATTATTACTTTCAACCAGACGTTACATCAACTCCATACATTTTCAATTAAGCACACTGTTAATATTGCAATTTTGAAGTCCTATTTTATCCTCTGAGTGTAGAGCTAATAAATTGCCACATCAGTACAATGCTATACCATCTTTTTTTTTGGTCACTAGTGGTTATCCTGTGACTTCGTCGTAAATAATTATATTCTTTGAATTATGTCTGTTACTGTATAAGTAATTCCATTCAGAATAGTCTGAGATGACAAAAGCCTTTTAAAAGAAAGTAGGTATGTAAGAAAAAAGTTTCAGGAAAAGGATATATGTTTATGAAATACTTACTAGCCGTTACCTGTCCACATCTGGACTACGAATTTCAATTTTTTTAAAACAAGAGGATGTTATACCTAGCGGCTGATACACAGCATCGCACTGGAACGCTAAATGAAAAAGTGAAAAATTAAAATCTCTATTTTTCACATATTTAAACATAAGAAACTCTTATGAAAAGTAAAAAATCTACCACCAATTTCGTAAATCAGGTTCGCACCGAGAAGAACTGGCCAGAACGACACTTGCTCTTATCAAAAATTACTCTTTTCAATTGAGATTACCTCTTTGGAGTTAAGGTGTTAACCACCCGCGACCGAAACCTTCCACCAGGCCAGACCCTAGCTAGTTTTTAAACTGTTATATAGGAATTAACAGTTTACAAACTGGCTCGGGTCTAATCAATTTCTAAAATTGCCCATACCTGCAATCTAAAACGGGACCTCTCACCGAAAACCGAGCGCTCCCCAACAGCACCAGATTTCCAGCTTTGCAGCAGTTATTTACGATTGCTACTCCTCAGTGAGCAAATAACGGGTGCAACAAAACTTTGTCTCAACTAACAGCTGTCCAGGTGAGAGGTGCTAGGTGTGGAATGCGCGGTTTGCGACCTGCTGGAATGTTTAATTTGCAACCGCTAGCAATTCCGACAACTCAAATCGGTGCAGATTTTCTTTATAACCTACTAGCTGTTACGCGCGGCTTTGCCCGGATGAATTTCCCGTTTTTGAGTCATACATGTTGTGGTGTTGCGGCCTTTTTTTAAACTATAAAAGGAGACCAATTTCGTTATACTTGATTTTTGCGTGACTTTAATCGTTTAAGCAGCGCATACTACGGAACCTCTCAAAAAGGTCAAGATTTCCCGTTTTTGCAACATTTTTATTGTTGTTCCGATACTATTGGTCATAACGTCATGTAACCAGTTTTATAGCCTTTAGCCTTCCTCGACAAATGGATTATTAATCGCAAAAATAATTTGTCAAATTACGCCAGTAATCCTAAGATAAGTGCGTTCAAGCAAACAAACAAACAAACTCTTCAGCTTTATAATATTAGTATTTTTAGTATGGATTTGTTTGATTTTATTGTAGTTTTTCATTCCCTCAGTGTAATTTCTACGACTCAGTAAGTAGGTACTACGTTATAAGAAAAATACGGATCTTTTAAATAAAATTTCATTCTAGTCCTACTTCCTACTAGTAGCGACGGTTTGTAGCGTGTGTGTGTGGCAAGTCCATATAAAATGTTTGAAAACTATAGAAAATAATTATGCCGATGCACGGTGGTGGCGTTTTATGGTTGTGGCCTGTGCCCCGTGTACAGGGACACTTAATCTGTATGTTCACGACAACGAAACACGGCGTTAATTAATTCTGTTGATTACAACCAATATTTTCATTTACCAAATTTTCTGAGGTCAATAAGCAATTTTTAATTTCGGTCAACCCGTCCCAATTTCGCGGACCGATAGGACCGTTGTACGTTGAGTTTTGACATCTGATCGACGAGGGTCTTTTGGACCTCGCAGACCGTAAAGTGTGTAACCTATTTAAAAGCTTAGGATTTTTTTATTTACTTTAACAGCAATGTTATTTGATGATGCTTCCAAGCTATTAGGTCCAACAGACAAGTTAAATAAGAAATTATAAAATTTCAAACTGGTGAGAGTCGGGAATCGAAGTCGGGACCTCAAGCTTAATACAACAGGACTCAGGACTTTACAACAGGATACAATATGATTTTAAAAACAAACATAGTTTATTGGATCGTGAGCCGTAACCAAGATCTGCCATGTCGTTTCGCAAAATAAAAATGCCAGATCCTGGTAAGCTTTTGACGTGACAACGTCTTATAATTCGATAGAGCCGGCTGCACGCACAAAAAAACATGACTCATCCGGCGTTACCTCGCTCATGCGGCGTTACCTCGCTCGCGTTACCTCGCTCTGAGGCGTTCCATGTAAGGCTTGAAGTGCAAGCGAGAGTTGTCACGTTCAACTATCGTCAGTAAACCGACTTTACAGACAACCAATTTTTTACGGAGAAAGGCTGTAGAAAGCTGAAATGAGCGAAGTTCGCTACTTATAGAGACTAATTTAGAAAACTATAAGTTGAGTTTTAATACATCATAATAACATCTTATTAAATGCTCTGAATTCCTTAGTACATATTTGATTAGTGCAGAGGTCGAGTGTCTTGGGAGTTGAGGGGCAATCTCGGGAGCGATTATAAAGGTTTATATCGGCGATACATGACGCAAGAGCGTGTCCGACACCGCTCAACTCTTATTAAAAGGGACCCGGCATTAACTCTTGTAAGACAACCCTTATGGCTGGCTACGAAAACGGCGGAATTATGTGAATAATAGCAGGCTGACCTAGAGCTATAGAACTGTTTGACGACCGAATGGCGTAGCGGTAGCGATCCCGCCGTTTGCGTCGGAGGTCGTGGGTTCGATTCTCACCACTGGAATATGTTTGTGTGATCAGCAAGGACTATGTTTTTGCGGCGCTTGCATTTGAGACATTATAGGTCCATGGTCATCGGACACAAAAAAAATTGTGAATATCTTATCCAAAAAGTTGGTTCACGCGTCAGGTGACCAAAGAGCTGGCGCTTACTTAGCCCAACGGCTAAGCCTAGCTATACAGCGAGGCAATAGCGCCAGTGTTTTGGGCACCATGCCATTAAGCGAGCATTTGGACGATGTGTACATTTTGTAAATATTTTTAGTCTTAATTTATTTGTAGACATAAATTACAATGTTTTAGTGTGATCATAGATTTAAATCGTGTGTGATGCATGAATGTTTTCAAGTGTCTGGGTGTTTTCAATATATTGTATTTATGTAAAAAAAAATTGGTTGCCTGTAAAGTCGGTTTACTGACGATAGTTGAACGTGACAACGTCTTCTTTGTCGCTCGTTCCGCGCTCGCGAGGTAACGCCGGTAACGCCGCATGAGCGAGGTAACGCCGGATGAGTCATGTTTTTTCGTGCGTGCAACCGGCTCTGTCGATTTATAAGACGTTGTCACGTCAAAATATCATTTATATATTACCCATAACACAAGCTATCGCTTACTTTGGGGCTGGATCGCGACGTGTGTAATGTTCTGTTACATTTTTTTTTGTTCGAATGGGCCTCGATACCTCGGTGGTGTAGATGGTGTAAGTGGTGGTGGTTTTTGATGTTTCCAATCGCTGGATATTTTTTGTGGGAGTGATTTTGGAAACAGACCTGCTAGTGTCGCGTGAAAGAAGGCTCGAATGTGATTGTAACGAAATCGCGCGTTGCCTGGCTCCAGATAGTTAGGGTTACACCAATTCAAACTCAGCTAATGCCTAACCCCGACCTTGATTAATTTAGCCGACATCTGTCCCCGCTGCCTGTAGCAGCCGACCGTTGTTCTGGAGGCCATGCAACACATTACACGAATTAAGCAATTTATGATTGTAGCACCCGAGAGTTATGGCAACTTAACTGTACATGTGAATTGGTGTAGCTGGAATTGCATAACTACCGAAGTGCATTTCACCATTTCATCACCATTTGACGACCTCCCTGGCGCAGTGGCGGCGCGCTCGGATTCGGGTGGGAGGTCGCGGGTTCGATTCCGCCACGGGCCACTTTGGAATTTTATATTTTCTAAATTGGCTCAGGTCTGATCTAGTGGGAGGCTACGGCCATGGCTAGTAGCCACCCTACCAGCAAAGACGCACCGCCTAGCGATTTAGCATTCCGGTGCGATGCTTGTAGATACCGTTGGGGTAAATTTACGTACCCTTCCAAGTAAGTACGATAACATCTTAGGCTGCATCATCATTTATCATCAGGTGAGATCACAGTCAAGGACTAACATGTATACTTACAGTAAAAAAGCTATTGATCTACTTACACCATCCAATTTTGCCTGATAACATTTTGGTGGGGAACCCTAAAAATCACAATTTTATTAAGTTGACTTGAATGTTTGACACGGGTACACAAAAGTATTCGAAATAACGTTCTCTCCTGTAATATTTTTAATAGAAGTAACATTGTGTACCTACTCTACCTAAGCAGAATTTTACACCGTTTAAAAAATTCAAAATTTTCATAACGAAATTCAGCGGTTTTTGTGTGCTTAATAAAGTTCCTTTCTTTGGGGAAGATAGTTATTTTCGTGCACCTTATATGCGCGTCGCCTTTATTTCTATTGTGTCGGCGCATTGTATGGGGAATAATGAGAGCTTTATTTACGCCGTGTGGGTAAATTAAAACCCGGATAATTGAGTGTAGGTGGGTAACGTGAAGTGAATAATCAACTTGATACCAAGGACTCAGAAAAAGGGCGGATCGACACGCTAAACACTTAACGTTGCCGCACGCGGGCCACATGCCACAATCTTAAACGCTGCCACTAGATGGCAGACGCGGTTACAAAGGTTGCCGAAGCACGTGACAAAAATTTGAGTTAAAGGAGTCACCAGAAGTGTTTAAAATAAAAGAGGTTATTAAATATTTAAACTTTTATTCAATTCGTTAATTTATTTTCTTTTATTATTTTTGGAATGAAGCTACCACCGGTTCGGAAAGCAAGTTTTACGCTGAGAAGATCCGGCAAGAAACTCAGCACTTGTTCTTTTCAAAACTTTGCATTTACAATTAATATATTTACAAACAGCAATATGATTACAAATTATAAAAACGTTAGAAAGGTCAATAACAAAACTAATTGAAATAACTTTACAAGTTGAAATATCTATACAAATGAGAATAATTTAAATCATTCAAACACACAAATACAATATTAAAAATAACACACATATTATTAACATTATAATATAATATGTAACTCTATATTGAACTTGGCTTGACACGCTGCCGCGTGTCTAGATATAACACACATATTATTAACATTGCAATATAATATGTAACTCTATATATTTGAACCATCGTAAACTTAGTTTTAAGTCGATTTGTAGTCATCGCCATAGATATACCTACGGCAAATATCGTACCGGTACGTTAGGACTAAATATGTGAAATAAAGTTAAGTACATATATATTAGACTTTGGCTTTTGACTTTGACTTTATATTTTAAATATAAATAAGACACTATACGTGTGGAGCAACATAATAATAAAAGGAAAACAATAATGAGAGAAAGTAATTAGAAGTAAGTAACTTAACTTTTGCATCACAGGTCTAACAGCCTCTCACATTGTACATAGAGTCGGAGCTTCAACCTACACAATACTTTTTACCGACCGTATCAAAATTAATATATATTCTTTCTTCAACTACTAATAAAAGCTTTTACTTTAATTGATCGCCGTAAGTTAATTTTTATACCGCTAAACCAAAAACCATCATGGCTGACACTGAAAAAACTACTTCCTCAAGTAGGCATCATTGACATCATCGTCAAAAATGCCAACACGACAACACATCAGATTCTATACCATCGACTCTATGGAATAGAGTATGGCAACCATATAGTAGATATAGCGACTATTAATTATTACGATTTAAACATAGAGCGATACAATTTATATTAAAAGAATTAGGAAATATTATTTCTCTTTGTTTTTAAATATTAATTAGAAATACCTACTCAGACCACAGACAGGGACTAAGATAATAGTTTCCTTACTGACAGCGACGTTTCCTTACTGAGCGATAAATGATCGGTGTAATACACACAGAATTGTAACCTCAGAATAACAATCATTATCTACAATCTGTGGTAAACTTTTCACATTAGCTTCACACCAATATTCCCAAAGTAAAACATACACATTATAATCATCTTTGTCTACTTGGACTTTCTCACTCTATTTTCAAATATAAGTCACATTTAAACCAAAAATATATCAAACGCAACAGCCACTTGTGGCGCTATTTCCATAAATCTATGCGCGCAAATGGACGCGCGATGCGCGCGTAATGGACTCTGACATAGAAGGTTAAGTTATGAGAATCGCGTGTAGGCGCTTAGTGATTAGGACTTGTGGCTAGTGACTCGTGTGGCACTTAGACAAAGTTCCTGTACTCGGCAAAGTTGCAAGGCATAGTGAGTGTTAAGAAGGATGTTTCAGGATGAAATACCACCCAACATACAAACAAAACTAAAGCAAGAATCAAAAAAGAAAAAACTGAAAAAAGGTAAGTAAACAAATTAATGAGCAGCTAATAGGCCTATATCACAGCTATATGTTACATCAAATGTCATCAAGGATATACAATCACATCAAAAAGTTATGTCATATTTTGGAAGTCCTTAATAATATTATGAAACACACAAGAGGTATCAATTTAAGGTTCATTTGTTACAATAGCCACGCATTAGACATTTTTGTAGCGCTGATTCAGCTAACATGCGTCCTGGAATTGCAGCACCCTGAAGCAAATTCAGTCCGCCTTTTTTCTGCGTATGCGTTTGATACCTAACTTACTCTATAATGAAGTCTGTTCAATCCACTCGTACCTCTTTGTAATGAAGTCTTTAGTGAATAGTGGAACCCAATTGCGTGGTTAGCGCGAATATAATAACGTAGACGGTATTATAATATCCATAAATAATTAACGGTGATGGAAAACATCTGAGAGTATAATGTTTTCAAATAAGCAAAAAGCTTATGAATAAAGCTTACTATAGTATTAAAAATTATTTACATGAATTAAATCCTTGGGAGTGAATGAACTGCTGTAATTATACTAGCTCATTTAGTTTTTAAGAGCCTTTGTGAAATGGTGATAACAGAAAACAAAACCCCGCTGAGTTTGTTGTGGGCTTCGTCTCAGTGCAGGGTGCGTTTGAACCCTCGTAAACTTCGTTTTAAGTCGACTTGTAGTTATCACCATTCATATGCGACAAATATCATATTGACGTTTTACCTACGTCAGGCCTATGTGAAATAAAGATATTTTGAGTTGAGTTGAGTTTGAAATATGTGCGACGCCCGTCAACCCGCACTTGGCCAGGTGGGCTATAGCTTAACACTTTCATTATTAAAGGAGACTGGAGGAGAAATTATTATCTATCATTATCGTAGAAACCTAGCCATTATTTATTATAGAATGAAATTAAAATGATAAATGAGTAGGACAGATATCATCTCATCGATTAGTTCCGTGATCATTTTTGTCGATTGGATAAGTTATGTGGCTTTTAGTTTTGATAGCCATTGAAATAAAGACTAGGAGGCTTCGGTTGTTGCTCTTGATGACTTGAAAAAGACTGTATATTCTATAAGTAGTCTTTAAAAAGTACACTTAATAATACCAAAGGCTTCAATATTTGACTATGTGACCTAAACAATCAGTACAATAAAAAAGTGCCTGATTTTATACATTGCTTCTTCATCCTAATATTCCAAGATATAGGTTTATCTTTAGTAAAGAGACCTAATTATTTTGGTAGAAGAAGGTTATCTGAAAGATTCTCACAACCCTGTCTCCCTCTAAAATATCAACAAACATCATCCCAATGTCATTTCCAAATCCCATGAGTGATCTTCAGCAATTTCCGAAGGCAATATTATTACGTTCTGTGTTTGTTTAACATTCGATATTTAACGTTTCCTCTGTTATTGAACGGTACAATCGTAACGCTGTAGATACAATACGTATCGAAACAGTTTACAAAAGGGGAGGTTGTTAAATTTCATAACGCTATCTTCCCGGGATACACAAAAGAAAAACTTTATCTATTCGCGCGGCAAAGCCGGCCCGCCGAGTTTGATCCGTCGTGCGTCCCGCGAAGCTTTGTACAATCCGATACAAAGGACTCCTCAATGCCATTTTTGTATTCTGTTTGTACGTACATCCGTATCTTTGCCATCCTAATCTGGCATTAGTGGGAACTGGCAGCCTCCTTCTTGGTAGCGGCTATAACGCTCCGATTTGTAAACGTGTTGTATTTTCAGTTTCGTGAAGCGTTAGTTTTGTAAGGTATCACGTAGGAATATGAAACCGAAAAAATGATGTTATCTCGATGCAGACTCGGCCATAAATCATTCGAGTGTTTCGCTTTTGTTGTTCACTAAAATACAAAAGCAGCAGTGAAGCTCAGCAGTGAAATACAAAACCGAAACACTCGGATGATTTATGACCGAGTCTGCAGCGAGATAACAACACTACTATAATAGATTTGCTGAGATAAACATTGTGATGTACTACACTGTCCAACTGGTTTGCCAACTTGGTCTAAAGGCTGAACATCTTAGCAACTTTGGGTAATCGGTCCAGCATTGTAAGATTATCATATCAGCTCTTTTCCAAAATGATGTAAGGCATTAATTTTGGCGTATGATTACTCGATTACTTAATTGCTTCACGCGTGCCAGTATAATCGTTACATGATAAGCGTAGGGGGTTTTTAATTTATAATTTAATGTTATTCTCAGGATATGTTACCAAAAATAAATAATAAATAAGGAAACGCATCGTTATGTCAAATAAATGCCAAAAAATACATGAACTGAGGAAGGTTAATCGGCTCCAATCTTACGGGATAAGTGGAAATCAGAAAGCCCCAGTTAAATTTAAAAAGGTTACCTAGGTTTTACCCTTTCGTAGCACCAATGGCATTATTATTGCCACTTCAGTGGAATAATAGACGTATAACCTGGACAGGGCGAACGGCGCGAAAAAATTTCGACAATTTATCGGTGCCAAAAATGCTTGTTGTGGCACCAACAGTAAGGCCACACTGTAGTTCGCTAAGTAACCACCGATAGAATTTTGATAGATGGCGCTACTGTTTGTTTGTACGCAAAAGGTTTACGTAAATTGTTCGGATGCCCATATGGGCTGATTTACGTAAACCTCAGGATATCCTGAGATTTCTTATTGGTGGTATGAATGCAATTTTTGGGTTAAGTAGAACAGGCAAAAAAACGGAGTTAATTTTAATATCTTACAATTCATAGAGATAGCTGTAAAACGTTTACTAACCTTGTAAAGAGGCGTGTAATATTGTGAAAAGTTGAACAAAATATCCAACACAGCGATAAAGCGAAATTGACGAGAAATGTTTTGAACTTTTTTTTGTTCCAATCCAAAACAATGGCGGATTGCCATGAAAGAGCTGAATGTATCGACTACGGAGCGAACAATGGGCTTAAATGATAATTAATCTTTCAAAGAAGTTGATTTCAGCTTTTCATAAAGATTTATTCCAAAAAACCGATGACCTATAGGTATTGTTAGATGAATGCTATAGCTCGGATTGTAAGAGAGAATTATTTGTAGGCGATTTTTCCGAACCATCGTCATTGTTTAATATAGTACATACTTTTTTAATATCTGAAGAAACGAATAGTCTGACTTGGTTCATACAAATTAGTTTTTTTTTATTAAAAAGAAGAGAGCAACACCTTCACCTGGTGTTAAGTGATACGCACGTCGGATACAGTGCGACCCATAATTGCAATATCATAAGTGCACTGCACTGCATCGCAATTGTTATTTCTTATGTTGCCCGGTAATCACGTCGGCGTACAGTGCTCTTCAAACCGAAACACATTACTGTTTTACGGTAGAATTAACAAACACTACGTGGTAGAAGACGAATTCCGTAGGAAGAGGTATATCACCACCTTTACAATTACAATTACCTTTACCTTTACAGGTACTTTTGCGATTTTTCTTTACTTCCAAGTCTTTTTTTATTTCGTGCAAGATAACTACTAAATCCTAATTATTTAGTGACAGGATTCGTATAGGATAAATTGAGAATCTTTAGTGTTAAAAAATTACATCGAAATTTTTTCTGGCCCCAGGGTTCAGCCGTAGCTGATTACTTATATTGTTATTTTATTGATCTGCTGGCAATGCAGCGATTTCACACTCATGTGGGTTGCTGTGTACCCACTGATTTATATTTCTTCCCAGTAAGTAGGCACGGTTAGGTGCATCTTCTCCTGAATCTTCATTTATCATCAGTTGATACTGCAGTTGTAATTGAATAAAAAGATGCAGTGGAAATCTAGGGGTCTTAGGAAGTTTTGCGAAAACCTCTCGTCGGAATGCGAAGTGGTCACAGATTAAACATTCCATTCGCCCGCATTCCCACTTCAACCTGCGTACCACGAACACTCAGCTATTTCATTTAAGAAAGCATTCAAGCCTTCAAGGTTAACTTTTTTTGGGCAGGTAAATGTATTCTCTACCATACATACCTCTTACATACTTACGTAGAAGTTGATTGCCATCTCAGTTGTAGCCGAAGATGAGATATAACCCAAAGTTGAAATCAAAATGTTAGATAATTATTTCATGTAGGCCTTATTAGCACTTATGACATTTCAGACTCTTCCTCCATGTTCAGAAAGCAGTTTTTGACCAAGAAAAACGGAAAAGAAAATTGGCATTTGTTTAAAAAAAAAAACATTTTCACAGGGTTCTTGGTCGTTACTTCATTTATAGTAACAGGATTACTTACAGGACTTAGAATATGATTTTGTTGAAGTAAATGTTGATAATTACAAATATTAATTAATAAAACGGTATCCAAGGCCGATTTCCACTGATTGTACCTCCACGACGTGTTAATTAAGAACCTAAATTATCTAAATACGCCATCTCGGCATGAGCCAATAGGCAATTTCGATTTATTACTTGAGAACTTGTCCCTTGCCTCACAATTTGAATTTAAATTAATATTATCGAGATAGGCCGGCACCACCGCGGTACACTGAGTAACGGAAATTTAATTGATTCCATATTACTTTCCATGTGATGTGGGTGTCAGTCAATGGAAAATTTATTTTCGAATACACAATTGTTTACTAAAAAGGTATGTAGTACCATTAATTAATAATTTTGAAGGTACTAGGGGTTTTAAGTAGGTACTCGTGGTCACGAAAGCGCTCTGGCCGCGATATTTAAGTGAAATGCGGATTCAATTCAAATTCAGATGAGTTTAAAACAATGTTTCTTTTCGGATGGTATAACGCAGGGAACACAGAAAATCATCGATAATTTAGAATGAAAGTTTCTCTTACTAGATTTGGTATAACGAACTCGTTAGCGCGAGGTGACAGTAGACAGTGCCATCTATCGAGCGGTGGGTGAAATCACACATGAAAATATAAAATGGAGTTTTGTATTTTCATGTGTGATGTGATGTGATGTTCCGGGGCTAAAAGAACAAAACCGGGGGTACGCGGCTCCCCTGCGACACAACGCCCCGGTAAGGACGCAAGCATCGAGGCCCGTTGAGAAGACTACAACATATGGAGTTTTGTTTTACGTTTTATTCCAAATTTTGTTTCTACCGAGTGGCTCATGATACACGTCTTTTTTATAAGTATTTTAATACATGTATTAACAAAATATTCTTTCACATAGACCTAGAAATGTCTGACTCTACCGCCAAGTTCGGAAAGCAGTTTTGTATGGAAGTAGATATACATAATTCCCTTTATGTACCGATTTAAATAGATATACGAGGGTTTAGAACATTAGCTCTCAGGTCCATTTATGTCCATGTAAGACGCTTTATGTACGGACCACATAAAACTTTTGATTTAGGACAGATGCTTCAACATCCCCGTCGAAAGTTCAGACCGCAGCCTCGAACTTGAGAGAGATCCCTTCAATTTGCCTTAAAACTAAACAAGATTGGACCCAGAGAATGTTTTTGTTAAACACAGTGATAGTCTCGTGGTGAAGATGTTAGCCTTTTAATCGGGTCTGACTGGTTTGAATTCATTTAGACACGCGCCTCTGAGTTTCCGGAGACGGTATGTGCCTGCTGATTGTAAACAGCTATTTAACACAATATTTTAAAAGTGCGTGAAGTAACTTCAAAGTAGGTAGGTATAGGGAGATTTTGAGGTGTAAGCTTGGTTTTCACTGAAATTGTTCAGTTGTTATTACTGAAATTATGGTTATCTATTTGTATCGCTCGCCTTTCTAAAATCCTCAGACTAAAATCGTACCTATATTATGTCTGCCACCAAAAAGGGTGCATTACAACATTTTATGACAGAATGATGAGACGTTCAACTGGTATTAAGTGATACGCATGCCCATATCAGACGCAGTGCGTCCTACAAATTTGCATTGCAATATCATACGACACACTGCACTGCGCTCATCGCCCTCCATGAGACATCAGTTTTTAGGTCTTATTTTATCGAGTGATCACGTCGGCATACAATGCCCTTCAAATCGGAACACAGTAATACATTTCATCTTCACGGTAGAATAACTGATACCACGGTGGTATCTACCCGATTGAACTCCTCAAGAAGAGTCCTTGAATGAATGAATGAATGAATGAATGAATGAATGAATGAATGAATGAATGAAAGAAAGAAAGAAAGAATGAATGAATGATGAATGATATTTTATTCATGAAAATGTACGTTACAATAAGATCTTAAATAATTGTTTACAACCGATTACATTTTACCAATAATATTGGTGTATGAATATTAAGTTCTTAGAAATCCCCTTCCACCAGTAGTAGACTGTTTAAGTAAACACAAACAACAACATCATTCATCAGAAAATTCTGCCACATATTTCAGCGAATTCAGCCAATTAGAATTTGTCGTCGATACCCTACACGTATAGCCTACATGGAAGAGTTTGATTTTGGGTAAACTGAGGAGACCGTACTCGAAACTTTGGAGGCAAAACCGCAGCAACACTTCGCCGGGCAGATGTCCGAAACTTTTCGCATAAAAACATTAAAAATTTCCCCGAGTTAAAGCTCGCCACGAACTTTGTTGTTTTTCATCGAAGTTGATATTATCACGAGTAGAACGGCGATAAAATAAATAGGTCACAACCCCTTGCTCTGATTTTACTAGCCTACTAATATCTCTTCAGTGAAAGGTTACAAAAGTGTAAAGGTAAAAGTGTAAAGGTAACGTGTAAAAGTGTGAAGGTAGTGGAGGGTTCAGTGGTAGGTTTTATCAGTGACAGGGCGCGTATAGAAACGTATAAACTTAGTTTCAAGCCACCATTTAGTTATCACTATTTTAACAACTAAATATTTAACGATATACTGACTCTTCTCAAGTAGTTGCCTATAAGTTAACGGCCCATTATCCCGGTTTTTAGCGACTACGCCACTTTTCAAACCAATTCAAAGTCATGAAAAAATAGTTTTTTTTTCACTGTTAAAAATAAAGATTAAAGATACATGCCTTATCTCTTTAATGTACTCATGAAAACACGATAAGTTAAAGTTGCCTCGATCATAAAAATTTTTGAAAACAGGTCGTTTTTGTTGATTTTTCTAATGGCATTTCCAAAGCTTTAGACTAAATTTCATAAAAATTATACGTAAAGTAAGCTCATTGTATTACCTATTTATTGGAAAGACAGATTTTAAATAAAAAAATTGCTGCAAAATTTCGCCTAACAGAAGTCATAAAATGATCTAACGCATCGAATAAGCGATGTACTTCAGTGGCTCACGAGCCTCTATACGAGAAGGACCTGCGCAAGTTTTCACGACTCACGCTCCTTTCGCGCTAAAATTAATTATTTTTTAATTATTTGTAAATAAATTCTCTTGCTACATTTAGTAATAAAATTAAATTATGGTAAGTGTTTCTTGAGTTTTTCAAAATACCTAGTCCTCAAAAGCTCCAAAGAAAATCTGATACGAACTAAGAAAATTAGGTAGGTAGAGTAAATTCCACCACGTGCAAATACCATCACGCGTAACCACAGTTTATACCTATATACAGTCAGTAAGGGAGACGAGATTTTTTTTGTTTGGCTATACTGAGTTTCTCATGAATACATGATATAATAATATCCTCTCGACTTTATTTTGGCCATGGCGGTCAATAGAAATTTACCAACTGCGCGGGAGATATTTCTGAACTTCCAACCCCTAGATTGGTTCCTACTAAATAGAAATACCTCACCTACCTACTAATTACTTTTTAGAAAAATACAAATATAATAATATTAAGGAGCACAAGCCCGGGGAACCCGGCCCAGACCTGCAGTCGAAGATAGTAGTTACCATAAAACCAACGAGACTCTGTAACCGATTATGTACTATCAAAATAATAATTAAAAACGTAATAATTAAAAAAAAAAACGTTCATCTACATACTATACTCTTCGAGATATTGGCGAGATTCGTTGAGTTCGTCGAGATTGGCCATTTCGAATCCGCAATTTTGAAAATTTTTCATCTCACTGCCAATTGGATAACGTTTCAAATGACATTTGGCTTGTAAATATATGACAGTATACGTCAAAAAATTTTGTTTTATACAAAATTGTTCAGGAGAGGCTATCAATGAGTCAGTGAATCAGCACGACCAGCTATAATATAAATGTACTAGTAGGTCGCGTGGATGCGCGGGCCACATGTGGCCAAACAAATTCCGCCATTTTGAATTTTTTTCTATCCATCGAATAGACCTTCGGGTCTTGATCACCTCTTGTCAAGAAACCGTTCTTCCATCTTTTATACTTTCCGAGATACCGACGAAATTCGTTTGGCGGCCATTTTGAATACGCCATTTTGAAATTTTTTTCAGCTGACTGCCAATTGGATGAAGTTTCGAATGATATTTGGTCGAGCATCCTCAATCATCAGCTCTCTCCGTATTTTTCCTCCGCATGAATTTTTTTCTTCTATACGACCCCATCCGTGAAAAAAAATTTTTCTTACAAAATTGTTCAGGAGATGTGATCAATCAGTCAGTGAGTCAGTGGCCAATCAGCACAAGCAGCTATATATATATTAACTAGTAGGGCGCGTGGAGGCGCGGGCAACACGTGGCCCGCGTGCTGTCTTCCCACTTATTTGTCTTCCAACTTTTAGCCTCTTCAACATTCGCCATACATTTTCTATGGTAAAAAATTCCGCTTTATGGGATTTTTTTTCTATTCATCGCGTAGACCTTCAGATCCTGATCACCTCTTGTCAAGAAACCGTTCTTCCGTCTTTTATTTTCTACTTTCCGAGATATCGATTTTTTAAATATCCCATGGGAAGTATGGATTTTTTCCGGGATAAAAGTAGCCTATGTTTTAATCCGGGTTATAAGCTATCTATGTTCCAAATGTCAGCCAAATCGGTTCAGTAGTTGCGGCGTGAAGGAGTAACAAACATACACACTTACACACACACACACTTACACACAAACTTTCGCCTTTATAATATTATAGTGTGAAGTGTGATATATTACAAATACCTCGGTTGAGATATCGATTACCATAAAAAAATCAAAATATAGGTAAAAACGCAACTTCCAACATATATTTCGTGAAGCGAATTATAATGTAAATAGTCCAACTGTAACAGTTCAACTGTGACGCAAACATTTATGATATAGGGTCACGGAGTTCATTTGAACTGCGGGACTCACGGCGATGTTCGCTAGGTATCGTAGCGTGGGTCTGAGTGAGCGATAAATGCCTAAAGTGCTGGGATATAGTCGCCTTAAGCCTATGTGGAATAAAATCTGATTTTGAAACATCCGCGTTCCGGCACGATGCTCTATAGAAACCTTTAGGTTTTGTTCTCCTTCATCAACTTCGAATGTATTGTCAATGACGATGAAAAAATAATCTGACATCTGACAAAATAACAAGAAATATTTTCTTGGAAAATAAAATATTTTTTATTTAATATTTAAACCAATATAAAATAGCTGAAATGTATCTTATTATAAAATAGTAAATTGTGTTAAAAAGTGATTAATAAAAATTTCATGCTCAGTGGCTCTTTTACGTGCATAAAATAAAATCACAAAATCGCTGAATGTACCTTATTATAAAAGAGTAAATAAATTGTGTTAAAAAGTGATTAATAAAAGTTTCATGCTCAGTGGCTCTTTTACATGCATTAAATCAGAAGGTATGGGCCTCTACTGGGCCCTACACTGGAATGGCTGGAAGATACATTTCCTCCTACAGCTGCGAAGTTGTCTTCTGGTTGTGAGTTGACTTCGAATCCGAATTTGCAACTTTCCTCCGAAGTTGAAAGAGTGCATTCAACGTTTATAAACTTTTATGCTTTTATTTTCACTTTGTTTGTTTTTATACCTGTTTATAATATGTTATTTTCTGTTAAAACATATGCAGTCTAGCAGTAAAAATTTCATTGGGACGACAAGGTGTGCTGAAGTGGACGAAGCCAATCGAACGATTGTATCTCAGGAGGATAAGGTGCGATGCTTAGAATGTTCCCAGGAACGCTTTTTTAAAGGTGCGAGAGGTTTACAAATACATAAAGGTAAATGCCATAAAACAATTCAAATTCCCAATACCTCGCCAGATCCTAATCCTGGTGGGGTATTGGATACAAATGACGCACCCCTGCCTTCTCGTCACTTCTGGGAGATATTAACGATATTGAAATCAACTAAGCCGGTCGTCAAGCGTATCCCCAGAGGTGCTCGCATTTCAGTTGCCGCAGCTTTATCACACGCCATCAAAGCTGTGGTGACAAACAACACAAAGCGATCCTGGGAACATTTACTTTTCTTTCCGAGTGCCGTACTTCACGTTTACCCAGACAATAAAAAATCTTTAACGACTCTTATAAAAGAAAATTGTGTGAAATACAGGGCACTCGAAGGGGTATCTTCTTTTTCGAATAATTACTTGGACTACAAAAAAAATTCAAAATTTATTAATACAAAGCAATCTTCTGAGTCTGCTCTCTATAGGCTAGTGGAAAACAGACTCAGTGATGGTGACATAAAAGGTGCAGCTCGTATCCTCTTTTCCAGTGATACAATGTGTAACTACCCTATACCTACCTATGTTCATGAAAAAGAACCGTTCTTGACTCTTGATATGTAAGAACAATATATAGCTTGGCAAACTGTCTGAGTAACGATGGTGATAACCCGAAGCAATACAAAGATAAATAATCAAACTTAGACAAAGTCATAGTTTGACTACTTGTTCGTGTATAGGAGCAGAGCGTGTTCGTGTATTGGAAAATTCTAATGACCTATGGAAATGGGCTTAATCGATAAGGTAAACGAAGTATTATCGCATGGCAATATTCATTCAATGATGTAGAGATACAGGGTTTTCACCATATGCGCGCAGTCGATCAAGATCGCCGCGCGACATATATGAGGGGACGCGGGTCGCCGAGAGCGTCTGTGTCCGAGATGGTATTGGAGCGAAAGACATAAAGACTTCTGATGGCTAAGGCGTCATGTTGGTGGTCATGACGTATCTTATGAATAATAAATATGAATATTAGCAGAGTCTAGTGAGACCCTTCTGAGATGGCTAACACAGCGAATGCCCGTACTATGGTACTATGGGAAGACGTCCTAAGTGGCGCATATTGTCTGTATGACGTCGAGTGTATTTGATGCGTCGCAGCTGGCTGTTGCACTATAAGTTAATACGGTAGGCTGCGCCTTCAGGCCTCGATGTTTGCAGATTGTCTCTTGGTCTCTAGTATGCGTAACACCACGCTTAAGGTGCTGATCTCTTATCCTCACCGGGATAAGAATATAACACATATCTGGGGCGGTACAACCGTTAGGGGCGCTCTTGTAAGAGAGTGCCCCACCTTATCACATAGGTGTAACCTCCACCTTAATGAGGCTTTTTACCTCATATCCCTACGGGGATGTGAACATAGGTGAAAACCGCCACCTTAATGCGGCCGGACTTACATCTCTTATGAGAGATGAGGGGGAGAGCTCAACCTTCGGGGCGCCTACGGGGCGGGGCGGATGCGGGAGCTCACCATCCTGAGCGAGTGAGGGGCTCTGGATCATCTTTTTCATAAAGATGCCATTATCGAACGCTTACCGAATGCAGTGCTGGTGTATGGAGGCATATAGTCGAAGTACGCCGGGCTGCTAGTAGGGCCATACATAATAACCTTATTATAAAGCAAGAACCTGTTATAAGGATCAGACATTGCGTCTGGTCCTATTTTTATCACTTAATAAATCATGATGGCTTTGGGACTAGTGGACTCATGACTTCTGACGCTCTAAAAGGATTTGGGATACTACTATGAACACAACATATAAAAGGGTCCTACCATTAGATAATCACGTGCCAACCTGAGAAAGATCAATATTTTGATGAATTAAGGAAGTATAGGGTATTTTATAAGTAGGACCTAGTTGAAACAGTTACAATTTGGTGCCGTGACCAGGATACTGGTCAAACGGCAAGTTAGGGGTTAGGAAAGTAGGCGAAAGCCTACAATTTGTTGTCCGTGAAATGGAAAGAGACTGAAGAGGTCTACGAGTTCATGATGTCCCGAAAGTCATACTATCAGGGGGTTGAAGGAAGAAATAGTGATATCAAAGCCGTTGGATACCAAGTGTGGTTTGGAGTTGTTGAAGGAGAGAAATCGTTATCATAGTAAGGCTTAGGCCTGAAATGAATAACGAGTTGTGGAAAGAGAGAAATCATTAACATAGTAAGGCTTGCAAAGGCCTGAATTGAATAACGAAATTATGTGAATTATACATATAAAAGTTGACGTATTGCGTTAACTTACAAAGTGCAATATTGCAACACCTGTTGAGCGCTATCGAAGTAATTGGAAATACATTTTTATACAGGCTTTTGCCTGATGGCTCATTTTGAATGTGAAGGCAGATTATACTATGAGCCTATTCTTGATGATACATTTGGTTTTACTCATATATGCGTAAAGCATAAATACATATTTAAATGACTTGTAAAATACTCCAAACTTAAAGGCAACAAGTCGAACTTGTCTTAAATATTTATTAATGGCATGAAATGGCGAGTGTGATGCATTCATGGTGAAATATAAAAGGTTTGGGTATGGCCTTAAGATGTGAGATACATGCAATTAGTATGTGACCGAGAAGTGGTCAAGTTTATAATGATGTAAATAAATGAGATATGAAATTGCAAATATAAGTTAGTTGTACAACCCTTGAGGTCTGGGGGTTGTTATAAATATAAAAGATAACAAAGTGGAGAGTTGGATGGTTATTATTGTTATATAGTTATGTGCAAGAAATACAACCTTTGAGGTCTCGGGGGTTGTATTATACTAATTATGTGAATTTAGAATGTCGTGACGGGCATCTGATGTCAAAACATGTTTAACTAATTGTCTTCTATCTGTAGAGGCGTGATCTCTACTCAAGACATAAAGTGGATGTGGAAGGAAGGTGATTACAACTTGTATAAAGTTGTAGAAAATTAAGAAACCCTTAAGGTCTGGGGGTTGCTATGATTATAAATGGACATTGAATCTTGACGATGCTTAACGCCTGGTGACTAGAGGAGATGGAGTTTGATGGTGTGTACATTCTTTAACATTGAATATGTCGATAAGGCAGCATTGACGTAGAATAACTAATGTGAGGATGCGAAGCATGTGGGTGACGAGGTCCGAAGGTAAAGTGAAGTTGTGGTATTCGGACCGAAGTTGTTGAATACCACACAAAGTTGATAATGACATGTAATATTATTACATGATTTACAAAAATGAGTTGTGTTGGTCGCATGCAAAGGCCGCAAAAAGCGATGCTCCAGGGAGCGGTGCGCTGAAGCGATTATAGTTGACTTACTGATAAAACAAGTTATTTGACACAGCAACACAAGGTTGTAAAATAGAGTTGAGAGGTGGTGATGAGACAGCACATTGTGCTAAGACGTGATGTAATGAGTATGGTTCGCTAAGAGTGATGCCCAAGAGGGCGGTGCACTAAAGCGACTAAGTGATAAAGAAGTAATGTGGAGATACATGGAGAGCACATGATGGTTGTGTATTTTGTCACTAAGATGGCTCGCTAAGAGTGATGCCCAAGAGGGCGGTGCACTAAAGCGACTATTGGTGAAGAAGTTGCGTGGAGATCGACACATCACACACATTGTGTGGTAGTATATTTAGTCACAAATAGTGATGCTCGAGAGAGTGGGGCACTGAAGTGACTATTTGGAAATGCAATTGGCTATCTTTTGTTGCTTGGTGATGCTACATCTACCAGAAAAAAGTGATTAAGGAGAGTGAAGGTGTATGTAATAAGATGGATCGCCGGTGGCGATGGTCAATGCGCAGTGCGCCAGAGCGATTGATATATTAAAATATTGATGAGTGGCGAGTGGAGATTACTTGTAAGACAAGTAAAGAAACGCTCAGAGCGCTGTTCAAGAGAGCGGTGCGCTAGAGCGATTGAAATATTACAATATAGATTAATAGGGAATACTTGCAAAACAAGCAAAGGAACACTTGGAGCAATGCTCAAGCGAGTATTGCACTAAAGCGGCTGTTTATGGCAGCTTTATGGAATGAAGACAAATTGTGTGTGAAGGAGAAATGTAATAATAGTATTATCGATGCAATCGAAGAATTATGTGTAACTTCTCATGACGATATTTAATATCGTCGTATGAAAAATGAAATTGTTTACTAAGTGTGTGGAGAGTTGAGCAGTACTAATAGTACTTGAATTGCCCATATGGAATATGGGTTAAAACATAAAAAAAAAAAAAAAAAAAAAAACTTGCATAACTTAATGCAAAGACTTACACAGCGCCGACCGATGGGACTTTGATCTCATTAGTGTTCCTAAGGGAACCAAGCGGTCGTACCAAAAATTTTGTATTTATTGGCAAAGCATCACAATGGTGCAACGCCTGAGTCTGACTCTCTAGTACCAATGACCTATGAAAAACATAATATACAAGTTATTGTATGGGTCTCACACACAAGATATTAATAAATAATGATTCACGGAGCAAAGTACACTATAAAGTGAGTGAGCGAAAGACAATTTAAAATTAATTCTTCCAAGATGTTATGAACGGTGAAGTGTTTTGGAAGTATTTATGATAAAGCAATTATGGTAAAGTTGTAAATAATGATTCACGGAGCGAAACAAATTAAAACTATTGAAGGAGTGTAGCTCAAGTAGTGATTGAGCAAGCACTATAAATTACGTGAAGGAACGGCACGTAGTGATGATTTCAAGTGAAATAACAAATATTACAGCTATTAAGGTCGCTTTTGAAAGCACCTTAATAAACGGATGATACCAGACCAAGGTATAATGTTATAATGCATAAGAGTTTTCGAACTCAGAAGAAATGATTAATAGGGACACCTGGGGGCATTCGTATTGCGACGGTAGAGGTGAAATTCTTGGATCGTTGCAAGATGTATAACAGCGAAAGCATTTCCCAAAGGTGTTTTCATCAATCAAAAATATAAGAGATATGGTTAATAGGGACATTTGGGGGCATTCGTATTGCGACGGTAGAGGTGAAATTCTTGGATCGTTGCAAGACGAACAACAGCGAAAGCATTTGCCAAAAATGTTTTCATCAATCAAACTTCATCTCTTAACTGAGATGTTGACGAACACAGTATCGAAAGCAGTTTCACTGTGAGTAGATCGGTAAACATTTATGTATTTTGGCTGTCGCAAGAGGGTACAGTATCGAAAGCAGTTTCACTGTGAGTAAATCAGTAAACATTTATGTATTTTGGCTCTCGCAAGAGGGTACAGTATCGAAAGCAGTTTCACTGTGAGTAAATCAGTAAACATTTATGTATTTTGGCTCTCGCAAGAGGGTACAGTATCGAAAACAGTTCCACTGTGAGTAGATCAGTAAACATTTATGTATTTTGGCTCTCGCAAGAGGGTACAGTATCGAAAGCAGTTTCACTGCGACTAGATCAGTAACCAATTATTTATAAACCCAATGGGCCGATGGTGCAAAGATGAGTTGTATAAGGGGAAGGCCTAATTCCCTAGAGTAAATTCTATTCCACAGGTTACATAGAATTTAGGGGGTTGGATGTAACTACCCTATACCTACCTATGTTCATGAAAAAGAACCGTTCTTGACTCTTGATATGTAAGAACAATATATAGCTTGGCAAACTGTCTGAGTAACGATGGTGATAACCCGAAGCAATACAAAGATAAATAATCAAACTTAGACAAAGTCATAGTTTGACTACTTGTTCGTGTATAGGAGCAGAGCGTGTTCGTGTATTGGAAAATTCTAATGACCTATGGAAATGGGCTTAATCGATAAGGTAAACGAAGTATTATCGCATGGCAATATTCATTCAATGATGTAGAGATACAGGGTTTTCACCATATGCGCGCAGTCGATCAAGATCGCCGCGCGACATATATGAGGGGACGCGGGTCGCCGAGAGCGTCTGTGTCCGAGATGGTATTGGAGCGAAAGACATAAAGACTTCTGATGGCTAAGGCGTCATGTTGGTGGTCATGACGTATCTTATGAATAATAAATATGAATATTAGCAGAGTCTAGTGAGACCCTTCTGAGATGGCTAACACAGCGAATGCCCGTACTATGGTACTATGGGAAGACGTCCTAAGTGGCGCATATTGTCTGTATGACGTCGAGTGTATTTGATGCGTCGCAGCTGGCTGTTGCACTATAAGTTAATACGGTAGGCTGCGCCTTCAGGCCTCGATGTTTGCAGATTGTCTCTTGGTCTCTAGTATGCGTAACACCACGCTTAAGGTGCTGATCTCTTATCCTCACCGGGATAAGAATATAACACATATCTGGGGCGGTACAACCGTTAGGGGCGCTCTTGTAAGAGAGTGCCCCACCTTATCACATAGGTGTAACCTCCACCTTAATGAGGCTTTTTACCTCATATCCCTACGGGGATGTGAACATAGGTGAAAACCGCCACCTTAATGCGGCCGGACTTACATCTCTTATGAGAGATGAGGGGGAGAGCTCAACCTTCGGGGCGCCTACGGGGCGGGGCGGATGCGGGAGCTCACCATCCTGAGCGAGTGAGGGGCTCTGGATCATCTTTTTCATAAAGATGCCATTATCGAACGCTTACCGAATGCAGTGCTGGTGTATGGAGGCATATAGTCGAAGTACGCCGGGCTGCTAGTAGGGCCATACATAATAACCTTATTATAAAGCAAGAACCTGTTATAAGGATCAGACATTGCGTCTGGTCCTATTTTTATCACTTAATAAATCATGATGGCTTTGGGACTAGTGGACTCATGACTTCTGACGCTCTAAAAGGATTTGGGATACTACTATGAACACAACATATAAAAGGGTCCTACCATTAGATAATCACGTGCCAACCTGAGAAAGATCAATATTTTGATGAATTAAGGAAGTATAGGGTATTTTATAAGTAGGACCTAGTTGAAACAGTTACAAATGGCGCCAGTGAGCCTGGAAACTCTCTCGATCCTGGAGGAGAAACATCCATCTGCAGCAACAGACCTAACATTGCCTACAGCGCCGTTGGATAGTGATGAAGTCATTGAGGTGACAGCATTGGAGATTTCAGCGGCCGTCACGTCTTTCCAAAATGGGTCCGCCGGTGGTTTAGATGCCTTAACACCACAACATCTAAAGGATTTGTTGTCTGGTACAAGTGGCGAAGCCGGCGAGACTCTACTGAAGGACCTGACGGCTTTGATTAATCTAATGCTTTCGGGGCGGGTAAACAATGACATCATTAATATTCTATATGGCGCCAATTTATGCGCTTTAAAAAAAAAGGACGGTGGTATAAGACCGATTGCCGTTGGAATGACATATCGGCGCCTTGCGGCTAAAATATGTTGCAAAAAGGTTGCACCGGTTCTATCTAACCTGTTTCAACCATTGCAATTAGGTTTTGGTTCGCGAGGTGGCTGTGAAGCCGCCGTCCATTCAGTCAGATCTTTTTTGTCTCAAAATTCTAAAGATCTGCTGCTGAAGGTGGATGTTAAAAATGCTTTCAATTCAGTCGACAGGGGCGCCCTACTAACACAAGTCAAGAGCAAAATTCCAAATTTATTTAGCTACCTTTGGCAATGTTATGGTTCATCTTCTAAATTAACTTTTCGTGGCAATGAAATTATTTCCGCTGTAGGTTGTCAACAAGGTGACCCTCTTGGCCCTGCTCTATTTTCATTAGCAATTCACCCAATCATCCAACGCCTTAAATCAAAACTTAATGTTTGGTATTTGGATGATGGGACTTTAGGTGGTGACGCTTGTAGCTTATACAGTGACTTACAATTTTTGATATCAGAATTCAAAACAATTGGTTTAGATTTAAATTTTTCAAAATGTGAACTTATGATTCCTGATATACATCCGGAAAAAGATTCAATCATACAAAAATTTAACACTTTAGCTCCTAATATAAAAATTATAAACAAAAGAACTCTTCAATTATTGGGCTCACCTGTCCTGGATGAATCATTCCCTCCTTTCATTGATGAAAAAATTCAAAATTTTCAACAAGTTTCGGATCGCCTAACCAAAATTAATATTCACATGGCTTTTACAATTGTTCGTTTTTGTCTTTTTGTTCCAAAATTTACTTATTTAGTCAGATGCTGTCAGTTGTGGAAGCATACTGACTTATTACTTAATTTAGACAGCATAATAAAAAACACTTTGGCTTTAATTTTAAATGTAAATTTAAGTGATCGAGAGTGGTTACAGGCTTCTTTACCTGTACGTTTTGGAGGTTTAGGGATACGCTCCGCCTCTAGTGTTGCTCTCCCTGCGTTTCTGTCTTCGATTCATAGCAACGAAGTCCTAATAAATAAAATTCTTTCGAATTGTCCAGAAACCTCAGAAATAAGCTATATGAACGAAGCCAGGGACGCTTGGAGAGCGGCATGCCCAAACTCAGACTTCCCAACAATTCCATCTTCTCAGCGGCTGTGGGATGGGCCGATCTGTGAGCAAGTACGGAACCGTCTCGTAAATACGTGCTCAAGCTCTGCAGATCGTGCTCGTCTCTTAGCCGTTGCCCAGTGGGAATCTGGTTTGTGGTTGCGGGCTCTCCCTTCTCCCAACACTGGCACGCTTATTGATTCGTCCACTTTCCGGATAGGCGTCGCCCTTCGTTTGGGCGCATCTTGTTGTGCACCACACCGCTGTCACTGTGGTGTTGTCGTCGACCAACTCGGTCACCACGGTCTTTCCTGTGCCAGGAGCGCGGGTAGGATTCCCCGACACGCCAGCCTTAACGATATCATCCGCCGTGCCCTTACCACCGCTAACTGTGCGGCCGTTCTTGAACCGAGCGGTCTAGTGCGTAGCGATGGTAAGAGACCGGACGGAATGACCCTGATTCCATGGAAGATGGGAAGGCCTTTAGTGTGGGATGCGACTTGTGTCGACACACTTGCACCGTCCCATCTTCCTGGAACCCAAATTAGGGCTGGTGCTGCGGCTGAATCCGCTGAAAACCTCAAAAGGCGCAAATATGTATCCCTGGACAGTGGGTACATATTTGAGCCTATTGGGGTCGAAACTATGGGACCGTGGGGACCGGGAGCAAAGAAAGTTTTTAAAGAAATTTCTTTACGCCTGGTCGATGCAACGCGTGACCAAAATGCTGGCCTCTATTTTGCCCAGAGAATAAGTATCGCGATACTACGAGGCAATGGGGCTAGCATTTTGGGAACAATTCCCTCTGACAGCGGTCTACTAGATTAATTTTTTTTTTTTTTTTTTTTTTTTTTTTTTTTTAACATTTTAGATTAATATGTAGTTTTTATTTTAGATAAGTATGTAGTTTTTAATTTAGATATAGTTTAATTTTATACCTAGTTTTAATTTATAACTTTTAATTTAAGCTTATTTTAGTTATAATTGTGTATGTATACTATTTTTCTGCTGAATAAATTTTCTTCTTTAAGAAAAAAAAAAAAAAAAATGACGATCATGTGAGATTGCAGTCAAGTACTAACTTGTAGTGTATAGGAAAAACCTACCAATCTGCTTTTGGTAAACGTAGTGGAAAAACTGTTCTCATTCTAATTACAGAACTTTTCACAATTGTAGCCCAATAGTTGCTTTGAAAAGTTTAAATTACAAAGTACTTAATACTACAACGAGAACCATAAAAATACTTACAATCTAGCTGGCTTTAAATTAAGCATTTATGAAGGGATTAATAAACGATAGGTACAACTTAATTAAATAATTAACTAAGTTGTTTTAACGTTTGATGTTTGACAAGTGAACAATGAACACGTCCCTCAATATCTTAATTAAATCACCAGATTTGAGTTGCTGCTTTGTTAAACGTTAATGTTAACTCAGTGGTTACAATACCGCACAATTGCGGAATATTTAAATACCCGCCTACTTTGTTCCCGAACATTTCTTGAACAAATCGTTTTACTTAAATGCGAGTTCTTGTTATGGCGGGAACTACCTGGGTTATGAGTACCATACTCTAGATATAAGATACAATTCGAATTTTAAATCTGAATTAACAGAATTACCGCACTTAGACCGGAGTTAACCAAGCCTTTAACACTGGTTTAGCGAAGCAAATAAAACCTTTTCGCAGATGATATATTCGAATTTTACAAAGGAGAGAAAAAAATAATGTGTTACTTACTTATGCATTGCTTGTTGGTCTCGGGTCTAAGCTTTGGGTGCATGCGACGGACACGTGACCGTTAAATATCGCGTTAAACATTTTGAGGAATGTACTCATATTTAGTGATGTAATCAACGTCTTGTAACACCCGAATTTCTGACCGGCATTAAACTCCAGTTTATTTAAACACTATCCTGTTTTTTTTGGCAAATATATTATTTATTGGTTCAAAGGAAAGTACACTCTCCTTTTTGAAAATTCAGACCATAATAAACCACGGTTAATTGCTTAGTGAACTCCGGTCTAACAATCAATTACAGAAATTCCCGTATCAAAAAATTCAAAACGTATTGTAAGTAAACCTTTAAAAATATTTTTACCTAAAAACCAGCGGCTCGCCACTCGGAAACTTTGACGTAGTTAAAGTTAGTTATGAAAAAGGGGTTAAGAACGGCTTTTCAGATCGTCGCGGTCGAGAAAAAAGTAGTTTGTTTGTAGGTACGGCCGTTAATCAAAATTATAAATCAACTACGTTTTGAATTCGCCCCAAAGCGGGCGCAGCGAAAGCCGGAACTATTTTGTTTCGAGCTAAGGTAGCCATGAGTTCTGATGATAAACAATTTGAAATCAAAATTGGCTTTTATTAGAGCAGGTGTTATTACTTTACAGAACCTCGAAATTTAAATCAATTCAAATCGCCTAATGATATTAGTTATTGAACTGCGAGTAATTATTCCTAAACCTATTCTGTGCACTAGATTTAAGGAGATTTTTGTACTGTGCAACATTTTCCTAGTTCAATAATAATAAATAAATTGAATAAATTGAAATAGTACATTTCAATGTAAGTGCGGAAAGTACTCGTCCCCATAGTTGACCCGCGCCTTCGGCTTGGGTCAAAAAGCGGAACTCGTAAAGAAATGACAATTCCGCACGTGCGTTGAACGATGTGTTTTAATATATTTGCGAAAAAAATATTTGTTTTACGTGTTTGCCGTTTCCGTGTTTGCGTGCCGTACTCCGGTGCCGGCACCGGTGCCGGCTGCGGTGGCGCATCCTGGTGCGTTGCTCCAGTGTCGCGCAGGAGGAAAACAAAAAAACACTAGTGTGGAAAAGAATAACTTTCCGCACGCAAAACACACACGGAAATGTCTACTTTTTGAGCAAATGTATTTAAAACATTTTTTCCACAGGAGTCTCGCGAAGCACGAAAATTGTGGTGCGCGTACTGCGAGCGGAAATACGTGGCAAAGTTGGCTTTATTGTTGGGGACGTTTTTTGTTTGTCTCGTTTTACGTTTCCGCGAATGTTTGCACCGACCTGACCGTAATAACATAAACGGATACATTTTATTTGTATTAAGTTTTAAGATTTGTTTGGCTCACATTTTTCGGCCCCGCCTGCGTGAATTCGGGTTTTTTACAAATCCCTTGACGACGACGGATTTTACCATGATAAAATGTAGTCTATGCGTTAATCAGGAGTATAATCTTTCTCCATACAAAATTTCAGCCATATTAGTTAGGTATTGGAGTGAAAGAGTAACAAACATACACTTAGTAGTTCAATCTGTACGTATGCATTGTCCACGTCAGTTAGTCTATTCGTGAGTCAGTCTGTCCTTCAGTAAGTACGAGTAAATGGTGTCGCTGAAATATCAGGAAATATAGAACGAGTCGCCGAGTGCAGTGGTAAGTTGTGAAAGGACAAAACCGCGTGTTATGATGCAAAATCCTTTGACAGAGAATTTTTGGATTTTACTAGAAACAGAGATATTTTCAAAGGTAAATAAAGTGGCTATTGGAATCATTTCTCACTCTATACTAACAGAGCGCTATACTTTGCGCCGTGGCATTGGCTATATATGCGGTGTGGTAATGGTATATAGATGGGTTACAAAGCCTTGGGTCTCACATGAAGCACCTCAATCCTCCTTTCATTATACTATGTTCAAAAGCAAGCAGTTCGTCTTGTATAGGTATTCCTGCAATCGCTATAGTTTAAAAAATATGAACAAAGTACTAGACTCCTTGGAACACAATGACCACAACGACATAATTATACTATAACATGAGTTCTATCATACTAAAGATAGATTTGTTACCTATTGCTACAATGTTTGTTTATTTTTTATTAAGAAAAGATTTCTTATTTGAGTCACATCAAAGTAAAAAATAAGCGAACCTTTAATTATTATTGCCATAAATTTCATCCTGTCTGTCACTGAGTAAAGTTAAAATATCTCAGTATTTTCAAGCGTTGTTTCTACATGAACCATAAACAAAGCCCGCAATCTGCATATGAAACAGGATTTTCAACGGCGTCAAGGAAAAAACTGGTTAAGTGCGAGTTGGATTAGTACGTACACCCAGGTTCCGTATCATAGTAAAAAAACGTGAATATGTCTCATATCTGCTCGATTTTCATATTAATAACAAGTTTTCCTTATAAAAAAGCAGAAAAATTACTTCTTTTACTAAGCTTTCATTTTCTTTATTTATTGTCATAGCGACTATAGAAATACATCGTGAGTAAACATTTCAACAGCCAACTAATTACGGTTCATTAGATACAGCGCGCTGACAGCCAAACAGAGGCTTAGTAAACCACCCTTGACACCGTTGGATACGGAACCCTAAAAAGGATAAAAAGCCGTCATCACTCAGATTTACCCGTTATAATTGAGTAAAATAAAGAGTTCGGGCTTACAGCCCTGTCTGTTGGCTTCACATCGTATATTTTACAATGTGTTTGTTACGCAATATACATTAAAGGAACCACGGGAATTTTTGGCCCGTTTTGAATTGAATTGAATCAATTTCATACAAACGTGCTTAGGGTTTAGGTAAAGAAGAGATAAATTAGAACATTAAACAAAACGTAACACTTGGTAATTCATCGTTTATTAGAAGAAGAAGGAAAAAAACGTCATAGTTTATTATTTTTATACTTAAGCGTTGATAAAATAGCAACGCAAATATAACAACGTATGGAGAACGATTACATTTTGTTGTGCACTATTATATCTTAAGGTGTCTAACTGTCTACCCACCAAAGCCACGAAACACTAAATAGTACAAGTACAGAAGGCTTACTCCGCACGATGATTTGAAGAAATAGCGACTCTAGCGCTGACACAAAAAGTGCAATTCAGTTCACAATAGCGCCTGGCCCCGCCCTAAAAATCGACACGCAACAAACGCAATGTTGTGGTCTCTTTCTATCGCCTAACTTTATCTCTTATGACGTACTAGGGCTGCCGTAGTCAGACGGCGCGTAAAATAGACCGTACAGAACTAGCGCGTACAATGCGGCCCGCGAGCGGGTCCGGACCCCTGTTGTAGACGGGACGGTCACGTTTTAAGTGAGACTGGCCTGCCAAAGCTAAGCTTTCTCTTTAGCTGCATTACATTAGTACTTACACAAATAAACAAAGTATAATTTCTAGTCTACTCTCTAGCATCGTGTCGCAGAGCTCTGTCAATAAAAACGTAGACTATTCGGAACATTCTGACAAAGTGTTGTTTCAGGAGCAATCTGGTAGAACGGTTCGCGGTATACTTCTCTGCTTTGGCCGCTGTGCTTCGCGTCAGTCTTCGACGATGGAGCTGGATTTCTGTAGCCAGCGATATGGCTGAAAGTTGTTGAAACGAATCCAGTATATTATGTATCTTTTTCACGTGTTAAATTATCCATAATTTATCTAAAGCACGGTCGCAGAGCACGAAGAATTTCGTACATTAACCTGTTACTACCTGTCTCTGTCACTCCCGCGTCAAAATAATGCGGTCACGCTCGCACAGAACGGGGTCATTGCATCTGTGCGAGCGTGACCGCATTATTTTGACGCGGGAGTGACAGAGACAGGTAGTAACAGGTTAATGTATGAAATTCTTCGTGCTCCGCGACCGGACATTAGCTCGGTGCGGCTACTGTTGACGATTGCGATGGCGATGTTTCAACTATCACTTTTTATTGCTTGGCATTATTTATGCAGATGAAATTACAAAACGAATCTAATAACTCAACTCATTGTGAACATGAACAAAGTAGACACCAAACTAATAACAAGTGTTTTGCTGTATTCCGCTACTTGAAAAGACTCTGCGATAATCGTATACTCTACAATTTCGCATTGTGAAGTCAACATCTCTCGAGAATGTCCCGTGTTGGGACGAAACTTGCGTCGAAGAAAGTATTGCATGAATTGTGTGTGGTATTTCATAACATTCGCGGTGGTCCTGCATATAAGCTCCATATAAGCAGTTAAACGAAAGACTTATTAAAGGTTATTACCAAAAGGCCAAGCACCAATTTTAACATAAAATAATAGCCAAATTGATCATCCAGGAAGTCTCTCCGAAATGACTCCGTTAATTGCTAAATTCTATTAATTGTATGGCGGTGAAAATTTTTGGAGAGTCAGAGCTCATAATAATTAGGTTGATGACGGCAATTACATAAAACTCTAGGTTATTATGATCGTTCATTAAATTGAAGTGTTGTGGCTACCTATCCAATAAAACATGTATTTTCATTTCTTCATTGTATTTTAGGTTAGTATGTTAATTGTTATTACTTCGTAACGCAACTACTGAACCGATTGACTTTTAGAATCAAAATTACTTAGATACTAAATACACAGATTACATTTTATTCCGGATATATCTATGGCTGCAATTCGGATCCTCCAATAGTAGAAGTAGTAAGAAGAGTCATACCAACAGTATTATAAGGTTTTAAAATGTCAGCAGCAAAATACATTAGGGTCAGTTTACACCGTGGCGGCATGGAATGGAATAGAAGCATCAATTACCTCCTTACGCGAAAATCGCACCTCTGTGACCAACCCAACCGACTCTCCATTCCTGCCACCTCCCGCGGATTTCACAGATGGCGCTGACAGTAGCTAGGGGAATTCTCGAGAATGCGCGAGGATTCTACGGAAGACTAATTTTTTTGCTCTTCAATGTGTATGTTATACAATTGACTTAAAGTTCATTATGCTATGTACAAGTTCGTTGCAAAAGTCGCTTCCATTCCATTCCGCGGTGGTGTGAGTTGACCCTTAATAGATCATTAAGATTCACCTGCTAGGAAATACCCCACGCCAAGCAGACAGAAGGCCCCCTGGAACATTGTCAGGGATATTGGTTCCAGACCAATCGTCGACTCTTGCGGAACCTAGCAATCATTGGTTTTATCATTATTGAAAGTTACTGACAAGAAAAGTGTGTACTGAGATCAAAAGAGTTATAGATATTTCAAGCCACGAAGATACGCCCAACTTTGTCAAAATCGCTCGTGTTTCATTCCATTCGTACGGAATTTGACAGAGTGGGGCGCGTCTTTAAGGTTTGAAATATCTATAGATCAAGTAAAAAAAAGCAAAGTTGGGCATTATGACAGAGTGCAAGCTGATTGGATGCGATACGCCTGATTCATGTATGGCATATTATATTTCCCTGGTTTGAATTACGCTGCTGCATGCTGATATATCTTAGAGGAAGTAATCTATATATGTTAAGAGTATATTTAATAGTTCGTAAATGTTTTCATTGAAGTGATGAAAAATCTGAACCTGCGCAGTTCCAGTATTCTCCGAGGGATCGCTATTCTCTTTGGTATCGCTTTCGGCCACCGGTTCAGACCTTCTGGCATGTTCTGGAAGGTTCTTGTACTCATCAGTTGTCATTTTAGCTAATATCCCAGCCTCGAAGAGAGTCATCACTCTGAAATCATTTATTGAAAACTTTGCAATAAAAATACCACTTATTAATATCAATTTTATAACAGGTGATTACATTTTGTCCTCGTTGAAAAGTCAAGCTGACTTTCGGTTTTCTTTACCAGAAGAGGTAATTTCATGCTGAAAAGTTTAGATTTTTTTGGCCTGCATGAACATGACGTAAAATAGGACTTGTAATAATTTTTCGAATTACAGAAGCATGCTGTTATTTGAAAATTTTAAAAACTTTCAACCAAGTGAAGAATAACGGCACTCTTATCATTTGTATTTAAATACATCGTACCTATATACATTATTTTGTAGAACAAACATGACTGACTGTCTGACTAATCTATCAACGCACAGATCAAACCATTAGTCGATTAAGATTCAATATAATATAATACTTATCAAAAGAGTGGTGGTCTACTTACATGTTGTTAAATGTCTCCAAGTAAGGGCAACCAATTTGAAGAGCTATTGCCGAATATCTTGTGTACAGTTTCTCGCTTAAATGAAAGTTATGGGATCCTAGAATAGCAAAATAAAAACATTGAAACCAATACTCCTAAGTGAGAGAATATACTTTCCTAGCAATCAGCTCCTTGTATGATGTACTAGGACCGAGCACCAACATAGTAGCAAAGGAATTCCTCCACCCCATTACAAAATCTGCATATGTCCCGAAGCTTGTGGTTGAGGTTGATCATGATTGTTCAAGCCACAATGCCCCGTCAGTGCTCTTGCTAAATTACCCAGTACCCAGTACACATTACATACAGTAAGTACCCAGCACTACGGCTTCAGACGCCGAGGGTTCCCTGGAGGGGAAGTCACTCATCCTGACTTCTCCTCGGGAGGCCTGGGGGCGGTGCGGGTTGCGATGCGTAAATGCATTCCCCAGTGGCATAAAAAAAAAATACTGATGTGCTTCAGTAAGTACGCGTATTCATTTTTTTCATTTCATTGCATTTCAAGGTCCTCGTTAGCGCTTTCGAGCAATTTTGATTAGGAGTATTATTCCATACAACTTACCAAACCTCTCAGTGTCATAATAAAGAGTTTCTCGGCCCCCCAGGATGGCTACGCGTCGTTTCGTGAGCACCATGCGCACGCCCACTTCCACACTGCGCACGCGCTGTACGCGCTGGCGACTCATCAACCGTGCTAGGCGGCCGTATACTCCTGTGCCGTTCTGTAAATGAGATTTCTATTGAATTAAGCCCATTTCGATGTATTACTTTTCTTGAGATACGAAAAGAAGTCTTTTATAAGGTGGTGTCAAATTATCTGCCACCGTTCCAGGAGGTGAATGTGCCATACATATACATTTCAACAGTGAATAAATCTTAGTCCCCGGGCTCAATTTTTTTAAATTAAACATTATTAACATATCTCATCATGTTGCATAAACTCGTCCATCAGTCAAACTTGAGTACATGTTAAGCACAGTTATCGCCTCGTAACGGAAATCAGCTGTTTGGGCGCGGCGTGAGAGCGTTGACCTTGGGTTGCGACGTAATTTTTAATTAAAAATAAAAATAAATATTGAGACTGGGGACTGAGATTTCTTCACTATTGAAGTGTATACGTATGGCACATTCACCTCCTGGAACGGTGGCAGATAATTATTTGACCCCACCTTATATATCTCACTGACTTATTATCCCAAACCTTTGGACTAAAATTTGGTACAGATGCTTCAAAATCTAGACTAAGGATGAACAAAGATGATGACGTTTCTCATATTCTCATGATGATCTCGCGATGATTTTCACGAAAATAATTTGATGGTAATCGGTGCTTAAAGTAAGATAATTTATTTAAATAAACATTTCCAAAGATTATTCCCAATTAACAAGCAGACATTAGAAATTCACCTGCAATATAGCCAGCGAAGAACTATGCCTTTCTACAACCAGTTCGTATCCCTTATCCCTCATGGCCTCTTCCAGAGCTATAAGCGTGCCAATCGGCTGCTCCTTTGCCGGCCTGGCCAGGAGGCTCGTCAAGTTGGCTGAATACATATCCCCGATCACATAAGTAGCGCCTAGAGATATGAGGATGGAGACCAGACGCGCTTTGTGAGTTTTAGACGGCTCTTTAGTTGATGCTGAAAGAACGTTTCACAAAAAGTTCACTTATAATGACACAGAAGTAAAGTTATATTTCAGAGGACTGTATAAAAATTGAAACGTTTTTCGGGGATCTAATCAGTGACTGCGACTTGATTCTGAGATGCTGGATAAGTAAGCTGATGATGCAGGGTTGACTTGTGTAGACTGAGTAGTTAACGGAGAGGTGTGGTTAACTTGTGAGTCAGTTGACGAAGACTTGACTAGAGAAGAATGTGGTTTGCGATAGTTTTTTTTTATATACTATATAGGCTAGCGCTTGACTGTGATCACACCTGATGGGAAGTGATGATACTGTCTAAGATGGAACACGCTTGCCTAGAAGATGCCTATTCACTCTTGATTTGAAGGAACCCGGGTTGTAAGTGGTTCTTAAAAAGATGCGTTGTACGCACATTGTCTCAAAAACAAGGTGGTGGTAAACCAGCAACAATCGTTGAACAGCTCCAGGTGGTCTCGCTTGTGGCGCTGCCACAGAGATGGAGCGGCGATTACGATCCACAACGCTGGACCCGTGATGAGCAGCGTGGCGCCCACTAGAGGCCAAACCTGCGAGAGTAAGATTTCAATTAATTAAGGTCACACAATTGGACCATGGTATTCTCGCGCAGGGAGGTGACGTAATCGATGACCACCTGAAGTCACCAGCAACTAAACACCAACAGGTCACAAACCAGGACGGCGAGGCCTTAGCTCTTTGACGGGGCTAGAAAACCGACACTTGGGAAATGTACGGTCGAAACAAGCCTCGAGGACCATTCACCCAAAAGAACTTGCACTTTACGGAGATGACCGCATTGCATAGCTGAGAATAAAGACACGTGTAAGATGTTCACTGATACGTCTGCCCATGTTAGATGCAGTGCGTTCCAGAAAATTTAATTGCATTCGTCATACTGAGATATCAGTTATTAAGCCTGAAATTTATTCGGCTTTCCAAACTGAAACATACTAAATATGCTTCCCAACGAACATTTCACGGCTGAGTATCTGACACTGAGGTGGTAATAATCTGGGTGGACTCTTCAAAAAGTTTTGTAATTTCTATATTTTCAAATCTCCCATAGTAACGTCCAAGTAGATTGATTTCAAATAACCAAAGCAATTACTGCTTCTACTTCTGTTATGATTAGTAAGGCTCAACCGAACGTTCATCATCGACTAGCCAAAACTCTTAATAGAATACTGAAGTGGTTTCCTTTATAATGTTGACAAGAGGAATAATTTTTCGAAATTCCCACGGTAGTACCCCAGCTCAGCAAGGATGGGTCAGCTAGTACAATATAAAGAGAGTGATATTTACCTCCCATTGAAAAGGTCTGATGATAGCCAGCGTCTCGCTCAGCTTGTCTGGTGCGTGGGTGAGGAAGGCCCCCGAGTCTGCGAGCGTGAGGAATGAGAACTCCACCGCCTGAAGCCGCTCCCAGGTCATCGTCACGTCTCCGATGAAGAAATCTGCTTTCTGATGCAATTAGAACTCGCTTTTCATAAAACTCTTTACTCTAATATTACATTTAGACTTTAGCCTACAGCACAGAACACTAAATAGTACCAGAAGGTTCATTCCGCACAATCATTTTAAGAAATATCGACTCTAGCGCTGACACAAAAAAGTGCAATTCAGTTCGCAATAGCGCCTGGCCCCGCCCTCAAAATCGACATGCAACAAACGCAATGTTGTGGTCTCTTTCAATCGCCTTACTTTATTTCTTACGACGTACTAGGGCTGCCGTAGTCAGACGGCGCGTAAAATAGACCGTACAGAACTAGCGCGTGCAACTCGGCCCGCGAGCGGCAACCATGAGGTCCGGACCCGTACTTGTAGCCGGGACGGCCACGTGATAAGTGAGACTGGCCTGCCTACAGTCTAAATTAGAATAAAAGACGCTGGTGCCAATTCTGTTGCACAAAATTTCTAATTAATTTGAAGCATCTAAAACTAGCTCTATCGTTTTCAAACTGCTACCCATGAAAAAGGGAAATTCGTTTAGTGTAGAGATATTGCATAGCGGAATTGGCACCACTTACAATTCCGTTGCGCAAAATTTCTAATTAATTTGAAGCGTCTAAAACTAGCTTTATCGTTTTCAAATTGCTCCCTATGAAAAAGAGAAATTATTTTAATGTAGAGATATTTCATAGCGGAATTGGCACCACTTACAGAACTTTATTTGTAGGAACTGTGCAAGTATGATCCAGGAGTTTACAAATTGACGATGGTTCAGTGCACCCTACTACAGAAAATTCTTTAAGGCATTAATCACTAACATAATTGTGATAAATCCTAGATAGACGTTTCATATAAAAACATATAAATTGGGACAATTTATATGTTTAGGCATATAATGGGGCAAATGAAACATCAACTTTAGCCGTTAGTTTTATGGTATAATGTTAACTCGTATGTGGTTGACAATTGACTAATACAAAAATGAAACGTCATCATAAATAGTACAAGTGCGCCTATAATAATTTAAGGTTAATTAGTAGCTCTGACAACATTGGTATAAACATTGTAAAGGCGTAAGCTGCACATAGGATGCGCACTAATGAACGCAACGGCTACCGCAAGCCAGATGGCCCAGACTCTAACCGAAAGTGCAAGAAAGACGACATATCACAAAATCAGCTCACCTAAAATTCTTTCTCGAAAACGTTGCTAGCTCCTATACTATAAGAAATTACAGAACAGTGCCTCTATAAGCGAAAATGCGATGTTTGAATCCCAGGCTTGTATGTTTTTAATTTCGAATGATTGTACGTTTGTGGTAATATAACTATGCTTAGCGATAAAGTAAAACATTGTAAAGAAACCTGCATGTAGGGTAAAAATTAGGTACCCCAGTAGTGGGGCAATAATAGGCTTAGGTAACGTACAAAATGCATAAATACTCACTCGTTTCCAAATCAAACCAAGTGTCCCTTTGAACGTTCCGTTACCGGATATTTTTGAGCCCTGACTTCTTTCCGGTGGATCGTAGTACTTGTACCTGTAATAACGTAATTTGGGTTCATGTTAATAGTCAGACAGAAAAACATATGAGCAGACAGACAGACAGATAGACGGACAACGCAGTGATCCTCTAATGGTTTCGTTTTTCCTTTGGAGCTACGAAACCTTAATTATAATGTTGATCGGTCGACTCACTGAAAGTTTAGTTTCCTGGCAAGCAGCGAGAGCAGTTTGTCGTCTCTTCCCCCTGTAACGTTGACGGACGAGTCGTTGTTGTAGCGCACAAAGTGCCAAGGCGGAGCCTGCAAGTATGTTTTTCTCTTTTTAACTGAATTACCAATTTACTACGAACTCACCCAAAAAAGAACAAAACAGTCGAAAACCAGACCTGATTCATTATAGAAATTCATAAACTGGCTCGTACCGAGAATCAAATCTGGCACTTCTCTCTTGTGTCATCGCAGCTTGTATGTTGCGTAAGGAAGGTCCAGTTTACACATACTAATTTAAATCATAATATTACTTCAAAACGTAGATTCAAAGAAGTAAACCCTCAGAAGAGTCCACTAGAGACTTAGCCAAATGTTAAAAGAACCTTAGTCGAATATTCTTGGCATTAACCTAAACGTTATCAACTTACGTGCAAGACAGGCACGTCGAAGACTCTCCCCTGGAAGTCATGGTACACTTTGTCAGCGGGAGGCAGCGCGGGTGACTTGTAAAGGCGACCAGACCACCAGTTCACAAGGGTCAAGTGGTTCAGCTTGTTGGGTGACGCTTGGTTGTAGTAGAGGCGGAACCTGGCATAACAATACACACACTTTAATTAACTAAATAACTCCAAATAGGAAGGACTCCAAATTAGTCCGAAACTAAGTCGGGTATAACCGAACATAAAACAACGCGAGTTTAGACTTAAATATTGCTATTATGTATCCTAGCATGGGCAGGGAATACATTTTTATCCCTTGGAAATATCCCCTGATAGGCCATAGGGTATAAAATTATCATTTTCATCGGCTACATCACGGCAAAAGTTGAAAGGAGAAGTTTATCCCTTTTAACGGTAGACGAAGACATAACTATTTTATCCTCAATGTTGAATAATATGCTTAATAAAACATAAAAACTCAACAAAACACAGTTGACATATTGCGGGGGTCTTCCCCTTTCCTCCCCTTTCTTTTATTCACGGGGGACATTACGAGTATAATATCCTTAGATAACTTCAAAAATATATATTCAGCATCCATGCTCTAAAGTGGATAAATCAATATTGTGGATAAATCTAAAGAATATATTAATAACCTTTCCCCGCAAATAAATAGTTTAAATATTTTTTTAATTTAATTTCCCCTGCCCATTGTAGAGCGGCTCTGCCTGTTTACGACGCATCGCGACAGTCTGAATTTTAAAATGATTTCTTTTGCTGCGCCCAAACTGCAAGTATTTAGGCCTTTCAGAATTAGGAACCTCACTATCAGTTCTGTTCCATTTCTCACAGAAGTTAATACAACTGCATTAGGAGAACGGAAAAAGCTTAATTGCATCACTATTTCCGATTTCGGAAAACGAGAGAAAAAAAACCCTTTTCCCTTTGAAATTCCCGAGGCATGTACCGGGCTGATTATCGCGCCATCTTGCCAGGGTTTCTGAAATAAAATTTCCGCAAAGACCCCGCCACAAAGCCGCACGGCTCACGTACATTGTAATTCGATTGGAGAAAACGGCGATTGTGAATTGGCCAAAACATATTTTTTAGTGTTCGACGTTGGAATTTCCTTTGGCAAATATATTGGCTTTGCAGTCAATTTGGCGCGTTAACATTATAACGCCTGTGATTCTATAAAGGTTTGATTTAGCTCCTGCATTGTGTTGGGCGTTGGATGACTGGCAATTGATGACACTGATATTGTTGTCAACTTTCATGGATTTGTAAATTAATATATTAATGATGTAATGGAAAATCTCCTTTCTGAGATATCCCCATAATGTCCTATGGTTTTCATGCTAAGATTTTTTTTACACACAGTAAGTTAGTCTTTTACTGCGATTTAATGGAATTCGACAGGTAAGTAAATACTTACGGTTTCTACATATCATCGCCCCGGAACGCTAAAACGATTGGCGATGCGTTATTTACCGGTAGGGTGGTAACTGCGTCCCACCAGACAGGACTTGAGACAGTTTAATAATTATATCACTTTAAAGTAGCCCATGGTAGTAGTCGAATCCTCCCGTCTACTGCGCCAGAGAGGTTTTTTATAGAAAACGTAAATGTAGACGGTAGAAGTAACAATATAAATGATATTTAATGCGCTAAATTAAATGATCGTTCGACTGATAATCAAATACTTACGATATTTATTGCACACCGCAAATATACGACATCTTATTAGATAAATTGTAGCCATATTAAGTTTATCGCTCGATTGTTTCGCAATTCATTAGTTTTATTGATACTAATGATATTGCCATTATAATTTAGTGTCTGTCGCCTATTGATTAATATTGCGGTTAACTGTACTGATTTATTGGCTGATTTCTAAATAATTAGGGAAGCAATACGTCCCTCGCTTTGACCTCTTTTACAATAGCCCAAACCGGAAAACGGCAATTCTCAAAACCGTTAACTCTTTTTAGAATAAGAAGGGCCTTGGCTCCACACACTGGACATGGTGACTCTTATAATATGAATATTTTCAACCATGTAGATTTACTCACGATGGTTTCCTCTACCACTTAGATTAGGAATATATTCTAGCCACAAATGCACAAAGCTTCGTAAAGAGCATTGTGCCTGAGACGTAGCCATTACCAGTGACAGCTTACTTTTCAGCAGCCTTACTAAATCCTAATCCAAGTTTTACAGGAGAATACTAGTTAATAAGGCCATCTTTAGCCTGCCTGATCTTGCGTCGCTTGGATCCATTGATTCTCCACCCGGTTGGGAATCTTCCAATACTGTGTTTCCCGGTTTGGGGTCGCTAATTGAGCACTTTGGATCCTTTACGTCTATTGGTTCTAAAGTTTTGCAAAAGTTAAATGATACACCATTGCGATTAAATAATAAATAGTAGGTACACGCCACTCCTCGGGTTGGTGATGACAGCGACTCGAATGGCCTCCTTGATGCCAGACAGGAAGAGTTTGCTGACGCCTCCGCGGGGCCAGAAGAATATGTACACCATCGAACGATGGATGTAATTGTTGACTGTAATCTAAACAAATAATGAAAATAATGCATTGAAATCCTTTGTACCTATAACGGTCGGTAAAGTTAATTCATACTATCCGTTAGTTAGCCTAGCAAGAAAGAATGAACATTCTGATTTTGAAATCAATAAAACTGGCGTATAATTTCATTATTTCAAAATACTTTGAAAGTCATCGTCTACAATCTACATAATGGTTTTACAGCCGATAGACGTCCACAGCTGGGCTTATGCCTCTTGAAATGATTGGCAAGTACCATGAATACTTCGAATTTGCAGGATACACCTTACAAAAGCAGTAGAGCTAAGAATATGAAGCGTGTTTAGGCTTGGAATGTTCTCAGTGATCCATTTAAAAAGATAGTGATTAGGTTCTGGATGGTTCACGACATATGACCTGCCTGTCTTGCCATTCCTATAGTGATGAAGGTCTGACGTTGGAACGGGACGGCGATAAATGTCAGCTATATCGAACGTAGGTTAGAGAATTGGTAATATATTTTTCATCGGAATCGAAATTGGGGCGGAAATAGTAAATTTCGACATACGTGCGGAAAGTTTGTCATTTCTTTACGAATCAGTTGTTGAATTTGAAAGCCGAAAGCGTGACATTCTTTTATATTCGACCCAAAAAGCCTATGTATGAAAAAAGCTACAGCAAAGTTTACCTCGAATAGAAGATTTTCGCATTCTAAAGGTTCACATAGTATCAAGCTGGTTCTTTCCTCTGATGTATCCAGTCCTTGTTTCAGAAATCTGTAATACTGGATAAAAAATTATTAGCTTTTACACTTAGTTATTCTTTTTTTCATTATTGATCTCGTTTTTTCAAATAATCATACCCTATCTTTATTTTCTTGTGTCGTCAAATCTAAATTAACAACTTGAATGTTCTTTTCACTAAGAACGTACATAATCTCAAAGATATCGTCAGACCTGAAAGAAGAACAGCAAAATGTTAAATTGACGAATGTACGGAATACACCGTTCTTTATACGAGCCATAAACCCGTGCGTCTAGCAATTTAGCTTTTCGGTTGGATGCTGAAATCATAAAAATATACGCGATATAAATGAAATATAGATGTACTGGCATACTTGAGATATTCCTTTGCAAATTGCATATCAAAACAGCATCTTGCGTGTTCCGTATTTTATTTTATGTTACGTATCTATTAAAGCATGTTTTTTAAATATCGGCAAGACGACAGACTCGAATACATTTATATCATTACACTAATATTGTAAAGGCGAAAGTATGTGTGCATGTTTGTTACTCCTTCTCGCCACAACTACTGGCCTAGATTAAAACAAAGGCTACTTATTTATCCCGGAAAATACACCGTACCCGGGAAAATACACCGTCCGCGTTAAAAAGGGAATCAGCGGGGCTAGACAAAGTCACAAGCGTTTGGCGTTAACGCTAGTCGACAAAAATGTATGGACAAAACAAATGACTGTAGAAAAACCACGATAATTAATTAACCTTAACCACGATAATTAATTAAACCACAATAAACGTTTTAAAAATGTCTATCCTTCAAGAGGAATTGCAAATAATTAGCTATTTTAATTAAAATCTGTGAAGGAACTAAACATTTACCTTATATCAGTTGTGTTACCTCTCACGATAGTCAGAGCGTGTGTTCCCATCCCTGTTACTATGTCGACGATCGCCGGCGAAAATTCCTTAGGGAGACTCTTCAAAGTTTTCCTCATTGTTTCACTAATGTTTAAACTTTGTGCCTCATTTGAGAATAGCAAAAGTATAATAATAACAGAATAAATAATCATATTCATTTTAATGTTCTAAATATTGTTTCGAAACGTTAAAGATAAATTAAGCTCCAATTTAATATTGAAGGGGAATTCGTAACACACCGATTTATAGAAAGTATGGTTTAATTCTAAATCATATTTCAGACGTCATCTTCAGGAACAGAAGAAATAGATTATTAGAAAAATAGATACGCCATTTCATTTCGAATTACGAGTAGGTATGTTGCTTTTACAAAACCCCCTACTCCTGCGGAATATGTAAAAATCTAATTTCACACAAACAAAGCCACGGGGAAAGCTAGTTTTGAAATAACTTGACTTGAAATAATTGCACGTGACGTATTTGAGATTTAGCGGTTATTTTCATACATTTTTGAATTTCGTTCCATTCCCATCTTTATACCATAGAGTTCCTAGATTGCTGTCAAGTATTAGCTTGTTATAGATATTTCAATACACGATGACGCGCCCTACTCTGGCATACTCCATACGAATCGAATGACACATATGCGATTTTGACAGAGTGGGGCGCGTCTTCGTGGATTTTAATATCTATAAGTGTGTAAAAAATATTTCGTAAATGTTAACAGTAACTAATAAATAATGGTTAGGAGGATAGTTTTTCTCTTTTATTAGATTTGCTTATTCTTTGCCGATGGGCACGGACTGTATCGTCCTCATACGGACGACGGATTGGCGTTTGACGAGCTAAGTGGGCACTTTTCATCAAAGGGCCTACATGAGCGATGGTTTGAAAGGTTTGCTGTGTTTCCTACCTCGCCACCTTAGCCTGTAAAGACGTATTCACATGATGTTATGTACGCTTTTGCATGTAACCGCATGAATTTTTTTACTAATCCCCCGGAAATTTTGGGGGTTTCAAGGAAAAATTCTATCTCTAACACCGGGATGGCCGGCAAACTGCGGCCGTATAATATCACTTTACAAATGATACTTTGATTGACACACCGATCTATTAATGCAGGATTCAAACCACTGGATGAATCGCGCTGAGGTACACGATACACAGGTGATAACAATAAGTATGACTTAGCTACCCGCTAATATATTAAAACTTTATTCCCTCTGATCCCATCCGCTATGAAAGGATTTTTCCTTAAATTAGCCCTTAAGCAATGTAGCTGGAATCTACTTGCAATCAAGAAAATTCAAAATTATCTGGATGAACCTACTCTGCATTGTCTAAATATAGGTAATATTATGTACCAAACATGTCTTCCACACAACACCATCAAGTAGTATTGACTCGTCAAATCGTTTCTTTAAAGGCGGTTAGAAGGCGGTCAGTTTTCTCATAGTCAGTGTGAACGTAGCTTTACAAAGGCCTACGTGTTGCTTGAGTGCTGTCAACGAGCGCGGGTCCGTAAATAATTTACTATCGCCAAATGTCAAACGTCGCCCTAATATTGAGGACCGATGTGAACAGGCCTTTATACCTATAACCATAGTAGTATGACTGCTCAGGTATTACCTATTAAATTGGCATAGTTAATTTTTTTACTCTACACGTTTGTACTTGACCGCGATCTCACCTGATGGTAAGTGAATTGTTGAACTTGGAAGGGGGATGTAAACTCACCCTTAATGGATTCTACACAGCATCGTGACGGAACGCTAGATCGCTTGGCGGTGCGTCTTTGTCAGTAGCTTGGTAACCCACAACCGATGCCTTCGACCTGACAACTATTAAAGTAAAGTTTGACGACCGAATGGCGTAGTGGTAGCGAACCTGCTGTCTGCGCCGGAGGTCGTGGGTTCGATTCCCACTACTGGTAAATGTTTGTGTGATGAGCATGAATGTTTTCCAGTGTCTGGGTGTTTTTCGATATATTATATTTATGTTTATTAGTATGTATGTATATTTATCAGTCATCTAGCACCCATACCACAAGCTATCGCTTACTTTGGGGCTAGATTGCGATGTGTAAAATGTCCCGTATATATTTAATTCTGTATAGTAGTAACTTCTCACCAAGAAGTCTTTTAACTTCCTATTTGGGGGTCCCAGTTTTGAATCTTAAGCACTGTGCTACCACTGTCATTACTAATTGTTATCAGATGCCTATCACACTATGATACTGTGATATTATAAAGGCAGAAATATGACTTGTGCAGTGAATGTTTGTTTTTCACGCCGAAACTATGAAACAGAATTGCCTATGGAATGAAGGCTATTTTTTATCTTTGAAAAATGGTTCCCATGGAGTTAGTAAAAACCGAAATTAATAGGCAGAGTAATAGGACATAAGCCAGTTGCCGACCGAAAGGCGTAGCGGAAGTAAACCTGCCGTCTGCCTCGGAGGTCGTGGGTTCGATTCCCACTACTGCAGGTAAATGTTTGTGTAATGAGCATGAATGTTTTCCAGTGTTGGGTTTTTCAATGTTCTACATTTATGCATATATTAGTATGTATGTACATTTATCACTTATCTAGTACCCTATCAATTACTTTGGGGCTAGATTGCGATGTGTGTAATGTCCTGATATATATTTATTGAGAGTTAAAATAATGGATTCATAATTCCAGTATACAAAATACATCAATACGCTAAGGGTACGCGCAGACAGCGAGCATGTACTTGTTTCCATTACCTGTTGTGCGACGACATTCTCGTATCCTCCGGGAACAGCGGGAAACTCCAGACCGCGTCCCGCAGGCGTACCTATACCATGAGCTGTAGCGGGGAAAACATGATTTATCATCCCACTTTTGATGTCAAAGAATAATTCAGTTTATTGGATTCGCTATCGAAACTAGGAGTATGCTGTCGATTATTTAGGATCTGTTATTCGTTATATTTAAAGAATAACAAATCCTAAATATTGTATTCATGCTTTTTTTAATGCAATTCATCCTTAAATTATAGTTAAAAGTAAGCGCTGATTTTTTATATGTTTTATACATGTATCCATTCCCCTGCAGTGCGAGGACGTAATTATCCTCCGGGAAAAGGGGTTTTTTGAATCGCACTTCTGATGTCTTTTCAGTTAATTCTTGTCCAAATATTCAAATATTTATGCTTAAAAACAAGCACAGATGGCAGTAATCATATTGTAACCATAAGCGGAATTGTGTAACTTTCATAAGTTTTTTAAATTCCTCTTCTGAACATGCTACTTATTTAAACAATAAATAATTAAGTGTCTTTCTGTCTCGTCTTAATTCGTTCTCAACGTATATTATGTTGATTGTCTCTACATAAAACGGTTGATGATGATAACCTGTAAATACACAAAAGGACCTGTAAAGACTCAAAAGAACAATTAAAATCATCTTTTATAAGACGTCTGTGAATTAGATTTGTCATCCAAATCTATCTAATATTGGAGTGCATCCCGCTTCTCCTAGTCTCTACGTTTGTAACCAACGTGCATTCGAATTAAGACAATACGTTCTTAAATTACCGCAAACAAAACGCTTCCTCTTGTATGCTGAAACTGTTATATTGCTTTCAACCTAGCTTCAACTCTATGCCCCTTGGCTTAAGGTTAAATTTCGTGTGGAATATTATCCATGCATTACCTCTAATAAATTTTGTAACGTGGGAATATGTAAGACAAGTGACAGGGTTGTGTTAAGTCGCTTGACGTGGAAGATATCCTTTTCAGCGCCACGAATCTCCTTTGAATGTTGTATGTGTACAGTAATTTTATTTGACATATAGGCCGTATCTGGAAAAACGTCTGCGTGAGTTTCATATTTTTTGCTTATTTTTAGGGTAGCTCCAGAGGGAAAGGATAATCCTTCACGACCCATGGCCGAATCAACCTTGCGGTCATGGAGGCCAAATCGCGGGAGGGCGCTTTGGTACTTGCCCTCTTGATTCCCTATAAGCTGTGTTCCTTAGCGTGAAAGGAAAGATGACACTTCGCATGGATATTTCCTTCTCCTAATAACCAAAAATACCTATTTTGCAATGGTCTGTAACATCGATAATATGTATCATAGTATAGCGCTTCCTTACATTACCACAGAAAACATTACGCAAGTTTCGCCCTAGCACGGGAGAATCATACAAAGATTTTGACTGGACACAGTGTACTTTTAAGGGTGTCGCCTAATAGCCACAGTTTAAAGATATTCTTTGTATAGTCTAGAATCTAGTTGATATTTCAAAAAGGTTCAGTAGTCATGGCGTGACGGAGTAACAAACGTGATTTTCACATTCATAAAACAGATAGGATGTACACAAGAACTCCGACAATCCAATTACACGTCTCATAACTGCGCCATTAATTGCGCTTTCGGTGAACAAATGAACACAATCGCTGTTATGATGTTCATTATCCCCAAACAAGCCCAAATAAGCGGCTCATCGAGTGAAAGGCGCCATTAACGGAATGACTGATTGAGCCGATTTCATGTATATCGTGTGGAGAACTGTGGTCTACGAATACTAGATTATATTTCAGTGCCTACTAGATCGGATTGAGCAGATTATATTTGGCACTAATAGTGTTCTGAATAACTAAATCAGGAATCAGAAAATCCGCAAGAGAACTAAAGTTATACCGACATAAATCAGGTTGCTTTACAAACTTTAACATGCTGTGAAAATAGACACAAAGCTGAATTTTTCAGCATCATCGAGAAACGTTGACTCGACAAAACGTATTTGTAATAATAACAAAACTAACTTTGGGATCATATCATATTAGTCGTATAAGTCGTAAAAAGCATATTATCAACCCCACAAAGGATCAATCGCGCATTACTGGCAATAAAACATTGTTAGAAGATTTCATACTTCAAGCAAGGGAATTATTACTTGTGTTATCTTTATGACAATTTTATGTGTATTTGATCAACTTTGGTCTGTGCCACAGATAAAATGTTACGAATAGACCTTTTTTCCATATCTTCATAATAGTATCCGAGAAATATGGTAGCGTTTTTTAACTACGGCTATTGTAATACGTGTCTACCTGTTAAGGTCCAAGACGGTTTATATTTTTGTCCTCTTCAATTTTACGAATATGTTGGGGGGTGCGACAGGCAACAATATGGGAAAAATATTACCGAAAAACGACGTTTTACCTAATTACTAAAATACTATAGTAGTTTATGTAACGGTTACATAATGGGGGGTATTAAAACACGAGTGTGAGTTTAAAAAACGAGCCGCAGGCGAGTTTTTTAATAGTATCACACGAGTGTTTTAATACCTAATTATGTAGAGTTTCATACACTACTTTATCTACGCTCATATTATTATCATAAATCCAAATCATAAAATCTTGCTAACGTTTGTCGTAAATCATTGCAACTACTAAGATGTCAGGTGGAGTGAAATTTTCTTTAGTAGGTTTCACTGCTAGACATTTTTCAGCGCAAAGTTTTGACTAAGTAACAAAAAAAATCGTTATCGTAATCGTAATCGTAATCGTAGTCATAATCGTAACCGTAATCACAGGCCCAGGTGGAACGTTACGCGGAACGTGTTTAACGTGTAAAATTGTGTTGTTGTCTATGGTCAATCATGGCCCATCCATACTCTCGGCAATGACTACCAACTATATGTTGTCTGTGGATCCAATTAAAAAAATATTACATAAAAATATTACCCCAGATACAAATACAGGAGTCCAGAGCCGTGTATCGTTATGGATTTTATACAACTTTCTTTAAATATTTCCATAGTAGAGCGATGTTATTATGAATAACTTTTTAATAATTATAGAAGTCTGTGAATAAAGTAGGTAATTATTTGACACATTTCGATTTCATAATTCGAACTTTAAGCAATGAGCGTAGATAAAACCAGTAATGAAATTATTCTGAGCGTCTTTAGGAATAATTATAGACACAATTAAAAAAACACACATTCATTGTAGTTTCCGATAAAATTAAAAAAAAAGACATTTTTGAGTAAATTTTCGGGATAAATTTCTTTTGAGAAAATTTCTTACAATCGTCTTTCTGCTTCTGAGCTAATTTAGATTAAAGACCCGAAATACATGACGTTTCAAAGAAATCCTTACACTTTTTAACCTGCAGGCCATTAAAAATCTTTTGAAGCCTTTAAAAGTCAGGTATTAAAACTTTTAATACAGATCATAAATGTTTACATCTGAATAGATAATCTTTAACATAGTAGTTAAACAAATAGTGTAAACGCTAAAATTTCTGAATTTCGGGTTTAATACCCTCGGGGTAAAATTGGTTCATTATCTACATTGTCATTTTATTATACGACATGGAATTCATTAAAACCGCGCTTTCAATTGAAAATAAAATATTAAAGTAAAATAAACAAAAAGGTTCTGTAGGCTGTAGAGTTTTAATTATCGTCTCTATTACAATGGAGATGGGAGTCAAACGGCCGGTCGGGGCGGGGTTTGTAGTTTGTCTAAGCTGCATGCATTCAGCCGGAGCACCAATTAGCTATTAAAAGAGCTATTTACAGCCCCGTGTTTGTGATTGCGCACATTTTTCTACTGCTGAGCCCTCGCCGAGTGGAGAATTTCGCAATTACGAACGTTTTTAAAGCCTTAGTCGGCATTTCACGTAACAAATGAACACATTCAGCTTACTTTGATACTCGTCCGGGTATAATTATAAATACTGATGCCGCATCCGCAGGCTTGCCAAATTTCAACAAACCATCACAAATTCTAACATATGGACAGGGAGTTCGCCTTACTTTAGTTCCCACGTCTGAAAGCTGTGAATAATGCCAATTAATTTATTTAATTAAAAAAGTATTTCAGCCACCTTTGACGAAGGATGCAACCCATGTCTCGCAGTGGAAGACCCAAATCTCTCAACTTTATATTAAATCGACGAGAGTTTACACTTCATTTTGGGCAACTCTACAAATACGTGCTAGAAATCCAAGCGTTTCTGTTAATGCAAATTTAACTACCTAAAACTAAAATACGAACCTAGGTTTTACCTTGATATGTTAAGCTAGGCGTCCATATTAGTTAGCTGTGTTATTCTGCTAATACGTCTTATATCTTACGTCTTCTTATGTCTTCGTCTTACGACGAAATTACATCTTGCGGATTGATCGGTTAGTGCTTGCATCGGCCGAGCCGCGTAGGCACTGATTAGTTAATGTTTGGATCGGCTGTGCAGCCAGAGCAGCGATTGGCTGGCGATGATTGCGTTGCTATGGTTTCCGGCGATGTTTGGGCCATGTACATTGTACAACTTGAGGTACAACTTTATAGGTGCAACTGTTGTCGCCACTAGGTTGAAAGGTTACAAACTTACACAATCAACCTTTTTCATTTTATCTTGTCGGACTTCACTTAGGATTTGATCCCTGTAGGCTCGTCGGCGTTGCTCCAATGGGCGTGCAGCTTTAGAGCAGTGTTCGATTGGTTTCGGGTAGCGAGGCATGTTACGGTAATTGCAAGGTGTGATCTCATTCCTTGAAAGCTTTCGACACTGAGCGCTCTTATTGAGCGATCTATTCTGTCCCCACTCAGATAACAACCTGCTATATTGCTGTAGGTATATCACATAATAATCCGGATAGGTAACCCAACATTATACTGCTATATACTCCGCAATATTAGATGAATTTGTATATCAGTTCACATTAACATGTTGCAAAGTATTTTTTCCACATTTTACCCAATAAATATTATGCCTAAAAGACATAAAAATCCGTTAAACAGCCGTCACTACCTCATTTTCTTGCTTAGCAAAATCATCCGGTCATTTAAGAAATACTGGAGGGATAAATTAATTATTCATATAGTATAGTTGAGCATTGTTGCTAGCGATTATGCGTACTGAAAACATGACTATACCAAATTTTATTGAAAAGGCGTAGGGCTTTTAAATTACCTCATATTAGGACATGTAACTTTACGTACTGTAATGAACTGAATAAAACACAAAGAAAATTTGACGGACTTTTCTATGATTCCTTTTATTGTCGCTTTTAAAAGTAAGAACTTTGTTTTTTGTGAAATGTAGTTTCATTAGGAGCATTTCGGGACGGGGTCGCATCCACACAAAATCCTCCTAAGAGTGAGAAGAGCAATCGTTTTCAGTTTTACGGGTTCTTATGAATATACCAAACTCAAAATATCTTTATTTCACATAGGCCTAAAGTAAAACGTCAATATGATATTTGTCGCGTATATATGATGATAATAATTATAAGTCGACTTAAAGCTAAGTTTACGAGGGTAAAGCACTTTGATATCCCTCCCACGAAACTATCCCACTTCGAATTTCCGACGTCCCATTTTCTCCTAATTGGACATTATCCTAAAATTCAAGGCGAAGGACGGATGAAGTCGCACCATAAGCGTCAAAAGTGAGTTGTACAGCAATTTCGAGTATAAAGTCCACTTTCAAAGTGACCACGGTTGCAAAAGGCATTATGGGAGATTCGGCCCGCACCGTTCACCCGTGCTGGGGCTATCTCATCAGCTGAAAGCGTCGGGCGATCAGCACTCTCATTTAGCGGCCGCTTCCGACCAGTTCACTGCACTGATTGAAACTGGTATAGGAGCTAGCAACGTTTTCGAGAAAGAATTTTAGGTGAGCTGATTTTGTGATATGTTGTCTTTCTTGCACTTTCGGTTAGAGTCTGGGCCATCTGGCTGGCGGTAGCCGTTGCGTTCATTAGTGCGCATCCTATTTGCAGCTTACGCCTCCACAATGTTTATACCAATGTTGTCGGGGATACTAATTACCTGACCTTAAACAATTAATAGGCGCACTTGTATCATTTATGATGACGTTTCATTTTTGTATTAGTCAATTGTCTACCACATACGAGTTAACATTACACCATAAAACTAACGGCTAAAGGTGGTGTTTCATTTGCCCCATTATATGCCTAAACATATAAATTGTCCCAATTTATATATTTTATATGAAACGTCATCATAAAATGGTACAAGTGCGCCTAAAATAATTTAAGGGCAATTAGTAGCCCCGACAACATTGGTATAAACATTGTGGAGGCGTAAGCTGCAACACCTGGACAGACGTAGGATGCGCACTAATGAACGCAACCGCTGCTGCCACCCAGATGGCCCAGACTCTAACCGAAAGTGCAAGAAGGACGACATATCACAAAATCAGCTCAACTAAAATTCTTACTTTTCAAACGTTGCTAGCTCCCGTACCAAGAGCAATAGTCTCAGAGGCACGTTTCAGTTTTTCTTCGTTCTAATATTCAGACGTGACTACAGAAATTCAAAATCTTATCCACTGAGGAGAATAAACAAGTAACACTTAAAAAAGACATGTGCAGAGTGCACATGGTCTTTTTTAAGTGTTTTAAAAGTTTGTATTTTATATGCACCAAATGAAATCAAGTCAAAGTATACTTTATTTCATAAAGGCTCAGCTTACAGGCAAAATGGCAAGTTCTCCCAAAATTTACTCCAATATCTCAGTTTTTCGAATTTTTATCAGAAATTATAATGGATGTAATTTATTGCAATGTTTGTTTTAAATTGTCGGTAAAAATAATAATCAAAAACGCTCAGAACGGATTTTTAATAACTGGCTTAGTTTTGTAGTAGTTAGGTAAAACGTTGTTTTTCTATTATATTCTTCCGCAACGCTGCATGTCGCACACCGTGTAAGAGTCAGGAGGACAAAAATAAAATCAGTGTATAATGTGTATAATTTTGAATGAAGTTTTATTTTAAAAGTATAAGGACAATTACTTTTAAATTTAAACGTGATATATTTTGGGCCTTTAATCTAAAATCGCGTAGAAGCAGAAACACGTTGGATTAAATTTTCTATATAGAAAGTTCTCCCACAAGTTGCTCCAAAATCTCAGTTATTCGAATTTTTATCAGGAACTACAATTGATGTTAATGAAATCTTTGTTTTATTGTGTCGGTAACAAAAATGAAATTAGTGTATCGTATCCTTTTAACCTACAATTCAATATATTAAAAATATATATGGCCCAGTCAGTGGAACTCTAGAAACGTAACGTTTACGTAACGTTTGATTCACAGTTTCGTGCCAAATCCCGCCGACCTGCGTTTGAGCAGTGCGGCGAGTCTTAACTGTATACCTTTCATAAGCCAATGGGTATTAAAGTGCTATATCACTAGACGTTGACATAAACTGTTGGTGTTTGTACGGTCCTATCCAAATAGGAGGCCTTTAATATTGTGCGCTGGCAACATTGAGTTATCTGTCAGTCAGAGTGGGAAGACACGCCCACCTTTGTACGAATATGGATGAGACTGCCAATCATACTTAAAGCCTCCCCCACACAGGCGCGTTATTATCGTGCGATAATATCGCAAGCGTTTTTGCGATATCTGTTTTCAGTACATTTTGTATTAGGATGATCAAGTAGTTACACACTGCTGCGATAATAACGCCGCAATGGAAGTATATCAGTCGATATTATCGCAAGCGTTATTGTGATATCTGTTTTCAGTACATTTTGTATTAGGATGATCAAGAAGTTACACACTGCTGCGATTATAACGCCTAAAGTCGCCTACCAGACCAAACCTGAGCCAGTTTTGTAATTATAAATTGCTAAATTGGCAGGTAGCGGGAATAGAATCCGCGGCCACTGACTCAAACTCACGCCAAGGAGGTTGTCATCTCTGTAGGATGCTCTCTAAACTACCTGCTAAGGAATCTGGTACAGAGATGAAGAAGCTAAAAAAGATAGAAAAAGATAATGATGAAGATAGAAAAAGAAGATACAACAGTTGGTGATAAACTCTCCTTTTAGAGGAGTACTCAATCGCTGGCAACAACCGTTTACGACAATATTGACGGAAAAACAGGGACCTTAGCAATAAGAGTGGTTACTATTTATGTTTATTTTGGACTCTGGCTTCTGAAATGTATTTAAATTAAACGGTTACGGTCCTCGCAGAAATTAACACGGTATAGGAAATCACTGTAAGAGGTTTTATTATGATTGACGCTACGGTTTATGGTGCTATGTTATTTAAGTGGAAAGTGCCAAGTTTGTTTTCTTGTGATACGGTGATCTATAGTTTCAAAAATTTCTCATTTTTGCATCCTCAGCACTGTTATCTTATTTATTCTATTTATTCAGTTGCTATTGCATCAAAAATTGCACGGGGATGACATTTGTGTTGATTAGTTACGTGTTTAATTTATCGACCGGATATGCGATTGCCATACCTTTTTAAATTTTGATAAAATGGCAATAGAATATAGATAAGTCAACATAGCTGGTTTTGTTAGAAGGCTGTCGCCATTGTTGGCTACTACAAGAAGCACCTACAAGCGATTTTTTCTTGAGCAATGCTGTGTAATAAAGCCCATGGACATTGAACCAATTTCAATTAGGTATATTTCCGGATGTCTCATCAAGTCATCATTAATAGTTATTAGACCAAAGTACCTTTAATTGTTATTTTAAGTAAGACGTCCAATAAATAATCAAAACCACCCGGTTAGTAAAAGGACCTCGAAAGCTGAAATTTTTCTCGGAGATAAGGAACAAAAGATAATTCTTCGAGCAAAGCAGGGGCCCCACGGCGAGTTCATAATAAACACTTATCGCAGCAATTCAGGGTCTATCAAATAAGTATACGAGTACGTATAAAATGTTTTTATGCGAGCCATAAATTACTGTCAAAGTTCAGCATAAAGCGGGCGAAGTTCGAGAGCAGATAATATATAAAGTTTCCATTAATTACCGACGCGTCAATTCAAAGAGCAATAAAACCAGCGTGAGATTGCGTGTCAGTGACAATTAACGTTTTTAACCGCCTTTGACGTACACGCGGCCACCATCAGAGACGTTTGTTTGATGGACACCCAGTGTCCACTGTCCACTTATGGGTCTCCTGAAGGGATCTCCATTCTTATAGAACACCCATGCCCACAAGTGGACATGAAGGGGTTGTGGGTAATCGTAAGCAATCGCTTGGGTATAACATCTCTATTCACTATTTGTAAAGACTAAATATGTCAAGATAATGAAAGAGTAGCCATTATCTACCACTGAGTATGGCACAATCAGTGAAATCGCTAAAAGAACCGTCTCTCCCAGACACGACAATCTTTAATAGATACCACGGGTGAAAGGTGTGCCAAAAAGATAATACTAGGAGTAGAAACCCTCATAATAGTTTCTATTATGTCTAGGAAATTATGTTTTGGCCGCGGATTCGTCTATGTGGACGTTTTATTACGAACTCAATGGGACCGTAGATTCTTCGGATATCAAATATAACTAAGATTACTAAGATTTAAAATTTTAAAAAATTAACCAACGCAAAAACATTCAAAATTATATTAGGCAGCGAACGCCAGTGGCTTTGCTTACATGACTCTCTTTCTCTATTCTTTTAGGGTTGATTTTTCAAAAATCGCAGTTTTGAAGTGGATGATTACGTAATAACTTACCTACAGGTACTCAAGGTAATTTCTCTCACGTTACTGGTGCTACTTTCTGGGTGGGAACCACGGACCACCATGTTGTCTGTGATTCTATCGTGAAGGAGTAAATAGTAATGAATTACTGTGTTTCAGTGTGAAATTCTCTGTAAGCCGAAGTGGTTAAAAAGCAAATAACATCTAAGAGCAGATGTCTCAAAGTGATGAGTGTAGTGCAGTGCGTCGATCAATAATGCAATGCAAAATTGAAGGACGTACTGCATCTGACACGAACAGGCGTATCACTTATCATCAGGTAAATGTCATGCTGGTCTCATTTTTTCCTATTAAAAAAGGGTTAGTACTTATGCCAAATTTTAACTTGGTCTGTCCCGTGGATTGTGCATTGATAAATAGTCTTTTATTTGTACAGTCGCAGAATGAAAAGGTTCGTCATTTTTCAAATTGATTCGTTTGCACTAGTCGATTGTTTTAGTATGTTGACATTATGGACTCTTGCATTACTAGTGCAAGGGAAAATCTATACTAAGGTGGCGAACCTATTCATTCCGCGACTATACATCTACGGAATATAATATAATAGCTGGCGCTAGACGACTAAGGTCTAATTTAGAACACGCGTGCTTAGAAAATACCTATCCACTAATTCCTTGAAGGCATATTTGGTATAGTTCGTTAAACAGTGTTGGGAATTTAATAAGTAATGTGTATTAACAAATTCCACTTGCGCAAAGCTTATATTATGGTTCTTGCCTCCTGGCCTCATTATTAACTTCACAATACAATCAAAAGTTCGCGGAATCCCTCGAAATGAATGAGGGTTGTCTGTATTATACTCATAATATCCAAATTTTCTTGTTTTCGGGGTTACTTGCACGGATAGGTTCGGATGACTTTTATAAACTTTAGACTTTAGGATTAAGAATGAGTGTTTGTTTTTTTTTTGATCGATACATCGGATAGGTGTGCAATTAGAAGTTTTTTTTAAGCAATAAAGTCTGATCCAATTGTTGTAGCCCTTCTAAACATAATTCACTCTCTTTTAGTACAATCGCTAACGTTTCGAAAACTATGAAAATTGTAAAGGAATGTTATTGAAAGTTCATGAGATCAAAACTATGGAACGGATATGTTGCTCAAGAAGCCTTAGCCCTACGACTTATCTATTCTTAGGATTAATATAGCATCGAAAACTAGAAAATGTATGAGGATTACGCAATATCTGATCGATAAATCGATCACTTGCCTTTTCGATAACAAAGTTGTACTCTAACATTTTTTAAATTTCTATTTGAATAGTACGTAGAAATGGAATAGAAAAGGTGACGTTGCTAAAGCTAGAGTACAAATTTTAGTTTTCGAAGCGTTAGCTATGGTGGAAACACAATCGATTAGTAACATGGCTGGTGATGTAGGTCTATGGATTAATTTCAGAGTTCTTAAAAAAACTTATTTAAAACTTATTTTCATACTGTCACTGTATGAAAATACTAAACTTGCTACTACTAATTTATATAACCTTTTGCTTAGGTAAAACCACTACTTTAGACAGGTCATCAAAAAGTATTTGGTAAATGGGAAAGGGCTTTCTCTTTGCAACCTACTTCAAGGACAGATATGAAGTCCACCCTTGTCTTGCAGGCATCCGAATAACAAGCGACAGGAAGCGAGGGACGGAGGCAATTTTAACTGTTTCCGCTCTTAAGGAAAGAGAAAACGAACCGTTTTGTTTTATGACAACTACTGGAAATTATGACATAAATGGAAACAGTAACAAAGGAAAAGCTAAAAGAATTACGTAATTTACATAAATAAAACAAAAATTCCAGATTCATTGGTTTAGTTACTTCATTTACCTACATCTTACTGAACATAACCGGCTTAAGCCCTTGGATCTAAAATCTATGCACAGATGTTTCGTCATTATGTAGACAAGGGATAAGAAAGAACTGCTTGAAATTCCGAGGAAACTAACTACATTAGTCATTAATAAACACACACACACGTGTCTCGTAAACACCATTAAATCAATTAAATACTTTGAGACAATTATGGTGAACTTTCAGGTGTGTTTGTTTTCTTTGCCTGTCACATACGCTTAAATTAATTAATTGATTTTAATGCATGCCTAGGTTTGAAACCACTGACCCCTTGGTAGAAGGTTAAGCCACTTGGTTACTAATGAAACTAAGTTGAAAAAAAGTTAATGAAAATCCTTATTTTTCACATAGGCCTAATTTACAGGCGCCTCTGACAAGTCAAAACTCTACCACCAAGTTTGGAAAGCAGCTTTGCACTGAGAAGAACTGGCAAGAAACTAAGCACTTGCTCTTTTGAAGTTTCTGTTTTGACAGAAAATCAAGGGAAGTTAATAAAACAATCAATTAGTAGCACTACAAATCGCGGCTACGCAACGAAGGAGGTGCCATTAAATCAATTACAGCAGCGCGATGATATCACCATTGACTCCAGCTCGCTCCGAGGAGCTGGTAATGTCATTATTTAGTTCAATTTACAGAGTTAGCTTGATAAATGTGTTTAAATTACTGTTTTCGTACACAGATGCGCGCGCCGTAGCCTCTACGCCCGATATTAAAGCTCAGTGTGGATCCTGCCGCCGATAGGGTGGAGACGTCTTCACCCTATTTTTGTCGGTGTCGCGGTAACATCGTGTCGGACTATTACGAGTGACGGTTTTAAGTGAAAGTGTGCAAGTGAAGTGAAGTGACAGTGTTTTAAGGTAAGGCGCCGTTTCCACTCGATTTCACATTCGTAGAGCCGTCGTTAGAGTTATTTTGATTCGTCCACCGCTACGGGAGTTTATGTCGTAGTAAATTAAGATTCATTTTGCCTGAATGAATTTTATAAGTAAGTACGATTTAGGCCGTTAAACTTTAATACCGACAAGGAATTATCATCATTTTTGTCTCTTATTATGCTAGTGCAATTGTCGTGATATTGTAACTATTGTACTATTGCATTTAGATACAAGATAAGGCTAGTTGTGAGTACTACATAAGAAGAATCAGCAAGATGAAATCGCTACTTGTTGTTAATACAAAAACTCATTTGTTATAAATTCTTAATAAGCCTGAGAAGTGTTAATTAAAGTAGTTGTCAGTCCAATAAAATAATTCAATATTTTATTAGTGCCTTGCACAGATAACATTTGCTAGTAATCAAGTAAAGATTTAAATAATAATATGTTACTTTACAGTTAAGTAATGTAAAATACTTATGTTACAAACATAGAATTTAATATATATCAACTATTTGCATAGAATAAAAATAGTAAAATACTATAATTTTCATTACCATTATATAAATAATACGTACATTAAAATAAAACTCTTAGCAACGAATTGAAACAGATTTTAATAAATACAATGTCGGCTTCCCCCGTGAGCGACGTTGGTTGACTAAAGTAGGTAGATAAATACCAAAATTAATTGTGACAATCGACGAAACTGGCACTTCCTTTTAATTGAATTTTCCCCGGACTATATTGAGGTTTTACCTTATACGAGTACGTAAGTATAATAATAATAGTTCGTATCTGCCATGAAAGAGTGTTATTGCAGAATTCGTCCGGATTGTATCAAGTGAAGCAGTTACTGCAAACCATGATTATTGAAATGTTTGATTTTATATAAGTTCATGGTAGCTGGACACATAAGTGAGCATAATGACCCTCAAGATGAGTCTTATGATAACGAGGGTAATATATCATTGAACTGATACCTTGCATCTGATATGAACCAGCGTATCACTTAATATAGGTACAAACGCGTCATTTTTTCCAAGAGTTCCCGCGTAGTTCATGTTTACTTAACAAAAACTCTAATCAATTAACATAATAAATGTAGCTACTCGTATTAACTAAAGTTCTCTGTCGCACTAAGTTTGTGTCGGTCCGAAGTAATCTCGGAAATTACTGCTCGGGTTTTCATACAGTTTTTGAGTATAGAAATAGCCATTGTATAGAAAGTTTAGATTCATAATGGAACTAGTGTTATAAGTCGGAAAAATTATAATTCGTAAATTGTTACGTAACTGTAAAAAATTACAGGAAAATAAACTATTTAATTTCTCTCAGAAGTCGTCTTAATATGCTTGCAATGGTATGTCTATTTTTTTGGAAATTTATAATTAAAGAAAAGATAATGTGCAATTAATTTACATAATTAATATAATTTGGAAAAATGCTATCTTTACTAAACAATTCAATTATTATTTTAGAATAATTAAAATCTACTTGCTTAATAAAATAATGTTGCCGATGTTACCCGGCTGTAGCAGATAAAATTAGTGCAACCCGTGCTAAGTCAGTGTGGATCACTAGTCTAGTAACAAATTGCGACCAATCGAGATAGTAATTGGGCATTTCCGCTTGCAACGGCAACTGAGATGAGCATTAATATAACTCTTTTCATCGCGGATAATCTCATATTCAATCTGTCTATCTAGGCAAAGTCCTGAGCCATCATTAATTATAGATTCTCCATCACCCAGACCAAATACAGAAATTTTGAATTCTGAAATTTCTCGTAAATCACGCGAGCGGAGCATGGGTAGACAAGCTAGCGATCGTTTGTTCGAGAAAAACAACTTTTATAAATGCAAAATACTAACTAATATTTCTATCCTACTTTGGGAAAGGTTATTTAGCTTTGGTAGTACTTAAATAAAAGTTTTACAAAGTTTTATTTCATTTTCTATACCACTACAAGAAAATAATGCTCAGAGTCATAGAATTAGGTAAAACTAAAATAAACACCAGGCAGTCATCCGCTTTTGGAAGCCTGGTAAATTATGGCCATAGACCATACTAAAATTTTATCCTAAACTAACTTAAAATAATGAATACACTCCCAGGCAGTGTCTTTCCTGCCACTTATAACCCGGGTGCCTTCAAATCAAGAGTGAATAGGTAACTTCTAGGCAAGCACATTCCACCTTAGACTGTATCATCACTTTCCATCAGGTGTGATCACAGTCAAGCGCTAGCCTATATAGTATAAAAAAAAAGAATGAACCTCGAAAAAGTCCATGATGGGAAACAAACCCAAGACTTTCCGCTCAAACCCAAGCGTGCACCAACCTGCACCAGAAAGGTCCTCAAACTCAAGAGGTTATCAAAACGGAGGTTTTAGTAGAAATTCCATTAAATTAACATAATTCCTAGAACACCGGCACTGAAATTTGTAGGTGTTGAGTACTTTCAATAACAGTTAAATTCTTAACTATAGGTACATCTTGGAATCGAATCAAGGACATCGTGAAACATAGAGCCTAACAACCGGTAACCCAACAAGAAATATCCATTGGAGCACTTTAAAATAATTAGGAAAGACATTTTAACGCTTCACAGTCAAGACGACCTGTTGCTGCAAGGCTTAACACTTCAGCATTCCGCTGCTGCATAGTGCCGCGCCTGCCGCATTCCTGCTGAGAAATAATTACACAAGGAACGGCTAGCGACTGCTCAAAGTACTCACAAAGGGCCGCTGTGCGCTTACATGTAAAGTTGTACTTACAAAGCGAGCGAATGCAAAAGAGTTCCTTGGAAGCGAGAATTTCCATAGTCCATACGTATGTAGTTTGGTGTTTTAGGGTTCCTGTAGGGTTCTACACGTGCAATTCTATGCTATACAGTTAATTTCAAATGTACTATTGGTAATATACCGGAACATCGTAAGTTGTACGTATTTTTATTGACTTAGAGATTTGAACTTTTAACACATCTATCAGTCACTGATTTCAGTCGATGGTATGAATTTCAACTTCAATTCGATACCTGTTCATGAGGAAAATTAATGGCCCACAGATAAACAGATATTCTACTCTGCCGGTGCCCCCGCCGTGTGGCACCGGCAGAGTAGAATAGTGCCACCCCTATTACCCAGTGGGTGTCGTAAGAGGCGACTAAGGGATATGTTGAGTAGCTGGCTCACAAAAATGAAGACAGCCCCCTCGGGGACCTGAGTGGACCCCGAGTGGCGTACCACCACTCAACCGACAAATGGCGGGATAACCATTTCGTGTTGGCCAAACTGGATAAGAACACAGGCAGGTGTCGGGCAGCAGCGACACCGGTGCGACCAGTTGGGCCCTGCGGTGACCAACCCGCCTGCCCAGCGTGGTCACTATGGGCATATCTTCCGATGAGTAGCGCCAAGACACAATGGCCCCCAGTTCCCGGTCGCCCTGCTATTCCCGACTTTGGTAGCAGTCGCGGTCACGGCGGGGCAGGGGGTGCAAAGAATCTCCGGGCGACGGCGAGCTACCACCAAAACCGACTATTCTTGGCTACGTATAATACCAGGACTCTGAAGTCGGACGAAAGCCTAGCCGAGATCTTAGTAGAGTTAGGAAAGATTAAATGGCACATTCTGGGGTTGTCAGAAGTCCGTAGAGAGGGGGAGGATACTGTAACCTTAGAATCGGGCCATATACTCTACTACCGGGAAGGCGATAGATCGTCCCAAGGCGGAGTGGGGTTTCTGTTCAACAAAGTCCTCGCTAACAATATCGTGGAAATCAGTAGTGTGTCGACGAGGGTTGCGTATGCTGTTATCAAGTTAAATAAGAGATACTCGCTTAAAGTAATACAGGTCTACGCACCAACGTCGACATACTCTGATGAAGACGTAGAAGCTCTATACGAAGACGTATCCAGAGCTATGGGCAATACGAACAAGTCCGTCTTCACGGTTGTTATGGGGGACTTTAACGCAAAGGTGGGAGTACAAGAACGCGATGAGTCGAAAATAGGGCCACATGGATTCGGTGATAGGAACCATAGGGGGCAAATGCTAGTCAACTTCTTAGAAAAACAAGGGTTGTTCTTGATGAATTCATTCTTCAAGAAGAGCGCCCACAGGAAGTGGACTTGGCAGAGCCCCGATAACATCACCAGGAATGAAATAGACTTCATCATGACCGATCATAAGGACATGTTCAGAGACGTCTCTGTGATCAACAGGTTTAATACCGGGAGCGATCACCGTCTTGTAAGGGGCTCTCTGAATATAAACCTTCAGTTATATAGACGGCGCATGATGGGGTCTAATCTTCGTCCTCAATTCCGCCCATCCATGGCAACACTAAAGAAGTTCCAACTAGAACTTAAGAACCGATTCGATCTGCTGGAAACCACCGACGAAGTTGAACAGAAATACGGCGATTTGGTGAAGGTCATTCGTGAAGTGGGAGGTAAATATTGCAGAAAAGACGGGAGAAGTTCAACGTCCAAAATCTCTAGCGAGACCCTGGATTTAATGAGGCAAAGACGGGAGAATTACGCAGCTGTTGCAGATCGGCATACCCTGAACAAGCTCATTAAAAAGCGGGTACGCTCCGACTTGCGTGACGCGAGTACCCGTAAAATCGAAGAAGCGATTGAACGCAACAAGGGGACTAAAGTATTCGCTAAAAGTCTTGGGAGAAGCCATCTAACACAGCTGAGGACTTCAGACGGTAGAACCGTTACCTCGATTCCAGAGGTGTTAGCTGAGATCGAGAACTTCTATGGGCAACTATACTCTTCGCATGCCCCTAAACCCGTCCCTCACCAAATCACGAATGACAAGCGAGCGAGACTTGCTCGCCACTACACCGATGACCTCCCGGATATCGACGTTGGCGAGATTCGTATAGCCCTGGAACAGCTTCGTAATAATAAAGCACCGGGTGATGACGGTATTACAGCGGAGCTTCTGAAAGCAGGAGGTAAACCAATCCTGAATGAACTGAAGTGTCTCTTTAATGCCGTCATCACGACCGGAACAACGCCAAAAGAATGGAGCAAAAGTGTTACCGTGCTCTTCTTCAAAAAAGGTGACAAGAACTTGCTAAAGAATTATAGGCCCATCTCACTTCTGAGCCATATTTACAAGATGTTCTCTAGGGTTATTACGAACCGACTTGCCCGAAGACTTGACGAGTTCCAACCTCCGGAACAAGCCGGGTTTCGAAAAGGCTACAGCACCGTAGACCACATCCACACTTTGAGGCAGATTATGCAGAAGACCCAGGAGTATAATCTGCCTCTGTGTCTTGCATTTGTGGACTACGAGAAAGCTTTCGACTCCATCGAAACCTGGGCGGTTTTGGACTCATTGCAGCGATGCCAAGTCGATTGGCGATACATCGAAGTGCTGAGATGTCTCTACGACGCCGCCACAATGACCGTTCAGGTGCAGAACCATACAACACATCCGATACCAATTCGAAGGGGAGTAAGGCAGGGGGACGTCATTTCTCCGAAACTGTTTACTTCCGCTCTCGAGGATGTGTTCAAGGTTTTGGACTGGAAAGGTTGTGGCATAAACGTAAATGGCGAATACATCTCACACTTACGGTTTGCAGACGACATAGTAATATTGGCAGAAACGCCGCAGGAACTTGAGCAAATGCTGACCGACCTTAGCACTTCTTCCAGACGAGTGGGTCTTAGGATGAATGTGGACAAAACGAAGATCATGTTCAATGATTACGTCATCACAAGGCCCATCATTGTCGAGAATGCCAGCATCGAAGTTGTTCAAGAATATAACTACCTAGGACAGGTAATACAGTTAGGTAGAAACAACTTCGACAAGGAAGCTGACAGAAGAATTCAGCTGGGATGGGCAGCATTTGGAAAACTGCGTCAAGTCTTCAACTCGCCGATACCCCAATGCCTAAAGACAAAAGTCTTCAACGCCTGCGTCTTGCCGGTCATGACATACGGAGCAGAAACGTGGACACTCACAGTAGGCCTTGTCCACAAGTTCAAAGTCGCTCAGCGTGCTATGGAGAGGGCTATGTTGGGTGTTTCTCTTAAGGATAGAATCCGCAACGAGGACATCCGTAGGAGAACCAAGGTTACCGACATAGCCCAACGGATTAGCAAGTTGAAGTGGCAGTGGGCGGGCCATATCTGTCGCAGAACCGACGGCCGTTGGGGCAGACGTGTTCTGGAGTGGAGACCGCGTACCGGTAAGCGCAGCGTAGGACGACCTCCTGCCCGCTGGACCGATGATCTAAAGAAGGTCGCTGGTAGCGGGTGGATGAGGAAGGCGGAGGACCGTGTGTGGTGGCGCGCTCTCGGAAAGGCCTATGTCCAGCAGTGGATATCAATAGGCTGATTAAGTTAAGTAAGTTAAGATAAACAGACGGACTAATGGACAATAAAGGGACCTTGTAATTGCCTCAATTGAAGTTCGGAACCTCAAAATCAGGCCCTTTTAGAACGGTTATGTGTTTAGATTATTGTCTTCAAATCACAATATTTTAGAAGCATCTTAGGTATTTCGTATGTGAGTATGTATAATTGTATATCTTTACCAATATTATCTGTACCCTAACATCTATAACGACCTCAAGAGCTTGAGTTTCCCGCGGAACAAAAGACCGAAGATTGCTGATAGGACACACGCGCGTTATCAAATATCTTGGATATTAGTTACTGAGCTAAGAATATTCGCTGCAAATGCGTGTTTGGAAATGGCACATATAGCAGTTGTATAATAATAGTAATAAGGTGGATTCGTGTATAAGAATATCATATTTATTTCACACAGGCCTAACTTACAGGCACTTATGAAAGTTCAGTACTATATTTGTTACATAATATGAATGGTTATGGTATTAACTAGTAGTCGACTTAAAACTAAGTTACGAGTAGGTATTCCAACGCACCCTGCACTGAGAATAAGTCCATAATAAAATCAGCTGGGTTCTCTATTGTGTGATCACCACTTGACATTGTTATTTTATTTGTAAATTGTGATTTATAAGATGAAACCTCATTCGTTTTATCTGTTTTTTTTTACTATAAAATAAATATTATCACACAAACAAAATAAATAAGTATGTATCAATCAAAATGTATGTATCAAAAGTCTTTCCACGTACAAGCCATTGTTTTTTGGTACGCGCTGCCCCTGGAGATACGACAGTCTAAATCTTTAAAAATATTTAAGAATTTAGTTAAAAGTCATTTTCTTAAGCACAGTGTCTAATGACGACTATTTTATTTAATTTAATTTTGTCATTTTTAAGTTATGTAGTATGTATATTGTACATATTAGTCTTAAATATATTATTGTTTATTAATTAATATCATTGTTTTATTTGTTAAGGATCGTTTATGTATTAGTATGTAGTTATTTTGAGTTATGTAGTTATTTGACGACCGAATGGCGTAGCGGCAGCGAACCTGCCGTCTGCGTCGGAGGTCGTGTGTTAGATTCCCACTACTGGTAAATGTTTGTGTGATGAGCATGAATGTTTTCCAGTGTCTGGGTGTTTTTCAGTATGTTATATTTATGTATATTAGTATGTATGTATAATTATCGGTTATCTAGTACCCATAACACAAGCTAACGCTTGGGGCTAGATTGCGATGTGTAAAATGTCCCGTATATATTTATTTATTTATTTATTTCGGTGTTTGTTTATAATTTCACACCACCTGCAGTCTTGTGTTTCCTCTGTTTTCCTGATCTTAAGGTTGCCTGGCAGAGATCGCTGCTTAGCGACAAGGCCGCCTTTTGGACCAATACCTACTTTAATATATGTTTCTGTCCTTTGTTATGTTTCTTGTGTGGTGCAAAATATAAAAGTAATAATGATTAGTAAAATAGACTCATTTTGTTGCCTGATATTTTATTTTATCGGGCGGAAACAGTGAAATTGTGAAGGGTCTATTTGCCATTTGGCTTTGAAGCCCTAAAAATGGACTTCAAAAGACTGTCGCAAAACCCTCAGGGGTCAGGAATCCTAATCTAAATTGTCAACAACCACACGACAACTCCCCTATCCGCTGCTTAGAATAATAAAGGTTTATTGCTTACTTAGGGCAGGTGACATGGGATGATTAATAGCCGAGAGAATGTTTACCGCCCCTGGGATCGGAAAATAAGTCCATCAATCTTGTTATAATAAATTTTGGGCTGTTCTGTTTTTCGGTGCAAATTTTCGTGCATACTCCCGTGTTTGCTGGGGGTGATGACGCCTCTACACTCACGCGGAGATGCCTCGAGACAAAACGAGAGCATTTTCTTTGTTCGTATCGAGTAAATATTGAGAGTACTTTAGGTGGGTGTATTCTCGTAGGCCAAACACTTATTGGTTCTGCCATAAGGAATCCTATTATGTTCTAGGGTTCTAGTAAAAAGTTAAAGGTGTTATATAGTACGCGTGTCACAACATACCACCAGCTTCTTGTATACTCTACACGAACTTCCTTCCAGAATTACATACTGGTAATGGATAGCAGTGTGTATTATCAGTATGTATTTATTGTTTGTAATAAATAATTATTATTCTCCTCCTAAGCAGCTTGACCGGGGTATAGGGTGAAAAGGATGGTTCGTATGATACGATTAGCAGCTATTATTATTCCTACGAATGTTATAAAAACTATAGCTACGATTACGCAATAGCAGCTACGAACCATTATACGAATATTATAAAATCTATAGGTAAGAAGTAGCTGCTACGTACCATTCTACGAATGTCTTAAAAGCTATAGCTACGACGTAGCAACTAAGAACTATTCTACAAATATCATTAAAACTATGGCCTTTCGCACACGGCTCTTAAGCGTACGCGTAGCGTAAGCGTATCGTTATCACGCTACGAATAACTATAATATGCCAATTATGCCTCCTACGATTTGCTGCAGCACCGCTTCGTCTGCGGATACGTTGGAACATGTTCGTGCTCGTACTGCTCACGTCGTACGCGCGGATTTCTTTATACTAACGCTAAACAGCCGTGTGTGAAGCGGCTTAAGGTACAAAGAAGCAGCTACGTACCATTCTACAAATGTCAATAAAGCTGTACCTACGACGTAGCAGCTACGTACCATTCTACTAATGTCATAAAAGCTGTAGCTACGACGTAGCAGCTACGTACCATTCTACATATGTCATAAAAGCTGTAGCTACGACGTAGCAACTACGTTCCATTTTACAAATGTCATAAAAGCTATAGCTACGAGTTACGACGTAGTAGCTACGTTCCATTCTACAAATGTCATAAAAGCTATAACTACGAACCATCCTACGAATGTTGTGAAAACTTAAATACAAGGTTGTCAATGACCACTAGATGGGGCTGCAAGTGTTACAGAATAATAAACAAGGCTTACATTCGTTATAATATAATGATCATTCACAGTGTGCGCAAAATATGAAATTATAAAAAAAAATCGTAGAACTAAAGTTATTACTTTTAATGTTAGGAACTACGAATAGTCCGAGAGTATTTTGATATTTTAATGGAAAGTACAGGATATATTGTGTTTAATCGAGAGCATAAAATAGTAAACTCTTCGGGCGTGTCTAGGATCCTTTGAGCGAGAGTGTGGAGCGTGTGCATTAACATTTTCATCGCGTGACTCCGTCGACTCTAATCCGTAAACATTCCGCTCCATCGCAAAGCTCTCGGAATATTAAATCCGTATTACAGCGTATTAAAATTTTAAGAGCGCTTAATTGATATTAAGTTGAAACACGAGGAACATAAACTCTCCATGGGTTAGAGTCATAAATTACGGCATAGAATACTAATTAAGCGTCAATGGCTGAATGTTTAAAATGTAGAGGGGTGGACTGATGACGAAAGGTCGCCGGTTTGATTACCATTGTTGTATTCTCGTACCTACTTTTTAGGAATAGGAAATTAATTTTTGGGTCTTTTTTAAACTAAGCAAAAGTATGAAAACAGTTATCAAATAAAATCAAATCAAATCAAATCATTTATTTTGCATGAATATGGTAGGTACATTAGGTCTTAAATATAATATAAGTTCACATATCCTGCCAAAATGGCGTGCAAAAAGTACAAAGTAAGTTTAAAAGTACAAAGTATTTGAAGTTACAAATTAATTATTAATTCTTTTTCTACATTAGCGCCTTATACGTTCATAAAGGACTAAGGAAAACATAATATTAGTAGTAAATAAAATGTTTTTTTTTTTTTACCCACAAGTAATGCCTAACGTTAATCCCCTTAATAAGTAATCCCCTTCGTCAGGGGAAACGGAGGGGTTATGTGGGGCTTGCAGCCACTAAAACACAGGTTTTAGTGGGTGCACGTGGGGTTTAGTGCTTTGCCACGACGGACGGGAGTACGGGATTCACTTTCGTATTCACCACGCTCCCGCCAGGCCTCGACCCGCCACCAAAGCGGTAGGTCCCGTCGCTGCTGCCGGCAGCCTGGCCACTGCCGACCTCCTGGGAGGCGCGTCCCGAACAGGTCGCGCCACCACCTAGGCTTGTCGATGGAATTCGGGTGACGAGCGCCAGAACCCCTTACGTACGTCACCCGCAGGCCGACACCGGTCGCCGAAGGAAGGTGTACGCACCTCAGCAACCGGTGTGTCTCCTGCGAGAGGAATGAGCCGCCGTAATTATCCCTCTCGACAGGCGTTCCCGCCCACTTCGGTGATTTTTTTACGAGGTTGTCTGCCTCGTAGTGCCCCGAAGGGACTTGTGGGCGTTTCCGTCCCCGCCTGAAAAAACGTCACCTATCCACCAGGCCAAGCTATTCGCCGTCGGTTATCAACCGATGTTACCTACCAGGGAGCACCGGCCCGTGCGCTACAGAGGGGCACCGAAGCACTCGGGCACGCGTGGAGGTTGCTTGGCCAGCCTCCCAAATAGTTCTGAAACGATAATTTCAAATGTTTTTACTTATTTATGAGTACTCAACTTGCTGATAGCGGAGGTTTTTTAATAGGGTCCTGAATTTGGTGCTTTATAGGTACGGAACCCTAAAAACTTCGCTGGTTATACAATCCTTTTGATGTGACATTATTTACCGCGCGATAATTCCCTTTGTAGCCATTCTTTGTTTTAATATCAATTATTTTGGGCGAGGCCCATTGTTCATTGAATTGAAAAGGTGACTTAAATGGTTATTTATGCGCCTTTATTTAAAAACATAAAAAATACCGTTAAGGCCAGGTTCTGAAAAACAATGAAGATTTAAGTTTAATGTTTCAAGTATGGAATCTACCTTTTAAAATTATTATTATTATTTTCACACACATATTTATATCCTCAGCGCCGTCGATGCAATACGTATTTTTACAGAGAACTTTTTTCATTGAAAACGTTATAAAACTAAAATCGGAAAATTTCAAGAAACACAGCACATTTAGCACAGATCTTTGGATCTGTAAGCAGCTACTAGTATCCTAACTATATCCCAAAAAAATAAGCTTTGAGCAATTTAGTGCGCCCATACTAACGCGATTTTTGTGGGTCAATTTTTTTTTTTTTTTATAATAATAATAATTTATTGCTTTTAATACAAGACATTATTGCAAACATATGAATGCTCTACCCTCTGCGGAAGGAAAACCTGTGTTGCAGAGGGTAGATTTGGAAATTAACACTCTGCCCGCTACTCCACCCGCGTAGATTCAGGTTTTCACTGATCTCGCCGTAACTATTATATAATTTGGAATAAAAATAAACTTATCTGCTTATTCAGGGTGTAATCTATGAACATTCTAAATTTCAAAAGAGTAACAAACTTACACATACTTGTAAACAAACATTTGCTTTCGTATATTGTAAAAATAGTGTTTTTGTGATAAAATCGGCAATCGAACTCGGGACTTTCAGATTTGATTCCAAAGAGCGTTAACTGTGCCCAATTTCTAGGATACAGGCATTATTATCAGTACAGATTGTTTAGTTCACCGGGGTACAACGCCTTCGGGACTAGCAGTAATCTCGGAAATCCTATTTCACTCTAAAATAGAACTCTATCAACGCTGCCGGTATCCATTTGCTTATATTTCCAGGCGTTAGTTATAGCTGTGACTTTGTTACCCACTACCCAGTATTAGCAGATACATGAACATGATAATATACAGATATGTTGAGTAGTTAAAAACAGTCATCAGTCAGACCATCAGCAGGCCAGTCTCACTTATCACGTGACCGTCCCGGCTACAAGTAGGGGTCCGGACCTCAACATTTCAGATGGTAGTCGCTCGTTTATTATTAATTATCGTAATTATTTTACGCGCCGTCTGACTACGGCAGCGCTAGTACATCGTAAGAGATAAAGTTAGGCGATAGAAAGAGACCAGAACATTGCGTTTGTTGCGTGTCGATTTTGAGGGCGGGGCAAGGCGCAATTGTGAACTGAATTGCACTTTTTGTGTCAGCGCTAGAGTCGCTATTTCTTTAAATCATCCTGCGGAGTAAGCCTTCTGTACTTGTACTATTTAGTGTTCTGTGCCATCAGTGGCAGTCCTTGCCTCAAACCATTTCTGAAACATAAGTTTCTTTTAGGACGGTATTGCTCAGGGGGCTAGGTGAAAGAAAATGGATTTTTTGCGTAACGAAACTCCCATCATAAACAAAATCTACGAAAATCTTCGAAAATCTGGAATGAAAGTTTCTTTTACTAATCGACAGAATGAGAGTTGGTATGACGAACTGATTTGCACGATCTGCTACCTGTCGGGTGATGAGTGAAACCACACATGACAATTTACAATTATTGAGGTTTTTTTAGGTATTATTCCAAACTGTGTTTCTACCGAGTGGTCCTCGACACTCTTTCTCGTCTTTTTAGCTAAAGTTTACATTTCGCTGCTGGGTACTGGTCTTGTCTCAAAATAAGAGTGGTTTGACTAAAGCCTACCACGCTGGCTTATTGCTGGTCTTCTTCCAGCGCCTTCGGATTAGTGTCCAGTTTGAAATAAAATCTATGCTCCACAAAACATAAATCGCTCTAGTATGGCACATGGACTTTTGTTCACGACAGTCACAGGTCGAGACGGGACTAGATCGGATATGTTCAGCGCACTTGGAGCGATAAAACGTTACAATGCAACGTTCTACACAAAAGACGACCTTTGAACCGCCCTGTGTCCCGTCGATGCCGTCGACAAATGGGCGTCTTTAGTCTTTTAACATCGCGGTAAAAATATCAAGAGAAAAGACGCATCATTATTCTTGCAATGCTCTATTTATTCTATTTTACGAGTATTAGCTTTAGGTAATCGAAGAAATTCTCAGATCTTTTCTTTTTCTTTAGACCATTTTTTGCAAGCAAATAAAAAGCCCGTAAGTCGCCGAAAGTAAACTAAAGCAATGTTGGAGGTAGAATAGCCACAATTTTTCTTAAATACAGTACGATTTTTCTTGAAAAACACACAAATAAAGGCTATTTAAAAAAATACATTTCAGTGCAAGGCACGTTTGAATGTGGAAGTAGGAAGTAAGTACTTATAGTTTCGGAAAAAAATGGCTGTGACATACGGACGGACAGACAGACATGACGAATCTATGAGGGTTCCGTTTTTTGCCATTTGGCTAAGGGACCCTAAAAGTAGTCCAATAGTTTCTAACTAGAACTGCTATGCCTCTCTCTCTACTCCCTGATGAACCTCTATCAGGAAATATTTTAGTTATAACCTACTTCCCAAAAGCAAGCCATAAGAAGAGAAGATACCTTGCCCTTTAAGGGGATTTATTGAATTTATTTTTGTCTTTCTAACTCTCACGGAGATTTGGTAGGTGCGGCATGCAGCGTCGCGGAAGAATATAACAGAAAAACGACCTTTTACTTAATTACTCAAAAACTAAGCTGGTTATTAAAAAATCTGTTTCTAAGCGTTTTTGGATATTATTATTACCGACACTTTAAAACAAAAATTAAAATTACATCCAACGTAGTGTCCGATAAAAACTAGAAAAACTGAGATTTTGGTGCAACTTTTGGGAGAACTTTCTATCGAGAAAATTTTATCCAATCGTGTTTCTGCTTCTTATTGATTTTAGATTAAAGGCCCAAAATATATGACGTGTAAATTTGAAAGTAATTGTCTTTATAGTTTTTGCATAAAACTTCATTCAGAATCGTTTAGATACGGCTTCTACACGGTTAATATTTAGGTACATCCTCATAGTGCTTCTTACAATAGGATATAATTTTACAAACTTAAAATATACATAAAAATATCGCACTCAGCGTGATTTAAATCCTTGGCTCTGGCAGCAAGAGTATTTACCACTTGACAACGAGCACTCATCGCCTAGCCATGGTTTTTGGTATGAATTTCGAGTCACTAACATGCGATTGCCAATAGATGGCGCTGGTTGAAAATGTATGGAGGAATTCAATTCGTTTGTGAGACGCGAGTCGACTCGAAATTCGTAAAAAAAACCTGTACTAACTGCACTGGTCTAGAACTGAAAAAAGAGCTATCTAGATAGTTTAACGCTTAGTATCTGTAATAGGTGTTCGCTATACTTAATCGTAAAAATAAACAGCGCACGGTAAACTAAACTGAACCGGTGACACTAATTTATTCGCTCAAATAACAAACAAGAGCTCGACACAATAGCTCGGCGTCGTGAGCTCTGTGCTCGCTATAAACTGCAGCGATTCTCTCATTGTACAACTAAATAAAAGTAAATCGATGCTCCTACATTCATTAACTTGAGGTATACCTGCTATTCTGTTTCTTATGAGCTTAACCTATTATGTACCTTCATACTTGTCGTCGTCGTCGTCGTCGTTTCAGCCGCTAAGCCTATATCCACTGCTGGACATAGGCGCTCAGCCTATGTCCACTGCTGGACATAGGCCTCCTGAAATGACCGCCAAACACCACGATCTTGCGACGCCTGACGGCAGTGAATCCCCGCGACCCTCTTAATGTCGTCCGTCCACCTGGTGGGTGGTCGACCGACATTGCGCTTCCCGGTGCGTGGCCGCCATTCCAGCTCCTTGGGTCCCCAACGTCACGTTCTTTTGCGGATCTCCTCATTTCTGATTTAATCGCGCAAAGATACTCTAAGGATCAAGCAAAGATCTCTCCATCGCTCGCTGAGTGACCCTGAGCCTTCTTATGAGGCCCATAGGTATACTTGTAGGGTTCCATATTCAAATGATAGAGATGGAACCCTCATGGTGAAACTTTCTCCGTCCGTCTGTGTCAACACGGTCATTCATGAGTTCGTCCCTTCATTCGTTTCATCCAACGGACGTCCACTAATCACTATGCTATACAAAGGCCTTCTGCAATGATTTCCAGCCCGCACGGTCATGTGCCAATTTCACTCATTATTTAAGTAACTGTAAAATTTTCGATAGTAGTACTTATGTAATGTTAGTGGCCCAAGTTCATTGAAAAAAACCTTTTATATTTAAAAAGGTGGGAAACCTGTCAAATAAACATTTTCAGAACAATCCTAGCGGCTCAATGGCACATCGCTGCGTTTAGCGCACGTCGGGAAGGTTACCTAGGTTTTGCTGCAGGCAGATAAATAATTGATTTTTAAAATATAAGATGTATCCTTTTATAGATATCATTCCCCTGGATGATAATTTACTTTAGCATTCACTTTAGCTTTGGTTAGCAATGGGCTTAGGCCAAACTCGTGCCTGCAGAAGTTAAGGTTTTACACTCTAAAGTTTCGTTCGTTGTAAGTCCTTCGTTGGTCAAGAAATATTTAGACAACCTTACCGAAATTACTCTCAATAATGGTAAGGAACCCTCACTAGGCGAACCAAAACTCGCACTTGGCCACATTTTTACATAATTGTATTAGATCAATTGCAAGAATAACATAGAGACGTTTAGTCATTTATATCAAAACACTGTAACACAATTTTTTTACAGAAAAAAAAATTGTAGTTTCACTATTTAAACCTCAGTGAGGCTTTTATAACAATGAGTTTTTATTAATGCCTCGACCTCAGAGGACCTAATTAACTTTAACCTTTTTTATGCCAGAAGAAACTATAAAATACTCGTGCTAAGATTGATTTTTGTTTGAATCAAAATAATGATAGAGTTAGATTTATTTATTTTGGCTTATTCATGCAAATGTTTTTATTTCTTTTTGATGTTCGCAAAGCTCTTAAAACCTCTTTGTTAACGGTTATCGTATTGGCATTTTTAAATATTAAATTTTAGCAAAGTCGAGCTAATGTGTTGAATTTTTAATGTCTTTAGATATTGAGGTGAATTATTAATACTCATATGGAAAAGGCATTAAGGCATAAAAAGGGAAAAGGGAAGATCTGAAAACTTTTAAGGTTTTCTATCTACTGAAACAAGATAAAATATATTTATGAAATATATGTGTATTTTATTAAAAGTAGATAATATTTAAGTAGGTTATATTCTTAGTTCACAAAAAACGAATGCCATCAATATTCTTTCAACAATAATACTGAAAATCCAATTTCTTTAATAATTATTCTCAAAATATTCTCTCTTAAAGATGTCTTAAAGATTCTGTAAAAGATATTCATAACTTAGTTTGGTGTCCGTTATCAAATTTTCCGAAGTTGTTAATGTAATTATTTTGTAACTTTACCTTATAAATGATTCCGCTAAAAAGACTCCTCAAATCTTTGCATCCGTTCACCTGGTGCCTGAGGGTGATTAATTTGCATTACTTTTTTCTTTTATGCCTTTAAAGAGACGATTCAGGTCGGTTTTGGTCCGATTGTTTTTATATTTCTCACAACTGCCCACAATTCTCACTTCGATGGGATGCCAGCTCGACACAATCGGAAAGAGGACCGACGGATTAGCGTGCTCTTCGAAGCACAGGGTCTAATCGTAGCCAATCGAAACTCTGAGCTAGATGTAAGAATTTTTTGTCAGAAAAACCCTATACTGTTATCTATTCTGTAACTCAGAACATCGTGATTTGCAGTCGAGTATGTTGACCATAGAGTGGATACGTTAGACCAACGTAGCAGTTACGTACACATTTTCTCGTCACTCATAATAAATCATTGCATTTCATTTCATTTCTGTATTAAAGGCAGCTAAACTAACTGCTTTCCGTACTCCTTAAAGAGCATAAGAAATAAATAACACCTCAATAACCCTCTAATCCGTAGTATATAAAACAAGCTTACTGCTGTTATCGGCGAAGCAGCCGCGACACTAAGTTATTCGCTCAAACTTGGAACAATGGCCGGCGCACAAAGCGGCCCAGCGTCGAACAAAACAGGCTCGGACCTTTGTGCTGTTCCTGGATTGTCTCAAATGCAACAGGGAATTTTTAACTGTTGCGAGTTGCGACATTGCAACGTTGTCTATTGCAGGAAAACGTTTGAAAAACCTGAACAACTAATGGTTTAGAGAACCTTTTTGGTAATTTTATATTTATAATTGCAAGATGGTGGATATCTAGGCTGAATCTGTTGTGGGTTTTTTTGCAGAAGGACTTTGCGACGAGGAATTTATAACGTTGCGAGTCTATTGCAGTAAAACGTTTATTAAAGCTGAAGAACTTATTTAAGAACTTATTGGTTGTTTTTCATGAAATTCCAATATACTGGATATTTAGATTCTAGGCTGACGTTGTTGTTGTTTTGAAGCTTTACCCCAACAAACAAAATTGCGACGAGGGTTTTTAAAAACTGTCGCAAGTTGCGTAAAAATTCATTTTTCCACTGAAGAAAAATGTCATGAAATCTAAAGACAAACTCAAAAAATTCTTTCTCTTTTTTATTAAAACCTATTCGTATATTTTATAGTAAAAGTATGGATATTGTTTTATATTGGAAGCTGGTAGCAACGCGTATGATTGAATTTGTGCTGAGTCTACCAAAAATAATAGTTTATATTGTAGTAACTCAATCTCCAATAAACGACAAGGTTATCAGCGACCTTTACGCTGTATGTGTGTAGGAACGTTACGTCACAGATAATATAATACTATACTGTTACGTAAAAGACAAAGAGATAAAATGTAGAACAGAGTGCCAAGACTTTTTATAAAATTATTTTTTATTAATAGATCTACTGGGGTAGTATATACGATTTATTTAAATAATTCGATATCTTGATCCTCTATGTAAGAACCTTAGATGTTTTGGAGACATTTTTTCAATCGCCTACAGATAGTTAAATAAATTTGAAACATATTCCATGCAAAATCTGTCGGAACGTCATATTTATTGTTTAGTTACGGATTTTCTGGCGATTGAAAAATCGGCCCTAAGACAAAAGATGTATATTCCCAAAGATGTGTGGAATTTTTTCGGCGTATTTTGTTCTTCATACTTATAAACTGGAGCAATAAAAGCTTAGTGGTTATATTACAAACATCTGTCATGCGAAAAACATTCAACGTCAGTGAATAACATCCTGAGAAATCCTGCATGGGTACGTAAATTTTGGAAATGTTTTGAAAGGTGTGTGAAGCTTACTAACCTGCACTTGAGCGTTGTGGTCTGTTGCTATATTAGTTTCAGTTGTATCCAGCCCGTTAGGCTATTAAAATTGTCTTCATCATGTTGTCCTCTCTGTTACGAGAAAGGGGTTAAATATCATTGAAGGGGATGATTCTTTGCTTTCGCTCCCGTTTGATATTGAGCCGATATTGACACTTTAAAAAGTTCTTTGCGAAGAAATGGAAATCTATTTCTATCAGCATTGTGTTATCGCTCGTTTTCTCTTTTCTATGCGTATGACTAGTTTTTCGTGGAAAACATTTCCAACAGAAAATAGTAGTGTTCATATCTTAGATTTGTTTTGGAAAGGTTGGAAAGGGAAAAAACTTACAGATCGACATCCTGACGAAAACATCATGCCTGAGAGTACACCGTCATGCTCTCAAGTGGTGTGTGAAGCCCGCCAACCCGCATTTGGCCAGTGAGGTGGGATATGGCCAAACCCATCTCCTTCTCAGAGGAGACCTGTGAAAATAAAATAAATATTTAATAACGTTGTAGTGGGTGTAAGCCCCACCTAACCCTTGCTAAGACATGAAAGTACATGCGTTAGACACTTCTGTAAAAAATTGGTCAAGTGTGAGTCGGACTCGCACACTGAGGGTTCAGTACTATTAATACCAATTCTCAATAGTAATAAAGTTAACTAAATACCACCAAAATCAATAACGAGCAAAAAACCACGTTTGTTGTAGCGGAGACCCCCTATATTTATATTTAAAGTTAATGTGTAATTAATAAATATTGTGTACATTTGATGCACAGATTTGAAGCGTATAATATCTTTTATCGTTATTGATATAGAGCAAAAACAAGCAAAAAATCACGTTTGTTGTATGGGAGTCCCTTTAAATATTTTTTAGTAGTAGGTAATAGTTGTTACAGCGGCAACAGAAATACATTATCTGTAAAAATTTCAAATCTCTATCACGGTTCAAGAGATACAGCCTGGTGACAGATGGACGGCCGGACGGACAGCGAAGTCTTATTAATAGGGTCCCGTTTTTACCCTTTGGGTACGGAATCCCAAAAATAGCTAAGTTAAAGCAAAAGTGAGGCCATACCATACGTTCTTATACAAAACAGCTAGCTCCAACGCCCATTCAAAAGGCTCACAGCATCGTTGGTTGGCCATTTTCGCTACCGTATATGCAATCTCCAATCTATACCCGCACGCAATTGAATTGTTATAGACGCTGATAGTTCACTATTGCTTGACAAAAATCGCTTGGCAAATTAGTGTTGAAAGAAATCATTGCAACAAACTTTTTATATCACAAACATCGTTTGACATTATCCTCAAACTCAATTTCATTTAAAATAATGAGCATAAAAAATAATATCTTTATTAAATATACAGATTAACCTTTTTCATATTTTGATACCATTAACTGTACCTTTTAAAGATTTTCTTAAATCCATAAGTTTATAACCGCTTCTAACCCCATTAATGGTTGAATTATGACAAGTAGTTTAGACTTAAGAAATGCGCGAACAGATGATACACAGAATATAAAACTATGTACCGTCCTTTTGGACTTATATTTCATAAAACTTTCATTTTTCAGTAATATTACACATATATTCGGTGCCGTAGTTGAATAATTCAAATTTGAAATTTGTTTTTGTCAAATGGCAGAGTACCTCAAAGCTGATACATATCGCCAATACGCAATTCTAACAAAGCCAAACACAAGAGCTCTCCTGATACGAAATATACGGCGCTACGTAGCTTTCCTTTGACCTGAAACTCTATATAATTTATCTGAGAAGTTAACGCCCTAAGACTTTGTCTACTGGGTTGAATAATAAACTTTTTGTGAACGCATTAGGGTTGTTTTTAGCTTGTTTAAAAGTTTTGATGGTAGATTTATAATAGGCGCCCTTTTGTTTCCTTATTCCGTCAGGGTTATCTTGAGACGGGTGACAGCCCTGGCGGGTCAGGTTATGGTTTCAACATAATTTAGAGCGAAATTGAGGGTTAAGGGGATTTATTGAATTTATTTTTGTCTTTCTCACTCTCACGGAGATTTGGTAAGTGCGACATGCAGCGTCGCGGAAGAATATAGCAGAAAAACGACGTTTTACCTAATTACTCAAAAACTAAGCCAGTTATCAAAAATCTGTTCTAAGCGTTTTAGGATATTATTATTACCAATACATTAAAACAAAAATTACAATTACATCCATTGTAGATTCCGATAAAACATAGAAAAACTGAGATTTTGGAGCAACTTTTGGGAGAACTTTCTATCGAGAAAATTTTATCCAATCGTGTTTCTGCTTCTAAGCGATTTTAGATTAAAGACCCAAAATACATGACATGTAAATTTGAAAGTAATTGTCTTTATAGTTTTTGCATAAAACTTCATTCAAAATCACCTAAATATGGGTTGTAGGCCGTTAAGTGGATATGATAACAAGGTACTTATTTGTGGATTTTATATAATGATGTTAATTAATTCAGTAAGCCCTATGTATACACGCGGTCTGATGAATGCAAACTCCACCAAGAATACTTGTAAAGTCGCGAGGGCAGCTGCAATACTCATTTAACTATATTCAGGGTTAGTGCTTTGTTTTTTTTAACTGACTTCGAAAAATAAGGAGGCGGTTCTTAATTCGGTCGGTATTTTTTTTAGGATGTATGTCCACCGATTTCTCAGACAATACGGAACGGAATTTCAACCAACTTCAAAGGTTCTCAATTCGACTGGACGTTTTTTTTTCAATGTTTGTTACCTCATAACTTTTACAATTTACAATTTTAAAAGTTATTACTACTTAGTTAGTACTATTTACAATTTTTCTTTTTTCTCAAAGCCAATCGAAGTGTTCAAGCGGTAAGTTATTGTATGATTTGGATATTGTTTCTTTGCTCGAATTACTCAAGCGTGTATCGTCACCCGATATATTATTCATGTGTACAGATTGTTTTGTAAACGGTACGCGATGTTTTGACGGTTGAGATGGGCTGGCAATATCGATGTTACTTTATTTATTCATTCCTGGTAACAATCTAGTTCTTTTATTTACGGTATTTCAGCTGGTTACAAATTGACTTCTTTCATCACCTTCCGTATAAATGATAGGTAAAGTAGGTGAACAGAATCGTAGCATAAGATGTAGGTTATGTCACTAAGTATGATTTTAAGATTTTATTTGGTAGGGGGTAATCTAAAACCACTGCACCACAGACCATTCATACTTATCTGATAATGTAATTTTTTTCAACATTAACTTGTTTTAACCCCCAATGCGGAAAAGGATGTTATAACATGACGTCGATGTATTTATGTGTGTGTATGTTCTTCTATGGCATCGTAGCTCTCAAATGAATGGATCGATTTAGATGCGGTTTTTATTCTTGCGGTGGTTCTTAGCTATAGCGGTTCAGCAGCGGTACAGAATTATTTAACTTCATAACCAACTTTAATCAACCATTGAATAGTATAATCAAAAAATCTTTTACCACGTAAGGCAGAAAGTTGAAACACGTGACACGACGCCGTCATAAAATCCCTGATTACAAAACTCGTACAAAATATAACGACTATCAGGAGGTTTCCCTAGAAAATGCCTATTAACTCACTCTTCCCTTGAAGCAACCCAGTATCAGCAGTTGTAAACTGAGCCAATTTTACCCTTGTGTCGCCAAGGTGTAATGTGTAAAAAACAGCTAAAAAGGCCACATTCCGGAGGTGTTGTAAACTGAGCCGATTTTACCCTTGTGTCGCCAAGGTGTAATTTGTAAAAAAACAGCTAAAAAGGCCACATTCCGGAGGTGTTGTAAACTGAGCCAATTTTACCCTTGTGTCGCCAAGGTGTAATGTGTAAAAAACAGCTAAAAAGGCCACATTCCGTAGGTGTTGTAAACTGAGCAAATTTTACCCTTGTGTCGCCAAGGTGTAATGTGTAAAAATCAGCTAAAAAGGCCACATTCCGTAGGTGTTGTAAACTGAGGCAATGTTACCCTTGTGTCGCCATCATTGCCGATTCATACAATACAAGTAGATGCCAACACCGACGTAGATAGGTAGGAATTGAGATGACACCATAATAAGATCCCTGATTACATTGGCTGTATGATGTATCCCGCGAACTCGCGCCGGGATATATGATATTCCCGTGACGTCATTATTGCATATTATGTCGAGTTGCGAACGTAGGTAATAATGTGAGATGGAATCATTTATTTTTTGCGAAATAAACTTACTTTTCGGTGACTTATTTTGATTAGCTGTGTATATAAATGTAAATTCAAAATCCTGACTCATTCAATCACACATTCACTAAATGACACAGTTGTTTACACACGGTCATACTTATACTACCTATACCAATAATCATACAATAAATAAAAGTTTTTAAAGGTGGAAATGGGTATATTCACGTTTTAAATTTTACTGTTAACATACTTTACTTTGTTTTGCATACAAAGAAAATAATTTAATTTAATCTTTTCTTACAAAGCATTTAACTATAAGTGAATTTGTTCTTTATTTTTATAAAAGTAATGTCTAATTCTAGATTTTCAGGTTTTCATACTGATACCTCCCTGACGTAGCCATTTAGAATGCATTAGGTTCCAGGGCGAGCTGAGAGTCTTAAAATATGGTGTTCCCTTGCGATGCTGTGTAGCAAGTATCGCATCTAAGTTAGTGAGATTACACGTCTAACTGCATTAGCACTTATGTAACATCAAATGAGATCACGCTCAAAGCAAATCGCTATCCGATACCGTAGCCAAATTTTTTAGAAAAACTTCTTATTTGAGTTTGATTCTTAGTACTTTGTCTAGACGTGTTTTATAGTAAGTTATGATAATATTTAAGCACAGACAAATAAATACGAGTAGATACTTACTTCCCAAGTAGCACGTTAGTGAATTTTGGAACTTATTTTGCAACTGTAGGTAGCATATAAGTGATGCAAGAGTGTAAGGTATTACTTACAGATGCAAACAGCACTCGAATTTGCAAATGAGTTACTCTTATCACTAACAGTTGCTTTTGGGTGATTTTTGTTTCTGCTTTATTACTTATGATAGTATAAAGCCGAATTTATTACTTATAGACGCATTCAGGTTTTAATTTTCTCTCTTATAGAACTCAAAGAGGTATATGACATCTTAAAATCTCCCCTAAGGAACTGTGCCTTAATAGGTGGTAATTTTTCCTTATTTAGCATCTTTAGTACTAAATAAGTAGTATATATGAGTTATTTATCACCTGTAGTGACTCAAGAGTTATTATTGCAGCTTATTTGGAACCTAGTGTAATTGCCTTTGTAAGGTCTAATATACTCTTATATGCCACTGAAACGCGTAGATCGGTTCAAAAAGATGGTTCTTGAAAACCTTAAGCAACATTTTTTTCCCATTTAGAACCATTTCAGAACTAACACTTCTAAAAGATAGAAACATAGAACTTATTTTTAATTGCGGATTCAGTGTGCGGCACGTGGATATTCGTTTGTTTACAAGTAAATTAATTCTATTACACTCAAAGTTTCTGTTAAAAAAGTCATAATAGCTAAAAGAAATACTCAAAATGAATACTGTAAAATGGAAAAAAGTTAAACGATGTGGTAATTATCATCGGCAAGTTGCACGTACATTCAAGAATATAATGGACGTGGAAACAAGTGGTACTAGTTCAGACCATGAAAATGTTATGAAACAATCAAAAGAAGATACTCCAATTGTTAAAAGGTAGGTAAGTAATTATCAATTAAAGGCATAATAAAAGGTACAACAAGCAATTATAATAATTTATACGCTCTGTTTTGTGCAATGTGTCAAGAGAATTTTACTACCACTATCGCAAGTTCCGTACATATTAATAAATTTATACAGTGTGAGTCTTCATAATGTGCACATATTGAAATGAGGGAAACTACGCTTAATTTTATCGACGGAAAACGTATTTAAAAAAATCTAATTTTTTTTCTATTTTTTTGGAATGTTTAAAATTTTTATTCGCTACTATGACCCTTGTGTAAACAAAACGGTGTAACTTTTAAACTAAATGATCTATCACGATGAATCAAACTTATTAATGATTGGAAGTAATGGGTCGTCCTTATGAAATGAAAATTCTGGAAAAAAACTACCTCAATAGAAAATAAACATGTTTTTAGCAAAATTTCTGTTTTTTTTTTCACCAATTTTTAATATAATCGTAAAATTTCTCAATTAAACACCCCTATTGTGAACCTTTTTTTATTACTTTAAATTATTCCTTATTGTATTAGCTACCTAATGGTAAAAATTGCATGTTTGTAACTTAATCCAAACATTTCTTTTAAACTGTTCAAAAATAGCACTCCAAACGCACAAGTAATTGTTTTCTTAAGGTTGGTTCTACGTGATATCTACAATCTCAATAATTAGTGCGTAGCCGTGTGTTAAGCCTTAAGAAATGTTAGAATTGAGTTATAATCACGCAATTTTACTTTTAGGTAGCTAATACGATGAGGAATAATTTAAAGTAATAAAAAAGGCACACAATGGGGAGTTTTTATTGAGAAATTTTACGATTATTGTAAAAATTAGTGAAAAAAACAGAAATTTTATTAAAAACACGTGTATTTTCCATTGAAGGTAAATTTTTTTTCCACAATTTTCATTTCATGAGGACGGACCATTACTTCCAATCATTAATAAGTTTGATTCATCGTGATAGATCATTTAGTTTAAAAGTTACACCGTTTTGTTTACACAAGGGTCATAGTAGCGAACAAAAATTTTAAAAATTCCAAAAAAAAAATAAAAAAAATTAAATTTTTTTTAATACGTTTTCCGTCGATAAAATTAAGCATAGTTTCCCTCATTTCAATATGTGCACATTATGAAGACTCACACTGTATGGAGTATGATTTAAGTAAATATCCTACGTTTTGGGTAATTGATTAGTTAACAAAACAGTTATGAATCACTTAGTTAACTTTGTATTATTTTTTATCTACACTTACGATATAGGTACAGGGTGTATATGACAGATTGGTAGGCAATAAGATTTTGGTTTATATTATTGAGTTACCCTTCTAGAAGTCTTTCGTATTTTGATTATATTGTAGGTACCTATATATTTGTGAGATTTTATACTTTATAATTTTTTTTTGCAGTCATGATCCCAGTGAAAGTTCAACTGAAATTATTGATGGCAATTCGACTGAAACAAGTGATGAAAATTTGGCCCAAAATGATAATGCAGGGAATAATGAAACTTTTGAGGAAACCGACCTCGAAGAAAATTATGACAGTGAGCCAAGCAAAAAGATGTTTCAATATAAACAGATTTATCAATTTCGAGACGCAACTAGAGCATGGGCTATAGAAAATAACATAAGCCATTCAGCTTTAAAATCTTTGGGGACACTTATAAACACTATAAATCCGAATTTGCTTCCAGTAGACCCAAGAACGCTCATGAGCACTCCGAGACAGATTGATACAATATATGTCGATCCTGGTCAATATTGGCACAATGGACTTATAATACCGCTTGAAACCATTTTGAAGAAAAATGGCAGAGAATTACCTGCCAATATTTCACTTTACTTCAACATAGATGGTCTCCCAGTATGTAACAGTTCTAAACAACAGTTTTGGCCAATACTGTGCAAGATTTTTGAATTGCCTAGTATGATACCATTCATCGTTGGGATTTATGCGGGCAATGGAAAACCTAACGATTTGAATGCTTATTTGCAACCTTTTGTTCAGGAAATGCATACATTACTTCAAAATGGTCTGCTAGTTAATAATAGTAAGATAAATGCTTCAATAAGATGTTTTGTTTGCGATTCTCCTGCAAGGGCAATGATAAAGGGCGTTTGCAACTTTAATGGCAAGCATGGGTGTAATAAATGCACCATTATTGGTGAATACTCCCATGTATCCCATACGGTTATATTTCCTGAATTAGATTGTGTTGCCCGAAATGATGAAGACTTTCGTAAAAAACTTTACGGTAAACATCACAAAGTCGATTCACCTTTACTAAGTCTTCCGATTGATATGATAAAAGCATTTCCTGTTGCGGATTCTATGCATTTGATCGACTTGGGGATTATGAAACGCCTTCTTATTGGCTGGCGAGACGGAAACTTTAGTAAGAAAGACACGAAATGGCGAGCAAGTGACATATCGACGGTAAATGATTTTCTGGATGATTGCAAAGTACCTTCAGAAATCCACAGATCTGTAAGAAATCTCAGCAGTTTAGGTCACTGGAAGGCTTCTGAATTTAGGACGTTCTTGTTGTACCTTAGCATAGTTATATTACCAGAGGTATTAAACACTGATGCAATGAAACATTTTCTGTCATTTTTTTGTGCAATAACAATATGTTCAAATGAAGAATATTTTAATTTTTTGCCGTTGGCTAAAGAGCTATTGAATAATTTTGTTAAAAATTTTAAATCCTTCTACGGCATAGACTATATGACGAGTAATGTACATAATTTATTACATGTTGTTGATGAAGTGCTCAATTTTGGAATTCTACAAAGTTTTAATGCCTATCCATTTGAAAACAAACTTTACTTGATTAAAAATATGCTTCGAACTGGCAACAAACCATTATCTCAAATAGCGAAAAGGCTCGGTGAATGCGATAGCTTAGATGTGAATAGTACTGATGAGATTATAAAAAACTATCCATATCTGAAAAAAAATTGTAGAAGTGGTGATTTAGTTTTGCATTTTAAAGATTTCATTATATCGGAAAAAAAAGTAGACAGATTTTTTGTAACATCAAATCATGAGATAATGGAAACAAGATCTATCAAAGTTCAAAAAAGCAAAATAATTGTAACATGCAAGTTGATTACTAATACAGAAAATGTTTTTGAGCTTCCTATTTCGTCTTCTTATCTTAAGATTTTTAAATACAAATTAACATCAACTAATGTTTTCGAATGTATACGTTTTCCTGAAGATATAAAATATAAACTAGTAGCGATTGAATACAAAAAAGAAATGTATTTGTTACCTTTGCTTCATACCTTTTCAAAATATTGATTATTTTACATATACCTACATACTTACTTAAGTTATTTTAAGATTTAAAATAAAACACATTCAAATTCATATCATACACGGATTTTATTTTCAATCACACATCCTGCGATGGTTTCATAATTATAAGTTTACGAGAGGATAACTGCAGCATGACAATTTGAGTTAAGTTGTTTTACACTTTAATCTTAATCAATTAAATATAATCATGAATTAGTCGCACAACTTACAGTCTCATTATTTTTGTTACGTTCTACATTATTGTACACTTTAATCCTAAATAATTAAATACTAAGATGAGTAGGTCGGATAACTTACAGTTTCATGATTTCCGTTAATACTTTAAAATTATTATCTTTGAGAACTAATTATTATTAAAAATCCCGAAGGTGGTAACATAACAAACAACTTCGTAATTATAAACTCTCAACATCATAAACTAACTTACCTATACAAAAATTAAAAATTCAAAGATGTTAACAAAACTTAAACTAACTTATATAACATACAGGGTGTAAGAAACGGTGTACGAAATAATTTGCAAGTGATAAGTCCATGAATCCAGAAGTGCAAGAATATCAATTCACCAGAAACTTCGTTGAGAGCTGAAAAAAATTAGATTTCCTATACAAAATGTATGAAAGGCAATTGAGTTTGATTGAATGTTTCTTGTGGAAAGACGTTTAGCTTCATGAAGTAATCACGTCTGCAAAATTTTCAGTACACTGTCCCTCACACCCTAAATGTATGTAAAAAAGTCAAAAACAAATATAAAACTGACAAAAAAAACAAGCTCCTTAAGTACTAGAAATGTCATATTTTTCTAACCACAAGGTTATCGCTATTTTAATTTTTATCATTCTCGTTTTCACGCGTGCTTGCATCTGCATGTGCTTCATTATCGATTGCAGTCTCTTTATAGATTACGACTTCAATATTTTTAATTGTTTCATCTTCGTTTTTATTTGTGTATAGGTTTGCAATTGATTCGTTTTGATCTACAGAATCGTTAGAATTACAAGCCTCTTTATTTACGACTTCTACTTCAACATTACTTCCACTTTGTTGTTTTGTAGCAAGTTTTCTTTTGGGGACATTTCTTGGAGCGGAAGCTCTTCCTAATTTAGAGTGTGTTCTCTTTTTAGCATTTTTGACAATGGATTTGAAGAAATCATTGTTTTTGTCGACAGTATATGTAGGGTCACAGTCGTGAACAAGTTCGAAAAAAACTGGTTGTCTGTAAAGTCGGTTTACTGACGATAGTTGAACGTGACAACGTCTTCTTTGTCACTCGTTCCGCGCTCGCGAGGTAACGCCGGTAACGCCGCATGAGCGAGGTAACGCCGGATGAGTCATGTTTTTTCGTGCGTGCAACCGGCTCAATCGATTTATAAGACGTTGTCACGTCAAAAAAATCCAAGCACTTCTTGAAATATTTTGATGCATATTTTTGATTCTACACCTCTAGCAGAACCCGACCAAGAACACTGGACCAAAAATTCACGACTAAACAAAACGTCAATCAGTTGAAAAGCACAAATCTCCCCTTTTTTTCCAGGAGTGCAGAAAACGGAATACAAATCCTTAAGAAATTTTCTTTTATCAGCGTCACGTAGCTGATTTTCCATATTTTGAAGATCATCAAGATTTTGAATAGGTGTAACCCTAGCATTGTATGGGCTCTTTTTTAATTCATTGCTTAATGGCGTCACTGTCATTTGTGTCTGTATTTGTGGCTGTTTTTGGGAGTTCGCAGCTAAATTATCAATTTTAACAGATATCGTTGCTAGCGTTCTTATGATTTTTATTTGATTTTCTATTATTTTGACTTGATTGTCAGATAAAATTTTTTGGTTTCTTATAAGATCGTTACAATCTAATACTTGGACTTCAGTTTCTATATGATCTATATTCTCGGTCATAATATTATTGCCGTTAGGAACATCATCAGATGTTACCACTAAATAGTTATCAGTTGGAATATAATTATTAGATTCTTGCATTTTCTGTGCAGCTATAGTCGATGCGTTGTGGTTGTTTGCAGATCCAGTAGATGACTGAAAAAAAATAGGTTTTATGCTTCTAATTACGCCATTGAAATTAATTAATATTAACTATTATATATAATTAATATAATCCATTTATTGATTTTATTTTACGTATAGTGTTCGCGCCCGTTGCATTGATATTTATTTTGTTGCGATCACGCAACAAAATAAACGTATACTGACCACGCAATGCCATTTCGTGCCGCATTACACAAGCAAAATCATTATTTGAACTGAACAATGTTTCACGATCTGAGGAACATGAAGTGACATGAGAGGTTTTGCATAAATATTTAAAGGTATAACCGTATTTTCCGCTTTATTCAGTCAAACATTAAATAAAGGACATGGTTACATACTTTCTATATAGATCGCGCACACAAGACGCGTGGCCGCGCGGAGCAAGGAAGCGTGTGTCACCTTCGGGACTCTGTGGCTCACTAAAATTTCGGCTGGCGGCCGTGGCGCGCGGGCAGCGGTGAGACTGAGATCACGCCACCGCGTCGGTGCCCCTCCTACCCCGCGGGTACGGCGTGAATTAGACTATATACACTCGCACAGGCGAAACGATGGAGAGCCGCTGGCGAGGGTGAAAGTGAGGGAATAGGGATAATTGGGTCTGGATACGATCCCAGCATTATAAAGGTAAATGCGTATCTATACCTACCAGTTGTTTGGCAATCTTGTTAAAATCTTCATTGTTTGGCCGTCTTACATTAACGCTACCTTCATTTTCAGTATCAGGCAACTGAAGCATGGCATTTAACTCAGCATCAGCAGCCTTATAATTATCAAATGTTCTCTTAATTATACATGGCATTTTCAGCCAATTTTCTTTAGGGATTAGTTGTTCCATTTTACATTTTTTAGAAGTCTTCTTAGTGGGCCAACTTAAAATTCCGTTATAAACCCATGCTTCCGGACAAATTGATAGTTTTTTGGAACCATTTTCAATGGTTTCAACTATCAAAAACGGCATTCTGAAAAAAAAAAATCGATTACTTACTGTAACTTTAAGTACATAATTTTATGCAGAATAGGTAGAGAAACTCATTATAAATTAAAATTAGGTGAATAAATAACCCCATCTCTTCCCGTGGGATTGTTTTCATATTTCGACCTAAGTTCTTTGGTCAAAGTTATTCAGTATGACCAGTATAATTATCCTGTTTAAGCTTGATACCTCCTTTCCGTTATACCCTGTATATTAAGTACCTACTTCATCTAATCGCATACACTAGTACCTTTTACACTAATATTGTGATTATATGTGCATAGTTCTACAAATTGATAAAGTTACCCATTACAAGTTAGTTGGAACCTATTAGTGTAGGCATAAAATAAGGAGATATTTGATGGTTGATCTATGGTGTAGTTAGGTAAATACTAGCATATTTTATTGTAAAGAAGAACTGCTAATGAAAAATTACAGATTGGAAACTATCAGTAGGAAATCAGGCATCGAATAAAAAAGTCGAGGACTATATTCCAGCCAACATTTACAAGTTAAGTAAATTTTACTTTATTTACCTTCACAAATGGGTTTTGTCGGGTCTTGAGGATCCCCAATTCAACGCATAGACAGCGAGACCTGTAAAGTGAAAATAATAACTACTAGGCACTAATGAGTGATTTTTGGTCCTAAGAGCTCCAATAAGGCAACAAATGAGTGAAAATATGAACTGCAAGGTCTATTTTAAATCGCCATGTTTAAAAATGGAGTCCTTGATAAGCATCTTCTTGAATGGTATTTTATTACAATAACATAAAGTAAAATGAGTTTTGGTAACTGTTTCTGATGTAGTTCAACATTATACTTTTTGTGAAACCATAATGTTAGGTTTTTAACAACCAAATTTTAATAAAGTATTATCTTATTTATTTGATCAGCGCATATTTTTTGATAATTTTTGATTAGATCGAAGGCGCATCAAAGTTTACTAAGTAAATCCCATGGTTTCACGATAAAAATCCATTTGCAAGGGTTTTATGATGTTATCCCGCGTTATACACATAAATTTTTAATACTCACCAAATAGATGCAATTAATGCAAACGCTGTCACTAAGTCACAACACAATATAACTAGCACAAAGCACATTAACGCGTCCTAGCTGTTATATCCACCGTCTCCACCGAAAATAAGAATAGTTAGATGTCATTTGCCACTCAACGAATGAACGGTATCGCTTTATTGTTCAATCATTCATTCACAGCGCGCAATTTGCACCGTTAGTTCCAAGTGTCACTCAGGATAACAATTCGAACTCTTATGCATCGCTTTTGCATCTAAAAATAAGTTGCAATTTTTCTCCCTTTGGTAACATACAGTTTGCTTATAGGTTCTAACCACCTATATTGAACTTAATCACGGTGGACTTTGTTACTAAAGTTTCCAAAAAAATACTATATGCAAGCTATTTGTCGCCAAATGTGCTACTTGGGTTATTCTTATCTATTCAAAAGTTTTCTATTATAAAGAAAATATTTCCCAACGTCCTTTTGTAGTATTATTAAGTATCAAAGTCCTCGAAAGAAAAAATACACAATTCATACAAAAGTCGAAACAATTGCAGCAAATTTTATAATGAGTCTACCATCGAGCAAATGTAGACCTTTCCGTTGACATAGAGATCTTATTCTGTTATTTTGATACGAAATAATAGAAATAGCAGTTGCTAATTAGCCCGCAGACGTCAAGACGATAGCTTGTAAAAGCCTTAAAAAGGTTCTTTTTTAGGGTTCCAAAGTGAAACAGATTTAAACCACAGCTAAAGTGGTAATCTCGTAGCATTGTGTGAAAGTTGCATAAAGTATAGATTTCCTTTGCCTTAATAATGAAAATGTCTATATTAATTGACGACCGAATGGCGTAGTGGTAGCGAACCTGCCGTCTACGCCGGAGAGGTCGTGGGTTCGATTCCCACTACTATTAATGTTTGTGTGATGAGCAAGAATATTTTCCAGTGTCTGGGTGTTTTTCAATATATTATATTTATGTATATTAGTATGTATGTATATTATCAGTCATCTAGTACCCATAACATAAGCTATCGCTTACTTTGGGGCTAGATTGCGATGTGTCAAGTGTCCCGTATATATTTATATTTATTTATTTATAACTAAGTAACAAAGGCATTGATTAATAAAGGTAACTGACTGACTGATATTTCAACGTAGGTACAGCTCTACCACTAGATTGATCGGCCTGGAATTTGGCACAAAAATAGCTAAGTGACATTAAAGTCATCCGCTGTTTGACACAGGCATTTTTGTAAATTCCTGCCCTAAGGGTGGAAAATATGTAGGTAAGTGTACCAAACTAAATCTAAAATCATGTTTTAGGAAGTAGGTACCTAATTTTACAGAAAATATCCAATAGAATATGGCAAACTATCAATTTTATGAAATTACACGTAACCCTCAGTTAACTTCATACCATTATCCCCTCACTAACATTAAAGATCGTCTCGAAGATAACTTTGACGAAATAAGGAAACAAAACAACCGATCATTTCGCTTCCGAAGTTACTAAATATATAAAATACTCTTTAATGTAAAATAATCTTAGTGCGATCAAAATAAGACACAAAATTACTTGTATGAACTCATGGCGTTTGCGTCGTTTAATAATATTCCGCTACAGAGGTTTAGGTCAAAGGATAGATACGTTCCTATTCTGATACATTACGTATCGTGCGCCGTGTTTGGGCTTTGTAGGTATCATCTATTGGAAATAGATTGAGGAGCCAATAACTATTCGAGTGCTTTAAGCGAATCTTGTGTAAGTATATGGAACCCAAGACGGTTACAGACGTAATGTTTTATTTATTTATTTAAAGTAAGGAACAACAAACAGTCATGCACTACAAAATTAACTATATATATCTAACTCTAATTACAAACTAATCAGTGCATGACCCACACCGTCGTCCTCAGGTAATCTGAAACGTATGTATGCACATGGTGAGGGCAATGCAATGTATATTTTTAATTTGAGGTTGCCTATGACCACCCTCTTGAAACCACCCACTCGAGTTGCAAAGATGTCTATATTGCCAAAGTGTTCGTTGTACGTCTGCGTCATCCTAAGCAGAGGCGACCGCTTGCCTGCATTTGTGCGGCATTTTGTGGTAGCGAAGAGTTGGTGTGTTCGGCAGCTACGAATAGGTGTTCTAAATGGCACACGATAGCAGAGCTTGCGGGTTATTTCAGTGCAATCGTACTTATTATGACACAGATCGTACAAGAACATGGCTTCTAGTTAAATGTTAATGTTGTAGATAACATGTCATTAAAGTTCACTGTACAAGTTTTTGTGCTGGATCCAGTTTCACAATTATACTGGTTGCAATATCTCGCTGCCCGCGGTGAAATGTAATAAGTAACTCTACCGTCTGTCGCACTTACGGTCCTGTATAAGAAAAACGTAAGTATTTATCGCTAGTCGCTACCATAATCGTGAACAAATTTTGCCACCTGGTTGGCTGAAAAAATGTAAACAACACAGATTTTGCCAATCAGCGGGCAAAAAATTTCATACATAGGTAAACATAGTATTCTATGAAAATATCAGTTGGTTGCCTATAAAGCAGATTGAAAACATAGAAACAGATTGAAAATTTGTAAACAGTGTCGAAGATAATAAGTAATTTCTCACAAGCAACTACTTAAGAAGTTAGTAAGTCAATGCCTGTGTTAAGCGTAAATTCTGACGCGGGAACTCCCAGCGTATGATTGATAATGATAAATAACGAAATTAATGAATATGCGAAAAGCCTAATTAAATAATGCAAATTAATAAGTTGATGCGAGAATATTTTTATAACTAAATCTGTACGAAAGTTCTACAGAATGAAAGTTGTAACTGGGACGAACTTTTTTAATATTTAATCATCAAGAGGAAAATATTACTAAGAGCTTATTTGCTCGCAAGTCTACCAAGTTTCACAGGCCTAAAAGTTTCCGACTATTGCAAGAAAATAAACATTTTTTAAAACAAGTCACTCCTGATTTTACCACTCCCATTAGCAATGTTACTTAATTTAAAAATATCAGGCCTGTATTTGCCGCACCTGTTAACAGACATTTCAACCTTTATTATCTGGAAAATAAATATTATTATTTATATTGAAAATGGAGACTCAAAATTTCCAAATCTACTACGATATAAAAACTTGATTTTCTTTAACGTTTGGTACAAAGCTGTTCTTCTGATATCACTTATCCGTCCCAGCTTTCAGCGAGTCACTTTCTAGTTAATAGAGGCAATCGATTTCTCTTGACATAAAACCTCTCTGTTAGTCGTGTAATATCCAATGTGCTCACTCCACCTCCGGTTCGCGTAATCAGCTTAACTCTGCTCAGATGAAAAAAGGTAATGGACTGAAAAACCCAGCTCGTGTCGTTTTATATTACGCGATAAAATCATCGGCGACATCGATGCTACATGGGCCTATTTATGGCCAGTGTAGCGTGAAATTATACGCTTTTACAATACATTCGTCACGATATTAAAAACTCAAGTAATTATAATACTTTTTACCCTAGAGCGAATAAAGTGGATATTCATTATTATGGCAGAAGTATAAAAGTAACGAAGACATAATATCGTGGATAATGAGGTAACGACAATGCACAATGCAAGGGACCAAATTGTTAACTTACATCGTGTAAATTCCCATTTTGTTAGTTTTGTGCTAGATTTTTCGATTCTGCCGCTCCGATTTCATGAAAATTGTATTGCTAATGCATTTCATATGAATAAAAGAACAACTTACTATAAGTACTTACCTATAACTTACTCTAACCGGAAAAAATTGGGCTTACGAAAACAAAAACTCATTTTTTTATCGTAAGTAAACTTACGACACCGATATCGTGTCGTTATCTGTAAACAACTACCTCTGGATAAATTTTTGATTTAATAGGGCAGAAGTGACATTTAAACCATACGCGCTTTTTTATCGGAAAAGTGGAAGTTAAACCTGAGGGCCAACCATCAACTCTAATCGCGACTCAACTAAAGACCTAAACTGAATTGCATCGCTAATTCGTGACATAAATTCTTTGAATTTTACAAATAGATGACATGAAAAACTGAATCGTAACCGAAATTGCGTCGCTAGAAAAGTTCATAATATAGGCCCTGGACGGAGGCCTCGGCCGCGGCTGGGTAGCACTCCATCGGCAAAGACGTAGAAACTGCCGAATGATTTAGCGTTTTGATAAGATTTTGGGTAGCATTCACTTATCTTTTTGGGATTAAATACCACATAAATGAAGAGCGTTTCATCTTCGACTTTTCTCTTTCCGAGAAAATCAGGTGAGTTCGCAATCAAGTGCTAACTTTAAACTTGCTGTTTTGATCGATATTTGATTAATATAGCATGGGTAAAACGGCTTTATATCGTTTAATCACTCTGAGATCAAAGTTTTGAAAATGGAACCATTACGTACGGACTTTTTTTTTATTTACGCGGAAAAATATGTCAGATTTCCAGCTAGTGGCGAGGTTGGATTATCTGGGATTTTATCCATTAAAACTCCCTCGGTAGACATCCTATATAGGAAGCCTTCGGGACCTCATACGAATACACTGGCGGATCCATTAGCCTAAAGCGTCAGTAGTACCCAGTACGCGGTAACAATAAAACCTTTAAGAAGTTTTCTCATACAAAAATACAAGTAAATAGTGGAGTTGAAGAAAATAAATCAGTGTCAGGCAGACAATGAAAATTCATTAAAATTTTCAACATAGCAAGTGGGGTACTCCGTTTTGATTGCGCCATTCTTTTTCGTCTTGACAGCTGAATATGAAATTGGGCAACCGACCAATAGGTAAGCGCGCATCGGTGATTTTTCACAATCCCCGCACGCCAAGAGCCACGGAGTTTATAAAATGTCAGTAAATTCGCGAATTCACGACAAAACAAATCAGAAGTCAGCGCAAACAACCGACTATAAATCTTTCCGGCAATTTTAGATGCGATCTTGCAAATACCTGCCGCTCTAGCATGATCCGGAAAATAATTTATCTATACCACACTGTCAATTTTACGGAGCTTCGAGGCTGGTATCAATGCGATAGTTGAAACACCGTCATACGTTTGTCAAATAAAATCTCGATAAATGTTTCGCAAATATGGTAAGAAAACCGTGATAACTCGAAATTGTTATTGTTCTTTTCTTAACATTGAAATTCTTTCCCTTCCTTCTTTGAACTTAGTAAATATGGTTGAGTAAGTAATACAATCATTCTGCTCTTCTGTCCAACTATTAAAGTAACAGTGTTGTATTTCACATTCAATAAGGACCTTGACTAATTATTTATTGACAAAACACCGATGTTAATAATTGAAAAATACCTGTCACGATAAAGCCGTGAGATAGGTCACACTTTATGGTAGCCCTGTGCTGTTGTCATGCACGTATTACGAATTTCGAATGCTAAATTGACAATTGGATAGAGTTCATGATAAATGATCATTTGGTTTATAAATCAAACGCTACTGTGTCTCCGAATAGATTATACTACTAACATAACCGTTTTTGAGTAAAGTAAAAGTAAAGTAAAATATGCTCTATTGTACACCAAAACAAAAACAATAGACATATAGCAAGTACAGCATGTACAATAGGCGGCCTTATCGCTAAAATAGCGATCTCTTCCAGGCAACCTTAGGGTAGAGGATAATATTATAAAGATTAAAGAAAGCGGAAGGGGTGTACTAATTAAATAAAGTAAATACACATAATATACGTATGTATATATATATATATAAATGAAAATACAACAGTAAATAAGAGAGGAATAGACGACAGATAAGTGGAATAAAAAGTAAAAATAAATAAACACATCAAATGGAGGATAAATAAAATAGCTTCAATTTTGTTTTAAAAATTGATAGTGATTGAGACTGTTTGATATCCAAAGGGAGAGAATTACATAGCAGTATAGCGGTAACAGTAAATGATTTAGCATAATACAAAGAGGAGTGTGTAGGAATTTTCAGGCATAGTTTATTTTGAGAACGAAGAGAAAAAGAGTGTGTTACACATCGGAACTCGAAACGTTCTTTAAGATAAAGAGGAGTGGAGGGATTGAACAGTATACAGTAAAGAAGATGAAGAATATGAGTATTCCTGCGAAGACGAATCGGGAGCCACTTGAGCTAACGGCGGTACTCGGAGACATGGTCATACTTTCGCAGCCCAAATATGAACCTTATACAAAGATTTTGAAGCCGCTCAAGTTTGTTCAGTTGGTCTTCAGTTAGGTTAAGATAGCAAGTATCAGCGTAATCGAGGATTGGTAGAAGTAGAGACTGAGCCAGCGCAACCTTAGCAGGAATAGGAAGAACATTACGCAATCTTCGGAGAGAGCCGACTGCACCAAACATCTTTCTGCTCAGCTCACTCATTTGTGGTATCCAAGTCAGAGATTGGTCAAAAGTAATGCCTAGATTTTTTACTTTGCTGCTGTATGGAATACGAACCCCATCGAACATTATAGGCGGCAGCTGTGCTAATGTTACCCGAGACATTAATTTTGGACTCCCGATAATAATGACCTGAGTCTTCTTTGGATTCACTGTTAGGCCAAATGAGTTACTCCATTTTGAAATTTGTAAAAGATTTTCATTTAACAAATTAATAGTGTCGGGCAAATCTCTTATTTTAGAGTAATTGCTTATTAGTTTTGCTTTCCGTACATGAAAAAATAAATAAAGTATTTCTATGAAAATATGAAAAACAATCAAAGAAAAAACATAAAAATTATTGAAAAAGTCGCATTGGCGTGTAACATATTTACGTTATTGTTACGCTGTTCGTGTCTCATAAATAAAGATCTAAATAAGTGCTTGTAATTTGTATAAAAATAAAAGAGAGTTTGTTAAGTTTCATTGTTACTGAATATAAGTCTGTAAGGTTTCAAAGGAATGAAGAACTTAAAAAACTTTTAAGTTTCAAATAAAATTAACAAAAAAGCAGACAAATTATTCGGCATCTCCTACGGCCTGAAATAATTTGGTCAGCGAATTGTGAAATATTTCTATCAAATATATTTAGTAAGTACTAACAGTAGATAGAGACCTGATTTTTATTTTCCTTAAGCATTAACGTCACTTAGCGCAAGTCTATCTAAAGGAAGAAAAAAACTCAAAGCCTTGCTAAACATAAAAAAATAAACCATTAAAGGAACTGTCTGCAGCTTCAAGAAAAAAGTTATAAGTTAATCTTCTCTCGAGTTATTATTTTTCCAAAGTCCGTAGTGTACGACTAGTCCGGCACTAATTGACTGCAATACACAAGTCTTACAACAGTCCACAAATCCGGGAATTAAACTTAATATAAACTGGAACACTTAAAGCAGCGGGAGGCAAAAGTCAAAAAGTCCACTTAAGACGGCGCCGCGCGACTTCGCAGATAAAACGTTGGAACATGAAAAATGGCCGGCAGGAACGAATGGCTTGAGATATTGCTGTTATGTGCATTGGTGTTCCTCGCTAGTGAAAAGACTGTACGAGCGAGCGCGTTTAAACCATAAGGAACTTTGCCCTGAGTTGCTCTAATAGAATAACAATTTCCAGAGTTCCGTGCCAGAGCGTAGGGAGCCTCATGTAAGGGCGTTAAGCTTCTATAAAACTGAAAATTGTATAATAAATAGAACTATTTATTTTATTCTCAAGGATAATGAAATGTGGTTAATATGTTCAATAACCACAGCTCATTTACCAAAGATTGTTACGTGCAAATTGCCTAAAAATCATAAATCGGAAACGAAACTATGTAGTTACAAATTTCGTTTCGTTTCGAAACTTTTGTTTATTAAAAACTAAAAAGTGCTGTAAGCTATAGTACCTACCTTAGTTATTTAATAAGTCAAGTATGACTGATTCGATTTTGTATTTTTTTTGTTTTTTTTTTTTATTTCCATACGGTGTGAGTCATTTTCGCGTTACCAGATAAATAGTAAATTACCAGAAAATAATAATAAGAGTATCTGCATAATATAATTTAATATTCAAACTTTTAGTGATTGTAGTGGAAATTCAATGAGTTCAAACTCAGAATAAACTGGGACTAATGCAGTTTGGATTCACGCTTAGGTAATGGCGTCAAGGATGTCACGGAATGACGGAACCCTTTCTCCATAAACCCACCTCGCACTTGGACAGTTATCTCATAATGTATTATTGGATTACAACGAACCCCACAAATAACACAGTACATCCATTGTCGCGGTTAACACAACAACAAAAACTTTTCATGAAACATTGTGTGAGCAGCGAACGCGGGCTTCATAATATTATCTGGCGTTCGCTAATTACGTAGCGTACCTTTGACATAGATTAATGAATGCGCTTACTTCGCGCGTCGCAATGGAGAGGGGGGATGGGGGGCAATGAAATACACATCCATCCGGATTCCGGCACCTTCCGAGATTGCAGCTTTTACTGTATTTTAAACTTAGTTTTGCTCACGGCTCTGTAAAGGTTAATTTCAGTAGAACACAAACCTGTGGGAAATCGAGGGTATTCCTAGAGAAAAAAAGTGCTCGTTGCTGTTCCCGCTCCCTTTACCAGCAGCGGCCAGTTTTCACTTTATAGATACTTTCAAGGACGTTTGCAATCAATAGCTACAAATTTTGGTTGGTTCAAAATTCCGCAGGAACAGTTGATTTTAATCCTATTTATATGCTTTTTAGGCGAATCGGTTCAGTAGTTCTGGCGTGATTGAGTCAGAAACATCGGTAACTAAGTTGCAAAATTTCACAACCAAGTAAAAAAGCAAGTGGGGATTTCACAAATAATTGTCCTATTTATTGGTTCTAAGTTATGGCCTGATGAAGAGAATACCTCTTGATTGTTCATATTTTAAGTATTTAAGATGTCTCAAGAAAAATTTGAAGTTCATATTGAGGGCATATAAGAGCCTAAACAATTATTCTAGACAAAAAATAAACCTAAATAATATTTCTGGCCTTGTTTAGTATTTACTATGTACCATAATTTCAAATAATGTAATTTAATTTAAATATAAAATTATATATTTTGCCGGATCAAGATTTACCAAAATAACTTTTCGTAAATCGACTTTTGCTTTGTGTTTGTAATTGTGGAAAAACTATCTTCAAAGTTAGACAATAATATAGAATAGCAAATTTGATCAAAATTGACTTTGCATTTAATTCACATTGTAGCAATGTGGTGCATTCATGTTTTTACTATGAAACATTAGTCAAAAATATAAGTGTAATCAAAGACGATGGTATAAATAAAGCTCTTACCTAATACTAAACCAAGTGCTTCTAGATATTTACGATTAGAAAACATTCGTTATCCACTTTAAAACTTGTGAAACTTATATAAGTGCACGCTCAACGATGTTTTCCCTCTAAACTCCGATGAGGAGTTATGTAAAAACAAATGGTGCGTGCCTCCGGTCGAAGTCGGGTGGATCAAGCATTAGATCCCCTGTACACAGCCAATCTCAAACATATTATGAACTTTACAATGGTTAAAATAAGAGCCATTTTAGTATTGAAAACATCAAAATTGGGTTGATCACATAATATGTAGAATACTTCAAGTAGAACACGAACGCGTACTCCCCAGAAAATGACATACCTAGTACTTGTAAGGTAATTAAGTTAATATTTTAGGATGAGAATATATTATTATATATTGTAAGAGATAAGTAGTGATGATGATGTCCTCCATGAGGTATCCGTGAACGGCGACACCTTTAAGTTTTAGCACGCGCACGGATGTGTGTGTTGGTGACAAAACCAAACTTAGGTTTTAAAAACCATGTCGCACGAGCGGCGGTACAGCTGACCTCTGCTGTTATAGGTGTAAGTGTATGAGGGTATTGACCTAGCTATTCGGTCCTGACGCTTAGCGTCCACATGGTTTTGATGCAAAGTTTCAAACGTTTTCGAATTATCTTTCACAATTTTCCGCCACTTAGCTCTCTGTAGTGCAACCTGCTCCCACGTATCCGGAGATATATTGCATGAGATAAGATTTCTTTTCAGGACAACTTTGCAGCACAAGTACTGCCCAGCACATATTTTCTTGCCAGTACCAGGACAGTCTCACTTATCACGTGGCCGTCCCGGCTACAAGTACGGGTCCGGACCTCAATATTTCAGATGGTTGCCGCTCGCGGGCCGAGTTGCACGCGATAGTTCTGTACGGTCTACTTTACGCGCCGTCTCACTACGGCAGCCCTAGTACGTCATAAGAGATAAAGTTAGGCGATAGAAAGAGACCACAACATTGCGTTTGTTGCGTGTCGATTTTGAGGGCGGGGCCAGGCGCTATTGCGAACTGAATTGCACTTTTTGTGTCAGCGCTAGAGTCGCTATTTCTTTAAATAATCGTGCGGAGTGGACCTTCTGGTACTATTTAGTGTTCTGTGCCAGTACTAAGCTCTGAGTAAAAACCAGCTTTTGGTAATTAATCGTCATCCATGCGCAACAAATGCTTACGACCCTTCCTTACGAGCGATTCTATGCCACACATGTTTGACCTTCTCAGAAACTCAGAACTTTGTTCTGCCAATTAACGCGCAAGATCACTCTCAGACAATTATCTTCTGTAAATCCTGTAATATTAACGTGCTCAGTGAACTGCAGTTTCTCATATTTTCCTGTCAAAGAATACAAGAATGTTATAAAAATTCTGAACCATTTATCACTTTTAAGTGAACGGTAATCGAAATCTATTGAAATTTGTATGAAGTCTCAAAAAAGGTAGCATCCTCTATAGGATAATACCCGGTACCTAGTATCCTGGTACCTGGCACTGACTTGTTAATTGACTTCCTGGTATCTCATATCTAACATCCCGAGCAATAATCGCCTTAAGATTAAAATCTTGTTATTCAAACTTCTCAATAAACAAACTTGTTAATGAGCTAAAAGAGTAGGAACCCGTGAAAAACGGTGCAGCGCCGCCAATAAACAGGAGTGGGGGAGCGGCTAATTGTCGCCAGAAAGAACTAATTAGGAATTATTGCCTTCGTTCAGTAACAAACAGCGTCGTTAGCTAATTTATTTGCAGCCGGCAACGGCGGTGAACGCTTTGCTCTTTCGTTAAATGTACCACTTGACCCATTTCACGAATATACGACTTTGACGTTGCTTTCATCCCTGTTTACATAACCTTGGCTTCAAGATGGTTTTAATTTTTAGACCTTGATACGATTATTTTGATTAAACCTCATGACTTTGAAAGGGCTGCCTTTCATACCCTTGGATGTAAGATAGAGAAGAGAGTTAGAATATTAATTTAATCGCACCTCGATAATATCTGTTAGCGTGCTTTTTGAAGCACGAGGGCCACACACCACTTCCTTGCAACTCTGATCTGATATTATTGAAACATTTCTAACAGAAACAGTAGGATTCTAAAAATTGGCGTGAAAACTCAGGCGAACAGGGAATCGAACCCAAGGCCTCATGATCTGCTAAACATGCTAACCACTAGACCAAGAGAGAGTAATGGCAACGGCAGAGTTAAGATTTATAGCCGTATCAGTTATACAAGCCGCCCTCTTGAGAACCCAATGCCGGTCGGCTACAGAAATGGATTCCCGATAAAATATAAATCCTTCACTTACTTTACTTGACTCAAGTATCGGACCTATAACGAAGTATATTTAATACTAGCTGACCCGGCAAACGTTGTTTTGCCTTATTAATTATGTCTCACTTATTAAGCTTTCTGCGAAGAACCAATTCATTGTGACAATTATATATAATAATATTTCGAGTTTTTTGATATGATATACTTACCTATGATTTCAGCTATCTCAACGGCCCCCAGTATCAATGAAACAAATTAATAAAGTAGAATCTCTCCATCGTCTACAATCGTTAAAAAATGGTCAGAAGAATTGACGCACTGAAGATCAGAGAAGCTAAACATATGGCATTGAAGCAATGCCATATATGTTTCGCTTCTCTGATCTTCAGTGCGTCAATTGTTCTGACCATTTTTTAACGATTGTATACGATGGGCAGATTCTACTTTATTAATCTGTTTCAGCGTTAACCCTTTCTTGAAGAAATACATCGACGTAATGTTCGATTTTCTCCGAAACCTACAATCGGACTGATCGCATCTTAAGTTATTTGCATATCAAATAAACTTTGGGCTAATAAATTAAATAGACCAAAGAGGTCGGACCTTACACTACAGTAAATCTATGGAAAAACCTGACGTATAATAATTATTTAAAAAAACGTGAAAAAATTTGACAGCAATGAAATGTTTACTTAGCAACGCCATTAAATCAATTTATTAATTTTATTTTTATTTTGAAAATACTCGATAATCATAATTCTCCACATATAAGTCGTCGACTCGGATCGAGTATTTTTTTACGCTCTTTCATTTTATGTGCGATTCGTTTGATTCTGTTTATTTTGTTTATATCAAAGTTTTCTGCATATTCCGTGTTTCAAGCTATTTGGACAAATACTGAGGGTTATTATGTCTATTTTTTCTGAACTACAAAACCGATGAATTTGAAATATTTACAGAACAATCTTTAATGTATCCCCTTTCTAACAAAAAAAGAATGAATGAAATCGGACCACGCGTTAATGATTTACAACTCAGTATACATTTTAACTTTTATCCCCTCTCCTAAGGGAACCATGCTGAATTTCGGGATAAAAAGTATCCTATGTCCTTCCTCGTAGTATGAACTCAAGACATACCAAGTTTCATTGGAATTCATTCAGTAGTTTCGGCGTGATGCGCGGCCGTGATACAGTAAGACAGACAGACAGACAGACAGACAGACAGACAGACAAAAATGAAAAAAAATACAGTTTTGGGTTCAGAACCGATTTTAGAGTGCCCTCGAAAAAAATTTTCAAAATATCTTTAATGTACAGAATTTGACCTGTTACAGATTTATTATAAGTATAGATAGCTACCATACCAGTTACTCAAAACGTAGGCTTTTTAAGGTTCTGGCGCAAAAAGCATGGCGTCGGCAAAAAGGTTTTTTTAACGTCATGTCCAATGTCCAACCTATGTCATAGCTATATTACTCGGTGATTTTTCAAGCAACATCATATAAATGAATGGAAAATATCTGTGAGCCTAACCAATTTGCTACTCTATTTTCTGTCTTTACGAATATTGAAAAATGTAAGGAATGCCAATCGTTATAATAAGTCACGTGATCAACTTTGTGTCATTATCATGCATTTATCAGTTTATTAAAGCGAGTCTTTTGAGTCATTCTAGAAAAAACCTTCAAAAAATTTAGTACCCACCTAAAGAATTCCTTGAAAAGTTTATTTCCTAAATACCTCTCTCCAATGTGAGCTTTGCCCAGCGTTGGGTATTCAGAAAAATACGCTCTCTAAAAATTCACGCTGCGAAAGTACGAAAATAAAATTATATGGCACCGAGCATAATTTAACCACAGTACGAGTATAGCCTGCACTTTTAGAAATACTCAAACACTCCATATCTATGCGGGATATAGGAGTATTAAAAGTTATATGCGGTCCCGCGGCTTACCTGACCGCGGTTTAACATTCTTGGCGCCCGCCCAAGGCTTTTAAAGCTAGACTTTCACATCTTTTACATCGCCACAAAGGTTGCTAATTCGGGGAAAAAGATGACTGCACTTTCCGTGAACATTTTTATTTCGGCGTACTGGAATATTTTGAATGCCTTTTGTGTGGGGAATATTAGCATTCGCCTCGTTGGTCTAGTGGAAAGCGGGCTCGACTGCGTATCATAAGATCGCAGGTTCAATGTCCAGGTTGGGCTAATAATAGGATTGAGTTTTTCAAACAAGGATTTCTTTGTACGTTGACATCGTCGACTCATCGATTCAATCGATCAGAATTACTAATTGACCCCTTGTTCCTCGGAGAATACGTTAACTCATCAACCCTTCGCGATAGCCTCAATCGGTTGAGGATATCTACTACAAAAGTTGGTGGCAAGAGCAAACATACATTGCGAGTTAAATAAAAGCTTGTAAAAAGTCTCATTGGCTGCAAGTATATTATTTCGAAATACAAAAAATAAAATTGGAATACAATATTCTCCAACTGCAACATTACGTGCCGGCCGCTGCATAAATGGTTGCAAAAAGTGTATTTTAAACCCGCGATAATATCAGTGTCGCCTGCAGGGCGGTTGAAGCCGCCGTCGCGGACAGTCACCGGGTATCCGCGATAATAACCCATTAATGGTTTTAAAAAATAATGAAAAATACTCCAGTCTTTAATTTTAAAATGTTTAAAAAGTCGTATTCTCATATTTTTAAACCAATAAATGACAAAATGATGCTGATTTGATATGATTAAATGACTCTTTAAATTAATGGATACTATAAGACACATATTTGTTTCCAATGGTTTCATATCAGGGTAACTGCTCAAAATGGTCTTTTGGGAAATAATACGAGATGAGGTTTGAAGCAAAGTTTTTACTAAAAAAATCTGTGATACCATTATTGGTACGATACATTTTTTATAAACCTGCAATGTGCTTTTAGTCCATTTGTTCCTAAAAAAATTGAATTTTACGGGCTTTACCCAACTATCCAATCACTTAATTGTAAATACATTTATCTCATGGTCTCTCATATATTATGCTGATATCTATATTATGATGACAGTCAACAGGAAAGAATATAAGAATGAACGAATCATGCAATCGAATGACTCCATCAAACAATGATTCGCGATCATAAAGTCCTCAAATATGTATTATTATCGAATTATCAAGGATTATTCTGAGCACAAGGATCGACGTTAAATTAAAATCTATTGGAGGTTGGGAGCAATCCATTAATACCGACCCCGAGGCAAGATATGAAGTGATTCAGGCGATTTCCTTTTGAAATATCGCCCCGATAATGTTTTTTATCGGGAATGATCGGGAACTTTTATTGGACAGATTAAGAGGTTACGGGGCGGAGTGGGTATCTGTCCGTGGAATAGGTCCTGCGCTCGAAGTTTCGGATTGTTATCTATCATGAATTTGCAGCGGTGCGCTCTTTTATTCGGTCCGGTGGAAGATAAAGTTTAAATTTCGTTGTAAGAGTTTTGTTGTTTGTTGAATTGCTAGTCGGAGTACCGTAGGTACCTAGGAACCTTTTTAAAATAAAAGAAGAATTACAAATACAAAATAATCCCACTAATTTAATAGGTTATTTGTATCTTGTATTTGTATCTCACAACTTGTCAAGGGAACAACTTGCACTTCTTCACAGGAAGTCAAAATTAAACAGACATGCAGAGACAGATGAGGGAACTGGACATAGCCTATAATACTTGTGGCTATGTGCAGACGTCCTTCTTACCCTTTAATTGGTACTTACTCTTGAATATACTATGGCGTATTGTTACTTTTTCACTTCGAATGCACATAAATATTTTGCCATAAGTGCATTTAAGGCACAAACCCTGAACCCACAAGCGAAGCTTTTAACCCTCTTTAATTCTACCTGTAAGGCTAGTGTGCATGTAGAACGAAACCATAAAGACCAAAGAAAGGGTTATTTTGTGAAAGAGGATAATATGCCTGTAAAAGGCGTGAATTAAGAGTAGTATGGATGACAGAAATGTGTAAAAGAAGGATAAATGTGCCAACCCTAGATGATGGCAAAAAAGCGGAAACAGAAATTAACAGACTATCATAATGTGCCAACGATGTGGAAAAGCGACCTCATTAAAAGGTATAACCACCACTACACAATCACAATCAGACTTACTCGTACGTATCAATCTTCCACTTGAACGAACCGAACTCTATCGACAATAAGCCGTCCGATATTATGTCGACACAATACCCCGCCCGGGCATAAAATCCGGGTATAAACCGGTCATGATGTCGCCGGAAAAGTTAATTAAATAGCTCCCCCGTTCGGAGACGTTTTTCAATTGATAGACAGTGACGGATGGGCAGTGCGCGGACTGCGGGTCGGTAGATAAATTGGTAACATGTTTGGAGCCCCTTCGCGGGCCATCATTTTATCTATTAGGGGTTTATTTTATTTGTTACTTACGATTGCTACTTTTATGTATGGCTCTATAAATCATAATAGACTACGTAATCACCACAAACCTTAGAACCTTTTACAATCTATTTTTCGTTCGTCTCTCCGCTTCTTCTATCTTCTTAATGACGGGGCTATACAGGTTTTTTTGCCGTCAGTAGCACTTTGACTCTGCTGCACGTCCAGTTGCCACCAGGACGAGCAGTAGGTCCTATGCTGGGGTAATTTGATCTCCTCTAGACGGAGAATGTGCTGTCCCTGCATGAGTCGGTTGCGCGTATGCATCAGAGCTGGGAAACGTAGCATAGGAGTTTCTTCCTACTCACTTACGATTCTTTTCCTCAGGAACAGAGTGAGCAAGTTGAAATTGATAACAATTATGCGTAGGCGTAAAAAAATACAGCTCGCAATGTCAAATCCTATGAGGTGTTTGAAAATCCTAAAAATTTTGCTAGAAAAAAGTTCGCACAGCTCAATGAAAGGAAAATCCGGAACTTGCGAATTTGTGGTTATAGTAATGAAAAGGAGCGGTTTTTTACTTTCATTATATTTCTTTTCTCTACATCGTCTACAATCTCGTCCCCATCGATCACTTCCGGCGTGACGCGTCAACGCGGCGCTGTAAATTGCTGATCCTTTTTATATTTACTTGTAAGACATCATTTTTATCTAATCGAAAAAAATTACACGAAATTTTTATAGAAGAGGCGAAAGGCGAAAGGCGGAAAAAAGTTTAGGCAGCGGTATTGGCTTCCATCGAGGTTAAAATTTTCATAATAATTATAATTTGTAAACTGGCTTAGGTCTGGTCTGATGAGATTCGACTGCGGCTGGTTGTCATACCATTCACAGATCGGCAAAGAATTTTACTGCGATTTTGAGTTCTAGTGTGATGCTGTGTAGCAACCATTAAGGTTTACTTGTTGCTCCTAAAAGTAGTAGGTACCTGCAATTGGGGGGCTGGCCAAGCAACCTCCACGAGTGCCCGAGTGCTACGGTGCCTCTCTGTAGCGCACGGGCCGGTGCTCCCTGGTAACGTCGGTTAATAACCGACGGCTAATAGCTTGGCCCGGTGGATAGGTGACGTTTCTTCGCGTGTCCCTCTGGGCCCCAGCAGAGAGCACAGTGTCGAAACGTCTACACCTACCCCGGAGGAGGAAGAAAACCTCATTAAAAAATTACAGGCGGGGGCGGAAACGCCCACAAGTCCCTTCGGGGCACTACGAGGAAGACAACCTCGTAAAAAAATCACCGAAGTAGACGAGAACGCTCGTCGAGAGGGACAATTACTGTGGCACATCCCTCTTGCAGGAGACGCACCGGTTGCTGGAGGACGAACATCTTTCTTCGGCTTCCAGGTGCGCCGGCCTGCGGGTGACGGACGTAAGGGGCTATGGCGTCCGTTACCCGAACCACATCAACAGGTCGAGGAGGTGGCGCGCCCTGTTCAGGACGCGCCTCCCAGGAGGAGCCGGCGGCGGTCAGGCTGCCGGCAGCAGCGACGGGACCTGCCGCTCAGGTGGCGGGTCGGGGCCTGGCGGGAGCGCGGTGAATACGCAAGTGAATCCCGTACTCCTGCCAACGAGGTCCGTCGTGGCAAGGGACAGGTTTAAGTGGGTGCAAGCCCCACATAACCCCTCCGTTTCCCCTGACGGAGGGGTATGCGTTAGGCATTTCCTGTCGATTTAAAAAAGGTACCTGCAATTACATCACTTAAAATCTCCTGAGATGGCAGACAAGTAGATAGGTACCTGGTAGTGTGTAAATAAAAACGTGTGTTTTCCAGACGTTTACGAATATATTTTTTTAATAAATGCAAAGGCCGGTTCTTGGACGATACTAAAAATTGGTTTCTTTGTTACAGGTGACAACAAAAGGGACCCAACTCAGCAGTGACGTGTTGAAATATCATAACAGAAACGAAAAAATCTATAAAGTATTATGTAAGGGAAATAAATCTGTACGGTGTAAATGGGCTAGAGATTGCTAGTGACGTATATTGTCCACAAACATGGGGACGGTGGCCCTTAGTGCTTTCATAAGAGTCGTTTCTATCGCTCTGCTTGGATGGATCACTGGTGAGTATTATATATATTTAGTATATATTATCTCTAATATATAAAATTCTCTCGATTTTCTTTGTAACCAAACTCCTCCGAAACGGCTGAACCGATCGTTGTGAAACTTTCTGGGTGTGATCTCTGTGTCCGGGAGCGGGTTGTTATCTATATCTGATGTCCCAAAATGGAAAAACGAAGTTTGCCCGGTCAGCTAGTATTATATATATTTAGTAACATCAATTCGTCATAATGTGTAGTACCTATAGAACGTTAGTAAATCGTTGAATCTTGGAATCCAACACATTTTTAAACACATTTAAAAGAATGTGAACCTTTTTTAAACCCAAGGATAGACTGTTTTTCGAATACCATTGAAAAGATTGAAGAAGTAGGTCGTGTGACGGTTAAATATATTTTATTTTTATTTATTTAAAAATAATTATACATGTACAAATTAAAATTTTACAAATTTATTAAAAACCGATTGCAAAATTGACAACTTATAAAGTAACAAACAATTTCAATAAAATCGTTGGAAAGATATGAGGTATTATAGCTTACAAAAAAACATACAAGATACGCAGGAAAACCATATCTGTTCCTTGGCTAGAGGGTAAAAAATATATTGAAGGAAAAACAAACCATGGGAGAAAATGAGACACACACTTGGCGGTTTTTTTAATGTGTATTTATGACGCCTCTCAACAGATCCGACCCGAGCCACTTCAGAAATCACTCGAACCGAGAATCAAACCTGGAACGTCTACGTACCATGCACACTGTTGTACTACAGGCTAAAGTTAAAGTATTGTAAAAATCTAGAGGTCATACCCAGTAAAAATCAACCACATTTCTCCCTTCAATTTAACCTGAACTGAGTCAAATCTCATACTTATCTTACTAATATTCAAACGGAGTGTGTACAAACATTTACTTTATAAAACAATCGTACATGAAGATAGTCTATTATTTTATGCTTTTGGATTATTAGGGCCAATTATTATTCAATCTCCATTAGGTTATACTCCATCAGATGCTAGACAGACTTCAAATTAGAGGCTCTTTCGAAAATAATGACTTTACGTAAATGGAATCCAATTTTTTCTTTTTATCTAATATTCTGCACCGAAATTATTTTTATTGTTGGGCTGACAATACAAGTCTCTCGTAAAATAAATACAAAAGAATAAACTCAATTATACGTAAGTATAACTTATCAAATTTTAGAAAACTTTAATATAGGTAGGTAGGTATTAGATGTTATATATTTTTATAACTATGGGTACCAAGAAAATCCGCCGGAGCTGCTGTGTCCTGCCTGTGACGGTTGATGGTGCTGTTTACCAGTTGATGACTAATTCAATTTCTATACTATATACCTACCGGCAGTTTATCAATGCTTACTAATTTCATTAATTGATATTGGAAACGAAAATAGCAATGGCAGCTCCGACGGATTTTCTTGGATTTGTAATTATACTGATAGGTTCTTAGTTCTTACTTTCCTTTAGTCGGGGAGTTTAAAAAAAAATTATTTAATCCTTTTTCAATTACAAATCTGCAAAAGTCGTGGGTGTTTTAAAATTTTTTAATTTTCCACTTGTTTTATAGTTTTTCAATTAATATATTAATGTAATTTAAAAGATATTATTATTAAAAAATTAAAATTAATCTTCAAACTAGCCATTAACTCCTCAATGCAGCGTCTGAAGGCATCATCTAACCCTAGATGTATGTACATACATCTAGGGTTAGATGTACTATGTACATCTAAAGGTTTGGGCCTAGTTAAAACATACGAATCCCTGTTTACTAGACTGTATACACAATACGTGTTTAATAGCAAGTATGAAAGTGGGCATAAATAAAATGCAAGACGTCGATATCACACGGATAATTTAATGCGAATTCACCTTACAAGTATAAACTCACGCGTATTTAAACACCGAATTACACGTTAATACTGAATCAATTACACTTAGCAGCTATTAAACAGTGAACACACTACTGCATCTATTATAACACTAACTTTCGTGATAACGCTAACACTTTACTGCACTTACGCGATCTCACAAAGACTTGACTAAGACCCGTAAAATGAACTCACACTCATATTTATAGCTAACTTCCCACTAACTGAATAGTGGAGGGGCGGCTAGTCATGGCTTTGGTTTGGCTCGGTCACATTTGGCGGCTGAGGTGGCATGGGTGACCGTGGTTGGCTAGCAGGCTATGGCACAATGTAGGCTTGCTGTGATTGGCTGGCCGGTGGCGATGCGCAGTGCTATTGGCCCAGGCTGTGTGACGTAACATTCGGCCGTCCTGAAACAACAATTGCTCCCGCAATGGGGAGTAGCATGGTCAATTCTCTTAGCAGGTCACTAATGTCGTCATTTACAAATGGGTCATCGGAACTGCGGACAATTTCAAACTCGGGTACAATACCTACTGCGATGAGTCATGAGGTCTTGTTATCAGACCAGCAAAGAACTTGCAATCTAAAAGTCCCTTGATCCTTCATATTAACCAGAACTACATTACCTACTACCCTGGTTTCCAATACCGGTGATACCGGATATCATCAGTTTTAGTATTTAGGGGTTTGCAATATCTTGAGCTCTTAATTTAAAGTCGACTTAAACAATTAATTAAAAAAATAAAAGATTACTGAAGAAGCCTAACAAAAATAGTGTCCTCACTCCTCTTCCAAGATAAATAACCATGAAACTTCAAAATGGCAAACTGCAAAGTGCACGCTTATCTAATATAATCGCACTTCTTATGAATATACGCCAAAGAACTAAATCAATATTTTTAACGTATCCCTACTTGTCGCTAGTTTTCGACTCGAGAATTCTTATCGGTTAGAATCGTACGTTTCCGTCGGTTATTTTGAGTATCAAAACTTTTTAAAAACATCTAACTTGATCAAAGATGATATAAACTGCTCTTGTTTAAACATCGAATGAAGGTATCAATAACAGACATAATTCGGTAAAAACCTTATGAAAACTAAAATATGACGTCTTAGGCATTTACATTGTACCTACAGTTATCTGGATTCCCCATTATTCTGTATAATACTGATTATTTTATCACACTTCTTAATCATTGCTGGCGTTTGATACACTACTACAAATCAGAAAAGTAAATACTTGCTAGTAAATATTATGGTGACAAGGAATCTATGATCTCGTATATATAAAGGACCATCCCCATGAAAACAGTTAACAGACTAGTTGGTGCCTTAGATAATCAAATGGAATGGAACACGCGTATACATATTGCCCTTGTGGAGAATGTCTTGAATGACATTATGAATCTTATGGTAACTTTGTGCTTAATAGAGATTTATGAAGAACTTTATCTACCAGTTAATTGTTTGTGTTTTACTAAAGATTTCGTAAATCGTTCGATAAATTCGAAACAAAGTTTGATAAATATGGCGTAGTTATTCCAATAATCATACAAATACTAAAACAACGTTATCAACATACTAACAGAATATCATGTCATTAAGAAATTTAGTCGTCTTGTTAGGAAATACAGCAAGCTTGTCTTAGGATATTAAGTGGACTGAGATCGATTGGAAACTGTAAGCCTCCAATTAAGAAAAATATAATATGCTACACCTGCACATGTACTTACTTCAAAGACTACGCTACTTACTAACTAACTTGCAACGGACTTAACGCGTTTCCGGGACAGAACGGTCCAATTCATGATGCCTCCTGATGTACCACAGTTAACGAACTTAATGAGTCTCAACAGAATGGACCTATTTATGATGTCTCCAGCTAGCCGCTAAGCGATTCCTTTTTACCGACGGCAATACAAGAGTTTATTTTAAGTTACCAGATATAAACACAGTAATTTACATATTTTTATGATTTGCTAAGTAGATACTGAGACTAACATTTGCAATGATGCGTTTAGACGCCAGTTTTTGATTTTAATCGATGTACGAATCGAATTAAAATAACTTAGGCGTATGCAATAAAGACGTGATAATATTCTTTGGCTTTGGTATCAATGGAATATATTTGGAGTCAATGAAAAACGTAACTTCGTACGTTAAACTGAATTACCAGTGGCTGGTTGAGCTAGCTTAGGGTTTCACAAAGACGTAGAATACAGAATCCAGTGGCTATGTGGCTAGGTTAGGTGCTAGGAAGACGCGGTAAAATGGCTATAGTCCAATGGCTAATAACTAGGCTAGGTGCTTCAAAGACGCGATAGAATGGCTACAATCCAGTGGCTAATATTTAGCTAGGCTTGTGTGCAACAACGACGTGATATAATAGCTGTAATAAAGTAGCTAATACTAGGCTAGAGTGCAACAAAGATATTATGATACAGTGGCTAAAATCCAGTGGCTAATATTTATAGCTAGGCTAGAGTGCAACAAAGACGTGACAGAATGGCTAAAATCCAGTGGCTAATGTATTTATAGCTATAGGCTAGTGTGCAACAAAGACGTGACAGAATGGCTAAAATCCAGTGGCTAATATTTATAGCTAGGCTAGAGTGCAACAAAGACGTGATAGAATGGCTAAAATCCAGTGGCTAATATTTATAGCTAGGCTAGAATGCACCATAGACGTGATAGAATTACTAAAATCCAGTGGCTAATATTTATAGCTAGGCTAGAGTGCAACAAAGACGTGATAGAATGGCTAAAATCTAGTGGCTAATGTTTAAAGCTATAGGCTAGTGTGCAACAAAGATGTGATAGCATGGCTATGATTAATTGGTCGTATGGCTTTGAATACGGAACGCTTTTGAGAACAGCAGAAATCAAAATATAGAAGAATTCGTTAAATTGGCTCATGGAATCCCTAGCGTCTAATTCGTAGCTTAATTTATTTTCCTTCTATTAGATTTTGCACACAATTGAACTTGGCGAAAAATGCCTCAATCGTCGCTAACCGCTGAGTTAGTATATTGACCACGATTAAAGTAATTTTGCAGCTTTTCAGGTCGTCTAATTGATTACTAAATTGAGTTACCTGTGCGACATTTAGTTTTTAAGCGTTATTAGACGCGTTTTATGGTTAAAAATTCGTTTGTAGCCTACATAGATCGAGATCAACACATAAAGGCAGGTATAAAATAGGCAGCAAACTACTATAGAAGAGTAAATACGATACGTTCCTCGCTTCAAGTCCAATGTTCCGCAAGACGCGCGCAGTTGCAGCAATGCGCGGGGCAGGGGTTGCAGGTGGCCGGAGTTACTGCCTGATCTGCCGAGGCTGCCGCTGACTGCCGCTGCTGCAGGCACGGCCTGACACTTGAGTATGCACCTGGAATTGATAGTTATACGGCTTTGTATAAAGAGTTACAATAGAAACGAGCTTATACTAGGTATGATCGTGCGCTTACGAGTAATCAAAAGGCTTTCAGTTATTACTCTTCAATAACTACAAGGATAAGACTGATTTGGCTATATCAAATTGGTTAAAAAAACATTGTAATTATAGGCGTTTCGATGATAAGAAGTCTTGAATTTCGTTTACTTAAATCGATATTAGAGCACAGAATCCACAGTCAGTTTAGACAACTGGCCAACCTATAGTAAGAAAGGTTTCAAAAGTAAATGAGCAAAGTCTAGCTTTGATTTCAACAAAAGCAATTGAAAGAATTTAAAAAAAAATTGCTTTAAATACGCAAATTATACACTTGATGCAAATACGATGCATATAAATAAGCAATCACGCAAATGCATTCACCTAGAAACTATAGTTTTGGGATCTCAAATAGAATTTAATTGCTTACTAGGAAATAAAAAGGAACGGGCCCACCTTTTGTCTCAATGTCTCCGTGGGGTAAATTTCCTTTGTTCTCACGCGGCGATGACGCGGCGGTTCCGAACTTCAACGCGTCAAATAGGCACCTAATCTTCACTGGCGCCGAATCTACAGTGGCGGTGGCTCAGTGTGCTGCAGGTACTCCGTGCTTTTTCTTCAGGCATTTTTTGCGCGCTGATGTGGCAAGTCGTTAGCACACGTCACACGGCAACCAGAACTTGTTAAGGTAGCAGAAATTTAGTAGGGTACAGCACGCAGCTTGTAGTGTCGTATTCTTGCGATGACGTCTTTATCTTGCTCACTTTAATGAAAGAAATCCCAAGTAGTAACTATTTGATGATCAATTCTGCGGGTAGTTTCTTAATTTTCATGATCTTGAAAAGTACGTATTAGCATCTACTTCCAATCTTCGCAAAAATAATTATTATATCACCAATTCACAATCTTCTTGTTTGACCTCGTAGTAAGTTTGCGGGTAGGATGATTCGATAGTTCCGTGGGTCGGGGTGAAACTCAGATTTTTCGCGAATGGACTACGCATTCTATACACGAATTAGCGCGGCTATTCCTCTTGAAAAGAAAGCTATGAGCTTTCTTTATTGATCCCACTTCTGAGATATGAAAGTGGGCATAAATAAAATGCAAGACGTCGATATCACACGGATAATTTAATGCGAATTCACCTTACAAGTATAAACTCACGCGTATTTAAACACCGAATTACACGTTAATACTGAATCAATTACACTTAGCAGCTATTAAACAGTGAACACACTACTGCATCTATTATAACACTAACTTTCGTGATAACGCTAACACTTTACTGCACTTACGCGATCTCACAAAGACTTGACTAAGACCCGTAAAATGAACTCACACTCATATTTATAGCTAACTTCCCACTAACTGAATAGTGGAGGGGCGGCTAGTCATGGCTTTGGTTTGGCTCGGTCACATTTGGCGGCTGAGGTGGCATGGGTGACCGTGGTTGGCTAGCAGGCTATGGCACAATGTAGGCTTGCTGTGATTGGCTGGCCGGTGGCGATGCGCAGTGCTATTGGCCCAGGCTGTGTGACGTAACACAAGATAACACATTAAACACAGGGAATTTCTCTAATAAAGTAAGAAAAACTGAGCGAGGTGCGGCTGGCGCCGCCCCTCGGTGGCTGACGCCCTGGGCCATGGCCCTCTTGCCGGGTAAATGCGCCATATTCATTCATTAATCCTCGCCACCAAGCCTAATGTGTTAGAATAGTTTAACCAAAGCAAATGAGCCTAAACTCGAGGTATTTACTAGTTACCATTAATATGCATCGCTAATCAGCCCCATGTTGCATCGTCAGACCCTCGTCACCAAATTTAATGTTTGAGACTAGTTCAAACAAACCCAATCACTAACACAAGGAATTTACTAGAAATATATTAAAACAGAGAATTTCCCTTCCAAGTCATACAGATACGTTTATTGTGGCACCCTCTGCTGTTTAATTACAAGAACAATTATCTACAAACCATTGGCAATGACTCACTAGTATTTTGTACAGAACTGTATCCAACTGTACAACTGTATTGGGAACATTCGTTTGCACTGTAAATGTTTTTTATGGCGCCCCCTGGTGATCGATGTTCGTAACAACTATCTAAGAACCATTGCCAATGAATACCAAACATTATACAGAAAACTGCATCTAAATCGGTCAAGCCGTTTTTGAAATAAATGGGAACATTCGTTTGCAATATAAATGTTTTTATGGCGCCCCCTGGTGATCGATGTTCGTAACAACTATCTAAGAACCATCGCCAATGAATACCAAACATTATATAGAAAACTGCATCTAAATCGGTCAAGCCGTTTTTGAAATAAATGGGAACATTCGTTTGCAATATAAATGTATTTTATGGCGCCCCCTGGTGATCGATATTCGTAACAACTATCTAAGAACCATTGCCGCTGAACACCAAACATTATACAGGAAACCGCATCTAAATCGGTCAAGCCGTCTTTGAAATAAATGGGAACATTGATGTGCACAAACGAACACACAAACAAACAAACAAACAAAAATATTTTTGCATTATTGGTTTTTGTGAACAATTTAACATACAATCAAACATAAAATATTTTTAATAGAGTAATGTACAAACGGTCTCTCACCCTAAACGCATATACCCGTACTCCGTTCCGTCGTGGGTAATAATTAGGTAACTTGTTTACTTTAGGAAAGTTAGTTAGTAACTGAAGCTTTAGGAAAATTACAACAGTATCAAGACTAAAATTATAATTATTTGGGATTATCCTACTATTATTAGGACGACATGTTTTTAATTCGTTCTATCTTATATTTTTCAAGATCAATTCTGGTATATTTATTTCGCGAATTTCGGAAAGGGCTCTAACGATTTGGATGAATGTTTGTATTTTGTATTTGGTTAATAGTTAATTCACTCACCGCTTCAGCATGGCATATCCCCCTTATTATTAGTAAGGTTTTTATAAAGCTGAAGTTTTGCACAAAAGTTCCCTTTATGATGTAGACAGGGATAAGGTAATATTTTATTCATTTTCACGGGATCACCAAGGGGAATGCAAGGGCGAGTTATTCGCCACTAAACGTCAATAAACAAACAAACTAATTCACTCCGGCCCAAACCGGTTTTGTTCAGTTCGAACCGGTCGTTACCGGTTGTAGTGAGGTTGAGGGTGCGCCGTGTACCGCTCGGAATGCAGGCGCAATATCTCAAAGTGTCGCTCGCTAGATAGAATATGCTATCGAATTGCTCCACGATGTACAATGTAGACTTGAGAATTGATAGCTATACAAGTGTCTATCGTATTACTGGCTCATGAGATAGGAATTTATCAAACTGTATCGAAACGTTTTCTTCTCGAGAATTTGATACAAATATTAGGGAGTTATTTTTATGGTAAAATAGAAAGGAGATTGACTAACTGACCGGCTGACTGATCCATTAACGCACACGGTGTACAATACACTATTTTATCTATCTTTCTATAATATTCAAGTTATGGTCATTTACACACACACACATCTAACTTTGATAATTACCTATTTGGTACTGATTTTTTTATTTAAATGCTTAAATATTAGCTATAATTTCTTGCGTATTCGACAGAATAACATTCGTTGGGCTACCTAGTTAATTTGTGTCATCAGAAATTAAATTGCCATCGGATTCAGAACCTAGATTAAAACAGATTTCAAACAGGACAGATTAATTTGTTTTGCTATAATTCGCTACTTGAAAATAACCTGTACGGAAGATATACTGTACGATTTCCCATTGTGAAGTCAATTTCTCCTGAGATGTCTCTGTATCGGAACAAAATGTAGTACTTGGAAGAAAGTTTTGGAAGAATTGTGTGTAGTATTTCATGTGGGAACACTCCACATATTGAACCATGTATATTCTTTTCAAGTAGCGAATTATAGCAAAACGAATTAATCTGTCTGCTAATTATGGATTTCCGCAAAATAACGCCTGCTTCCATTCTAGATTTCAAAATTTCTAGGGAAGATACGAAATATCATAAACTGCAAAGTGACAAACTAAATTCATTCACGGAAGTGGCTCGACGCTTCACACGTAGGGAATAACATAAATAAACCGGAGTACTCTGGAGTAAACCAATTTTCTCCGGCGCAAACCGGCCCCATCCGGTTACTGGTAGGTATCCACCGCGAAATGCACGTGAAATCGCAATCTGTTAGTCGCTAGATACGTTTTACTACTGCAGGGCTAGCACAGGATTCAACGTCACGGATAACTTACATTTATATCTTACTTTTGATAATTGAATAAGGTTAATGTATATATATCTTATTGGGAAATACACAACTTTTTGGGTGGTTAATTTGTGCTTAACTGCAATCTCACCTGCCCCCCTATCAATAATTAAAGAACTGCAAATCTACATTAACGCAATCAGTTGGCTGATGATAAGGGACAATGAAGCTTTATTGAAGATTATATCCGTTACAAAGTTTCGTGCCAGTTCTTCTCAGTGCAAACCTGCTTTCCGAACCTGGCGGTAGAGTTTTGACTTTTCATATAAGAGCCTATTATTTAGGCTTATGTGAAAAATATAGATTTTCATTTTCAACAGTTGCTACAATCTAAGAATTATGCTCTTATTAAGTCAGTGCAGTGAAGAGTATAGCTTGGCAAAAATTTAAAAAGAAACAATTTGTTTTCCTCAAACAAGTTGCATCAATAAAACTGTTATGTTTTCATTTCATATTTTAGTTCTTAAATATTATTATTTGGAACACACTGAAATTTCGATCAGGATATAGACAGTGGTGCCACCATTGGTCTGGTAATCTGTAATTACATTTCACAACTTTACAAGTAGTTAAGGTTCTAATTTTGTAACTTTACTCTTAGATACTTCCTGAATTCTAACACGGTATTAGTAAAGTCGTGATACAATACGTAAAGAGAATAAAACTACAATATGGATTCGGAATAACGATGGAGTACGAGCGTATATTATGCTAATCAAACACAAAGCATCCGAAACGATAGCCCCCAGAACTAGACAGAGGGTGTGTTTAGACATTACGGGGACAGGTTTTTTTGACATTGGAAGTTAACTTGTTTCCATCAATGTGTCAATTAACGCCAGGTTCCCCTACGTTGATGCACGTACGAGCTTAAATATTATTAACGTGTTGAACCTATGCAATAAATCATGTTTTGTAAAGCTCCTTACGCTTGAGTTTCCTATAAAGGTTACTCTAGCGTCAAAAGGTCCCTGCTCATTAGCACATTTCTTTGTTATTAGTTATTCCTCTCTTTACAACGTGTATAGTGCTTTGTTCCAATAAAGCCGTCTATTACTCTAAGTAATTTGAGATTATACACTGTGTTTGAGATACGACTACATAGTTGATGATCCTGGCAGAAAGATTTTTTTTAATTAGGTATTTCGCACTTTCTTAGCGATGTAGGAAAATATCTGAGTTTTTAATACTGTTCTTAAAAAAATGCTTGCCAATTAGTATTTCGCCAGCATGTTTGATTTTTATGACTTCAATTCTCTTATTTTGGGTCTCCTAACCCTGATATAGTGAGTCGTTAAAGGGTCGAAATAATGAAAATAATGATTATGAAGACTGATGAGATTTCTAGATGTTTCTGTAATGAATGTCCTATGGTTCTTAGGACATTAATGTCCTATAATATGGTTCTTAGGATTTCTTACTAATGATAAACAGTGTCACCGATATGTCTAAGTGAACCCGAAGCACCCGAAAAATATTATATTATCAGAACTCGCTAAGTTAGGGAAAAATATATTCACGAATGTCCAACAAGATTATACTTCTGCGGCGTCTGTAAATCCAATAATTCGTTATATTGAACCAAGTTTCCTACAAAGTTGCCGTCTCGAAATAATTTTCTTTGACCTCGTTCCGGTCGTCATTAGTATTACCCTGATTTGCCAATATTCTGAGCTCGGAATTCGTGCTTTTCTCCTTTTGGAAGTTTGATTTCTGAAACGATGAAACGTTTTGCGAATCTCTAATCGTTCCGGTTTCGGTCAGCAGTTTTGATGAAAAATATCGCGTCGTTTGTATCCTTTCATTGATAACAATTTCGGTATAGTGGGTTCAATCTACGAAGAAGCGCCCTACTCCTTCAAAATCGTTTTCATGAGATTCGTAAGGAGTTGGGTTAGCGTCTTCGTTGATTGGACTACCTATAAGTGCTTAATTAATTTACTGATTTCATTTTTGAATAGCCAGTACTGTTGAAAGTCTGTACATGTTCACTGTCTGACATTGTTCTCAAAAAAGTGGTTTTTTTGAGAACAATGTCTTTCAAAAATGGAATTGCAAGAAAGCGTAATGTCAGCACTTTAATGAATATTACGAGGTTCTTTATGAAATTCCCTTAGTTCTGACTTCTGAGTTACGAGTGAATGGGTATCTCGGAAGTGTTCGGATGCGAGAAAGCGCTTTTACTAAAGTCCAAAAGTTTAGCACTTAATTTGTAGTTTATGAAGTTCAACGTTGTAAGGAAATGCGGGGGAAAATTGTACATCTAAAGATGTAGGTATGCTAGGTACGTATATTTAATACCTATTCGTAAACCTTTGTTTACTAGGTGTTATAAATATTTGAAATCTTAGGTAAATATAAAAGGATGATTCAGGCTACACCGTATAGGCCCCCTTATTGCTTGAGTAAATCTTGCGATTTGTTCTTCCAATTGTGTTAAATGTATCGATTTTTAAAGAACTCTCAGTAATTAAATGAAAAATTCTTTCCAAAAAACCAACTTCAAATGCCACTACAAAGAATGACATAATTTTTAATGTACACCAATTCGATTTATAATGTACATCAATCATTAATAGTCCTTCTTATTATAAAACTTGATGTGCAAAGAAACGACAAAATTATCGACAATAGGAAGGACTATTAGTGAATGAACGAAACATTGCCCGACATCGAATTGGTGTACATCAAAAATTATTTCATTCTTTGTACTTTGTAGTGGCATTTGAAGTTGGTTTTTTGGAAAGAATTTTCCATTTTATTTTATACTTTCTAGTGGAAAACAACTAATGCGCAAGGCATTGGAAAAATTGCCCAAATCGCTTGAAATATACTTCTAAAATCTGAAGAGTTCCCTCAATTTCTCCAAGATCCCATCATCAGATCCTGACTTGATAAATACAATTACTTGATGACTGCAAGGAAATGCAATAGTAACTATAAAAAATACCTAAATCACTTCAAGTATACAAGCAAAATTTGAAGAGTTCCCTCGATTTCACCAAGATCCCATCATCAGATCCCGACCTGATGACCTTATGACTACCTGGAAAAAATTACTCTTTCAAACAATACCCAAATCACTTCAAGTGTGCTTATAAAATTTGAAGAGTTCCCTCGATTTCTCCAGGATCCCATCTGATACAAAAAAAGAATTTTCTAAATTGGTCCACGCATCTTAGAGTAATCGGGGAACATACATAAAAAAAAGATTCCGACGAATTGAGAACCTCCTCCTTTTTTTTTAAGTCGGTTAAAAACATGGCTTTTCTGTGGTTTTAACCAATCAAGACACTCGTAGAACACGTTTTGACATTGATGCAGTTCTTTCATGACTGATACTTTTACGATCGCCCTGCTGTTGCGAGTTACGTAATAAGAAGACGGGGCTAGGTTTTCACATTAACACTTTAACGTTATTAATGTTTAATGTTATTAAAAACTTGAGTAATAATTGATTCTAAATATCGTAGTTGGTATTTTAAAAGGCAGGGCAGTTCTAACACGATACATCTTCATTTTCTTTCTGAATCTTTACAAATAATATTATTGAATTAAAATGTGTTCTTAGCACAGAAACCTTCTGAATGCACGACTGAGATTTAACAGGCAAATATTTAATAAACTAAAGTCTACCTACTACAGACTTTACTCGCTTATAGTAGAGGAGCCTACGATGCAAAATCGGCAGGTCCCCACCGCGACGCTCCAGTAATAACCAAAATCACCCTCTTGGGCTCTCCTTCTATTATTATCAGTTCATATCCTAATCCAAATACGTGTCCTGCCTAATACACACATAACCACACAACCTCCAAACCTAACCTAACCTCCTTTTATAATTTCGGAAAATTATTATTTGTGAAGCAACTGAAATTATGTACAAGTAGGTACTATGTGTATAGAATTGATGATCTGTATTTCTGAAGTTAGTAAAAATGAGTAATTCTACTTGTTTTCAAGGACAAATCTGAAAGAATCCAGAGCATGACTCAGACTATAGAAGAAAAATGGCAGTATCGGAGAGGAAGTGAAAATGGCGGGCAACTGAAAAGTCTTCATGAGCTTTGTATTTTTGTTAATAATTCTACTTCTGATATTTTGATCTCGTAGTTGTTGTTTATCTTTTGTTATAGACTTAGACTACGAGTATATAAAACTATCATAATGCACCAGACTAAAACCAACTTCAGTTCAATAGTTTTGTAAAGGATTCACTTTTCAATAGTTTTGATAGATAGGTACTTGGATCAACTCGAAAAATTCAAAATCATACCGATTCGATTCCTAAAATGCTTTTAAGGGAATAAAGTGCATCTGCAGAGGTAAAAAAATCTATTTATTGAAACTGCCGTTTTTGCTACCGAGATTTTTTCAAAAATGAAATAGCTGGTTAGTAATTTGAATGGCAGGCTTTTATCGTACTTAAGTAAGTGAATTTTGAGACTTCTATTTACTAATCTTAATATATATAAATCTCGTGTCACAATGTTTGTCCGCGATGGACTCTTAAACTACTGAACCGATTTAGTTCAAACTTCGTGAATATCTGTCATTTGGTCCAACTTAAAAGATAGAATAGTTTTTATCCCACGTGGACGAAGTCGCGGGCATCAGCTAGTATTTAAATATAAATTGAAATAATCAATGACAGCAATAACAGTTTGATTTATTAAACCAAGAACTATAGGAACCAAACTAATGTACAGAAGAATGGCGAAGCAAGAGTGTTGGTGGTCTTCACACATCTTCAAGAAACTTGAAATGTGTCAGAGCGCTTGTATACGTCCGTTTTTTTCACCGGAAAACGGAGCGTCAATAAACGGCTATCCTTGTATACGTATATTTTTCTACCGGATGGATGTTACTTTGGAGTGCCGTCTATATGTGCTAGTTTTGAACTGGTAGTCAGAGATTACACGAAATGTTCAATAATAAGAAAAAAGAACTCGTATTGGCCAACTATTGGTACAAATAGAAATAGAAAAATGAAAAAGGTCATCGTGGGTGCATCCTATATTATTGGAAAGGGAAGAATATGGCGCATTTCATACTCTTTTTACGAAGTTGGAAGAAGATGAAACTTACAATTATTTTCGGATGAAGAAACAAACTCTTGGGTTTTGTCCTACAGTACAGGCTTATTTTCAACCAAACTTAATTACAATTCCATGTAAATAGCATCCATTTCTAAAAGAATGCAGGTAGACGGCACTTAATTTAAAGAAAACCGGCGAAACGTCCGGCAGCGTCAACACTCATCAATACACTGGCGTGGATGACCGCTCTTTCTTACACCGGACCGATGTCCGTCGCGCCGAGGGGGAGCGGTGGTGCATCCGGCGTAAATTGTTCGCCGGACCGATGTCCGGTGCATGTACACACATTCATTCTAAATCATACACCACCGCGAATCCGGCAAAAAACACGGTCCGTTATCCGGTGAAAAAAACGGACGTATACAAGCGCTCTCAGGCATACAGGTTTCCTCACGATGTAAGATCAAGATTTGCCTACGTGCCTTCAGACTCCAATACTAGGTAATTAGGAAAAAATAAAAGACACTTCACGAAATAAAGAAGTAAGTTTATTGTAAAAAAATGACTTACTAAAGCTTCCTTGCGTGTTATGTTAACAAAAAATAAACTAAGTGTATGAAAGTATTATAACAAAAATGTGCGTGAGATATACTTTATTCTAAGTACACAATAAAAATATTACAGTAAGTTAAGTAATAAATTTAAATTTATTATCGCAAACTGGAATTAAAAGGGATAAGTAACGAAAAAAAAATAAAAAATGCCTTCATAGCAGAGTATTAAAAACTAAATGTCATAATAACTAAGAAAAAAAACTTAATGGCTAACGAGTTACAAGGTTTAAAAGTAGTCGAGGATCTTTTAAGAAGACAGTGTGCAAATCTGAAACAAAAATAAAATAAGCTAGAATTATCTTATTTGAAATTCGTTTAATACGACGTGCGACAGAAAATTACTTCAAAAAGAAAAAAAAATGAAAAAGTATTTTTACCACAGTTGGACAACTTAGATTTTATCGGATCGCTTGAACTATTAGCGGTAGGTACACTTTTCGGATCGGGTATAAAATTTTTAATCCAACCCCTTCCAGAAATAGAACCCGAGACCTTAAATTATGTACCTACCATCTGCTGCAGAAAAATCGGCAGTCGGCAATCGGCTGCAGTAAATTACAATGTTTTTTTACTAAGTAATAGGCTAGCGCTTGACTGATCACAACTGATGTAAAGTGATGATATAGTCTAAGGTGGAGTGCGCTTATTCACTCTTGATTCGAAGGAAAGAAAGAAAGAAAATATTAAAAAGAATAGAAGTAGGTACATAGGACGTAAAACAAAAAACTAAAAGATCTAAAATATAAATGTATAAATATAAATATAAATGAGTGAATAGGCATTTTCTAGGCAAGCGAGCTCCAACCTAGACCTCATCATTGCTTTCAATCAGGCATGATTGTCGTCAAGCGCAAGCCTATCGTAAAAAAAAAATATTAAACAAACAAAATAAACATAAAACCCTATTCCTATAAATTTGAAATGGTGGTGTCAGCATGAAGGCACCTAGGCGTTATAGGTGGTGGGAAAGACAGTAAAGGTTCAAGTTGGTAGCCGACTGCACGCAGCAGCAGCAGACGACGTGTCGCAGCGACACTACTGGTTTCTATGTATCTCTATGAAATTCCCTCCGTAGTTAGCGACATGAAGCCAGCGACGTGTCGTCGAGCGGCAGACGGCAGTGTCGTCCGACCGCAGATTAGTAGTGCCGCTGACGCTGGAGCAACGACCGCGTTCGAGCCAATCCAATCAACTGGATGCTATCTGCTGACCGCGTTCGAGCCAATCCAATCAACTGGATGCTATCTGCTGTTGCCGTCTGCAGTCGGGTTCGAAATCATGACTGCAGCGACATGACGCGACGACGTGTCGCGACGACATGAAGCGACGACACGTCGTCTGCTGCTGCTGCGTGCAGTCGGCTACCAACTTGTACCTGGTGATGGTGAGAGATGGTGAAGTACTTACTCACAAAGCAGATACTGCTTGCGTCACCTGCAGGCCGCTCGCGAGGAGCGGCATGAGCTGCGCGGGCCAGCGCGGCGGCCGGGCGGCGTGCGGGGACACGCCGGCGGCGCAAGCGCATCCGCGGCCTGCGCCATGGCCGTGGCGAGACATGGCGGCAGGCCGGCGAGGGCGCGGCATCCGGCGGGGTTTTCCGATGGGGACTTCTGATTTCTATCAGTCTGTAAATAAAGCATTCATTAAAACACCATCAAGTTACTAAGCTGATGATCGTGCATCGATAAACTAGGTTGTGCTAGCAAACCAAGGAAAAAAAATGAGAACACTGGCAAGGCTTCCACCCATACATAGTTGACGTACCAATGACGCGTACGAAGCGGTTTGGTTCCTCGTTCCTGATACGCACTGCAAAGACCTGGAATACACTCCCAGGCAGTGTCTTTCCTGCCACTTACAACCCGGGTGCCTTCAAATCAAGAGTGAATAGGCATCTTCTAGGCAAGCGCGTTCCACCTTAGACTGTATCATCACTTTCCATCAGGTGTGATCACATTGAAGCGCTAGCCTATATAGTACCTATATAAAAAAGAATCTCGACACTTGCTCTTGCACTTGAAAGAAGGACGTAGGTACTCAGTAAAGTTACTGAAAAATTTCAGACTAAACCAGATTGCAAGTTTCACGCTTCCTCGCTTTGTGGCCGTCCAAGGATGCCCACAGCTGGACATGGCAGAGGTATGACAATAAAAAAACCGATGACTTACCCCCATCAGAGAAGCTGTCATTTTGACGCGGCAGCCCTGGCTCACTGCAAGAGAAAAAAAAAATATGTTGAAATGTCTATAATATATTGCAATCTAGATTTGTGGAGGCCACAGTTTTTGCGAGGAACCTACCCTGTTACAAAAAGCCTATCATAATAATTCCTTACACCTTTTACTTTCAAACCGACAAAAAAAAACTTCGTATGAACACGTGGCACTTCGAAATGAATGCAATATGCATGAGATTTACAAGATTGACAAAATAATACAAAACGTTACATTTTGTAACTAAAGTGTGATCAACATCTGAAGAAAATTGTAAAATGTGGCGAATATAAACCGGCAAAGCGCCATTTTGTTAACCATTTTTGCCCCTGTCAAAAAAACAAGCTATCCCCGAAGAGCAGATACATTATGAAGGCGTGACTCAATTATTATTCTAAAAATAAAACTAAAACAAGAGTTATAATAAAAATTGAAGAAATTATTGAGGAGGTAATTAGTTAATTAGAAAAGTATACTCACGCCCCGCGTCAACGCCGAAATGCAGTGTGCGCGAGCGTAGGGCGCCTTATATACTCACTGATAAGGCTGCTCTAGTGAAAAATGGTGTACCTGATTTACATTTGAAATTACAGTTTTGAAAAACAATTTCAACTGGCGTTTTTTCTACCACCTGTAACATGAGTCCCTTCAAATGAAGAGTGTATAGATGATTGCCAAACATGTTCTCAGTACAGACAGCAGATACAAAGACTAAATACTTAAATGTTCACGGGACAGTCTTGAAGCTGTAACTTCTCGTCTTTAGTAGTCTATAGTATAAATAATAAAAAATTGAGCCTATGCTCACGCACTGAGGGTTTTCCAAACTTCATATTTAGTTGCATTCCAAACTTCATAGTTAGTTTATAATTTAATAAAATTATTTTACAGGTGTAATATGCAGATCAGGCTCACGTACTGAGGGTTTTCCAAACTTCATATTTAGTTACGTGTAACAGTAGGCTAATATTAATAAAATTATTTTACAGGGTTGTTTTAGCTAAAAAGGGAGAAAATTTGGAGTTTGAAATTAGATAAGGTTTAATTCCATTAAGTTACACAACATTATTATCAACATTCCATAAAGTAAGACAACTGTAACGAATGGGGTATTACATGAAAAGGCTTAACATGTATATTCCATAACCAATTTTTATTTATTTTTTTGCATAATAGTGGTTGATTTATCTTGAAAAAATTAAGAAAAAGTACCGTTCCCCCACTTATTTCTGCAGATTATGAATCAAAAAAATCTGAAATATATATTTTACAGGAATAATAAAGCCAACGCTCTATCTAGCAGTGTTTTTTGATACTACCAGTCAACCTATAAAAACAAAGTTTACTTTCCGAAACAAAAGAAGTTCGTTAACAAAGGTGATTCTTGCCGTTTCACTTCTTCTGTAACTTTTGCAGTATGAAGTCGGTGCGAGTCTAACTCTCCTATAGCTGGACTTTTTAGGGTTCCAAAGTGGCAAAAATGGAACCCTTTTGGTGAGACTTTCTCCGTCCGTCTGTTCGCCAGTCTGCCTGTCACACTTGATTAGTTATTAAATAAATAACTAGCGGTCCACGCCACAGATTATTAGTTACTACTATTGTTATTAGTTCGCACGCTTGTATCCTTAATGGACGGTTTCACCATGTTGCACCGTATTAGCGGAAACTTTGACAAATGGTGCTACTTTTTTCTTGTATGAAGAAGGTTCACGTAAAATGTTCCGATGGGCTCATTCTTAGGTTCATATCGGTGTACGAAATCTAATAAATATTTGTACAGTGAAATGTTAAAATATTTGTGAAAAATGCAACTTACTACGTTATCTACTAAGAGCGTTTCGATCGTAGTGACCGCAACGGCGCAACGCAACATTCGAGAACATTCTAGGTGAATTATACAGAACTACCTACATTTTGCGCAAAAGTGGTAAAAACTACTAATTTTTTGATAAATTTTTTATTTAATTATGTTATATCTCCTGTAATCTACATTAAATTCTGTGGTATACTTACAAGATACATAGCACGCAGTTTTAACATGAACTCAAACTCATAATATCTTTATATTTCACATAGGCCTAACGTACAGGTTCTTGTAAATCGTCAATACGATATTTGTCGCTATGGTAATAACTACAAGTCGACTTAACGGCCTACAAGCCGTATTTAGGTGATTTTGAATGAAATTTTATGCAAAAACTATGAAGACAATTACTTTCAAATTTGCACGTCATGTATTCTGGGTCTTTAATCTAAAATCGCTAAGAAGCAGAAACACGATTGGATAAAATTTTCTCGATAGAAAGTTCTCCCAAAAGTTGCTCCAAAATCTCAGTTTTTCTATATTTTATCGGAAACTACAATGGATGTAATTGTAATTTTTGTTTTAATGTATCGGTAATAATAATATCCTAAAACGCTTACAACAGATTTTTGATAACTGGCTTAGTTTTTGAGTAATTAGGTAAAACGTCGTTTTTCTGCTATATTCTTTTCCGCGACGCTGCATGTCGCACCTACCAAATCTCCGTGAGAGTGAGAAAGACAAAAATAAATTCAATAAATCACCTTTACGAGGGTTCAAACGCGCCCTGCACTGAGAAGAAGCCCACAACAAACTCAGCCGGGTTTTGTTTTCTGTTATCACCACTTCACAAAGGCTCTTAAACTATGAGCTGGTATGATTACAGCACTTAATTCACTCCCAAGGATTTAAGCATTGTTCCCTGTAGTGATGTCTTTGAGCATTGCTCTCTGCAGTGATTAATTAATCTTACAAAATTTTAACCTAACTTAAACTACTTCTTATCAACGGTAACATGTAAATTTCAAGTCTGTATACCTTCTATAAATACCTACTTGCTAGCTGACTCACACAATATCATTAATATTTACCATGGACGAACAAAACTAAAACTTATTGTAGGTTTTAATGTAAGTACTTATAAGTAAAGATTTGTTTTATTATCACTCGTCGTCTTAAAAAGAACTGAGATTTAAAAAAATAATTACGTCTAATGTTTTTGCTAGGCAGAGTCAAAAAGTTTTTGCATATAATAATTATCTACTGACAAAACTTTTCTAATCAACAAAACCCTAATTTATTTAAATGAAAATAAAGGTCCGGAGAATAATCTGGCACAAGATCATAAAGGCAAGTGGGTGGTTCACCGCCAATTTCCAAACTCAAGGACTTATTTCTTGATAAAAAATTAGTACTTTTTACTGGCCCAAACCAGAGACGAAACCTGGGAGTTTGTAATCTGCAGGCGAACATGCTCACCACTACAAGCAGTTAACTTGACTTTATTATGTATTTGAAGATATATATGTGAGAAGATTTGTGAGTCTGCGCAATTTTTCACTCCACACACAGTTATTCTAACTTCGCTAGAATTATTTAGAGCTATGATATAAATCGCCTGCGTGTCGGGGACACATTGGGCTTGATCGTTACAATTCTGCTTGGCGGGTGGAGTTTGTTAATTGTCGACTAAATTACTCCACTGCATACATTAATTGCAGTGAATATATATTTTGTACCACTGTTTTTGCTATGGTTTTCTCACTTGAGTGTACAACGGGTTTGTTAGTGGACACACGAATTCCTGTTCCTTTATGATATTTTTTTTAAGAAGCGAAAATTTGTGCGTAAAATATTTCATAAAAATTCATAAAGATTGAAGTAGAATTAACGGCCTACAAGCCGTATTTAGGTGATTTTGAATGAAGTTTTATGCAAAAACTATAAAGACAATTACTTTCAAATTTACACGTCATGTATTTTGGGTCTTTAATCTAAAATCGCTAAAAAGCAGAAACACGATTGGATAAAATTTTCTCGATAGAAAGTTCTCCCAAAAGTTGCTCCAAAATCTCAGTTTTTCTATATTTTATCGGAAACTACAATGGATGTAATTGTAATTTTTGTTTTAATGTATCGGTAATAATAATATCCTAAAACGCTTAGAACGGATTTATGATAACCAGCTTAGTTTTTGAGTAATTAGGTAAAACGTCGTTTTTCTGCTATATTCTTCCGCGACGCTGCATGTAGGTGCGACTAAATCTCCGTAAGAGTGAGAAAGACAAAAATAAATTCAATCAATCCCCTTAATGTTTCTTAAATGGTTTTGCTATGTAATAAAGGTAGGTAAAAATATTACCCTTGATGAGGTAGGTAAAAATATTTTCCCTTGATGAATGAATGAGAATTAGGTACCTACCACTGAGGTGTCAGTTATTCTGCTAAAATGCATTACTTTTCTTTTCTTGGTTTGAAGGGAATCAGACGGCGAAATTTCTGAGCATAAAGAGACTTAACATAATATTCTGATGTCAACGTATTACAAAGACACTGCAGTGTGCCGTTCGACATTATTGCTAAGTCTTGAGACGCATTGCATCTGATGCACGCAAATCATAATATAGCAAATCATTACGTCATCACGCCATATGACTTACGTACGAAGATCATAGAACCCTGATCACTCATTCCATAAGTATTTGGAACGTAATTAAAAAATATATGGTACCTACTGACGGTTGTCTTTAATAAGTCGAGTGATCAATTTGTCGATCAGTTGGTTCCCTGATTTATTTCAGCCAATTTGGGAACAGAATTTGATAGGTAACGATTACGATAACGATGAATACGTTTGTATTACTCAATCAGACCCCAGATATTATGTCATCCTAAACAATTAAAACCTTTCTTGTAAAGTCGGATATAAAGTACCTACTCGCATTTAAGTGTATCTAAATGGGATTTGCTTTTGAATAACCAATTCACATGAGAATACGTTAGTAAGAAACTATATAGGTAGGTACATACTCTTTACGTTCCGGGTCTTGTCAAGCGGAGTCTACACCGGATTCAGATAGTAACTAGAAGCGAGGCTCGAAAATGAAGTGAAAGCTAACTCAATAGAAACGAACCGAATCTCATACAGGTGCATTCAAAGCAATGACATAAATAAACGGGAGCGGAACGCTTAGCGTCCCGTAAACTGATTTTCTACGTTATTCTCCGTTACTTGCGAAGTGAAAAGCAGGGTTGTCCACTGAAATGTTCATTTGATATCAAACCGTCCGCGTCTCTCACGTGAATTACCTGCTAGATATACACGAGGAAGAGAGAGAAACTGAAACAAATGAGAAACATCCCTGCAGAATATCTATGTTACTCGTATTTAAGAAATTATATGCCTCGTCGCTAATATTATCGAAATTAATAATGAAGAAGAATGAGTACGGAGAGAACACTCGCTACTCGCGAGGATTAAAATGGGTAAACAGAAAAGCGCCTGTTGCCCAGCAGGATCGTAAGTGTTCCCCCATTTTATTGTCCCACCGGCAGCGACCGTTTAGCAATAGTATAGTTGTTATCTGCAGGTGTTTCACAATCTCCATAGTTTTTCTGGGATAAAACTAATTATGTATAGTATATCATGTATATATAGGTACGTACAATTATGAATGCAGGACGTAATCTATAACCATTTCAAAGTCCAGCTAAATCGGGTCAAATGTTTTTTGCACACGCGCACATACATACACGCACATCTACACGCATTCACGCACGCATACACGCATAAAACTGGCTTTACTCATCTATATCATGACGCGCATCGTAAGTATTAAAATGTTTTAAGTCTATGGCCGAACCTTCTCGTATTAATATTATATTTCACAGTCATTACATCCTTGTTGGGTACATGGTTGGGTCCATTTTGCCCCTATTTCACAGCACCCGCCATAACGTTAAATAATGAATACCTTGAAGCGTCCATAGCTTCGCCTGTTTAATGGAAGGCTGTAAAATATAACTTTCGATACGGGGCTTTATTGCCCATAATGCTTTTTGAAGAGGTATCAGAGGATGCTTCCTTAATAACACAAGGTATTAAATGTTTAACAAATTGAAAAAACACACACCTTAGAAAACATCTTTCATAAACTATCGTAAGAAATCTGTGTGCCGTACGTTAGTACATAGTTACTCATTGGTGCCTGGCCTGGTATGTATTGTATCCATGGTTATTCTAAATCGTAGTAAAACCTATTAACCCTGTACATTGCCATTGGGGGTAATAAACACATAATAACCTCATTCTTAGAGGAGACATGTGCACATTGATGGTCCGTAAAAGGGGGTTAAAGCGATACCTAACGTTACTGCTAGCACATACCTACCCGCCGCTGCCACTTTTTGCAAGAAGGTGATGTTAGAAAAGGAGGCGACGGAGCGCGAGAGGGAAAATCAGACAGCACATCCCTTTCGCAGGAGACCCTCTGGGCGCCGGAAGGTCTCTGACCTCCGGCCTCCATGAGTTACTTGCGGGTGACGGACGCTAGGGGCCCTCCGTAAGGGTGAGTTAACTTACACCTTTCAAGGTACTACGATAACATCTTCGGCTGCATCACCACTTACCATTAGGTGAGATCGCAGGCAAGTATTAACTTGTATAATATAGTAAAAGAAAAAAATTATACTTTTACTCTCACATCCAATATCTCACAATATCTCACAATAATCTCACAACCTAAGTTTCGCTTGCATAGTGATTTCATCAAAACCGCGTTTCCTATTACTCTATTTATAGGTGAACCTTATTATGATGACAGAATTGTATGGAACTGTAATTTTATTCCCCGAACTATATATTATTGTGTCGGTACTGAATTATAAAGTAAATAATATTCCACCACTCCTGAAATTGTAGGTCGAAATGACCCTGGCAGAGTAAACAATCGCCTCGATATTGAATCGAATTTATGTTGCCACAACAAACCCTGTATGGGTCGTATGGGGCTATTTACATGTATCATTTTAGGGTTAGTCAGCTTCCCGGAAAACATAATAATATTGTTACAGGGATAAACTTTACTGTTACAATAATACACGTATCCATAAAAGTAATCGATCAAGCTTTTTTTATTATCGTTCCTTTTTATTTAAATTTGGGAGTATAATCACTATACATAACTATAGTTAGTATTTTTTTATATTTTCCTAATTTTACACACAAATAACTAAATTATATTTTATCTTTTCACTCAAACAATTACAGAAAACACTGCTTTTCGTAGAATAAAATACAATTAGATCTTTAAATAAATCAATATACCGTAACGCTCTTTTGTTGTGTGATCTATAAAAACTCAACGAACTAGCACATTTTCATATTTACAACATATTAATTTGAATAATGTCGAATAACCTGGCATTGATAAAGTGTTGTATCGAAATTATTAGCACAATTTATTCCCCGAGTGGGAAACTACGAAATATTTCAGCATTCTTTTACCCAGAGGGCCACAATGGCCCCAAACGGCAAACAATTGCCCCCGATAATTTATGTCCCCGCAGTCAACCCCCTATATGGGTCGCGTGGAGCTATTTACATGTATCATTTTAGGGTTAGTCAGCATCTCGTGGACATAATGTACGTACATTTTCATCTCATTATTGCTGTCGTTGTGGATGTTTGGTGAAATAATAGTGTTGTAAACACACGGGGAGGTGCCCTGTTGTAGGGTGCGTTTCCACAAGAGTGATCACATATTTTTGCATGTATTACTACTACTACTCAGTCCGGTTCTTTGAGACGAATCTATAATATGCACAAACAGTAAATACCTGCTATTTTAGTATATATATTTAGGCATTAACACCAGTGAACACGTGTGAAACTAAAAATTGAGTTAATTTAATAGTAATGTTTTTATTTTATCATTTTTAATTAGCTGGATCAGAAAGCCAATTTTTTGCCTTCTTTTTCTTAAAACATAATATTATAAGAAAATTCATCGAAATTGGCTTAAGTATTTTTAAGTTTTATCACTTTTTTATTTACTAGCATACGCCCGCGTCTCCGCCCACATGAAATTCAGTTTTCTCAACTCCCGCGGGATTTTTTCCTAATGAAATTTATTCTATGTGTAGTGTTTATCAAGATTATAAGCTATCTAATTCCAAATTAGTGCAGTACCTAATAGCGGTGGGAAAGAGACATAAGAAATGTCCAATTCTCATTTATATAATATTAAAAATAACATTATCAGCTATTACCTCATTGCCAACTATTGCCTAACTTAAAGAATGAAGATGAAAAAGAAGTTGATTAACTCATCGTAATCTGAATCGAAATCAGGAATTTTCACAAAGCATTCTATTTAGACACTTCATCAAATCATTTCGCTAGCATGAAGCTAAAGTTTCGGGGTAATAACGTACCCTCAAATGGACCACGATATAAATTTCTGCGCCATTGTTCGTTAAGATTAAACAGTTTGAGGCGACGCGTACAGAGCGCGCCCGGCACGATATTGTTTATTGTTCTTGTTGAATTTCTATTTCGTTGCTTAATAGAAGACCGTCCTTTGCCCGGCGACGGGTTAAAGGTTCCACATGGGCCATTGACTATATCCTACAGTACACAATTTGCTTGGGGTTGTTCAAAGAGCGCATGAACAAACTCCTAGAAAGCCCTAAAGAAAATGTTTCAAAAAACAGAATTTAACCTATCTCAATTCCAAATTACAACCACATCACTTGAGTGTAACAAACGTACAAACTTTCACATTTACCATACAATCGTGATGGAAGGAAAATATCTATGGAACCCTCAGGGCACGAGCATGAAACCCATTTGTACAGTATATATTATAAGCACCTCATGTAGTTACATTGTACAACTGTTATCTGAAAACAAAACATCAATTTAATCTGATATTTTTCATACTAGAGTTTCATGTAAAACATTTTGAACTGGAACAGATTTTGCAAAAAAAAAAACAGACGACCATTATTTTTAAAACGAGTTTATATGTAGTTAAAAATAAAACATTGTTTGTACGAGTACATTTGTTATTCCGTAACATTTTTCATGCCCTCCCGAGTGATACATCACTAGAATTATTTAGAGGACTAAATAAATGTGCACGCACATTTACTAGCTGTCAGTGGAGTATGAACCGCACATAGCGTAGACACAAAATCTATACTTTTTTAATATCATGAAGTCGAATAGTTTGTTTGTTTAATTGAACGCGCTAAGCTCAACAACTACGTATCAAAATTGAAAAATTCTTAACGAAACCCAATCAAAATGTTGCAAAAATGGGAAAAATTGTTCTTCTTGGAGAACTTCCGTTGCGTGTGTCGCGTAAAGTTTACGCTATGACGAAATTATTCTCCTTTAAAAGTACTAAAAAGCGTCCATGGTTCCCTCGGCCAGTAAACATTAATTATTATAAGTTTGACACTTAGGGCTCGGTTTTTACCCTGAATAGCCTGTGTAAGGACTTATACATCAGTTTAGTTAAAAATATGGTAGGCTGTCTAAAGTTCATGAGAGTACGTGTCTTACATGCTTTTTGAAAATTTTGGAGTAGGTTTAAACAACCCTCAATTATTAGATATACGTAATTTCATCATCCACCTCCTTGGTCGTCGTCTTCATTACTGAAGGTCGTGTCCGCACTGCAGTTCCTTCAATATGTTCTTCACCATGTCTCTCCACCCGTTTCGATCTTCGGCTTTTCTGATGGCTGTTGCGAAAGGAAGGCCTGTGAGTGATTTCGCTTGGTCAGACCTGCGGCTAGGTGATCGGCCGCGTGGTCGTTTCCCCTCCACTTTGCCCACAACTATAAGTTTCTCTAGATTATCTGGAAGGCGGCGGGCAATATGACCGAAATAACTAAGAACTTTCTGGTAACAGATTGTCGAGAGCCTGGTGCTAACGTGTAGTTGTTTGAGGATCGAAATGTTCGTTCTTTTGGCTGTCCACGGTATGCGAAGCATCCTCCTCCAGCACCACATCTCAAAGGCATCTATCCTTTTTCTATCAGCTGCCCTGACCGTCCATGCCTCGGAGCCATAGAGGAAAATTGAGAAGACTAAGGTTTTGACCAGTCTCTTCTTGGTGTTGTTGGAAACCTTTCTGCTCTGCCAGATTTTTACAAGCTTGGTCATTTCATCATATTAATTTACTATTTATCGTAAAGCGTAGACCATCATGATCTCTGTACCTAAGTTATCTGCAAATTTCGTTACAAAATCGAAGAAAAAACGTCTCCGTTCAACGATTACATAAATAAAAAGGATTGAACCACGAACTATTAACTTTCACTCAGGGAATTTATTGTACATTAGTTAAAACGTTGTACAAAACTAACCCACATTCTTTATTTGCACCGTATTTGCCGCAAAAATACTGCCAGTAGGTGGGTAGTTTGTTTTCTGGAATACATACATCCTGATGTCGCACCTAACCATGCATCAGAATCGACGACAAGGGTACAGAAATAATAGCATCGTGTGCGGTCGACGCGAATTTATGACGTCATTAGTGACGTTTTTTGGCAACTGACCCAAAGTTGTAAGGTAGGTACTGTGAAGCAAACGTTACATAGAGCGTAACTGAAAAATGGTGAGGGTCTCAGCGTTGCGTATGTGGCGCTCGGCGCGAACTAATGTGTGATTAGCTTTATTTATGGCGGTACAGTAAAATGACCGGTGCGTGTTTGACATGCGTTAGTACTTGATTGCTTTCACTTAGCTAGGCTACCGGAGTTAATGATGAATTATTACCTAATAATTTTATTTTAGGGCATTACTTATTTACTTGTATTTCACAAATTTACATAAGTAATAGGTATTATGGGAGTGATAGCTGCCAATACGCATTTGGTAGCCTGGTAGACTATCATATCGCCTTTTTCATTCTGGCATTCATTCAGTATCTAATTGTATCGTCCAATGGAAACGTTTATTTATTTAATTACATTTAATTGTTATGAAAAATTGCACAGTATCCTATCGGAACTCTCAATTGCTTTGCGGTACGTTTTTTGCTGATTAGGTGGTAACTAGCAGCGGCCGAAGCTTCTCACCATACCAGAGTCCATTAAAAAATTAAACTATTCGGCACTAATACTAATACTTCAACATATACGGCAGTGCCAGCCGAATGCGCCAGGACGCCCCTCCCCGTCTTAATTACGCCGCCATCCATTCGCATTCCAAATAGACTGGTAAATGTCATCGATCGCCCAAATCCAGGGGATCTCTATACCTACATCGCAATAAATTAGGGGCAAATTGCTTCCGAGACCAGTGCCTCTGAAATACTGCCAGGGGTCGTTTGAACCTCATTTTTATCGGGAACGTGCTTATTTATGTAGTGAACGATGTCAGGGAATCGATTACGTAACGTATGACGCAATCATCGCGGTCATTGAGACCGTTTGTTGGCTGGCGCGGCTGCGGAATTTACCGTTTTAATAATACCTTAGTTTATCTAGTGTGACTCTTTTGAAAACCACTTTGTTGGTTCGATGAGGTCTTGCGAGGAAAACACAAAACGGCGCGTGCCACTAGAAGCGGTAGCTGAAGCACACGACAGACACTTTTGGCCCATGCTTGCAGTGTCATAATGAATTCAGACGAAGAAGGTTTAATTGCGTGAGTGGCGTTTTGTGTCGGCGTTTTACGGCTAGTGGGGGCCACAAAGAATTTGCAGCATTTGACGGCCACCAACGTCGCCGCTCGGTCAATTTAAAATATATGAAAATTACAGGAAATATGCCAGTGACAGCGTTTTGTGGTTGTGGCTAGTGGCTCCTGTGTTACACTTAGACCAGAGGATATTGCGAAAAAATTGGTTATCTGTAAAGTCGATTTACGGACGATAGATTTACGTGATAACGTCATAAGTGGCCTCTCTATCGTTTGTTTTATCGTGCCTCTCTATCGCTTGTTGCGCGCTCTCGCTTGCACGCACATGCTCAGGTGGAACGTTACGCGGAACGTTACTATTTTTCATGTGCGTTGCTGGTGTTCATCAATTTATTAAACGTTATCACGTCAAAAAGAAAGCCTGTAGTACTAGGTTCATTAGGACAGACGGGCCGGGACTAATGGTAACGTAAAAGTAGGCTTCTATACATTTTGTATGAAACTGAGTCCATTTGCGGAGATCCGTCGCGAGGCCTAACAGAATTCGTCGGTGAATCCGCTAGACATTTTTTGTCCCCTATGGGCACTCCCCTAACAGGATTTATTGAATTTATTTTTGTCTTTCTCACTCTCACGGAGATTTGGTATAGGTGCGACATGCAGCGTCGCGGAAGAATATAACAGAAAAACGACCTTATACCTAATTACTCAAAAACTAAGCTGGTTATCAAAAATCTGTTTCTTAGCGTTTTTGGATATTATTATTACCGACACTTTAAAACAAAAATTACAATTACATACATCCAATGTAGTGTCCGATAAAAACTCGAAAAACTGAGGTTTTGGAGCAACTTTTGGGAGAACTTTCTATCGAGAAAATTTTAACCAATCGTGTTTCTGCTTCTTAGCGATTTTAGATTAAAGACCCAAAATACATGACGTGTAAAATTGAAAGTAATTATAGTTTTTGCATAAAACTTCATTCAAAATCGCTTAAATACGGCTTCTACACCGTTAATTTAAATCGTTTGTTTTTATAGCGGCAGTAGAAATACACAATTTGTAAAAATTTAAACTGTCTACCTATTACGATTTATCAGATACAGCCTCCTGACAGATGGACGGACAGCAAAGTCTTAGTAATAGGGGCCTGTCGGTATATTTTGGATATGAAAGCTTAAAAACGGAAGGAAACCTCATACAGTAAAGGTTACTTATGGGCCTATTTCTCAGGAATAGGTAGCCGGTTGACAGTTGAAATTGATTACAGTAATGTCCGATCTTATTACGTCATAGGTACCTACAACGTTTGGTTAATACCTATTTTTCGGAAAATATACAACTTATCAGTTTCGTGCGGCTATTGCGGCCATTGTAAGAGTGTGCGAACACTTTTATATATTTTTTTTTATACTATATAGGCTAGCGCTTGACTGTGATCACACCTGATGGAAAGTGATGATTCAGTCTAAGGTGGAACGCGTTTGCCTAGAAGATGCCTTTTCACTCTTGATTTGAATGAATATAGGTAATAATATAATGGGAATATGAATTTGAATATAATGGGAAAGTAATTTCTTTATTATCTAGGTTTGGAAAACAATTAAAAGGTATTTTTTATTAGAAAAACTTTTTATTCCCAAAATAAGTAGGTAACTGTAGCGAAAATCTTCCACAACATCATCATTGGCCTACATAATACTCTTCACAAAGGGGCTCGACCTTTGTCCCTTATACATAAATTATTAGAAAAGCGAAAGATTGAGCCTCCAAAAATGGGAGAAGCCATTGTGAGTGTGTTTGTGTGCGCGGTAATGGTTATTTTGCGAGCTATTTGTCTGTCTGTCGACTGTGTATGATGCTGCGTCGTCAAATACCAAGCATTGTCTGCGTTTTGGATCACAGATGTAGGGGTAGTTTGTGGAAGTGATAAGTTTTTTTAAGACTTCGATCTGATCTAAAGTTTTTACTCAGACAGTTAGCAATTTGTGGTGAAACTGCCATTGAGAGAACCCTTGTTGATGGACCAGTTTTATATTTTCTAAATTGGTTCAAATCTGGTTTGCAGCCGCAGCCGTTTTACCTTATTATCCGTACAATTTCTACGAATGCTATTGGAGCAATGAAATGCAATTTTAAATAAATGGGAAAGAGAAATCCGATCGACAAATTGGTCACGTGACCTATAGTTTCAACACGCTTGTCTTAGTTAATTTTAACCCACTTCAAACGCGTCATCATCATCACACAAAAAAAAACTATGAATAAATTATACAATTAAAATCCAATTTTGGAAGTTGTCTGTTTGAATGTTTGAAAGTTTGTATATATGTTACTCAATCACAATACGGCCACTGAACTGATTTTACTGAGAATGTTAACAGCTTACATCCTGGACTAACACAAATAAACTATTTTTTGTCCCAGAAAAAATTACGTTTCCCGTGGGATTTATGTAATTTTTAGCGAACATTAAGAAAAGTTCACAATAAACAGTAGCCGGTTTTTTTAAGTCAAAAATTCAAAGATTAAGATAGTATTCAAAAAAAGGCTCAAGGAATTCCTCCTTTCTAAACAGATAGAATTCCAAGATCATGTGACGGAGTACTCTTTCCTGTAGTGGAATGTATATTATATAACTAAATTATATTATATTTAATATTTTTATTTTATACATAATATTTTTATTTAACATAATATCCGTATTGCCATATATATTATATTATTATTTATATTATAAGTATACAATTAAATTCTCATATGCGTCATCATCATATTCATATCATAACATACAAATGATTTTCATATGCGTTCCTTTTTTACCCACGACGGAACGGAGTACGGGTATATGAGTTTAGGGTGAGAGACCGTTTGTACATTACTCTATTAAAAATATTTTATGTTTGTTTGTATGTTAAATTGTTCACAAAGACCAATAATGCAAAAATATTTTTGTTTGTTTGTTTGTTTGTTTGTTTGTTTGTTTGTTTGTGCACATCGATGTTCCCATTTATTTCAAAAACGGCTTGACCGATTTAGATGCAGTTTTCTGTACAATGTTTAGTGTTCAGCGGCAATGGTTCTTAGATAGTTGTTACGAACATCGATCACCAGGGGGCGCCATAAAATACATTTATATTGCAAACGAATGTTCCCATTTATTTCAAAAACGGCTTGACCGATTTAGATGCAGTTTTCTGTATAATGTTTGGTATTCATCGGCAATGGTTCTTAGGTAGTTGTTACGAACATCGATCACCAGGGGGCGCCATAAAAAACATTTACAGTGCAAACGAATGTTCTCAATTATTACAAAAACGAATTAACTGATTTGGATACAGTTTTGTATAAAATATTAGTGAGTCATTGGCAATGGTTCGTAGATAATTGTTTTTGTGATTGAACAGCAGGGGGCGCCACAATAAACGTCTCTTTATGACTTGGAAGAGATGATGCCATCAAACGCTGCTAGAGGAGCTAATGGCTAGTTTGAAGATTAATTTTAATTTTTTAATAATAATATAATTTAAATTACATTAATATATTAATCGAAAAACTATAAAACAAGTGGAAAATTAAAAAATTTTAAAACACCCACGACTTTTGCAGACTTGTAATTGAAAAAGGATTAAATAATTTTTTTGAAACTCCCTGACTAAAGGAAAGTAAGAACTAAGAACCTATCAGTATAATTACAAATCCAAGAAAATCCGTCGGAGCTGCCATTGCTATTTTCGTTTCCAATATCAATTAATGAAATTAGTAAGTATTGATAAACTGCCGGTATATGAGAAGTATCAAGAAATTGAATTAGTCATCAACTGGTAAACAGCACCATCAACACCGACATAGGCAAAACACAGCAGCTCCGGCGGATTTTCTTGGATTTGTAATTATACTGATAGGTTCTTAGTTCTTACTTTCCTTTAGTCAGGGAGTTTCAAAAAAATTATTTAATCCTTTTTCAATTACAAGTCTGCAAAAGTCGTGGGTGTTTTAAAATTTTTTAATTTTCCACTTGTTAATTTGTTTGTTTTTTTTTTTGTTCTTCTTTAATTCGTGGCGTCACCCAGTCCAAAGCTCCGACTGAAAATCAGCGCTGTGTGCTCCCATGCTTATATGGGGCACACAGCACCATGCTGAGTTGGGGCCTTTTTCCGGGTTGTGCCACATGTGACTGGCGGTGTCTGGTGCTTCCCTTACTTGGGCAATTATTGGTATTTGTTGCCCGAGTGGGGAATCTTCAGGCATCGTTTTAGTACGTAGGTGTATTGTTTTGTTACATGTGGCATAATTTTCTGCGAAATAAAGTTTTTTCTTTCTTTCTTTTCTTTCTTTTAGTCTCAAATAGTTATTCAGTTGGCTTTATCTCCGTGTCTCCACACATTATTATCCTGTTGACATGGTTTGACCGACCGTACGATGCATGTGGATATATCCGTGTTACGATCGCCTGCTGCGAATATTTTAGTGGCTTCCTATTGTTTGTCGAGTACTGGCGGAAACACACTTTGGACACGGACGTGAATTTTCAAGCTCTAGGCACGGAGCTCTGTTCGGAGTCATGCGCTTGTGGCAAAATTGGTTACGAGAAACCTGCCAGCACGCACTTGGTCACCTTGGCTCTGTGGGGTTAGTACGGGTTTCCGTACGAATTTCGAGTCGATTCGCATCGCACAAACGAATCGATTCCTTTATAAATTTACAGCCAACGCCATCTATGGACAGTCACTGACATGCGGTTGTCAATCGATAGCACAAACAAAGGAGGCAAACAAAACCGTTTCATTCTGAGAGGAGACCCGTACAATATAGCATAGATAGTGACAGTGTATCTCGGCATTTTGCATTGCAATGTCATAGGACGCAATACACTCCGCTCGTTATCCTGTCTACTAGCACACTGGCCAGTTACAGTGAAATCAAATCGAATATAGCAGCTAAATAGCCATATGATTTAAATATTCCGTTTATGGAACGAAATTCAAAAAATGTATGGGAATGACAAATTCGATCACAAAATAGATAACGTGGCTTACGCGCACATAACTGGAATTCACATACATTTTTGAATTTCGTTCCATAAGTGTACCAAAAGTAGTCAGGCTACAGGTGCTATTTTGCTTTATGGTAAATTAATTGAAACTGCTTTCTAACAACACAATGTAATGTTCAAAAAATTGAGTCATATTCTCCTAAGGACAAGAGAAATAGAACTCATAAAATGCTTGACTAGCTTAAAGTTTCAAGTGTCTTCACTTAGATGAATAACACAGTCAGTTAGTCGGTGAACGATAGTTGCAAGTCATAAAAAGTTAACGCTGCTGTGACCTTTATGTGTAGGTATGCAACTATGTTGTTAATGACAACCTAAAATACGATAAACGCGTGAATACGCTTCACCCGCGTGAGTTTGGGACTAAACGTGTGGAAAACATGGATTCTACCGAGATATAATATACGTTAATTAATTAACAAAGAAAACCGACTTTAACTCTCATCAAACTACTGTTGAATACATCCTTTCCAATTTAAAATTTAAGACTTATATGGTTTTCTCATCTATACCATTATCAGACTACCACAGAAGCGTCAGCTTTCTAATAAAAAAAGAATCACCAAAATCGATTCACCCAGTCAAAAGTTATGAAGTAACAAATATACAAAAAAACATACAGTTGAATTGAGAACCTCCTGCTTTTTGAAGTCGGTTGAAAAAAACATGGTTTAAGCTTAGCGGAATAGAAACCCTAAACCTGAATTTCTGAAGCATAAACAGTGTGGTTTCTATCCACTACAACTTAAGTTGAACACGAAGTTCGTTAAATATACAACAAATGTTTACAGAGAAGTCCATTAAGTTACTGTATATATAGAAAGCCACACACAATCTAATAAACCGAAATCAAAATAAATACCCCAGACATTTCTTTTTCCTTAACTTTAGTGATATTAATCTCAGACATAAAAGATTTGGGAGCTAAGCCCGTAATAAAAAGACGGGTACAAGACACATCTCAGAATGTAATTTTCTATTTACTTCTACAATCCGTCACTGCCTTTTGGGAGAGGATTTTTGTTGTATCTATGTGTCAGTATTTTTTGGGGTTGAGAAAATGTTAGACTTTTTCTTTAATTCTGGATAGCAGAATCTTGTCAATTTTGAACATAAGTTTTTGAGCTTAAAATTCAGCGATTCGATCAATTCTTTTGTTTAGGAAGTTAAGTAAGGGGTTTCATATTTTAAAAGCTAGAAAAATAAGATCAGGGGCATTCATGTGCTGTCGCAACCGATTTACTTGGAATACACTGGACCTATTATGTTGTAATTGCACATACGAATTTCCTTAACCCAAACTAGTTTGTTAATATTCCGTTTACACATAGGCTACTTTTTATGCCAGCAAATCCATGATTCCCGCTGGATTTGCGAAAAAAAGAAATTCATGCGGTAAGAGCGCGTCCAACTGCTATAGTAGTAGACAAATAGACGACATTTAAAAACTTAAAAAAGTAGACGAAATATTAGTACAAGAGATAAAAGTAGATAATTGTTTGAAATTTGAATGCAGATGCAGGCTTCTTGTATCTCATTAAAAATAAAAAATGAAAGCCTATATGGTAATCGTTAACGAGGAAGGTCGTCAAAGGCGCGCACGCTCGGCTGGTCAGTTGCACCCTTTTATCAGTTTTGTCCTTTGAGCAGTTTTTCTGATTGTTTTATCGCCCCAGAGATTAGAGAGATCACTTTTTAGTTATTCTATTGCAGCGAATATGAGAGCGCCTTTAGCTATAGACTTATATCTACGACCATCGTAGTAAAACTATTGATCGCTCAGCAAAATTTATGGAGATGACAACGACTTACCTATCGAAGAAAACAGTAATTATTTTACATTTTTCTTTATTTATGGTTTCATACACCTAGTTAAGAAATAAGTGATCGATAAGTATTTATGACGATTGTTGTTAAGTCAGTTCACAAAGGGCAAGGTGCAATTAGTTAGAATAATTATATTATGGCGTGGCCGGGAAACGACTGGATGTGAAAGTTGAGGATTAGATGTGGTCGCTCTGGTTTGGGAAATCCCGTGCTAAACAGTGGACGTCTACATAGCAGAATAGATCGTGAGGAAACCGCATGCTTGAGTTCTCCATAATGTTCTCAAAAGTGTGTGAAGTCTATCAACCCGCACTGTTCCAGTATAATGTGGTATGGTTCCTTCTTATTCTGAGTGGAAGAGTGGAAGAGAGGAGGAGGTGTAGATCAGCTATGTGATCCTCTTCAAATGTTAAAATTAATCTTTTGCTTAGTTAACTAATAAAATTGCCTAGCTTCGTAGCCTCATTTCTTAAGAAACATGGGAAATACCGGTGTGTTCTTAAAAGTTTCCGGAGGCTCCTAATATGTTCAGAGGATGTCTACCTGTAAAATCATACTTTAGGTGAAATATCTACGTAACAAAAAAAATAGTGCCTATAGGTATAAGAGTCAAATAATGTTTGCAGATAAACAAAAATAGAACTAGAAACTGTTTCGTCATTCCTTCATTCCCACCGTAATATATTATCGCGACGAAGATTTAGCGTGTCTGTTACAGCAAAATTGATCACTGAGTGTCGCAGACTTAGGCATTAGAGCTCATCTATAACATAAGGTTATACTAAAAGAGTTGATGGATCATGTTTATACATCCGAGAAAATATTCACTGGAATCGAAACCTCACGAAAAATTGCATCGTTAAATTTTCCTTGTGGGTACCTATCTAACCTAACATATCTAGTTATGTTAGGTTGTTATATCTTAAGAGATACACTGAAGAACTTACTAAACTAGATTTCGCCTAAGGGTAATAAGGTCTTATTTACGAAAAACGAAGTCTATATAATACGGGAGTCCGCTTCATGATTACTTGCCTCATCGAGTTAATGGAAAATACAACTTTCCACGAAAAGTCGACTTAAAATAGGCAGGAAAAAATTTAATCCACAGATGCTCTTAAGCTATCTTCCTCAAGATCGGTTGAGACTTGAGAAGTATTGGCAGTTTGGTAAGTGTGAATGATTTTGTACATCAACAAAATCAGCCGGATTTTGTTTTTGTTAGCACCATTTTACAAGAAAACTTAAAAACCAATTGAGCTAGTTTAATTACAGCAATTCCCAAGGATTTGATTCATCTAAATAATCCCTAATATTCAAGCTTTATTAATGAGCTTTCGCTTCATATAGCCACTTTGAACTTATTGAGAGATAAGTGCAAGAATGCTTCTATATGATAGGATACATATAATAGGATACGTATTATATTAATTCACGACTTGATGCTAGTACAATAAAAATTAATCGCACATATAACGACGTTTGTGCATAAAGTTTTATAGCTGGAACGTATTGATGCTTGTAAGTGAGGTCTATTATTGCTTACTAGGTTAGAAATTAATCGGAATCAATTCGGCAGCAGTCGCGAGCGGCTGCCAGTTGGAGATAAGTTCCTTCTAAAACAACCCGACCTATATACGAAGGTTTTTGGGCCATTGATCTTCCGTCTGGTGATAAATTGCTGACGTATTACGCTTACACATTCAGATGAAACGTGATTGGTGTACGTAATAAGCGGGGTGGGTGTAATTCTTTATTTTGTCGGGTTATTTATGCCCCGCCGTGTGTGAAGAGCGTACAATTTGAAGGCTTTTCATTTGTAATTCGGAAAAGGTATTCGAGATAAAAGTTACCTTACTCAGGTTTTGCGGGAGTCATCAACGTCGTTTTCACTGATAGGCGGTTTATACTACTGGTCAGGAGTTGGAAAGAGGATAATATGGCGACTGTTTAACATATACCTACAAACCTAAGTGTGGATTAGCTGAATGGATTAACCTCTGAGAACATTATAAAGAACTTTCAGATTTTAAGGTTTTTTGAGAAGGTTGTACGTCACTGTAAAATCATCTATTTGAACTGCCAGAAAAGGTAAAAATCGAAAAGTTGGAGATTGATTTGAATCTTAGTTCTCAGCAATAATAGGACTATCTCAGTACTGCTTTGACGTGAAAATACTGTTACTGTTTTACACAAATTGTTATAAAGTGTCGAATTTAAAAGCTACTGACCTGGTTGCCCCATCCGAGCCTTTCTGAGTATAAAGAAGAGGATTCCCGGAATTCCTGCTGATTATTAGATTATATGGAACTTAATGCAAAAAGTGGATATTGTTAAAATATCCGAGAATTATTCTCAGAATTTTAATATTGCTTTCATTTGGATTTCTGTGAAATTTAACTATTTTACTTATAAGCGCCTGTAACTTTTTTCACTGCAGCGTTGAATAAGTTAAGTGACAACAGCAGTCAAGAAACAGACGCGCTTGCTACAAAGCATCGTACCTATCTGAAAGCTAAATCGATTGAAGGTCTTAGTTTGTAGGATCGTAACAACGTGCGGCCGAAGCATCCTGTGAGACTAGACAATAGACATGACCGATTAGGTATGGGCATCAAAACTATTTGACGACCTCCCTGGCGCAGTGGCGGCGCGCTCGGATTCGAATGGACCGTTGGGGTAAATTTACTAACCCTTCCAAGTTAGTAAGTACGATAAGGAAGAAAGAAAGGAAGAAAAACTTTATTCCAGAAAATGCCACATGTAAAAAAACAATACACCTTACGTACTAAAATGATGCCTGAAGCTTCCCCCACTCGGGCATCAAAAACCAATAATTGCCCAAGTGACGGAAGCACCAGACACCGCCTGTCACATGTGGCACAACCCAGAAAAAGGCCCCAACTCAGCATGGTATATAATAATATGGTGGTCGATAACATCTTAGACTGCATCATCACTTATCATCAGGTGAGATCGCAGTCAAGTACTAACTTGTAAAGAATAAAGAAATAAAAAAAAATACGTCAACATTTTTCATACAAGCAAACAGTAGCGCCAACTGTCAAAATTCTATAGGTGGCCGCTAAGCGAACTACAGCGTGGCCTTACTGATGATATTATTGGAACCGGTAAACTGGTGTCATTTTTTCGCGCGGTCCACCCTGACCAGGTTAAATGTCAATTGTCTATTTAGAAAATTTCTTTTTTCTCAGTCGTTCACTCTAGGCAGGCTCGTCGTGGGTGACGGCGGCTTTAGTGATCATCCTCCAGCGGCTTCTATTGATAGTTACAGGAGCACTTAGTGAGGGAGGAACTGGTAACGGCCCGGATGATATCAGTCCATCTTCGACCACGTAGACTTGTTTGTGCCTTATTCCCGCCCTTCAACTACCAGGCGTTCAACGGTATCCTTCCTTCTTGTAACGTGGCTAAAGAACCTGAGGTTTCGTAGTTGCACAATGCACAAGCGATGAAAGCCCTGAATAATTTAGAAATTAATGAACCACAAAGCTGTCTACACTCAGTGCATCAACAGCCCAGACGGTCATCAAAATATCTTCTTACGATGGTTTACCAGTTTTGGAGGCTGCAGTCCTTGGAACTTCGGAAGTAGCCAGCAAATGTGGCAACGATATTCATCGCCGACATTGGCTCGCGCCCAAAATCCTCAGCAACTTTTCTAAAAGCAATCAAACTTATAGGAAGACCATTTGCGTTATTATTTATGAGTGATGGCCTTACGCCTGCTTTTGGTTTTGTAAATAATAATAATAATGGTCTGTTTGATTGTTAGGGTTGAGTAGTTTGGAAAGGAAAACGGAAGTCTTTTGAAACTAGTCCCGTGTATCTTCTGTTAAGCACATACAGAGGTAAAGAATATGCGACTCTTTGAGGATGATCCAGTGTCGGAATGAAGCCTGTGTAAAGAAAGATCTCTATGTTGCCATGCAAATTCATTAGGAATTGCGCAGTATTACTAATTTTATTACAGTTTATTTGGATTTTTGAAGAGCAACATCCTAACATTAGCCGGACAGATTCATTTGTTTCTATCATTATTAAGGCTACGAGAGTCCTAACAACTACTACGAATAAGTACTAAGAAGGGCTAATTTTTCATTATTATTGACGTGATAACGTTTAATAAATTGATGAACACCAGCAACGCACATGAAAAATAGTAACGTTCCACATGAGCCTGTGCGTGCAAGCGAGAGCGCGCAACAAGCGATAGAGAGGCACAATAAAACAAACGATAGAGAGGCCAATTATGACGTTATCACGTAAATCTATCGTCCGTAAACCAACTTTACAGACAACCAATTTTTTTTATTGATAGGCTGGAGCTTGACTACAATCATGCCTGATGGAAAGCAATGATGAGGTCTAGGGTTGAACGCACTTGCCTAGAAAATACCTATCCACTCTTCTTATGAAGGCATGCAGATTACGGTATTATTTTTGAATGCTGTCTTCACTTTCCATTACTAGTTTAAGCTTGAAGGCTTTGAATATCTGAGCACAAATCCCATCGAAATTATTTGTGCGAGTTTACAAAAGTCACCTCGGATTTAGGCGCAGACCGACCCTCATAATAGTCTATCGGGGAGGCTGCGCGCTGGCGGAATATTAATATTGGACCGCTTGAAAGACCTTTTTAGGAAATCTCTTTTAAAAGAATTTGGATCACACGATGGGAACTATTTTCGGTTTGGTTGAGACATTTTGAAAAATTTGTATAGGTGAGATTAGGTTTAATATTGATATTTTTTTTGTTTCTTATTGCTAAAAGTATAAGGTGTAAATTAAACAATATACTTTAGTTTAGAAATGGTTGTCTTTGAATACATCAATAAAATAGTACCCCGAGTACCCTTCCCGTGTATTTTAGGTATCAGCTTGGTTAAAATTCATTACCAATGACTCTTGAATTTACAGAAAATAGATTACCTAATCAAGTTTTTGTTAAATTTTTGTTAAAATTAAATAATCATTAGAAAACGAGTAATTTAAGATATACTGCGCCAAAAACGCGCCAAAAACCCTCAAGTCCGAAACCGTTAAACGGTCGGGCAGTCCCCGCCCCGCAGCATTTGACAGCAGGGACTCGCGAAAGGTTAAATTAAAATGATTTTCGTGTGAAAGTTTGTTTGTATTGACTTATAAAGGTACAAAGCAACAGTCTGGCTTGATTTTTAGTGATGTGAAAAGTACTAAATACGAAAATACATACATATTATTTTTTTCAGATTGCAGATTTTTTACACTATAACAAAGAACTAAGCAGTGTAATTCTTGAAAATTACTAAGAAGATCTAAAATAATCTTCAGTTTTCTCCATGATGGAAGATACTTAAGTAATCATAAGCAATTTAGCTTTCACTTACTAATAATTACGTACATATGATATCGTGGAAAAATATACACACATTGATGATATTTTAGGCTTTTTAGATACAAAAATATACGAATATCGTGTAATTGTTATTCCAACAATTTATAGGTAGGCACAGTTGGATGATTAAATTTTTGAAGTCGGCTACAAATAATATTGATTAAGCGACCATATCAGCCAATTTCCGGTTAAATAGACAGCGTATAGATCATACCGCTATCTAGCTAAACGGATAGGTAAACAACCAGAAAGGCAGTCAATATATGATTAACGATGCACTGTGTTAGCCAATGAGCGTTAGTCATTAAATTGATTTAGCTAATCAAAGCGCTATACAACTGATCAATAGCACTAATTACAAATGGCCCACAGTATTATCGTGTACTGCAATGCAATTTATAGCGGAAGGTTTTGATAGGCTGCCATAGATTTAAAGCTAGAAAGTTATTAATTGTCAAAGAAAAGTATTGTGATATTATGTGTTTCCCGCGACTTCGCCCGCGAATCTCGAAAACCTCTGGAATGTTGGAATTTCCGTGATGTGATTAAAAGTCTCTCAATATTTCAAATCTCAGCTAAATCGGCTCAGTAGTTTTTTTTTTATAATTGATAGGCTTGCGCTTGACTACAATCAAGTCTGATGAACAGAAATGATGAGGTCTAGGATGGAGCGCGCTTGCCTAGAAAATGCCTATTCACTCTTCTCTTGAAGGCACCCAGATTGTGTTGGCTGGGAACACGGAAGCTGGAAGGGTGTTCCACACCTTGGCGGTTCGTATCAAAACGTAGAAAAAAAGCGTTTCGTCCGAGTACGCTGGACATTAATGGCCTTCTAGCCGTATTTAGGTAATTTTGAATGAAGTTTTATGCAAAAACTATGAAGACAATTACTTTCAAATTTGCACTTCATGTATTTTGGGTCTTTAGTCTAAAATCGCTAAGAAGCAGAAACACGATTGGATAAAATTTTCTCGATAGAAAGTTCTCCCAATAGTTGCTCCAAAATCTCAGTTTTTCTATATTTTATCGGAAACTACAATGGATGTAATTGTAATTTTTGTTTTAATGTATCGGTAATAATAATATCCTAAAACGCTTAGAACAGATTTTTGATAACTGGCTTAGTTTTTGAGTAATTAGGTAAAACGTCGTTTTTCTGCTACATTCTTCCGCGACGCTGCATGTCGCACCTACCAAATCTCCGTGAGAGTGAGAAAGACAAAAATAAATTCAATAAATCCCCTTAACCACATAAGGATGCCACTTCTCTCGACGTCTCGCGGTTCTTTGGTAGAAAGGTGAAGGGGGCAAAAGGTTGTGGTTCTTGAGCACACTCTCCAAAATATATCCTGTAAAAAACCGCTAAACAGGCGACACTGCGTCGGTGTTCTAAACTGAGCAGTTTCGCCCGTGTTAGCGATTTCTTGCCGATAGTTCATAGTAGGGGCGTAATTATTGATTGCATGGGCCGTGGTCGCAACAGGTGAGTCCTGCCGCGATCACGGCCTATGCAATCAAAATATCTGCAAAACATTATTCATAAATAATCGTGGCATGTGGTACTATAAAAATCGTAAAGTTATGTCTTCAAACCACGAGGAAAGCCTTAAATCATTAGTATTAGCGGAAAATTTGTCAAAGTGCGCTACTTTTTTCTTGTATGAACAAAGTTGACGTAAAATGTTCCAATGGGCTCTTCCTCAGGTTAATATTGGTGATCTTAACACTATAACAGATAAGGTGATAGTGGAGTACGTAACACTGCTGAGAGATGATCAGCCTCCTGGCAGTTACAAATTACTCACCACCGCGCCGCACTGCCCCGGGACGTTTCCAATCTGCATATTGTGCTGGCTCGTGACGTCAGCCAAGTATTAGATTAGCTTGTTGAATATTGGCTGACTCTGCCTGCTTAGCTCGTTAAATATTTGCATGTTACATGTCGGCGAATAATATTATAATACTTATATGTATTACTTACCTTTCGTCCGATATAACTTAATGTTAATATATATTTTAGTGTAGTAGTAGTTGTTTAATCTTCACGCATTCTTTCTTAGATGACCTTTGATAGCTATCTGTTTATTAAATAATCGATCTACGAACTATCGAACTATGCGCTAATTAATCATCCAATCGGTCAGTTACCTTTTCATTTTCCTTTCATATGTATAAGTAACACAGGATTGTTAACACATTATCAGCGTCTTTGCAGTTACTCACACAGTATTCACTTAGGTATGCCTAAATTATACACTATATTACTCACCACCACGGTGACCTGCCCGAGACGTTTCCAACGTACGTATAGTCGCGGAATGAAAAGGTTCGTCACCTTAGTGTCGATTTTCGCTTGCAGTAGTACTGCAAGAGTCCATTAGGTATGTCAACATACCAAAACAATCGACTAGTGCAAACGAATCACTTTGAAAATCGCGTAATCAGCATTGGCAAAAAAATACACCTAAATTCGCTCGTAATTATGTCTTAAAATATTATAGCATCGCTATGCAAAGATCTTTGTAAACAAGCTAGTTTCTAATCTAGCAAAATTTTCTAATCAAGGACATTAAAATCAATTAGATACATTCTCTTAGACAAAATCGATCCTTCTTTTAATTTAACAAGTCTCGATCCAAGCAAATGCATCCTTTGTAAGAAAGTCGAGATAGTTAGCTTCTTACAAAGGACAATGCGAGTGAATACCTAATCTTTTCTTCGTACTATTGTTTTGTACATTTGTATGTTTGTTAGTACATGCTTCAGGTCAACTACTTTATGACGGTACTTGTATGTTAACAATCACACAGTAACGAGTACCTTCTTCTACCTTTGCTAGGCCCATAACCTATACTTTTTGTAATAAACGTGATTCTCTTAAGATTTTATTGATTAACGTAGGTACTTACTGGCCGTTCGTTTGTTATAATTTCATTTTTCTGGTTTGTTGTTCTATTGTACTTAAACTAAATTGAAAGAAAATTGAAAGTTATTATATATTTAAAATTGAAAAGAGAAATTGAAAGTTAATATAAATCTTATAAAGAAAACACGTGATATTATAACAAAGCGAGAAATCCAATTGAATGAAAATACCTGCCTTTTATTAGTGTACACATATGAACAATAACAATACACGCGCTGTAGCAATAAAAACGACGTTGCAACGCTTTTAGCCTTTTTCCATTTCCCAAAGGGTAGTTTCGTAATCATGTGCACTTTTCCAATTTAAGAAGCAGCTTCCTCCGCGACTGCACCAATTCTCTTTATCATTTATCAACCCACGGCAGCGCAAATGCAGCCAATTCTTTGTTGCAACCAACTGAGGAAACTGGCTTTTTACTGAGCGCAATTGTTTTGAAATGTACTGTGAAAGAATGGAAAAGAATGCCTCGTTAATCAAATAAAACAAAGTGTATTCAAATAGGTAATTGTGTACGTTTTATGTCTTCTGAGTTGGTTGATATGGTCTTTTTAGGTTCTAAAAATGAAAATATGGACACGCTGCCCAAGGTAAAAGTTGAAATTGTTATAGAGAGTAAAGGTTTTCTCGCGTTGTATTTTTCACTGCTGAGGAAAGGGACACAATTTCACAAGTGTACATAACTGGGGGGCTCCGCCAAGCAACCTCCACGAGTGCCCGAGTGCTACGATGCCCCTCTGTAGCGCACGGGCCGGTGCTCCCCGGTAACGTCGGTTGATAACCGACGGCGAATAGCTTGGCCCGGCGGATAGGTGACGTTTCTTCGCGTGTCCCTCTGAGTCCCAGCAGAGGGCACAGTGTCGAAGCGCACCAACCCCGGAGGAGGAAGAAAACCTCATTAAAAAATTACAGGCGGGGGCGGAAACGCCCACAAGTCCCTTCGGGGCACTACGAGGAAGACAACCTCGTAAAAAAATCACCGAAGTGGGCGGGAACGCTCGTCGAGAGGGATATTTACGGCGGCACATCCCTCTCGCAGGAGACGCGCCGGTTGCTGGGGTGCGAACACCTTCCTTCGGCGACCGGCACGGCCTGCGGGTGACGTACGTAAGGGGTTCTGGCGTCCGTCACCCGAATTCCACCGACAGGCCGAGGTGGTGGCGCGACCTGTTCGGGACGCGCCTCCCAGGAGGGTCGGCAGCGGCCAGGCTGCCGGCAGCAGCGGCGGGACCTGCCGCTTCGGTGGCGGGTCGAGGCCTGGCGGGAGCGCGGTGAATACGCAAGTGAATCCCGTACTCCCGCCAACGAGGTCCGTCGTGGCAAAGCACAGGTTTTAGTGGGTGCAAGCCCCACATAACCCCTCCGTGTCCCCTGACGGAGGGGTATGTGTCAGGCATTTCCTGTGGGTAAAAAAAAAAAAAAAAAAAGTGTACATAACTGGGACTTGAACCGAATGCTGAGGAAGCAGACGTTTTAAAAGTGGGCTGCCTTACCAGGCTATTATTTAATTTATATTAAAAACTAATTTATTTTCAAAATTAATATTAATAAAAACAAAGATTTAAATCTTTGAATAAAAAACACATCTTGATCTTCATGTTCGTATCTTATTGAAAATTTAATGTTTTAAACTTTAAAGAATATTCCGAAGAAGGTAGTAACAACCACAAACAACATGTGTTAGTACTATCTCATTATTCTTTTACATATTTTCCACAAATCGTTGACTAGAACCTAGCTCAAAAAGAAATATCATCTTACTTTTCCTGTGTTCTTTCGATCTATCTTTCTGGGAGTTTAATACGCAATAACAAGCTAGCCCTCCCGGGCTTTCGTGAGTCTGAGGACGGTGATAAATGAGCGTCAAGTATTGCTTTACAACAGGCAACCTTGCTTCTTGGAACCTATGGCACGAACACTTTCACTGACTTACTAGCTTTTGAACTAGACTTCGTTTGAAATTCGGTCATATATAATTATTTTTTTTATACTATATAGGCTAGCGCTTGACTGTGATCACACCTGATGGAAAGCGACGATATAGTCTAAGGTGGAACGCGCTTACCTAGAAGATGCCTATTCACTCTTGATTTGAAGGCAACCGGGCTCTAAATGGCAGGAAAGACACTGCCTGGGAGTGTATTCCAGGCCTTTGCAGTGCGTATCAGTGCGGAGGAACCAAACCGCTTCGTACGCGTCTGAATCGTATAAATCTGGCGAGAAGGATTTTTCCAGGAAAGAAATAAGGCCTTTGTGTGAAATGTCACTTAAAACTACTATACTATACACTCATATACAAACTTTCACCAAGCCTGTAATACCTGAAACGACTGCTCTTCTCACTCTGAGGACCATTTTGTGTGGGTGCGACGGGGATGCATAGTGCGCTAATTTCACAAAAAGTGATTCCTTCCTTGTTAAAGGGAAAATGTAAGGAGTTTCAGAAAAGTACTCCACATTTTTACTGCTTTGTATTCAGTTCAGTAATCATGTAAAATTACATGTTCCAATATTATGTAGTTTTTTACGAATGTAATTTTTTATGCATGTATATTATTTGTACGTTTTTTTAGCAAGATTTTAGATTCAACTTGTAGTCAACGTTAATAATATAACTGTGGCATTATATATAGCATATTTTAACGCCAGAAATTCTTGGTTCCCAAATTTGAAAATTTTAAATATATTGTAATTTATTTGTACACGTATAATGCTTATCATGTGCATTGTGCAGCCTGATACGCCAACATAACAATATATTTTGTTCGCTGCACAGCTGACGTCACTCATGTAATATAACAAGCTATTCTAATGCAGGTAACGAGCTGTTGCGCGCTAATTTGATACGCGGCTGACGTCATTAGCTGCGACACACGTCACTGGAGATCTATTCGCATACGTGCAGAGACGGGAACATGTTCTAGTCGTGGTATATCTAAGATGAGACGGGTGAGATGGGAGATGGCATTCCACCTTTTGTCACTGAAATATCATTAAGGTTTTAGCCTCTGCTCCGCCGCTTTGTATTTCGATTTTTCACAAATCTCCAATCATGGGTTTCCTTGGATAAAAGATGTACTCAATCTTGATCCCGCTTCCTTTTCCAACCTTTAAGCCGACTCTCAAGGAAATTTGTTAAAGCACTATACTTATAGCTATAGTTATAGTAAGGAAATCCTCATTTAAAATTCTTCGGAAAATGAGGATATCGGGATATTTAGGATGAAAAGTAGTTCACGTGTTAATCAAAATTATAAGGTCGATCGACAATATATTCCAAATTTCAGCCAAATCAGTTCAATTATTTCGGCGTTATTGAATACACATACTTTACAAACCATTATTTTTCAATTAAAATGTTAAAATAAAATATCATTATCACGTTATTTTATGTAATACTTGACTTTGTTGTTGTTGAAAAATAACATAATATTTATTTTTATCTACCGACTGTAGTAAGTAATAAAGTATGGTTTAAATTGCATGTCAAGGAATTAAGCTGGAATTGCTACAACGTATCTCATATCTTCAACATGCTCGCAGTATTACTAGTTGCACGTAAACAGAGAACTGACAGTTTCAATTTAACCCCGAGGTTATCATATTGTGGAAAGCCCTGGTTTCGATTCTCTGCACGACTGGGATTTAACGATTTTTAAATTTGGCATAGATTTGGTGTATGAAGACCATTACGACCTTATGTATCCTATACTAACCATTATCTGTCAATTCAATCTAAAACATTCAACACCAGCTCAGTGTGGCCCCGGTTTATTACCATTAATTGGTATTAAAATCATCAAATTAACCACCAAGTATCCGGGTAGATAAATTGCTTGCCAAAAGGCCTGCCCTTTCTAAACTGTAAGCATAATACTCCATGTTTTTTGGTATACATTAGTTTTATTATTCTTTTTCTCCTATGAGAGAAGCCTGTGCCTAACGCATAAAATAGTTCAGAGGCAGTCTAAGAGCGCCGTGGTAGTGTTGACTCATATTCCTTCCTTTGGAATAGTTTAGCTAAACTAAACTACGAGTAATTTGAAGCGTCTAAAATATTGCTATCCTTTTAAAAATGCTCACCACGAAGGAGGATAGCAGAATTTTTTACGTTTAGTTTAGAGTTTTTGCACAACAGAATTGTTACTAATACATAACGTCAAATTAGGCTCTCAATTAATCATGAACATATTATTTTAACTTGACACCATTTATTACCCATCGATAAAGTAACTAGATTTTATCCAAGGGAGTACAAATGATGATGGTGCACTGCGCAGGTCATCCATCAGTGCTCTTATTACGTGACACACTGTACAGTCCACGTCGGCTACGTAGTGACATTCCGGTCACGTAGCGTACGGCACGAAACGGCAAAGTTATCTTGGCCGCAACTTTCGCGAGAGCAATAGAACAATTTTCTATCTTAATAAACTTCATCTTTCGTTGTTGTCGCGATACCAATTTTTATTAGAATTAGATCTCTCCCCTTTGACGAGGGAGTTGCTACGTCGAAGTTTGTATACGTATTTTCTAGATAGATATTGGACCGACGCTACGGCGGTCGCGTGTAGGCGAAATTGATTTCTGTATACGACGTTAGTTATATCTGTTAAACGATTTTCTCTATTTCTATTATCCAATTATTTCTTCTTGTTGTTAGATTGTTGTTTAACGCTATTAGTATCAATATTTTTCTTCTTGGATACTTTTAAAAGTATTTTTATCATTCCTTTAGATATGCTACCTGGAAACAGAAGAGATTGTTTATTTTGGAAAATTGTTAAATATTCGTCATGATTTATTTAATGGTAGGTATAAGAGGAAAAACAAATCAGGAGCTTTATGAACATAGATATACTCGTATTCACAGAAAAATTAGGTACATATTATGAGGCAGCTTATTTACTTTGACAGACAATTTTATATTTAAGAAACCATAAGGTACACAGGGGGGTAATGGGGGCGCACTTCCATCTTTGCGCCCCAATCGTCAACCTCACCTGCCCGCGGTCCCCCTGCTGATCAACGGACGAGGCGATGACGACCGGCGAATGGCGGTACAACCGTTCTGGACTGGCTGTGCTGGAAATGCGAACAGACCGGTGTCGGGCAGCAGCGACACCGGTGCGATCAGCATAGCCCTGCGGGCGACCAACCCGTCTGCCCAGCGTGGTCGCCTATTGGGCAAAACCCTGTAATGATTAGACAGCCGAAACCACGGCCCCCAGTCCCTGGCAGCCCCGCTAGCCCCGGCTCTGGCAGCGGTACGGGTAACGGCGGGGCAGGGGGTGCTAAGAATCTCCAGCAGAGATTCCGCTGCCGACCTCAACGACTCGACCTGGTAACTTATAACGCACGCACTTTGAGGACCGACGAGAAGATCATCGAGCTGGAAGAAGCAGTGAGCAAGTTGCATTGGGACATTATAGGATTATCGGAGGTCCGTAGAGAGGGGGAGGACTCGATAGTACTTCAATCCGGCAACTTGCTCTACTACCGGGAGGGCGACCAGCAGTCCCAAGGTGGTGTCGGGTTTATCGTCCATAAATCGCTCGTTAACAGCGTTGTTCAAGTCGAAAGTGTGTCGAATAGGGTAGCGTACCTTATACTCAGAATTACCGAAAGGTATTCGCTGAAGCTCATACAGGTCTACGCACCGACATCGGCGCACCCAGACGAGGAGCAAAGGCATGGCACAGGAGCGTGGTGGTCCTTTTCTTCATAAAAGGTGACAATACCCTGTTGAAGAATTACAGGCCCATCTCGCTGCTGAGCCATATCTACAAGTTGTTCTCGAGAGTTATTACGAATCGTCTCGCTTGTAGGTTCGATGACTTCCAGCCTCCCGAACAAGCCGGGTTCCGAAAAGGCTATAGTACCATAGACCACATCTTCACGCTTCGGCAAGTTATACAAAAAACCGAGGAATATAACTTGCCACTATGCCTAGCGTTTGTGGACTATGAGAAAGCCTTCGATTCGGTGGAGACGTGGGCCGTGTTGAGGTCGCTGCAGAGATGCCGAATTGACTATCGATGCATCGAAGTGTTGAAGTGCTTGTACGAAAGCGCCACCATGTCAGTCCGTATCCAAGATCAGACTACGAGACCAATTCAATTGCAGCGAGGAGTGCGACAGGGAGATGTAATCTCCCCGAAGCTGTTTACCGCTGCATTGGAAGACGTCTTTAAGCTTCTGAATTGGAACGGATATGGCATCAACGTCAATGGCGAGTACATCACTCACCTTCGGTTTGCCGACGATATCGTAGTCATAGCACAGACTCTGGGAGACCTCAACACGATGCTCAATGACCTCAGCAGAGTTTCCCAACAGGTGGGCCTTAAAATGAACATGAGCAAGACGAAAATCATGTCAAACTATCACGTTCTGCTCCACCCAGTAGTAGTTGAGAACTCTGCACTCGAAATTGTGGACGAATACATATACCTGGGACATACGGTCCAGCTAGGTAGGTCCAATTTCGAGAAAGAGGTGAACCGCCGAATCCAGCTCGGTTGGGCAGCGTTCGGGAAGCTTCGTGATGTCTTCTCGTCCAATATCCCTCAGTGCCTGAAGACTAAGGTCTTCGAACAGTGCGTGTTACCAGTGCTTTCATATGGATCCGAGACTTGGTCTTTCACTATGGGCCTCATAAGAAGGCTTAGAGTCACTCAGCGAGCGATGGAGAGAGCTATGCTCGGAGTTTCTTTGCGTGATCAAATCAGAAATGAGGAGATCCGTAGACGAACCAGAGTCACCGACATAGCTCAACGTATCGCGAAGCTGAAGTGGCAATGGGCGGGGCACATAGCTCGTAGAACCGACGGACGTTGGGGACCCAAAGTGCTGGAATGGCGACCCCGCACGGGAAAGCGCAGTGTTGGCAGACCTCCGACCAGGTGGAGCGACGACATTAAAAGAGTCGCGGGAAGGCGCTGGATACAAATGGCGCAGGACCGTGCGGGTTGGAAAGCATTGCAGGAGGCCTTTGTCCAGCAGTGGACGTCCGTCGGCTGAAACGAACGAACGAAGGTACACAGACTGCAGGATCAAACACAGGAGCATCATCATTACGTGATTCGACTCACTTGGAATGCTACGTTTACTTAACCGAGAAATTAACAAAACAGAGTAGATATGTATAGATGACGTGCCTCACTCTGTCAAACCCCATAAGAATCGAATGAAACTTAAACTATTTTGGCAGAGTGGGGCGCGTCTTCGTGGATTAAACCTTTAGTTATTGCGCGTTAAATGCCAAAGTCTTTAACCTTTAACTTAAAATATTGAATGGAGCAGGCGTTATTTTGCGGAAATCCATAATTAGCAGGACAGATTAATTTGTTTTGCTTACAACAATATCAAATTGACATGTAAACAAATTACTCTGTCCTCCCCTTAAAAATAACTAATTGGTAAGGAGGACAAAGTCTTTGTTCCTCATAGATATAGTGATATCATCAGGTAAATATCCTTACTCATATTCACAATGTACCCATCAAAAACCACCAGTTAGTGTAGCACCATGGCATGACAAAAGTAGTGGGTCCAAAATACATATTTTGCATTTAAAAGTGCATTTTTAGGGTTCCGTAGCCGAATGGCAAAAAAACGGAACCCTTATAAATTCGTCATGTCTGTCTGTCCGTCTGTCCGTCTGTCCGTCTGTCCGTCTGTCCGTCTGTCCGTCTGTCCGTCTGTCCGTCCGTATGTCACAGCCACTTTTTTCCGAAACTATAAGAGCTATACTGTTGAAACTTGGTAAGTAGATGTATTCTGTGAACCGCATTAAGGTTTTCACACAAAATTTTAAAAAAAGTAATAAATTTTGGGGGTGCCCCATACTTAGAACTGAAACTCAATTTTTTTTTTCATCAAACCCATATGTGTGGGGTATGTATGGATAGGTCTTCAAAAATGATACTAAGGTTTCTAATATCATTTTTTTCTAAAATGAATAGCTTGCGCGAGAGACACTTCCAAAGTTGTAAAATGTGTGTCCCCCCCCCCTGTAACTTCTAAAATAAGAGTATGATAAAACTAAAAAAATATGTGATGTACATTACTATGCAAACTTCCACCGAAAATTGGTTTGAACGAGATCTAATAAGTAGTTTTTTTGATATTTACAATAAACCTCTAAAAACAAAGTTAGTTTTGCGGTTCGATAAGAAAAGTGGTTTTTATGGTTTTATTCCTCCGGTTGTAGTACGGAACCCTCAGTGCGCGAGTCCGACTCGCACTTGACAGGTTTTCAATGCTACTCTAATATGGAGCGCAGAAATACACTTTACACAAGTAAAGAGTGATTTTGCGCCCCCACGGGAGTCTGCAAACGGCACAATGATATTGTGTAAACTCACCTTTTGTTGTTTCCAACGTTTTGTCTATTTTTCTTGCGGCATCAAAAGCTTGCTTTTACAGCGTGAAGATTTTTTACACGCTGCAAGTAAAAGCAGTGATAGCTCTTTCAGACTTCTAGGTTTCATCAGTAGGTATTGGGTTCAAATCCCGGGAACTTAACTGTTTTTTCGATGTTTTGTGCGTTTGAGGAAACTAAACCAACATATGCTTAACCAAATGACGTAGCAGTAGCGATCCTGCCGTATGTGTCGGAGTATCGGTCGTGAGTTTCTGTGGGAAATATTAAAAAAATCCAAATATTCTACAGCAGGCTACAGCTATTGGTTGATTGGTTAAGCAAACTTCTTTGTAAGTAGATATAAAGGTTGGAATAGGACGCAGTATCATCTGAGGGGCGTGGGAACTGTATCTGAATTTAATGCAGTCTTTACTATATTTAATCCTCAAACTGTATGTTAAGTTATATTGTACCCATGACGTGTAAGAACATTTAGCAATAAAATGATTATGATTATGATGTTAAATAAAGGTCCGCTTACCTAAATCACTAAATTGTGCATCCCTTCAGAAATGAACTCAAATAATTCGCAGCCCCGCAGTTCCGAGTGAGATTGCTTGCATTAGGCACTGGGGAACTATTATATTGTCTTTACAGCAGATTTCGCGTGTTACTGCCACGATAGCTACCCGTTTAAGTATACGTTATTATAATGAATGATCTATATTAGTAGTGTTATCATTTCGCTACAGACTCGGTCATAAATCATTCGAGTGTTTCGCTTTTGTTGTTCTTTGTTGAGTTGGGCATTACTGCAGAACAACAAAAGCGAAACACTCGAATGATTTATGACCGAGTCTGCAGCGAGATAATAACACTACTATAGTTGCGTTAAGGAAAATAATATGTGGCATAGATTTGTGGCAATTTAAGTCGGTTATCTTGAAGAAACTTTAGTTCTTGGTGTTTATTATATCTTACAACCATATAATGTTGTATGAGCTATTCTGGATAAAAAGGCGCGAGTTGGTACATATTTTTCACACTGAAGCCAGGCTGCTTCGTTGCGTGAAAATAATCCTTCAGGCCTTTAGTTTGCCAATAAAGCATGTTTATCTTGTAACCATTACAGAAACGCCATAATATCTCCTAATACCATGGCGTTCTAAAGAGACGTTTAGATATTGTTTTGCGAGACAGGGATAGATCCGTACTCGATTAAAAGAACTTAATATTTTCTATGACATCTTATCCAGTAAATTTGAATGAAATTATAACTTGTGTGACTAATTTTTGGGCAAAGCAAAAATTCTACAGCAACATTTCGGCGACCCAGTTTGTATGTAAATGATAGTCTCCCATATTTTAAGGGGCAAAAAGATTTTGCGGTATTGGCGGGCTTTGTAGCAGTTTGTGGACTAAGAGCCAGCGCGTGCCAGACCTTCGTTATTTTATAAAAGCTGAAAGTTTCTCTGCGTATTGCCCTCAACACTGGGAAGAATGTTTGTTTGGACGTTTGTTTGGATCATGGTGGCTTTGGGAGATAACAAGTAATAAACGTGTAAAAAATCTTACGTCAAAGAATAAAGTCTAATTTTTTTTATATTTTCTTTAGAATAGTATTAGAAATCACGCCATACATTGCCAGGCACTTAGTATCATGGCAACCCTCTGCCAGACGCCTTTAAAGTTTAAAAGTTTAAGGTTGTCTGGCAAGGGGTTGTCACGACACTAAGTGTCTGGCAATGCATGGCGTGATTTCTAATACTATTCTAAAGAAAATATAAAAAAATTAGACTTTATTCTTTGACGTAAGATTTTTCACACTTTTATTACTTGTTATCTCCCAAAGCCACCATGATCCAAACAAACGTCCAAACAAACATTCTTCCCAGTGTTGAGGACAATACGCAGAAAAACTTTCAGCTTTTATAAAATAACGAAGGTCTGGCACGCGCTGGCTCTCTCTCTATTGTTGAAAATTATGTTTTGTGTGCGGACGACCGGCGTCCGTTGGGACTTGGAAGGGGTTAGAAAAAAGGATTTCAAATACAAAAGCGTTTTTTTTTTGAGTAACGTAATCTTTTTTTGATTGATTGGGGAATACAATTAACTTCGGAATAAATGTATGCTTAGCCGTGATACTCGTATTTGTAGCTTACTGATTAAACTGATTATAACTACAGATTCAATTTTTTAGATCTGTGGTAAGAATATCTTTTTGTAGTTAACGGCGTAGATGCCGTATTTAAGCGATTTTGAATGAAGTTTTACGTAAAAACTATAAAGACAATTACTTTTAAATTTAATCGTCATATATTTTGAGTCTTTAATCTAAAATCGCTAAGAAGCAGAAACACGATTGGATAAAATTTTCTAGATAGAAAATTCTCCTAAAAGTTGCTCCAAAATCTCAGTTTACCTGTTTTTATCGGAAACTACAATGGATGTAATTGTGATTTTTGTTTTAATGTTTCTTCCATTCAAAATAAAACAAATATTCTTCCGCGATGCTGCATGTCGCATCTACCAAGGTATCCGTGAGAGTGAGAAAGACAATAAATTCAATAAATCCCCTGAATAGAATAAAGTACGACTTATTTATTTGTTAGGCGTACTAGTCCGATATTCTGCAAATAAAAACCAGTAAAAGCGAAGCCTTAGCTACCGTATTTTGGTTGAAATTATATCTGTGATAATTGATATTTATTAGCAGACGGACGCGGCTCCAACCGCACTTATTATAGTTATACGGAAACCATGGACCTTCACAGGATAAAAAGAAGCCTGTGTATTCATCTAGTCTATCTCCACTTCAAATTTCAGCTAAATCAGTTTAGGAGTTATGGCGTGAAGGTAAAGAGGAACAAACATACGCACTTACACTCATACAAACTTTTGCCTTTACAATGTCAAGTTAGTACGACGTATCTTTAAATTATTTTCTCCTGAAAATACGCAAATACTAGTTTTGGTAGTTTCAAATTTCTTTTCCTATAATACGTTTTTTTTTTAGCACTACCGCTAATACATTCTGTACGTAACCCAAAAATTATGAAGGCCACCGGAGGACATAATGTGTGAGCTACAAGAAAGTTTATATTTAGTGACGGAGGCATCCCTTTATTGTACGCCGCCCGCCCGAATACAGAGCGAGCCGGACGCCGCCCGCCCAGACGATGTGCCCTGACCACAAAATGCCCTTGTGCTACTAGAAGAGACATTTGTGTAGGTGAAAGAATACGACGAAAGAATACGACAAAAAAATGACACGTTCACCTTATGTTAGTAATTCTATAGAATATAATATTTCGGAGAGTGTGCTCAGGAACTATTTAATTTGGTTACCCCGTCACCTTTTTACCATAGAACGGCAAGGCATCAAAGAGGCTTCCACCCATTCGTAGTCGACGTACCAAACACGCACACGAAGCGGTTTGATTCCCTGTTCCTGATACGCACTGCAATGGTCTTCATAGGCACTGTCTTTCCTACCACCAACAACTTGGGCGCCTTCAAATCAAGAGTGAATATAGGCATCTCCTAGGCAAGCGGGTTCCACCTTATACTGTATCATCACTTTGCATAAAGTGTAATCACAACCAAGCACAAGCCCATATAGTTAAAAAAAGGTGATAGGCCTGCTCATACTAACAGTAGATGCAGGATGTCCCATAACTTTCTTTGCAATATCATAGAATGCATTGTGCTCATCATCCTTAGATACACGTATATATTCTTAACTCTCATTTTGGCTAGTACTCTTGTACCCTACAGACCGAAACATAACAATACAAATTGGCGTATTGCTTCACGGTAGAGTAACGGACACTTCGGTGGTACACTCACTGACTCCGCAAGAATACTTACTTCCAGCACGGAATACACATAATATCCCACAAGCACATAACTATCTTGTAACAATTTGAGGATCGTCTGAAGTCCTAGATACAAGTAGAATAAGTCGTACAAAAGTTGGTATAACGATTTTGCCAAACTTTTGGGAAAATCATGGACGAGAATAACCCAACACCGCAAGGAATGGCGTGCTTATGAGACCTATGTCCAAAAATGGATGATTGAAGGCTCCTAAAGAAGAAGAAGAATTTGAGGATCTCCCTGGTACAGAAGGCAAGTGTTTGCATTTGTGGGGGAGGTCCCGGTTTAGATGTAATGGGTCATTTTAATGGTTTTACAACGGCTCATCACGTTTGGCACTTGCCAATTGGCATGCTTCACCTTCTGGGAAACCTTTGGGCATACAAGGTTTCTATTACCTTTACAGAATTTCATACCTTTGGCGTTGAATTGCCTTCGAGTACCTGTTAACAATTTGACTTCTGGTTTCTCAGAAATGAATGAATAATACCACAAATATACATAATACCTCTTTAGAAACTCACATAGACTAATCAAATATTCAGGAAAAATTTCGTCTACCTGTTGCCGTTATGAATATCGAGCGAAAGGAAGCAAAAAATCACGTTTTTTGTATGGAATAAAATAAATATTTAAGGGCAATATTTATTTTATTCAATATTTTAGAATTTGTTGTTATATCGGCAACAGAAATACATCGTCTGTGAAAATTTTAAGTTTCTAACTATCACGGTTCAAGAGATACAGGTGACAGACGGACGGACGGACAGCAAAGTCTATGTAATAGGGTCCCATTTTTATCCTTTGGGTACGGAACCCTAATAAAAACATAGAGGTTACTTAAGCAAAGCCACAAATGTAGTACTAAATACTGCATTGATATCAAAAATAATCTACTTTATAAGTCTGCTGGTAAAATAAATGAGGCAATTTCCTCGAATTTAAATATATTAGACTTAATTTCCGTCCCCCAAAACCCCAATTCGTAATCTCAAATCTTTATCGGTTGTTTGTGATTCCCATCAGAGGCACATCCGAGCAGTTTAGGTCCGCGAAAGGCCTTTCTCCTCTATTATTTTCATTAACAAGCTCGCGCGTGACCGAAATAAAGTGGCCTTTGACTGAAATACCGGTTTTCGGCTGATTTTTAGGGTTCCGTAAGGTATAAATAGAGATACGATTCTAATTTACGATTGACTCTTCGATTTTGCATTGTGAAGTCAACATCTCCTGAGGATGTCCCTGTGTCGGGACGAAACGTGCGTCGAAGAAAGTGTTGGAAGACTTGTATTTCATGTGGGCGGTGTTCCTGCATATTGGATCAAACATAATCTTTTCAAGTAGCGGACTATGCTTTACAAATTAATCTGTGCTGCTTATTATGGATTTCCGCAAACTATCGCTTTCTTCCATTTAATATTTAAATTAAAATAATATTGAATCCTCGTAAAACACAAAGTACTTTACACACCAAAATGGAGCAAAAAAACAGATTTTTCTAAAATTTCAAATGTACGCATTCCTACTTCCGTTACAAAAAAATAACGGTATAAGGCTCTCTTTTGTTTAGTATGGTGTACATTGTACAGTTGAAGAACTTGTGAATTCTTGTGTAAGCGTATTTTTAGTTCAAGTCTACTTTAAAGGGAAATTTTTACCCTAACTGGAATATACTTTTATGGAAAGCTGCATTTTGTGAATTGCTGAAGTACGTTATTAAGCAAAAAACCTAGATTACTGTAATATAAATTGCACAATTGTACGGAACATTCAGGAGGCGAGTTCTAATCGCGCTTGACTGCATTTAGCAGGCGAACGCTGCTAAGGAATCAGCCGGGCGGATTACGGTAAAATCTTTGCCATTATTTTTTCTCCGGAATTTCTTTCCTTCGGATTGAAAGGGACTGTTTCTGTAGCTGAATTTTATGCAAGGAAATAAAATGAATAGAAACGCACAATGGTAGGAAATCTTGTACAATGGTAAAAAAAAATCAGTGAGAATCTAGATTCTGGATGCGTAAACTGAGACCTATTTCGAACAGTTTGCTTCGATCAGTTAATAAGTTAAGACAATGGTCAAAACATTTCTAATTAATTTTTACGATGAACATTTTGAACAGGTGCTATCCTTTTAGAATATTCCTATTCCTAATCAAATTAAGTATTTCTATTTTTAGACCTGGCAAATTAGTTCAGTGTACCTATTTATAAGCCCGAATTAGACATTTAATTTAGGTGCTAAAGCGGTATATGGAGGTCTCATCAGCGGACTGGTGCTATTAACCATTCTGTGCGCTTTGACGTCAGTCATATCCGATGAAAAATAATTAATTACTGAGGTCTAGGCTGGAGCACACAAATCTACAAAATACTTATGACACTTTTCCTTGAAGGCGGTCAGATTGTATCTGATAGAGTATTAATTAACCCCTTAGTTCTTCAAATCAGAAACGTGGAAGAGAATTAACTGGATGTCAATAAGGATGCCATAACATTTTTTTTGCAGAAAGATGACAGAGGTACAATATTGTTGTTGCTGATTGAGGGCCTTACAAGCATCCTGTGAAGAGATCTGTGATCTCAAGAATGAGCCAACAATAGATTGTGATGATGTCCCACAGGCACCATTCTCCGCCAACCCACCCAAGTGGTTCACTGGGAATTGGTTTAGTATGCAAAGCGAGTGAGTGCTGACTGAAATTCCACTATCGAGCGAAGTACTCCCCAGACGCGAGGATGTACATTGTATGTCGAATTTCACCATTCAAATCCCGATCGCCAAGTGTTGTTGATCTTATCAAACGAGGGTACATTTAGAAACGTTTTCCATATAAATTGGTTGTGGCTTGTAATATACAACGCGAAAAGAGACGATGGCTCGCCAGGGAGCGACCGTACTGAAGGTTTATTAGGCCAATCCAGTAAACGCTCGCTATAAGAGTAGAAGTTTCCCGAAAGTTTGGCTCTGGATTTTACGAGTCTCGGATCTTATATGTATAAAAATATAAATATGCGGAATATATTATTATCACGGGCATAAGAAATATTTGAAATATGACGCTGGCGCAAACATAACCTTCATCAAGTTGTAGGTTGAATGTGGAGTAAATATTCGATTCTTGTTTGGCGGTCAGACGGACATTTGAAATGTTAAAATGCATCAAACCATAGGTTCAATTTGATCTTAGTAACCTAACATCATGAATTGTTAATACGCATCTAAATAGTACTCACGAAGAGTTCCCACAGGACCAGGAGACTGTTAGAATAATTATTGGATGCAAGCATTAGATCTTGACAGTTAAAAAATTCGTGAGAAGACCAATGTCCAAATGTAAATGAAGCACGACCATCGGGGAAGGATAAAACCTGATTCTTTATACATTTTAGGCATTAATATTGTGGACTTCTCTCACTAGAAAAGATTGACCATATCCCACACTGGTAGAGTCCATCTGACAGGCCACACATATGTATATTTTAGACGTCCTGTTGGTCTGGTGGTGAGAACGTTCACTGCAGTTCACGAGTTCCTGGGTTCATCGTATTGGGTTTTTCTATCAGGAAATTCTTAGGTAGTACTAGTTTTGGAAACTGGCGGTGTTTCACCCCCATGCCTCTGAGAGCATAAACTGTCGTCCTGCGTCTGATCTCTCTCCGGTTTTTTCGGAGCTGTTATCCAATTGGATAATGAGAGAGGGATAACAGAGCGCACGTGTGTTTGCGCACAAACTTGTGCGCTCTATTATGTCCCACGCCCGTCATAAATACCAGCAGAGATTGTCCATGGCTGGATCTATATCTGGAGGATTTTTAGACATTGAATAATATTAGGTGGTATGATTTTCTTGTTGAGTCAGCCCAGTTGGGGGGACCCCCCCTTATATTGTGATGGACCACATATATTTTACCGTAAAGCCAAGCATTAGTTTTAAGGGTGGTAGCCTTCGAAATTACTAGGCATATCGAGACACAGTAGATATCTCAAGAAAGGGCATTATAGTGCGTCACATATTAATACAAAATATGCAAAGTCATACAATGACTAGTTAGCTCCAAAAAGTCAAGATTCGAATTCAGACTATCTGGAGTCTTAATATAATATAGCGCTTTGGTTTTATGTAATTGCCTGAGGCCTAAAAAATACCTACATTTTATTTACTTACCAAAAATCTGCGAGTATTTTTATCAAGGTCACAGTTATTGCATGAGGTTTCAGAAAATAAACTTATTCTGATATTATAGTCTGGTGAGTTTACGATGTTTTTCGTTAGAGTATTTTATGAACTGAACTACGAGTATAATAATAATATAGAAGCTTTATCATATCATTGCTATAAAATACACAATACTATAACTGAAAAGAATCGCAACAATAGGATAGCATAGTGCATATTTTTTTATAAATTATCTTGTTACAGTAGCGCTCCCACACTTGATGTTATTTCTATTATAAGATAGTTTAAATAATAATATTAGTAGTTTATGAATAGGTTGCATAATGGGGAGTGTTAAAACTTTAGTGTGTTTAATAGTATATCACAAGTGTTTTAATACGTAATTTGGTAGAGTTTCATACACTATTTTATGTGAACTCAAAATCCAAACAATAAAATCTTGGTAGGTATATAACTTTGTCGAAAATTTTCATTGATTTTGTTAGTTGATTCATTTAAAAATCGAATCTAGTCTTGTAGTAGTAGTCAATTTTTAAAATATCAGGTGGAGTTAAATTTACTTCAATATCACTGTTAGACATTTTACCGTAATTTGGACTGAGTTAAAAAAATAAAAAATTCAAAAGTTAAATATTCGAGCGTACCGAGCCAAGGATTAAAATAAAAATATGCTCAGAAAAAAAATTACACCCATACTATATGCTTCCCGAAAAAACCCGTACGTGACGAATAACGACGAGTCAAGGGTGTTCACCGTTTTGATGGAGGCCTAAAGAGCCCCAATCATCAGACCTGCGCGTATCGCGACTGCAAATGAGAACCTTTTCAAAACTACCCGCAAAACAATACAAATCCCACTCAACAACGCAAAAACTATACACGCGATTATCGCCTTTTTGTAGTTTATATAGTGGCTACAATTGTGTGCATAGGTTCAAAGCGGAGATTCACGTACTCCGCTTACCCTTTTAAGGGATGCTCGTTACACCAACGTACATCATTGAAATATGCTAAGAGCCCGCGGCTCGGAGATTTTGAACAAAAAAGGGGTCCACAAAACACGACGCGCGTCATGTCAAAACAAATCAACAAGTCTTTTATAACGTGGGTTTATGTTTAATGTACTTTATTTTTATTCTGCCATAAGTTTATTTAGAGTAAAAAAAAGGTTTTCTACCTCAGGGAGATCCATAGCAATTTAATGTTTCTTAACATAGGCTTTTGCTGGCTTATATCCCACCAAAAACATTTTTATGACTCGCACTGTAAAAAACTATCAGCTGTAACAGACCCATGTTTCTATCTCTATATGCCCTAAACAAAACGCTTTATCATTTTAGTGAATAAAAAATGTTGCATCAACGTTTTGATACTACAAGAATTATTGTATAACAAAATTAAACGAACCTGCTCAAACTTGATGGTACCGAATGGCCCTGCCAAATGTTTTGACTAAAGTGTAGAGTTTGTGAAGTTAGGGAAAAAAATTGGCTAGGTACTTTTTATCCCTAAATTCATTCATAAATAATAAATGTCTTGCTGTTCATTGTAAATATTAAATATTTCTTTCAGACGAAATTTTCATAACAATGGAGAAAATTACATCAAGTATTGCATGTAAATTACAAGTGGTTTCTTTGCAGTTTAGAAAAATGTCTAAACGGTCAGAGCAGGTATATAAGTATGTTTTCGGATTATTAAAAATGTTTATCTCACGAAGATATTAAACCGAAAAAAGGAGACTAGATAAACATGATATCTACGCTGTGAAAACAAGGTTTTCTATTATAAAAATTCAGACATATCCTACTCACTTAAAATGATGCCTTATCACTTCATTGTTAAGGTTGAAAATTCCTCAAAACATTTACTTTATTGCACCCTCTCAGGTGGTACGATATAAATACACCTCACATTACATTATTGTAAACTGGAGCGTGAGAACTTTTGTTTTGCTGTAATACGTTTTGTTCAGCGGTTCATCATTATAATACGGTATTTTACTTGTTTTTTTTAAATACTTTATTGCAAACTAGGGTAGAAATAATGAAAAATATTGAAAATCATATTCTAATCCGACAAGGAACTTCTGTTGTTACTCGATCAATTTAATTATTTTTTGGTTATTTTAATACTATCTGTAGCGCACGGCTTTGCACGCGTGAATTTCGTTTTTTAAGTATCCCGCTATAGTGATTGACACATCACGCCTTGAGATAGAAATGTGGTATTGCCGACAAAGGTTGCCGACTTTTTTTAGATCTATTACAGGAGAATAATACATGATTTTTCGCAGAATGATGACCGTTTACGGAGAACTCTCGTAGCGGAAGTTCTCCAGAATGAATTTTTTTGCGTTTTTACAACCAAAGACTTACATAGAAATCTTTGTTTACAACATTTATCATTGATGCTCCGCTCCTATTGGTCAAAGTGTGATGCTTGAAAAATGATTTTTCAATTCGGACTAGTAGTTCCAGAGATAAGCGCATCGCTTCAACTTTATAATATTACAGTTGGTATAGTTAGTTTAGTTAAATCGATTGAAAAGGTATAGGTTATTTCACATATCAATATTCCAAGATTGGGCTCGGCAGACCAATTCCTTAACACTTTTTTAATCGAGTCTAAAACAAACGTGAAGTTTTCGTTCATTCACCGCGTGAAGTATTTTGGTGATCTGAAATGGAAAAAAATCTACCAAGGTACGCCTCTGCAGACCATTACAATTTTTATATAGCTAGAAGGGAAGTGGTTTTTCACTAACTCTACGAGTATAACCTTGCAAGTACCGTCCAGGCTCTAATAGATGGACGGGTGAACTTACAAACAGAGAGACAAATAAACAAGAGCAAATCCAACCAAATTAACTTTAAAACAGAGTAAAAATAATTTTTCAAGTAGAAGTAGAAATAGTAACCATGCATTTGTAGGTTATTTTTGAAATGTCAGGATCGCATTCTTTCGTCGGCCGCACCGTAACAGTGTTTCCATGTAAAGCAACTCTGAATAAAGACCTAAAGAATCAGTGGGTGTACCGTTCGACACCTCGTGATACAATCCGAATCCCAGTCGGATTCCCGTCTTTATTTATGTGGCACCCATTATTTCGACCGAAGCCGTGAGTTCAGATTTCATTTTACTCTACTGTATACGACTACAAGCTTTTCGAGACTGAATTTTCAAAATTCAGGAATGAATTTGTATTAGGTCCTTACATATGAAATTGGCGTTTTGTCGTACTGGCCACTTTGATCTCAAATATCTCTTCTTTGATTAGAAATTCCAATTTCAAAGTTATACAGCTATTTAATCATGCTTTTGTGTTTTGAAAATCGTAATTCATTTGTTCTTTTCTCTTTTGGTTTTTTTTTGCGCCACTCTGTTTACAAAATGGAAAACTTGAAATATCGCGTTATTTACGAGTACGAGTTCCATCGTGGCACCAGTGCTGCAGAAACGGCTCGAAGGATTAATGATGTGTACGGCGAGGGTGTCGCAAAAGAAAACACAGTGCGTTTTTGGTTCCAACGTTTTCGTTCTGGAAATTTCGACCTGCAAAACAAGCCCCGTGGACGGCCGGAGACCAAAGTTGACAATGAAGAATTGAAGGTTATTGTGGAAGCGGATCCATCGCAAACCACGTCCGAGCTAGCTGCAGGATGCGGTGTTAGTGATAAAACTGTTTTAAATATTGAATGGAAGCAGGCGTTATTTTGCGGAAATCCATAATTAGCAGGACAGATTAATTTGTTTTGCTGTAATCCGCTACTTGAAAAGATTTTGTATGGTACAATATGCAGGAACACTGCCCACATGAAACACCACACACAATTTTCCAACACTTTCTTCGACGCACGTTTCGTCCTGAACCGGGACATCCTCCCTGGCGAACCAGTCAAATCCTGCCCCAAACGAAAATTGACTCAAAAAAAATTACTTGTGAGCGTTTGGTGGACTAGCGCCGGCGTCGTTCACTACAGCTTTCTTAAATCTGGCCAGACGATTACGGCGGATATCTATTATCAGCAACTGCAATCCATGATGGTAAAGCTAGCTGCTAAACAACCTAGGCTGGTCAATCTTTCTAGGCCACTGCTGCTTCAGGACAACGCTAGACCACACACTGCACAACAGACGGCTACCAAATTAGAGGAGCTTCAATTGGAATGCCTAAGACATCCACCTTACTCCCAGGACCTTGCTCCAACAGATTACCATTTTTTTCGAAATTTGGATAACTTCTTACAAGGGAAAAAATTGAACTCCGATGAGGCAGTCCAAAGCACTTTCAAAGATTTTATTGATTCCCGTCCGAATGGCTTTTTTAGTAAAGGGATCAATGAACTACCTATAAGGTGGCAAAAGTGCATAGATAGCAATGGTACATACTTTGATTAAATATATATATTATATTAAAAAAAAATTGACTTTATGTTCCTCCCATACAAAACGCCAATTTCATATGTAAGGACCTAATATTTCGGCATATTCGCATTTCATTGGAAATGTGAACAGATTCTTTTGTTAGTAGGTACTCTATACCTTATCTCTATACCTTATCTTAATATATATTTACTACGATTGAAATGTTATTTTGATCCGGCTTGAATGCGGTCGGATATCTTATACCCACCGATTTGTAAAACAGTAGATATTATTATGTTAACTTAGCGATTCCTGGAACTCGGCTGGCTGCGGCTCCACCCGAGTTTCGGTTTTTCACAAATCCCGCAGGGACCATAAATTTTTTAATAATAAAACGGGGCCTCTGTCAAAATCTACTGAATAAGCAATCTATATTCAAAATTTCAGCCAAATTGGTCCAGTAGTTGCAGCGTTAAGGAGTAACAAGAATACACATTTACACACACTTACCTATAACACACATACAAACGATCTCACCTTTATTATATTAGTGTCATGTGATTTTACTGGATTTTTATTGTATTCACATTATGCATAGTGGTGATTGTGAATTTAAATTGTACCAATTATGTCCAAGAAAGTCTCATAAAAATTGTAAAAGCGCAGTTAAATATTAATAAAGCCATCGTTAGATTCCAATATTTATCGCATACCACCTATGTACCACCCATGTACGACCTAAACTGAATAGCTTTGCAAATGTGTACGTATGTTTTAATAAAACTCTGTTAAACAAACAAACCTGTAGCGCACAACATTTTTGCTTCCGCAAGCACGAATCGCTCTGACTGCAGTCAATTTAATACCCATAGTGTTTGCTGCAATCTGCAGTTGCCACATCCCCGCTCCCAAGCCGCGTTGGAGCTAGGGCGCCGTCTACACGTGTGTTTGACTTAATCCTTGTGTTTACTCCAACAGTACACTGGCTCCTAACAAGCGGGCTACAGATTTACCCTGTCTAATCTAGAATGCCTTTGACACGTGAGATAGCACAGATATTTGAAATTATACAAATATCTGTGTTCCATAATTATTGACGTGACAACGTCTTATAAATCGATAGAGCCGGCTGCACGCACAAAAAACATGATTCATCCGGCGTTACCGGCGTTACATCGCTCGCGTTACCTCGCTCTGAGGCGTTCCATGTAAGGCTTGAAATGCAAGCGAGAGTTGTCACGTTCAACTATCGTCAGTAAACCGACTTTACAGACAACCAATTTATGATTAGGATTTTCTATAGAAATCACTTTGTACTCCTTTTTTGACGTATTGCGTGCGCTGAGGATTTTGAGACTTGGTGTGGTCTCATCTACGAATTAAATAAATCGTTAATCGAGTGTCGTTAAACACTCGAAAAAAACATACTTTGGAATAACATTATAACGCCTAAAACAAAACTCCATTTTATATTTTAAAGTGTTATTTCACCCATCGCTTGATAGATAGCGCCGGCTCATGCTAAGGAATTCGACATACCAAATTGACAGGTAAGAGAAACTTTCGTTCTAGATTTTCAAAGACTTTCGTGGATTTTCTTCGTCAGGCGATTTTTGCAAAGCCAAAATCTATTTTTTGTGTCGCCTAGCCTCCTGCGCAACACCATCCGAAATAAACTTTGTTTCAATAAAAAATAATACACAAATTCGTATGAAGAAAACTCGATACCTACTGACTGAATAGTGTGTGATTTGACATAGGTAGTAAACGAACAGTAAGTACAGTCGCGGAATGAAAAGGTTCGTCACCTTAGTGTCGATATTCGTTTGCACGGGTACTGTAGTACTGCAAGAGTCCAATTATGCCAACATTCCAGTGCAAGAAACAGCGCTGCTAACATTTGAATAAATATGACGTTTGCTATCGAATAAGTTTTTGCTTGTTTTTTCTATCCCGTCAATGTATTAAACCAAATATAATACCAAAATGTATTAAAACCTTACTAAAACCTTAGTTATTTAGGAGAAATTATGATATTTTGAAATTATGACATTGACTGATTGACAATAGTTTTAACAGAAATAATAATGTCAGGTTGAATTAACAAGAAGGTTGCAGTTTATCCATAATAATCTTGTTGACAAGATAAATAGTCAAACTACCTTGATCTGAACAATTTTGAACTTTACTAACGAACAGTTAAACTTTATTTTCTCTAACTCGAGTCTATTCTGTAACACAGTTTCAAAACGTAATATGTGTTCGTGATACGTTGAACGAATCAATTTGAAAATCGACGAACCTTTTCGTTCCGCGACTGTACAAACGGAGAACAAAGTGAAAACAAAATTTGATTAATTTCAATATGATATTAACAATGAATGCAACAAACTTTTTAAAGAAAATAGTGAAAACACGGAAAAATGTGATGATTAGGCGTAGTTAAATGGTACAGAGAGAAAGAAAAGAAAACTGAAATTGAATATAGTTATGATTGGCAAATATTTTCTAAAGGAAAAAGTTGTGGATTGATAAAAGACTGCAATGTGGACGCGGGTCAAAGATCAAAAGTGGTTCAATATAATATGGTCTAGGCAGGACTCCAAGCCGGATATGAATGTGCCGGTGTCAAATAATGAATATCTACAGCTTTTCCCACTGACTTATCAATTTTTAATTAAAGGAAGCAGACTGTGTTTACCTTTAGATGTGAAAACATCGTGAGGTTTTATGCCTGAGAGTTCACCACAGTGTTCTTAAAGGTGTGTGAAACCTGGCTAACGTCATTTGGCCAACGTGGTGTCTGCCAAATGAGGGTAGGGTAAGGCTAAATGGCCAAACCACTCTCATTCTGAGAAGAGACCCGTGGCCAGCGGTGGCAGATAAAAAAGGGGTAGAGACGTATTAGCTTCCAACTTCATGACTGTATCGGCAGAACAGAGATTTTCAAGTTAGTAAGGAAATTTTAAACTGCTATAATTATAGCTTTCTGTCACTTAAATCATTTATTAAAATCCATCCAGATCCAGATACAAATGTTTTAGATTTCCGAGTAGAGATTACCTCTACATAGATACAATTTAACTTCTTACTATTAGTAAACAGCAGTTTACTAATTTACAAATGTGATAATTTGGTACTTACCTTAGTGTACCGTCGTTGATGTGGCTCTTTTATTACGCAAAATGTATTTAAAGTTAATATTTGGATGATAGAAGTAGCAAAGCTACGCTATACGTCATGATGTTTGTAAATTTTTTTAAACAGCATTTCACCACCGCGAAGTCTCCCGAAGATAGACCTGAAACAATTTATATATTACAAAACTCCAAAGTAGCCTTGAAGGAAATCAAACCAAGGCCTGAGACGTTACATACGTTGCATTCTAGCCTCGTGGTATGTAGGAAGTATCTAGTTATTAAGAACAACAACAATAATAATGTTTTGTTATTTTAATTCAAAATAGCCCAACTGAAAATTTCAGGGCAAAATTTTATACACTCTCGCAAGTTTATTTAGAGAGAAGGGCCACTTTCACAACCTTCGTAATATTCTTATAATAATTCGTATCGCCCCTTAGTAAATATTGAATAGCTACTTACAATAATAATAATGTTGTCTTTATATCGTGTTTCCGTATTGTAATCTTAATAAATTATTATTTTAATGTCAAAAAGACACGAGTATTGTGATATTATCAACCTACTCTATGGAATAACACCTAAAACAAAACTTCATTTTATATTTTCATATGTAGTTTCAGCCATCGCTAGATAGATGGCGCTGTCTTGAGTTGGCTGGCGCTAACGAATTCTCCATACCAAATACCTATAATACGTGATTGCATGTATGTCCATTCGGTTCTTTCAACTTTCATTCTAGATTTTTGAAGATTTTGGTGATTTTCTTCGTGACGGGATCTTTGCAACGCAAAATATCAATTTTCTTTTGCCTAGCCCGCTGCCCGAGGTGGTCCAAAAATTAACTTTATTTCATAAAAGCACCGATATCCCATTGGTCCAGATCACTGCCTCTGCCCAAGGAGTCGGGGATTCGAATCCAAGTCATACATTTCGATGTGTAACGATGAACTGAAAACATCGTGAAGAAATCAGTATGTCTGAGAGTTCTCCATAATATTGTCAAACGTGTGTGAAGGCTGCTAATCCGCATCATACCGAGTGTGGTAGACTATTGATAAGCTCTTCTCATTTTTCACATTTATGGGCCTTAAAACTGGGGTCTCTCAACTCAATAAAGCAACGTATTAAGTGTAAATGTTTTCACCATTATTTATCTCTGTGAATAAAACAAGCGAGGAATATCTTCATCTTGTTACAAATAAATCTGAAAGGGTGTAACGCAATGAAAGCGTAATTAAAACAGAAATATCAACTCGAGCGTTTAATGTATTCGGGTGGAGAGACACTTAAAACACTGAATGCGATTTCATGAAAAAACGCCCCTAACGATTAATTTTATTTTTTGATTTCGTTCCGATTTTTAAAACAGTATCTGCATCTTTACAATACTACCATAGCTATAAAGGTTTACAATATTTTGTATTTGTGTTTTAAGTTTATTTACGTCATAAAATAATAATAAAATAATCAGCTTAAGCCAAAGTTAATAGAATAGATTTTTCTAGGTACCTACATATTTGAGTTGCGCCAGTCCGCGGTGAAAGTAAGACTTCCTTACCACAGGATCACTAGTTAGGAGTCGGATAGTCACCACAATATGGCATTTGCAGCTTCTAACATGGGAACTTAATTATTAAATAACTTCCATTCCATATTGTTTCTGTAACATCTTACTGTGAATGAATAAATAAATAATAATTGTACGAGTTATTTTGTATTTTACAAACATATAGGTACAGTTGACATGCAGTATGCTTAGAGCAGTTTTTAAATCGCTTGTCAGTTTTAAAATGGAGCCGCATGTGAATTTTTAAATGTTTGACACGAGCTGGGTTTCGTTTTTCATTTGAAGATCACTAATTAAATGGCATACTGTAATAAATAAAAGTATGTAGAGTTATACGCCGTTCGTTTCAGAAGTGTGTTTCCGCCTTTAGCGTCAACTGACCCTTATCAACGCTTTGGAGTTCATTTTAATTTATACTGAACGTTACAGGGTTCAAATAAAAGATTTATAGAACAAAAGCGAGACCCGTGTTTCTTCCCACGATGTACGAAATGCTGGTACAAATAGCTGAATGATATTAATTAAAGAGAATAATTCAAATAATTGACCGTGGAAAAACCCGTTATGTCTACGCCGTAAATTATGCAGGTGGATATACCACATTAAGAGATACCTCTAATGAATGAATACTTAGCATCATACCTGAGAGAGGGGTTTCACTCGCCCTGTAGGTACGAAGGCTACAAGTACACAGCGCCGACCGCTCAGCGGTTTTATCAGGAACCTGTAGCGAACCGGAAAGAGATAGAGGGGCATTGATAAATACTATGGATTTCGGGTCAGCGCTAAAAGTGACCGAACCGAAAGAGAGACAAAACGCGAAAAGGTTTCCAATTGCACTTCAGTCTCGTGTTTGATTTATCAGAAAGAACACGCGTTAATAATGCCGCTCGAAGCTGCATAGGGTGACAAAATAGTCAAGCCATAATTATGCTGTATAAGACATAAATTACAATGTTTTAGTTTGTTTATAAAATACACATGTACACTCGTTTATATAGGTTTTCTCGGGACACTTTTTTCGTGAATTTTGCATTACACCCGGAGTTCGTAGATTTCTATGTCAATGTATAGGGGAGATAAAGTAACGCGATAGGAAGAGAGCACAACGTTTAGGGTAACAAAGTCACAGGAATTAGGCACTATTGCCACAGTTCACTAAATAGTACCTACAACAGAAGGTCCGCACGATGATTTAAAGAAATAGCGACTCTAGCACTGACACAAAAAGTGCAATTCAGTTCGCAATAGCGCCTGGCCCTCAAAATCGACACTTGTGGTCTCTTTCTATCGTCTAACTTTATCTCTTACGACGTACTAGGGCTGCCGTAGTCAGACAGCGCGTAAAATAGACCGTACAGAACTAGCGCGTACAACTCGACCCGCGAGCGGCAACCATCTGAAATATTGAGGTCCGAAACCCTACTTGTAGTCACGTGATAAGTGAGACTGGCCTGCTATTGCGAACAAAATTGTACCTACTGTTTAGCGCTTGTGTCGCTAATAATATTTAAATCATTTTGCGGAGTGAATCTTCTGTACAATAATAATTATTGTACTATTATAGTATTCTGTGTCTGAGTCATGAGTGTATCATCACCATCGTTCATCGTTGTATATGATGAGTGGAATCAGGAATGATAAGATCTTTTAAAATTATATAAGAAGGAATCTATTCTAAAATAAGCTTAAAAGTTATTATTAATATTGAATACTACGGTATATTCAATATTAATAACTATAGCTGCCAATCGATCTTGCGGACACGTTTAATGTTGGCGACGACCGCAAGATATTACGTTACGTTTGCGGTCAGGGCTGCCTCGCTTTATTTACATGGTTATTCATTCAAAAATATATATAAGTACCTAGCACCATTACATTAACAAAATAACATGACACGTATTATAATTGTAAAGGGGTTAACGCTTAAAATAAAGCCCTAAGTATCGTGGAACACTTCGATAGAAACAAAGTTTGAAATAACACCTAAAACCAAGCTCCATTTTTAATTTTCATGTGTGATTTCACCCATTGCTCAATTTATGACACTGTCTTCAGTAAGAGTTTTATAAAGCGTACAATCTGGGTGCTTTAAACGAAGAGTGAATAGGATTTTTTTATACAAGCGCACTTCATTCCATTCTTCCATCAGGCATGATTATCGTCAAGCGCAAAAAAATGTGATATCTAAGCCAACGTTAAAAATAAGAGTATCATTACTTCCCTATACACTCGTGAAAATTGATAACCTAATATTTGTTGAGGCCGCAAGATGCCCGAACAAATGCTCGGATGTCGTCATGTTACCCGCTCGGTCCATATTTATATGTCGACCCTTCAAACGGCTGCCGGCTTCAGATAGCCAGCTTTTATTAATAGTGTTAATATTATAGTTGAATGTGGTATATCTTCGTAGGTAACATTGGGGAAGAGATCACTACCTCTCATCTTCTAAAAGTCTTTATTTATCATTTAGGTTCAACTTACAGGGTCTTTATATGAAAAGTCAAAACTCTAGCGTCAAGTTGGGCAAGCAAGTTCCAGATTTTGAGTCGCCTATTGACTGTAGTGGTGTTTTATAACTGTTCCTGAAATCTATAAGAATCTTTAACGAAGCCAAATTCAAATAAATACAAATATAGCTTTTCTTGTTTTCCATTTGTTGCAGTAGAATTCCTGGAAGATTTGAATGATAAACATTCAAATCTTCCAGGAATTCTACTTTTGAACAAATCTGTTTAGGTAATAGATTACTTCTTTCTTACTTCTTTCATTTTAATTAAAATAATCTTTAGACGTTAAAAATACTAAAAACACTCAGTGGTACTCTAGTTTGCAGAGTTCCTTTTTTGTTGTAGCGTAAATAAATTATTCTAAGAGATTCTCAACAGAAAGCCTCAGAGTATTCATTTCATGACTAGGAATTAATTTGTCTAAATTCGTCTATAATGTTTAGGTTCTTGATTTATTATTCGGCCTTTTTCTGAGAACTGAAGGCGAGTCCCGATTCCAAAAAAGAGGCCGAATTTAGATTTAAAATGTATGTATTCTACCTTTGTCTTTTTTTCAAAATGTATTTTTACCTACCTTAGGTACTTCTTCAGTAATTGCAAACTTATCTTATTGATATCTTTTCTCAGATATAATATAGTCAGTACATATTATTTAAAGCTAGTTTGAAGTATTTCGAGAAATTGTCAACAAGAATATTTGGTTACGCTAATAAAATTATACACACTTATTCAAATAGGTATGATAAAATATATGATTTGATTAGGGCAGGATATGGAAGAAATGAATTTAAAATTACAAAAAAAACTGTATTTTGGTTTATGCCGTTACATACTTTAACGCTAACGAGCTTCTGTAATCAAATACGTGTGCACAAGAATTATTGTATCACAGCGTTTGTAACAAATCGGCTTGACCAATTTTTATGAAGTTTTAGTGTATATTCGGTAGGTCTGAGAATAGGAAGTAAACTATTTCTTGTACCCCTAAGTGAGAAATTTTTGATTATTTATTTAATAATTTATATTCACGGCAAAACAACTTTTTGCGAGTATATATCTGAGAATGTATTATGACAGTGGGTAGGTACATTTTAAGAAAGTCTATACAAATTACAAATACAATATGTGTTCTATCTAAATATGCATGCTTTGTAGGTAATAATATGTTAAACTTTGAATGCCTGAACGTTACAAACGTTGTATTAACTAGGTCAAAGGTACTCCAAGCTATTGTGTAATATCCTAACGTACAAAGCGTTGAGGCTATACATATCATCAATGTTACCTAATGGAAGCTATATCCAAGATTAAACTATAGCCTTACCCTAGAACTGGGCTGATTGAGCAATTAATATGTGCCAAGAACCGGCTAGATTGATTTGTTTGAAACCGAGCTATGGCGTTATTCCAGTACTTGACGCGCAATGGATCGTACTCAAATGTATTAAGCCTACATACTAACCATGATTACATAATAGTTGGTGCAATATGAATAACATCTTTGCCGCCAAAGATGAACTTTTAGGTATTAGAGCCTTTTGCACGTAAGGTTGCATACAAATGATTGTTTTCGTCAAATAAATCAGATAAAGTCATAATGGCTTTTACAGATTTTGAAAATTAAACCCCTGAGTATATCTAGATAAAGACCTTACACGGACGAAGCTACAGGCCTATAACAGGCAACAAATGAATATTATTACAGGATATCTTATAGAAAACTTTTGCTGAATAAGCAATTCTGAAGCATATCATAACTTTACTCTGTTATGATTAAGTACCTACGTCATTTCCTTCGTTCAACTACCCTCCTCGCTCCGTGAACTCAATCCGAATGTGACCTCATGTAATCGACGAGTATAATCCGCCCCGCGCTTGAAACCATTAAGTACTCGTACACTCAACTGGTATACTACTGTACTGGTGCTATGTTTTTTCGGTGCTCCTCTACGGTGTGGAAGCATGGACCCTGACAGAATCCATGTCGAAGAAGTTAGAAGCTTTTGAGATGTGGGTATACCTCCGTATGCTCAAAGTTTCTTGGACAGACCGCGTTCGAAACAGCGCTGTGCTCCAGAGAATGGGGAAATGTCTAGAAGTGCTTAATACTATAAAGAAGAGAAAATTAGAATATTTCGGCCATGTGATGCGTAATACCAAGAAATATGAGCTCCTTCAATTAATCATGCAAGGGAAGGTGGCAGGTAGGAGGAGGCCTGGCCGCAGAAGAATATCTTGGCTTCGAAACTTACGCCAATGGTTTGGGAAGAGCACCCGTAGCCTATTCAGAGCAGCGGTATCCAAGGTTCAAATCGCTATGATGGTTGCCAACCTTCGATAGGAGACGGCACTATAAGAAGAAGACACTCAACTGGAGTGGAAAAGACGAATCTGTTACGCTGCTAAATGCACAAGCCTAGCAGTCATATTCATCTTACAAAAGTGGATTCCATGCGTACCGCACCAAAGATCGAAGCGGTACGCAAGTGACAGAGTTTGTACAAATAAATCAATACGCAGGTCCTTTTCTGTTTTCCGAGTACTTAATTCTCCAAACTGAATCAATGTGGCACTCTAAAAGCTCCCTTCCAAACTTTACCATTTGAGAGAGTTCAAATGCCGCTCACTAAATTAAGTCCCTCTATTCCCAGACCAAGCGCTTTAGCCCACGGAGTCGGCAACTCCTATTTGTTTAATAACCACTCATTCAAACAAGGATTTGTTTAGTTTTCAAGTTAGCATTCAGAAATTCGCGTATCATGTTGACAATCAACATTATATCACCTTTAATCCACCATTTTTAAACTAAGTCATCGTTACAATAATCGTTTCCCAGTATGGATAAAGAATAAGATCCTGCAGTCATCATTATAACTATCATTAGCCTACTAATATCTAACATGTCATGTACACTTAGTCATGTAGTCATGTAAACTTAGAGCTACTGTAGCGAAGTCTTATTCGCCATTGAGTTATGATTAAATGACCAAGACAATTGTGGCAATTCTGTTGTGCAAAATCTCTAAACTAAACTAATTTCAAATAGTGCCATACTTTTCCATCTAGAGCAGTTTGAAAAGGACAGCACTTTTTTAAATCAGTTTAGTTTAGAGATTTTGCACAACAGAATTGACCACAATGACAATTAAATAAAAAATCTAATCCACTCTGCACCCGCAGCTAATTAAATGTGGCATTTTCAGAGCTCCTTCCAAACTTTACCGTTTAAGATAGTTCCAATGCAACTTACTAATTTAAGACATTATGTTCCCAAACCAAGCGCTTTTTCCCAACAAGTCGGCAACTATCATTAGTTTTATTATCACTCCCTCAAACAAGGATTTATCTCATCTGCACGTTGAGTTAGTAGTTTTAGTTTGTAGGTTATAAACTAGCAATTACTGTACATTATTAGTTACTTTGTTTCTTTGATAATTAGAAGTCCTTTGTGACGAATTTTCTGCACAGCACGTCGTTTCAGTCCGTCAATTATCTTTATATTATTTCCCAAAAACTAACCCTGAATGTAATGATGCAATCTAATCCACTCCGAATTCTCATCGGAATCAATGGAGCACTTTGAAAGCTCCTTCTTAACTTTACCATTTGAGAGAGGTCCTGCAATGCTACTCACTAAATTAAGTCCCCGTGTTCCCAGATCAAGTGCTTTTGCCCAGTAACCCGGTAACTCCCATTAGTTTTATAAACACGACTTCAAACATGGATTTAAATGAGTAGTCTCAACGCCGAACTTCGATGGTCGAAAGTTAGTACAATTTTTAATTCCAATATTAGCAACGCAATTTTTTTAAGGTTTTTATTGCAAAAAGGGTTTATGCATATTATATTATCTAAGATTTATGTATTGACACACTATAATAATATGATTTATGGCAGAATAATATTTGACATTATTCATTTAGGTCAGCTAATATCTGACACTATTCATAGTATTCACTTAGGCGGAATCTGCAAAACAGCCCTACCCTACCACCTTGTAAATTTTCCTCAGCTCTGGCCAACTTAGAAATTGATTAGAATAACATAACGGTTTTCATTATAAATAAGCCACTTATAACGGCGAATTCCTCCTATAGGCACGAAAGCTAAACGACTAGTAACTTTCCTCTAATAATAAACGAAAATTGTATTTCTAATAGCTACGAAATAACTACATAATAGATGTATTTATTCAATGGTTGAAAACCTAATAACCTTTGAGATTGGAGTTCGGATAAAGCATTGTGAAAGATTGGTAAGGTTTCGTTTATTTCATATAGGTAAGTCTGATAAATGCGGATTTATTTAATTCCCTTTCATTTATCGTTCACGAATATGATCGGGTTACTTTATCAATCGTATTTTTGAGGTTTCTGTGTAAAATTTTAACTGTCTAGTATCAAAACAAAGAATTTTACTGCTGGATAGAGTAATTCTATAAAGCAATCCCTAAAATTACCGCCATTATAAAGATTAAGGGTGTTATTGTCAACAAAAAGTATTTACGCTCGTACATCGCCACTTCGTTCCCGGATACACTGAAGCAAAGAGGCATGTATTAATATGGATGAAGCGTAATTTCCGGATACGCCCTTTGCATATTTTTAATTCTCGCGACCATATTGGTGGAAATCTGATCGACAATCTAGTACGACACATTTAGGTCAACGATTTGTGATAAAATCCTACAAAGCCTTCTCATTCTGACTTCCCAGAAATTTAGCGGTAACAGATTAGGGATTATAAATATTAATATTTTTTACTCATTGGGGTCAACTTAAACTGCGGTGGAATGGAATAGAAATGACTATTTATCATAGCATAATAAACTTTATGTCAATTACTGTGTACACACAATTAACATAAAGTTCACTATGTATGTAAAAAATCAGTGAGAGTAAAAAGTGTAGCTAACATAGCTAAGAACCACCGCAAAGAAAATGGCTTCCAAGACAGACACACCACCCAGACACACACACACACTCAAACACACACGCGCGCACACAACCACACATACACAGACACATACAGACAGACATCGACGAGTAACTTACACTCGTAACAACACTGTTTCTGCATTGGGGGTCGAAAATAGAACCTAAAATGCGCTTAAAATAAAAGGCAATTACGGTATCTGAATATGGTGCGAATGTGCAGTATCGTGACTGACTGTGTGTAAAAAAAAAATTGGTTGTCTGTAAAGTCGGTTTACGGACGATAGATTTACGTGATAACGTCATAATCATAATCGTAATCGTAATCATAATCGTAATCGTTATCATAATCATAGTCATAATCATAATCATTATTTTATGTAATTTTATCGTGCCTCTCTATCGCTTGTTGCGCGCTCTCGCTTGCACGCACAGGCTCAGGTGGAACGTTCAGCGGAACGGTACACGGAACGGTACGCTTTTTCATGAGTGCTGCTGGTATTCATCAATTTATTAAACGTTATCACGTCAAAAACTTTCAGATTTTCATTTGGTCATTGGTCCACGAAAGTATCAAACTCAGAGCCCCAGTATTTACCGCGCAACTATAAAACCGTGCAGAGCAATCAATTCCCGGCGCAGCTTACAAAAACATTTGTCCAGCTGCGTATTTTTCTTTTACCGCCATCAGTGGGACGTATATTAGTGACGTGACCACGTACCGAGTGCGAGCGGGTACACAGCGTTAGTTTTAATTTGGCAAACCTGAGCAGTTTGTTCAGAATCGATAACTGAATCAATTTTAACGATAGACAGTGGATTTGATCCCAAAAGTAAACTTTCTACGTGTGTTTAGAGTTTAGGAAAGTTATTATTTTCCGCACTAGTGACTTTTGTTTTCCTCCTCATAATTTTTTTTATGCGAAATAAATATTTTACAGCAAATAAATAATTTTAACACTAAGTATTAATAAATTATCCATGGAATTGCCAATAAATTGTGACTTGTGAATAAATTACATGACACATACTTGTATCGAAATATAGGCATGACACAATTTTCAATCAAGTTTTGAAGATATAAATCGACTGTTACCTTACCCTTGTACAGTGTACACCTGCTCAGGAATGAGCTTAACGTATGATTAAAATATTTTGTGGAAAAATGTATGCTTGAGGAATATTGAACTGACTACCGGCCTGGTCATTAATTTGTTGCACTTATCGGCGGCAGCATTGCAGCATTGCGGCAGAATATGACAGAAAAAGGAGTGCCTTATTACTAAAAAAATAAATTTTGGTGCAACTTTTGGGAAAAAAGGAGTCCATTCCCCCTTACTCCGACTTTTCGAAATGTTTCTATACTGATTACCGACAGTATTGAGCTTCTAGGCATCACTCTGTCTTCTAAACTTAACTTCGGCCGATGCATCGAATCCAAAGCAAAGACAGCTGGTAAAAAACTCGGCACTCTAAATAAAGTTAAACAGTACTTCACCTCGGAACAGCTCCTAACCTTATACCAGGCACAGGTTCGCTCATGCATGGAGTACTGTAGCCACTTGTGGGATGGCTCTGCCAAGTGCCAGCTTGTTGCTTTTGATTCGGTGGATCGCCGTGCTAGAAGACTCATCGGCAACCTGACATTGGTCCACAAAAAACTCCAAAGCCTTGAACATCGTCGTAAGGTTGCCTGTCTGTCGGTAGGTATTTTATAGAATATATTTCGGAGAGTGTGCTCAGGAACTTTTTAATTTGGTTCCCCCGTCACCTTTCTACCATAGAACGGCAAGGCATCGTAAAGGCTTCCACCCATACATAGTTGACGTACCAATGACGCGTACGAAGCGGTTTGATTCCTCGTTCCTGATACGCACTGCAAAGGTCTGGAATACCCTCCCAGGCAGTGTCTTTCCTGCCACTTACAACCCGGGTGCCTTCAAATCAAGAGTGAATAGGCATCTTCTAGGCAAGCGCGTTCCACCTTAGACTGTATCATCACTTTCCATCAGGTGTGATCACAGTCAAGCGCTAGCCTATATAGTATAAAAAAAAAACTTTCCATCAAGAATTTCTTCCAATCATGGTTCTGCTTTTGAGTGAATTTAGAAAATACGCGACGCTTAAATTTAAAAGTTTTTTATAGTTTTTAACCACCAAAAATCAATTAAATAACCGTTAGCCCATTAAGAGCGACTATTTATTATAGAAAAAACACTGGTCCAGTCGTGTATTTTTCTTTCACCGCCACCAGTGGCACGTACATTAGTAGTTAGTATCGTGTACACGTACAGAGCGCGAGCGGGTATAGTTTTTGCCGCTATTACTTTTACGTCGGGGCTAGAATATTATTAAAACGTGAGGGTTCATCTCATGTTTTTGTGGAGCAATTGTTATGATAGTGGAATTGTCACCTTTGTGAGGGTGATAACTCTTGAAGGAGGAACTCTAGACGAAGTTGACATTGCATCTTCTTCTTCTTATAGTGCCGTCTCCTATCGAAGGTTGGCAACCATCATACCGATTTGAACCTTGGATACCGCTGCTCTGAATAGGCTACGGGTGCTCACATTGCATGATTGTATTACACATTGTATGATTTGCAACAATATAATTAAAAAAAATATAATATGAGAAATAATTTGGTGTTGCAAATCCTGCAGAACCTTCGTATACTGAGCAAAAATTTATAATAACTCATGTTAAATACAAACAAATAGGATACGAGTACATGAATAATACTAAAATAAGTACCCGTTTTATTTACTACTATACTGTTGTAATATCGCGCTGCCCGCGGGGACATATAGGACGGCACCCATTGCCCGGCAGGCCAGCCGAAAAAACCCCTGAGTGCGACAGAGATCGCTATAAGCGGTCCTTTTGACCATTTTATTGCCCCACGGGCAGCGACTGTTTGCTAGATGTAAACCAGCCTTTGTCCGCAGCGTTACGGGTTAGATATTATATGGATTTTAATAAATGCCACAGAAGTCATGAATTTGGAATTCATGGCATTATCCGCTTTAACAAAATAGTGCCGTGCTAGAAGACTCATCGGCAACCCGACACTGGTCCACAAAAAACTTCAAAGCCTTGAACATCGTCGTAAGGTTGCCTGTCTGTCGGTATTCTATAGAATATATTTCGGAGAGTGTGCACTGGAACTTTTTAATTTGGTTCCCCCGTCACCTTTCTACCATAGAACGGCAAGGCATCGTAAAGGCTTCCACCCATACATAGTTGACGTACCAATGACGCGTACGAAGCGGTTTGGTTCCTCGTTCCTGATACGCACTGCAAAGGCCTGGAATACTCTCCCGGGCAGTGTCTTTCCTGCCACTTACAACCCGGGTGCCTTCAAATCAAGAGTGAATAGGCATCTTCTAGGCAAGCGCGTTCCACCTTAGACTGTATCATCACTTTCCATCAGGTGTGTACAATCAATGTACATACATACTCGTCTATACAATATTAGTGTAATACCCAAGTAAAACAGCTCACCAGTAAATAAGCTTACACAAAGCTCCGCTCGCACTGGGGCCGCGCAGGACGCCGGGCAAACAATTACATTACATCAAGCGCCGCCCGAGCTCTAATGCAATTAGAACTCGGTCTGCGTCCGATTTATACGCGATTGTGTTCCGACGCCCTGCTCCCTAGGTGTTGATGGTAGCTAGTACCACAGCTAATACCGTCGTACATAATAAAATAACTAGCTGTTGCCCAGCGGTTACGCTCGCGTCGGTTTTGAAGTGAAAGCTTCTTAAGGCGGTTTCTTTAGTTGTCTTGGGTTGTGTGTGGTTGTCTCTCTGTCTGTTTGCGTGTCTGTAACACTTTTTTCGTAATACATGACACTACAGTATTACATTACAGTTTATTTTTATTCTGTGGTGTGCAATAAAGTGTTTATCTATCTATCTATCTATCTACAGTACTAATACATGAAATGACAGACAACAGGCAGATGGGAAAACTTTTGGGAGAAAAATTCCCATCTGCCCCGGAAATGATCTCACAATGGTTACTGGAAGGATGGCATTTTTCCCATAACAACCCATTTTTGAGGTGGGGAAAGACATTGAACTCGCGTAACTGATACCGTAACCTTACATTGTTACCGTAACCGACACCTCACGTAATAGTTCAAGTTTTTACTTCTGTCGCCACTTCCGCAAAGTTACGAAACGTTTAAACAAATCCCGTGAGAATCAATGATTTTCCCAAGATAGATAGAGTTGCCTATTTCACTCTCCACGTCTTCAACTACTCGTATGCCTCTCCAAATGACACTCTCCAGCTATTCCACTACTCGTATGTCTCTCCAAAAATCTACCATGTCATACGATCCCCTTCAAAATTACTGTAACGTACCGATGCGGCGATTACCATAAAAAAAGTTATAGGAAGTCATTGTTAAAAGACAGACATGCCGTCGTAGACTTTTCGCAATACACGATTAATGCTTAACTTTTACCGTTCACGCAGCGTGTCCACGAGCCAAAATGAAGAAATTACATAGTCTCTGCACTAGCATCAAAACGAACTATTATATTATTACAAGAGTAATATGTAAGTCTCTATTTGATTTGGTTCCAGGAAGTGATACCTAAGTCCCTATTTGACTTGGTTCCAGGTACAATAGCTCTTCGGGACGTGGCGCTGATTGCTCCGTCCGCGGTTCGCTTGGGCGATACGGTGCTGCTGGGCTGCAAGTGGACCCTGGAGGGCAACGAGACCCTCTACAGCGTCAAGTGGTACCGCGGCAGGCAGGAGTTCTTCAGCTACCTGCCCAAGGAGTATCCCTTTACCAGGATCTTCGCGCAGCCCGGCATCGACGTTGATGTGAGTTGTCGTAGATTAATTACATAGCTATTCGTCAATCTCTTCTAAATAGATGATAACTTTTGTTGATAAATGAGAAAGAATACTACGTAAAAGTTCATTTTTGATAGCCTTGCGCTTGATTACAATTATACCCGATGGAAAGCAATGATGGAAAGGAGTGGAGCGCGCTTGCCTAAAAGTAACCTATTCACTCTTTTCTTGATGACACCCCACATTATATTTACTTGGCTGGGAATACGGAAGCTGGAAAGTGTTGCACTCCTAAGGGGTTTGTATCAGAAATGTGGAAAAAAATTGGTTGTCTGTAAAGTCGGTTTACGGACGATAGATTTACGTGATAACGTCATAATTGGCCTCTCTATCGTTTGTTTTATCGTGCCTCTCTATCGCTTGTTGCGCGCTCTCGCTTGCACGCACAGGCTCAGGTGGAACGTTACGCGAAACGTTACTATTTTTCATGTGCGTTGCTGGTGTTCATCAATTTATTAAACGTTATCACGTCAAAAAATGTTTTGTTCGAGTTAGTTATTATTATTCTATTATTTTATGACGAAAAGGCGTCATTGGGAAATTTTGAATGGACCAATAAAAATATGTCATTGCGTGAGGTTTATTTTGTTTATTTTTTTAATGTCTTTTTTTTCAACAAATTATCATTAGTCTGTAAGTTATATTGCATGCCATGCGGTGGAACTTGAATGTACCTATAATTTGTATGAAGACCCAACTTTTGTGACCAAGTTCGCAATAAAGAATTTTGAATTGAATTGAATTGAATTGAGTTCGCTGGCTATCAGCTACATAATGATGCCAATTCTTTCTGCGTTTTGCGGTTCTGTGGAAGAAATTTTATTATCTTTGTTTATATTGAGATATTTTAAAGATTTTTGTGCACAAGTGTTCGCAAACATAGGCGATTACAAAAACAGAAGTAACGACTGGAAAAATAGAGACTATATAGAAAGACCGACGTCTTACCGTGCTTTCCAGAGTACGGGTGTCGAAACTCTGTCCATTTTTTTTCTTATATTACTAGTTCGGAATATGAACTTTGGAAATTCTGAAAGACCCAACTATTATTATTATTAATAGCCCGGTCCGAACCAAGAACCTATATCTGCTGTCAAATATGCTCAATACCAGATCGTCTAAAGCCTTTATCCTGCGGATATACATGTAATTTGGCTATAAGTTAATTGAACATCGAAGGATTGTAACAAGTAAGGAGTACACCAAAGCAAAGGTCTGATTTTCTGAGAGGCAAAGCGTTTGATCGCAGCGAAAATGATGGAGGCACTCCAATTTAATCATTGGCGTTCATAAAAATCCTCAGCTCCCGATTCAATTGAACTCATGAATATTTGAAAGCGTCTAAGCGAGGGCACCTCTCCGTTTATGAACCATTTATAATACGGGCGTTTTATATAAGTTTTTTTCGCTGTTTTTTGCGCTTTCGGCGTCGGAGCGGGCATTTAGCTAACTTGTTAATTAAAATGTCCGACTTTTTTCTGGTTCAAAAGTTTTGGCGGAGTTTTTTGAATTTGATGATACATCATTTTTATTCGTGTCGTTTGCTGAAAATATATTTGACAATGCGGTAGTACCCATCAGTAGGGCAAGCACGAAAAAATAATTTTGGAATAATAATTAACGCTAACAATGTACGAGAGTAGCACTAATTTGAAGGTTGTACTATGTTTTTGGATTTTGCTTGCTCTAAACTTAACGGACTCTACAAGAAGAGTTCTATCACCTGGTAGTATCGCCTGATATTAGTGAAATCACAATAACAACGGTGCCTTTCATTTGTCAACCAATGTTTCAAAACCCGTTCCAATGGCAACCCAAGACTAACTTAAATCAAACACATCAAAAGACAAACTTTCATTTGATAAACTTATTGCAAAATTGACAAACTATAGTAATCCAGTTTTTATCTAAATGCAATCAAAAATTAAAATTGAACTATCAATAATAATTCAACCACAATATTATTTACTCGCAAGTACTTAATAATTTATGTGCAATCTACATACATTTTCTCGTACTGGATTTAAAGTTAAAAAAAATCGACAAGGACTTGGTCGTTCATTAAAAATATCTAGAATCTCGAAAGTTACCCGGCATAATAATATAATTTGGAAAATTATTATCTCTCTCTAACTTTATAAAGTTTATTAAAGTTCAGTTTCGCTGCTTTAAAGTTGCCCTGCCCGGGAACTATGGAATAAGTAGCTTAAAGATAGGAGGAAATTTTATTTTCTTTAAATATGTTTATATCATACTTTGTTACTTGAGAATATTGAGAGGGAGCGACTTACGGAAACTTTATGGCGTAGAATAATATTACGAACATTATTTTATGAATCGATCTTTAGGCGGAAAAAAACCATTGAACGCGCGATACTGTTACCGTAACATTATTACCGTAAACATATAAGTAGCAAGATACAAACTAAATAGGAGCCATAAAAGGTAGTGCATCTTCTAGTTATACAATTGACATAAAGTGCATTTTGCTATGTAAAATAAAAAAGTAGCTTCCATTCCATTTCGCCGCGGTGTAAATGGACCCTTAGGCAGGTTCGCCTTAGATACCTTTGAAGGCTATGGAAGATTTTAAGGAATGCAGGTTTCTTAACATTAATTTCCGTGAAGTTTAGCAAGTGATATTTAGCTTTCACAAACGCACATAACTCCGCAATGTCAACAGTGTGTGCTCGGGATTCGAACCCTCGACCTATTCCCAGGGTTGGACACAGGTAGAGAGATAGGGATTAAGGGATTTTGGTGGGCTTCAAACACCTTTGAGAGTTTACGCCACAGATCAGAGAAGTAAGGCATTGGTGAACTCCCGAGCACGGAGCATTCCTCATTGTTTTCTTTCATCGCTAAACATGTGGTATAGTTTCATAAACGTACTTAACTATGATAAATCAAAGATATGTGCTCGAAATTCAAACCCTCGGAACGTAAATTAGGAAACTGTCGTACACTCTGCTCGTACTATAACTTGAATGCATTAATGTATGAATGAATCAATGAATAATGTATAGGTACTTGTACCTATTACACAAAACATGATAAAAGAGAACAACACGTGTTTAATAGTGGACCGTAAACAGACACAGCAACAACAAACAACAACTTAAATTCACAACAACAACAACTTAATTTTTATGTGTCTAAACCAACATAGAAATCATTGGTCTAAACGTATAATTAATTCTTCGGTCCGCGAAATATAACGTCCTTACACACCGTATAATATTATGATCTGTTGTACAAAACGGGCAGGTTTTTAGTATAGCCCGTAAAGCGAATCTCCCTCACAATAGGTCCACAATAAAACATGAAAAGTGCGTTAACGACGCAATAAAACTGTGTTTACAGTACGCGACAGGCAGCGGGTCACGACCGGGCTTTGAGGATCGTCCAAATTTATTGATATCGCCCACCTACTCGTATGTGCGTGAAGAAAAGAAAAATATTGTCAGGCTCTCGAATATAGCTTATGTAAGCCATACACGTTACGGTTTACCGGAGAGGTCTGCCTGTGCGGTGCACCTGCGCAGGTAGACCGGAGCGTGTATGCCGACCGACCTGTGCAGGCGACCGGAGCAGAATCGATTTTCGATTTTGCTCCGGTCGCCCGTACGGTGAACCTGTGCGTGTGTGGGTACCTGCGCAGGTCGTCTTCATTAACCACGTGTTCAATAGGGAGGCACGCTGCCGATTTATCCCGCTAGGTGTCCCATCGTCGCTGGTGCTGAACAGATGTCAAAATCCATACATATTTTTTCTGAAACTTGAATAATCTCATATAACTCAATAAATTGCCTTAAATCTGTGCCTACGAAGTAAGAATGTAATAGTATGACGCACATTGTTTTCTTGCGAATGAGCAGCGAAGAAAAATTGTAGGTCATAGATAGGTCTAGCTTAACGCATAAAAAATGGAAACCAAGGTTTTTCGCCTTTTTCAGTTAAAAATGCATTCCGTTTTCTTAATTCAGCTTTTAAAATAGCCAAAATTTTAATCAATCTTTCCTCAAAATTACCGCAAGACCTAGCAGTGCTAGTGCGTCCTCGTCCTCACTCGATGCCACCGCAAATAGAACTGAAGACCGTTACGGCACACCGGAAAGTCCCCATACACGCTACTTGACCTGTGCAGGTACACATGCACAGGTAACCTGTGCGGTGGACCGTAATGTGTATGGCCGCCCTAACAAAAGCTTCACATCCGGTCTCGATACGAATGTAAAAACATAATACAAAATTTTAACAAAAAAAAAAACGACTTCAACTGTCACCAAACTACCTTTGAAGGACATCCTTTGCAATAAAAAAAGAAACATCGATATCAGATTTCGATAGAGTATTTCGTCCACTTGTCGCGCATGTACCTAATGTAAATGTTTTCTGGATACCATTATCAGAACTAGACCAAACTCACAGAGACACGGGAAGCATCAGCTTTAAAAAAAAAATATCGAAATTAATTCCATATAGTTATGGAATGAGGTATCGAGAGGTTTCTATGAAGATCATACGATACATAAATTGCATGGCTATGGGTCTGGTTTGGTTTTTTAGCCGATGGATTGTAGGTAGTTAAATTCACGAAAACGCGCTCTATTCCTTAACTATCGTTATGCTTATGTGTCATGCGATTCGTAAGGAGTTAGGAAGGAATCAGGTGCTTTTTCGTGGATCGAGTTTACTTATAAGCGTTCCAGTGAGATGCTGTGTAGCTACACATAATTAAGCAGTTTGCCTTTCGCAAGTGCATGAACATTTAAGACTACATCATCACCTACAGTTCAGGATGATAAGCTTATTTAGAAACGAGTTTGAAATCCCCAAGCAGTTCACTTGGTCCATCTCATCTAGTACGCAGAACCCTAAAAATATAACCCTGAAGAATCAAAGACGTAGACTTTTATTATGACGACATTTTCCCCTTTGACTGGAAAACAAGTTTCATTACTTCGGGAAAAATAGTTTGAAAAGAAGTTTGTGAAAGTCATCGCAATTCAGATATAATTACCCTGTTGTTGTCACGGCTTGTTTTGTATCTGTCCTTGTATTAATCTTTATTACCTTACTTTTTTCCTCTTGAGCTATTATCTAAATTCTGTGAAAACATTTTATCTAGTCGGTATATCCCGTTCTGAAAATACTCCGTGGATTGAAATAATATTTTTGTTAATATTCCTAGACGAAATAGCTTATGGTTGCCTTAATATGAAAATACAGGCATACTTGCATATGCAAACATAATATGTAAAAAAATCGATACTATTATAAATATAAATGTACGTTTGTTTGTTACATTTTCACGCCTAAACTACTGCTTGAATTTTGTTGAAATTTGGAATAGAGGTAGACTAATCTGCTTGCCCAACCTTAATCAAAAGTAGGTATAAATGACGGAATAGAAAGCGGGAACTTGAAATTTACATTTCCATCGGAATTTTTGAAAAACTGAATTTCACTTAATCTGAGCCGCGGGCAAGAGCAAGTTATAATTATAAAATTATTTAATTCATTTTTAAAGAAAGAAGAACAAAATTTTTATTTCTTGCTATGCCACACATTACAATGTACATCTTAAGGCCGATTTTTCAATCATCAGATAAACGTTAACTGGGGAAAAAATATGACGTTTTGACAAATTTTTTATGGCATATGTTTTAAATTAATTCCTCAGATGAATCGGCCCTTAGTGGTATATAATATCTGTGATTCTTATAGTGGACGTGGTTTTCATGGGTTTAATTTTACTGTTATTGAATTGTCCATATTCGGGAAAATATTCCACAAGAAAATTAACTCCCGTCGAGCTCCCAATCTACTTACAAAGTGGAGGCAAACATATTTACTTTCCTATCTTTAAACTACTTACTTCAAAATTCCCGTATTCAGGGTGGAGAACTTTAAAATAGTCTTAGAGCAAGAGAATATTGCTTCATTCTTAAACGGTTTTTTTAATTCAATAAAAGTTAATATTTGACTGCGATCTCATCTGATAGTAGTAAAAATGCAGACAAAGATATTGTCATACTAACTTGGAAGGTGGTATAAATCCCTTATAACTATTTATATCCCCTTTCAAACTACACAGCTTCGTACCGGAATGCTTAATCACTTTGCCAAATGCCCACTTTGCGATGAAGGGTCCGGAATATCCAGAAATCTTTAATTAAAGCCACTGCCCTAAGAAAGCTTTTCTGGAATTTTCATTAAAAATTCTGTGAAGTTTTCAAGACTGGTTACATTGCTACACATATTCGCCTTGTTCCTCAAATAAAGTTTTCCATACTTTACAGTAACTTAGTTATGATTAAGGACTAAAAGTATTCATCCCGAACCCTTTGTAAGTTAAAGCATTGTATCTTCGCTTTAAATGGTCAGTATTGGTCGTTGCAATGTTTTTAACGATCCACTACTGATCTGTGTGATTCCTTCTTACATGTAATGAAAATTCTGGACATAGTGCATACCTATATGCCACCCCGTTAGCCAAATGCACGTTGGCAGGCATCGCATATCTTTGAGTCACCAAATGAAACTGATGTTACGTGAATCTTTTACATGAGAAAGAAAATGTCTTTTTTCCGTCACAAAAATCCCAACATGGATAAAATCCACGAAAATCCCAGTCTTCACACACTTGTTGAAACTCTCGTTTATTGTGCCCACATACAAAAAGTATTACTTTTGCAATCATCATTTATCGAACGGAGAGTAAACTTTGCTTCAACCCAGTATTCCACGGCTCTCACGCAATCTTTTTTTATTACACTATTTATTTACGTATGAAATATATCATTAACATCATTAAAATATATATGCCCTATTCTCTCACAATCTCAACAGGTACAAAACCTTAAAGGCGCATTGTCCATTGCAATCATTGGCATAACGCCACCTATCCAGGGGTGTTTAACATTCGTTTCAACTGAGTATTTCACGGCATTCACGCATTCTTTAACTACACTATTTATTATGTATGCAATGTATCGTGAACATCATTAAAACATAAATTCCCTATTCACACAAAATCTCAACAGGTACAAAACCTTTAAGGCGCATTGTGTCAGAGACGTCTCAGCCAAAGCTGTTGTAGATTACAGAAGATTAAAGCCACTCACATACGATCAAGTCTATTGATACCACGTATTACGAATACACACAACACTAAGCATACAAACTTCATGTAAGCTGTGTATTAATTTATCGGAAGTCTTGTAGGTACGCTCGCGGGGATGCTTTGAAATATTCATGAGTTCAATTGAATCGAGAGCCAAGGATTCTTATGAAAGGCAATGGCTAAATTGGAGTGGCCCGACCATTTACTGCTGCTCGCGATCAAACATTCGTCTCATTATTTGCTTTTGACGGAGGGTGAGGATCGTTAGTTGAAAAAGCTCCCGAATTTGATGTAAGTACCGGGCTTCTGTACACCATCCTCAAAAAATTCTACCTTGCTTGGTTCTGATTCAGAAATTGCAAGAATGAAGCCTTTGAATTCTACCAATGCAAGGCAAGTTGGAAGAGCCAGTCACTTAAAGTAAACAAACGTATGTGTATTCTATGAACCAATCCAAATCTTGTAACCGAGAGATTGTTGCAAGATAGCAATTCAGAATGATAAGGATGAAAAAATAGGTGAGAATTTAAGCGTTCTAGGTCTTTGTAAATGACGGCGTGTGACAATTTGAGTGGTTTCACGTTTCACTGTAACTTCTTTATTTTAGTCAATTTTGAACTATGTACTGAAGAATATTATGTTATGTGACTGTAGTATGCATAAAATTTATTTCCTTAATCTAAACTAGTAAAAAGGTAAAATTTTGGTAACCTACGCTTTTCAAAAAATTTGAAATGAAAAATGAAAATAAAAGACTTGTATAGTATTTCGTTTTAATTATCTTTAACGCGAAAAGGCGTTTTGTATATAGTTAATATCAAATGCCGAATAAGCATATCTAAGTTATTATGTTCACTGCCAAGTTTAACTCTATCAACTTGCGCGTTTGTTAATTTTCTGTGACAATGCGGGGCTGATATCAGTAAAGATGAATGTTAAATAAGTTATAAATCAACGACTCCACTTGCGAAATGGCGAAACGGCAGGTTCAATATTTATATTTTTGAACCATAATTAACATTTGACAATTTTTACCTTGATTGGTAATTTTTGACAACTTCTACCTGGGTTACCTAGTCCAGTCATTATAGTAAGTTCACCTCGGAATTCGAGATACCCAGCTGTATTTCTGTAAATATATTGACTCCCTAAAGGTTGTCTTAAAACCTACATATGGTAGGGTGTGCGCAACTATTAAATTTCAAGGTCAAAAGGTCACAAAAGTCGGTTTATTGAGCTTCTTTTGGAAATATCTCATTTCCTATGGGGTTTTTTGCTATTTATATTTATTATCAATATTGTAGAATACAAAATTCTCTACAAATTTTGTTTAAAAAAATTTTTTATACGGTGAGGGCGGAGAGCGCGCGGTCACAGCATCACTTCAGGTCAACCGGTGCCTCCGGTCGAAAACGCGCCATATATAGTTGATGAACTATCGATAAATCAATGATTATAAATATTTGTCAATTTTTATTAACTATTATATTATATTTTATCATTTTTTTTCCTAACCTATCCACTTTTTATTCAGTATTAATTTATTTAACAACACTTACCTGCCCATGTAATTGCAGAATTGTTAATGAAAATATAGGAATCATATTTGAATTTTAACCTAATTAATATAAATAACTTCTAACAATATGATGAAAAAAACACAAATATATTATTTTAATCATCTTCTTCCTCTTCATCGTCGTCGCCTAGCTGCTGGTGAATTTCAAACTGGTCTTCATTATCGTCTTCAACAACATTTGTCTCAAGTTCTTCCATGATTTCGGGGTCAAAGGTTCCATCTTCGTTAATGTCGCTCTGATATGGTTGAGCATTGAGACAAGCTTGCCTATTACATTGGCCACAAGCTAAAGAGCATTGCAAACCCACTTTCCTGAATCCGCATCGCGAACCACAACCACTCTTGCAGTTGCAGAAAATTGTATTTAGCAAATCTTCTGGAGCAGGTGGTAAAATTGTCATGATAGGCTCCAGAAAATCGTTTCGCATTGCCCAGCCCCATACCTGGGGTTCCAAATCATGTCTTAACCAAGTTTGAACTTGATAATATACACGGTTGAAATGTTGATGAGCAGCTGCACTTGTTGGTGGAATATTTGAAAGCTGCACAGGTTTATAAGACTTGACTTAATACTTACGTAAACTTGACGTAATGCATAATATAACGAAGATGATCGAGACTTTTCACAGATTTCGGAGCATTATAGCCTGCCAATAAGGTTTGAGTTACACTCTCTAATAATCTCTGGGCCGAACAATTTTCTTCCTCAAATGTTGTACCTAGTTCATCCAAATTTGTCAGTTTATCAAAAATTTTTAAAAATGTTTTTTCCCTTTTTAAAAAGCGCAAAAGTTGTGTCACAGCCACTTAATGCGTGCAGAAATAAAATATGTGTTTTGGAATGAGGATAATTATCAAAACTTTTAGTCGAGTATATCTCCGTTTTTACATTTCCTTTCCCAACTTTTTTAAAGAAAATTTCTTGTTCGTAAGACAGTGTACGCCCAATTAAAATGACAAGTAAATCAAAATTAAAATAAGAAAATGATAAAATATAATATAATAGTTAATAAAAATTGACAAATATTTATAATCATTGATTTATCGATAGTTCATCAACTATATATGGCGCGTTTTCGACCGGAGGCACCGGTTGAGCTGAAGTGATGCTGTGACCGCGCGCTCTCCGCCCTCTATCTCGAAAACGGTTCACCGTATAAATTTTTTTTTAAACAAAATTTGTAGAGAATTTTGTATTCTACAATATTGATAATAAATATGAATAGCAAAAAACCAATAGGAAATGAGATATTTCCAAAAAAAAGCGCAATAAACCGACTTTTGTGATCTTTTGACCTTGAAATTTAATAGTTGCGCACACCCTACCATATGTAGGTTTTGAGACAACCTTTAGGGAGTCAATATACAAGTATTTACAGAAATACAGCTGGGTATCTCGAATTCCGAGATTCTTACCTAATTTAAGCTTAAATGACTGGACTAACCGTGTTAACTCTGAGTTGAAACACTAAATCGGTTAGCACAAGTGGGCCTTAGCGGAGTAATGATAGTTTTGTTTTTTTAGTGATGGTGTATATAGTAATAAAATCATCACAGTTCTTTCAATTCAATTTTTCGATCCAGAAATCTCCTATTTCACTATTTCAAATAATATTTTTCCAACGAAATTTAAATTGAAGATAAAAATTTGGAAAATAATTATTGCATCCACAAAAATATTTGCAGCATTCTTCTTAAATCAGAATGAAAAAATGTTGGATTTTTTTATTAAGTAATAGGAGCCGAAATATAAATGGGGTGTCCATTTGCATTTTTTAATTTGATGAATAGAGGAGGGTTTCGAAAATTAATTTTTTGGGTTGAGGAATAAATTGAACGTAAAATAGGTCGAGATCTTCGGGTTATATTATCATCAAATTTTAATAACTAAATATGAAATCTTACGAAACTCAGAGCTTAACATAATCCCATTTAAAAAAAGAGATCGATGGTATGTAGAGATCAGACTCTAACTGAAACTCCTAAAACGAGGCAGAGTTTTTGCTAAGTAATAAATTCTTTTTTTTTCTGTCCGGTATAGGGTTGCCATCCCGCTCTGTTACACCTTGTATGAAATAATTTTTTTTTTGGACATTTTACACATCGCAATCTAGCCCCAAATTAAGCAGTAGCTTGTGTTATGGGTGCTAGATGACTGATAAATATATAAACATACTAATATACATGAATATAATATATTGAAAAACACCCAGACACTGGAAAACATTCATGCTCATCACACAAACATTTACCAGTAGTGGGAATCGAACCCACGACCTCCGGCGCAGATGGCAGGTTCGCTACCACTACGCCATTCGGTCGTCAATAAATATTTCTTTTGTCATCAATTTTCCTGTAGATATAAATAATTTTTACTTTTCCGATGTTTTTATACTTTTGGAGATAGATGAGGCAAAGGTTACACGGGTCTACTTGGCAAGATAAATATTGGTCGGGGACTCGGGGTCTACAGACCCGAGATTATCTTTCACCATTACAGGAATTAACCTAAACGCCGGACGGGGCTCAGGACCGGCGGAAACTAAATGGGACTAACTTTATTTAACCAAAAATAGTTTTTGTCCCTTGAAGCTAGCGGAAACAGCCAAAAACCATCATTGTATGCACAGATATTATTTTCATTTTAATATTATTTGGAAAAATATGCACAAAATTCCATAGTGTTGCGCTTGGCTAGGACATACAATAAATTCTATTGTAACCTCGACTTGTTCCATTTATCTAAAATGCAACTTAAAAAAGAACTTGTGACAATGCACCGAAATAAGTGAGATTTCTGTCGGAATTACACGCACACACTCCTGAGACACACATACACATATCACACACACACTCACACTCGTACATACAAGCACTCGCACACACAATCACACCCATTCACTTGTTGCTGTGATTGAAAATTTTTGAACATTTCTATTGAAAGAGCTTTCGCACAATCTATTGTATAGTTCTTGTTCTTCGTTCATTATTGAAAGTTTGTATTTGTATCCTTGTAACTTAAGTACTATATAGTTGTAATCATATTTGGCCTTATTTCTAGCTTTAACTTAAACTGTATTTTTATATTTTGTAACGCTGTTGATGACATTCAAATAAATAAAATAAAAATAAAAATAAAATATGTTTTCTACTTAGATAATAATAATTATTTTCATAAGAACTTGTAAGCTAGTCATTTTCATCTTACAAACATCAAACAAAGATACTTACGTATATACGCTTGCATCAATTATGCAGCCAAGGCACCAATTGGTTGGTGATGGCTACGTTGCTATGGTTACCTGCGATGGTTGGCCGATGTACAATTTTCGAGAATCTTACCCCTGGTAACCAAGACTCAAGAATATAACATTATAGAGCATAGATGTCTGAGTTATTATTTGGGTACAGAATCCCAAAGGACCGTTCTAACATGTAAAAAATATTATTTATCTCTTTTGGTCCATAACGCATAATATCCATATCGAAAGAACCGTAATTTCAAACATTCGACGTAGAACAGCAAAAAGGATAACAGTTACGAGTAATTTGGCAAATACGCGGAATTTACAAAGGGCCCCCATGAAAATGAACCCATCGGAATATACGGCCAATTCCGGATCGGAACGGGTTTTGTAATAAACACACAATAACGCTCCGCAATGAAGGTGCCCCATGATCGTTCCAATCTGTATCGGAACGATCGAGAATTGGAACGAAATGGGTTCGTTGTTTTTTATTATTCAAGGCGTATATTTCGCTGTTGTTTTGTTAGTTTTGAGTAAATTATTCTATTTCATGGAATCGGAATTCACTTTGCCGAACCTATGATTAGCAAGAACAAACTAATAAAATTACGTGGTACCTACTTCGAGGGTGTCGAAAGAAGTGAAAACTTGAACAAATAAGGAAGGTTTCGGTTATGGTAACAGTGTCGCGAGTTCAATGGTTTTTCCCATCTTTAAATTTTATAATCCACGTTTAGAAAAAATGTTTAGAAGACAACATGCTGTAAAGCTAAGAACGCAAGAAACCCCAAGGCAACAAACGAACTATCATCAACAAACAACACCACACAAAACTTCCAAACTAGGAGCGTTTCGCACCGATACCAAAACATCGTGTCAGGTTTTGATATAACATTTCGAAATTGCTTAACTTTACTGTAACACCCACCAGGCCACACTCGAAACGAGTACAATTTATAAAATCAGCAACGCATATCGAAGCGAAAACCATGAACTCAATGATGATAAAGACAGGTCATGACGTGTCAATGATAAAGACGATGAGCTTGTTGATGATGATGAAGAAAGATATCACATTCGGCAGACGAACAGTATCTCATCTCACATTCAACAATATAAACTTATGTCATAACACTTTATTTGATCGTCATCCATCACTAGAGGCAGTTATTGAATAATGAACATCGTCCTCAATTTGGCGACTGCTTCGTCGTCAACGGATATTTAGTACTTAACATTCAGGAGTGGAAAACGTAAATTGGATAAGACTGCTACCAGATGACACTCCTAATCATACAAATTGTACTATTTGTGATACCGAAATGCCCTTACAGTTTTGTTGCAAAGGAAAAATTATCAATTCCACTCTGAACCATTGCTGATCTATTCTTGTTGTTTAGTTGTTAATACATCAGCATAATAGAGAGGACACTGTCAGTCCTAATCTATATGGCTACTCAGTACTTACCAGTCTAGCCATCTTACCTATTCAGATTCAGTGTCACTAGTGGTTTTACGCTAATGTAATTTTCTATCCTCAGCAGTTGCGTGGTCTTCTCTGGCGGCACCGTTTTCATCGCCTCTATTGGGCGTTCTATTCTAATTTCCAAGAGTTGCTCTAGTTCCCATTTTTACCACTTGAACAGTTAAGTTGGTGGCACCTCACATCAAAAAAGTACCTAAGTTAATATCCTTTTCTGTGGGTAGCACTGTATCGTGTACACATATAACGGTTTAAAGTTTTAACTGTACGTTCATGGTTCAGTGACTCACCTTTTGCAAAAAATATTAGTACAAGATTATAGTAACCAAAACTTTGTATTACAGCCAACACGAACTGCCGAGGCTTACTTACGTTAAATTTTAATTAAAGCATCCGATGCATGAAATCTATTTAGCCGCATAATTATAATTTAAACTTGAGCCGATATCAGAGTGCGGGCAGTTCGGCTTAATGACAGTCCACCTCATCATTGGATACTTACCGCCGTTATTGGACCAATGTGGGCCATGATTGGACTGAACCAAATTCTCGTTTATATTGAGTTAAAGTTATTATTAATTGAAACGTCAGACGCAAGTGTCAGGGCATACAGTAAAATATATAAGCGCAAATAGTAATATCCTCTCCCATTTGCGGTTCCTCAACATTTTAAGGGAAATAATCAGGATAGATGTCTTCAGCATAGCAGTTCATTTTAGAATTGATGTTTATGAGAAAGGAATTATAATATCGACCCTTCTAGGATCAACTGCAGTAAACGACATTTTGGCGAAAATGACTTTTTGACAAGGTTGTATTCAGTTATTCGTGCTCTATCGAACTGCATTATCAGAATTGTCAAATTCGCGAAAAAATGGCGATTACAGCATAGAAAATTTTGTGGTGGTTTGGTGGTTTAAAAAAAATATACGCAGTAAAAGCCGTAATGACTTGTTTATTTTTTTGCATGGCTTATATTACATAGTGCACTTAAAAACTCAGTAGTATTTATCATGACAAATTGTAGTAAAAGACGAAAATTTGTCACTTAGTCAGAATCAAATAATATTAAAATGGTTTTTACTACATTTGGACCATTTGTGATCTTTGTAATATTTTGAGGCAATTTGTTATTTAAGACAAAAAAAGCTTAGTATCAATGACAGTAGAATATTTTTTTACGTAGCAACAACCACTTTTACTAAGGAGACAGCAAAAAACATAAAATTCAAAGAAATAAGGATCGTTAATTTTAAAAAGAAGAATTTGAACCAAATGTAATTGTAATATTCTATGAAAGAAGAAGCTTTGTGTGAAAAGGTTCAGCTTTTTCAAAATACTGAAAGGAAAGTGAAACGCAAAGGAAAGGGAAAAGGCAAAGGGATAGGAAAGGGAAAAAAAGAAAGACGAAGCCGAAAAGAATGAAAGTGTCCATCACGCTTTCATTCTTTTCGGCTTCGTTAGAGCTTGACCAATTGAAGCCACTACCTAAATACCGACAAAGATTGCCTTTATCCGCAGCAAAGCGCCAGGATCTGACAAAATTGTGTTCGAATGGAACTATTCCTAAAAGGGAACCATTTAGGGACAAGGAGTTCAAGGAAATGCCATAAGATGGCAAAATCTTTGATATTCTCACTGACACTGATGAAGAAGATAAGCCTCCATCAGAAGGTGAGGAGGAGACTTTGTAAACGTTACGGTGTCTTTTCTTCAGGAGGTTCAGTTTGATTCAAACTTTTTGGCGGCTCGGAAGTTAGTTGCCGGTGCCGGTGTGCGCAGGTACAGGCAAGTCAAACCGAAAGTCGATACCTTATTTTGTGTTCTGCGCATAGGATCACGCGAAGCTCTGAGCCGCCATAAAGTTTGAATCGAACTATACTTTGATTAGTCTTAATAATATATATAAATCTCGTGTCACAATGTTTGTCCGCGATGGACTCCTAAACTAATGAACCGATTTAGTTCAAACTTCGTGAATATCTGTCATTTGGTCCAACTTAAAAGATAGATTAGTTTTTATCCCACGTGGACGAAGTCGCGGGCATCAGCTAGTACTTTTATAAAACAGTGTGTGCGTGTGGGTAAACTTATTTTTTTTACAATTTATTGTTTTTAATATAAATTCGTTCTATATACTTTAAACTTTGTGCAATTTTAATATGAAACTTTGTGCCATGATAAAATGTAAACGTTGCTAGATAATTCGAGTTTAAGGCCTTAAAACAAAGAAAATATATTATTGATGCTTGTGTTCCTTTAAAAATTTATATTAATGTGTAAGACGTTTATATTTAGTATTTAGTGATTTGAATCGAGACAATATAAATATTCGTCTTATTTAGTGAGCACTAGACAACATTTATTTGTGTAAGGTTTGCTAATTTCTTAATTTACGACGACGATTGCCTATTAAAATTGTTACTTAATAGACGTGTTATACCAAAACGGTACCAAAGATAATTTAAATAGGTACTATTACTTCCACTACTAGTTTTTAAAAGGCAGCAATGCAAAGAATCGATAATGCCAGCATATCTTAAGGTTTGTTAAATGTTTTAACCAAAGTAATAATGAAACTTTGTATTAATTAGCTGCAAATACAACAATAAACCCATTTTTTTCCTATGCAATCCTGTCTTGTACTACAAATAAAAGGTAGATTATTGGCAAGTTAATATATTTTCGTGGCTCTTACTACAATTTTACAGAATTTAGCAATCGTTACGAAGAAGTAAGCGCCATCCAGCAAAAAAAAAATTGTGGTAAAAGCCACTCAACTTCTAAACCCTTACAGGTACAAAGTTCTTGTTTATATCAATTGAAAATTCCCAAAGTCTTACAAAAAAAGAACTAAAAGATATAAATATAACTATAACAACAAAAAAAAGACAACGAAATCTGTAAAATATTTTTTGTTTTTTTGCTCTCCTGAAAAGTAGAGTTTTGGCGTTTACTGCAGTTGATCTTAGAAGGGTCGATATGTAAACTGGGAGAATATAACATCTTAAGGTTATCGAGAACAGTACCTACCTTAGTTGTGTCATAATTATGTGACTATAGCCACGATTTCACTCAACTATATTACCTCTTACTCCGTTTTAGGGATTGAATTTTCTATGTCATCATCAAACCCTTTTTCCTCATCAAACCCATGGACACGGGTATCCTCTAAGAATAGGAGAGTTCTGGTTATATCCTGTCACGCTGGTCAAGTAAGGATTGGCGGGCTTCGTATGCCTTTGAGAACATTGTGGTGAATTATCAGAAAGGCAAGTTTCCTTACGATGTTTTTATCACATAAGCAAGTGATATTTCGTTCCCACGATCGCAAACTCCGGAAAGTCAGAGATGTATTCCAGGGGTTCAAGGTCAAACCCCCGAACTCCTGACAACAGGCAAAGGATTCAATCGATGACTATTTGTATATAAACTATATATGTTGGATTGTATATAAACTAGACAACACTTGAAATGATTAATTATCTATGTTAAGTTAGATGACATTGACGTCTATACTCTGTGTTAATCTGTCAATGTCTACACTTCCGTTTTTTCCTGTCTGCGCTCTCTGCCCTTATAAAATGTGTGCCGTGTAAACTGTGAATTAAAAATCCAAAGTAATCGCAACAAAGCCGTATTTATTTTCGTCCTGTCCTAACTGACTATCTCTACTTGAATTTTCTGATAGTGATGATACTTAATAGCAACGATAAGTAATTATAACTTAGAAAGAACAAAAGGCAAGTTTCTTGAACGTACTCAGTGCACAATTTTGTAAAGTTGAAGTTTTACTTCACTCACATAGGTCTTTTAACCAGCGATCAAGAAAGTCGGGCTTAAAGGCTCAAGCAAATATAGCTGCAGATTACAAACGAGATTTGTACCAGGCATACATAGCAGTGCAGAAGACTTCGCACCGAACCGTACATCCGTGTGGCACTGTACCTAATAACATACGTAGCTATGTCTATTCTCTTATTGAGCTGAGATAGCTGCTACACCTGACTGACAATTAGATTAGATTGTCCACGTATAATATGAGATTGGGCTGAGTGTTTGTTCCGGAGCAGATGTCTCTAATAGGTCGTAATAACGGTCCTATTTATAAAATTTATTTTTCCAAAACTATCGCATCAGTTTGTTTGTGTCGTCATGTCGATAATCAGTTTGTTTTTAACCGACTTCAAAAAAAAAGGAGGAGGTTCTCAATTCGTCGGAATCTTTTTTTTTTTATGTATGTTCCCCGATTATTGAGTAGATTGTCGCCGTCGCTTCAGCCGATGCACGTCCACTACTGGAAAAGTCTGAAGCCAGTGACTCTCTGTATATTATCCGTCCAAATAATGGGGAGTCTGGCTTCACTTCGTTTTCTAATGTGTAGCCGCGATTCGAGCATCTTGGGTCCCCAAAGTCTTTCGGTCTTACGAGCTATATGTAATATGACCAATTGCCGTCTCAATTTTGCGACATTCTTATGTCTACACTCTTTGAACTACTCTTATGTCGGTCACTTTGGATCTCAGGCTCTTCTTGTATCTGATACGATCGCGCTAAGATATTCCGTCTGTCCACACTCCATTGCTAGCTGTGTGACAAAGGAGCTTTCTTATGGGGCCTATTAATAGTCAGTGACAATTGGTCGCTGGTTGGATACATAATGATATATTACTTAAGCAAACCCCCCTTGGTTGTTACTCAATGGCAATGATTTTCCTTTGGCCTGCAAGCCAGTAGAAAATAGAATTCACGCAGCGCTCCAGATAATGTCAATCGATATCCTCGACGTCCATCGGAAATATCACTTTGTTTACCAGCCTCATTTTAATTCATGACGACATCGTCGCCCCAGTACTTGTCATTTTAGTGTTCGCACTTTTTATTATAGACTATTTTTAGAATTCTTTCAACAGGAAAATGGAAAAATACCGTTGTTTTAGCGACATTCTCCTTTTTGTTTTGTTTTAAATTAAGTGAGATTTTTTCCTTCCACTAACCGCTAAGTAGCGTTCTACCGGTCTCTTTGATGGCAGCAAAAGTACCATCAGGGTCCCTTCAGAAAAGTGAATGTGCATTTTCTAGACAAGCACGCTCCAACCTAGACCACACCATTGCTTTCGATCAGGCATGATTGTCGTCAAGCGCAGGCGTCTAAAAAAAAATAGGTCGTCTAAAAAAAATATAAACGGACTAAAAATTAATTATAATTTTATATTGCTACAAAGAAAGGGAACCCATAAAGAATCACTTATGTATCGTCCGTATACCCCTCTGTCCTCCATTTATCCTCCCTTTTTCTCATCATATCATTGTAGCTTTTTTTATGTCGTTGATTTTGCAGTCAGAAAACTATAAATTTCCTTTGACCTGGAATCTTGACAAATAAAAGCAAGGTCAAACGTTACTAAACTATTTACTTGTCAATAATATGTACTTGAAAAAGTAACAAACAGCTGTAGAAAATACCTCAATGTATTCTTGGAGCAAACCGAAAGCATTTCTCTTTGCCAGTGAATCTATTTTCAAATACACCTAGTAGTCTGGGAGCAAGTTACGTCAAGCATGGAAAGGTTTTAAATCATTCAACGTGGGGCCAGTTTATTTATTTGAAACCCCATTAATTTATAAAATGTAAATGTTTGGAAGTCAAATGTTTTGTCACTATTGACCCCCAACATACTGCATTGTTTTGGCCGTGAACAGAAATTTATAGGTTTTATAATGCACATAGTATTAGCAAAATAGAGTTAAAAATGCTTTACGCCTATATATACCGACACTACTCTGTCGCGGAATTTCAATAAGTCAAATTTCATGTTAACACTCAGAAAGTAGAAGAGAGACATCCATATCTCTTTTTCATGAGTTTGGCGATCTAGCTGTATATCAAAGTGTTGTCAGCTTTTCTCTGCCTTGTGCTTCACTTCTTATTGTATAGAGAGATAAAGTCTTGACTCCTGATTCACTGATTAATCATTCATTCAGCCCAAACCCTTGTTGTTTGAAATCTTAAATTCCAGGTTTAAGTTCCGTTTATTATATGCGTAAGGGATAAGGAAGGATTTATTCTCCACGAAAAACACTCTGGCGAAGCAGCGGTGCAGAGGGTCAACTAGTGGAAGATAAGAGATTTTAACCAACACTTCTGCCACGTATCGGTTACATTTTAATTTTTTAATTGATTTAATTTTTAAAATTGTAAAATTAGACATTACACATGTCTTAACAATATAGACAGTAATGATTTTGAAATATAGGTATAAAAATTGTGATGTAGAGATAGGGGATCAAAATTTGTATTGCTGTGCCCTGACAGGGTTTCATGTGCACGCTATAGCATGGATACATGATGCAATGTATAAACAAATGAATCTCTATCTATCTATCTCTATCGGTAAAATACCAGGTTAAATTATTCACTAGCTCCGAGCGTATAAGTGGCAACTACGTAGTTGATAGTCAGACTGAGTAGAACATTGACTGGGTCGGGGACGTTGCCAAATTACCGGCCATCAGTCCGCCATTGTACCTACTGTTTATTTTGTTTGCACAAAAAGTGTGCATTCGAATTAATATCGCCGCGTCGTTTTTATTTCTATCGGCGGAACGGGAGGCAAATAAATTAAACGTAAATGCATTTCGTGCTGTTTTGTAGTTCCTTTATTGGGTTTCGATGTGTGGAAAAATCGGGAATGTTCTTACAATGTATAACGCGGGATTTTATTACTTTAGGTCTAAAGCGAAAAGGAAACAAAAACACTGTACAGATATGTCTGTTTGTTTATTTGTTTGTTAAATACAAATTGTGGCTAAATCTATTGGACATTCAACACCCGTAAGCAATAAGTTTTTGAAGACTTTGAAAAACCTTTTGTAAATGCGAAGCTTCTGTAGATTGCTAGTAGTAAATAATATAAATGGACAAAAAATTTGCTATAGAAATAACATTTACAATGCTGGGCAAAGGACTTTTCTCGTTAAATAGGCAGGAATTAGAGCTAGGTATAATCAAATAACTCGAAGCTTGTTGCTACTGTAAACTTGACAGAGAATGTAGATTTGCTCTCAGAATTTTAGTCCGGAATCGAATCTGTGAACTCGTGGCATACTATTATGGTATTCTGCGCTCGTTGTCTGTAACCGAACATCACTGAAGGATCCCAAGATATAGAAGGTCATGTATGCAATGGTGAATAACACATCTAACCCCTTTATTAATAAACGTGGAACAGCGTTGAAATAGTTAAACTCTGTTTAGATGTCTTTTTTCCATTGAATGTTAGATAACTGATAACACAGAAAACAAAACACAATGCAATGCTATTCGACGATTAGTAAGAAACTTGGTAATGATAAATAACGTTAGTTGTAGTTATACCCGAATGGACAGAAGAATCTAAAGGTCCCCGGTTCATTCCCGGGTTTCGGCACCAAAATATGTTTAGGAAAACTCAGAAGGTTTATTTGCGAAACATTTAATGTAAATTATGAATTATGTTTTTTTTTTATAATTGATAGGCTTGCGCTTGACCACAATCAAGTCTGATGAACAGAAATGATGAGGTCTAGGATGGAGCGCGCTTGCCTAGAAAATGCCTATTCACTCTTCTCTTGAAGGCACCCAGATTGTATTTGGCTGGGAACACGGAAGCTGGAAGGGTGTTCCACACCTTAGCGGTTCGTATCAGAAACGTAGAAGAAAAGCGTTTCGTCCGAGTACGCTGGACATCAACCACATAAGGATGCCAATTCTCTCGATGTCTCGCGGTTCTATGGTAGAAAGATGAAGGAGGGCAAAATTAATACATTTAGAAAACGTGTGCTCAATGCTTCGATGAAGGGCGGAAGAGGCTAGGAGCCCAGAGACAACCATAGACGTTAGTCTTTTATAGCGTTTGTTTTGTGGTGGCTCTGCGCTCCGGGCTTTTATTAAATGTAAACATTTTTTTATGAACACCAATATTGAAATATTCTAAAGGATTTTTATTTTCCAATGAGTGGGCGATATAAAACGGGGTCGTCGAATGTTTTAATAATAAGGAGAAAAAAGCACGTTCTAATTACAGGCTGGAGACAAGCTGGGGACAATATCGAAGCGTTCAAGCTTAAAGACTTTGTCCGCGCACTAAGCGATTTTTATGAGCTTTATACACCACATAAACGGCGTTTGAGGCAGAAAATTTTAATGGTCGCAAAGACATTGTTAATTTTCTTTGGCATAAATGAAAACGATTAATATAAATAATGCAGTTATTGTATAACGATACCTACAATACGACATGGAAAACTTAGGCCAATCTTTTTCCTATTAAATTGTGCATACTTTAAAATTAATGTTGATTAGACATGGTGAACTTTGCGAAACACTCTAGAAAAGATTATTTCGTACTCGACTCTTTGTCGACTTCACAATCCTCTTTAATCAGATTAAATACATACAAAATTGTTTTTTTTGGAAGATTTAAGAAGATTTAGATAAGACTTAAGAACTGACTAAAATGTGTCACACATTATGGCGTACCCAATTTTGAGGTTCATCATAATTATTGTGATTTATCATAGAGTATAACATTAGTGAATTTTACCATAGAACAGCAATACATGGAAAAGGCTTTCAGGTTTGATTCCTCGTCCCTGATACGCACTGCATTTATTTTATTTTCAATACAAACATTTTACTATAATTAGAAAAAATATTTTTAGCAACCCTGCAAGCTGCGATGTCAACAAAGCAGAATACACTTTCCATTATTTCCAATTCAATCATATTGAATGAGCTGTCTCTTAACATTTGTGGTACATTTTTGAACTCCTTATAGTTCCCTCAGGATATGAGCTAGACTTCTGGTGTTATTTTTTCAGGCATCTTTACATCGTCCCCTACTTAAGAGCCTTTATACGTTTACGCGTGAATCGCGCGTCGCTCAATACAAAAAAAGAATTCCGTTCCCGCTGACGCAATTTTGCGCGGAAAATGGTATTACAAAAAAAATTATAATAAAATAAATATACAACTTATTAAAATAATAAATAACCAGTATGAATTGAATTAAATTACTATAATTCAGAAATAACAAAACATCTTGGATTTTATTCTAAAATAATACGTTTAATTTATCGAAAAATGCTAAAAATGGCACTTTTCGGTTTATGGTTTTGAATGAAAATCTAGGAAAATCGTGTTTTTTTTGAGACACTTTTTAGTAAATGTTATTAATTTTCTAAATAGGTCATTGTTATAAGTTTGTGTTAAGAAACATGGCAAATATCTTGCATCTGCTTAGAGCGTCGACCGCTATTTTAGCAAACAGCCTATACAAAAACTGTTCTAGTGAGAAAGTTATACACATATTTTAAAATATTTTTGAGCCAAGTTCTAGATCATGAAATGCCAAATAATATGAATTCAATTATCTAATCTATAATTGAACACATAACTATTTTATGTTCCTTCGGGAATCGTAAATTTGGACTCAAGCATAATACTAACGCATGAAGCGCCTTAAGGCTTTCGGTTAATTATGGCAAGTAACCAAATCGTTGTATTATCAAAAAAAATCCCTTGTTCCAGGTGTCCAGGTCGACTTCCCAGCAGGTGGTCCTTCGGGAGGCTACCAGGGCCTTCGCAGGGCGCTACCGCTGCGAAGTTTCTGCGGACGCGCCGTCTTTCCACACGCAAGTCCGCTCTGCTTACATACACGTCGTTGGTAAGTGATAGATCCTACCCATCGTGCATCATTCTAAGCTATAGAACGGAATCTTACTACGTTCATTTTCATACGTGGTTCAAATAACCATAGTCCGAGACTTTCGGAAGCCAAAAATGCTGATCCTAAGTTCACCGCGGGGATGAAATCTTTTGCCGTCTTTTGAAGTAGGAAATAGATAGTTTATACAGATATTTTTCTTACAAGGCAGAATGACCCGTACCGCACCGTAAGATAGCTTAATGCCTCTGTTGCGTCATTAAGCTATCTTACGGTCTATCTAATTTTTTTTTTTTAATTTGTTTTTTCGTTTTTTTTTGTTCTTCTTTAATCCGTGGCGTCACCCACGCCGAACTGAAAGTCAGCGCTGTGTACTCCCATGCTTATATGGGGCACACAGCACCATGTTGAGTTGGGGCCTTTTTCCGGGTTGTGCCACATGTGACAGGCGGTGTCTGGTGCTTTTTCTCACTTGGGCAATTATTGGTATTTGTTGCCCGAGTGGGGGATCGTTTTAGTACGTATATGTTCAGGCATCGTTTTAGTACGTATATGTATTGTTTTGTTACATGTGGCATAATTTTCTGTGAAATAAAGTTTTTCTTTCTTTCTTTTTTTTCATTATTTATTATCAAAGTAAAGGTGCCTACTACGTTAGTATTTGGAAGTAAAAGTGGTCTGTAAAGACCTTCCTTTGTATTGTAGTGTTTTGTTGTCGAAGCTTTAACTTTCAAATTGGTCCGACTTAGTTGGGACCAAAATAAACAAAAAGCAGATCTTGAGAAGAATAACAGAGCAAAAAGAGATACGAACGTTTAAAACGATGCTGGCTCGCAGTTATCCGAGCGGGTTAAAAAGAAGCCAGGAACTACAAAGTATCTTTTATAAATCCAGCTTACCAATAAGCCAGCGTAAGTGAAATACTCTACTAGTATAACCGAGATATTGAATTAAAATTATTTCATACTTTGTTTTGCATCGCGAGCTTATCTAATGGATACACAGCGTTCGGTCATAATATTAAAGCCTGATATAGGAAAGTCTACAGTCAATTTTATCGACAGTAACAGCCATTTCGACATTACGATCCTGAGACCTGCTGTGTAGGATCGCTAAAATAAGGTGAACCGTGAATGTTCTTGTCTCTTCTTTCTTATTTTGCTATAAAATATTATGGTGGTATTGGATAATAAATAATCGAAAAATATAGTCAGCAGGTACTAGGCAAGCATGAAACTATCAAAGTTGTATTAAAAGTTGGACGCAACGTAATTTCCAGTAAACAAGGAGGCTAAAGGCGTCAAAGCGTCGGAAGTGGGTCGTTATGCTGCTGTGAGCACCTGCCTTCAACTTTATGAGGAACTATTTTTACATACTTTACTTTTAAATAACTTTGTATTTAGCAAGTTTTTTACGTTCGTTGCTACAGTTTTCTATCGATTAAAAACATAAACGCTGAATTTTTAATGCAACACTAGATGCCTTTCTAAAAGAGTAAATAGTAAATATAGCAGACTCCCACGGTTTACTCGCGTGAATTTCGGTTTTAAACAAATTCCGCGGAAACAATGGCGGTTCAGTAGTTGCGTCGTAAAGGAGAATTTCTATCGAGGGAATTTTCGTATTTCACATTCACAAATTCCGAGGAAACCATAGATTTTTCCGGGACAATCCCGGGTTATTTAGGTTACAATCTATCTCCATCCAATCCAACTTTTTTTGCTTGAAGTTACAAAAATCATGTAAGGAGAACAATTCCGTTAATTTTTTTCCTTTGAAAGTTCTATAAAAAATCCTCAACACCACATGAATCTTTTGAGGTTAGCTGATTGTAACCTTTTTTCTGTTTGTCCCCGCGGGATTTGTGCGAAACCTATGTTTACGTTAGTTAATATAAACAAGAATATCAACTAGAAATTATGGATTCCTTAATTACTTAACAATAATATTATTATGTAAGCTAAAAAATAGCAACTTTTCTTAAACAAATAACAAAATGATACAAAACTCGATCCAGGAACACCTTGCTTTGTTTACCGTAGCTGCTGAAATGTAGCAGCAGCAAATGAATTCATTATAGCAGTGCTGCATACAGAGCCTTCATGAACGTTAGTACCAGGCGAACATGAAACTATGGAAGTGTACAAAGTTGGACGCAACCTAATTTCTAGTAATGGTATAGGAGCTAGCAACGTTTTCGAGAAAGAATTTTAGGTGAGCTGATTTTGTGATATGTCGTCTTTCTTGTACTTTCGGTTAGATTCTGGGCTATCTGGCTGCCGGTAGCCGTTGCGTTTATTAGTGCGCATCCTATGTGCAGCTTACGCCTCCAAAATGTTTATACCAATGTTGTCGGGGCTACTAATTGCTTAAAATAATTAATTGGCGCACTTGTACCATTTATGATGACGTTTCATTTTTTTGTTTCATTGGTGTTTTTGGTGTTTCATTTGCCCCATTATATGCCTAAACATATAAATTGTCCCAATTTATATGTTTTTATATGAAACGTCATCATAAATGGTACAAGTGCGCCTAAAATAATTTAAGGGCAATTATTAGCCCCGACAACATTGGTATAAACATTATGGAGGCGTAAGCTGCAAGACCTGGACAGACGTAGGATGCGCATTAATAAACGCAACGGCTACCGGCAGCCAGATGACCCAGACTCTAACCGAAAGTGCAAGAAGGACGACAAAATATCACAAAATCAGCTCTCCTAAAATTCTTACTTTTCAAACGTTGCTAGCTCCCGTACCATAAACAAGGCGACTCGAGGCGTCGAAGCGTCGGAAATACGCCGTTATGCTGCCGTGAACGTGCCTACAAGTTTATGCGAGAAATATTTTAAAATAGGGTAAATACGCTAAATATAGGCCACTTAACATTTTTTGATATACTTAATTAAGAAAGAAATGTCACCAAATTCAATATTATCCCACAAATCGAAGAACATTTGTTAATCCAACCTACCCAATATTTTTAATGCACTCCAATAATTTTTCCAATAAGGGTATTAAATGAAATGTTTTTCTGAGCAGGACAAATTAAATTGTTTTGCTATAATCCGCTACTTGAAATGTACTTTTTTTTAACTTGCAATGTACGATTAGGTATGTTCGTTCGGGTGGAATCTTGCAACTAAATTGGGAAGCAGATACCTTCAACTGATTGAGCTGTTTGTATACTTGTTTAATTTGGATAATAATGCATGGTTACATTGGTCAGCTGTGTATCGTCAATCTAAATACAACATGGACACCCAAGATGGCGGACTAGTACAAATATAAATAAATAAATAATAAATAAATATATACGGGACATTTTTACACATCGCAATCTAGCCCCAAAGTAAGCGATAGCTTGTGTTATGGGTGCTAGATGACTGATAAATATACATACATACTAATATACATGAATATAATCTATCGAAAAACACCCAGACACTGGAAAACCAGTAGTGGGAATCAACCCACGACCTCCGGCGCAGACGGCAGGTTCGCTACCACTACGCCATTCGGTCGAATGAATGTTAACTTACTTTACAGAATTTCACACAGTAAAGTAAGCTGTAATTCTGTATAAAATCACACAAACATTTACCAGTAGTGGGAATCGAACTCACGACCTCCGGCGCAGACGGCAGGTTCGCTACCACTACGCCATTCGGTCGTCAATAAATATGAATGTTAACTTACTTTACAGAATTTCACACAGTAAAGCAAAATTCTGCTTTAAAATTTGGCTCATATAGTAATTGTGTACCTTTTCAAATAATATTTTGTGGTTTTATGAAACCACGATGCGCGCGATACAAGTGAAACTCAGATGGAAGTTAGTAGCTATAATAGCGACATCTTTTGACGCAACAATTTATTACATGACTAGCAAACGCCCGCGGCTTCGCTCACGTTAACTTCTGAGTTATGCTTTACTATGGCGGTTTAATTTCCAAAATTCCTGCATTACACACCATTTTGCCCACAAAATTTTCTCTTGCTTCCTGGTAATAGTCACATATTGATTTTGAAAAATTCGATCGTCACAAAAAAGTTAAATATGATGGCCATTTTTAGGGTTCCGTACCAAAAGGGTAAAAGCTCTTACTAAGACTCCACCGTCCGTTCGTCCATCCGGCCGTGGTTGCTTGCTACCATGGTAAGACATATAAGTACAAAATTGTGGCCAATTCTTTTAAATTTTTACCAAAAATTCCTTTTCTATGCTCGCTGCGATAATCAGATATCAATTTTGAAAACAATCGGCCCAGTAAAAAAAAGTTCAAAATGGCGGCCACTTTTTAAAACGTTGACTACAAATTCTTTCTCTATGCTTGCTGCCATTGTCAAATATCGATTTTCAAAGCAATCGGCCCAGTAACAAAAAAGTTCAAAATGGCGGCCAATTTTTTAAATTTTGACTACAAATTCCTTCTCGATGCTTGGTGAAATAATCAGATGTCGATTTTCAAAGCAATCGAACCAGTAACAAAAAATTTCAAAATGGCGGACACTTTTTTTAAATTTTGACCAAAAATTCCTTCTCTATGCTTGCTGCCATAGTCAAATATCGATTTTCAAAGCAATCGGCCCAGTAAAAAAAAGGTCAAAATGGCGGCCACTTTTTTTAAATTTTGACCACAAATTCCTTCTCTATGCTTGCTGCCATAGTCAAATATCGATTTTCGAAGCAATCGGCCCGGTAACAAAAAAGTTCAAAATGGCGGCCACTTTTTTAAATTTTGACCACAAATTCCTTCACTATGCTTGCTGCAATAGTCAAATGTCGATTTTCAAAGCAATCGGCCCAGTAACAAAATAGTTCAAAATGGCGGCCACTTTTTTAAATTTTGACCACAAATTCCTTCTCTATGCTTGCTGCCATAGTCAAAATATATCGATTTTCAAAGCAATCTGCCCAGTAACAAAAAAGTTAAAAATGGCGGCCACTTTTTTAAATTTTGACCACAAATTCCTTCTTTATGCTTGCTGCCATAGTCAAATATCGATTTTCAAAGCAATCGGCCCAGTAACAAAATAGTTCAAAATGGCGGCCACTTTTTTAAATTTTGACCACAAATTCCTTCTCTATGCTTGCTGCCATAGTCAAATATCGATTTTCAAAGCAATCGGCCCAGTAACAAAAAAGTTAAAAATGGCGGCCACTTTTTTAAATTTTGACCACAAATTCCTTCTTTATGCTTGCTGCCATAGTCAAATATCGATTTTCAAAGCAATCGGCCCAGTAACAAAAAAGTTCAAAATGGCAGCCTATTTTTTAAATTTTGACCACAAACTCTTTATCTATGCTTGCTGCCACTGTCAAATATCGATTTTCAAAGCAATCGGCCCAGTAACGAAAAAGTTCAAAATGGCGGCCACTTTTTTAAATTTTGACCACAAATTCCTTCTCTATGCTTGCTGCCATAGTCAAATATCAATTTTCAAAGCAATCGGCCCAGAAACAAAAAAGTTTAAAATGGCGGCCACTTTTTTAAATTTTGACCACAAATTCCTTCTCTATGCTTGCTGCCATAGTCAAATATCGATTTTCAAAGCAATCGGCCCAGTAACAAAAAAGTTCAAAATGGCGGCCTATTTTTTAAATTTTGACTACAAATTCCGTCTCTATGCTTGCTGCCATAGTCACATATCGATTTTCAAAGCAATCGGCCCAGTAACAAAAAAGATCAAAATGGCGGCCAAAAAATTCAAAATTTTTCCTCCTCAAAATTTGAATCTCGAAAATCCCTTTCTGAATACGAATTCATGATATACCTAATACCAACCTAGGTACCAAATTTCAGATCTCTACGACTTTTAATTTCGCTGGAATCCCTGGAACAACGCAAAAATTACAATTTTGTATGGGAAAATCCCTTAAAAGGAGGATTTTTATCCCTTCCAATTTGAATTTCTGGAATCCCCGTCTTAGTACGAATTCATGACCTAATGTCAATGTAGGTACCAAATTTCAGATCTCTACGACTTGTAGTTTTTCGGGAATTCCTGGAACAACAAAAAAATTACACTTTTGTATGGAGAAATCCATTAAATGTACGATTTTTACCCCTTCCAATTTGAATTTCTGGAATCCCCGTCTTAGTACGAATTCATGACCTAATGTCAATGTAGGTACCAAATTTTAGATCTCTACGACTTGTAGTTTTTCGGGAATTCCTGGAACAACGAAAAAAATTACACTTTTGTATGGAGAAATCCCTTAAATGTACGATTTATACCCCTTCCAATTTGAATTTCTGGAATCCCCGTCTTAGTACGAATTCATGACCTAATATCTACCTAGATAATAAATTTCAGATCTCTACGACTTTTAGTTTTTCTGGAATGCCTGGAACAACGAAAAAATTACAATTTTGTATGGAGAAATCCCTTTAATGTACTATTTCTACCCCTTAAACATGGAATTTCTGGAATCCCCGTCTTAGTACGAATTCATGACCTAATATCTTCCTAGGTACCAAATTTGAGATCTCTACGACTTTTAGTTTTTCGGGAATTCCTGGAACAACGAAAAAATTTTACTTTTGTATGGGAAATACCCTTAAATGTATGATTTTTACCCCTTAAACATGGAATTTCTGGAATGCCCGTCTTAGTACGAATTCATGACCTAATATCTACCTTAGTACCAAATTTCAGATCTCTACGACCTATAGTTTTGGCGGAATCCGTGGAACAACCAAAATACCTCATTCTTTTATATATATAGATGACAAGTATTGAAAGTATTGGTTGTGACAGCAAAAGTTTGTAAATCAAAATAGTACATTTCAATATAAGTGCGGAAAGTTTGTCATTTCTTTACGAGTCCCGATTCGTTGACCCAAGCCGAAGGCGAGGGTCAACTATAAGGACGAGTAAAAATGACAATTCCGCACGTGCTTTGAACGACGTTTTTTAATATATTTGCGAAAAAAAAATTGGTTCTACGTGTTTGCCTGCTCCGTATTTGCAGGCCGTGTTCGTGTTCATGCGCTCCTGGTGCGCCCGCTCCGGTGCCGCGTAGGAGGATAACACAAAAGCACTAGTGCGGAAAAGAATAACTTTGCGCACGCTAAACACACATGGAAATGTCAACTTTTTGAGCAAATGTATTAAAAAATAACATTTTAGTTTGTAAATAAAAAGAAACATTTGAGTTCAATATAAATTTTAGAGACTGCGTTATAAAATTACTAAGCAATTGACATGCAACCCAGCTCCGGCCCGGTAGTAATGTGACATGCGACATATTCGACACGCTTGAGACAATAAAAAAAAAACTTTTAAAAATGTGAAAATGGCCGATACAAAGCAGTGGGCGATAAAAGGCGAGTTTACTCTTCTGCTGAATAAGCGCAAAGGCTTGCTGGTTGCGAGTTGCGACCCGCAATATTGTAAGTTTAATTAAAACGTGTCGCGATTCGTGCGAACTATTTGAATGCAGTGAGAGTTGCGGGCGTTTATTTTGTTTTTAATGAACGACTAACTTTGGCATGCGATTTTACTATTGCGCGTTTGCTTACGTATTGTCTACGTAGAGTAGAGTATGTATTTAAATTGGCTCTCAAAGAGCTATAGAGAGAGCTCAATAAACCGCACAAAAATTAAAGACAACGTACGTAAAGGTTTGCCCGTATATCAAAATTGTAGCTTATTGTAGGTTTTTCGCAGTTTGTAAGCTAAGTAATATTCGTAGCATACTCGGAATATGACGATAAAATTGTGCATGGTATTCAAGTGTTTATATAAAAAAATACTATGTTCGATTATTTTGTCGATCCTCGTACTTGGAGTATCGACTTTGAAGCACTATAGTAGTGTTATTATCTCGCTGCAGACTTGGTCATAAATCATTCGAGTGTTTCGCTTTTGTTGTTCTTTGTTGCGTTGTGCATTACTGCAGACCTTTAAATATGAAAATGAAAATCTGTATTTTTCACATAGGCCTAAATAAATAAGGCTCTTATGAAAAGTTTCGGACCACCGCCAGTTTCTAAAACTAGGTTTGCGGCGAGAAGAACTGGCAAGAAACTCAGTGTTTGCTCTTTTCAAAAATGTCATTATATACACATGATATAAACATGTGAAGATGATACTGCCATTCTTGCAATTTAACTGACCATATTATGTTATTCGATTTATGAATTGCAAAAAAAATCAATCTCGCGGGCAAACCTTTTTATTGCCCTTCCATTGAAGTAGCGACATCGAAAAAGTTCTTAGACCGCGATCGCATACCTGTCTACAACCTGCCTAAGTTATCCAGTTAGTAGCACAACGTCAAACTATTCCAAGCACTGACAGTTTGCGGTATCTCGAACTACTAAATTTCGAAGTTCTGTAGTGTTTTGCTTTGGCTGTCGATATTTAATCACAGATTATGAGATTTTCGCTGAATCCGCGATAGTCGTCTACAGTGTTCTTCTACTGGAAACACAATAAATAATAATTTGCAATTAAGTAGGTACTGTAATGGAATTTTGGTATAGTCTAGAGCCAGCTAAAATCTCTGTGGTAGACATGGAAAAGGTTAAAAAAGAATGCTTGTGTGCCGTGGAACACTCGGTTGCAACGAAGTTCTTTTTGAAGTATATTTTATATAATAAGCGTGATACACGATTTGAAGTCGTTCATAGATTCAGATTTCGTAATTCACAGCTCCCTGTATTCTGCGTTGGTGCAACGGTGTAAGCGCCAGGTACAACTGCTTGAAGTCTTGGTTCAAACCTCACCTCAACAGAATACCTTTCATAGCAAATAAGTTTTTAAAAGGGACTGTTAGAAACCATATAGTGTGTTTATAACGTTTAGTTCTATGCTGTGGTAAACGTCACACAAGTAAACCATAAACGCTGTTTAATCTGTATAGAATCGATACATCGATCTGTGCCCGACGCCATTTTGACTTGTCAAAATCAGCTGGCTATTAAAAGCCCGTCAAATTAAAATCCATCATCCATCATCAGCCCATTTCAGTCCACTGCTGGACTAAGGCCTCTCCATTTGCACGCCATCCGCTTCTGCTCTTTGTTTTCTGTAGCCAGTCTTCCCGCTGCCCTAACGATCTCATCTCGCCATCGTGCAGGTGGTCGGCCGATGCTTCTTTGTGAAGGTCGCGGTTGCCATTCCAGTAGCACCCTGCTCCAACGTCCGTCTTCCCTCCGACCCACGTGACCCACCCAGTTCCATTTTAAGAGCGCCACCCTTTTTGCAATGTCAGTTACGCCTGTTCTCTTTCTGATCTGTATGTTGGGGACCCTGTCTAGTAAACACAGGCCTAACATTGCTCTTTCCATCGCGCGTTGTGCAACTTGGAGCTGATGCGAGACTTTTTTAGTGAGGGTCCAAGTCTCTGCACCATAAGTCATCGTGTTGCACACACTGAGTGAAGCTCTTCCATCATTTCCTCTAGCTGATCGAGGGTTTCCGCTATGAGGACAATATCATCAGCGAATCTTAAGTGAATCAAATTAAAATCGTTCCTCTTTTTCTGCATTCCGCCTTGCTACCAGACTAATGTATCATCGCCAGTGTCATTCAGTGTAACCGCCATTATGATTAGTTCCTAATACTAGTATTAAAGCAAGTTAATATCACATCTCTGTTCTTTATTATATACGGACCTTTGCACAATAGGTTCTAATATAAATAAAATATAATATAATTATTCTAATATAAATAAAATATAATATAAGGCTCCTGGAAGAAATCTCTCCAGTAGAGATAAGCTGTCCTTTGTGCACGTCTTTTCTTTTATAATTATTTTTAGTTAAGTTTCTGGTACATAAATAAATAAAATAAAATAAATAATATTGGCTAATAGAATGGGCTGGGTTCCCGAGAATTGAATTTTCTTCTTGTCGGGAGCTCTGTGACGAGTGTTGCTTCAAACCTCACCTTAACAAATTACTTTTCTTAGAAATTAAATTTCTTGAAAATGAAAAACAAATGTAATATTTGTCAATTGAATGTGCTGGGTTACAAAGATTAATATTTTCTTTGTGGTGGTATTTTCGTGACGAAAATGACCTTTTAATTTTGCCTATCCCCTCCGCCATACGGTCCAAAAAGGAACTTCGTTCCAATAATTCCTAACAGATCTCCGATATACTACTCAAAATGTGTCAATGAAGTGTATGTAAAATATTATAGATGTTAGTAATAATATTATACATGGTTATATAAAAAATACCAAATCGCTCTCGGCCTGTAGTTCTTTACATTAACACTTACATATTGTGTTCTACGGCTATTCAAAATTCAGTATTAGTTTATATCATAATTAATAAAATAACTTAAATTAAAAATTTAACTAGGTATAAAATTAAACTATATCTAAATTAAAAACTACATACTTATCTAAAATAAAAACTACATATTAAACTAAAAGGGAAAATGTATATCATACAAAAAAATGTTATTACTGTAAAGTAACATTACACTGTTGAAGTTTCGCGCCGCGAGTTTACGCGCCTCAGCGCCGTTGCCACTTGCCGATGTTACATTACAGATTAGGAACAAGTAGAGTATCTCTGTAAGATATTGAACATTTTATATTTCTCAAAATATCGAGTAAAAAAAAGTCGTAGGACAAAAGTTGTAAGTTGTAATGTAAAGAAATACAGGCCGGGAGCGATTTGGTATTTTTTATAACTAGGTATATTCGGTGATAATAATAAGATTTAATTTGATTTTTAAATATCTTTGACCGGGCATTTTTTTCAATAAAAGTAATTTCCATAAAGCGGCGGCACATTTATTACACACAATACTTCTATCCTTTTTTAATATAATCGAGAATGGCGCTAGCTATAACGGATATTATTATGAATTCCATTAAATCCCATCGAAGAGATTTGCATGTAATTTTGCGCGTATAAAATCCCAAGCGCAAACTTATTAAAAACCGAGATCCCGAGTGAAAATTCACTGGGAACTCAATAATCGATATTAAGTTATTAAATATTCGATATGAAAATAAGTTCTCGAGAGACCGCCCATCGATTCATATTATTCTCATTACCCGACGCAATATTGGGGTGAAGGGAGTGGAAAATCGGAAAAAAAGATCGCGGAGTATGGTAATTTGTGTTTATTATCGACTTCATTTAGAATTCAATAATCTCTATTTTTAAATTACTTTTATAAAAAGAAGATTATTAATTTTACCTGTACGTATCAAAGTACCTAACAATATTAGAATTTTAGGATATTTATGGCATATTATTTTGAGCTAGATAGGCGAAAGACTAGAAAATCGAAGCCAAAGTACAATAATAATGGTTTTATTGGCATGTTTTTTCAGCTCTTATAAAACTTCCGTACTTCAAGTACACGCTTTCCAATAAAAAATATCTACGTCTTAGGCCCACTTGCACCAACTCGGGTTATAGTGTGTTAACCCAGAGAAAAGCTGTCAAAATTTTACAATGAGAGGCGTTGACTCTAGGGTTAAAAATGTAAATATTTAACCCGCTTCGCGCAAGTGGTACACATAAATAAAAATAAAATAAAAAAGCCTTTTATTTTTCCTTATCAACTAATTAAACTATCTGGCTTATAAAGTATGATATTCTATAGGTTAGTAGTAGCTTATTGTAGTACAGTAAATAATATAAGTGTGTGTTAGTTTTGTTAGTGAGCATAACTTTCTAGTTTTTATTTATTATTCTTCTCTAATTAGGTAGTGATAAGGTCCCTCCTTGGGTATAGGCCTCCTCCATTTTGCACCACATCTCTCTATCTTTGGCTTTTTTTAGCCAATTTCTTCCAGCCGTCCTCACTATGTCATCAGACCAGCGTGACCTTGGTCTGCCTACACTTCGCTCACCAATTGGCCCCTGCCAAACCGTGGCTCTTAGCGTCCAGCGTTCATCTGTAAGTCTCGAGACGTGACCGGCCCATTTCCATTTTAGTTTCAGAGCATGTTTTAAGGCGTCCGTTAGCTTTGTTTTCCGTCTAATTTCTTCGCTTTTAACTTTCTGTATTTTTCGTAAGTTCAACATGCTTCTCTCCATCGCTCTTTGGCATGTTCTGATTTTGTTTTTTATATTTTTAGTATAGACCCATGTTTGACAAGCATATGTGAGACAGGGGAGAATTCATGTGTCGACGACAGTTCTTTTTAGGTGTAGTGGGTACGATTCATTATTTCCTTTTGTGCCCAATATCTGTTCCAGCTCAGTGTGATACGTCTATCTACTTCTTCTGTATTTGTGATATTGAATGAGACTTGTTTTCCAAGATATATATATGAGCCTACGTATTCTAATTCGGTGTTATTTAAAAGTATTTTGTTGTGTGTACTATTGGTCAATAATTTGGTTTTACTTATATTCATTTCAAGTCCAACTTTCTTGCTCTCGGCATCTAATGTCCTTATCATATTTTCTAGTTTGGTGCTGTTTTCTGCGAAAAGCGCGATGTCGTCTGCAAATGTCAGATGACTTAAATATTTGCCGTATATGTTGACGCCTTCTTTGGTCCAGTCCAGATTCCCAATTATATTCTCTAGTACTGCGATAAATAATTTTGGAGTGTGTATATATAATAGTGTAGTGGTACACATACTTTATGCAAATTTAAGGCTTATAATCGTCGTCTCATAGATGCCACACGGCAAGCATCAGCTTTCAAATAAAAAAATAATCATCAAATTCAGTTCACCAAGTCGAAAGTTCGGAAGTAACAAACATAAAAAATAAAATCAAATTGAAAAGAAGCTTTTTAAAGTCGGTTGAAAAATGTTTAACTGAACCATGATACACACAATTTTCACGAACATTTACGATAACCAACAGTTTGAAACAACCAAGCCTACAATGTAGTAACTTGTAGTTCAAGTTTCACGATACATAAATCCGATTATGCAGCGCGGTGAAGAATACAGAATAAGCTCTGTGAGGCTAAGAGAAAAGAAACACGCTACGCCGGATGCGGTGTGGTTTGTAGCTGCCACTTGTACCATACCATTTTGATATTCCGTGCTTGTACTATGAACGACCGAAGACCAATGTCTAGCAATGGGTTGAGATAGTGAAAAAAAATCATAAACGCCTTAAGAGACCGTACCAGGTAGTGAACTCTGAACCTCTCACTTAAATATCACATCACCCACAACTGCGTCGTTAATAATATTGTGTATTCGATGACTACGCCAAGTAGATTTCAAAAAGGTTTTCATTTTATAATAATTGCACGATGCTTAGCAGTAAATGTTATTGTTATTATATTTTTGGATGTATAGTTAAAAGCTTTTAACAGCTACTTACCTCACCGCCGAAAGTCAGCTAGCAAATAAGAAGTCTGAATTGTAACCATTTCTCGGTCGCCAAGTAGGTTTCTGCTAGCTTAGTCTTTTTGTGTTCTATTGTAGCTAGTACTTAAGCATCTATTATTATAATAATAGACATTTCAAGTTTTATTGTGGCAACGTTCAGCAACAACCTCTCGAGATCTTCTTATTCTTGTTATTGTTATAGTAAAGAAATAAATATGTTCCTAATAATTTAAAAAGTTCAAACATTAATTCCGTCCATGAATATCTAAAGAGAAAGAACAACTCTGGGACTATTTAACTGGGACTTGTTTGAAGGTTATGGTACCATTGTAGGCAAGACTGTGACCATTCATGGACTTTTTATGGGTATAATACTGACCGCCAAATTTTAAATGAATTATGTTCTTCGCAAATTGTCTTCTAAAGAGACATTATATGCTTACGAGTAAGGTAGAAAACAGCATTGCAAAAGAGAATGGATTTTTAAAGTCGCTAAAATCAGAGACTCCGAAACAAAGTCAATACCAATGTGAAAAATATCTCTATAATACAGAAGAATATGAATAAATCATAATTCATAATTCAACTCTAATAGCTCTTATCCAGCCAAGATTATCATAATCTGAAAAAGCCCCATCGCAACAAACCACTGAAGATTATTCCTGTCCCGTGCCGAATAATCCCACGTCTTACCTCTAAATCACTTTCTGCAAATGGCCGCCGGCGGGCGGGCCATGCTGGACTTCATTTGAATATAATAGCGGGGTGCTATCGTTTGACAAAACACAAATTACTAACTTTTTGTAAGGATTTATACCCACTCTCATAGTTACTATGGGCCTCATAAGAAGGCTCAGGGTCACTCAGCGAGCGATGGAGAGAGCTATGCTCGGAGTATCTCTGCGCGATCGAATCAGAAATGAGGAGATCCGCAAAAGAACCAAAGTAACCGACATAGCTCAACGTGTCGCAAAGCTGAAGTGGCAATGGGCGGGGCACATAGCTCGCAGGACCGATGGACGTTGGGGACCCAAGGTGCTGGAATGGCGGCCACGCACCGGAAAGCGCAGTGTCGGTCGACCCCCCACCAGGTGGACGGACGACATTATGAGGGTCGCGGGGAGTCGCTGGCGCCAGGCGGCGCAAGATCGTGGTGTTTGGCGGTCATTTCAGGAGGCCTATGTCCAGCAGTGGACGTCCATCGGCTGAAACGACGACGACGACGATACCCACTCTACACGCATCCAACGTATTTAGACCGCTTTGACAAGATCCTCTGTCTTTCAAAAATCTGTATTTTCTATTTTCTCTGTATCTTTATTTTCTATATGTGTGTATAATAAAGTTTAAATTATTGGCAAAACAACTACACAGTATGTGCTTTTAGGAAAATATGTTATTTTTACGAAAATTCACGGGATAAGAAAAAAAATCCGGCTGCAAACGTTTTTTGTCAAGCAATGATGTACCATAATACATACTGTCCGGGGGCAAAGGACTTCCTAAGGGACGACGACATTGGACTATATAACCTTTATAAGGTTCTAATTTAGGACCCAAGCATCCAAGGAATATGGAAGAAAATAAAAATAAGTAAATCTACGAGCAATTTGAAAAATCTGCGTATAAATACGTTATTTACAAAATATTTACAAACTATCTCGGATTAATTTTCATATTATTATGATTAATAGCTTGAATCTACTTTGAGTTTTGAGTTTCCGAATTTCATCATTGAGTTTCCAAAGTTCACCAAAATCGGTTAAGTAGTCGTGGCGTAGAGCAAGCGTCGAAACAAACCCCATAATAAACGAAGTTGACAGGGACATTGTAGGATTATCTTGTAGATATTTTCTTACACAATTGATTTTCTTACACTGATGTTCAATGATAAAGCAGCTGAATATTTTATCATACTAAATTTATATGTATAAAAAAACCCTAAAGATCGCTAGCCAGTATTTTACCTGAACACATCGGTTGGCGAGCTATCTTTGCCGGTAGGGTCGGAACCAGCTCCTTCCAGACTAGGCTTCAATTAATTTAGGAATGATAAAATTCTAAAGTGGCCCCGCCCTTACCGTGAAAAGATCTGTGACCTCGTGCTTAAATCTAAGCATGCTGTAACTCTGTCACATAGGGGGTTGTCAAAAGTCCGCTCAGTTACACAAATGTCAGCCTAAAGAGCAGCCTTCCCGGTAGATTTTTTCATACAAACGCTCGTACGCGATTATGACGTTTTAAAATTTTTATAAATATTTTTAACAATGCTTGTAATATTAATATATATATATAAACAATAGCTTGAAATATTTTTAACAAGTAGGTACCTTGCACACTATATCTAGGTTTGTATAGAAACTAAAATAAAAATTTATCAGCAACAAATTCAGTAGCAGCCTCCAAAATCTGCATTCTTACTGAAATTTTACATAAACTTTGGTCGTTTTGCTCAGCTCATATATTGTAAAAGTAAAAAAAAACAACCGTGTACAAACCTCGTACAATTAATAAAGATTCGAAATAACAAACATTATTTACACATACTTGTAAGGCTTTTTCAAAATCACGTATTTCCTGGAACAAGTTTCATGAAATTGCCGCGCTATTTTTTTTTCTTGAACGCGCGATTGACGACACAGGCGTTATCTCATTTTTTTCGCAAATAGTCTTTTTCTAGGATTGCGTTAGACGAAACAGCAAGCCTGTAGACCACGTATTCGTTGTACTTGGATGGTCCAGGAAGGGCTGCCTTAAATAACATTGATAATAAACAGCTCTACAAGTAAATGTGTCGATGATTTATTTACGTAAACGTCAACTTGAGTGGATTTAGTGGACCAGCTTAAGATGACCTTACCGATTCCCTTTGTAGTTACTTCTTTAAGCGTAAATCTACAAATAGAACGATGTTTTGTCAAATAGGTAATTCGCAACAGTTAGAAACTCCCAGAAAATTTTTTAGCTGGGGTTCATGGTAATAATGGTTTTCAGTGGCGTCTGAAGTTATCGGGGTTTCAATTCCCCCTCTAATTTACGAAGAGATACATCAAATTCAGCAGGTTTTTAATTTTTTGATTTTTATTCCCGACCATAAATTAAGTAGTAGTCGTCGTGGTCATCCTCACTGGTTTTCGGTCATAATACGTCTTTCTTCTCTCCTTCTCCAATAACTTTGCCAAATCTCTTTTTCTTCTGAGCACACCTGCACAATGGATACGTTGCTAAATAAATTTTAATATCTTATTGAATTGACAAACGATATTTTTTCCTTTTCTTGTAATCCTTTAGAGTCCTCTTTTCATAGCTACACTTGTATACAGACCAAAATAGCTGAATCACTTATCTATGAATAGAATTGAATAAGGATTAACTAGATTTGTACGGATTAGAGAACCACATTGATAAATTAATACCTTAATTCATTAACTCTGCTACGAACTGTAGCTATTGCAATCAAGAAAAAGTTTTTGTTGGGCTTCTGTTCAAATTATTAAGCGAGATTACCTTTATTTTCTACAAAATAATAATGTTCACAGTAGGTTTTCTCCGATTTTTTGTGATTGCTTTTATAGGTTTACTTATTGACTATTTATTTAAAATGACCTCTGAAAGTTTATCTCACGTGAAGGCAATGCATTAATGTCTAATGTCATATTCGATCGACAAATTGATGAAGTGATTTTTCGAAGACAAGTGTAATTTTTTTTTTATTTCCTCTCATGAACATTTCCTACATAATGACTGACCGACAGGTTTCTATGGCGATTGTAGATAAGTCATGTAGCTTACGCAATTGTATCTACACTGTAAGTTAATACTTCACTCTAAGTCTTAATGCATCGAATGCACAGAGCGCAAAAACATCAAATGCAATCAGCGTTCTAGCTAGACTTAGACGTAATTACATCTAGTAGTACCTAGATGCTGCACGAGATGGGCTGGATGCTCCGTGGGACTAATGAACCGACATCCACCGTAATAATATCCAACACGAACGGTAGTATAGCTTAGAAACTAATATTTAGACTGTGTCAGAGCAGATAGATAACTGTATAGGTATAGTCCGGTCGCCGAATAGAAAGAATTTCGTACATTAACCTGTTACTACATGTCTCTATCACTCCCGCTTCAAAATAATGCCTCTCGCTCGCACAGGTGCAATGACCCCGTCCTGTGCGAGCGTGACCGCATCATTTTGACGCGGGAGTGACAGAGACAGGTAGTAACAGGTTCATGTACGAAATTCTTCGTGCTCCGCGACCGTGCTTTAGTTCAATCTACGAAGGCGCGCTGCACTCTTTCACAATTGCTTAAGTTTCATACAGTCTCAGGGATTGAACCACCTATTTATTACCTTTTACAATCTGTCTCAATCCCTTTTTCCCACTGCTGGGCTCGGATGATCTCAGAATGATTAGGGTTTTAGCCTTTGACCACCGTTCTAACCAACTGTGATTTGGCGGGTTCCCTGCATATATGCTAAAACGCACGAATTTCGGGTTTTTACAAATCCCTGAAACCCGTTAATTTGTCCGAGTTAAAAAATAACCTACCCTATTCTAGAGTATACACTTGCGCCTTTGTACCGTTAAATGTGACTAACAATTCAATGGCAACTTTGTCAAAATTCATCTCCCTAGTTGTTTAAAAACTTTAACAAGATTTCATTATCTTAGGAAATATAAAGCTAGTCTTCTATACAGATTTGTTTAGTACGTAAAACAACAGTTACCTACTGACCTCAGCAGCCTGGTGAGGTAATTAGCTAGAGTGATATAACGGGAAATGACATAAAACCGATGCAACGGTGTAACGTGTAGTTGCTCACAATATATTGAACAATAAATCTATAAGTTTCTGTAGTAATATGTTAATATCCTATTATTGATGTAATACCTGCTTTGTCGGTCGTAATGTCCTGCGTTTGATGCTAGGTCGGAGCAGTTTGTTAGTTAACACCTTTTTAGAAATTCAGAAATTGTGGTTACCGATAAAAATTAAAAAAAATGAAGAATTTCAGTAACTTTTGGGAAAGCTTTTTATCGAGTTTTTTTCTAATCGTGTTTCTGCCTCGAAGCAAAAGTTTAAAGACCATAAATTCATGAAATTTAAATTTGGATGTAATTTTAATCTGGAGATCAATAAAAATAGCTTAAGAAACAGTTTAGCCCGATAGAAATAATAACAAAATAGCACTTGAATACGTTCTCACCTGATGGTAAATGTCGATGCAGTAGGTAAAAGACTTACTTGGAAAGAAAACGCTACCGTATTTAGACAATGCGTAATACTAAATCCTCAATCTTTCTTTCTTCCTTGCCTTTTCCCACTCTATGTGGGGTCGGCACAACATGTCTTCTCCTTCCATTCGCTCCTATCAGCCGTCAACTCCTTTCACACGCATATCTTCTTTCACGCAATCCATCCATCTCTTCTTCGGCCTTCCTCGACTTTTTCGTCCCTGCACATGCATACTCATCGTTCTTTTAGTGATATGACTTTCATCCCTCCGCATAACATGTCCATACCACGCTAACCTTTTACTCCTCATCTTTTCTGTTATTGGCGCAACTTTCAAACTTCCCCTTATGTTTGTTCCTTATCCTATCCATTCTCGTCACACCACACATCCATCTCAACATTCGCATTTCGGTCGCATGCACTCTTCTTTCATCTGTCCCTTTTACCGCCCAACACTCTGATCCATACAACACGACAGGTCTGACGACCGTCTTATAAATTTTCCCCTTAACTTTAAGAGGCATTTCATCCATCCCGCATTCATTCTATTGTTTACATCTCGGTTGATATTGCCATCGCTTTGGAAGAGCGAACCGAGGTATCGAAAATCGGAACAGACATCTAATGAAATTTTGGAGTAGCTGGAGGTACCGCCAAAATCACAAAATAGATGTTCGGTCTTAGTTCGGCTGATCCTTAAGCCAACGTTCTCTAATTTTTCCCGTCATAACTCTAGCCTGCAATGTAAGTAGTATTAAAATTAGACAGGATAGGATTTCAAAGATCGGTAGGTATGGACCAACCTTTCAAAATTACCAAACCTTTCTAGTTTTGGAACTTTTTGAAATCGTCACAGAGAATTTGCAATGAGAAAATGCAACATGCAATTCGAGCTGCAGTGTTGTTCGCTCTAATATGTTTCAGATATAGTGTAACACGAACAGTCGGTAGTTTCAGTTGCAGCAAAATTAAATTCTCCTGTATTTAATTACGTACATGAGTCCATAACCTTATCGTATACCTTTTCATTTTACTTTTTTGAAGTAAAAACATCTTTTTTTGCTATGATAGGGGAAGCTATTATAAACTATTATTTTGAATCTAATAAAAATTAACACTTTATAACACAGTGGACTGAAAAAGCAAAGAGCACAAACGATTGGCATAATCTGGCGGAGGCTTTTGCCCAGATAGGGATCCATGTCGAATCATAAACTAATTTTGATCAACATAATAATAATAGTACAAGATATTTCGCAACCGGATCGAAACGTAGCGAATATTTTGAAAGACGTAATAAATAATTCAACTACTAACACCACAGATTACGGAAAGAGACTAACACTATGGGAAAATCGAGACAAAAAATCTGACTAATATTAAGAAGATCAGTCGGTCTTGAGCCTGCAGACCTTTCAGTTCTAGTACATCGAGGTCTCGTGGCTCAATTAAAGTAGATACCAGCCTCTTTCTGGCAAGAAAAAGAAGAAAATAACCTCGACTAAAAGAAGCGCAATGTAATAAGACATTTTCCCCCCAAAATCTCATTATTACGCCATCCGTCATCAAATTATATAGGCGGGCGTAAAAACAATAGCAATTTCGTCTAATAAACTCAACACGTATCAACTTATTAAGGTGTAGCAAAAACTAATAGGCGAAGAGATCACAGCAATATTTACTCCTTAAAGCAATTTATTTTTGTATCTTTTTCTTTTTAGGGTTCCGTAGCCGAATGGCAAAAAACGGAACCCTTATAAATTCGTCATGTCTGTCTGTCCGTCTGTCCGTCTGTCCGTCTGTCCGTCTGTCCGTCTGTCCGTCTGTCCGTCTGTCCGTCCGTATGTCACAGCCACTTTTTTCCGAAACTATAAGAGCTATACTGTTGAAACTTGGTAAGTAGATGTATTCCGTGAACCGCATTAAGGTTTTCACACAAAATTTAAAAAAAAAGTAATAAATTTTGAGGGTGCCCCATACTTAGAACTGAAACTCAAAAATTTTTTTTTCATCAAACCCATATGTGTGGGGGTATCTATGGATAGGTCTTTAAAAATGATACTAAGGTTTCTAATATCATTTTTTTCTAAAATGAATAGCTTGCGCGAGAGACACTTCCAAAGTGGTAAAATGTGTGTCCCCCCCCCCTGTAACTTCTAAAATAAGAGTATGATAAAACTAAAAAAAATATATGATGTACATTACCATGCAAACTTTCACCGAAAATTGGTTTGAACGAGATCTAATAAGTAGTTTTTTGATATTTACAATAAAACCTCTAAAAACAAAGATAGTTTTGCGGTTCGATAAGAAAAGTGGTTTTTATGGTTTTATTCCTCCGGTTGTAGTACGGAACCCTCAGTGCGCGAGTCCGACTCGCACTTGACAGGTTTTTTTTGGCACAATTTGTAGACAGACGGTGCGTTAGAAATGTAGGGATCCTTAGTTATAGTTTTATACGAGCTTATGAATTTGAAATTAAAATCAGCCTTTTCGATTCAAAAATTATTAGCTTCTTTAATTATTTTTTTTAATTTAGTCTGTGTCTTGGTTTACCATTACAAGTTAAACAAGGACAGTTATTATTTTGAAATCACTGCCAAAATCTATTATCTAATTTATCTGCATTATTTGACATATTCGCTACTATTTTCCCTAAGATATTATCATCGTCTCTTGCCGGAAAAGAAATGAATTACGAGTATTTCCACGTTTAAGAACCATCGTTCTCGCCATTGTCTCTCACACTATAAATAATGGAGAGCGTTTTCAGTAATTAGACGATACATCCTGCGAGAGGGATATTACGTCGAATGGCTCTATTTATTGTCTCTTTCCAGCTTGACTGGAAAAATGAGACGGCATTAACTTTAATGTCTTAATGGTTGGACTTGGTGTTTCTTTGGGAAGAAGAAACTTGGCTTTGCTTTGATTTCTAATCTAGATCTATTTATGTTTTTACAGATGTTTTACCTATCTTTCGTAATCAGGAGGACTGTGTTTCACGTAATGTATTCGTATGTTATTATGAATTTATATTCCTGTCTGGATGACTCATCATCAAATCCTTATACGTAGAAAGCTGAAATTTTGTACAGAGGTTTTGTTGATGCAGACAAGAGATAAGGGAGTAAATTTACTGTACTATGTTTGTGTGACTATTAGTTACCATTACATTTGACGACCGAATGGTGTAGCGGTAGCGAACCTGCTGTCTGCGCCGGAGGTCGTGGGTTCGATTCCCACTACTGGTAAATGTTTGTGTGACGAGCACGAATGTTTTCCAGTGTCTGGGTGTTTTTCAACATATTGTATTTATGTATATTAGTATGTATGTATATTTATCAGTTATCTAGTACCCATAACACAAGCTATCGCTTACTTTGGGGCTAGATTGCGATGTGTAAATTAATGTCCCGTATATATTTATTTATTTATTTTTATTTATTACATTAGTTACCATTTGATCGTCAGGAATCACGAGGCTTTTTTATCGACTTCTTATATTATCCTGAATGACCAAATGGGCATACAGTCATCCCCGAAAAATTCTCTGCTCCCACGGTTTTTATAATCCACGTGGACAAAGTTGCGGGTAAAACTTAGCCATAAATAACCCTTCAATTACTTACGGGATTAGTAGTACCCGACCCCCATGTGGGTACCTACGCAATGAATCAGGACCTGCGTAACGGAGGGTTAACCAATATATTATACAGAGTTGTAATTCAGTTTAAGAATCTCTAAATGTAGCGCATTTAACTCAAACTCAAAAACAAACAAAATTTTAAAAATCTATCATCCGTTTTACGTTGATTCCTGTGGAAAGTTAAAGCACTATTTCTTTAAAACAACTGCTATACCTTTCCACAAGTACCTCTGTGAAAAGCAATAGTGAATTTTTAGAGTCGTTAAATTTAGAGACTCTATAACTTGATCTCTTAGTGACTGCCTTGTCGTTCTATTACTTCATTTGATCAGAAAGTACTGGGTTCGATCATTGGGTAAGGCCAATAAACAGTGTCAGGATTTTCTGCCAAGAAATTCGTAATAGGTAAGTACAAATTAGGAAATTTGCGGTTTTTGAACCCTGTCCTTTGGGAAGCTCACTAAGTCCTACGCTTGATCTCTCCTCAGTCCAGTCTGACTATGAAAGTGAGGTAACAGAGAGTAAAGGTAGTGTTTAACACTAAACATCTGTCTATAGAGTAAAAGCTCTGTAGAGGTTGACCGCCATAGCCGAATTGTGGGAGGGAGTTTGGGCCATTACCCATCACCCTGTGTAAGTGCGGGTTAGCAGGCTTCACGTGAACTCTCAGGTACGTTGATTTCCTCACATTGTAAACCTTAACTTTAGCAGTGATATTAAGTTTCCTAAAACACACATAACTTTTTTTTTATGATTGATAGGCTTGCGCTTGACCACAATCAAGTCTGATGAACAGAAATGATGAGGTCTAGGATGGAGCGCGCTTGTCTAGAAAATGCCTATTCACTCTTCTCTTGAAGGCACCCAGATTGTATTTGGCTGGGAACACGGAAGCTGGAAGGGTGTTCCACACCTTAGCGGTTCGTATCAGAAACGTAGAAGAAAAGCGTTTCGTCCGAGTACGCTGGACATCAACCACATAAGGATGCCAATTCTCTCGACGTCTCGCGGTTCTATGGTAGAAAGGTGAAGGAGGCACAAGGTTGTGGACTTAACTGTGAAGGATAACTTCGAAAATTCTGTGGTACGTGTCCGGGATTCAAACCCCTGACCTTCCGATGAGGCAGATGTTTAAGCCAATGGGCTTTTGCTTCTTTATTAATATAAAAAGCAGCTATAACGCTGTATAAACAATTACCTTTTTATTTCTACCTTTTATGCAACATCGCAAATTGTGGTCAGCCGGCCACTCGAGTTTGAGGGTAAATATTCCAATTAGTAATTTCGTCGGGACAAACAGTTTCACAGTCGGGACCCGGGACCTTTGTCGGGACAGCCAACGGTCGGGACAAAGGATTCGTGCTTGAAGAGACGTTTACGCTTCGATATTCGTATTGCCGTCATTGTGAATATAATTTACAATTAAGTAGTTACTTTTATTATTACAATTTACTTTTACGTGAACAGTGGAAAAAATATAGAAGCTCGCTTCGTTTTGCACAAATAATGGCGTAGTGAAAAACTTCGGTATAAACTAGTGATTTCTTGCAAGTGGCGACTTAAAGTAAATAACTTAATGTCACTGAGTAAATATAGACAGCTTATACCCTGCATCAACACAATATATAAGCTAGTTATACTTTTACGGGTTAGTTTATGATGTCATCCACCTTAACAGCGTCACACACCATACAACCACTAAGGATCTGTTTGCCCCGAAAAACCTGGTGTAAATACGAGATTAATAAAATATTATGATCTGAAATAAAATAATAGAATAATTGGAGCCCGTGATATTGTATTATCAAACAAATATATAATTAACCGATATACTAATTACAATTAACGGTTCTAACTGAAATCAATTTAGTTATTTTCCTGTTTGCGCTGCAGTGTGTGTTTTGAATTTTGCTTAAATTAATTCTGTTTCGGAAATGTAGCTTCACGAAAATAATATTATTGTGTTTTGGAAAATTGCTATGGTTTTTATGTGACAGTGAATTTGAGAAGTCGGCAATTAAAGCCAGTTTTAGTGACCTCAGTTTAAAAACTATAAAGAGATTATTTTAATAGACGTCATGTATTTTGCGTCTTTAATGTAAAATCGCTGTGAAGCAGTAACACGGTTGGATAAAATTTTCTCGATAATAAGTTTTCCCAAAAGTTGCTCCAAAATCTCCATTTTCCTAATTTTTATTAACAACTACAATGGATATTATTATAATTTAATAATAATGTCCAAAAACGCACAGAACGGATTTTTTAGTTTTCTGATAACATCTGAGAAATTTCACTGTCTAACTATCACGGTTCAAGAGATACAGCCTGGTGACAGACAGACAGTGGAGTCTCAGTAATAAAGTCTCGTTTTACCCTTTGAGTACGGAACCCTAAAAAGCAAAGGGATACTGAACCCTCGGAACGCGATTTCTTTTGTACTTGGTCAGCTATAATTCCCAGTTCTATATTATTTTCAGCTACATATTCGCAGATCGGAAGCTGAATTCCACCACAGATCCAATTTCTTGGTGGATTGGCGAAATGCCATCCCGAGCAAACATGACTGCTCAACTTTCCGCGGTACCTACAATTTGTTATATAACTGAATACCCCTGTCCAGATTATTGTGAAGTGGCGTTATAATAAAATAAAAAACCGGCCAAGTGCGAGTGAAACTTGCCCACCGAGGATTCCGTACTACAAAATAAGTAACTTTGTTCATTCAACTGTAATGTACAAGTAGGAGACACCGAGGGGTATTGAAACAATTTTGACATTTTGTTTCATATCTCAAATACTATAGACAGAAATGATATTAGTAGGTACCAATCGATAGGTCATTCTTTACACTTGTGAATGTCTAACATAAAAAATTGTAACCGTTAAATATTGTGGTGAAAATCGCCCTTACAATTCAACTTGTTTCAACTCCCCTCATGCCAGGGTAAGATGAAAAAGGGGTCGAGGAGGGTTGAAACATATGATTTTTGAATAATGTTCAGATTTGTAAAATAAAAATGATGATATAATTTAAAGGTATTTCATAAAATGAAGGTTTTTAACTACGAAAAACAGTATTTTCATGTTTTGTACCGATAAATCAGCTTAGTCGCTAAAGAAGTCAAAATAAGATATTTCGATAATCGCTGTCCCTCTGTCTTCTTTTATAATCAGTAGGCATGTCGAAACAATATATAAACAATTTGAATCAACAACAAAAAAAATTTTTTTCGTGTACGAGATTTAGTGACTATGCTGCTTGATATAAAATTTAAAATGAGGAGAGTTGAAACAGCATTCTCAGTAACAAAAAACTTCCCAATTTTTATTTAATCCACAATCAAGAAACGCTGCATGTCGCACCCACCACCGAATTTGTGAGAGTAAGAAGGACAACAGTAAAATCAGTGTATCCTCTTAAAATCAAGCGCTTGCAGCTATAAAATTAGCTCCCATTCGCACATTTGTTCGAGGTGGAACTGAATTATAGTTTTCAATTACGCAGCCTTCCGCGCAGCAATGATTTTCATTAGTGCTTTATTGAGTGCTTTTTGAAAATTAATTGTGCGCTGCCAGAGTACGCGGAGTGACACGGACGGTTATTGCTGTATAAATAACTGCAAATTTTGGCGTCAAGAGCGTAACGTGTACAAACAACGCACATTTTAAAACTAAAAGTATAAAATATACGCTATTTACAAGCGAATACAAGTAAAAAACCGTGCAACAGTTAATATAACTTATGTGTAATTTAGGTAAATTATTTCAAATGTAAGTTAAGCCATTTAATTTGAAAATATTTGACCATAGAATGGCAAGGCATTATAAATTACACCCTTACATCGTTGACGTACAAAAGACACGTACGTAAATGGTTTGATTTCTCCTTCTTGATACGCACTGCAAGGGTCTGGAATACCCTCCCGGCGTCCGTTTACCCCACCAGCTAAAACTTTGGTACCTTTAAATCAAGAGTTAATAAGATTCTTATAATCGCTCAGCTCTATATTGTCACTTACCAAATGATGAAAACTGACTAACCGAAAATATTCGAGCAAATTGAACAAAACTCTTTTATCGATCCGTCATAATAACTCTTATCTTCAAATTCGTATTTCGAAGTTCACAAACAAAAAACTAGCACATATTAGTCTCGTATACAAAACACAATCAAAGCGAATTTCTAACTATCCAGTAAACAAAGTAGCAGGTGTCCTAAGTTGGCAATTCCGGATGGTACCTACTACCTAGAGTAGATACTGTGCGAAATCGTTCAAACCATAAGCAAAACGTACTTGTTTGAGGAGGCGACGTAGGCAGTGTCTCGTGCAAAGCTCATTTGGTCGCATTAAATTCTCCCAATACACTTTTAAGAATCTACTAGATGACACACTCCTGCCTGTTTCGTCCGTGAGATTTCGCAGGAAGTTTGACACCTTCTTTCCCCTTCATTGCAATTATAAATGTAACCTCAGTTTGCTAGGTTTGAGAGTTTGAGCAAAGTGATGATGAGTCATTCAGTCAAGTGGGTGAATAATGATTGAGTCAAGATTTTCTTTTAATTCATATAAATATACCTTTTCTTTTCTTGTTTTGAAATTATATACCTACCTACGGATTTTATAAATAAGTTAACCATTAACATAGTTTTTCAGTTTATGAAAATCTCGAGACTAACGAAAAGTACCTACCTGAAAATATGTACCTATAGCTACAGCTACATAGATAACCATATTATGTATAGCTATTCTATACGAAACATCACAGAAACCAATACATTAACTATTCACTTTAATGAACTATCAATTACAGATTATTGTTATGTTGCCAGCTAAAGCGGGTCTCACAAAATAGATAGGTACATTAGTATTACAAGTACATGACGATCCGATCGATAGGGTAGTAGGAAAAGAGCGTTCTCTCTCAAACGAGTTGCTCTATGTTCGAACCATGCGAAAAACTAATTGGAACGCTTTCCTTCCAAATCCGAGTCGCCAATTTAATTTGTTGCTGCAACACCGGCCCCGGATTAGTACTAGTACTTCGGAAAGCTTCAGCTCTTCCAAATTAAAAATAATAAAGCAATATGCAGTTTTCGGTTTGTGACAAGGTTTTTGTCAGATTTTTTTCGGTACGGTAATAGCTCATGGGCTGGAAGACTTTTTCGCTTAAAAATTATGAAATAACCATATTTTATCTTTGCGCGACCGAATCAGAAATGAGAAGATTCGCAAAGGAACCAAAGTGACCGATATAGCTCAACGTGTCGCAAAACTGAAGTGGCAATGGGTGGGGCACATAGCTAGTATGACCGATGGACGTTGGGGATCCGAGGTGCTGGAAGGGCTGCCACGCACCGGGAATCGCGGTAATGGCTCACCCCCTACAAGGTGGACGGACGACATAAATAAAGTCGCGGCGAGTCGCTGGCGCCACCCGGCAGCGTAAGATAACAGACGACGTCCATCGGCTGAAACGACGACGATGATGACTCTACAAGCATTATCCTGCTCTGCCAATTATGATTCCCACTATAAAGATCAGATTAGTTTAGCAGTAGCTGATTTTTATTATTATAGACTAGAGAGCACCCATGGCGTGACCTCTAGTTTACGCCCTGATGACATTCAATAAGTCAGTCAGTCAGTCTGCTACCGTTTCCTTCTAATACTTTAACGATTCAGAAAGTCAAAGCGTTATTAGTTTATTTTTTACATTATTATGTTAAATTCATGTCATCACAGTACGCGCAAAAGCCACAACTCTCCAATAACTAAACAGCTATCCATAAAGCTCGTTACCTGTTTTGTTCCGTATATTTTATTCAATTTAAGGAAATCCTTGTCCATTTCGAGTGAATCCATTACGGTTATCCCCTCCGAACGGAAGTCATAAACGTTACAACTGCCACATCTTCAATTCTTTGGGCATTGGCGAAACGCCATACTCGACTCGACTTTGTTCTCCTCAGGACCGAAAGGTGTCCTATCATTTGGTATGCTACGTTGGGTAAACTAAATGCCATTTTCATCTTCATACAATTATCTGTGGTTTCAAAACTACTGTAATGATAAAAAGGTCACTTTTTCTTATTAAAATCATAACCTTTTGCCTGCGGCTCCACCCACGTGAAATTTTGCACACATCCCGAGGGAAATGTGAATTTTCCATTCCCGATTCCTATTCTAAGCTATACATTTACTTTCAAGGCTGTTTGATTAATCTGCCCATAGCGGTAGATATAGATTGCTGTAGAAATTTGGATTTTTTAAAATCCCCAGAAACGATTTATCCGGAATAAAAGAAGCGTATGTATTATTACAGGTTATAAGCTATCTATTTTCCCCGCTAAATCGGTTTCAAACTAAAGTCAAAACTTTTGCCTTTATAATATTAGTGTGTGATAAATAATAAGACTCTATTAATAGCTTAGCTTTTGATTACTAGGTTTGCCCTTGACATTTTAGATCCTAGATGTTGATATAGGCAAATAGGATAGTTTCCAAATGTTGAATTAAATTCAAAGTCAACTACAACGGTTGAACAGTGAAACGCTTTATGCACTGTGAAGCGATTAGCCGTAGAATTATGCATGCCGGCGCGAGTCAAGCGCAAGCCCGTAATGCGTTATTAATGCGCCGCTTAAACTCGATAATTGTCCCCTATGACCACGCTACGCTGACGTCGTTAAACTATCTTATAATTAAGCTTAAATGTTTTTTTAAAGGTTCTATATCAAAAAGACGTAAGGTACTCCTATCTACGTTGTCAATAAGCCTCGCTGTCCATCCTAATTCGGATGGCAACTTTTTGCAATCTGTAAAGCTTCCAAATGGGGAGGCAATTTAAAAACTGATGTAGTTTGTTTTTTGCTACACATTAGGTATATCTATCACTGTGATCTATCATTACTACATCTTAATTTTGAAAGATTTAATAACGCAAACGTTTTCGTAATTTCAAAGATTGAAATTACGAAAACGTTTTAATAAACATTGTGACTTGTGGTCATTAGGTTAATGTAGCTGAAACTAATGTAATAACTAGGTATTAATTAACCCCCTACGCTTGTCATTTAACAATTAAACGGGCACGCGTGAAGCACTTAATAGAGTAATCACACGCCAAAAATACATTACATCATTTAGGAAAATAGCTGATACTTTTACATTGCTGAACCAATATTAACCATACATAGCTATTACATAGGTACCACCGCAAAGAAACTGGCTTTCAAATGAAAAAAACCGCATTGACTTTGGTCCATTGGTTTGAGAGTTTTGATGCCACATACTGACACATACATAGATATTGGTGTCGATTCTGTTGTGCAAAATCTCTAAACCTAAACTCAACTAAAATATTTTAATTTAGGTGTCTGTATCTCTAAGTGACATTCGCTTGGCAGCTTCAACTAAATTAAGAATCTCTAAAAGGCTCGCTAAACTGACGTTTAAATTTAGTTACATGTGATTACTGTAGTTTTGCCATTTATGATAAAGAAACTCCACAAATGTTGTTTTTTTATTTTTGCTATTAATTTTTAAAATAATTTGAGCTAAAAATATCAAAATAAGTTACTTAAAATACAAAAGTAATAATTTTATTGATTTGTTTTGGTCTAATCACCTTAAAAATGCCGAAAATTTGTTTAGTTCTTCACGTGATTAGGCCTTCTTTGATTAATTATTTTTTAGCGTGATCTTTGATTAATTATCTATACCTTATCTATACTTCTATACTCATATCACGGTTGTCAATTGTCATTTGTCAATTTTCAGTTAAAATAATAAAGATTAATAATATGATGCTATTATGCTACAAGATGAATAATAATATTAGGAAAAGAGCAAACAAAAACATCTTAAATGGTTTGAATAATCCCTGATTGACTAGGTTGGTAGGTAGGTACAGCTAGGTATAAATCATTCGCGTTCCTGTGTCTCGTAATTAGTTGCCTAGAGGTATTTCCGTTCCTAGAGGAGACTACACAGTCTGTAGGAAGTAAGGAAAGAAAGGTCTGTAGTAGGTGCAGACCTATCTTTCCTCTTCACATTACTACCTACCTACTTATTTACCTAAGAATAAGAATATTATAAAATTAAAATCTGTGTATAAAATTACCTTTCTCTGGAATCAATCAGAGCTGCAATCACGTAAGAAAAATACGTGATTGCAGCTCTTTGCATTTTGAGACGATTTAAATTTTTTAAATTTATGATTTTGAGGTTATCACACCAGCAAGTAAAAATTAATAAATAAAATTACTAGTTTTTTCTAATTTTCTCACTTATTAATATTCAATTTGAATCGAATTAAAAATATTTCTCGCATAAATAAAAAAATCCGTGGTTTACGACTTTACGGCAGACGAGTTAAATTTAGTCGGCACCTCCTGAGGTCCTCTCTAAATTTAAAGAATATTAGGTTGACTTTTCTTATCTTGGAAAGTTAACAAGTGAGTTAACATGTAAGTTTCGCGTACAACAGAATAGCTTTTGCACTCTAAAATCTAAATTGAATAGTTTGGAGCTGTCAAACTAAATATTAATTTAGATCTGTCATTTAGTGTGTCTTCTGAATAGCACACCTCTCTAACTCTAATTTTAACGATTATTAGTTTAGAGAAACGCCAACAGAATCGACACCATTGATGTAAAACTTATAACACCTCTCTATTTGTGTCGGGGGTTAAAAATAACAAAACATAGTGCTTGTAGGATACAAACATAAAAATTGAAAATCTATCAACCAAAGGGGTTTGAACTTTTTTGTATGGAAGCTGGCATAGCGACCTGGCCGCCATTTTGATTTTTTTTCGAAATCGCGGCGCACGATGAATGTAGTATGTATGGATAGAGGACACATAGACAAACAAATAATGTCAAGTAACATAGTACCCCAAAGTGTCACGTTACCGAGATATTTGAAGGTAAAGACAGACATATGAGGATAAGTCTATTTTTAATGATTGTCGTTGTCCTCATAATATGTCTATCTTTACCTTCAAATATCTCGGTAACGTGACACTTTAGGGTACTATGTTACATGACATTATTTGTTCGTCTATTTGTCGTCTACCCATACATACCACTTAAATCGTGCGCCGAGATTTCGAAAAAAAATCAAAATGGCGGCCAGGTCGCTATGCCAGAAAGTTTCAATCCCCTTTATAATTAACAACTGTTATGTACATATGAAACTACAATGCGACAACCAAATGTTGATCGTAGTTTCAAACTCACTGAACAAGCTAAATAATAATATTTGGTTCGGAATCTAATTTCTGAATTATTATGTATGGAACGGTTTTACATTAGGCTTTGCGGTCGTCAATTATTAAAGCTCTTTAGGCGTTGTAAATTTATGCAGCGATAATTGCGTTATCTAATCTAAATGCAGCTAACGTTTGCGAATAATAATAAACCTTAAATATTTGCTTATTCAGGGGCTCTGAGGTCAATACTTATTTTGTAATGTAATACGCAGAGAAATGTTTAAACTCCAACGCAAAATCAGGGAGGTGTCATAGGTTTGGTGTGCTATTTAAAAAAAAATATGTCAACAGTAATGAAATAGTACTAATAAGAAATTAGTAAGAAGTTAAGAGAGATAAAGGCATCATATTATCAAATTAAGAAATTTCGAGGAACGTTTGTTATTTGCAAAAGCATTTCATAAAAAGTTCAACATAGAAAAAAGAACTTCAGATTGAGTGTAAACCGAGCAAAGAGAAAATTTTATTTCGAAACTCGTGCGAGGGTTTTATTAAAAAGTTGTAATGAGGAAAAAAAGAGAAAACTACCAAAAATCATGGATCAGGCGGTATTTAAAACCTGACCTTCCAAATTATGAACCGCTTAAGATAAACGATGTAAAAATAAATAGTACCGACAAGGAAAAATATTTAGGTCTCACTCTTGACTGTGATCTAACTTGGAAACCACATATCGAAAAGGTTAAAAATAAGCTTACTTCTCTCACTGGACTCTTACGAAGTATATCACGATGTCTTCCACAAAAAGTGCGTTACCTTATTTATAACGCACTTGTTAAACCACATATTGATTATTTAGTGGAGATTTGGGGCACAGCTGCAAAAACAAATCTAAATCAAATACAAAGAGCGCAAAATAAATTGATCAAGGCACTATTTAATTATAATTACTTAACACCGACAGAAGAACTATACAAAAAAACCAAATTATTAAATATCACTCAAATATACATATATAATACCTGTTTATTGATAAGAAAAATTTTAACGAAAAATATAAATACACAATTAGTTTTTACTAAAAAAGTGCAAGTACAAAAAATGGTATTAAGAAATGCAAATAATTTAGTATGTCGAGCACCAAGAACTAACTACGGTAAGAAAAATATTTTGTTCGAAGGCGTGCAATTATATAATAAGCTCCCCAGTGACATAAAGAACACACAGTCTTTACAAACCTTTAAAAAACTCTTAAAATATTATATACTGAACAATTGTTTTTCAACAAAATGATAGATTACATTAATTAACAAAAACAACTTAAAAAACATATCACATTATATATTGACGTACAAGTATAATTAAAATATTATTTATATTTATAATACTCAACTCACGTACACGAATATCAATATATATAAAAGTATATTCAAATATGCATATTATATGTGTACAATTACACTATAAACCTTATATACCTATTATTTACATGCTATAAAACACATGGGTACAGAAAAAATACTAACTGAGCTTACCCTGAAGTGCCAAGCCGTATCTAGTCGCTTTTGATCCATGTTATGTTCGCGCCATCGACGCACTCGTGTTTACTTTTGTAAAATTTATTTCTACCCACTTTGTTTTTGTATAAAATCGCAGTACTTTAAGGATAAGTTACTTAATATTTATATTGTTATAGTTCTCATGTAAGTGAATTCTTAATTCTTAATGAGAATAAAGTTCTTTAACCGTACCTTAACTGAGCGAATACAAGCGGCCTAAAGCTATGAATTATTATTTTCTCCCTGGGTCAAAAATTAATGTTGCCATTGTACATTGTAAAACAAAACTGACTAATTGGTTACAGACATACCTACGCACAGCCCAAACCACTGGGTTTTAGCCGTTAGCATCAAAGGTTTCTTATGAGGTCTAGGAGACAACTGAGAAATAATTTTTTTAAACTTAGCCTCTCATGGGGTGAAATGGGAATCCAAAGTTTGTATTGCGAAATACAAGGTGTATTTCGCAATTACACGCACGCCGCAACTAAATTTGGCTAAAATGGACATATATTATTATACTTTATTAAAACATAAATTACTTTCTATCCGGGTAAAATCAATGCTTCCTGCGATAGACTGACAACTTACTGGATAAAAGTGGTGCAAGACCGTGACTCGATTGAAAATCAGTAAAAAATACCTTTGTCCAGCGGTGGACGTCAGCTCGGCTGAAACGATAGTGTCTTTTTATGCCTTCATAAATACCCGACTGACAAGGAAGGGTTATGTGTTTTGATTATAGTTTTGAACTTATAAGCATTGTACTAATCGATACACGTCCAAATATCGACATAGGATCTCATGGGAGTTTCATTAGTTTAGTTTAGTGTTGAAACGAACTTACTAGATCTTGCGACTAGAATAATGTGAATTGGCAATTCCATGCGAGTGAATTTGCATTTCTGACTGCAAATTAATTATCTTAGCGGCACAGTATGCTCTATGCTGAATAGATTTGCTTAATAAGTTAAAAACTTTCATGTGCATACATGCCAAGAACGTTAAAATTCGAGTGCTTTTTACAACGTAGGTGTATGTAATGTTTAATTTAAAATGCACTTTAAAATGAATTATGCTTTTCCATATTATTAATTTAATCTTGGGATGAAGAATTATTTTACCAAACGAAAAATTAACATGATATTAAAGGACTAAAATAAAAGCGTAGACAGAATCTCGTTAAGAAAACATAGGTACATTTAAGTGTTAATTACGTTCATTCATTCATTTTTCATTTAAATAATATTGCAAGTAGGTTTATGTAGATAGGTACGTAGTATTCGAAGGTAGGCCATCTTATTCGAAATGGTGGATTGTCGTAGCAACAAAACTTCAGACGTGGTTCATAGTTGAGGCCTGAAGGAGTACCAAAGATATACGCACATGTACATAGTTTCACCTTCATTATTGTGTTTACATAATACGGATGGGGTTAAAATTACCCTTTACCATTCGAACGGGGTTAAAACGACCCCGTAGCATTAGCACGTAAGTGATTGCACCATGACGTTGCCAATATTGCCCCTTCTCCTGTAAGAGAACAGAAACTACGACGTCAGCCTATTTTAAATGTATAACGTATTTTCCAGTGATTTGCATTCACCTACACGACAAATCTTATTTCCCGTTACAGTATATTGTGTTTATCACACTCAACATGTTATAGGTGTTTGTGCAATAAAGTTTAATTTAAAATAAATTTTATAATGATGCTAAGTTTGCATTTGTGTGAATTGTTCTTTACGCAAAAACTAATGAATCGATTTTGCTGAAATTTACAAATAGATCCTGAATTGACATAAAGACTTCTTTGTAACTCAGAGAAAAAACATGTTTTCCACACAAGTTGTGAAAAAACGAAAAATAAAAAATAGCACATACATTTATAGGGCTACGTTAAATGAAATGGCGTAGGTTTGATGCTTTTCTCATTTTCTATCAATGTTAGACAAGTTCAAACGAATGTAAAACTAGGTGTTGAGGAATTGGATCTCGTAGATACAACCGTATTTTTAGGAATAACGTTAGATGCTACACTACAGTGGGACCCTCATATAAATAATCTATCGAACAGGCTTAGTTCTGCTGCGTACGCGGTTAAGAAAATTAGGCAGCTGACAGACGTCCAGACTGCTCGACTCGTATATTTTAGTTATTTTCACAGCATTATGTCCTATGGTCTCTTGCTATGGGGTAATGCTGCTAACATTAATACAATTTTCGTGCTGCAGAAGAAGGCTGTTCGTGCCATTTACAAAATGGGCCCAAGAGAATCTTTAAGAGAAAAAATCAAAGAATTTAATATAATGACGGTGCATGCACAGTATATATTTGATAACTTGATATATGTGCATAAAAATATTAATAATTTTGTTAAAAAAAGCGATCTCCATGCTATTAACCTTAGAAGTAAAAACAAACTAGTAGTGAATAAAACAAGACTTGAGAAAATAAATAAATCATTTAAAGGCAATGGGATACGCTTTTACAACAAACTTCCTATTGAAATGTTAAACTTATCCCTCAATAAGTTCAAAGTCGCTGTAAAACGAAAGCTCGTTAATAAAGCTTAATATAGTATTAAGGATTATTTACATGAATCAAATCCTTGGGAGTAAATGAACTGCTGTATTATAATTACTAGCTCAACTAGTTTATAAGAGCTTTTGTAAAGTGGTGATAACCGAAAACAAAACCCGGCTGAGTTTGTTGTGGGCTTCTTCTCAGTGCAGGGCGCGTTGGAACCCTCGTAAACTTAGTTTTAAGTCGACTTGTAGTTATCACCGTACATAACATAATATTATGTAACAAATATGTTGACGTTTTACAAGTGCCTTGTAAGTTAGGCCTATGTGAAATAAATATATTTTGATTTTGATTTGATTTAATTATCATTTTCAAGGAATATTGCGTTCTTCCTTTATTATTCAGAACTAATGCATTGACGTACTTAGCTACACTTAGTAGCACGTAGTCACATTTGATTTGTAGCGTGTGGCGGCCACCCACGTCAACTATGAGCGATCTCTTCGATATTCCCCATACATTTTCTATGGAAAAATAAATTCCGCCATTTTGATTTTTTTTCTGTCCATCGAATACCTAGACCTTTTAGTCCTGATCATCTCTTGCTAAGAAACCGTTCTTCCATCTTTTATACTTTCTGAGATAACGACGAAATTCAAATGGCAGCCATTTTGAATCCGCCATTTTGAAAATTTTTTCAGCTCGCTGACAATCGGATGACGTTTCGAATGACATTTGGTCGAGCACCCCCACCTAGCTTCGATACCCTGGTCGTGCTCTTCACCCGTCTCCGAAATCCTCAATCATCAGCTCTCTCCGTATTTTTCCTCCGAATGAATTTTTCCCTTCTATACGAAATGTATAAAAACTACAGGAAATATGCGCATAGCGGCATTTTGTGGTTGTGACCCTTACTAAAAATATTTCGAGGCTAGCAAGTAACCAGCCTCCGGTCACTCAGGCACGAAAGGAACTAAAAATTGAATGTGAACCTCTCTCGAAGAGTTAATGGGTTTGGCTATGAACAAAAACTCGCTTGATTAAAATCGTTTGTCGTAATAAAAGGATTCTAAAAAGTTACAACCGTGCGAAACGGCGCGACTGGCACAGGCCCGTAAACCTGATCAGCGGCAGGCCAGGTTTACTTATCATGTGACTGAAGAAACTACAGGTAGCCTCGTAGTGTCGACGTACTCGGCCGCCACGCGCCAGCTAGGTTGCACGCGTTAGTTTTTGTACGGCCTATTTCACGCGCTGCATGCGCCGGATTGCGAGGCAGCCTTAGTACGTCGGTAGAGATAAAGTTACGCGATAAAGAGACCACAAGAGAGAGTTTGGTTTGCGGAGGCGGAGCCAGGCTTTAATGCGAACTGAATTGTACTTTTTTGTGTCAGCGGTATAGTCGCTATTTCTTTAAATCATCTTGCGGAGTGAACCTTCTGTACCGTTAGATACTAATACGTATTCCATGTCAGCGGTACCAATGACAGGGATAAAAATTTAATGGTCTCACTTAATACTGAAGACCTTTGCTGCTTTTCAGGGGTCAAGGTTTTAAATCCCGGACACTCACCTCTGACTTTTCTTAGTCATGTGCGTTTAAGCAAATTAAAGGTTACCGAATGGCGTAGCCGTAGCGAACCTGCCGTCTGCGTCGGAGATCGTGGGTTCGATTCCCACTACCGGCAAATGTTTGTGTGATGAGCGTGAATGTTTTCCAGTGTCTGGGTGTTTATCAATATATTATATTATTTGTGTATATTAATATGTATGTACATATTTTATCAGTTATCTAGTACCTATAACACAAGCTATCGCTTACTTTGGGGCTAGATTGCGATGTGTGTAAGTCCTGATAAAAAAAAAGGTAGCTGGCCCAAAGGCTGTTTTGGACTTACCTGGCTTTACAAAATCAAACATGCTGTCAAAACGCATCTTCATTCTTTTAAAAACTAGTACAAAAAACTATTAAATACTGCAAGTGTATATTCCTAGTGTTCATTTGATGCTATTATAATCTGATATATGGAAAATAGTAATGCAGTGCGTAGAAAATACAGGTTATATTCTGGATAATCCTGTGGAAACTGTGTCCGGACGTTCCTCCGGGATACAAATAGCTTAGTTTGCTCATGTATAAACTCCAGTTTGCCCGTAAAACTGAAAGTCGTTTCCAAAATTATATTATAAAAAGATTTTGTGTGTACGTTTTTAAATCACGTCAACGTCAACTACTCAACCGGTTCGGGTGTTTGGAATTTAACACATACCTATAGGATTTTTCGGTAAATTCCTGGTTTTTTCGGGGTTGATGAAAGACCTAATTTTAGAAATCTATAATTCATAGACCCATTTCAAGCATCTACTACAAAGTTGGGAATATCGTCTTAATGTTACCCTATTCCTTCTCTTCACCTTTCGAGACTACTTCAGGCTCCCTCCACCTACCCTATTTACATTCGCGAGGAACTCAACAGCGCGTGAAATTTTATTTCTTCGACAATCCGAGATGAGATTAGCTGTAAATTGTATTTATGACGAAATCAAATATGCATGCTACATACCAGCTACTCCCCTTGATAAATATGACATTTCAGTTTATGGCAGACAGTTGTAGAACTCCCAAAAATCCTCTGTGAACCGCTGCCGTAAGCTGATAACTGCGATTTCAGTTTGGTATTTTAAAACGGCACTGATTTAAAGAGGCAGTTCTAAAGAGCAGTTTTGATAAGTTAAAAATTAAAAATGGCATGTTTAATAACCTAGTTCAGCAGTTAAAACTAAGCAGTAAAGTAAACAAAAATGAGTAATAAAAAATAATGAACTGGATCAGTGAATATATAATTGAGCAGGAAAATAATTAAATGGGTGGTAAAAAAAATTGAACGAGCGGTTACGTGTGGGCAGTAAGAAATCGGAATTTGTTTAATTGGGGGTTGCATTTGAAATACGCATCTGGATTTATGGGGTGGGGGTTGGAGGGGGGGTGAGGGGGGAGGGTAGGAACCCTCCCCACCATCCCCCGCGGCGCGGAAACCTATAATTTTTATTTATTTTTTTTTTTTTTTTTGAGGTTATATGTTAACTTTATATAAGAATTTACAACTATAGCCTAAGAAAAAGTGGGGGGCCTAGGAAAACTCCTTAGCCGTCACCCTCTTCCCCTCCAAGAGCATGTCGACGGAGCCCCGCTTCGCGGGGCTCCTATTTCTGGGTGGTCAAAAAAGGAAAATAACCTTAACCTAATTACCTATAGGTGTACATTGTTGGTTGGTTCTGAGATAGTAAAATAATACAACAAATATTTAATTAATTATTTATTGAATATTGTAAACATGTTTCACAACGTTGATTAATTTCATAAATGGATCTCTTAACTTTATATAAGTATTTACGACTATAGCCTAAGAAAAAGTGGGGGGACCTAGGAAAACTCCTTAGCCGTCACCCTCTTCCCCTCCAAGAGCATGTCGACGGAGCCCCGCTTCGCGGGGCTCCTATTTCTGGGTGGTCAAAAAAGGAAAATAACCTTAACCTAATTACCTATAGGTGTACATTGTTGGTTGGTTCTGAGATAGTAAAATAATACAACAAATATTTAATTAATTATTTATTGAATATTGTAAACATGTTTCACAACGTTGATTAATTTCATAAATGGATCACCGCTCGCTATGATCTGCCGAACTATTTATCGAACCGCTCATTCCATCATTTTTACCGCTCATTCAGTTATTGGACTGCTAAATTATTTTTAGAATTGATATTGTATGATAAAATAACCGACTAATTGATTCTTTATTACTGTTCATGTTTTACTGTCGCAATAATTAATCAACCGCCATTAAATTAAATAACTGCTCAATATGTTTTCCAACTGATCATAATAACATCTCGAATATTTAAATAACAGCTCAAAAAATTAGTTCCCTTTTAAAACTTTTCAGTCAAAGATAGAGTTGTACTTACTTAAAATGCATTTAACAATTCTACTTTATTCAAGTACTTCATTTAGGATTTTCCTTTAGTACTTGCATATCAATACTTGTATCTTACGCGTTCTAGTAAAATGCAGTCAAATTTTCTACTAGACGTCGTCATTTTTTCATTAAATAATAATGTAATTATACCTCATATTTTATTTAAAATTAATGAACAACAAATAAGAAATAAGATTACAATCATAATAAAAACAATATGATAAGAGGCCAAAGAAGGACTGCATAATGCTACAAATTACAATTAACGAGTTAAACAAAGTAGAATTTACACCGCTGGGAGCGACCTTTCTCCCAGTTCTACTTATAAGTCATCATCTATTGTAGTTAATCTCAACAAAAATAGAATAGGGCAAAATTTTGCGGTTATCGTGACAGTCTGCAATGAGGTTTACAAGTTCCCGCTTGAACGCACTCACTCGTGAATTCAGCACGCTCTTTTATTTTCGCGAAATGTCATTGAAATGTATGAGATGATTGGCGTCTGGCGAAAAATACTCCACTGTTCTTTCTGAGTGTTTGAACTTCAAACCCTTTTATTTTATTGGAAATATTGATTTATATCTTAAAATGGCTTATGTATTTCGCTCAATGGAATATATTTTTACGCGACTGCGCATTGCGCTACTTGAAGACATAATAAATTGAATGGTGTTATGAATTCAGTGTCTATTTGGCAGCTTCTCTTAACTACTGATAGGCTAGTATTTGATGACATTCAAGATTGATTTAAACATTAACATGAAAGTCCACACATTTGTCCAAACGTGTAGACAGATTCCTCATTCTATTGATTCTGCCACCAAAAGATTACTGAACCTTACTAATCGAAAATCTTATCAATGTAGAGCTCTAATCGTTGACTCTACGATTTCGAATTGTGAAGTCAACATCTCCTGAGGATGTCCCGGTGTCGGGACGAAACGTGCGTCGAAGAAAGTGTTGTAAGATTGTGTATGGTGTTTCATGTGGGCAGTGTTCCTGCATATTGTACCGTACAGAATCTTTTCAAGTAGCGGATTATAGCAAAAGAAATTAATCTGTCCTTCTAATTATGGATTTCCGCTAAATAACGCATGCTTCCATTCAATATCTTATCAATGCATAGGCAAGCATTATAAAGATACATGTCAAGCCCCCAACATGTATTTGAGTATTATGTGCTTTTATTAATGTAAAGATGTATAATAGGTCGTCGCTCGCGCTTCGACTATAGTAGTGTTATTATCTCTCTGCAGACTCGGTCATAAATCATTCGAGTGTTTCGCTTTTGTTGTTCTGCAGTAATGCACAACTCAACAAAGAACAACAAAAGCGAAGCACTCGAATGATTTATGACTTAGTCTGCAGCGAGATAATAACACTACTATAGATAGAACCCAACCTAACAACGACAGCTCCGTGTGTGCGGCAACTTTCTTTGTAGTGTGAGGGTGTCAATTTGAAATTTGTATGGTGTGCGGATGCCAGTCTGCGTGAAAAATTGTGTGGCGACGGCTCGGGTTTGCCAATTTGGGCAAAGAATTTTTTCCCGCACTTTTGAAGTCGAGAGCTCCCTCTTGGACTTCTATGTGTAAAGATCTCTATCAGGACATAAATTTCATAATGAAGAAAAACAGAGTATCAAGTGAATTATAAAATTAGAAATAAATTATTTAAATTCCCTAGTAAGTTGGCTGATGGCTGATCCCCTTAGAGATTGCCCGCCGTGACCGAATCGGTTTGAAAGATATATTTTTATAATGTGTTTAATGGGCATTAATTTTATTTTACAATTCCAAAATTTTAAATTGACCTCCTGTTTTTTAAGTAAATTAAAATTATTTCTTTATTTCTTTGCATACATGACCACATAATGCATATATACAGTCAAAATACCCTGTCAGGGCGTGGCATCTAAACATTTTTCCCCCATATAAAAGTCATTTTATAAATAAATACAAAATAATTAAATGTTTTTATTAATATTGAGTTGGATACCGTGAAACTGAGGTCAGTTCAAATTTACTCATTCAAAAATTCATTTATGCTGTAGAAACATTTTTTATTCAACCAGTCTTTCAGTTTGCTTTTAAAAAATGTTTCTTTTACTTCATCTGTAGTGGTTCTTGGTAGTTTATTATAAATCATTATGGTTCTGTAATATGGACAAATTTTCCCTATTGTGTCTGAGTTATACCTACTTAGTATTAAATAGGTACAAGACTTCAAATTGTATTGGCATTGGAGCAACGCGCATAAATTCCGACAAGTCACCCGTGGCGTACTCATTTGAAGTTAACTACCATGAAAAGCGTCGAACGAACAAAGTTTGGCGGTTCGCCGACTGAACTCGCGGAGTTATTTGGAAACTGTCTTTCGCTGTGAGGACTGCGTCCATTCGGAGACCATTCGTCTTGCTGGCAGATAAGGAATGTTTTAAAATATAATTGACACTCCGTCACTGATCAAAAACCTCAGAATATGGGCATACGAACGATTTACGTAAACCTTTTTCGTACAAGCAGACAGTATCTGCTAAAATTCTATAGGTGGCTACAAGCAAACAGTATAGCGCCATCTGTCAAAATTCTATAGGTGGCTGCTGAACGAATTTCAGCGTGGCTTTACAGTTGGTGACAAAACAAGCATTTTTGGCACCTATAAACTGGTGTCATTTTTTGTCTGGTCATGTCTATTAACTTCGTCTACAATCTACATCAACTTTTTACATTTACTTTGTAGGCAATAGAAAGTTTTTTTTTTTTTTTTTATAATTGATAGGCTTGCGCTTGACTACAATCAAGTCTGATGAACAGAAATGATGACGTCTAGGATGGAGCGCGCTTGCCTAGAAAATGCCTATTCACTCTTCTTTTGAAGGCACCCAGATTGTATTTGGCTGGGAACACGAAAGCTGGAAGGGTGTTCCACACCTTAGCGGTTCGTATCAGAAACGTAGAAGAAAAGCGTTTCGTACGAGTACGCTGGACATCAACCACATAAGGATGCCACTTCTCTCGACGTCTCGCGGTTCTATGGTAGAAAGGTGAAGGAGGCACAAGGAAGTGAAGGGAAGTGCCTTTCTTTTCTGGTTCACATCAGAAACCATAGATTTACAAATATTTCGTCGCTCGCGGGAACTCTATGTCAGAAATAATAAAGAGAATCGTGTTCAACTTAAGTATAAGCAAAATATTAACCGAAAAAAATCCATAATCCATCCGTATAAAATACCGTCGATTCATATCCTATCCATTTGCAATCTCCCCCAATAATAGTTTGCCGTTTAACCCCCAATGTGTCATCCCACTTGTCCGATACATGGCCGGTCTTATCCAGATCTTTGGCGGACGTCCAAATGTCCGCCATCTTTACTTTATTACCGCTATACGAGGAGCTATAAACTCACTAAAAAGACTTGCTCGTGCGATTATAGAAAAGGTGGGGAAAAAGAACAAGTCTTCTTACTACGTAGTTTCAACAATGTAGTATCAACATCAAAATTAATTTTCGACAAAAGTTGACATTGAATGTGTGTTTAGCGGGCAAAAAGTAATTTTTTTCCGCACTAGTACTTTGTGTTTTCCTCGTGAATATAACTCAAAAAGTTGTGAATTAAATAATTTATTTTCCATGATGTCCTCTTGTGGTTTATTTTTTCCGCAAATATATTTAAAACGTCGCTCGATGCACGTGCGGAATTTTCATTTCCATTCGTCTCTATATTGTTGACCCGCGCCGTCGTGTCGGCTTGGGTCAACAAACCGGGACTTGCGAAGAAATGACATACTTTCCGTATGACTTACGTACCTACTATTATTTCCTTGATTCAGGAATTGTGAAAAACTGAAATTCACCGCGAGCCGCGAACAACGGTTACTATTAAAACAAAATTGTTGATAATCAGATAGAGAGTATTTTCTAGCTTTCTATCTTAGGTTATGGGAATTTTGATAAATCGTTATTTATTTACGTTGTTATCTATCATCAGAAACGTGTTTCAGCTGCGACTGGAAAATCCCGTTACGTTTAAAATATAGAGATCCTTGCAATAAATCATAATACTCCGTCTTTCTGTCGCAGGTCGCACTAAGAAATACGTGCGCGCTGTGAACTTAGAAAAATGGGGGACCAACTCTCAATATAGCTAAAAAGTGTGTAGCGTATCTTGCGATCGGGTCACCAGATATACTTTTTTTAACGTTTTTAACAGAACATTTCACATAAGTGCGGGAAATATGTTATTTCTTTACGAGTCTCGGTTTGTGGACCCAAGTCGAAGGCGCAGGTCGACAATAGAGACGAATGACAATTCCGCACGGCGTCACAAGCCGAGCGCTTAAGCCGATCGTGCCTTTTTATTACTTGCTTGCTCGGTGCAAGTGGAATGTGACTTTTTCGTGCGTGCAGCCGTTACAAGATGTATAAAACGTTATCATGTCAGAAAATTATGCCAAACCCCATCATTCACTTCCTGCTGCAGCCACTGTGGGATTTGTTTTAAGCAAATCTGGGGTTTATTCTCGTAACGTGTCGGCTACATTTTGTGATGTTTAAAAAGGCGATGGCATTTACGTATTAAGAGCGTTTATGCGGCACGGTATGAATCGCGTGTCGCTCCATACAAAAAAGGAATTCCGTTCCCACTGACGCAATTTTGCGCGGAAAATGGTATTACAAAAAAAATTATAGTAAAATAAATATATAACTTATTAAAATAGTAAATAACCAGTGACATTGAATATTAATTGAATTAAATTACTATAATTCAGAAATAACAAAATATCTTGGATTTTATCCTAAAATAATAAGTTTAATTTATTGAAAAATGCTAAAAATGACACTTTTCACTTTATAGGGAAATCGTGTTTTTTTTTTGAGACATTTTTTAGTAAATGTTATTAATTTTCTAAATATGTCATTGTTATAAGTTTGTGTTATGAAACATGGCAAATATATTGCATCAAAATAGACCTTCCACCGCTAAGTGAGTAATTAGCCTTTATCTTAAACTTTCTAATGAGAAAGTTATACACATATTTTCAAATATTTTTGAGACAAAAACTAGATTATGAAATGCCAAATAATATGATGGCAATTATCTAATCAATAATTGAACACATGACACTCTTATGTTCCGTCGAAAATTGACAATTTTGACTCAAGCATAATTTCAACGCATGAATCGTCTTAATGCGGAAGTCAATAGATGGCGCTGGCTGTAAATGTATGGAGTAATTCGATATGTTTGCGCGACTCTTATATAAGCAGACGATATTGAAAACAAAACATTTTTTTCGAATACTAAAAAATTAACTTTACGTCTAATTGACATAGAGCGTAAAACTGAATGTATTTCAAAACGCCATGTTGGTCGATAATAGTGTGATTGAATTGACTTAAGCACGTCAAAGTCGAGCATTGTATTTCCTATGATGAAATACATTCAACCTAACTCTCTAAGCCAATAGACGTAAAGTTAATCTTTTAGTGCTAATTTTTTCTTTTTCTTGTTTTACATCAATAAGTGTGTGAAAACGTTACAAGAATATCATAGCTGATTCGGTCTGCCATTTTTCTCGATATGGATGCGCGTCAAGATTTATGAGTAAACAATGGTCGTCGTATCGTCTTCCCGGGAATACACAAACAACATCGGATAATGCTAATCTACTCGTAATATTGTCTGTTTTTCTTTGCTTTGTGTAATCATCCTGCCTCGTCAGCTTTCTTACACTGGATATCTTCGACTGCATAAGTTCCTGGATTTGATACCCGACCAAGGCCAAAACATAGTTAGATTTAAGTACAAGAAAATCGGAAAACCGTCGGTAACGATAATTCACATTTAGACGTCTCTTGAAATGTATGGCGCGATGCGGTGTAAAGTCTCAGCTTTGATTCCGGGCATGGACTAATTTACCAAAATGGTAAAAATGAAACCCTCATGGCGAGAGTTTCTCCGTCCGTCCGTCTGCCTGTCATGCTCGGTTTTTAGCGTTCTGTTATGCGTGCCGAGAATTTAGTCTTTTTAAAAAAAAGATTTATTTCACACACAAATAAATTTAATTACTTTTCAATCCACAATAATTATAATAACTTTGAAATTCAAATTAACGGATCCGAGCAACGGAATAAACGTGCTATTTGGAATACGGACTGCCTCGAACTGCCACTTCATGTCACAATGGGTTTATATAGGTTTTTATTACATCATCTCGAACAGGAGGGGATGGAGGTTACCGCGTCAACGTTAGTCAGCAGTAACCCTTACATTTAAAGTATATAACACCTCCGGGGGGTAGTAGAAAAACTTCGGATTGTTTCGAAGTTTTTCTTTTTAAAATCAAAATTACACATTTCTCTTTAAATTTGGATACTTGTCAGTCTGTTCGTTAGTGGTTTCAATTTCTGATAAATCTATATTAACTTCAGATTTGTTTTCCGTTAATTTGCTTTTCTTCACAAAATATCTTAATCTTAGGATTACAAAATATAATATCGCACATATAATAGCGATCAATATAATATTGGTAATGATTGAATAATGTGTCCCATATTTTACAATATGAGGGATCTCCTCTTCTAATTTAGTATTCAATAACTTTTTATTTAATTTATCCTTTAAAGGTTTCAAATTATCCAAATCTATTCTTTCTAATTCAATAGGGGAGACACTATTCTTTATCATCTCCGCTTTAAGTGTATTACAACAGGAATCATTAATTAAATTATAATCAAAGGCGACGGTTGGCAGGGGTAGATTTTTACTTATTTTACTCTTCAAAACAGTGTTCTTACTATAACCAATACATGATTCAGGTAGATTTATAATACCAGTGCCAACTATGGAATTTTCTTCATTTGATTCTGATTTTAAACATTCAATTGTTATTTTAACAGGTTCTGTTTGGACAAATATCCATTTGTTATCCTTTAATTTCTTCCATATATCTACTTTTCCATATATAAATTTGGTTTCGCATTGAGAAGGAATCTCTCTTATAATTTTTGATAGTAATTCACTTTCACAGGTAATTTTGGTATCTGTTGTATACACATTTGCGACATTACAAACATAATATTTATAATTAATAATTAAACAATTGTTCAAACTCTCCAGATCAAAATAATGACTTTTATCAATAGTAACTGCGATATATTTCGCACTGGGTATAATTAAACTAAATGTATTTGGGTTGCTAAAACTATGTGGTATGGGTAATGGGATATTGTGATAAAGATTAAATTCTTTAATGGAGACTAATGGAATCTGTAATATAAAGGTTAATCTTCCTTTACTATAATATGATGATACTTTAGATATATCCATAATTATGTGAATCATATCAATTTCTAGTGGAGTGGGTAATTCCAGGTCTTGGGGTAAATGTCTGAAGCTATCGATAAGTTCCTTATGAAGTTGCTTCGGCGTTATTACAGAAGGATGCAGTTTATTAATACTACTAAACATTATGGAATTTATTATATCTTCTAGTTGGAAAGATAGTGTAATTATTGACATTTCAAGGCTATTAAAAACATTATCTATAATATTTTGTAAATGAAATCTTTCCATGGTATTCGTAATATTGCTTAATATTAAAGAGAATTTATCGAATGCGTCATTTAATTTATATTCATTCTGTTGAATTGTCAATAAAGTTTCATTAAATTTATTAATTACAGAGTTCGTGACCAATATATTTTCCTTTACTAAAGATGACAACTTCTTTTCATTATTTAATACTGAATCAATTGCCTTATCAAATACAATTGCATCATTTTCGTCTAAAGTTCCAAAAAGGTATTTCATTATTGATCCGATTCCTGCAAACCAGGCACTTCTTTTAGTTTTTGTTTCTATCAAATGAGAAATGGCAGAATACTGTTTTACAATTTCTTTAAATCTTAATTCTAGAGGTTCAAAATTATCGAAACAATTCATATTATCTACCCAAGATTCTTTACATGATTTCTTAACTAAGTTTATTACAGAATTAATATTATCAATATGTGGTTTAATAAATGATATATCTAATGGAATAAGTACATTGAGTTGTCCTTCAATTATTTTTACATTACCCAGATAATCAAAGTATATTCCGGGGCTCTTGGTTATTTGTTGGATGAGCTCTGGATGAGTTTGTGCAGTAACACTGAAAATATATACAGTATTACAATTGTAAACTATTCTATTCTTATTTTATAAACTTATACTCTAAATAAAAGAATAATAAAAAATATGATCATCAATGATCCATTTGCAATCTCCCCCAATAATAGTTTGCCGTTTAACCCCCAATGTGTCATCCCACTTGTCCGATACATGGCCGGTCTTATCCAGATCTTTGGCGGACGTCCAAATGTCCGCCATCTTTACTTTATTACCGCTATACGAGGAGCTATAAACTCACTAAAAAGACTTGCTCGTGCGATTATAGAAAAGGTGGGGAAAAAGAACAAGTCTTCTTACTACGTAGTTTCAACAATGTAGTATCAACATCAAAATTAATTTTCGACAAAAGTTGACATTGAATGTGTGTTTAGCGGGCAAAAAGTAATTTTTTTCCGCACTAGTACTTTGTGTTTTCCTCGTGAATATAACTCAAAAAGTTGTGAATTAAATAATTTATTTTCCATGATGTCCTCTTGTGGTTTATTTTTTCCGCAAATATATTTAAAACGTCGCTCGATGCACGTGCGGAATTTTCATTTCCATTCGTCTCTATATTGTTGACCCGCGCCGTCGTGTCGGCTTGGGTCAACAAACCGGGACTTGCGAAGAAATGACATACTTTCCGTATGACTTACGTACCTACTATTATTTCCTTGATTCAGGAATTGTGAAAAACTGAAATTCACCGCGAGCCGCGAACAACGGTTACTATTAAAACAAAATTGTTGATAATCAGATAGAGAGTATTTTCTAGCTTTCTATCTTAGGTTATGGGAATTTTGATAAATCGTTATTTATTTACGTTGTTATCTATCATCAGAAACGTGTTTCAGCTGCGACTGGAAAATCCCGTTACGTTTAAAATATAGAGATCCTTGCAATAAATCATAATACTCCGTCTTTCTGTCGCAGGTCGCACTAAGAAATACGTGCGCGCTGTGAACTTAGAAAAATGGGGGACCAACTCTCAATATAGCTAAAAAGTGTGTAGCGTATCTTGCGATCGGGTCACCAGATATACTTTTTTTAACGTTTTTAACAGAACATTTCACATAAGTGCGGGAAATATGTTATTTCTTTACGAGTCTCGGTTTGTGGACCCAAGTCGAAGGCGCAGGTCGACAATAGAGACGAATGACAATTCCGCACGGCGTCACAAGCCGAGCGCTTAAGCCGATCGTGCCTTTTTATTACTTGCTTGCTCGGTGCAAGTGGAATGTGACTTTTTCGTGCGTGCAGCCGTTACAAGATGTATAAAACGTTATCATGTCAGAAAATTATGCCAAACCCCATCATTCACTTCCTGCTGCAGCCACTGTGGGATTTGTTTTAAGCAAATCTGGGGTTTATTCTCGTAACGTGTCGGCTACATTTTGTGATGTTTAAAAAGGCGATGGCATTTACGTATTAAGAGCGTTTATGCGGCACGGTATGAATCGCGTGTCGCTCCATACAAAAAAGGAATTCCGTTCCCACTGACGCAATTTTGCGCGGAAAATGGTATTACAAAAAAAATTATAGTAAAATAAATATATAACTTATTAAAATAGTAAATAACCAGTGACATTGAATATTAATTGAATTAAATTACTATAATTCAGAAATAACAAAATATCTTGGATTTTATCCTAAAATAATAAGTTTAATTTATTGAAAAATGCTAAAAATGACACTTTTCACTTTATAGGGAAATCGTGTTTTTTTTTTGAGACATTTTTTAGTAAATGTTATTAATTTTCTAAATATGTCATTGTTATAAGTTTGTGTTATGAAACATGGCAAATATATTGCATCAAAATAGACCTTCCACCGCTAAGTGAGTAATTAGCCTTTATCTTAAACTTTCTAATGAGAAAGTTATACACATATTTTCAAATATTTTTGAGACAAAAACTAGATTATGAAATGCCAAATAATATGATGGCAATTATCTAATCAATAATTGAACACATGACACTCTTATGTTCCGTCGAAAATTGACAATTTTGACTCAAGCATAATTTCAACGCATGAATCGTCTTAATGCGGAAGTCAATAGATGGCGCTGGCTGTAAATGTATGGAGTAATTCGATATGTTTGCGCGACTCTTATATAAGCAGACGATATTGAAAACAAAACATTTTTTTCGAATACTAAAAAATTAACTTTACGTCTAATTGACATAGAGCGTAAAACTGAATGTATTTCAAAACGCCATGTTGGTCGATAATAGTGTGATTGAATTGACTTAAGCACGTCAAAGTCGAGCATTGTATTTCCTATGATGAAATACATTCAACCTAACTCTCTAAGCCAATAGACGTAAAGTTAATCTTTTAGTGCTAATTTTTTCTTTTTCTTGTTTTACATCAATAAGTGTGTGAAAACGTTACAAGAATATCATAGCTGATTCGGTCTGCCATTTTTCTCGATATGGATGCGCGTCAAGATTTATGAGTAAACAATGGTCGTCGTATCGTCTTCCCGGGAATACACAAACAACATCGGATAATGCTAATCTACTCGTAATATTGTCTGTTTTTCTTTGCTTTGTGTAATCATCCTGCCTCGTCAGCTTTCTTACACTGGATATCTTCGACTGCATAAGTTCCTGGATTTGATACCCGACCAAGGCCAAAACATAGTTAGATTTAAGTACAAGAAAATCGGAAAACCGTCGGTAACGATAATTCACATTTAGACGTCTCTTGAAATGTATGGCGCGATGCGGTGTAAAGTCTCAGCTTTGATTCCGGGCATGGACTAATTTACCAAAATGGTAAAAATGAAACCCTCATGGCGAGAGTTTCTCCGTCCGTCCGTCTGCCTGTCATGCTCGGTTTTTAGCGTTCTGTTATGCGTGCCGAGAATTTAGTCTTTTTAAAAAAAAGATTTATTTCACACACAAATAAATTTAATTACTTTTCAATCCACAATAATTATAATAACTTTGAAATTCAAATTAACGGATCCGAGCAACGGAATAAACGTGCTATTTGGAATACGGACTGCCTCGAACTGCCACTTCATGTCGCAATGGGTTTATATAGGTTTTTATTACATCATCTCGAACAGGAGGGGATGGAGGTTACCGCGTCAACGTTAGTCAGCAGTAACCCTTACATTTAAAGTATATAACACCTCCGGGGGGTAGTAGAAAAACTTCGGATTGTTTCGAAGTTTTTCTTTTTAAAATCAAAATTACACATTTCTCTTTAAATTTGGATACTTGTCAGTCTGTTCGTTAGTGGTTTCAATTTCTGATAAATCTATATTAACTTCAGATTTGTTTTCCGTTAATTTGCTTTTCTTCACAAAATATCTTAATCTTAGGATTACAAAATATAATATCGCACATATAATAGCGATCAATATAATATTGGTAATGATTGAATAATGTGTCCCATATTTTACAATATGAGGGATCTCCTCTTCTAATTTAGTATTCAATAACTTTTTATTTAATTTATCCTTTAAAGGTTTCAAATTATCCAAATCTATTCTTTCTAATTCAATAGGGGAGACACTATTCTTTATCATCTCCGCTTTAAGTGTATTACAACAGGAATCATTAATTAAATTATAATCAAAGGCGACGGTTGGCAGGGGTAGATTTTTACTTATTTTACTCTTCAAAACAGTGTTCTTACTATAACCAATACATGATTCAGGTAGATTTATAATACCAGTGCCAACTATGGAATTTTCTTCATTTGATTCTGATTTTAAACATTCAATTGTTATTTTAACAGGTTCTGTTTGGACAAATATCCATTTGTTATCCTTTAATTTCTTCCATATATCTACTTTTCCATATATAAATTTGGTTTCGCATTGAGAAGGAATCTCTCTTATAATTTTTGATAGTAATTCACTTTCACAGGTAATTTTGGTATCTGTTGTATACACATTTGCGACATTACAAACATAATATTTATAATTAATAATTAAACAATTGTTCAAACTCTCCAGATCAAAATAATGACTTTTATCAATAGTAACTGCGATATATTTCGCACTGGGTATAATTAAACTAAATGTATTTGGGTTGCTAAAACTATGTGGTATGGGTAATGGGATATTGTGATAAAGATTAAATTCTTTAATGGAGACTAATGGAATCTGTAATATAAAGGTTAATCTTCCTTTACTATAATATGATGATACTTTAGATATATCCATAATTATGTGAATCATATCAATTTCTAGTGGAGTGGGTAATTCCAGGTCTTGGGGTAAATGTCTGAAGCTATCGATAAGTTCCTTATGAAGTTGCTTCGGCGTTATTACAGAAGGATGCAGTTTATTAATACTACTAAACATTATGGAATTTATTATATCTTCTAGTTGGAAAGATAGTGTAATTATTGACATTTCAAGGCTATTAAAAACATTATCTATAATATTTTGTAAATGAAATCTTTCCATGGTATTCGTAATATTGCTTAATATTAAAGAGAATTTATCGAATGCGTCATTTAATTTATATTCATTCTGTTGAATTGTCAATAAAGTTTCATTAAATTTATTAATTACAGAGTTCGTGACCAATATATTTTCCTTTACTAAAGATGACAACTTCTTTTCATTATTTAATACTGAATCAATTGCCTTATCAAATACAATTGCATCATTTTCGTCTAAAGTTCCAAAAAGGTATTTCATTATTGATCCGATTCCTGCAAACCAGGCACTTCTTTTAGTTTTTGTTTCTATCAAATGAGAAATGGCAGAATACTGTTTTACAATTTCTTTAAATCTTAATTCTAGAGGTTCAAAATTATCGAAACAATTCATATTATCTACCCAAGATTCTTTACATGATTTCTTAACTAAGTTTATTACAGAATTAATATTATCAATATGTGGTTTAATAAATGATATATCTAATGGAATAAGTACATTGAGTTGTCCTTCAATTATTTTTACATTACCCAGATAATCAAAGTATATTCCGGGGCTCTTGGTTATTTGTTGGATGAGCTCTGGATGAGTTTGTGCAGTAACACTGAAAATATATACAGTATTACAATTGTAAACTATTCTATTCTTATTTTATAAACTTATACTCTAAATAAAAGAATAATAAAAAATATGATCATCAATGATCACGGCATGCTGCCGGGTGAATTAGCCAATTTAACTTGGTCATAATGGTGTGTGACATGACGTCTATTTATCAACAAGGATAAGGTGTTGTTACCAAGTATTTTTACGACTTTGTATGGTCCTTTCCATACTGGTGAGAGCGCTTTACGCATCCTCAAATGATTTTTGAGATATACGTAATCTCCAACTTTATATTGTTGCGGTCTTGTATGTTTGTCGTAATATTCTTTAGATGTCGTTTTAGATCGTCTTATGTTCACAAGGGCTTTGTCACGAGATAATTTCAATCTATTTTGAAGCATTTTGACATATTCAGGATATGTTGCTCCAGGTGATTCTTCAAATATGGAATTTGGAATATAAGGTTTATGTCCAAACATCAATTCGAATGGTGTATAATGAGTTGTGCAATGGACCGAGGTGTTATAGGCCAACATTGCCGTATAAACGTAACGAGGCCAATCAGTTTGCCCTTCGTTGACAAATGATTTTAAGTATTCTTTTAAAGTCGAATGACTTCTTTCTAATGCACCTTGTGTTTGTGGATGATATGGTGATGACCACAGTTGTTTGATTTTTAAGAACTGACAAGTTTTCTGGAATAATTCGGCTGTAAAATTTGTTCCTTGATCTGTCAAAATGATCTTTGGTATTCCAAACATAGATATAAAGTGAAGAAGACATTCACTTGTTTCTTCTGCAGTTGTGCTACGTATGGGGTAAGCTACTGAAAATTTGGTTAAATCATCTTGAAGTGTTAGTATGTATTTTAATTTAGCTAGTCCTGATTCTGGTAATGGTCCTACAATATCCAGACTGAGACGTTGCCAGGGTGCTGTAGAAGTACTAGTTATCTGCATTGGAGCTCTGTTAATTCTTCTTAGAGCTTTGTTCTCTTGACACAATTTACATGCTTTAACATAAGCTTCTATGTCGTTGCGCATTCCCTTCCAATAATATAAATCTTTGATTCGGTTATACATTCTGACTGAACCTAGGTGTCCGGCAATGGGGATGTCATGGTTGTCATGGAGTACCTTTTTGATTTCAGCTGGTGCGGGATATATTATGCTGTTATGGTATACATTTATTTTAATCCCGGTATCATTGAACAAATACAATAACATGTTATAAATTTTTGTGAAGTTATGTCTTTCAAATGGATTCCCGAAATCAGAAATACTGATTTTATCTGTTTCTCCAAATATTAGCAATCTGTTTCTGATGTGTTTTATGGTTTCAAAAATTTCCGAATAACTCGCTTGATCGAAGTGATGAACTTTTGTGAACATTAAATAACAAGTTTTATTATTTAATTCTGTTTGGAGGAAGGAATGTAATTGTTTTTCTGATTCTATTAATTCTTGAGCATTCGGTCTACTGTTTAGGATTTGTTCAACATACGGATTTGATTCATCTAAATCGATGGATGTGGGAACCAAAATAATTTTGTCTGAGGATTTTAGAAGGCTTTCATTATGCTCATAGATTTCTGTGTTAAATGTTTTATTTTTATTTGACATAATTTTGAGGAAAGTGGAATAATCATCAGTTGACGGGCTTAGTGATTCGAGAAAAGATCTTTGTTTGTTTGATCCTGAAGTGGATGGTGTATCAGGGGATTGCTGATTGTTTAATTCTGGGTTTGGTTCATCATGAAACAATTCGGGGAGATTATTGGGTGATGGTAATTGTTGGTTTAAAGGATCAGAGATTGGAATGTGATCATCTGTATCGGAAATAACATCATCTAATTTAAAAGATGGTGGTGAAATCAGCAGTTCATCAAGATCTCTATCTATGTTTTCAGGATTAATCTGAGTTGGATTTTGAGGTGATGATGAGGTTCCTTCATTTGCATAAATTGTTATTGGATTAACTGGGTATCTAGATAACGCATCAGCGTTTGAATTGATTTTGCCTTTTTTATATTTGATGTCATAGTTATACTCTTCCAATTTCAATCTCCACCTAATAAGTCTGGATCCTGGGTCTTTACAGTTAAATAACCACTGGAGGGGTTTGTGGTCGGTGATGATGGTAAAAGTCCTACCATAAAGGTATGGTCTAAAAGTTTTAGTACCAAAAACTATTGCAAGACATTCTTTTTCAGTTACACTGTAGTTACATTCAGCTTTATTTAAAGTTCTGGATGCATAGGCAATGGGACGGTCGCTTCCTATTGGACCTTGGGATATTATTGCTGAAATTGCTTGATTTGAAGCGTCACAGGTAAGGAGAAAAGGTTTGGTAAAGTCAGGATAGGCCAAAATAGGTGCTGATGTTAATGCTTTCTTTAAATTTTCAAATGCCAATTGTTGTTCGTTTTTCCAATTAAATTCAACATTCTTCTTTAAGAGGTTTGTAAGAGGTTTAGCAATTTTTGATATGTTCGGGATGAAACGTCTGTAATAGGATACTAGTCCTAGAAAGGATTTAACGTCTTTGGGACATTTTGGAGTAGGGAATTCTTGTACTGCTTTGGTCTTTTCTGGATTTGGTTTCACACCTTCGTCAGTTATGATGTGACCCAAGTATGACACTTCTTTGCGTAGAAACTCACACTTATCAGGTTGTAATTTTAAATTAAAGGATCTAAGTCTGTCAAAGATATTTGAAAGGTTTTTGATGTGAGTATTAAGGTCGAATGAGTAAATGACTATGTCGTCAAGGTAAACGAAGCACTGAATTCCTTGAAGACCTGAAAGGGCAGTATTCATTAATCTCTGAAATGTGGCTGGGGCATTTTTTAGACCAAATGGCATACGGGTAAATTCGAAATGTCCTTGAGGGACTGAAAATGCGGATTTAGCAGCATCCTTTTCCGCTACTTTAATTTGATGAAACCCAGAAGCGAGGTCTAGGGTACTGAAGTATTTGGATTTTCCTAACTGATCCAGAATTTCGGAAATGTTTGGAATGGGATAGGAGTCACCTATTGTGATATCGTTTAGTTTTCGATAATCAATGACCACTCGCCATTTGCGTTGTCCAGATGCATCTAATTTCTTGGGGACGATCCAAATTGGGGATGACCAAGGGGATGTAGATGGTTTAATAATCCCATCTTCCAGCATTTTGTTTATTTGGGAATTTACTTCCTTTTTATGTACTTCAGGGAATCTGTAAGATTTGGTATTAATGGGATTGGAAGATGTCGTAATTATCTCATGTTGTATCGCATCGGTGCATGTTAATTTGTCACTAGGGAGATGGAAGATGTCGGAATACTGAGAGCAGACTTCGTAGAGACTTTCTGCTTCTTCTTCATTTAAATGAGATGTTCTCAATAATTTAAGAACTTCTTCTGTTCTTTTTGAGGTTTCGTTGAAATTGTTGTTTACTAAAGTAACGTTGTTGGGAACATTTTCCAATCTTAATTTTAAATTTGGTTTAATGGTTACCGGTTTTTCTGAAAGGTTTACTATTGTAACGTTAACACAACCGTTGGGTTTTACTTTCACGATTGAATTTGCAAAAATTACTTTTTCAGAAATTTTCCTATCTAAGATTAAACCTTCTTTGATGTCCGGATTTATTACGCTACACTCAATAACAGTTTCTGATCGGGGTTTTATGGTTAATTTTGGTTCTTTGAAAATAAGGTAAGCTTTATGTTCGTTAATTTCAAAACTGTTTGTACTATAATTTAGTTGGGCATTATAGGTCATGAAAAGGTCTGTTCCGATTATTCCATCATAGGGTAGTGTTAAATTTTCAAAAACATGGAATTTGTGAGTTATTAATTTTGTCCCGATTTTTAATTTCAAATTTACGAATCCAATACTTTTAATTGGTGTACCTTCTTTAGTATCAATACCTTTAATAAGAACGTCATCTGGGTGTACCTTTAGGGTATTGGTTAAAGACGATCTTTTGACCAAACAGATAGATGCGCCCGTGTCTAGGAGTAGTGACAGAGGTCTGCTACTTCCAGATGTTTCTAGTAGTACGTGAGGTAAGTACCTGTCGTCTTTATTTTTTATATTAAAAACTTTATTCGTGCCGCTTTGGGGTTTTTGATTTTGTCTCGACCGGCACGGTGACGAGACTCCTACTCGTTTAAATTGTTGTCGTCATTGTCTTGATCGTTTTCATCATAGTAGTCCACGGTATCATAGGATTGTTCTGGCTCAGGTGGTGCAGAGCAATTAGTTTCTTCTGTTTCGCAATAGTATTCTTCAGGTTGGATGTTATCTTCTACGAAATTTATTCGCTGCCTGTTATTGTTGAAGTTAGAGTGGTGAGGGTTTGATTTAAAATTTTGAGTTGTCGTACCTCTTTGAATAAATGAGTTGTTGGGGCCTTGAGGAGGCTTTACAAAATTTTGATGAGGTTGGCCTTGGAATTGCCGTGGAATATATTGGCTTTGACCTTGGAATGGTCTGTTATACTGAGGTTGAGAAGGTTTGAAATTCGTGTTATAGTTATTTGATGACCCTTGCGGAGACCTGAAGGGTCTTTGAGAAGTACTGAATTTATTATTATTATTTAATGGTTTTTTCTCCTTTTGAGAATTTTCCGGTTTACGGTATAAGGTTTGCTGTATTTTTTCTTCTGAAATTGCAAATCCGATAGCCTCATTTAAATTTTTGGGTGATTTACACCTCACGATGTTGGAAATACGTGGGTGTAAACCCATGAGGAAGTGATGGAGAGCGAGGTCCTCCATAGCTGCAGTTCTTCCAGCAATCTCTAGTTTTTTCGTAGGGTTAAGTGAAATTTCCGTTAACAATTGTGTTAATATAGTTTCAATACGAGTGGAAAATTGTACCACTGTTTCAGCTAATTGTTGTTTGCATTCCTGTAAATCGGTTATTAGGTGAGAATAATGTTTCCTTTGGCTGAATTGGAGTTTAAGGAAATCTTTCAATTGTTCATAATTTTGGAAATCTTTGATTGATGCAGCTACTTCTGCTTTTCCCTGTAGCTGACTTAAAATGTATTTAAAAAGAATTGGTCTTTGGCTATCATTCGCCAATTCATAAGCATTGTTGCAGTTCGTAAGAAAGGAGTTTATTGTTTCTCTGGAACCATCATATGGTTTAATAAATTTTAAAAGAATATTTAAGTCAACTTCTGGTTTGACTCGCACAGCAGGGGAAGGAGTTTTTGAGTCTCCCTCAGGAGCAGGCATGATTGGAATTTCAATATTTAAATTTTTCGGCATGATAAACCAATAAAATTAAATTGTTAATTCACCAAAATGTTAGGATTAAATTGTCAATTACAATTAACACTTTAAACTTAATTTAATTGAATGCAATACAATTTAATAATTTTAGTATAAATTTTATAGATCAAATTACATAAAGTTGTTAATTACACAAGTTATTAATCGAATGTACACCGGTGTGGTGATACCTTTACTCAATTTTACGAGTATATTATAAACAATGAAACGTTGAATATTGTATAAACAATTTATCTTATTAGATTAATTAGAAGTAAGTATACCATCAGGAAATACAGTTCATAAATATTTATTTTACGTGTGGCTTCTTAGAATTAAAAGTATAAACACTCACTGTTCGTTTATCATTAACACGGCGATAAGCATGCAGGTGCAGCGACGTTGCATCGTCGAGTTATTTCTTGTATAAACAATAGGCGACGGCCGGACCTCCAACCGAATTTCCAACTTAGTGGTCACAGGATGTACCTGGGTCTGCGCCGGGCGGGCTAACAGACACTTCGCGTTGATGGGGTCTTCTGCCGAATTACGGCCACAGATTTAAACACTTTTCTGCTGTTCCCAGCAGTTTTTCTTTTATCAAATTGGTTTTCACTTAGCACTTTTGCACTTTTCCACTGTTCCCAGCGGTTATTTATTTAACGTGAGCCACACGGAGTTGAGGAGTCCGTTTTTATTTTGATTTTATATGACGATTTTTACGCTGGAATGCCCGGATCCCACCGCTGCCACCAAAATATGTTATGCGTGCCGAGAATTTAGTCTTTTTAAAAAAAAGATTTATTTCACACACAAATAAATTTAATTACTTTTCAATCCACAATAATTATAATAACTTTGAAATTCAAATTAACGGATCCGAGCAACGGAATAAACGTGCTATTTGGAATACGGACTGCCTCGAACTGCCACTTCATGTCGCAATGGGTTTATATAGGTTTTTATTACATCATCTCGAACAGGAGGGGATGGAGGTTACCGCGTCAACGTTAGTCAGCAGTAACCCTTACATTTAAAGTATATAACAGTTCCGTACCCAAAGGGTAAAAACGGGACCCTATTAAATTAGCTCAGGTTTGGCCCGGTGTGAGGAGCCACGATTTTTGACAGCTGGTTTGCTGGAGCCTCCCACATGTTAAACGACTCCCACTGATGAACGATTAATGTGAAACGATCAAATCAAATCAAAATCATTTATTTTGCATGAATATGGATCACATAATTTGTCTTAAATATAATACAAGTACAACATATTGGCGTGCAAAAGATACGAGAGAGGCTAGATGTACATATTTGAGGTAATTTAATATTAATTATTAAGTTCGTTCTCAAGAGAATTCACAAGGTGCAAAACGATTTAGAGTTTTAGTGCCATGGTAGGTACCGACCGATATGTATAATAAGTAATACCCCTCCATGTTTGTACAATAACATCTTCGATTACATCATCACTTTCTTACATATCCTTACTTACATAACGTATACTTTCAGGAGTAAAACCTTAAACAACTACGTGAGGTCTCGGTTACGGTAACGGAGTCATGGGATTAAAGTTTTTTCCCATCTCATTGACTCCAAAAACATAATGTTATATTGACGGTCTAGGTTCTAAAACGCCAGTCGTTTTGCGGTCCAAATTTTTGTCAACATTCACCAAAAAAAATATTTGTACAAAAAATCCTAACGTCCACATTATATCCTGGACAACAATAACCTTTGTGAAGCACACACCCGACGCAGCTTGCCTCGCAAAGTTTCTGTACTATCATTTGACAAACAACGTATGTCAAATCATTCATTTGACAAACTTATTACCAGACATAATCTCTTGATTAATAAAATAGTTTTATTTCCTATTTTTTGTTTGTAAATCGACACAGGATAAAAATGTATGTTCTTTGCCAAGCATGTTTTAAAGTATTCAGATCAGATAAAGTCAAGTTAGGTAGGTACGATCACGCCAAACAGTCGCTGCCTTTATGGTCAGAGTCTGACGATCTAAGCTTTTTGTTAAAAAAGCTAATTAAGAAAATTTATTTCTCTTGTCATGTAAAAGAAACTTTGCAATGTGTACTATTTATGATAATATGATCATCGAGTAGTAATATTTGTGAGTAAAATAACGAGTTTGCAGCAAAATATATTTGTCAAACGATAGAGAACCAAAAATTTTACATAGCTTTCCGTGAAACAATGGTGTTTTCTGTCTCTATTTGCGTTTGAAAAAACCATCAGCGGATATATTTTTTATTTGAACACCAACTGGCGTGGGTTGCGTGACAAAGTGCAGTTAAACCTAGATTTTGATACTTTTTGTTTTTTATGCATAGCAAATGGATTTGGGATTTCTGTTAATAGTTATTTGTTATGCAAGGGCGCAAAATGGATTTTTGGGCCGAGTGTCAAATTTGAATGCTGAGCGGCGAAGGATTCTAGGGTTGAACCCTGAGCGCAGCGAGGGGTTCAAAGAATAGAATCCTGCGCATAGCGAGGCATTCAAAGGACACGAGACCCAAAAAAATTTGCGGCCGTACATAACACAAAATTTTTCATCTCACCACAGCGAGGAAAATTACTAGAAGAACACTTGGATCGGCATTGCTAGTATGTAAGATGTTGTCTTGAGTAATACTCTGCAATAACTTCACTCACTTAATTAAATCCACCTTAAATCATCACTCATCTTATTACAAAACAGTAATGAATAAAAACAATATATTATTTTATCTACGCTCATTGCTTAAAGTTCGAATTATGAAATCGAAATGTGTCAAATAATTACCTACTTTATTCACGGACTTCCTGAGCGGACTTCTTTATTAAAAAGTTATTCATAATAACATCGCTCTATTATGGAAATATTTAAAGAAAGTTGTATAAAATCCATAACGATGCACGGCTCTGGACTCCTGTATTTGTATCTGGGGTAATATTTTTTATGTAATATTTTTTTAAGTGAATCCACAGACAACTTATAGTTGGTAGTCATTGCCGAGAGTATGGATGGGCCATGATTGACCATAGACAACAACACAATGTCTATGGTGTAATATTTTTTATGTAATATTTTTTTAGTGAATCCACAGACAACTTATAGTTGGTAGTTATTGCCGAGAGTATGGATGGGCCATGATTGACCATAGACAACAACACAATGTCTATGGGGTAATATTTTATATGTAATATTTTTTTAAGTGAATCCACAGACAACTTATAGTTGGTAGTCATTGCCGAGAGTATGGATGGGCCATGATTGACCATAGACAACAACACAATGTCTAACGTTCCGCGTAACGTTCCACCTGGGCCTGTGATTATGATTACGATTACGACTACGATTACGATTACGATTACGATAAAGATTACGATTATGACGTTATCTCGTAAATCTATCGTCCGTAAACCGACTATACAGACAACCAATTTTTTTTGTTAATTAGTCAAAACTTTGCGCTGAAAAATGTATAGCAGTGAAACCTACTAAAGAAAATTTCACTCCACCTGACATCTTAGTAGTTGCAATGATTTACGACAAACGTTAGCAAGATTTTATGATTTGGGTAATAATTAATATGAGCGTAGATAAAGTAGTGTATGAAACTCTACATAATTAGGTATTAAAACACTCGTGTGATACTATTAAAAAACTCGCCTGCGGCTCGTTTTTTAAACTCACACTCGTGTTTTAATACCCCCCATTATGTAACCGTTACATAAACTACTATTTTATCACGATTAGAAAAAAAATGAGTTACTTTTTTTTCTACTTGTATTTTGGATGCGTTCAGAAATATCAATTTCTAAGAATCAACGATAATAGAAGATTAAAAAAAATAACAATAATTAGATAAACAATAAATAAATACCATGTATTTAATTAGATTTCCTTTATAATTAATAAAAAATAAAAAATACGAGTTATTATTTTTATTGATATTCTAAGAAAATGTAAAAACAAAAAGTAATGTACACCTATACAAACTCAATGGTCGAACTTCGTTACTGACCGACTGACATTATTTAAAAAAAAAAGAAGTCTTCAGTTTAATGGTGGCACCACACATGGCTATTTGTATTTGCCTATTTTTTATATTTGTCAAATAACTTCCATGTGTGGAGAGTATATTTGCCAAAATTATTGCCATATTTGCCTGTTTGGCAAATACAGCCAATAACATATTTGGCTCCATGAGGTCGAAAATTTTGGCAAATACGCTATCATCCAATCACAAATACAAATAGCCATGTGTGGTGCCACCATTAGACATAATTATAGACGCAATACGAGATTACGTCATGTTCGAATTTAGAAATGCTTTGCGGCCCTAGGGCGGGAAAGGATTTTCATACTACTTTCTCGCCCTAGGTCGGGAAAGGATTTTCATACTACTTTCTCGCCCTAGGGAATATAATAGCATTTCCCGCCCGCATTTTGGGCATTAAAAATCTCCTTTCCGAGCGGGTGAGATGAAAATAGATTTGTAGTTTTGATGTTGCGTTTATTTTTTCCGAAAACGTTTAAGTAAAACTTTGAAGTTTGAGTGGAATATTAATGTCTTGATTTTATGTATTTTAATTTAAATGTATACTCAGTAGAGAATTTTAACCTGCAATATGCCTACAATCGACTTTTTTCTGGTATTAAAATTCGATTCTCTATAGTCTATATTAATATACTTATGATTTGGATTTTGCAATTACTAGACAGAAGCAAGTTTCTTGAACAGAGACTACCTACTGGCATTTAGTGAAAATTATTTCAGAACTCACTTACCACCGAATATAATATCATAATATGAATTAAAAAACTGAACTGAGAGGTATTTATGAAAAGTTAACAAGATATTCGATTGCTGAAGTTCTAATTGTATATCGATGGATAAAATGGTGAAAATAACTAAAGCGTACTAAGTTTACGAGGCCTGCAATGACACCCAAAAAGCTAAGAATACCAGGCTCTCATAACTTGAATGTTGTTTAGTTAAACAGATTTTGAAATATCTGTTTACGTTAACAACATAATGGCGCTGGAACGAAGACACACGACGCACTCCAGAGGACAAGTGCACTCGCTTTGAGCGTTCCTCCACTACCTTTTAGCTAAATTAAGCTTCCCCTCAGCGCGTCCTCACAAGAAATCCCGGAGTGAGCGAGCGAAATTACTGGCATACCCGGCTCGACATCCAGTCCAGAACTTCCCGCCTTTGCTTAGGAACTTGCTACTTCCTTACTCACTATCCTTAGCAAAGGCATTATATTCTGGGGAAATTTCCTACGTTGTTTCTAGAATTTCCGCCAGCAGTAAAGTAACGATGATAGAGATGCGAGTTGCAAATTGAATCATTCTATCTGCCTCTTTAACCATGATACAAATTGATACTCTCTCTTCAATAAATAACGTGATCAGCTATGTAGAATGGCAATCGACATGCAACATGGTTATTCTGTAGGTGTACAGTATTTTTTATGCTCTAATAACAGTTAATTAATAATAAAGTTAGTAATATTAACAGTTTATATGCTCTAGAACCTCAGATACACCTGTAGAACTAGTACCCACAAGAAACAATAATGCTAAGAATTTGATAGAGTCACTTATATGTTTTTGGTTACGAGAGACCTATATGATTGTTTTCCGCATTATAAAGTCAAATTGTGGTGTTTCATGTGAGCGATGTTCCTGCATATTGAACCACACAGATTATTTTCAAGTAGCGGATTATAGGAAAACAAATTAATCTGTCCTGCTAATTATGGAGTAATTCCAATAACTTGTAGTTAAAAAAGTCCAAGTAGCCAGTCTTTGATACGTAGCTTCTCATAACAATAATGTGAAAAAAACCTCGTCCTCTTGCCTATTCTGCAAAATTCTCGCTTCCATCAATAAAATTTACAATGTCAGTATAATAGTTAAAATTTTCAGATACGTGTTCGTACACAAAGTTTTCCTACTTCTTATATTTAAGATGAATCTTCTCAGGCGAAACTATCGGCAAGCACTCAACATACTAGCAAGTTTCCTTATGAAAACTTTTAAGGGTGTGCGCCAAAGAATTCCACTTTGGTAGCATTTTCAGCATTTTCATCCATCTTCCTCAAATTGTGCAACGTTTCATTTTGTTTTGTTTACTGAATAATGTATATGGGCATGACTTACATCAATAAAACACAAGTACTTAATATGTGTGTTACAACGAGCCATTTTCTGATCCTCGACGGCGTCATTTTTAGGGTTCCGTAGCCGAATGGCAAAAAACGGAACCCTTATAAATTCGTCATGTCTGTCTGTCCGTCTGTCCGTCTGTCCGTCTGTCCGTCTGTCCATCTGTCCGTCTGTCCGTCTGTCCGTCTGTCCGTCTGTCCGTCCGTATGTCACAGCCACTTTTTTCCGAAACTATAAGAGCTATACTGTTGAAACTTGGTAAGTAGATGTATTCTGTGAACCGCATTAAGGTTTTCACACAAAATTTTAAAAAAAGTAATAAATTTTGGGGGTGCCCCATACTTAGAACTGAAACTCAAAAATTTTTTTTTCATCAAACCCATAAGTGTGTGGTATCTATGGATAAGTCTTCAAAAATGATATTAAGGTTTCTAATATCATTTTTTTCTAAAATGAATAGCTTGCGCGAGAGACACTTCCAAAGTGGTAAAATGTGTGTCCCCCCCCTGTAACTTCTAAAATAAGAGTATGATAAAACTAAAAAAAATATATGATGTACATTACCATGCAAACTTCCACCGAAAATTGGTTTGAACGAGATCTAATAAGTAGTTTTTTATATTTACAATAAAAACGAGCATTTGGACGGTGTGTACATTTTGTAAATATTTTTAGTCTTAATTTATTTGTAGACATAAATTACATTTGTAGACATAAATTACCGACTCGCACTTGACAGGTTATTTATTCAGCACGAAGGAAGCAATTGTAATGTCTTTAACATTATGGTCATAGCGCAGTGCATTTTATGGTATTGCAATGCAATATTCTGGGACACACTGCTTCTGACATCAGGCGTATCACTTTACATCAGATCTATCTCTTTTTAGCATAAAAAGCGCTGCAGCTTAGCCATGTCACAACTCGATTACGAAAAGAGAAAGACGTTTTTTCACGATTCAAAACCAATAATATATTCTAGGGAAACAGCTGTATGTTTCGACTACTAGGAATTATTTGTTTTTCAAACCGTAATTTAATTTTATGTACAAAAAGCTACTTTCTTTTCAATGAACATTTCCAGTCATAAAGACAGAAATACAGCTTGTTTATTGGCATTAAAATACCGTCACGAAGAAACTCTAGGCCCCTGCACGATAGCCCGCGGAAAGGAACTTTGTTTCAAAAATTTTGTAGGAGTTAAATGTCGAGACAGTAGTCTAAAAAATAATGTTTGAGTTTGGGTCACCCTGGTACCGGATTCCATACATCTATGGTCATAGTCTTTAAAAAATCACACATATTTATTTATATATTGCAATAAATAAAGATAATCAGTAATAGCCAATATTAATATTTCCAAACATCACTTTGAAAATACGTAAAGAAGAAATCGTCCCATTTTCCCCTTAAATACGTCACTCCGTCTATCTGTTTCCCCCTATCGCGTTATTGAAATTTCGTACTTCGATAATGGGCAATCGTTTACGCGTCGGGGCATGTGAGGGTAGTAAATTGGGCGTGCTCGCCTTAAGCTATTTTGCGATTTATCAGTGACTTTTTAACATTTATTAACATTTATTTTATCACTAGCTCTTGCTAGCGACTTCGCCTCAATTTTTTTTCCGAAGTTTTTCATAAATTCCGTGAAAACCATGCGATCCTATTTTGTTTATTCAATATAGGGCTAACGCTTGACCAAAATCTCACCTGATGGAAAGTGACGATGTGGTCGAAGATGGAGCGCGCTTACCTATTCACTCTTTTTTTAAAAGTACCCAGGTTGTAAGATGCGGGAAATACTGATATTGGGAGAGCATTCCAAACCTTAACCATGCATACTAAAAAAGAAAAAGCGAACCGGTATGACTGGTGTGGTATAGCAACAACATAAGGACGAAACCTGCCCGGTGTCTTACGGTGCGGTAGTAAAATGGTAAGGTAAGGACCAGGTTAAACAGCTCCTGGGCACACTTCCTGAAATATATCCTATAAAAACCGTCAGGCTCTCCACCTAAAAGCAAAAGTAGTCTTGTTAATCCAGGATATAATTACAAACAGTTTAATCAGTTTAGGAGCCTTAGTGTGAGCAGTTACAAATACACATACAAACACAGTACGAATTTTCCGTGTGATTATTTCATTTTATTGATAAGATTTACTAGAGGGTGACCGCGGTTTTTCTCGTGTAACCTTCTTTTAACATTCTTCTTTCATTAGTCCTAAGTATTAAAAACCCTTTTTTTTGTCGGATGCCTACATCATAATAGAAATGTCTGTGTGGCTAGGTCCGATCCATCCAAGGTGTGTAAAAATCGAAATATCTTAAAATACGAGTATAATACTCGTATTTTTGAAATAAGCTTTTGTACCTATTTAAAAAAAGCTGCAATCATAACAGGCATATAGTGTGTGATTGGTAACGCTTATTTGTAAAGGAAGGAGTGCAGAAAGTGAGAAACTGATAAATGGTTATATTTAGACCAATCAATGCGACCACAAATTAAAGTAAATAGGCTACATACCGGATTGAACTATGACGCTCATCGCTATGTAAGCCCATTTAAATTATGTAGGTTCAATTACCAATTACCATCTTAGCGTAATCTGGGATGCGCGTAATGAACTAATGGCATATAATGGCGTACATTTCAATAAATCCCTCAAATTGGGAGGGATTAAGGTAAATTCCGTGAATATTGCATGATGATTTTACAAAGCTATAGATATCATCTGGGACTTTGAATTAAGTAATTATTAATTTAGCTAAATAGTAACATAATAATTATTTGCTTCGTTAATATTAAATCTAACTTACAGGCACTTATAAAAAAGAAATACGTTATTTCTTATGACGTGTTTATGACGTGTATAATTACTATAATCGACAAATACTAAGTTTACCACTATTATGTGCTCTGTGAAGTTTACACTGATATGAAACACACGTCAAACGCAGCCAAATTTTCTTTTTTGTTATTACCATATTATTATAGCTCTTAAAAACCTATTGAACTAGTATAATTATGACAGTTCATTATCCCTCCCAAGGATTTGATTCATGTAAATAATCCTTAATACTATACTAAGATTTAATGTTTAGTTTTAGGATCATACTGCCAACTTTACCTCATGATAAAGCCAGCATTTCTCGTAATATTTTTCCTAACAAAAATTAAGCAAATTGATTGGTTAATGCAAATGATTTCACGGCAGAGTTGCTCCTGATTGGAGACAATTTCGTTCGCTTATTTGCAATAACTTCAGGCGCTTTGCTTACAAGGAAGAGCGAGAATAAGATAAACTTATTTTCCGAGGGATACATTCTTGGGGATAGACCCTAAACCTCTATGTATCCCCATATGCTCGTAACATCTTGATATGAGTATTCATAACTTGATTTCAAATTACGCGGCACGTTCGAACTTCACTCGGAGGCGTAGGGTACTTGGAAAACGATCAGTTCGGTGCGGAGCAATGCACGGTCTGATGCAATAATATAAATGATCGATATTTTGGTATAATTAATTTTACAGAAAGTTACTGATTATTGATTACCTTTTCGGAGCAAATGTAAACATAAGTGTGTGTTCGGACAACCAGAGAAGGGTGAGTTTTAGGCTAATACACAGTATTAAGTGCATAGGTATCTTTGACTTACATTTAGTCACAATATACAATAATTAACTAATAGCGTTCTTTTCTTTGTTGTTAGCCTAAAGAAACGCCTTCTCTGATATAAGGAAATTACAATTAAATACCCTGAGACGACTGGAAGTCTAGCCTTGTTTGGTATGGAAGGGCACCATCAGTAACACCTGTGTAAAGTCCCTCCTGGCGCTCAACTGTAGATATCTGTACTATATAACATAATAAATAGCAGTAATTAGCCGCATTAAGTTTTCATCGCTTAGTAATTAAGTTTTTCTGCTGTCATTTCCACTTTTTAGCTCGTATAGATAATTATAGTAAATAATCATAGAAATCATTTAGTTTTCATCGCTTAGCAATTAAGTAGTTCTGCTGTCATTTCCACTTTTAGTTCGTATAGGCAATTATAGTACATAATCATAGAAATCATTTAGTTTTCATCGCTTAGTAATTAAGTTGTTCCGCTGTCATTTCCACCTTTAGTTCATATAGGCAATTATATTAAATAATCATAGAAATCACTTATCATTTCATTCACCCATCCCTCAACAAATCAATCAGAGATCATAACAAATGGCGCCTAACGTGAAATAATTTTGAACTTTAATTATTTTAACTATAATTTTTGTAATTAATGCATGTTAATTATTATTGTCAGAGGAAACATTATTACGGTTGTTAGATATTTATAGTGTGTAAACTTAAAAAAAAAAAAAAAATTGTTTTAAAATAGTTACTTTGTACTTATTGATTTAAGGTGGTGGCATTTAGCTATGACTAGGGTTTCTTGAAATGGTTTTATTTTTATGTTAAAACTTAAGAAAGTAAAAAGATTATAAGGTAGGTGTTAGTATACAAGTTATAAAAAATATTAAACTAGATCATTCACAAATTAGTGTCTTTTGCATTTTAAATAAAATTTAAGATTGTTTAATACTTAGTATTAAAAAAAAAAATGGATGTAAATTTTTTATTGAAAGATGAGCTTGAATTCGAACTTGCGAGTCGTGGGGTACATATCAAAACATACGTGCCAGTTATGAAAAAGATATTGAAAGAATTAATGAGTTCTGAAGAAAAAGGTGACTACTCATATCAAATTAAAGCACCAAAACAAAGCTTTGAGAACCCTACTAGTGAGTTAACTATATGTAAATCGAAAATCGATGTTCTATCTAATTATGTCGCAGAAATCACTGAGAAGCCTGACCGGAATTTGTTTCGTCGCTTAGTTACAAGACTATATCACGTTAAGAATAGAGTTGACTTTGTCGTGCCTGAAACCGATAAAGATACAGAAGGCAGAGAAAGTTTAAGGATTAAAATTGATAATTTACTTGCACAATTAGAGGAGCGGGACGACATAATCGAGGAAGAACATAGTCTCACACTTAAAGATAAACAAATTTTACAAGAAACTTTAGGTGAAGTAGGAGAAAAAATTATTAAGAAATTAGAGAAACAGTCCCTATCTGGAGAACACTCGGGTAATTTAAGTAAAGATGAAGAGGACATGAATAAATCTGTAACTTTTGAAGACAAGCTTGCTAGTTCAAAGGTAATAGTTACAAATAGTAGAGAAGGCAAACTGATTAGGTCATCTACGGTAATTGAAGAAGAGAATCATACGCCTAAACGCAAACTGGTTCCGATTAATCAGTGGGATGTCAAATTTTCGGGAAATAATAACAAGCTAAGCGTTAATGCATTCATTGAACGGGTCAATGAGCTAAAGGAGGCTAGAAACGCAACCGATAAGGACCTGTGGCGTTACGCAATTGATTTTTTTGAAGGGGACGCGTTAATTTGGTATAGGGCAAATAGGGAAGACATATCTAGTTGGGATGAACTTACATTGCTTTTGAAACGAACATTTGAACCTCCGTGTTACCAAGAAGAACTCTTAGATGAAATACGGGATAGAACACAAGGTAAGGAGGAATCACCCATAATATATATATCCATAATGCAAAACATGTTCAATAGATTACCTGAACGTATTTCCGAACAAAAGAAAATCACCATTATTTTGAAAAATCTTCAACCTTATTACCAACGGGCAGTTTGTAGGGATCACTTTACTTCAGTGGCTGACCTAGTAAATGTACTAAGAATCATTGAAAGGACAAAAATAAGGTGCGATAAATTTAGGGAGCCCAAATCAAGTAATAGCACATTAGAACCAGACCTAGCATATAAACCGGTGGAGGTGAAAGAAACTCACAAACAAGTTCTAGAAATAAAGAATAAACTAGTAGAAGAAGAGAAAAAACGATGCTGGAACTGCAGGGAACTTGGACACTTGTTCCGATGCTGCAAACTACCAAAGCAGCGCCTATTTTGTTATAGGTGTGGACGATTTGGCACAACATTAAAAGACTGCAGCTCCTGTAAGGGAAACGAGGTAGGGGAGAGCAGCAAAACTGCCTAACCCGCTTTCCCCTAAGTAGAGACAGCAAAGAGTGGCAGGATTGGTTAGAAATAGTCAGTAAAATGTTTAGTTGTCATGAAGTAGGTAATCTCACTTTATCGAAAGAAAATGATAATAGATCGTATGTAAAGATAGACATCTTGGAATTTCAATATGTGGGCCTCTTAGACTCAGGAGCTAATAGGACGGTAATCAATCCAGCGTTTGCAGATATTTTGAGGTCTTTAGGACTCAAGTCATATAAAGCTAATGATGGTGGTTATATTTCGACCGCAGATGGTACAAATCACAAAATATCGGATACATTTGATGTCCCGATCAATTTTGATGGTCAATCTCACGTAATGTCAGTACTTGTAATCCCAGGCTTAGCACACGATATATTGTTAGGAAAGGATTTTTTTGACATATTTGGCGTTAAGTTTCAATTTAAAAGTGATCTTAGAGTTAACGAAGGAGAGCTTCAAACTGTAAGCCAAAAACCAAGTAATTCGCTTGTTTCACATAACGACTTGGATGAATTTCAACAAGATGAACTTAATAAAGTAATAGATGAAATGAAAAGTGCCATAGGTGGGGGGTTAGGTCGAACAAATTTAATTAAGCATATTATCAACACGGGGGATCATCAACCAATCTACCAAAAGCCTTATAATTTTTCACCAGTCATAAGAAAACAGATAGAAAAAGAACTGGATGAAATGCTCGAAAAGGATGTGGTGGAACCATCATACAGTCCTTGGTGTTCACCGGTTCTCATCGTAAAGAAAGCGAATGGCACCAATAGGTTGTGTTTAGATAGTAGACAACTTAACAGGGCAACAAAAAGAGACACTTACCCTCTACCACGCGTATCTTCTATCTTAGACAGTTTACGAAATGCTAGATATTTAAGTACAATAGATCTAAAATCAGCCTTTTGGCAGATACCGTTAGAAGAGTCCAGTAAGGAGAAAACAGCTTTTGCTGTCCCAGGTAGAGGTTTATTCCACTTCAAGGTTATGCCGTTTGGATTAGTTAATGCATCACAATCACAGCAGAGGCTAATGGACATGTTGTTTCAGTCAAGAAATGAAAATGTCTGGGCATACTTAGACGACATTGTAGTATGTTCATCTTCATTTGAGGAACATTTAAATTTATTGACGTGGGTTACAGATGTATTGAAGAAAGCTAATTTAACAGTTAATATGGAGAAATGTCAATTTGCTAGAGCCTCATTACGATATCTTGGATACATAATTGATAAAGATGGATTAAGAACAGACCCGGATAAAGTCTGCGCTATATTAAATTTTGCAAAACCGAAAAATATCAGAGACCTCAAGAGATTCCTCGGATTAGCAAGTTGGTATCGTAGGTTTGTAAAGAATTTTTCCCAAATAGCGGCACCATTACACCAACTTACCAAAACAAAGGGAGTGCCTAAATTTAAATGGACAGAAGATGCTGATAAAGCTTTCTTACATTTAAAAACATTACTAACCACAACACCGGTTATTTCTTGCCCAAATTACTCAAAGAAATTCTTCATTCATTGCGACGCGTCAAAAACTGGAATTGGGGCCGTTTTATGCCAAGAATCAGATGAGGGTGATCGAGCAATTGCTTACTTGAGCCGCAAACTTACCAATTATGAATCCAAATATTCAACTTCTGAAAGAGAACTGTTGAGCGTTGTATTTGCCATTGAAAAATTTCGGCCATATATAGATGGAGTCCACTTTACTGTGGTCACTGATCATAGTGCGCTACAGTGGCTTCATAAAATGAAAGACCCTCATGGGCGTCTTGCTAGGTGGGCTATGAAATTACAGCAATTCGATTTTGATATAGTACACCGACCGGGTTCAAGCAATGTAGTTCCGGATGCCTTATCACGCTCCTTAGAAGTAAATACTATAAAAATTCTAGATAAACATAAGGATAAATGGTACAATGATAAAGTAAAAAATATTGTGTCCGGATGTGATAAAGATCCAAGCTGGACAGTAGAAAACGGTTTACTCTTAAAATCAGTGAACTTAAAGCAATTTCCCAATTCAGGCCGTTGGAAAGTATATGTACCTGAAAGCTTAAGAACAGAAATATTAAAAGAATGTCACGATTCACCATCTTCTGGGCATTTTGGGATTCGTAAAACTACTTTTAAAATTAAACAACATTATTACTGGCCAAACGTTCTAAAAGACGTAAAAAACTACATTAAAAATTGCGAAACATGTGCTAAAATTAAAGTGTCTCAACATCCTCCTTTTGGGGAGTTGGGACAACATAGAGAGGTCTCGGGTCCATGGCAGATAGTCTCAGTGGACCTAATGGGTCCATTTCCTAAAAGCAGAAAGTGCAACACAATGTTATTAGTCCTGACATGTTGGTTTAGCAAGTTCACACTATTGTTCCCACTACGTACTGGAAAAGCTGATAAGATTTGCGAAATATTAGAGAGCCAATTCTTGTTATTTGGGTCCCCATCTGTCATAATTTGCGACAACGGTAAACAGTTCGTTTCAGAAGCTTTTAGGGATATGGCTAACAAGTTCAACATCAAAATATGGTATACACCTAACTACCACCCACAAAGCAATCCGACGGAACGAGTAAATAGGGTAATAGGCACGATGATAAGTTCATACATTAAGTCAGGGAAACACTTTAATTGGGATGTACACCTCAATGAAATTGGTCACGCCATCAGAACGGCAATTCATGAAGGAACAGGCTATACCCCAGCTTACTTGTTCTTTGGAAGAGAAACAAGCGTGGGTCCATTAAACCATCTGGGAAATTTGAAGGATATTAAGGACGTGCTACCGATCCGGCATGAACAACTTTTCATTAATCAGCTAAAAATGCGAGATCAAGTTTATAAACAAGTACAGTTCAAATTAAGGCATTCACACGAGAAGAGTAAGAAATTTTATAATCCAAAACATAGGACAGCAAACTTCAACGAAGGAGATATTGTATGGAAAAGAACTAAATACTTATCCAAAGCTACACACAAGTTCATGTCAAAACTAGCACCTAAATTTGAAAAGGCAATTATCAAAAAGAAAATATCAGAAAATGTTTTCAGGCTTAATAACGCTTTCGGAAAAGATATTGGTGTATGGCATGCTAAGGATTTAAAGCATTATTAAAAAAAAAAAAAAAAATTTTTTTTTTTGGCTTGGGTAGGGAAATTTGATATGAGTATTCATAACTTGATTTCAAATTACGCGGCACGTTCGAACTTCACTCGGAGGCGTAGGGTACTTGGAAAACGATCAGTTCGGTGCGGAGCAATGCACGGTCTGATGCAATAATATAAATGATCGATATTTTGGTATAATTAATTTTACAGAAAGTTACTGATTATTGATTACCTTTTCGGAGCAAATGTAAACATAAGTGTGTGTTCGGACAACCAGAGAAGGGTGAGTTTTAGGCTAATACACAGTATTAAGTGCATAGGTATCTTTGACTTACATTTAGTCACAATATACAATAATTAACTAATAGCGTTCTTTTCTTTGTTGTTAGCCTAAAGAAACGCCTTCTCTGATATAAGGAAATTACAATTAAATACCCTGAGACGACTGGAAGTCTAGCCTTGTTTGGTATGGAAGGGCACCATCAGTAACACCTGTGTAAAGTCCCTCCTGGCGCTCAACTGTAGATATCTGTACTATATAACATAATAAATAGCAGTAATTAGCCGCATTAAGTTTTCATCGCTTAGTAATTAAGTTTTTAACCGACTTCAAAAAAAAGGAGGAGGTTCTCAATTCGACGCGTATGTTTTTTTTTTTTTTTTATGTTTGTTACCTCATAACTTTTGACTGGGCGAATCGATTTTGATGATTCTTTTTTTAATAGAAAGCTGACGCTTCCCATGTGGTCCCATTTTAATTTTATCCAGTTCTGATAATGGTATCCATGAGAAAACCATATAAGTATTAAATTTTCATTAAGTACTTGCGCGACAAATAGATGAATAACTCAATATCACGCCAACCGATTTCGATGATTATTGTTTTATTTGGAAGAATGTACTTCAAGGGTGGTTTGGTGAAAACTTGATTAGGTTCTGATTATGGGATCTATGACAAAATAACGGAACTCTTCTATTCTTAGGAGCAAATTAACGATATTCAGCTGAATCTTTTATAGGCTATCTAGATATTTCGCTACCATAACGTCGTTATGGACAAGTGGTCAAGTAACTGCCGTAACCGAATATGGTGATGATCAATGGAACGGACCTCCTGAACGGCTGCGACCTGTGGCAGAAATTCTAACTAGGTATCTGTAATCAAATTTAAATGCGCTTAGGTTCGTTGTTGCATTGCAACATGAGTGTAACATGCGTGACGTCACTAAATGCTGATCCGTTATATGTTTAATCAATAATTACATGTGACCTTCATTGTCGGAAGACAGATTTCGAAGTCTAGTTATGATCTTTCGTCATGTTGTCTATTTAATTTGTTGGCGTCCAAATCTGATAAGACTATGCCTTCCAAACTTTTAACTCTACTAAGGGCAACATATATTTGGCCCTTAGCAAAGTTTTTTTTGCCAAGGTCGATTACAGCCCTCTCAAGGGTGGTGCCTTGTAGTTTATGAACCGTAACCGCCCAGCTTAAGATTAGAGGCAGCATTCGGCGCTCCACATCTCCGTAGCCTCTTAGCGCCTGAAACGTAAGTAGTACTAGATGGAGGTATGGTATGCAACCATCACTATCTTTTAGCCTAAGCCCAATAGATTCATCATCAAATTTGACATACACCACTCCATTCACTAGTCCTTCTGAAACAACGATGTTGCTTGTGTCTTAGCATCACGCGGGATTCGACGCCAATTTTTATCGATGGCAGAAAACATCAGCTGTTGACGTCTTTGGGAATTACGTTCTCTGGTGGTGTTTTATGTAAGTAGCTACTTCACGAGACTCATTCACTGGGTTGATTTGGTAGAGCAGCCCGTTTAGTAGGCCTACCCATATTGAAAAATTATTGAACTTCAGACCACTTAAAATAAAAATAAAAAATTAACAAAAAATATTCTTCATACAACTTTAAAATCAACTTACTATAGCTACTCATCAATATCTAGGTGCGATTTATACCAGTTACCACGCAAGAAGGTAGTTTGTCCCTGACTTTGTGCGTTTCATTTAAACGGCCCTGTCTCACATGAACAGCACGTTTAGTAGGTCTACCCATATTAAAAAAAAAATAGTGAACTTCAGACCACTAAAAATCAAAAAATAAAATAAAAGTTTAACAAAAATAAAAACCGACTTCAAATAAAAAATGGAAAATTCTTTCCAAAAAACCAACTTCAAATGCCACTACAAAGAATGAAATAATTTTAATGTACACCAATTCGAAGTCGGGCAATGTTTCGTTCAATCACTCATTGTTCTTCGTATTGTCTTCGCACATCAAGTTGTATATTACGAAGGACTAGTGATTGAACGAAACATTGCCCGACTTCGAATTGGTGTACATTAAAATTATTTCATTCTTTGTAGTGGCATTTGAAGTTGGTTTTTTGGAAAGAATTTTCCATTTTTTATTTGAAGTCGGTTTTTATTTTTGTTAAACTTTTATTTTATTCTGCTGTCATTTCCACTTTTTAGCTCGTATAGATAATTATAGTAAATAATCATAGAAATCATTTAGTTTTCATCGCTTAGCAATTAAGTAGTTCTGCTGTCATTTCCACTTTTAGTTCGTATAGGCAATTATAGTACATAATCATAGAAATCATTTAGTTTTCATCGCTTAGTAATTAAGTTGTTCCGCTGTCATTTCCACCTTTAGTTCATATAGGCAATTATATTAAATAATCATAGAAATCACTTATCATTTCATTCACCCATCCCTCAACAAATCAATCAGAGATCATAACAATCTTAAAATATAAAAACAGTAATTGTACTTATTTGAAAAAAAAAACAAATTTAGAGTTCATTCGACATTACCCAGGCCTATATTTTTAAATGATAATATACAGTCTGAGGTGACTCACGCTTGCTTAGCATATGCATAATATTCACTCTTAATTTGAAGGCAGCCTAGTTGTAAGTGGTGGGGAAGACAAAGGCTGACAAGGTAAATTCTAGACCCTTGTAATGCCTATCAGGAACAAAGAATCAAACCGCTTCGTACGTGTCTTCGGTACGTCAACTATGTAGGCGTGTATGCGTTTACGATGCCTTTTTCAATTTGAGCTATGGTTAAAATTTGACGAGGGAACAAATGAAAAAGATTCTATAGAATTATATATCTATATATATAAAAGAATGAGGTATTTTGGTTGTTCCACGGATTCCGCCAAAACTATAGGTCGTAGAGATCTGAAATTTGGTACTTAGGTAGATATTAGGTCATGAATTCGTACTAAGACGGGGATTCCAGAAATTCCATGTTTAAGGGGTAAAAATCATATATTTAAGGGTATTTCCCATACAAAATTGTAATTTTTTTCGTTGTTCCAGACATTCCAGAAAAACTAAAAGTCGTAGAGTTCTGAAATTTGGTATCTAGGTAGATATTAGGTCATGAATTCGTACTAAGACGGGGATTCCAGAAATTCCATGTTTAAGGGGTAGAAATAGTACATTAAAGGGATTGCTCCATACAAAATTGTAATTTTTTCGTTGTTCCAGGCATTCCAGAAAAACTAAAAGTCGTAGAGATCTGAAATTTGGTATCTAGGTAGATATTAGGTCATGAATTCGTACTAAGACGGGGATTCCAGAAATTCCATGTTTAAGGGGTAAAAATCATACATTTAAGGGTATTTCCCATACAAAAGTAAAATTTTTTCGTTGTTCCAGGAATTCCCGAAAAACTAAAAGTCGTAGAGATCTCAAATTTGGTACCTAGGAAGATATTAGGTCATGAATTCGTACTAAGACGGGGATTCCAGAAATTCAATGTTTAAGGGGTAGAAATAGTACATTAAAGGGATTTCTCCATACAAAATTGTAATTTTTTTCGTTGTTCCAGGCATTCCAGAAAAACTAAAAGTCGTAGAGATCTGAAATTTGGTATCTAGGTAGATATTAGGTCATGAATTCGTACTAAGACGGGAATTCCAGAAATTCCATGTTTAAGGGGTAGAAATAGTACATTAAAGGGATTTCTCCATACAAAATTGTAATTTTTTTTGTTGTTCCAGGAATTCCCGAAAAACTACAAGTCGTAGAGATCTGAAAATTGGTATCTACATTGACATTAGGTCATGAATTCGTACTAAGACGGAGATTCCAGAAATTCAAATTGGAAGGGATAAAAATCCTACTTTTAAGGGATTTTCCCATACAAAAGTGTAATTTTTGCGTTGTTCCAGGGATTCCAGCGAAATTAAAAGTCGTAGAGATCTGAAATTTGGTACCTAGGTTGGTATTAGGTATTTATTATCATGAATTCGTATTCAGAAAGGGATTTTCGAGATTCAAATTTTGAGGAGGAAAAATTTTGAATTTTTTGGCCGCCATTTTGAACTTTTTTGTTACTGGGCCGATTGCTTTGAAAATCGATATTTGACTATGGCAGCAAGCATAGAGACGGAATTTGTGGTCAAAATTTAAAAAATAGGCCGCCATTTTGAACTTTTTTGTTACTGGGCCGATTGCTTTGAAAATCGATATTTGACTATGGCAGCAAGCATAGAGAAGGAATTTGTGGTCAATATTTAAAAAAGTGGCCGCCATTTTGAACTTTTTAGTTACTGGGCCGATTGCTTTGAAAATCAATATTTGACTATGGCAGCAAGCATAGAGAAGGAATTTGTTGTCAAAATTTAAAAAAGTGGCCGCCATTTTGAACTTTTTTGTTACTGCGCCGATTGCTTTGAAAATCGATATTTGACTATGGCAGCAAGCATAGAGACGGAATTTGTGGTCAAAATTTAAAAAAGTGGCCGCCATTTTGAACTTTTTTGTTACTGGGCCGATTGCTTTGAAAATCGATATTTGACTATGGCAGCAAGCATAGAGAAGGAATTTGTGGTCAAAATTTAAAAAAGTGGCCGCCATTTTGAACTTTTTTGTTACTGGGCCGATTGCTTTGAAAATCGATATTTGACTATGGCAGCAAGCATAGAGAAGGAATTTGTGGTCAAAATTTAAAAAAGTGGCCGCCATTTTGAACTTTTTTGTTACTGGGCAGATTGCTTTGAAAATCGATATTTGACTATGGCAGCAAGCATAGAGAAGGAATTTGTGATCAAAATTTAAAAAAGTGGCCGCCATTTTGAACTTTTTTGTTACTGGGCCGATTGCTTTGAAAATCGATATTTGACTATGGCAGCAAGCATAGAGAAGGAATTTGTGGTCAAAATTTAAAAAAGTGGCCGCCATTTTGAACTTTTTTGTTACCGGGCCGATTGCTTTGAAAATCGATATTTGACTATGGCAGCAAGCATAGAGACGGAATTTGTGGTCAAAATTTAAAAAAGTGGCCGCCATTTTGAACTTTTTTGTTACTGGGCAGATTGCTTTGAAAATCGATATTTGACTATGGCAGCAAGCATAGAGAAGGAATTTGTGATCAAAATTTAAAAAAGTGGCCGCCATTTTGAACTTTTTTGTTACCGGGCCGATTGCTTTGAAAATCGATATTTGACTATGGCAGCAAGCATAGAGACGGAATCTGTGGTCAAACTTTAAAAAATAGGCCGCCATTTTGAACTTTTTTGTTACGGGGCCGATTGCTTTGAAAATCGATATTTGACTATGGCAGCAAGCATAGAGAAGGAATTTGTAGTTGAAATTAAAAAATGATGAACTTTTGGCCGCCATTTTGAACTTTTTTGTTACTGGGCCGATTGCTTTAAAAATCGACGTCTGACTATCGCAGCAAGCATAAAGAAGGAATTTGTGGTCAAAATAATAAAATGGCCGCCATTTTGAACTTTTTTTTACTTGGCCGATTGCTTGGGTACCTATTTACACTTTGGGTATGGATTCCTAAAAATGGCCACAATATTGAGCTTTTATGTGACGATCAATTTTTTCAAAATCAATATATAACTAGAACCAGCAAGCCTAAGGAAATATTTAGTGATCAAAATTAAATTAAATGGCATAAAAATGGTTAATACAAGAATTTTGGAAACGCCTGAGGGAGTAAAGCAGAAGTTCAACGTGAGCGAAGCCGCGGGCGTTTGCTAGTAAAGGGTATAAAGTTGTGTTACTGTTATTGATAATAATGGAAATCAAATGACCAAAAAACAATGGTAGTATCGACCAAGTCTTCTGAATTCTCCAAGATCAAATGCACCAAAAAATTCAATCTCATCTATTCAACTCTGCTCCTACTTTGTTTACCAAATTCAAGACAAATTGATCACTAGATACTTACTTATCGATTATGACTCCCATACCTTTTTTTCAATTTCGTGGCAAAAGCGTACCAGAAGCATTCGTAGAAATAGAAAAGATAATTCATACAGCTAGGGTTGCAGAATAATTATTCCATTCACCAACATTATAAGTATTTTGACTTCACAGATTATTTATTTATTGTCTTTGTGTAGCGTACATCCCGCGACTGCGCGCAATCATATCGTAATTAATTGTATGTAAATTAGCTCATCCGTTAATTAGATAAGACAGGACTTCATTATTACATAATTTATCTTAATTATGCGAATCGAGATTTCATTGTTACGAGCAGACATAATTTTAAATTAAATATTATGGGTAGGTACTTTACTTTATGGCATTACCACCCATTTAGTTTGTTCAATTATGTTTCAGTTTGTTTTATTTCGTCGTTCAATGCTCAATTCAAGTGCGATGCTGTGTAGGAACTGTTGGGGTACATTTACCTACCTTTCCTTAGTTAGTACGATAACATCATCACTTACCATCAGGTGAGATCGCGGTCAAGTACTAACTTATATAGAGTAAAAAAAAACAATAGTCTTGAAATAACTATCGCAAATATAACTACAGATATTATGTAAATAAGCCCTGATTATTATGGATGAGAAACTTCGCCAACGATATTCCGAGTAAAGTTAATAAGGTAGCCATGCAGACCTTCCCCGAAGTTTACAAGGAGGCTTTCATCTGGTTAGTTTTGTGGAAACTCGGCTAACGCTAATTCAAATAAGATGAGCAACCGAGCCCAAGTAGTAAAAGGATACTCCAAGGTTTCCTGCATAACTTTTTATGGAAATATATTCTGATTCTTGAGCTTAGAGTTGCAAAAAAAAAAAATATTAGTCATCGCCATATATATTGCTTGTTGCTCTAAAACTAAATAAATTTTAAGTTAACTGTTTTCATTCTGAAAAAAGATTTTTGTCATGAGCTCCATACTTTAAGTATATATATTTTTCTCTAATAACGCAAGTCTTGATAGAAAGGTTAAACTCGGTCGGTATGACAAATTCCACTCTTTAGATCAAAGACTTTACTTGAGAAATTCCACCTATATAATAACGGTCAGTACTTATACCAAACTGAAAGTTGTAAGTTTAACAACAAACACTATGTTGAAAACTCAATTGAACGACAAACAAACGGTTTCTGTAATTATTATACATAATACCTATGTTATTAGCAGAACCGCGTAAGCATTCATAGGGGAAACGTCAAAGGAAATAAAGGACATGGCCAATTTCTGTATGGGCGTGTGAACTTAGTGTACATCAATGACTTTTGGTGTTATAAATTCGTGATTACAAGCACATTAAATTGCTATAAATATAAAACTCACCGAACTTGTCATTACAACAGACTAGACGTAAACGTCTACAAGTATAGATTACGACAAAGAATTCAGATTACGATTAAAAAACTTAAGGCGCTTTAAAATAGCGAACAGTTGCGAATTATTACGGTAAACTGATATGGTTTTAGTAATAAAAAGGCATTTAAACAAGCTAAAGGCACACGAGTAGATAGGTACAGAGGGGAAGCTTCTACAAGCGGCCCGCTGTAGGTACACTCACACATATGCGCACGTTTGTCATCCAACTTAGCCGGTTGGAGGACAGAGCAGGCTTCCGTGAACCTAAGCAAAACCTAACCTAGAGATAAGCAAGGGTCAAAAATATTAGCAAGATAATCGCAATTATAACACAAACACAGCAGGTACAACGAACGCAAGTGAACGCAAGCGCAACGAAGAAATGGGCAACGACAATGCAATCAAATAGCAAAAGCATGACATTGACGTTTGACGTAGACTATGACACTTGTCAAACACGTAAAACGCGTTCCAATATACCTACGTATTATTTTGCAGAATGTGGGAATGGACTTAAATAATACTCATTTAACACATAACATTGTTATATTGTTATCATACATTGTTGTTGTTAAATGCAAAAATATCAATAAAGACAGTTTCGATATGAATAAAATGTTCCTAATAAAAGCATTTGTCGTCCAAATAACGTATCTACATAGGTAATACGCATGGTGAGGAACGTCCATTATGGTACAGTATGGCGGAAGTTGACGAATTTATCTTGTAATCTTTAATATTTTGAAATAAAAACTGACAAGTTCAGAGAGCATAAAAACTGCGTATTAATGTATCTTTCTATTTTTAATATTTAATAAATATTTACTATGTTGTGTACGTGGAATGTACTTTTTTGGCCATCTCATTTAATTAGTTTTCCCGAGCTTTCTCTAACGTAGGTTTATTAATTTAACACACGTGTAGTTAGTTAATCATTAGGCGAACTTGTATTTAATGACATAAGCTCGTAATTTTTATTTTAAACAGCGATAACTTAAGCTTCAACAGCAAAGTATGTGCAAACAATTTCTTTTTTAGCCAATAGCAAAGTATGAAGGAAAGTTTGTGCCAAATTGAATATTCAAAAACCTATTTCAAATACCTTTAAATATGGCACCGAGTTGGTCTCTATTTTAGATATGTTTTGGACACTCCAAACCCTAACAAACCCTCTTAAAATGCTCGAACTCAGAAACTTCAAAAAAAAAATATGATAAAGTTATTTTATGATGCGTTTTAGTAAAAGGCTTCAAATAACTTGACAATGCAAATAGTGAATTTTATGATATGAACACTGTTATTGCATAACAACTAGTGAATTTTTAAATGCAATCGAATGCAAGCTCAGCATAGCGTGTACGATTTCGCTATAAAACCCAGTCCGTGGCTAATCTTTCGCCAGTGATTGTGAAGCGGAAATAAAATTTCACACGTCGTTGGTTCTCCCGCGAATATAAACAGGGTGCGGAAAGATAAGCTCCCTTTCGCGTTTGATCGTTGTACTAAGCTTTAGGTTACCGCAAAAGGGTAGTGAAAACGTGCCTTATTTAACACTGGACCTATGTGAGTCAGACCGATTGGGTAGACCTAATGACCTTCTGGGTTAAAACTCAAAGCTTACTTAAACAAGTAATAATTTAAAAAAATCATGCTTGCAAAATTTCAGCTCATTCGGTTACCGAAAGTGGGTCAAAATAATTTACTTGCAAGATTTGATTACCTACAGTCAAACATCGGGTCAGGTGAAACTGTGAAACTAAATAAAAGCTTGTAAAGCATGAACTTACTGACTCATCCATGTCAGTAAGTGAGTCAGGATATTTTATTTAAAGCTTTAGCCCGCGGATCTTGGCTTTTCACTAATCCCACGGTAACCACAGATTTTCGAAAAAAGTCAATATTAATATGTGTAAAATGAATAGAATAGGGCTTTTTTTAAAACCGAGTTTCAGACAAATCAGTAAGTAAGTCGTTTTAGGGTGATCTTTAAACTGTGATAATACTGTGATATCTAATTGAAAATCACGCCATCGCGTCGCAAAAATAAAGATGGCGTCTTGGCAGGCTCAACGTAACTTCCACTGCCTATAATTGACAATTGACGTTTATTTTTTGTCGCCGCGATCAATATTACTGATCGATTTTACTGCCTATGCCGACGCGCCGTTTCGCACGGTTGTAACTTTTTAGTGCCCCCCTTTATTACGACAAACGATTTTAATCAAGCGAGTTTTTGTTCGAAGGCCCCCATTAGCGCCTTGAGACGGAGTAAATTTCAAACTTTACGCGCGTTTGAGTGTCGGGAATTCGCTTTTAACTCGGTTTGATTGGTCGCCCGCTGGGGGTCGCTGATCTTAGGTCCCGATCAAAAAAACAGTGGCACTCCGGAGGGGTTGAGAAGTGATAACCTAAAAAAATCTTGTGTGTAAATTTCATATGCATAGAGTATTTGTAATAAATAGAGTATATATGTATAATAAATAAAATTTTGGAAAAACAAATGAAATCAAGCAAAAACTAAAAAGCATTTGAATACTTCCAATTAGACAGAGATAGCTATCTTGGACAATGACGTCACTATCAATGCCATAGTAACTCTATACAAATTTTCGTTTTGCGAAAATTGATATTTTGAATGCTAATACATTAACTCGTATGTACCCTCAATATTATCACGTCTAAAACAACTTTGACATGGCAATTCTCGAAGGCGCGTTCCTCATAATTTTGTTAAAATTGATTGATGTAGAAAGAATAATCATCACCGAGATTGGATCTTGAAATACAAAGGATGAGTCTGGTCAAGAACTTACGAAGATAGTCTAAGAACGATTTCGAATACATTTGAAACGGTTGCAAATACGGTTCACGGGATCTTCGGCCGTGGCTAGTTATCACCCTACCTGGAAAGACGCACTGCCAGGCGATATAGCGTTCCGGTGCGATGCATGTTGAAACCGTTGGGGTAAATAATGATAACATCATATAGGCTGCATCATCACTTACCATCAGGTGAAATCGCAGTCAAGTACTGACTTGTATAGAATAAAAAAAGAAAGAAAAAAAAATCGGTAATAAAAAATTGCCTTTGTAAAACAAAAACCTAGTACCTACATACTAAAATTCATATTCATTATTTCAATAAACTTTAACGCCAACGTTAAACATACCTTTGCTGTTAAATTGGAAAATATTTCTTACTTCAGATGGTCTACAAAGGCTGCAATATTGAAGTTAAGTAAAGCTATTAATAAGTTTGTCTTAAAAGGAATTGGAAAAATGCGCTACTCCACGGATTTATTTCTTAAAAGCTTTATAGTTTAGTAGGTTTTAGCTCGCGGCTTCACTCTCGTAGTTTTTCAGTAATCCTGCCAGAAATATTTTTTTTCTTCTAATCTAAATGTGCTTCATTAGTTGCGGCGAGTAGGAGTTACAAACATACACCTAGATACAAACTTTCGCCTATATTCTGTACATGCTTGTGACATTGTCTGTGGTCTTTAGAATGGAGATATAAAAATAGTCTTTAGAACCAAAATAAGACTTAGAGGATTTTAAAAATAAAACTGATTAAACTGACTGGATGGAATATAAACCCAAAAAAGAAATACGTAATGAAGCGCACGTGCCAATACAAACTCAACAAACTTCGACTAAAGCAGTCACTACCAAAACTTTAATCTTTGTCTCGTACAGCATTGTGAAAGCGCCCTTATTTTCTCTAAACCGGTGGAACTTTCTCGAAATTTCCATGCAAAGCTTCTAATTAAATAAGTTTATTTCTTTCCGCTGCTTTAGCTTCTTGTTGTAGTAAACTTCAGGTTTGCAAGAATGTTTGTAATGTTGTTTTCACATTACTTCAAAACCGCAACTACAATTTTCTTGCGGAGAATTATAAAACCGTAAAAAGAGTTTGCAATATCGATTGATCTGTGTCGTGCCTCTACTAAGAAAATCCTATAAGAACTATTTTTCTACGTAAATATACCTTTTCACACCAGAGTTTCATCAACAGAATAAACGTTGGCTGAACAAAGTGTAAGTAATTATATTATTTTTTCATTCGATATTCGAATTACGGGCTGGTTTTAGGGTTCCTTGTTCAAAAGATACCTACTTACGGAGCTGTAGTTTTTTGACTTCGTTAGATGTTTGTTATTGTTTGATGTTTGGCCGTATATCTTGAACATAATTTGATGCTTTTGATAAAAATATAACATAATTAATTATGTTCAAGAGGTAAGAAATCTAAAATACGTCAGGAACATGACAGTTCTGTATTAAGACATTGCAAATTCTCTTAAGATCGTGAATCAATCATTTTGATGACACTTTGACGAGCGCATTGCAGTGCGTCGCATGATATTGCAATGAAAAGTCGTTGGACGCACTGTACTTGTTTGCCTTATCCAGACTTAGTACTCAGGCATACGTCTAACCCGTCTCGCCATTCTTTCCAATAAATAAATAAATAAATAAATATCAGGACATTACACACATCGCAATCTAGCCCCAAAGTAAGCGATAGCTTGTGTTATGGGTACTAGATGACTGATTAATATATACATACTAATATACATAAATATAATATATTGAAAAACACCCAGACACTGGAAAACATTCATGCTCATCACACAAACATTTACCAGTAGTGGGAATCGAACCCACGACCTCCGACGCAGAGGCAGGTTCGCTACCGCTACGCCATTCGGTCGTCAATAACAAAAACAGACTACATTTAGCCTATCACAAACAGGCTTCAATTCGGATGTTTATGGACAATGACTTCTATTGTTTATGGACAAGAAGGTAACCCACTAGATTTGCGGGGCTTTTCGAAGAAATAAAATTGTATTGGCATTAAAACAGCGCGCATAAATTCCGCCAAGTCACCCGTAGCGCACTCATTTGAAGTTAACTACCATGAAAAGCGTCGTAAGAACAAAGTTTGGCGGTTCGCCGACTGAACTCGCGGAGTTATTTGGAAACTGTGGTGTCTACACTTCTACGGTAAAGGGAAAAAACGAGCAGCTGTCGAAAGAAAAGTCACTTTACGTTGGTAACTTCTATCTGGTTGCAAGTAGTCGGAGGTTTGTTAAAATTACGATGGTATACAAAGTTCAACGTCTGATAAGCTTCTTAGAGCAGTCTTTATGCTTAACGCAGAAGGTCCCAAGTTCGATTTCCGCCATGGGCCAGTTTGAAATTTTTAGTTTCTATGTTGGCTCAGTTTTGGTGAGGTCAGAGGCTTCGGTCAAGGCTAGTTACAATCCTACAAGCAATAGTTTCTGTGCGTACAACGGTTAGTATTCAGTCCTTCCAAGTTATATTACGATTAACTCATTTGAACTCAAAACTCCTGAATGGAGGCCACACTCTTAGATCCTTTAGTAACACTACTATAGAGTAGCGTTAAGTTTATTTTTTTCATTTTTTTTTTCTTAACACTTTTTTGGACAAAAACTTATCTACTATTATTATACTCATTAGGTATTTTAAGCCCCACACACATCGAATGGTACTAATGGCGCTAGCTAAAAAAACACAGCCATTTTATTTAGTCAACTTTCAGGGGTTCATTATATTCATTCGTAATATTTAGCTACATTTCAAAATGTATCCCTTTTTCTCCGTCAAAAATTTCAGCTTTCACGAACCAGAATTTAGGCTACCCAACGATGAACCTTAATTAATTATTTTAATCATTATGTAATTGTGAGACAATTTTCTTGTATGTATGGATGCAATTAAGTAAAACCCTTGACAACTCAAGAAACCATGCTTGGTTTCTTGAGTTGAGAAAACCGTTAAGCCAGCCAATCTTAGCTCTCAAATATTTAACAAGCTATATGCGGTTACTGCATCTAAACTTAATTAAAAACGCGATTGGAAACACCAGTTACATAATAAAAACCTAATCAGCTACAGTATACATCTCCTTTGAGGAACGCAATGGCAAACTCGGAAAAACTAATTAAATTTTCTTTTCCTTTGACCATCGCGTCGTGTTGACCGGTATGCGATCCTGTTCGTAGTTGCAGCCCTCACTATTACACTTAATACCTATAGTACAGAGAATGCAATTAATTGCTTCATTTGTGGACTCATGACTTAGCCAGCAATGACAAAAAAACAAATGATTTATTTCATTGGTCTGATGGTAGGCTATGGCTATATCGATAGATACGTCTTTGCTCTATCAGCAAAGACGTATCGATCGTTATAGTGTTCCGGCGCGATGCTGTGTAGAAACTGATATGGGTGAGTTTACTAATCCCTTCCAAGCTAGTGCGATAACATCTTCGGCCGCGTCATCACTAACCACCAGGTGAGATCGCAGTCAAGTACTAACTTCTAGATTAAAAAAAATAAGCCTAATATGAATAGTCAGGAAATACACTTATTTCGTTGTGATAACTATTTATTTTACGACTTGCTCTTGTACCATGGGTTATTTTCATTTAGGGAATATTTTATACAGTTACTAGCTGAACCGGCGAACGTTGTTTTGCCATTAGGTAAAAAATAGCTTACAACCTACTTTCAGAGCTACCGAATATACACAGAAAATTTCGTAACAAGCCGTTTCGGAGAGGTATCGTTACAAAATATAGCAGTATTTTATATATTACAAAATCATTATTATGGGTTCCTTGACAAAAGTTTTTTCTTTAACTCTTAGATCTATAGCTAGAAATTTCAAGTAGAGCAAGATTATTCTGAATTCCAGTTGTACTTAGAACATGAAAAATAACCGTAAATAAATATAAATAAATAAAAGACGTTCCAATAAACATATCATAAAATTTAACAAAGCGCGAAACCAAAAAAATTTTGGCCAAAAATTCGCATACGTTGACCGATAAAACGCAATAAGTAAATAACGCGCGGTAAAATTGGGGAGTCCTTTCGTGCAATCTGCGCACAAATAGGCCACTCGCGGCCGCCGGCTCTGCGGCAATCGAGTTAGCGAATATAATCTGTGCTGCACCACGACACCGGATCCGGACCGCAGTATTTACATGCAGAGAGATTTCCGGAAACTTGCGGCTCCTCTTGACAAGCGGCGATGATTTTCACGTGCATAATCGTCTGTAGTCAGCCGTAATAGTCATGAGCGCCGGCAGCAGGGCGCAAGGGGGTACAATTGCATCCCCCTGATAGGAATGAAAATGCATTCAAAATAACTTTTTTAAAAGGGCATTTTTCTAAATTTTTTAAAAGAAATTTCGTAGAGTTTACTTCATAGTTGAAAGTAAAATACTGTGAAATAATATAAATGAAGCGTAGCTACGCACCCCCCTGAAAGAAATCCTGGCGGCGCCCATAGTAAAAGTCGCGATCTTCATGCAAAAATCTGCATTATCGTGACGCACGTGAGGTACTGCGTCAATTATCGGCTCACTTACACACGAGCATTCTCTTTGATGCGTGCCCCAGCGAAAATCAGTTCGTTCACAATGACTGACGATTATTATTAGACGATCATCGGCCGCGAATATACTTACTTTTGGTCCACGGTGACTGACGATTATTATTAGACGATCATTGGCCGCGAATACCTAGTTCGTACACGATCACTGACGATTATTATTAGATGATCATTGCCCGCAAATACTCGTATCCAGTTCGACCGACGATTATTATTTATTAGACGACCATTGGCAACCAAAGCGAGTGTTCTGCCCTTAGCGGTACTGGTGCTCCTATTATTTTAAGTACTTTTTTATTAAAACCAGCAAAAAGAAGGAGTAGAAAAGCAATACAGTTAATTTTGTTGAACTGTTATTCAATATAAGATTATAATACATATTAAGTTATTTTACTAACGTCGCTGCTTTTGCTTTATTTAGGACCGATTTTTCAATCGCCAGATAACCGTTAACTAACGAATTAATATGACGTTTTGACAGATTTTGTATGGAATATGCTCAGAGGAATATGTTTCAAATTTATTCCACTTCACGTACATGGAAATTGATATTTACGGAGCATGAACTTCAAAACGCGTTCTAAAATAAAATATATAGGTAATCCGAAGAAATAAACCAATTTCTAAAGTACCCACCGTGTCGTAAAAACGAATTTCCTCCGAATGTGAGTCAAACACACCGCTAATCCGATAAAAGTGTTTACCAAAGTTGTAAAACTTGGGGGAATTTGTCGTCAAATAGCACTTAGCATTTCACATGTACACAATTACCTCCTGAGCTCTCCGAGTATGTCTTGGTTTAGGGTATCTCACCACCGCTAACGAATAATGTTGCTATATAAGCAATACTTTAATTTTACACTAAAGAGTTATATTATTTATTTCATCTAAAACATTGTAATTTATGTCTACAAATAAATTAAGACTAAAAATTTTAGATATTAAACTAAAGAGTTTAATATCTAAAATTAGAAAAGTGTTTAGCTTTTCTAGCAATCTTTGTTCTATCATTGAGGTTAATTAATTAAACAAGTTATTATTATTTGTGTCTGAAACCAGTAAGTCAATTTCAAAGCTGCAACTCCAGTTTCGTTTCAAACTCGTAAAATATACGTTGACGTCACAGGAAAGAAAATAATAAAATCTATTTATATTTATCGGGAAAATTCCTCACTAACTCAGTTACTGAATATGCAATGCCCAGACTATATCTTTAGATCTGAATAAGATAAACTGCAAAAAACATCGCTTTCCGTTTATAATGTAGATAGAATCATAAGGATTTGTAAATATTGGTGCTTATTCTGTTGTACAAAATCTCTAACTTAAAATTGGCGAGTTTAAGTTTAGACTCGCCAATTTTAGTTTTTCTAAACTCATGACTCATTCGGCAGTCACGTCGAACTAAATATGGAGATGATTTGGAGTCTCCAAAGACTCGCTAAACCTGACGTTTGGGTTGAATAGTAAGTGCTGCCATTTATGATAGCAAAAACTCCACAAACGTTGTTTTTTATTTTCCCCAATTGTAATAAAAATATTTTTTGCGAAATATATGGAAATTAGTTACGTAAAATACAAAGGTAACAGTTTAATTGATTTATTTTGGTCCAATCACCTTAAGAAATTCCGAAAGTTGATATTATGTTTAATTCATCGTCTGATTTGTTTGTCTATGTCCAAGCATAGACAAACAAGCAATTATCATTTGTCTATTAGTCTATGCTCATGTTATGGTTGGTCACTTGCTAGAGAGTATAGTGTTCTGTGGTCATAAAAGACCGTTTTGAATTTGACGTTCGAGTTTTGTGACCTTTAGTCACAGATTACTACAGATCCAGCGCACAGTACTTCGGTAGTGAGGCACGCAAAAGGGATACAAAACAAAAAGCCGTATTCCATTTGAGTTCGTACATGGTTAGTACGTAGCGAACCGCTGACCGAGTCACTGCTGCGTAATTTGTATGTGACGTTCAGAACTGGCAATTGATTTAAATTCGAAACACCAAACCTCAGCGAGAGTCCATCAGTGTGACCAGTCTACATTGAAATTATTTTCCCTAGATGTAAGGTATAAATTGTATGTTAGTAACAGGGCATTTGAGATTAAAAAAAAAACCTTAATGACTGGCCTCTTGTTGAAACAACGTTTCTTTTCGGACGATATCGCGTACGGGGCTTAGCGGAAAAAGTATAAAAAACTATAAGACCCAAGATTAATCGGTCAAACATCTTGCTGCCCGCGATGAAATAAAATGAGAAACGGCGTCGCCTGTTGCTCTGCATATTATTGAATACGGTAATTTTCTTTGATGGTGTGTGACGGTCTTTCACTTCATTTAATATAGTATTAAAATTGAAAAAATTGGCCGCCATTTTGAACTTTTTTGTTATTGGGCCGAATTCTTTCAAAATCGAAATCTGACCGTGGCAGCAAGCATTGAGTAAGAATCTGGTGTCAAAATTGAAAAAATTGGCCGCCATTTTGAACTTTTTTGTTATTGGACCGAATTCTTTCAAAATCGAAATCTGACCGTGGCAGCAAGCATTGAGTAAGAATCTGGTGTCAAAATTGAAAAAATTGGCCGCCATTTTGAACTTTTTTGTTATTGGACCGAATTCTTTCAAAATCGAAATCTGACCGTGGCAGCAAGCATTGAGTAAGAATCTGGTGTCAAAATTGAAAAAATTGGCCGCCATTTTGAACTTTTTTGTAAGTAGGCCGAGTTCTTTCAAAATCGAAATCTGACCGTGGCAGCAAGCATAGAGTAAGTGTAAGTGTAACAGTAAGAGTCTGGTGTCAAAATTGAAAAAATTTACTCTGTGCTTGCTGCCACGGTCAGATTTCGATTTTGAAAGAATTCGGTCCAATAACAAAAAAGTTCAAAATGGCGGCCAATTTTTTCAATTTTGACACCAGATTCTTACTCAATGCTTGCTGCGACGGTCAGATTTCGATTTTGAAAGAATTCGGTCCAATAACAAAAAAGTTCAAAATGGCGGCCAATTTTTTCAATTTTGACACCAGATTCTTACTCAATGCTTGCTGCCACGGTCAGATTTCGATTTTGAAAGAATTCGGTCCAATAACAAAAAAGTTCAAAATGGCGGCCAATTTTTTCAATTTTGACACCAGATTCTTACTCAATGCTTGCTGCCACGGTCAGATTTCGATTTTTAAAGAATTCGGTCCAATAACAAAAAAGTTCAAAATGGCGGCCAATTTTTTCAATTTTGACACCAGATTCTTACTCAATGCTTGCTGCCACGGTCAGATTTCGATTTTGAAAGAATTCGGTCCAATAACAAAAAAGTTCAAAATGGCGGCCACTTTTTTCAATTTTGACACCAGATTCTTACTCAATGCTTGCTGCCACGGTCAGATTTCGATTTTGAAAGAATTCGGTCCAATAACAAAAAAGTTCAAAATGGCGGCCACTTTTTCAATTTTGACACCAGATTCTTACTCAATGCTTGCTGCCACGGTCAGATTTTGATTTTGAAAGAATTCGGTCCAATAACAAAAAAGTTCAAAATGGCGACCACTTTTTTTAAATTTTGACCACGGTTCTTTCTCCAACACAGACCGTCACTTACCAGTTAGAGTACAATCAAAAGAAATGACTGTCTTCAATATGTATGATGCAGATAATATTATAAATTCAAATGGAACCGAAGACCGTCACTCACCATCAAAAACAAATACCGTCTTCAATCTGCAGAACAACAGGCGACGCCGTTTCCCCGTTTTATTTCATCGCGGGCAGCGAGACGGCGTCGGAGGTTAAAAATATACTTAGGTACTAATCACTCTTCACTAAGGAAATTGTACCTATAATACTATATTGTAGTGGGAGTTTTTTCCTTAAGCCACTTAAGCTAGCAACATTATCAGGCTTGCGTTAGACAGTGTTCGGACCGATAGCTGTGTGTGCGCACGCACACATACGTAAATACCGTGCGTCACTTGATGCTTCCGAAGTGTTAATCTGTAGTAATCTGTGGTGTAAATACGACATTAGATGTATCATCGAAAATCAAATTATGGACTACTAAAATGAAAGTTATTCGAATGAATAGAATAGATTGAATAGAATTATTTGCAAAGGACAATGCCTTTTCTTGTATGAAAAATGGGCTATACTTGCGTCTTAATGAAATCATCGGTAAAACATTAGAAATATTCCCAATAATATGTAAAAAAAAAAATCAGTGAGATATAAACCGGGAATTCGTAGTAATCTAATTTTCTTTTTTTAGGTATTTTGAGGTTAGGTTAGTAGTTCTCGCGCACTATAAGTTGCTCATAGTGATTATTTTATTTAAAGCGACCTCGTTATTACCGTGGAACCCTGGATGATGCATATAGATATACTTAATTATTCCTAGGGCCTACCTACACATATATTACGTTAGTACTATAAAACAAGATAGGTGCCTACCTCAGTAGTATCGAGGTACTTGATAAAAATACGGTTTACCTATTTATTTTTAAACAGTAGGTAGTGTTTTAAAATATAGGTATAAACCTGTGGCCTGCTAACATCAAAAAGAGGTTCCCAGGCTCCAAGCTAACGTTGGCAGAACCTTAAGAGAGAAAATAGTTAATATTCCAACTCCTTGCTTAGCTACTTATTTAGGTACTTAACTGCTTGATAAACAAACAAATATAGTTTGAGATACAATTTATATAAAGAAAAATATAATTGTGTTCTGCAATATACTATGGTTATAGGGAGGTAGATAGGTAGGTACCTACCTAAATAAATGGCCTATCTGCTGGCAGCATCAAGAACAGATTCCAAGGTCCAAGCTATCATTGGCTAAGTCTCGAGAAGGAGGAATTTTCTGTTATGAAGGAATACTTAGGTAGGTACGTACTTGATAAAAAAAGCGGTTAGGTGATTTAAATTGTTTATTATATGGGTATGTACATAATTGTCTATCGACCAAAGCAAACTTGTGATGTCCAAAGTCTGGTATAGGTGTGGTCTGGTCTTCAGAAGTTGTACGAGGAATCAATGTAAAGCATGCATCACATAAGATGCCTCCATCTGTTATCTGCAACAAAATGTTTGAATTTAAATAAGCATCCAGTTGGAATACACTTCCTAGAAGACCTTATGCAATTCTAAATTAAAGCTCGAGCTGAGATGTAGTCTCATGAAATGTTACATCTGGTCCACCTTCTTCTATGGCTGCAAAACATGAGTTCTCATAAATCATTGTGTATATATATTACACAATGATTTTTTGTTATGTGAGAAACGGCCCGTTCACCAAGAGCATAAAAGCTTAATGTATCAAAATGTAATGTTTTATTATATTTTGTCCATTTAGCAGCCATAACTTAACTACCAATTATTCTTGTTAGTTTAAATGAAATGTTTAACAGCAGGCTGCCAGTTTTAACCAAGGCATCGTGCATCAGTCGCATTGTCACATACAGGTCGAGTTTTGTCAGCCCTACGGGCTACAATGACATTACTCACACATAGAAATGGAAAGCGTATGCGAGTAGGGCCAGCGTTCTAGTAGTAGTGTAGGTGTTTAGGCCTGTTGTACTGAGTGTCAGGGGCCTGACACTACAATGAGTTAAGTTAGCAGAAGGAATTAAATATGCCTGTGTTAGGTATATTAGTAATAGTACACAATACTTACTGAACGCGATGCGATCCAGGAGTTCAATACATTAAGTGCTGAATGTGATAATTCATCCAGAGAATGTACTAGCTGGTACAGTTAATGCACCGGCGTGATACACTGCCAGGCCTAACTCCTCGAGACGACGCTGACGACATTGTTATTGCGTATTAGAGAGTCTATATCTCATTGAGATTATTGCGTAGAATAGGAGTCCATTTCTCAACAGTCAACACGCACAAACACTTGTTAGTTTTCATAGAGGATCGCTTTAGTCGGAGTGAAACTAAGCAAGCGACAACACTGATCACATTAATCACCGTCCAGAAAATAAGTTAATAAAACACTGGGTTTTCCAAGTTTTCCATATGAATTACTTTTCCAATGGTTTTGCGATTAGATACGAAGTGACGATTATCGACATAGACAGTAATTCTGTTCTGTTAATCCATTCGTCCCTTTCGGGACAGGCAAAGGTCGGAGACCATACAGCCTATTCATTCGTGTGTATTTTCTGTGTTATGTATTAAATAGGCATAGCCTGTTCAATCGTTTAAAACAATAATAATTAATCATAAATATGTATGATTCATCTGAATGATTTTTTTTTTAATCTTGTAGTTTTTTCTTTCTAACTTTTCTTTCTTTGGCGACATAGACAATTATCGAGACACGAGTTGATGTCTTGATGACATTTAAACCAGTGTTTCTACTTACGAGTTTGGTTTTACCCTAGTTTCGACGGTGGCGCCGCCGTGGCAGATAACATTAGAATCGTTTGAATAATTACGAGTCAAAGGTGTAATGGAAATAGGTTACAGTATTAAAGTAAAAAGTAAAAGTAAAATATGCTTTATTGTACACTAAAACAGTATTATAATTAATAATTTTAAATAAACTAATGAATAGGGTTTAAGCCATGTAGGATTTTGTCACGATTAGCTGCACATGAAAATATCAAACAACACAATAAATGTGATGTACTCTGTGGTGTTGCAAGTGCTATTGTTTGTCGCAATTAAAATGTTTGGTGAAGCATTCCTTACTTTTCAATATACAGCTATGAAAATAATTTGAACAGGTGGTGCAGTTCTAATCTGTATAGATCACTGATCTGATCTCTATTCTAATGATTAATCATTCTATACAGTTCTATTTATCTGACAGTTCCTATTTGTACCGATTTGAAGCGCCACCCTCGAACGTCCGTGGTACTAAATTGACATTTGTCGGTAGTGACCGTCGTTTCGAATGTCATTTTATTTTAGTTCCATGGACGGTCGCGCCAGGTTAGGTACGTAACCATCAGCGCCAGAATGGCAAAAATCATTTTTACTTTGACAATCATCGATCCATGGAATAGAGATCAGTCACTGAGCTCTATCTCTGGATTAATTATTCTATACATCTGACAGTTCCTTTTTTGTACCGATTTGAAGCGCCACCCCCGAACGTGTACGGTACTAAATTGATATTTGTGTGCAAAAAGCTTGCCTTGTTTCGGTTTTTATTATTCGATCTATTTCCTGTATTATTGTATCCTAGTTTTCCCTTAAAAAGTGGGTTTATAAAAAACTGGTATCATTCGCCGAGTGGTAGTGGCTGTGACGTTTCCAGACTCTATTATGGCGGTTCCGCTTGTGTCGAAACGTTTAATTACTTTTATTTTTATAATACTTTTAAACCCCGGTTCGCACATCATTAAAAAAAATACATGTAATATTATAATTTGAAAGAAGATTTTTCATGCATACGTGCTTCAGACGCAGAGTGACGCAATATAGCCCATTTTCGGTCAATCTCCTTTGATAACATTAATAAATAAGTCTTCTACATATTTGTCATAACAGCTGAATTGAGTGTAAAACTTCTTGTTTTCAAAATCACCTTGCAAGATTAAACTAATACTTTCTATCACACTTTATTGGAATGTCAAGGCTTAATATCATATTTTCCAAGCATAGCTATAGCTTTGTGTTAATCGTGCAACCTCACCCTAACCCTTAGGGGTATCAACTGCGGTGTTCCACGGTAATGCGAAACACGGCCCTTTACGGCGTAGGTACATTTAATTTTACACAAATTGCTCGACGTGTTCTGCCGAGCCCCGGGGCCAAGATTACCAGAATCTTCGCTCTAATTATGAATAAAGCGGTAATCGCTTACGACCTCTCGTGTTTTGTCGCGTAATAACGTTATAATTACTGTGAGTTTTAACACGATTAAGTTTTATTTGTATGGGAATTGTTTTAATGTTACTTAATAATATTAGGTGTTGAGGGATGCTTCCATTAGCATTTTTGCTATTAAAACGTCAGATTACTTGAATTATGATATTTCTCTATAAGAAATAAAAACTTTATTGCCACATGTAACAAAATAATACACCTTAGTGACACCTTACGTACTAAAACGATGCCTGAAGATTCCCCCACTCGGGCAACAAAAACCAATAATTGCCCAAGTGACGGAAGCACCAGACACCGCCTGTCACATGTGGCATAACCCGGAAAAAGGCTCCAACTCAGCATGGTGCTGTGTGCCCCATATAAGCATGGGAGCACACAGCGCTGGTTTTAAGTCGGAGCCTTGGACTGGGTGACTCCACGAACTAAAAAAGACAAAAAAAAAAACGAAAAATGTTAAATTAAAAAAAGTAACGTAGGAAAGGAAAATTATTAATCCCATCCAATGGGCTTATCCACTCTTCGGGCCTATGCAGTATGCACCAGGTGGATAAAACGAAGAAAAAGCTTTCCCCGCTATTGCGGCAATAAGTCCATGTTAAGTTGAATTTCTATGTTTATTATCCACTGGATAAATGATATTCGTATTCAACAGTGGGGATAAAATAATTTTGTCTACGTTTCTTTTTCCCTTTGCCGTGCTTTAGCCTGTGAAAGCGATACTTTAATCCCCTGTCAGACGACATAATGGGGAGATATAATTTTTATCCACTCGCTGGCAAAAATACAATTAAGTACACGATACATAATATATTCTTTTCCATCGCTTTTCTTCGTTAAACACCCACAATGCTATCCTACTTATTACACTAATCCTGTCATTCAACAGGAAGTCATTATACAACTTTTAAGCGAGCACATACTCCTTTAAAGATATCGTTAAGAGTGAAAACTAACATTTCGGTCGGAGTTAAGAGGCTTAGTGCTGAACAAACATCAAACACACCGCTCTCATTAAACTAACTAATCATTGTCAAACTTCGCTAATCCTTATAGTTTTGTTTCGTAACTCCGCCACATAGGCCCCAAATTCGCTTAATGATATTTAAATGTGGCCTAGTATACGAGCACCTACCTACTGGTGGAGACAGGCAACTTTGGCTAAAGAACATTGTAATGTTTTTCTGTCTTATTGTATTACGATTTACGGGCCTACATCTGGGCTTAACCATAGCCTATCATTCTGTCCTAGTGATGGCAGACTTAATACACCTTTTAAAAACATTATTAAAAGACTTTCAGGTTTCCTGGTTTCCTCAATATTTATTTCTCCACCTTATTGTGAGTTACCAAACGCATATACAGAACTCCGAAAAATCCTAAGTTTTATTTTCAAAAATCTATTCAAATCTTCCTGGTGCACACATGTAAGGGGACGTCCACTGCAGTCTTAACTTGGTCCGTCCATCTCATAGGCGATCTGCCGCGAGGCCTGGTTCCATCTACTTTTCCTTGCACATGTCCCCTTACATGTGTGCACCAGGAAAGCAGCTGTCCGGGAGGAATGGAGACGAATTGTCAAGCGTGTCACTGAAAAGTGATGACCACGACCGCTCTGACAAGAGCGTTACGAAAGAGATGATGATGATTCAAATCTTACGCCATAATAGGCTGCCATATGACAATAGACATTACTGATCTTTTATTAATAAGATTAGAAAAAAATTAAAAATTATAAAATTCTAAATTGACCTGTGACTCTGCTCGAATCCGAGCAAGCTCTACTAAGCTGGGGAGGTCTACAAAAACTTACTTAAAATATATTTTGGTAAGTAAACTAAATATAATAGAATTGAATGAATGGGTGTACAAAGAAATCAAATATACAGGTATCCTATTTGGGACTCAACGGATATATTACCAAGTGTAAAATTTGTTTATTGGTCAATAAAGATTTTTTCATTTTCACTTTCAACTCTCAAGAATCTTGTGATAAGTAATAAACAAAAAATGCAAGTAGCATCGAGTGATAGAGCGCGGGGGTCTATTCAAATGTTATCACCCAACATTATTCACCACATTAAATAAATGAGCATTCTCCTAGTGAACGAGCCCCGGCGTCTACTAAATCACTTAGTGGAAGGTGAAAACTTTTGAAATATATTCCACGCAATCGTCCTTCAGTGGGTGAGAGATAATGGGAAAAATCCCCAGACATTAATATTCATAAGTGAAAACACTGAAAACAACATTCCGCGAGCCCGCTGGGGCGCTCGGCGCGGCGTGTAGACACGGTAGATGTCGCCGTAAATATATTATTGAGTACCTTGACCATAGAAAGTAATTTATGTCTACAAATAAATTAAGACTAAAAATATTTACAAAATGTACACACCGTCCAAATGCTCGCTTAATGGCATGGTGCCCAAAACACTGGCGCTATTGCCTCGCTGTTTAGCTAGGCTTAGCCGTTGGGCTAAGTAAGCGCCAGCTCTTTGGTCACCTGACGCGTGAACCAACTTTTTGGATAAGATATTCACATAGTATAGTATAGTATAGTACCTTGACTGTCTAGCAGCTAAAATGGACCTCGTTCGTTCACTTCAGCTGGACAAAGGCCTCCTGAAATGATTTCCAGCCCACAAGGTCCTGCGCTACTTGTATCCTCCTCGCGACTCGCTTAAGGGGATTTATTGAATTTATTTTTGTCTTTCTCACTCTCACGGATACGTTGGTAGGTGGGACATGCAACGTCGCGGAAGAATATAACAGAAAAACAACCTTTTACCTAATTACTCAAAAACTAAGCCAGTTATTAAAATTTCTAAGCGTTTTTGGATATTTTTATTACCGATACATTAAAATTAATATTACAATTACACCCATTGTAGTTTCCGATAAAAAACAGGAAAACTGAGATTTTGGAGCAACTTTTGGGAGAACTTTCTATCGAGAATAGTTATTTGTTATGCAAGGGCGCAAAATGGATTTTTGGGCCGAGTGTCAAATTTGAATGCTGAGCGGCGAAGGATTCTAGGGTTGAACCCTGAGCGCAGCGAGGGGTTCAAAGAATAGAATCCTGAGCATAGCGAGGCATTCAAAGGACACGAGACCCAAAAAAATTTGCGGCCGTACATAACACAAAATTTTTCATCTCACCACAGCGAGGAAAATTACTAGAAGAACACTTGGATCGGCATTGCTAGTATGTAAGATGTTGTCTTGAGTAATACTCTGCAATAACTTCACTCACTTAATTAAATCCACCTTAAATCATCACTCATCTTATTACAAAACAGTAATGAATAAAAACAAAATATTATTACACGATTAGAAAAAAATGAGTTACTTTTTTTTCTACTTGTATTTTGGATGCGTTCAGAAATATCAATTTCTAACAACCAACGATAATAGAAGATTAAAAAAAATAACAATAATTAGATAAACAATAAATAAATACCATGGATTTAATTAGATTTCCTTTATAATTAATAAAAAATAAAAAATAGGAGTTATTATTTTTATTGATATTCTAAGAAAATGTAAAAACAAAAAGTAATGTACACCTATACAAACTCAAAGGTCGAACTTCGTTACTGACCGACTGACATTATTTAAAAAAAAAAGAAGTCTTCAGTTTAATGGTGGCACCACATATGGCTATTTGTATTTGCCTATTTTTTATATTTGTCAAATAACTTCCATGTGTGGAGAGTATATTTGCCAAAATTATTGCCATATTTGCCTGTTTGGCAAATACAGCCAATAACATATTTGGCGACCATGAGGTCGAAAATTTTGGCAAATACGCGATCATCCAATCACAAATACAAATAGCCATGTGTGGTGCCACAATTAGACATTATTATAGACGCAATACGAGATTACGTCATGTTCGAATTTAGAAATGCTTTGCGGCCCTAGGGCGGGAAAGGATTTTCATACTACTTTCTCGCCCTAGGGCGGGAAAGAATTTTCATACTACCTTCTCGCCTTAGGGAATATAATAGCATTTCCCGCCCGCATTTTGGGCATTAAAAATCTCCTTTCCGAGCGGGTGAGATGAAAAAATTTTTATCCAATCAAGACCCAAAATACATGACGTTTAAATTTGAAAGTAATTGTCTTTATAGTTTTTACGTAAAACTTCATTCAAAATCACTTAAACACTGCTTGTACGCCGTTAATGTCATCAGTCTATCTGGTCAGAGGTCTGCCAACACTTGGTTTTCTCGTGCAGGGTCACCATTCCACCACCTTGGGTCCAACTCCATCGTCTGTCGGCTCTACGAGCTAATGCCTCGTCCATTGCCACCTCAGCTTCGCGATATGATACATCGGTGACTTAGCCCCTTCGCACACGGCTCGTAAGCGTAAGCGTATCTTTATGACGCTACGCATAACAATTTGACAATTGCACCTCATAAAATTCGCTACAACAACGCTTCGTCTGCCGACATTTTTGAAAGTGTTCGTGTTCGTACTGCTCTCGTCTGTGAGGACTACGCTACCCTTAAGCTTACGAATAAATTGAAAAATTTGGTGTATTCCAAAGTCTCTGTTATGACGGGAGATCTTAATTCTGGTTCGGCGTAAAGCATTATTCACGTAAACTGTGAATAAAAAGCTTTGCGTTTCGATTTAGTAATCAATTGTTTGCAAGAAAGAGTGCAGAACATCAATTTCATAACCTTAGCTTTCTGAATCATCTTTCGAATCTAATTTAGATCAAAAGGTGCGACCTCTTGCTGGTCATCGAACCTGGGACCCCTCCTGAAAACACAAGGAAGGTCGTCTTTGATCTCAAAATTACAACCGACCTCTAATTCTCATAATAAGCCTTAGGCAAATACATCAACATCAGTTAGTACCTAATGAAATAAAATTATTCAGTACGATTAAAGAAGAGACCTTCTACGGGTCGACACAAAATTTCATTCTTTCTTTTTTATTTAATAAAAAAGCTTCCCTTGACAATTCTCTTTCGTGTCTTCTGGAACTTTCATTATCTTAAATCTTAAAGTCGGCTTTACACCAACAGCGTAAGCGAAGCTAATCTTTACAGTCATGGCTTTAAATTTTATGGCTTTGGAATAATTTTACGTCTGCTAAACTATTTTGTGTAATAAATTGTTCATTGGACACGTGTATGATATTAAATCAATTCCATTTTTTTTTTCGCTTTCAATATACACTTGAGAATGCAGCTTATAGGCACTTTATCTCCAAACAAGAACCTTTCTGTGATGTAAAACCGATGGTTAACTGAATAAAATTCTTATAGTACCTGTTTATATTTGCAATAACTTAGTATGGATACTACTAAGTAATAATTCCTTGTTTAAATTGTTTGCCGTTTCAATTTGTTTCAAGCTTTATAGCATTCATAGCATGAGCTTCTCAGATCAGGGCGCGTTAACTTAGTTGAATAGTTGAACATAAAATGAGCCTAAATGAAATAAATCATTCGAATCTTTGAATCTTTAGCATTGTACTTTCGATGGGCTGTTGACCGAATTACGTGAATTAATGGTAGCCTTTGCGAGCAGAGTAGCAGTTGATTAGTGATTTATTATTCCACTGACTAATGGATCGTTTAACCAAAACGTGAAGCTTTGGGGACAGTGTGTACTGTATAGTTCTTGTAACGCTTCGTTTTGTTGAATTGTTTGTTGTTTATTTTTAAAGCTCCATATAGCATCGTACTTTCACTGGAATTTCACCCAAATTATGAAATTGACTTTGGAACTGCAGTAGCAATAATTGATTAGTGATTTTTTCATTTCACTAACCAATGGATTGTTTAATCGTGACATTATGCTCTGAGAGCGGAGCATGATCAGGAGATGTTGATTCGACTAATTTTTACTAATCTGTGGACTAATATTTATTTGTAACTATTTACAAAAACTTTGGCCTTGCAATAATAGCTCTGTAAAAAGCGCAAGTATACGAGTTGACATTGATCCAACTCGCAACTAATGGAGGCCAGCTATTTGCAGTGAAAGATTTTTCACCACCGCTTACATTATATAGGCACTTTGACAGCGTTATAGGCACTCGCAAAAAGCACTTTAATATCAGCCTAAGCACTTTGATTACCTCTCTGGCTAGTGACACTGTACTATACGTTTGCGGCAAAAGAAATCAATAAATGTAAGCATTTATAATTTAAGCCTCTACTCAATTATTTATTGAACTTACATTTTTAATTTACAAATGCAATTTTTTGATGATGAAGAAATTACTGTTTAAAGCCAGCCGATCAGCGCTTAGCCAGCAATTTGAACTATGCTATACTCTATTTTCTTTCTTCTCCACTCTTGAATTTTTTTTATCTATACAAGTTAGTAGTTGACTGCGATCTCACCTGATGGTAAGTGATGATGCAGCCCAAGATGTTACGTACTAACTTGGAAGGGTAAGTAAATTTACCCCAACGGTTTCTACAAGCATCGCACTGGAACGCGTAATCACTTGGCGGTGCGTCTTTGCTGGTAGGGTGGTAACTAGCCACGCCCAAACCTATTTAGAAATTAAAAAACTCCAAAGGAGCCCGTGGCGGGAATCTTCAAATCTTCCTCCGTTGTGCGTGTGCGCCCCGATATAGCTTTCTTGAGAATCGTTCGATCCAGCCCAGCTCCTTTCAGAAGCCAAAGAGGCAGTCCAGTTTACCTAGATATTTAAGGAGTGCAGGTGGGGGGAGTCAAGTTGTGCTTTGATTATCTATATATCCATCCTTGTCTATGGAACTTGTATACAGTATAACATCAGTAAGTAGGTAAACTACGGTTATATATTATGGTGTACGGTGCGTATATACAGGTGCGTATATACAGGAGGGCGCTGCAGGCAGGTAAGTAAAATGTATTACTGTAAATAGCCGGGGCCCATTAACGACGCCGCCGATATTTATGCCCCACTCGTCGACCCTGCGGGCCCAGGCTCCACCTCAGGTCTTTACTTACTTCGCATTAATTTTGGAGTTGTTACTCTGAGTATACTACTCTCTCTATACAGGGTGCTAGAAAAAATGTAACAAGTAATATTTCGGACTTCCACTGGTTTTACAACAAATAAAATATAAAAAATTTCGCTTTAAATTTTTTGTACATCTTTCAAATTCGAACAAACTATGAAATATTAAAAAAAAACTAGTCACTATTGAAATGTGCCAATCACTATACGTGCTAACTATGGCCAGTGATAAACCTTTTTTTTTTGCTGTTCCATAAATATTTAACCAATCACGACTGTAATAACTGAATCCCGATAATTGCTTGGATTTCGTAAAACCATTCTAAGCGTCTTATCGGTCATCACATATGGAACAGATACGTGGACACTTACAATAGGGATAACCTTGTCCATAAGTTCAAATTCGTTCAGCTTCCTTTGGAAAGCGCTGTGAATGGTGGCGGTCTCTCGGAAATGCCTATGTTGAGAAAACCTCCTTTCTACTTGTATCCCTTTCGTTTAGTCCACCCTGTATAATGTATCCATGTTTCAGTAACAATGGAACACCTGCTTCGGTGTACGCCGAAAATGACTCTAAAATACGCCTCAGCCTATTAATGTCACTACTAACAGCTACCTCCTCTCTTAGAGGACTGAAGGATTAAGACCTTAGGATCTTCACGCATCTCCAATGTAGGTCTAAGGGTTAGCATATTAGGGTTTTACGACATGTTACTTTTAAGAAGTGTATGGGCTTGTTTAACTTCGCAATTAGGTACATCAAAACATAGTAAAATAACATAATAGAATAAAACTTTTACTTGTTTATGTTTCTCACAAAAATCCAATGCGGGAACCGCGTACCGTAATCATACAGAAACTACAAAATAGAACATTTCTTAAAGGATAAACCAAGTGCCGAGTTTTTTACCAGTTCTTCTAGGTGCAAATCGCTTACTGAACTTAGCATTTCGACGTTTCATAAGAGCCTGTAAGTGAGGCCTATGTGATAAATAAAGTTTCACAATTTTTATTTTCATTTAGCATAATAACCACTTATTCTTATACCAAGGAGACATTTAAAGTTACTATCGATTATAATATTTTATTTAGACTAGCTATGGTTATATTTGCGACTTTGTTCACGTCCATTTAGAATAGATATATCGAATAGTGTCACCTTGATCTCTTCTCATATGAATATACATGTGATATTCTACCTGTCTGTGAATTCTTATGAAAATCTGTTTAGCCATTTCAAAAGCAAGCCTATTCAATAATCCTTAGTATAGTATGAGTTTAATCAGAGACAGTTATTTTGAAATGACAAACAGTTGGCACATCAACGTACCAAATTTATTTGAGTAAAAGAAATCGAAGAAAGTTTATTTCCATCGAGTCGTTCAGGTAACAATATCATTTCATAATCTTTATATCAAATTTCCGCAAAGGACGATATCTCCGGCTGGTATTAAAAAAAGTTGCCAAACGCATTTGAAATTCAAATGGGAAAGCTCGAAAACCAACGTGAACGGTCTTTAGATTTTTCGAAGGGAATATGATATTAGACTTTTTAGCGATGATAAAAAAATGATAAAATGCAAGAAAAACTGGTAAAAGAAATCACCAAAACCGGGAAAAATACTCTGTTAACTGTAAAAATTCTCAACTTTCGGTCTATTTCCTTTTATTATATTGGTCGGATGTTTCAATCCATTCCAATTAATGGTAGAGATAACATTAATTTCTTGCAGATAAAATAAACATTTGTAGAAATTGGGTTATCTATACTTGCTTCATTTACGTCCTTATTAATTTCATATTTTTCGGTCGGACAGTAAAAATAACCGAGAAATATTACGGCAACAAACAAAATGAAGTAAAGAATATCCAAAGGAATAAATGGCGAGATGTTATCAAAATAACTTTAAAAGTTCGCAAGATGAAATTGGAATTGTTCGTCATATTTCAATGTCCGATTCACAGAAACTGTGAGGCTGTGAGGAGTGAAAGGATAGTGCCAACAATATTTCTCCTCAGCAGAACAAAGAGGGTAACCGCAAGACTTTAATAAGGTAGTTCTGTCTTCGGTTAACACCGCACTGGTCCCAATGGGGGACGCTACACACTCGTCCGATGTCCGATTTGCCTTAGTCGGTTTTATTGCAACTTTAAATATTATTTTATTTACTGAACAAATATTGCATTTCAACGCATTAACTTACTATCTAAGGACCCCAGGTGTAATTCAAAATTCACGAAAAAAAGTGTCCCACGAAAACCTATATATAAACGAGGGTACGTGTATTTTTATAAACAACATTTTTTTACTTGCAACTAGCTATAGTGCGATTGTCTTCCTTTTCGCGTTTTATCTCTCTTTCGGTTCGGACACTTTTTAGCGTTGACCCGTCATCCTTAGTATTATATATCTATGTTTCGACGTTACATTCTTTAGCCTGAGATTCGAACCCCTATTCGAATAAGAGAAGGAATTTCAGAAATAAATCACTGGCTGACATCGTGTCTGTTTTGTTACGAAACAAGTGTTTGTGACAGAATAGCTATGTTACTTTAACAATTTATATAATTCCAATGAATATGATAAATTAATAATGATAGTCCATAACGTGGAGTCACAATGGCAAACCGTAGGCAGATCATATTCGAGGGAAAACGAGTCTTGAATGCCGAAGTAATTAAACTTAATAAGGACAATAAGTTATACCAATGAGCAGCATTCTTTTCATGATTTAACCTCCTAGAGGGCGCCACCTTATTAAATGTAAACCTATTACCAGCAGGAATGCTTCTAACTACACCTCATTTGTTGCATATGAGGCATAAGAGGCGAAGCGGCTTGGAGTGACACAGAGAATTTATGCTGTGGACAGCGACGGCGCGGCGAGTCCGTATTTTGTATCGTCCTGCTCTAGAATGGGGAGAGTGAGTTCATAGGGACAAAGAGCGAGAGGAAACAACTTGTAGGGAGTCAAGAAGGCGCCCCGGGAACACGCCAAGAGCAAGTACCGAACGGGCGCCCTCCCGCGTTTCGGCCGCCATAACCGCGAGGTTGATTGAGCCATGGGTTGTGGAGGGTTGTCCCTACACCTCATTTGTTGTGTTATGATAAGTAGTGTAGAAGTTATGCGGAATATACAGATGACCATTTATGGTGTCTGAAATAACCTGTCAAGTGCGAGTCGGACTCGCGCACTGAGGGTTCCGTACTACAACCGGAGGAATAAAACCATAAAAACCACTTTTCTTATCGAACCGCAAAACTAACTTTGTTTTAGAGGTTTTATTGTAAATATCAAAAAAACTACTTATTAGATCTCGTTCAAACCAATTTTCGGTGGAAGTTTGCATGGTAATGTACATCATATATTTTTTTTTGTTTTATCATACTCTTATTTTAAAAGTTACAGGGGGGGGGACACACATTTTACCACTTTGGAAGTGTCTCTCGCGCAAGCTATTCATTTTAGAAAAAAATGATATTAGAAACCTTAGTATCATTTTTGAAGACCTATCCATAGATACCCCACACATATGGGTTTGATGAAAAAAAATTTTTTGCGTTTCAGTTCTAAGTATGGGGCACCCCCAAAATTTATTACTTTTTTTTAAATTTGTGTGAAAACCTTAATGCGGTTCACAGAATACATCTACTTACCAAGTTTCAACAGTATAGCTCTAATAGTTTCGGAAAAAAGTGGCTGTGACATACGGACGGACAGACGGACAGACGGACAGACGGACAGACAGATATGACGAATTTATAAGGGTTCCGTTTTTTGCCATTCGGCTACGGAACCCTAAAAAAGCGTATAAATGTGGCGCGTCCCCGCTACAACGAGCGATGTAACGGGACCCCCTAGTCTTGCTCAATGAGGCAGACTGATGGGCGGCGTCGACAGCTCCCTCTGAATATTAATTTCCGAACATAAATTTCTCGGAGCGGCTTATTGGATGCCGGTAGGTACTGCGGATTATTACTAGCCTCGCCGTCTGGCCAAATTTAAAATTGCTCCCCGAGTTATATTAATATTTCAGGATTTCGCGACTGAATTAGTAGGTGAACGGTGACAAATTTTATCTATTGATGTTGTTTTGCGAAGGTAGAGATTCTAAGTAGGTGGGTAGGATCGGTTCAGAGTTATTCTTCATCATCATCATCACTGGCGCTACAATCCTTAAATCTTCTTTTACATTCACGATAATTTAGAGGTTTAGGTGAAACAGTTATCAGCCGCTTGCACCCTAGTTCCCTAGTAGGGTCAGAGTTATTCTAAGTCGTGATAAATTTTGATAGGTGGTAGGATTCTTCTTATAAAGTTTGTCCGGCCTCCGTGTTATGTAAAACTTTGCAGTAGCGACAGTCGTAGCGAGACAGCTACCGGACGCAAAATGTCTTATTACCACTGTGTCGCAAAATGAACTTGGAATGAAATTTAGCAATAGACATATACCCTGGACAGGGCGGACGGCGCGAATAAATGTCGCGAGTTTATTGGTGCCAAAAAATCTTGTTTTGCCACCAACAATTACTATTACTATTGCAAAATTTGCAACTATTTTATTTTGCAATTATTGTTACTACTGCAACATTGCTATTTGTTTTATATACCGATTAAATGTAAATTATGTAATTGAGTTGTAATTGTATTAGTTAGAGCTCGCTATTCTTTCTAATGAGTGTGTTTTTTTTAACCAGAAAAGTTATTATGTAATGCTGTGTCCACCTGTATAGGTTACGGTACTCGTACTTGACATAAACAGTGTATTATTTTTAATGATTATACAGTGACCGTTGGTGTATCATTTGAAATAAAATAAAATAAAACAGTAAGGCCACGCTGTAGTCCGCTCAGTTGCTGCCTATAGAATTTTAACTGATGGCGCTTCTGTTTGCTTGTACGAAAAAGGTTTACGTAAATCGTTCGGATGGCCATATCCTGAGTTATCTTTTGTGACGTTAGCAATCAATTATTTACGTAATACGACATAGGAACATACACGTAATATTATATTCTAAATGCATGTAACTACTAAACTTCACACTGTCGTGCTGTTACTGCTTGCAGATGCAAAGTTTTACGTAGGGCGGGTGTCAGACCACAGACATATCGCACCCTTAATAATATAAGGGCTCAAGTCAAAATTTTTAAAAAGTTTGATTTTGAATGCTAAGGGCACAAAACGAACTTATCTACCGGCTACCGCTGACAGAGAGAGAAAAAGAACGTTAACGACTCTGTACCTATAACTGTGTCTCTCTCACACTCCCCCTGCTCGTCTCCCGTTCTTACTGCTATAAGGTCGCAACAAGAAACGTGTCCATACTTGTCGAAGGCAGACCGTTCAAACGTTGTGCAATTCGTGTTTGTGCCCTTCTATGAGAATAAAACAGGTGCGTTTTGTTCTAACCATTTTGTATTATATAGAAAAATTTGTAGTTGTGCCGTTATATTATAAAAATATACTAATATTTTTGGGTTTAATTCATAATAGATCGCTATATTGTCGAAATGTAAAGATATTGAAGGGATTATATCTGAATGGTTCAATATAGTACGTAAATTGTTTTATGTGCGATGACGTATTTTGCGATAGGCCTTTATTTATTTAAAACATTTGAAATTTTTTATTACTTCGGGCTTTATAAAGTGCCAGTTAAACAATTTAAAGCGCACCGCGCAGCACCCAGTCGTAGCCAATATTCCACAGGAGTGGCCCCAGAACAGACCCCTGCGGAACACCGCATGAGCACTCTCGCCGACACCATCCGTCCCGACCCGGAAAAATAACGGCTCTATCCGCCAGATAGGCTCCGATCACGAGGCGGAGGTAGTTCGGCACCCGATGGGAGACGAGTGCCTCCCTGATACAGCTCCAGGGTAAGGTGTTGAAGGCACTGGCTATGTCCAGAGACACCGCCAACATTACCTCACCCCGAAACGCCCTAACGCGCATAATTGCGTCCACTGTGGAGCGCCCTCGACGTAACCCAAATTGGTTGTCTACAGGTTCGGCCCCTCTCTCTCCAAGTGCTGAACGAGGCGGGCTGATATAATTATCTCTCAGAGCTTTGCCACCTCATCCAAAAGCACAATGGGCCGGTAGGCAGATGGAGAGTCCGCCGGGCGCCCTTCCTTCTTTAGTAGGACCAGTTTTCAAGTCTTCCACCTGGGTGAAAACTGGCCCTGCTCTAAACACGCACTAAAGAGCCCTAATAATCGGGGCTCGAGAGCCTTCGAGGCCAGAACCAGGGGACGGCCAGCGGGGCTAGACAAAGTCACAAGCGTTTGGTGTTAGCGCTAGTCGACAAAAATGTATTGACAAAACAAATGACTGTAGAAAAACCACGATAATAATTACTAAACACGCTGTTTGATACTTTCGGCTGTCAATTGTCAAGCGAAGTACGCTAAAGTTATCTACAAGGTCCGCGAGAACGCCAGCGAGCGTTCAAGTTAGCGTAGTTAATTATTCAAACACAGCGTGTTTAGTAATTATTATCGTGGTTTTTCTACAGTCATTTGTTTTGTCCATACATTTTTGTCGACTAGCGTTAACGCCAAACGCTTGTGACTTTGTCTAGCCCCGCAGGTATGCCGTCAGGTCCTGGGGCGGTGTTTTTGCACCACCGCTCTCAATTCTTCCCGGGTCACTTCGGGCACGTCAGCACCGCTATCCGCGCTGAGTAATGCGATAGGCGGAGCCATCGGAGGTGGAGTGTACTCCGCCCTAGATGGAAACAGGGAGCACACTATATCCTGCAGGAGCTGCGGTCCGAGACTCTGGGTCAATGGGGGCGCCGAAGGGCGAAGTTTGCCTCTAACCATTAGGTAAGGGCGCCCCCATGGATCAGAGTCCAGTGTCTCCAGCAGCTCCTCGCGAGCCCTAATTTTGGCCAATTTGATGGCGGACTGAAGAGTCCGCTTCGACTCTCTGTACCCCTCATACAGCTCCGCCTCCGCAGTCGGCCCAAAATGTGTGCGGCGACGCCTCCTACGGTGCCTGGCATATCGACGCCTTGCCTCCACGCATGCGGCACGTAAGTCCGCGATATGTGGCGACCACCAGTACACCTGGTGTTTTACAGGAGTTTGTAGGATACGTAGCATCGCAAACCTGCGACAGAGCCTCCTGAAGCCACTCAGCCTCCTCGTCTATACTGACAGGCCTGGTCGGTTAGGAGACTCAGGCCTGTACGATAGAAGCTTCCAGAAGTGCCTCCTTATTGAGCTGTTTTACTGCGCAACGCGGGCCCCCTCCCCCAGGGGCCGCGCGGATTTGGTCTTCTGAGGATGAGGAAGAGACATCAAATCGGATGTAGCAGTGGTCCGATAACGTCTCCACCTCCTCCATGACGCGCCATCCTCGTACTCGGCGTGCTACAGCGGGGCTAGCAAACGAAATGTCCACTATAGATCCTCCCAGCTGACGCACGCACGTTTGAACGGATCCTTGGTTAAGAAGGAGCAGGCCCTGCTCCACAGCCCACTCCTCCAGCACTATTCCCCGCGCATTTGTCGTTGGTGAACCCCAAGCCGATGACTTGGCAGTTGGCATTGAAAAATGTTCATCTATCTAATGTTTAATTGTTGATTAAAATTAAAATTTTGGAGATATTATAGGTATGTTACTTACCTTTTTAATTTTGACTGATTATTAAAGTATTATTTTCGATTTATCTGATGTTTTATTTTTAAAATGTAAACAATTAGTTCATACTTGCAGTTTATTTTTATGATATAGAGTACCAACTATGATTAAAAAATAAATAGTGACAGGCCTTTTAATAATATACTGGATCAAACTTAAATAGGTCCACATTACTGTTATATTTTTTTGAAGTATATGGGCCTAACTTGAAAGTGTTTTTTCAAATACTTATAATTTATCAAATTTCATATTATTATTTATTTTTATTGATGGCTACTTATAGTCTAGGTATCGAAGAATAAATCTGAAGAAAATCACATTTACAACTAAAATATTAAGCATTTTATAAGAAAAATAAACTGGAATGCTATAATTCAGAATCTTTAAACACGTATTCCCAAAAAACTACTTTTTTGTTTTAAGCCTTTATATTACTAAGGGTGCGATATAATAATTATATTATGTCTGTGTGTCAGACCACAGATGTCAGACATACTGCCGTGAAGCCGTAATTGTAATTGTCACTATGTATTACTTGTTACGGTTTGCAGGGCACTGTTAAAGTCAGCGACATTACTAGGGAAGGGGGATTTACTATAGTCCATCATGATGATCATCTCCGTATTGGCAGACTTCACTCACGCTTGAGAACGCGGAGAACTCTTATCACGATGAACCCGTCATTCTTAAAAGTTATCCGTAATGTTTTCAAAAGGTGTGTAAAATTCAGCTAAAATGTATCCTGTTAAAATTCTCTCATTCTGAAATGAGACATATTTACGTTTGAATTAAATCAATTATAAAATGAAATTGTATTCGCGTTACTTTTAATACAAATTGTAATGCCTTAAGAAAATAGCGTTCATTTTTTTTCCGAAGTAAACAATTTGGGAGCAAAAAAAATTGGTAAAAGATAAAACGGAGTCTGAATGCAGCTTTCGATAATCCAATAAGAAACTGTTGCTAAATAGCACAAGCTCTGTGCTTGGGCGTTAAATCGAATTAGCCGCTATAAAATGGAAATACCTGGAGCTAAGAACGACCCAAGGAAAGTTTTTTCTTTGCTATTTAAATTAAAACCTCTCCCAAGCCGGTTGGTCACCGTGGGAGAGTATGACCAAAACCCCCCAAATCAAAATGCAAATACGAAAGGAACTGACATAAATATAAAAAATCGAACAAATAACAAATGCAACCTATGTATATCAAGCCTAAATGTAAGAACCCTTGCAACTGACGCAAGGCTTACTGAACTTCATCTTGCCATCAAAGATATGAATTGGGATATCCTAGGATTATGCGAATTGAGAAGACAGAATGAATCGATTGAGGAACATAGTGATTATATTTTCTACCACTCGACATGTACCAATGGAAGAAATGGCGTAGGATTTCTAGTAAAAAAACATTTGAAAAATGATATTATCAGCTTCACAGGATACTCGGATAGAGTAGCCGCATTAGAAATCAGAATGCCAAAGTCCAGTGTTTGGTCTATAATTCAAGTATATGCCCCCACAGAAGCATACAAAAGCGAAGATATAGACAGCTTTTACCTCACAATAGAAAAAGCTTTGGAAGTTGTACATAACAAGAACGTTATTCTAATGGGCGACTTCAATGCACAAATTGGTAAGTTACAGCAAGGCGAGGAGAGAATATATGGTATTTCATCTTTCGGAAAAAGGAGTGTACATGGACAAAAACTTATAGACTTTATAGTAGAAAAAGATTTTAAAATTATTAATAGCATGTTCAAAAGAAAAACACATAAAAAATGGACATGGCGATCACCGAATGGAAAAATCCTTAATGAAATTGACTACATACTTACAAATCAACCCAGTTGGATAACTCATTTCGACATTATAAATAACTTGAATTTTAATACAGATCACCGCATGATAAGGTGTAAAATAAATTTAAAGACAAAGAACAAAAGGATAAATTTCAACAAAACAAGTTATCATACTGCAAGGAATCTCCCCACAATAAATAAAGACAACGGGGCACATTGGGAACAAAATTTGCTTAACTCACTTCATCACTTATCTGAAAGAGCTGATGTACACGAAATCCAAAAACAGTATGATAACTTTGAAAAACATATGTTAAACATATTACAACAACTGCCAAACAATAACGAGAACAAAAAAGAACTTGTAAGCCTAGATACACGGAAACTTCTAGAGGAAAGAATGTCTTTATACAAAGAAAAAAGAACAAAGGAGACAAAACAAAAAATAACAGATATTAGTAAAAAAATAAACAGAAATATTATCAAAGAAAAGAAAGAACATCGCCATGAAACATTTGTAAAACATATAGAAAAAAGAGGTGCTTTACGAAAAGCACTTAAAGAACTTAGGGGAGTGTCAGAATGGACCGCTAGTATAAAAAATAAAAGTGGTGATTTATTATCTAAACGTTCTGACATCATAAACGAAGCCACATCTTTCTACAAGACCCTGTACTCAGCGCAGGAATCGAAGCCCATACAGATACAAAACTATATACACTCAAACGATAACTCGATGCCAATACCACCAATATTGAAATCTGAAATAGAGCATGCTGTAAAAACACAGAAAAATGACAAGTCGCCGGGGGAAGATAAAGTCACGAACGAAGTGCTAAAGTCTTTACTAGAAATCTTACTGAGTCCCCTTGAAATACTATTCAATAACATTATGAAGGCACAAGATACACCTAAACAATGGTCTAAATCAACAATCACTTTGTTACACAAAAAAGGAGATAAAAATGACTTAAACAACTACCGTCCCATCAGCTTAATGTCAAACATTTACAAAATATTCTCAAAAATAATCCTAAACAGGATTAAAAAAACTTTGGAAGAAAACCAACCACCAGAACAGGCAGGTTTTCGGAAGACATTTTCAACCATCGACCACCTCCAGACGGTAACCCAAATCATGGAAAAAGCTAACGAATATGGAATAACCTTATACTTGTGTTTCATCGATTTCACAAAAGCATTCGACTCACTGAGCCATAACGCAATATGGGAAGCACTCCTTAACCAAGGTATTGCTATACAATATATTAGGCTTCTACATAGCATTTACTCTAAAGGTTCAGCAAAAGTCAAAATGGAAAGAGAAGGCGAAGAGTTCCCCGTAGAAAGAGGCGTGAGACAGGGAGACCCTATGTCCCCACAAATCTTTGCTGCAGTATTGGAATCAGTTTTCAGACAACTCCATTGGGAGGAACGGGGTGTCAAAATAGACGGAAAATACTTAAGCCATCTACGATTCGCAGATGACATTATCTTATTCGCTGAAAATGCTAATGACCTGGAAAACATGATAATTGAATTCGAATCCAAAAGTAGAAACGTCGGCTTAATGTTGAATGCCACCAAAACTAAGATTCTTACAAACGGACAAATCAAAGATGTCACCGTCGATAACAGAAAAATAGAGTTTGTTGAAGAATACATATACCTAGGACAGACAGTTTCATTTGGAAACCGAACTGAAAAGGAAATACATAGAAGAATTGCGTTAGCGTGGAAAAAGTACTGGAGCTTAAAAGAAATCATGAAGAACAAGCAATTTAGCACTAATATTAAAAAGAAAGTTTACGAAAGCATAATTATGCCATCACTCACATATGGCTGTCAAACTTGGGCAAGCAGGAAAGAGGATGAAACTAAAATAGCAGTCTGTCAGAGAAAAATGGAACGAAGTATTCTAGGTATAAAGCTGAATGATAGAATTAGTAATACCAGCATACGAAATAAAACAAAATTTTACGACATATCAAGGAGATCAAGACTATTAAAATGGAAATGGGCAGGTCACGTATGCAGAATAGAGGACACAAGGTGGACAAAAAGACTGACTGAATGGATACCCAGAAACAAAAAAAGAGGTAAGGGACGACCAAAGAGAAGATGGTGTGACATTTTTAGACAAATATGCGGACCAAATTGGATGACTTTAGCAAGGAACCGCGAACTCTGGAGAGATTTGGGGGAGGCCTACGCCGACGAGGCGACTTCTACCGTGAACATAGGTACATAATACACTTAACAAAAAAACTTGACAATACTAATACAAATTTAAAATACAATTTTTGTACACGATTGACTGCTGAAATTGAAATTGACATAAATCATGACTTGTGAGTATTGTGTTCTGACACCAGCACCAAAAATTGCATAACATATATAATATTTCAACAAGATTATGTGGAAAGTTACGAACTAAACGAACGAAGAATAATATTGTATGTACTGTAAAATAATTAATTATAATATTATGTAAGTGAAATTGTAAAGGTAGTAGAATAAAAGGCTTTTTTTATTTTATTTTTATTTATTTTATTTAAATTAAAATATATTCGCAGAAACGAAGGATCGGATGTTCGAATTACAAAAAAAAAGAGAATAAAGAAATTGCCTGAAGTCAAACAGGCTTTATCTCTTTTTTTCTTCTCTTGGTTCTCATTGTTTTTATTCAAGGACTAGCTGACTGGGGTATGAAATGGACTGATTTAGGGGTATGAAAAATAGTTTACGACCTATTTATTCTCAGACCAACTAAATGTGGACACAAAATTTAATAGAAATCGGTCAAACCGTTTCAAAGGAAAGCGTTTCAAACAACTTTTCAATCATACTACATGTAAAGACGTTGAATTTTTTTACAGCAACGTTGATGTCAAGTGTTACGATTGCCTAATATGCAGTGCGTCCCTTTGCATTGCAATGTCTTACTATTTATTACTCTTGTGTTGTGTTCGTCACTCAAACATATCGGTTCTTAAGTCACATTGTGCAACAATGAAGGAGATAATGAGAAAGAAGTGCCCTTCAAACCGAAACACAGTCTTACACTATACCAGCTGTTCTAATGCATGAATTTTAGTTTGTACATATCCCGTTATAATGAGTAAACAAATGGTGTAGGGGACTTCTTTAAGAACTTTTAATGGAGATAAATCCCGTTACACATGATTTTTGTGTAATTTTAACCATTTAAGCAGCGCACGCAACGAAAGATCTACAAAAGGAACAATTTTCACGTTTTTACAACATTTTTAATTGATGCTCCGCTCCTATTATATAGTCGACTATTACTGTAGTTATTACTCGATTTTATATAGTCTTTCTCTATAAATAGACTATCTAACACAAAAATATTTTTTCAATTCGGACCCGTAGTTCTAGAGATTAGCGCGTATCCTGTTAGTAACACTGGTGTGATAAGCTGGTGTGACTACGAGTCGGTAGCCGTTCAAACACTGTTCACGGCAGAATAATTGACACTGCAGTCATTAAATGAAACCGTATGTGCTCATATTATGGCCAACTTCTCATATGGTTATCTCTGTCACAGATAATATAATACTATACTAGCTCCGTGAACTACTACACACCACAGTACCAGAGCTACATACAAACATCTCTTCCCTATTCCGAAATTCAAATAGTTTGTCCACACAAACTAATATACGTAACTACGGTTAGCCGTTAGGTTGTAAAACAGAAAGCTTTGAAATATAACATTCAAACACCGTTTCGGTAAAGCTGTAAAAATATTGAATAAATCACGGTTTTTTTATTAGATAGTATTTTTTTTGGATGCGGAACTTTTCAATATGTTGCGATTCACTAAAAATACATGCAAAAATATTTTGCCCGTTTTAGTCGAAATCGGCTTTTTTCTGTTAGATAGCTTAGTGAAGGAATATTTGAATAACACGGTAAATGGTTATGATTTACTTATTATTTTGATGTGCTTTCATAATAATTGCTATTTTTAAAGGGCAGCTGCAATACACTAAAAAATTAAAATTTTTATTAGGGTTTTAGCAAAACTGTGTACAATGAATAATCAAAATTGTAATTATATTATCATTTGTTTGAATGCAATCTTTGTTTTGATACTCCATTCTTTGTTTTCAAACATTATGGGTATTATTATATTATATTTTACTATCTTAAAGTTCGGGATACATTTTTATTATAATCAGGTAGGTACACAGACAATACACAAAATCAGTTTTTTTGTGTATAGGAATCAAACCTTTGACCTAAGCCTAAACCTAAACCTATGAAAATAAAACCGCAAGATTGATTGATTGATGTAAGTAACAATAACTTTACAATTAGTGCTACTTAGGTAACCATACATTGTATCTAATCAAAACCTAACGTACCTATTGGTTGATGAAAATAGTTTAAAACTCAGTCACAAGATTTGACCCGAACACGTAGGTATATTCAAACATTGGGAGTCGAAAAAAGCTCATAAAAACGTTAGCACTAGTTTAACGCCGAAAAATATGGGTCGAAGAATGTGCGAATTCGAAGTAATTCGTCAAGTCTGGGCCCGTCATATTTTCCTGTCACCTTTCCACAGAGTCATTGGCTTTATTTCCCACTCGGAAACTGTGACCCCTCTGAAAATAGTTTGTGACAACAATCCGTCATATCTCCTACCAATGGTTGGCGCGAGAATTAAATTTTCTGGAGGGGGTTTTAACTGAAGATGTCAGTACAAGATTTGATTTTTACAGAAGTAAATCAAGTCTCAACTACCTGAAATAAAACACAAAAATATTACATCATATTTTCGAGAAACTGTATTAGTGAAAACATAAAAGGATAATTTTTTGTCGATAAAAAAAAATCCCGAAGTCGCGTCCAATTTTTTACAATTTTCAATTTATTATCAATGTTATACGTACTAGAGAGCCAAGGTTTACATCCTTATTTCGCGTAATACGCCATGCTCTTTTGTACCGGAACAATGTTTTGCGCATGGCAAGTTTTGCTAGCTTTCAGCCCCCTCTTAACTCGAAATTTTATTTGTTTATTTTGAAACCGATTAATAAAAATCTTGACGGCTGACTGGCAGGCTAATTTGTACTGCTTTATTTTACAAATAATTTAAAATCCCACCAAAAACATTCTGTAAAAACTAGCCAAGTCTCGGTGAAGCTGCTTGTTTATCTCTAAAAAGTAATGAAATCTAGACAAAGTCGTGCCAAGTCTAAGGTTCCTTACTGCGATTTCTTTATTATCATTGTTAATGTTGTGTGACTTGGCCGTTGAAGGGTACACAAGGCTCCATGACACCATTGCACCAATCTGTCGCCAGAACCGCTACCCATTGACGATGGAAAATTACCACTGTCACAGTTTGTACCATGTACAAGAGTACACAAGGGTACAAAACCAGGAGCTCCATGACACCATTGCAAAAATCTGTCGCCAGAACCGCTACCCATTGATGATGGAAAATTGCCACTGCCACAGTTTGTATCCTTGTGTACCTTTCAACGGCCAAGTCACACAACATTAACAATGATAATAAAGAAATCGCAGTAAGGAACCTTAGACTTGGCACGACTTTGTCTAGATTTCATTACTTTTTAGAGATAAACAAGCAGCTTCACCGAGACTTGGCTAGTTTTTACAGAATGTTTTTGGTGGGATTTCACTTCTTTTTGGTGAGCAAGACGGCCGCCATCATTTTCGGCAGGTGGAAACCGCTGCGTCAGCTACACCTCCGAGGACAGGACCTACAATGGCAGACTTCGGTGCGCTACTTAGGGTGTCGCATCAATCGGAGCCTGACTATGGAACTCACGGTGGAACACGATCTTCGATTTTGTCCAAAACCTATAGGTACTGATTGGGCTTATAAATTAAATAGACCAAAGAGGTCGGACGTCATACTCCAGCTAAAATTTTCGAAACAAACTTGTCATAGGTGCTGACGTGACACCCAAGTGACACCAATGAAATGTTTACTTAGCAACGCCATTAAATCAATTTATTAATTTTATTTTTATTTTGAAAATACTCGATGATCCTAATTCTCCGCATATAAGTTGTCGACTCGGATCGCGTAATTTTTTACGCTCTTTCATTTGATGTACAATTTGTTTGATTCCACCATACACCGGTACGCCCTTAGATTTGGTTGGGCTTTGTGTTTTCTAATCAGGGTCACCAGGTACTCCAGGTCTTCGATTATCCTAGTTTTTATAGTTTTCCCTTTATGTGGCCATTAAACCCTAACTCTATACCAAATTTCAGCTCTCTGAGTTTATGGGAAGTACTAGTTCTATTTTGATGATCATGAGTGAGTGAGTTACATAAATGCGAAACTTTGCTTTCGCTTAACTTTGGAACTAAATGACCTACAGTCTTAAAATTTTGGGATTTAAGTATGTGATTGCAGCTTACTGGATGACGAAAATTTCAGCGTTCTGGTCTTATCCAGAGGTTCTCAAATAGGGGCCTGAAAATGCGGCGAAATGGTTCCAGTAAAGGATGGTACGGCAGTGTTTGCTTCGCGCTCGACTTGGCGGGAGCACTGCCGTGCCCCCTGATTTTATGAATAAAAATGAAATAAATGCAAATTTTTGTTTGGAGATGAACACCCAGTGACCAGGAAAGGCTTAGTACGCTTACACAGTCAAAGAATACTAAATGATAGCAAGTCGTATTCTATGATTTTATCAAAAAATTTTACTCTATCATTCTTTGACTAATTAATTTTGATTTGTATTTTCAGTCATACTGAATGACGAATGTGTGTTTATGAAAACCTAGTTTCAAAGTCCTCTTTATTTTTCTGTCTTTTTTAGTATAATAGTTTCACTTTAAAGCTTTCATATTAAGTTACAATTTCAGTAGTTAGTCTTGTTGAAGATGACTTAATTGTGAACACTGTCAGTGTCAAACTCACTGATTTCCTTTCGACATTGTATCGAGAATAAAGAGTAGTTGCACACAGAATACGTACTCATACATGCTCAAATGAGTTACTGCCCACTTACGCGGAAATTCCACGAAGAGCAAAGTTCCCCAACTCGGTCTACTCTATGGTAATGCCATGAAGATTTATAATAATTTCGGCCGTCGCTATGGCGGTCTTTTTACGGAGCCAACAATTTTGTCGGCTAATGCGTGCGAAATAAGTATTTCCTGAAGAAATTCGTTGATTTATTGTCCCTTTTCTTGGGCGTGTATATCGTTGTGAATTACCGTTTACTGTGCACGCGGTGTTATAAATGTTGACGGTTTTTAACACTCTACCATAATGTAGATGTGCGCTGTTTTATGTAGTTGTTCATAGATTATGAGATGTTAATTTTGCAGATGCAAACAACGATAAAATGTAGGTTAATTTTATATTCAAATTTAAAATTAAAGCAGTGATAATGCTCTAGATCTTTATCGTCTGCATCTAAAGGCAACTTCATCCCTAGGAAGCCTCCTGGAGGGTTCGTTACTTAGGTTAGGTTGGCGTATGGACATAATAGCAATGCGAAGGTTAGACTTGGCTAGTCCATATGCCACCGAACCTAGGTGCGATCCACGCGTGGCCGTCTTTTGAGGTCATGGCCACATTAGGACTATACTATTACTAAGGGGCTTCTATTTGACGATTTTATAAAATCAGACACCTCAGTTTTAGGCATGCATAGAGCTAACATGCATAAAATTGCTAGCAAGTGGGTAATCTAGTCAGTAATCATTTAATTTGCATAAAATAAACAAATATTGGTGCCAATTCTGTTGTGCAAAATCTCGCATGTATCCTATACCTTAAAACGAGCAATTCTTGTACATTTCTATATAATCTGAATCTCGGAAACGGCTTTAGTATACAAGGGGTTTTGGGGCGATAAATTGATCTAGCTAGGATTCATTTTTAGAAAATGTCGTGTTTACCATAAAATATATATAAATCTATACTGACATCTATTGGTGATAAAGTAAAACTATTACAGTAAACTCCAGCTGCCATCTATTGGTGAGTAGCTGTAATACTACCGAGCAAAGCTCGGTCACCCAGATATTTAGGAATAATGGGGCGACAAATATCGGGAAGCTGTGGGTGCCAAAAACACTGGACCCACAGGGTTCTACCCACGTTCATTAAAGTAAAGAAACTGCAGATGCTTCACTTAAATACGCATTAAAAGATACAGTAAATAAATACTTCAAACCACACTCCAGTAATTATGAGCGCTTTAACAAACTGATATGTGGAGACGGTAAAAGTAAAGAAATTTACTTTTAAGCAAATGACAGCAGGGATTTAAATTGCTAATTCTCTCTCGAGCCAGACCAAATGAATGCTAATTTTTGCCGCAAAAACTATGAGCACAAAGCTTCGATTTGAGATTATCTGTCGGTGAATTTTTATTGGATTAATATTGAATTTTTAAAATCATAATGTTCACCGATATTGCTCTTGTCCATTTAGCGATTTTAAAATATCACTCGGTAATAAAACTGGTGTATTTTTCAATTATTATTCATGTGTAAATTTCTATGCAATAAGCAATGTTTTGAACTGTTTTTCGTGATTTAAAAAGCAAATAGGATTTTTTTTAATTTTGACATATTTCCAGTACATTTTTTTATCCACTACGAGTTAGTACTTGGGTACGATCTCTCCTGATGGTAAGTGACGATGCAGTCGAAGATGTTATCCTATTGATGTATATCTACTAACTTGAAAGGATTAAGTAACCCCTAACGGTTTCTACTCAGCATCGCGCCGGAACGCTAAATCATTTGGCGGTGTGTCTTTGCTGATAGGGTGGTAAATGGTAACTAATCATAGCCAAAGCCTCCAACCAGATCAGTCCTGAACAAAATCAAGATCATAAAATTGTAAAGTGGTCCGTGGCAAGAATTGAACCCGCGACCTTCCACTCGCGCCACTGTACTGTACTGTGGGAGGTCGTCAAATTTATTATTGCCAGGTTATTACTATTGCCATAAACCTATATTATAATAGATAGGTGCCAAGTACTCCCGGGAACGTGCAATAAAAGTATTTCTTGTAAATAACAGCAGGTAGGTACTCGTATAACTAACTTAATAAATTTTAAACAGCCACAAGTTCCATGGCCTCAATCTCACTATCCATCACTCCGTCGATCCGCAAACAAACTATCCAGTATCCACTATCCACTATCCAGCCCACTCGTAAAACTATAGAGTTCGCGAAACAACCACGCGGCGCCAGCAACAGCAATAAGTAAGACCTCCAGCAATTCACTTAATCTTTGGCTCAGTGTGGCTATATATCCTTACTTGGTGTAAGTGAAATAGAGCGCGCGCGAACAATTTTACTTGAATTTAAACACCGCAGACATCCGACTGGATCGTCTATCTTTCTACTTGTTTTTTTTTTCTTTTATTTATACTCTAGAGTCTATGTCTTTGTTGCCTGGTACTTCAGCGATCTGCATCTTGGTTTGGTTATGATCCCATTGGCAAAAACCGTACTGTTTTAGCATTCCGGAGCAAAGCTGTGTTAAATATTTACTTTTAGGGTATACACTTACTACACAAATCTCTTAGCTTCTCGTGATACGTTTTGATTCCTTGACCATAATTAGGTAATTACCATTTGTTCCCCACATCCAATAGGCAAAAACTATTTCAAATTTCTGTCTATAGAAATCAGGCTTGAAAGGGCCATCTTATACCCTTAGCCGCAAATGTATTTTGAAATTCAAACATGTCGAATTTTCAAGTTTTCTACAAAAGAACATACACAAAGACTCGTTTATGAACGAGATTCGTCCTTATTCGTAAGTACGAGCGCACATGCTGAGGATACTGTTCTTTGACGTTCAGCCCAAAAAGGGCTACCTTCCGCCGTTGCATATCAAATTACTATTAATAAATAATGCATCATGGAACATACTTACTCTAATAGCTAATTCTGACGTAATATTTCATTACTAGCCTTTGCCCGCGGCTTCGCCTGCGTGAATTTCGGTGAGAATTAGGGTTTTTTAAATATCCCATGGAAAGTTTGGAATTTTTTCGGGATAAAAAGTAGCCTATGTTTTAATCCGGGTTATAAGTTATCTGTGTTCCAAATTTAAGCCAAATCGGTTCAGTAGTTGCCGCGTGAATTAGTAACAAACCACACACACACACACACACACACACACACACACACAAACTTTTGCCTTTATATATATTAGTGTGATATTAGTGTGAAGTGTGATTAAATATATAATATATTATACACTTTCATTTTATTTATTTACGAGGATTTCTTTCGCAGTTGAAATCTTAAACCTCCGGTAAAACTTTAAATTAAAGTCAATAAGTTATTTCAAGAGAAATTCTATCGCCGTTCGTTTAAACCCCGATCGCTATAGTGTATTCTCAGCTCAAAGAGTTTCACGAACTATTTCTGTACACAGACCAATGTGCCAGTGACCCTGCAAAAAAGGGGGACTGACTCTCACTAACCACTAAAAATAAGCAGTGATGTATAAGATACCCTATACAAAGTATCTGAAATACAAGATACAAGATACTTTAAAAAAAAGCATTTCAGATACCAGATACAAATACTTTTCTAAAAAGGTATTTAAATACTAGATACAAAATACCTATCTTTCAAATACTTTTTAAAGATAAAATACTTTTGTAAAAAAAACATTTCATTGAACTGCTTGCCACCTTGCCACCCGCGATCGTGCGGCTGGTGGCATCATTCCTGGAAGGCCGGTCCTTCTATGTTTCCATGGCGGGCGCTCCCAGCCGCGTCCAATACGTGCCGGAGTACCTCAAGGCAGCTGCCTATCGCCGTGCCTATATGCAGTCTACACAAACGACATCCCCACCCTTACTGGCCACCTGCGCGAGGGTGAGGATGACGTGCTGTTGTCGCTGTACGCCGACGACAGTGCGTACCTCGCGTCGTCACACCACCAGATCGTCTCCGTCAACCGCATGCAGCGTTTGCTGGACCTGCTGCCGGAGTGGCTGGACAGATGGAGGATGGCCGTCAACGTGGGCAAGACGGCCGCCATCATTTTTGGCAGGTGGAAACCGCTGCGTCAGCTGCGTCTCCGAGGACAGGACCTACAGTGGCAGACTTCGGTGTGCTACCTGGGGTGCCGCATCGACCGGAACCTAAGCATGGTACTCACGGTAAATCACGCCGTGAACCAGGCGAAGGCTGCCGTGTCGATGCTGAGCCAGGTCCTAGCCTCCAGCCTCACAGCGAAGACCAAGCTCCGCATCTACGGTGCGTATGTCCGTTCTCGTCTGACGTATGCGGCACCTGCTTGGTATGCCCTATATTCAGCCACCCAGACGCGCCGGCTGCAGGTACAACAAAACAAGTGCTTGCGCCTGATTGTAGGAGCCCCGAGGTACGTCAGGAATGACGTGATACACCGGGACACCAGGACGCCCACCGTGGAGGAATTTGTCCGCACCCTCGCACAACGCCTGTTAGCTCGCGCAGACTACGGGCCGTGCGCGCATCTCCACGGGATCGCACCACTGATCGATCGACCACCAAACGGGCGTCCGCTACCTCGCGAGCTCCTGCGGTCTCCGTCCTCCGCGCGGTTGCGCGTAGACGGCGATGGAGACGATGATGACGACGCGAGGTTCACTCAACTGGACCCCGACATCCCCGCGCAGGGCAGCGACATGACCGCTGACCGCGCGGGGTCACCAGCTAATCAAGACCCACAGGCCACAAGCCAGGACGGCGAGGCCTTAGCCCCTTACCGGGGCTAGAAGAACGACACCGGGGGCGCGCTGCGCCTCCGCGACACATCGCCTGGGTAAGGAGGCATGCCTCGAGGCCCGTACCCCCGAAGAGACTCGTTCCCTTCGGAGAAGACCACGCTGCTGCGGGTTCGGAAATAAATTTATTTTAGTAAAAGTATCTTGGGGAACAAAGTATCTTCAAAATACTAAGATACCAGGAAAATGTATCTAAATATAAGATACAAAATAAAGAAAATAAAAAGTATTTCAAATACAAGATCTAAATACGTATTTTGTATCTTGTATCTGTATTTCAAATACTTTTATCTAAGATAAGTCACATCTCTGAAAATAAGGTAAGACAAACCATGGTCGACAAACTTAAGAATAACTACATCATCTTGGGGACATTTTGGTAAAACAGTTTGTGACAATGTTTTAATATTCAAAAATATTTAAACATATGGAATTTTGATAATCAGATTAACAAATATGAAACACACATAAGTACGAGTAACGAAAGTCGTTTCGTGTTTTCTCTCTATTAATAGCCTCATATGGCAACAAAAGAAATTACTCAAATAATGCGCAACGAACTAGCCTAGCTGTAAATCTTGCCAGTATTCTAGGCACTATTCCACAGGGCTAAGATTTGTAAAGTTTTCAGAATAAGTTAGCGATAACTTTTTGTAACATTTTCAATTAAAAAATCTTCCGAAGCAATTCTAAACACATAGATGTTTTCGAGCTCAAGTATTTTCAAGCGCCAAAGAATGCGATATATTTTAAACGGCGTATAGACAAGGCATTTTTAACCGACTTCAAAAAAAAGGAGGTTCTTTACCCTGCTGTGTTCCGTCCGCCGTCGGCTTTCGGTCCACCTTTTTTACTTGGTATGCGCCAGGCTACAAAAATTCACCGCGGCAACCTCAATCGTCACGGTCCGCGGAGAGTTGCAATAGAAGTGAAGCGAATATCGATTATTGGGACCGCTTAAGCGAGGCGATGTGGAAGCGCTTAAGCGGGACGCTCGGCGATCGCTTCTATAAATCTCGCTTGAATGGGATATACCTAAGCGCCGAGTGCATGTCGCGGTAAAAATAATAGGGAACAGATAACTGGTATGCGTATGAACGAACTGGATTTAGCTGGAAATCTCTTTACACGGGAGATTTTTTGCATATCCGTACTTTATACGTGGTTGTTAGCTTCGGCTATGCTACTTTGCCCCATAAGTTTGGTCACTTTTATGCCAAAACATTTTTTCAAACATTCAGTTACTACTATCACACATTAATAAAAGTTTCCTTTTTAGGGTTCCGTAGCCGAATGGCAAAAAACGGAACCCTTATAAATTCGTCATGTCTGTCTGTCCGTCTGTCCGTCCGTATGTCACAGCCACTTTTTTCCGAAACTATAAGAGCTATACTGTTGAAACTTGGTAAGTAGATGTATTCTGTGAACCGCATTAAGGTTTTCACACAAAATTTAAAAAAAAGTAATAAATTTTGGGGGTGCCCCATACTTAGAACTCAAACTCAAAAAATTTTTTTTCATCAAACCCATAAGTGTGAGGTATGTATGGATAGGTTTTCAAAAACGATACAAGGTTTCTAATATCATTTTTTTCTAAAATGAATAGCTTGCGCGAGAGACACTTCCATAGTGGTAAAATGTGTGTCCCCCCCCCTGTAACTTCTAAAATAAGGGTATGATAAAACTAAAAAAAATATATGATGTACATTACCATGCAAACTTCCACCGAAAATTGGTTTGAACGAGATCTAGTGAGTAGTTTTTTTTAATATGTACGTGTTGAATTGATATTCAACAAGTCTAATATTTTGTTTAACTTTGATGACGACAGATGGCGTTGCACGTCCGACTCGCACTTGTCCGGTTTTGAAATTCTATGGGCAGGGGTGTTTAGTTTACTTTATACGTACTATTGAGAATGAGTCTTGATAGTACGGAACCCTCAGTGCGCGAGCCCGACTCGCACTTGACCAATTATTTATACACTACAACTTAGCATAACAGGCTATTTCACCTGATGATAAGAGCCGATGCAGCCATAGATGTTATCTACTATTAGAGCACGGTCGCGGACCACGAAGAATTTTATACAATGACCTCTTTGCCTACTGACAGTGGTCACAAACATTTTTCTGTTAATGCGGTTTAGATGAAATATTTGAAGGAGAAAAAAAAGTTTTGCATGGAATTTGAAAAATCAATATTAATAACAAGGAATCATAGACAATAAAAATAACTCAAAGCACAGATTAAATATAACAGCCGCAGCCACACATTTCCAAAAAAAAAAAAAGAAAACGAAAGGAAATCATTATAATAAATTTATATTAAATTTAATTTACGTATTTATAGTAGTTAGAAAGTATAGTAGTTTATGTAACGGTTACATAATGGGGGGTATTAAAACACGAGTGTGAGTTTAAAAAACGAGCCACAGGCGAGTTTTTTAATAGTATCACACAAGTTAATACCTAAAGTGTTAATACCTAATTATGTAGAGTTTCATACACTACTTTATCTACGCTCATATTATTACCCAAATCATAAAATCTTGCTAACGTTTGTCGTAAATCATTGCAACTACTAAGATGTCAGGTGGAGTGAAATTTTCTTTAGTAGGTTTCACTGCTAGACATTTTTCAGAGCAAAGTTTTGACTAAGTAACAAAAAAAATTGGTTGTCTGTAAAGTCGGTTTACGGACGATAGATTTACGAGATAACGTCATAATCGTAATCGTTATCGTAATCGTAATCATAATCGTTATCGTTATCGTAATCGTAATCGTAATCTTAGTCGTAATCGTAATCGTAATCGTAATCATAATCACAGGCCCAGGTGGAACGTTACGCGGAACGTTAGACATTGTGTTGTTGTCTATGGTCAATCATGGCCCATCCATACTCTCGGCAATGACTACCAACTATAAGTTATCTGTGGATTCACTTAAAAAAATATTACATAAAAAATATTACCCCATAGACATTGTGTTGTTGTCTATGGTCAATCATGGCCCATCCATACTCTCGGCAATGACTACCAACTATAAGTTGTCTGTGGATTCACTTAAAAAAATATTACATAAAAATATTACCCCATAGACATTGTGTTGTTGTCTATGGTCAATCATGGCCCATCCATACTCTCGGCAATGACTACCAACTATAAGTTGTCTGTGGATTCACTTAAAAAATATTACATAAAAAATATTACCCCAGGTACAAATACAGGAGTCCAGAGCCGTGTATCGTTATGGATTTTATACAACTTTCTTTAAATATTTCCATAGTAGAGCGATGTTATTATGAATAACTTTTTAATAATTATAGAAGTCTGTGAATAAAGTAGGTAATTATTTGACACATTTCGATTTCATAATTCGAACTTTAAGCAATGAGCGTAGATAAAAATAATTACATTACTGTTATTTTTTACAATAATTTTGTAGCGAAAACTTACTTCAAAACCTCCCTCATAGATTTGGATCCATCATGCAGGGGAAATCAAAAAGCTCTGGTGCGGAAAAGAATAACTTTGCGCACGCTAAAAATACCCGGAAATATCATCTTTTTGAGCAAATGTATTAAAAACTAACAAACAAAACAATATAACAAAAACAAAAACAAACTTTACGTTCGCAGGTAAAAGGTTTAAATTCTCTGAGGACGGCGGACATTGCATCTGTGCGAGCGTGACGCATTATTTTGACGCGGGAGTGACAGAGACAGGTAGTAACAGGTCGATGTACGAAATTCTTCGTGGTCCGCGACCGTGCTATAACTGGAAAGAGTAAGTAACCCCGAGATAGCATCGCGCCGAAACACTAAAGCGCTTAGCGGTGCGTCTTTGCTGGTAGCCATGGCTAAATCCTCCCACCAGACCAGACTTTATCCAAATTCTCGGGACAAAAACTCAAAAAGCCTCGGGACACTCTTTAATTTTATAATTTCTTATAAAATTAAAAAGTGTACCGAGGCGGGAATCGAACCTGCGACCTCGAACCTCGAATCCGAGTGAAAGTTAACACAAGCAGTGGTAGCCAGTTGGCGCAAACATCTGCTTCTCATCAAAGTAGGGGGGTTCGTAGCGGTCTTTGATTTTTCAGACTTATATGCGTTTGATGAAAAGTATTTTTAAGTATGTCGCTTGCTTAGTAGGCGTATTTAAAGACCTTTGCTCGAATAAACGAATTGCCGATAAAAACCTATTTATTGATTAAAGCAGTAAAACAGATGTCCCATACAATTTGCGAGCCGAGCACAGGTTTTATGACTCCACGGGAAACTAATAATAAATTTTATATCTTTTAATTCAATAAAACCTTTTCTATAAATCAGTATAAAAGCATCCGGAGACCGTAACCCGGTCTTATAAGCGATTGCCGATTCTTTAATATCGGCTCTAAGTTGGCACCGGACTGACGTTTTACAGCCTCCTCTACTGAATGTAAAGTAGGGAAATATCAAACTTGGTGGTTGCAACAAAAACACATTTGAGGAGATAACTTTTTAGAGTTTACCCCGTAAACATCGATTTTTATATGCAGCTTGCGATACGCAATCTTCTCTTCCATTTTAAGTATAGTGTGGAAAATTTTGAAAATTTTTTGGATAACTCTATGGTCACTTTTAATGAAAACAATTTTCTTTTAATCATAACCATTTTATTTTTTTGACGATGTTCTAAAAACATTTTAAAAATATTATGAAAACTCGGCAACTCATCGGTTTTCAGGGGCCCAATATAGCAGTGGTTAGGGCTCCAAGTGAAGAAAATCCTCTCAGTACGTCGTGTGGTCTCGATGACTACTATATTATACTGCATCTGTAAACGAACCTTGCCTTGACTCCTGAGCTAAATGGAAGAGCCGAGTGGAAGTTTGATTCATTTCTAAGACATAAAGAAATACTTAATTAAATACTAGATATTTTCTGAAAAATTCCAAAGTTTAACAATGAGCTTGATAAAACTTAAAATTCACTGGAAAACCTACATAGCTTTAAACCGACTTCAAAAAAAAGGAGGAGGTCCTCAATTCGTCGGAATCTTTTTAATAATATATTAAATGCTTTTTTTTAACCGACTTCATAAAAAGGAGGAGGTTCTCATTTCGACGGAATCTTTTTTTTTGTATGTTCCCCCATTACTCGAAGATGCGTGGCCCAATTTAGAAAATTCTTTTTTTGTTTGAAAGAGTATAGTTCAGAGATGGTCCCATATTCATGAAGTTAGGATCTGATGATGGAATCCTGGAGAAATCGAGGGAACTCTTCAAATTTTTATAGTGTGCTTGAAGCGATTTAGGTATATCTTTTATTGTTAATTCATCATTTCCTTGCAGTCATCAAGTAATGACTGCATTCATCAAGTCAGGATCTGATGATCGGATCTTGGAGAAATTGAGGGAACTCTTCAGATTTTAGAAGCATACTTCAAGCGATTTGGGCATTTTTTCCATTGCCTTGCGCATTAGTTGGTTTCCACTAAAAGGTAAAAAATAAAATGAAAAATTCTTTCCAAAAAACTAACTTCAAATGCCACTACAAAGAGTGAAATAATTTTTAATGTACACCAATTCGAAGTCGGGCAATGTTTCGTTCAATCACTAATAGTCCTTCTTATTGTCGATAATTTTGTCGTTTCTTTGCACATCAAGTTTTATAATACGAAGGATAGTAATCTGTGACGAAGGACTATTAATGATTGAACGAAACATTGCCAGAATTCGAATTGGTGTACATAAAAAATTATTTCACTCTTTGTAGTGGCATTTGAAGTTGGTTTTTTGGAAAGAATTTTCCCTTTTTTTCAAGTTCTTTTTTAAACCTGTTATATTTTAAAGGTTCCATTATGGCTATTGATAAACCTGTTGAAATAAACTTTGGATTACGAAAAAACCTTCCCTAACGCCGTGTACGTTTCGAAGCAGTATATAAGTTCGAAATTCAATTCCATTAACGTTAATTGAGATTATAAATTAAGATTAGGTTCCTTCATTATACCTTTAATAAGTTAATCTCAATCAGAATTACCGGAGGGGCTCTCAAAAGTTTCCAGTTCACAAAACAAATGTAGGTAATCCCGCTAATGTACCACTCTGTGTAATTACTAATTACACACTTAAGAACACTAAATTATGTTAAAGCTTAAAGTACCATGTATTTCTTCGCAGAGAACATCAATCGACTTCCCCATAAATAACGCTTCTCATCTAATTTCTAAAATTCGTGTTTTTAACAAAACTCCTCCGTAACGGCTTGATTATGATCGGTTTGAGATTGATTTTTATGTCATTTTCTGTTTATATTTGGTACGACAATTGACATATACCCTGGACAGGACGAACGGCGCTAAAAATGTCGCCATTTTATCGGTGCCAAAAATGCTCGTTTTGTCACCAATAGTAACCACACTGTAGTTCGCTCAGCAGCCACCTATTGAATGTTGTCAGATGGCGCTACTGTTTGCCGAAAAAGGTTTAGGTACGTAAATCGTTCGGCTGCCCATATCCTGAGTTTTCTTATCAGTGGGTAAAACTGAGAATAGGAGGTGGTATTCCATACTCCTAAGTGAGGAATAAGTTATGGAAAAACAACCTTTGCCTAGTCAGCTAGTGTAACTATAACAGATGTTCTTTTTGAAGTCACTTAAAAAAGTAAAGGAAATATCGAGGCTCCAATGCGTAACTACAGTTTCATCGAAAGAATTTGATGTATAAAAATCGTTGCTAAAACAAACACCTTTCTGTAGTGAAGCTAATTTTAAAAACACACCATAAATCTCATAATAAACAGCGGCAATTTTATTAAATTTAACCGAGCCCAAAAAATAAGGCACAAACAATAAACAGAACATAAGTTAATTCGCTCGGTCTGCTCAGATTTTAGTTTCCCGCTGCATCTAGCTTTATTAAAACCAGGCCCGGACTCGAAAGTAGACTTTAGGATGCATTTACACTAGACCCTCGGTATAAATTATTTGAAATACTGCTGCATGATTTATCTCCATACAAACTTGATATTGTGATACTTAACTGTGATTGTGTGTAGTACACAAGTAGTCGTGAGGTATTTTTATATCCCTAATGGCAAAAAAACGTTTGCCGGTTCAGCTAGTTATTATATTTTTGAGTGAAAACTCTTTTTTATTCAAAGTCTAAACATACCTATACTCCGTGTGGATATAGCGTATAGCCTCCATTACCTCTTTTCATAATCTTTACGAAAGATTAAGAAGCCAGTCCTTTCTTAATCTTTCACTAACCAACAATGAAGCGATTAAATCTGAGTAGGGCTTAATATTGGAAGAGTCATATTTCGCATTTGAAGGTGTCGCTGCTAGTGTAGGGGGTTTCAACAGCGACGTCACAGGTGGCGGTGAAAAGGCGGCGGTTGACTTTGTAATTCAAATCGGGACCGCGGTACGGCATACCACCTCTCAGGTACAGCGAAATTTAAATATGGAATATTAGATTGTTAAAATATACCGCTTTAATATTCAGATTTCATAAAAAAACGCGCGAATATTATAAACAGCTTTCTCTTCACCTGAGCTCTTTATGAAAATCATTGCGATGATACAAGAAACGATAAAATGATAATGAAATGTTTGTTATGCTTCTTCATCTGAAAATGTTGATGAACTTCTTCAAAGTAAACTTCCTGGTACGATTCAAAATGAGCTTTGGTATGTAATAAATTAATTAAAGAAAACTCTGATTTTGTTTGAATCGCATTGGGTGCAAACATCATAAATCTGATTTCATTAGAAAAACGTATTCATCGTTATCGAAATCGTTAGCGAATTCTGCCCGCCGATTGGCTGACGTAAAACAAGTACCCAATCAGCGGACAGGGATGTTTGTATGTATTTATATACTTTTATTGTGCACCCAAGAAACAATTAACAAAAAATAAAGTAGAAATAAAAAGAAGATACAAGTAACAATGAGGCGGACTTATCGCTAACTAGCGATCTCTTCCAGTCAACCTCAGATACCGATTAATTAGGAAGTAGGAAAGTGGATCAGATTGGGTAAGAAAAACGTATTCATCATCATCGTAATCGATAGCAAATTCTTTCCCCCGATTGGCTGACATAACTGACATCAGATTGGCAGAACTGATTGACTGACATCAGAGAACCGATTGGTTCTCTGATTTATGTCACGAATTTTACCACGGAGAATTTGTAAACGATTACGACAATGATGAATTCGTTGTCTTACACAATCTAGGGGCTGAACTTGTAAACGGTTACGATAACGATGACAAACTAGCATCAGGAAAGCTTGAGACGTCTTGCAGTTTTAAATTTAGTATCTCTGTTAAAGAGGCTCCAAAAGTCGTTTCCGCTCCAATAAAAGGGCAAAGTAGTAACAGAATCACGGACTAACAGCCGCTCTGTGCAAGATTTATCTAAAAAATAAAACAGACTAGTCTTCAACGAACTGTGAATGTCAATACAGTGACTGCTTCCGAGCAAAGTTGCTCGTTGAGTTGAAACGCTCGCAAATATTTTTCTATCTTATGCTGTTTATACAAAAATCTACTATATTTTACTGAAATAATATACGGCTTGATAGATAAGTAATTTTATCTACGCTCATTGCTTAAAGTTCAAATTATAAAATCAAAATGTGTCACATATTGACCTACTTTATTTAATAAAAAATATTCATTAGAACATCGTGTTAGTATGGAAATATTGCAACATAGTTGCATAAAATAGTTTTTTTCCATTATGATACAGTGGACTCTGCGTTCCTGTCTTTTTGTATGTGGAGTCCACAGAAAACATAATTATAGTTGGGAGTCTTTGCCGAGAGTATGGATGGTCTATGGTTGACCATAGGCAAATCATGTAACTATATAAATTGTCTGTGATTCAGCACGCACATAAGAAGAGTAAAAAAAATCAGTCGTCTGCTTTTAACGGAATAACATAGCCAATTTGGAAATTGTGAATTACTCAGACTATAATACATACCAGACATCGAACCGGGGAAAAATCGGTTAAATATCTTGCATCCAAGCGAATACAAGTCCAACGATTGCAGAAATGAAAACCTAATCTCATGTGGGTCGGATAGCTTAGTCCATTACACAAGTACTACCGGAAAACTAGATCCAATGTACGTGATTGGGAGAAGGTCGGAGTATTTAACTTAGAGTACCCCCGCGAGAGGAGATTTACTTTAATCACAGATATCTCAAATTCGTTTGAGATATCTGATTTATCTGATTTTGATTCCCATTAGTTATTTAACGCCGCAATTAAGCAAGCAATTAAGAAAGGTTTAGTTAAATATTCTTTATGTCTCTCCTATAACCCTGACTTAGAGCTGATTTCTGAATCTTTGAATTAATATAGTTTTAAAATACCAATCACAGATGATTTTAACGGAGCCATTATCAGAAAAATAGTTTTTAGATTATTTTGTTATTTTTGTTGTTTACAAGTCATTATGTTTATACACTTCATACATTTCATAATGTTTATTTGATAAATACTACAAAGTTTTGCTTTCCTATCAATCAGTGGTCTCTTCAACGCTGGTCAACAAGTATGGAGGCTGCTTGCTTCCTGCCATCATGTTTACTTTGTTCTTTTTTTTATACTCAACGCGAGCAAAAGAGCGGGCGGGTCACCTGATGTCCCTGATGATATGCGATCACCGCTGCCCATGGACATTTGCAGCACCAGAGGAACTGCAAATGTGTTGCCGGCTCTTAAGAAATTTGTTTATCCGCCCCTTGAATAACCCCATGTTATAGTTTTGAGGGCACACTGTTGCTGGTAGCTGGTTCCATAGTTTGTATGTGCGTGGAAAGAAAGATCTGGCATACCGGGTGGTCGTGGATTGCCAGCCAACCAGGTGGAATGGATGGAACATGTTTCTACGCTTTTCTTAGAACTTTGGGTCTATTATTGTCATTTGCAATGGTGCCATCAGAACGTTAGAGGATAAGTTTTAGTGTGTGTGTAGTGTTACAATCTAGGAAGTTATGTGATATCCTGTCAATAAACAATTTCGTTTTATTTACATGTATATAAACCACATTTTATTCCGGGAATACAAGAAGGGTCGCGAGAAAAATTGTAAAAGAAAAGCCAAACGTAGTTCTCAAACAAAATCATTTTTAAATAAACACGAATTGTTTTTATCAACGCGAAATTCTTTTCCGATATCTTTTTTTGATGTAAAATTGGCCCGCTTATTTTTCGTAAGGCCGGGTCGTAATACCCACTTTACTGGGAATGTTTTTTCTGTTTTCCCTACACAAATCCGCTTGTAGAATCGGGGTGAAACACAATATAGCGGGAGCCCCGAATGTGCCCGTGCGTTATACGTTACGTTATATTGTTTACTCGCTGCCTCTTGAGGAGACAAATGCTGGGCTTAGAGAAATGTCGCGAGCATTATTTCTATTGTTTTTATATTTCAATCAAATTTGCGACTTATTCTTGGGCATATATGGAAATTGATCGAACATATACAGAGATGATTCAAGCCGTTAGTAAGCAACAGATTTAGAATAACTGGGATAGGCATTAACAGCGAAGATCTGAAGACAGCTTTCTATGGAGAGAAATGCGACAGCGGTTCCCGGTAGATTGTTCGGTGGCAGAGGGAGGTTTATTAGTCCGTTGGTCATTGGGCACCATTCCCGATAGAGTCAGGCGCTACCAGCAGGTATCCTATGAGGATTTTTGCTCCTCTCATAGCAAAAAATAATACATTGAAATTGCAAAGTCTTCCCTCACACGAAAACGCGTAGAAACGTTTTCTCTCATAGTAGGTACGTACGTTCCCGAAAAATTATACCTAATATCTTATTGTAAGTACATTTTAAAGAATAAAAATTTATAACATCTTATTGTAAGTACATTTAAATTAATAAAATATCATCAATCCATTCATAGATCTTTTCTTATTCTTTTAGATATTATAAAGGAAAGTACGTTTTCCGTTTAGTTAAACATGGGTTACAACTAAACCGTTTTTAAATCAAATATTTATGACTAACTTATACCCGCGGCTTCGCCCGCGTCATTTATGGAAAAAATAAATATTGAAAAAATAAACTGCGCTGGAATAAAAACGACAGACGCAAGAATTGTTTAAGACCCTGGCAATTTATAAGTACCATATTATATGGCAAGCAACCAGTGAACGCAAAATTAAAAAGAGTGGTAATTTACAGATACAGAATACTTGCTAATAATCTGTCACCAAATATGAGCATTTTATGACCCCTTTACAGAACTGAGTATATTCTGTCCAAATTGTCTTAAAAACATTCATTCAGGCAAAAACAGTGTGAGTATTGGAACCTATTTTTATGACCTATTTACCCTTTTCAATGTCGATTACACTTTTCAGTGTCGCTATCGACAGTCTCGAGTATTTATGCCTTATTTACAGATTACAGATTTACACTTTTCAATGTCGATTACACTTTTCAGTGTAGATAGAGTCTCAAGTATTTATGAACTATTAACAGATTACAGATTTACACTTTTCAATGTCGATTACACTTTTCAGTGTCGATAGAGTCTCGAGTATTTATGAACTATTTACAAATTACAGATTAACACTTTTTAATGTCAATTACACTTTTCAGTGTCGATAGAGTCTCGAGTATTTATGAACTATTTACAGATTACAGATTTACAGAACTGAGTATATTCTGTCCAAATTGTCTAAAAACATTCATTCAGGCGAAAAAAGTGTGAGTATTGAAACCTATTTTTATGACCTATTTACACTTTTCAATGTCGATTACACTTTTCAGTGTCGATAGAGTCTCGAGTATTTATGAACTATTTACAGATTACAGATTTACAGATTACAGATTGAAGGTTTTGAGAGCTATGTATGGAGTTTTGAGTATTTACAGCCTATTTCAGTTTTGAGTGCCAGTATTGACCTTCTATTGAGCCTCAAGTATTTACGACCTATTTACGGTTTTGAGAGCTATGTATGGAGTTTTGAGTATTTATAACCTATTTACGGTTTTGAGAGCTATGTATGGAGTTTTGAGTATTTATAAACCTATTACGGTTTTGAGAGCTATGTATGGAGTTTTGAGTATTTATAACCTATTTATGGTTTTGAGAGCTATGTATGGAGTTTTGAGTATTTATAAACTTATTACGGTTTTGAGAGCTATGTATGGAGTTTTGAGTATTTATAACCTATTTACGGTTTTGAGAGCCATGTATGGAGTTTTGAGTATTTATTAACCTATTACGGTTTTGAGAGCTATGTATGGAGTTTTGAGTATTCAAACATCCAAACTCACAAACTCACAAACTTTCACATTTTTAATATTTATTAGATTAGATTTACCGCGAAAAAGTTGTAAGTTTAGGATCTGTATTTGTACCCGTTTTCCCAGTTATAATATTACTAACCCACAACCCATTGCTAAACACACATTGTTAAAAGCGTACAGTGCTAAGTTCAGAACCTATATGGTGCCCATTTTCACATCTCTAGTAATCAGTAGTAGTAGTATCAGATCTCTAGTATCATTAGATTTTGCCCACCGCCCTGCCTGTGTCAAATTCGCTTTTTAACAAATCCTGAGAGAAACATTAATTTCCCGTTCCCATTCAATATTCCAACCTTATACCTACTTTCAAAGAAGTTTGCTTTATCTACGTACCTATAGATGTAGCTATAGATTGCTGTAAAAATTTAGGTTTTTTGAATATCCCACGGGAACTATGGAATTTCCGGGAATAAAAAGTAGCCTATGTGTTAATCCGGGTTATAAGCTATCTATGTTCCAAATTTCAGCCAAATCGGTTCAGTAGTAGCGGCGGGAAAGAGTAACAAACATCCAAACTCACAAACTCACAAACTTTCACATTTATAATATTTATTAGATATTAGATTACGGTTTTGAGAGCTATATAAATTTCATAAAGTATAAACAATTTCCATAATTAGCCGCACTCGGCATCTACGCAAAGCGAGGGGAAGTTATGACTTACACACACAAACACGAGCTTGCACTGTAGGGTTGTGAATCCCCCCTTTTTTATTAAAGATCTAAAATTTCTGATTATATGTGTACCTGACACAGAAGGAGAAGGTACACCCAATAAAATCTCTATTTCCTTGGTGGACCCGTTGTCAGGAGTACGGATCTTTGACATAAGCCATTGCTGTCCCCAGTTAGGGCTTTGACAGAACACTAAATAGTACAAGTACAGAAGGCTTACTCCGCACAATGATTTTAAGAAATAGCGACTAGCGCTGACACAAAAAGTGCAATTCAGTTCGCAATAGCGCCTGGCCTTGCCCTCAAAATCGACACGCAACAAACGCAATGTTGTGGACTCTTTCTATCGCCTTACTTTATCTCTTACGACGTACTAGGGCTGCCGTAGCCAGACGGCGCGTAAAATAGACCGTACAGAACTAGCACGTGCAACTCTGCCCGCGAGCGGTAACCATCTGAAATATTGAGGTCCGGACCACTACTTGTAGCCGGGACGGTCACGTGATAAGTGAGACTGACCTGGCTTTGCTGAATCCATCCGAGAAGTCGACCCAAAGTATACCTACTGTTACTGCAACAGGCATGTTGATAAGTTATACCCACCAAAATATGGCGATTGATCGCTGTTGGTCACCGTATTAATTAAGTATTATTTGGTGAAAATAAAGTATCCTAATTCAATCGCATAAAGTTAAAGATAATATTATGTCTCATGAAAACTGAGTAAGTAAAATCCCATCCAACCTAATACGTGTTTTTTTACAATCTCTTTCATTCTGGGTATATTATTATGTTTTAACAAAAATTTTTAATTTTGAAATAAGAGAGAAAATTATACTTACCAAAATACATTAAATTATTCATAACAGACCCGCCAATTACTCGTTTGCGACCTTCATTTAATGTATTTTTTTTGTAAAAACTTTAGCAACCCTAGCCTAGTTATTTCGAGAATAAATGGGGAAATATTTAGAACTTTTCTCTATTTAACGTACGTAGTACGTTCGCTAATTTACTCGTAGTTTAATCGTTCATCAACTCTTCAATAGAATATCCATCGAAAATCGAAAAACTCTTTACGTGCAACTTAATTCAGACACAAAATGACTATTATTAGCTCAAAAGTTAAATGGCGCACTTTATTAAGTTGTGGTGTTAGGTTACTTGTTGCTTCATCTTGTACAATTTGGCAGCCACTTAGATCTCAATTATTTTATCAGATAAAAGGCTATGGATATGTTTTAAATATCGTAATAATCTACTTAATGTAATTTTAGATATTTTATTCAGAACAGGGCGTGTTGCAACCCTCGTAAAATAAGTTTGAAGTCAACAATCACCATTATTATCTTATTGACCTTAAGTGTCTGTAATGTTGGCCTATGTGAAACAAAGAGTTTTGATCTACCTTTATGCTTAGATAGGTAGACAGGGTATTGCTCTCGAATACGCTCTTCTGAACTTTTGTGCGTTTTTAGCTAAGTAATTAGCACCAAAGAAAACTTTTCTATGGAAACGAGGATGACTGAAACTATTCTCATAGGTGTGTGAAACGTGCCTTCCCGCACTTAGCTCAGTTAAGACGCTCTCATTTCAAGGCTTTAAAAAGCCTGTTGAGTCATTCTACATTTTACAATACTAACGTAACCTTTGCTCTCATTGTCGACAGAGTTACCGCCCGACAAGCCAACGATAAAAGCAGAGAAGGGCTGGTACGCATCAGGGGACACCCTGCGAGCTCAGTGCTCCTCCCCACCGGCGGACCCACCCGCAAACCTCACCTGGTTGCTTAATGGAAGAGACGTAAGTTTATGTAATATCATCAGACACACCGGTGGTCGACCTGGAGAAGATCTGGAACTCGTCACCATGTGCTTCACTCCTACACAGTTCCATCCGTTAATATCACCTGGCTGCTTAAAGGAAGAGACGTAAGTTTCTGTAGCAATACCATCAGACACATCCGTCTTCAAAGTGGAGAAAATATGGAATGCGTCAGGGATTCACGGTTCACTGTCATTAACCTAACCTAACCTAACCTCACCTGGTTGCTTAATGGAAGAGACGTAAGTTTCTGTAGCAATACCGTCAGACACACCGGTGGTCGACCTAGAGAAAATCTGGAACTCGTCACCATGTGCTTCACTTCTACACAGTTCCATCCGTTAATATCACCTGGCTGCTTAAAGGAAGAGACGTAAGTTTCTGTAGCAATACCATTAGACCTATCCGTGTTCAAAGTGGAGAAGATATGGAATGCGTCAGGGATACATGGTTCACTGTCACACTGACCCGCCCGGTAATATCACCTGGCTGCTCAAAGAAAAAGACGTAAGTTTGTGTAACAATACCATCAGACACACCGGTGCTCAAAGTGGAGAAGATATCAAACGCATCTTCTCCACGGGAACGTCAGGGATCACTGCCATACTTACCAGCCATATCTCCTGGCTGTTCAATGAAAGACACTTCAGTGTCTGTATCGTAAGGACCGACGATCAAGGAGTAGGTCTGATAGATTGATGCGTGAGTTAATTACACTTGGAGAAGACGTAAATATTTGTATTTTCATTCTGACGACCTCCCTGGCGCAGTGGCGGCGCGCTCGGATTCGAGTGGGAGGTCGCGGGTTCGATTCCCGCCACGAGCCACTTTGGGATTTTATAATTTCTAAATTGGCTCAGGTCTGGTCTGGTGGGAGGTTTCGGCCGTGGCTAGTTACCACCCTACCAGCAAAGACGCACCGCCAAGCGATTTAGCGTTCCGGTGCGATGCTGTGTAGAAACCGTTGGGGTATATTTACTTACCCTTCCAAGTTAGTACGATAAGATCTTAGACTGCATCATCACTTACCATCAGGTGAGATTGCTGTCAAGTAATAACTTGTATAGAATAAAAAAAAAGACAATCCGACTGTCACAGTGGAGACAGCCTGGTATGCGCCAGTGAAAGAAATAAGTTACATTTTGTTACACTACGATATTTTTGAACACTATTACAGTGCACCCTTACAAGCAATTATTATCAATTAGTCGCTGACGTCAGCGATGCAGCAGTGACACGGCCGTGACGTCATGACGGGCGTGATTAATGAACCTCCCCCTTTATCGAGACATTCGCTCGGTGTACTATCATTCGACAAGCAACTTTTGTCAAATATTGAGAATGACATCTTTATATTATCTTTATAAAAACTTCTGATTTTACAAATTTTATATTTGTGAGCTTTATGAAATAAAAAAAAAATTATTTATCATGAGATAAATTAGAAATAAAATAAACTGATGCTTGAAATATCATCATTAACAAACAATTCATCTATAACTATTTATATACATAAAAATAAATTAATAAATAATAAAGAGTACCTAAGTAAGAAAATGTATACTGAAAATGTATGTGTGTGAAAATGTATGTGTACCACGAAATGATTTTCGTGATACAAAAAAATAGATGTTTTATTTGAGCAGTATTTTTATATCCACCACGATTTTAAATGCAAGGTAAATAATTATTTATTTTATTGAAATTATATATTTGGATTTTAAAAAAAGTCTCAAATACGTATTATAGCAGACTTTTGCTTTATTTTTTCGTTAAAATATCTGAATATATAATATACATGCATCTACATGTACTTAATAAAAACTTTGGTCAAAAATACTCATTTTCTTCCTTTTTGTCCCAAAAGCTTCAAATCCGGGATTTAGAGCTATCGGGACAGATATGAAATAAATGCGTATTTTGACCAATGTTTTAATGATAAACATGTAGGTTCATAGGTTTATACCCGCAAAACTTATTTCCATAAGCCTACGATGTAAAATTAGCCTATTATTTTCAAAAACCTAAATAAAATTTGAATTTTCGCGGACGAGTGAATCTAACACCCTTAGGACAAGCTTTATAAGCGTAAATCGCGGTTGTTCCGTTTGATATATTATTTTATATTTAGTGGATTATTAATATGCAGATGAAACCGTCGATAATTGGGCTTTATTCTACTAGACGTTTAAGACGTACTGTTAGGTGCAGGTTTGGCGTTGACAGTAAAACACGAGCTTTTCACATGGATTTTTAGTGATGTTTCGGCGACCAGGAAGAAATACTTGGATCTACTCACTTAGATGATGTTTTTTTGAGCCGGAGAACAGCATGTCGAGGTGGAATACTCTCGAAAATGCTATCTGATCTTAGATAGGAAAAGTTGGTATATATACAGCAATCTTGCTGACTGCAAATTGGTGTCAATACATAGCGAAAATTCAAACAGGTCCGGACTCAACGCCTGTCTGTACTTAGGGAATCTAACAGTACGTTTAGCCACTAAACGACTGCTCAGTTTGCAATAAAATAACATAAAACTGTGCCCCCATCCCTCACATTGTGAGGGAACCGCTTCGTGTCGAACGAACTCAATTGTGAATAGTACAAATATTGAGCGCATCTTGTCTACGGAACATCCATTGTGCTGTTCAATGCGATTGTGTTATTTGTGTCGGTTCATTGGTCACATTCATACACGCTGCGGAAAATGGATGCTTTTCTTCTAATGTTGATAATATGCAATGAAATATTAAATTTGAAAGTTTATTTAATTATTTTGTCGCTAGGTTACAGTGACATGAAGGAATATTATACAGTGAAATATTTAGTTATGGATGTAATAAATAAATTATTGTGTAAATCTGATATGTAATTATAATTCAAATAGTTACGTGGTGCGACAAGCAGCGGAAAAATATCACAGAAAAACGACGCTTTACCCAATGACTAAAAACTTTTTTTTAACAATGTAGCCAAGCGTTTGACTGTGATCACAGTTGATGGGAAGTGACAGTCTAAAGTGGAGCGCGCTTGCCAAGGAAATTTCTATTCACTCTTGATTTCAAGGCGTCCAGGCTGTAGGAGTTGGGAAAGACATGGATATGTAAGTATACCAACTAACGGGATCAAATAATATAATGAAGTGAGATAAAAAAAAACCTATTTCCATTTTAACCCATATCTACAAGTTCCGTATTCATAGCCCGGAGGCGAGTGCGCGAACTATATTTTAGAACGGTTCATTGTGAAATGAAATTCAGTGTTTAAATCTATTATATCGTAGGAATTTGAAATCGCTTGACCTGGAAAGCCGAAATGTGCGCAGAATTGGATTTCCTTTATTACAAATTCACAGACATGCACATTGCACGTAAGGACATAGTTTGGGGAATTTTCGGGAATGGAAGCTTGTATTTGGAAGTTGAGGCTGCGGCGTTGCTTAGATGGCCAACACTTGTCTAACACTCAATAAGTGCCTGTATCTACATAATATACTCTATACTTATAATTATACAAGCCAAAACGTTGTTTCGCCATTAGGGATATAAAAAATAGCTCAGACCTACCTAATATACACAGAAAATTTCATAGCAATCGGTCGAGCCGTTTCGGAGGAGTTCCGTCACAAAAATTGGCACGACATTTTTTATATTAGAAGATTATTTTTGTCATCCCTCTTAAAGACGAGTAAATTTTGCTTAAATAACTCAATCACAAACATCAAACTCGCAGGTGACGTAGACATTTTAAGGGTGAAAAGTACCCTATGCCCTAAATCTATCTATTATAGCTAAGCTAGTAACCAGCCACGGCTGAAGCCTCCAACGAGATCGTACTTCAGTCAATTTGTAAATAATAAAATCGCGGATATCAAACCAGACACCTACCGCTTGAATCTGACATAGGTCGCAATAAATGTTGCACAAACATGAATACATACAGAATGTTGTAGAGTTCACAATGTCAAAACCCGCTACACGTGTCTCTTAAAGAATAACTGCGACCCGTATGTGCATTGTGCATCGTCAGAACACATGCCTACCCCGTAAATATTATAACAAAGAACACAATCACTGTTTGAATGTTTAAAATCACCATCTCTGAGAAATGAATATATTATATGATCTCAGTTTTATAAAGTCTTGCATGATTGATTTAGGTTTTATGTACTTACTGACTTAACAAAAAAGGATTGAAACGATGTCTTTCGTCATTTAAATATTTTGGAAATGGTTACTATTATTATTTCTTCGAAATTATTTGAACTGTGTACTTTAATTGACTTCTGCACGCTATTCCTCCTTTGTTTAGTAGCTTGCGTGACGGAACTCAACAACTTCTGCGAGTTTTCTTGCTAATCTAAATCTCTCTTTAGATCTCTCTATAAAAACCACAATCTTATTTTGTTTAGTTTTTCATCTGCCTATAAAATAATAATTCGAGTAGGTAGTAGTACATAAGTAGTAAAGCATTCGAGTCATTTTTACCCACGACGGAACGGAGTACGGGTATATGCGTTTAGGGTGAGAGACCGTTTGTACATTACTCTGTTAAAAAAATTTTATGTTTGTTTGTATGTTAAATTGTTCACAAAAACCAATAATGCAAAAATATTTTTGTTTGTTTGTTTGTTTGTTTGTTTGTTTGTGTGTGCACATCTATGTTCCCATTTGTTTCAAAAACGGCTTGACCGATTTAGATGCGGTTTTCTGTATAATGTTTGGTGTTCAGCGGCAATGGTTCTTAGATAGTTGTTACGAACATCTATCACCAGGGGGCGCCATAAAAAACATTTACAGTGCAAACGAATGTTCTCAATTATTGCAAAAACGACTGAACCGATTTGGATACAGTTTTGTATAGAATATTAGTGAGTCATTGGCAATGGTTCGTAGATAATTGTTCTTGTGATTGAACAGCAGGGGGCGCCACAATAAACGTCTCTTTATGACTTGGAAGGGATGATGCCTTCAAACGCTGCTAGAGGAGCTAATGGCTAGTTTGAAGATTAATTTTCATTTTTTAATAGTAATATAATTTAAATTACATTAATATATTAATCGAAAAACTATAAAAGTATTAACTATTAATCGAAAAACTAAAAAAATATCATTAATTATTTTATTTTATTTAACAGATTGTTTCATAGAAAAGACAAAAATTATACAAGAATCACAAGTTCTGTGGAAAAATCCGCATGTGTACACATTAAATTTAAATTTATATACAAACAGTGCACTTTAAAACTAATAAACAATACGAAAAAAGAAAGCAAAAAACGTAGCAAAGAAGTTAACAAAGAGTGTTAAATGTTAATATTAATCGTAATAGAACTTTAGATATCCAGTTTTAGTAGTAATTTGGTCGTTAGCTTTTGCTTATTCGCGTGCAATGGCGAAAACCGAACAGGGGCCAAACAGTAAGCTTGCAGTGCACGAATTTGTAATCCCGAAGTGTCCCCGAATGGTCCCACAGCTCTAAATTAGTAAATATCGACCGTGTGACAATCGCCGGTGGCTAAGACCAGTTAATAAATAAACTTCCACAAACAAAGAGATATTGGACGTGGCTTACATCGGCTCTATCGCAATATACGGGGTGCTCCTATATGGTCGGTAAGGGTGTAGTAAAATTTAACAAATTGAAATTTATTTGCGACCCCGCACTAAATGGTGATAATTAAGTTGGGATCCTTTAGTTGGACAAATCGACTGGCCCCTCGTTAGCATTTTTTAATAGTTTTGATTTTTAGGGCTCCTAGTGATTCGCAGTGAGATCCTAGACATCTCACTGCGGTTAATTGACTCATCTGTGACAGAAGGACTGGTTCAGCCTAGCTAGCAGATGAAAATACTGCCAGTATTTTTGGCACCATTCTACAAGTCCTGTCTTTTTATGTTCCAGAAAGATGCACTATGTTTTAGCGATAAGTTTTATCGTAACATGGACAATCGAACCTGAGACCCCCCATTTAAATACCACAGCGCTCAAACGTGGCTGTCGAAGTATATCGACTAACTACAGTACATTTTATCCTCCTCCCAGCAGAGGTAAAGGAAACTTTCTTATCATTAAACAGCACCCTTTTACCAACTTCGCAACACAAATAAAAGTTTTCAGCGCGGGCATCTTCGCGCCGTTTCATTGTTTTGCCAACAAATTGTTCTTATTTGAAGGAGATTTGCTCTATCTGGGTATTTCGCTTGTTTATCTGATTCTCCACTGTTTTGAGAGGCCGTATCTCGATCGTTCCTAACTCAAAATATTCAAACGTTTTAAAGTAACAGTCTCTTTGAGCAAGAATTGTCCATAATTCATATTATGGAGGTTGCTAGCTCACGCTTGAATGCTCCAGCTTTGGCAAAGTTCTTACGTGGGTTTTTTAAAATCCTCTCTTATCCCTTGTCTCTACTTAAAGAAGAATATTGAGGATCCTCTCAATTCGCCTTTCAAAGCATGTCCAAAGAGTCTGCCTTGGGCCACAATAGTGCCCTTTCTAATTCGACTTACATCACAGACGCATTCGTTCTCTCTTTTCGTAGCCATTTCGGATAATCCTGTATGTCTGTAAAGTTTTTGAAATAAAACTAGATACATTGCTAATTTACATTGAATTTACTGTAGGCACTACAGCAAATCAAATTTATTCCTTGTCTAATTTTGTCACTGACGCTCGCTGGTTATCAAAATTTTTGGTATTACGTCTGTATGGAGAAATCGTCCTCCGCGGGTGCCTTGATAGAATAGATCAGAATAAAATATATCTTAAAGACACGCATCCATTATTCACACGCGAAGTCATCAGCGCGCAAAAGTTATGACTCCTCAGATCGTTCTCGCCCCAAACACAATCATATTTCCATTATTAAAGATCTCCTTAGATATATCTTCCGTATATTTTGCACGTTGTCTCAAGTAGCTTCATTGGTATGCGCGCGACACGGTTTATCCAAGGCATTATTTACGCGCCCATGTCTTCCGTTCTCTTTATGGAATTACCCACTCGATGTGTGTCTTGAGTTCATAAATAAATGGTGGAAAGAACTCTGAAAGTAATATTATTCTACAGTTTTCTATCATTTCATGTTATTTTGTCTACTCACATGTCATCTTGAAGAAAAAGAAACACTTTATTGCACCCACTCATCAGAAAAATAATGGTGTCCTTATTGCTGCAAGCAAATTCTTCCAAGCAACTTTTGTTTATAAGAAAGTACGTTTTATTTTCTTATTACATAACTAAAACAAAAGTGGCATAGAGCTCAGGATATTGAAATTATGATTTTGTTTCGCCTTAAAATTTATTCCCATTCCATTGGTATAAAATTGCCGCAATATTATTTACGCGCTCATGAAAAAGTGATGCCGTTATTTATTTCATTGTTGATGATCTGGATTCAAATTTCAAGACCTTCATTATTCTTTAAAAACTACGAAATCTTCGCCATTCAAATGTCTAACGTACCGAAAACGGTCCGTGAGCAATTCGATTTAAGTTACCGGCAGTTGGCGGTAGCTTAGTTCAATTTGCTATAATATAAATAAACTTAAACTATTTATTAACCACGACTTCGTCTTATGAATTGATGAATTTTTGTTGATAGAAATTTTAAAAATAAATAAGATACAGAGCAAAACATCATTTTCCTTTGACATAACATTATTTAGCTATATCTTCACGTATACTCCCCAGAAACACAATCATATTCCCATTATGTCATATCTGTGTTGATGTCTGGTATAATCTTGAACGTCGCGACGTAGCCTCATTGGTATGCACATGACACGGTTTATTTGACGCGCCACGGAACCCTGTTTACAGTCTCCTTTACGGAATCATCCATCCGTTACCTCTCTTAGATTTTTCGCAGTGAAATGCGGCTCTCTTTGACAAAAATTTTCATTATCATCATAATCATCTCTTGTAGAGTTCTACCGGGTTCTCAGTGTTGGAACCCTCGTAAACTTAGTCGACTAATTTTGACACCATGTAGGTATGTACATAATGGTGCCAAAATTGTAGTGCAAAATTTCTAAGCTTAACTAATTTAACGCGTCTAAACATGGTGCAATCCTTTTCCATAGGGAGTGTTTTGGTAAGGATAGCACTAGTTTTAGATACTTCAAATTAGTTAAGTGTAGAGATTTTTCCATGGGGAGCATTTTGGGAAGGTATGGCGTGATAATATGCAGTCATACTAAGCTTTCCACTCCTGTAACAGTGTTTCCAGCAAACATCCTCGACGAAGGTGTCTATACGTTGACTACTCGTAACTCTCAGCACAAAACGAAATTATTCATATTTAAATTTATCTGTGAGTTTGTTGGTTTATTTGTTTGTACTACGTCTCCACAACGGTATTTCTTGCCACAGCAGAGCAATGCAGCCATGTGAATTTTGCATAGACATAGCTGCAAACATAGAGTGTGACAAAGGCCGAAAAAATCAATGCTTCCCGAGGAATATGTGAAAAACTCAAAACATTGGAGAGGCAACAAACAGTATAAAATACATAAAAACAAATTAGACACTCTATAATACATTAGTAAATAAACTATAACCTCACACAACGAACACCTGATGCAGATTTTGAGCCCTTTAAAATGATAATTCTCTAGTGTTTTGGACCACTTTTCCTGTTACATGCACAATAATGGTTATTCCGTAAATGGGTTACGAAGATTACTATCGCTTTATCAACACTGCAAGTTTGCCAGCTTTAGATAAGTTAAAGAGTATTTTATATTGCATGAAATTGCCTAGCTGTAAAGTACGAAAAGCAAATTATTCTTTAACTTAGCGTAGCTATGGGTTTTGCGTTTAGTAAGGTTGTTTCTACTAGTTAAATCTATTTAAAGTGAATAAAATTTAAAATAAACATCTTATGTACGCCTCTACATTTATATTATTAAAATATTGAGAAAAAAAATTTGATTTCCGTGAACAATAATTTTATAGATCATGTTTAGTAATGTTTTTATACGAAACTAGCTACACCACTCTTGCTTCGCTCGAGTGAACATATGAAACTATCAAAAATCTCTACCATTTTAGGCCCTAAGCTGGGCGATGGTGAGTGAATAACTCAATGAAAAAGTCTAAACTTTTTTATTTGTACCTATTTTATTTATAAAACTTTTCCCTTCCGCGCAGGCCCAGTTTCAGTTGATTTACATTTCGAACAGAAAGAAAAAGCAAAAATCCCTTCCTCCTACCTACAATCACAGAAAAAATGCGCACAAAAAATTCTTTGCAATTAATTTACTTTAGGGAAAAAGTATCCTATTGTAGGTACGTTTACAAAAAAAAATTGTTTCATTTGTTTCCATTTACGAATCCGCGCATTTCGACGGCGGTGTAGAGGCAAAAGTGTCATGCATGAAAAATTTATTCAAGTCGCGTCCTTCCTGGCCCTTTGTGTTGCTAATTCAATTTTATTATTTTCCTTTACCTCTGTCATTAACTGCGTTGTAATATTACATTCAGCGATTTGACCAAAATTTTTCTTTTTTAAGAGGTTTTTTTGCCTCAATTTAAATAATTCATTTTCTTCCTCGTGATTCCTTGCCCTAAAAATTTACCCTATTTTATATATATATTTTTTTACTGTAAGTTTCCTTAGTGGATTCGCGTGATTTAGGAGATCTATCTACTTTTTTTTTATAATTGATAGGCTTGCGCTTGACTACAATCAAGTCTGATGAACAGAAATGATGAGGTCTAGGATGGAGCGCGCTTGCCTAGAAAATGCCTATTCACTCTTCTTTTGAAGGCACCCAGATTGTATTTGGCTGGGAACACGGAAGCTGGAAGGGTGTTCCACACCTTAGCGGTTCGTATCAGAAACGTAGAACTTTCTGTGTAACGTGGCCGCTGCCAAAATAAGCTTTTCTAAGGTACCTTTCCCACTTCACTGTGCCCGAAAGAGGAGACCAGGCGTAAGAGGAAAGTCGCATTTTCGTCCCCTAGCTGTGACATTGTCACATAAGGGACGCGTTTGTGCGCTTGGCTATCCAAGTCTCCAGCATCACAGCTTGAACGCATGTATTCTTTGCCTCTCACATGTCCCCACTAGGTACATGAAGGTTGGAAATATCAAAGCCCGGACCAGACAACTCTTGGTGGTGTTGCATAAACCACAATTCCTCCATATTCCAGTTAAAAGCGTCATAGCGGTTTTCGCTATCACAATGCTCTTTACTTCTGAAATTGATAGGATATCACACAAATATATCATTCTATCGAATAACAGTCACGTAATAATACCCAATTCTCTATATAAACCGCCAAGATAGGGCTGTTACTCGTATTATCGATATCCATCACTGGCGTCATCGTTCGGTATAAACCCGGTTTTCCTGCGACCGCCGACACTGTGAGGGATGACAGCCCTCCATCATTCGACGTGCCACCATCGGTGCAGCTAAACTTAGGAGCAAGCCGAGCTGTATTTATAAACGTCTGCCAGACGTGTAAGGTATTGGTGCTATTAAATATGTAAATGGTGGGCTGCAGTGTTTGGGTATAAACCTAACTTTATATATAGGGTTACATAAAAGAATACCATATCGCTCTCGTATTTTTTTACTCGATATTTTATAATTTATATTATCAAATATTCAACATTTAACGGAGATATGGTTCCTACTATGTAACATAAAATCGGCAACGGCGGCAGCGCGCGAAGTCGCGGTGCGTTTCACAGTGTAATGTGACTTTACAGAAATAAAATATTTTATATTTTATGAAATAAATTAATACTGAATTTTGAAAAGTCGTATAACAAATTAAAGTTGTTAATTTTAATGTAAACAACTACAGGCCGAGAGCGATTTGGTATTTTTTATATGACCCCGTATAGCAAAATATACTTTCACTAACGAATTGTTATCAATAAAATTTTCTTCTTGTAATATACCTACCTATTGATGCGTCACAAGAGAACTCTGCCATAGCATATTTCAAGCTTTAGTAAGTGTAAAAGGCATAATTAGTTTACACTTTACGTGGTCTCTGCATATGGCCAAAATCCCGCTCTCCCTATCTCAGTTTAATGTGGATCCTAAGATTTCTTATGGCATTGCCATACAACACACTAAACTACGCTCGTTTTCCTAAGACATCGGCTTGGCGAGCGTGTAAGAAACATAGGTATTTATAGGTATTGTAATCGTAAACAAATCTTCATACTGATATTTGCTGACAACAAAATGTAAACAGCAGATTCGAGCAATCAGTGGACAGTTTTTTTTTACGATTTAAATCCTATTATTCTTAGTACTAATTTAATTTGCTACAGTGCTTTTTGACGTGATAACGTTTAATAAATTGATGAACACCAGCAACACACATGAAAAATAGTAACGTTCCGCGTAACGTTCCACCTGAGCCTGTGCGTGCAAGCGAGACCGCGCAACAAGCGATAGAGAGGCACGATAAAACAAACGATAGAGAGGCCAATTATGACGTTATCACGTAAATCTATCGTCCGTAAACCGACTTTACAGACAACCAATTTTTTTAAACCACAGCACAGTAAAGCTTCACAATAACTTCTTCATGGCTGAATATCAGTGTGAAACAGTCTCTGGAAAGAAAGGCGTACCTATTAAGTAAGTAGTAGGCTCTTTTTATTTTTTAAACCATGAAACTTCAAAAGAAATACAATACCACATTAAATTACTTTACCAACATGTCACTAAATCACTGGTGACGTGCGTGGCTTGACAGCGTGTCACGACAGCGTGACATTGTGGTACAACACGTCACTGTCACTGCCAGTATGAAGAATGTAAAAAGAATAAAGGAAATACACCTTTTATATTCCGAGCGTTTGGTCCGTACAAGGGTGAAAATTTATCTTGCCTGAAAACTGAACATCGCCGTACCCACGAGTGCCTATATTTCAGTGTGTGATTAAATATAGGCTTTTGTTGTATTCTTAAAAAATATTACTTTACGAAATTGAATATTTTTAAATTATTAAATATATTTCTTTAATTTGAAAACATCATTGTTTACTTGCTGACCCGATAAACGTTGTTTTGCCATTAAGGATATAAAAAAAAAGTTACGTCCTACTCTCAGACCTATCGAACATATACAGAAAATTTCACAACAATCTGTCGAGCCATTTCGTAGGAGTTTGATAACAATAATTGGCACGAGAATTTAATATATTAGAGAAAGAAAGATTTACTTTCACATTTTGTGGATTTGAAAGTAAATGACGAAATATATTTTTTTGTTAGGATCTTTTGGTCGCGGCTGGTTATCACTCTAGTGGCAAAGCTGTAGCGGCAAGCAATTTGTCGTTCCGGTACGATACTGTGGAAAAACCACTAGATGGTAAGTCCACAAGTGACACAGGTACAGTAGTCAAGTTCTTGCTTTCATTTCGATGGGACTAACTGTGATAAAAGTACCTACTAAAAATATCAGAAATGGCAAAAACCCTCGTACCCAAAGCCAACGTCGGCCCACGTAATGACAGTGGAGTAGAAAAGAGTAAAACGAAATTAGCAACACAAAGGTCCAGAGCGGACGCGCGCTGAATAAATTTTCCGTGCATGAGTTTTAACCTCTACGCCATGTCTGCGACTTTCGCAGATGCACAATAGAAAAGGGGACTTTAACCTCTGAAAAATACCCTGCTTAGTTTCAGAAATCTCGTGGGAATAACGCGAAATGCTATCTTATTCCTTTTCACCATTATAAATACCAGCTTTCTAGCTCCAAGAGTTTTGGCTGAGCGATGAGTGCGGCTTAAGCAATTTGTAATCTTATAAAAAAATATTATAACATCTGTAATCTTTTAATACTTTCAAGTTTCAAAGTATATCTAAATAATGTTCTCTATACCGATCCGGGAACGGGCGGGTCCGTCTATAACAAGATATCCCATCGAAGCGGGACATAATAAGTAGTAATAAGTGTACACTCGTATATAGTCGTGCACTTTATTTTCCCTCTTTATCGTATTCCGATGGGAAGGCATCTCCGACACGATAAGGCGCAAGAACGGCTGCTTAACATGCTCTCAGAGGCACAAGGGTGAAACACTGCCAATCACTAGTATAATTTCCTGAAAGAAAAACCCAATACTAAACTTTAGAGGCCCTACCTAAAGATTGAACCCAGGACCTCGGGATTTGCATTTGAACTTGCTCACAACGAGTAGTAGACAACGGGAAGTACCAGTAAGTTCAAACTTTAAACTATAGAATATAAGGTACGTGTATGTACCTACGAGTGTTCAATATTTATCTAGAACTAAAGTATACAGAATCTAGAAACCACGTAATTTCATTTAACTTACCATTATTTATATGTTATTTGTATAGATAAAAGCTTCGTGTCCTCCCAGGAGTATCTTAGTACGAAATAATCCGAGTATTGAGTGCGGGCAAATAATACATGAGGACGTTACAAAATTCTATTACAGGGAACACCCTGGGGGCTAGAGACGACCGACCATTGTCTTATTTTAGATAGCTACGGGTCTGTAGATTTAACATACCGACACAAGAAGTAATTACGAAAGCCTGAATAAGTACTTTTAGTCCTTTTACAATCATTGACCTTTTTATAGAGCGGAAACATTTTAATGGGAATTTTCTCGCGGAGACATTCCGGGTAGGTGTCTGTTATTCTACCGTAAAGCAGTAATGCACTGTGTTTTGGTTTAAAGGACACTATGCCGACGAGATTACTGACAAAAATGAGACTTAAAAATTAGCATGTTAGGACAAGAAGCACATGTGATGCGTCGAAAGACATTGCAACATAAATTCGTGTGGCGCATAATTTACACACATTTTATTAACAGCGTTTAATTTTTAGGGAAACATTTTGTTCATACTTCGTCTCAACATTCTTCTTCTTGATTCTAGGCATATTCCCATTTTAAAGGTGGGAACGGCTCAAGACTCAGTCAACTTTCTTTTGCGCTGTGCATGTTGGCCAAAAAAGTTGACCAACGAACATTATTATTAGCATATCATGCACAGGCGGCTTCAATTATAAGATATGGAATAGCTTTTTTGGGGAAATTCTAGTTATATTAACAGGGTATTTATTGCGCAGAAAAAATGCATTAGAGCGATATGCGGAATTAAAAGAAGAGTAAGCTGCAAGCCATACTTCAAAAATCTTAAACTTTTGACTGTACCGTCGCTGTATATATTAGAATTGGTATTGTTTTTAAAAAATAATGAAAATCTATTCGAAAGGCGTAATCGAGAACGCTGTAAAGATAAATTCCGTTATCCTCTTCATAATACCTCATACTTTGATAAAAGCCTTTGCGTGATGGCTGTTAAAATATACAATAAATTACCAAAAGAGATGAGATTGTACAGCAGTGAGCTTAAAAACCAAACTTCAACAGTTCCTTATTGAAAGAGCAATTTACGATATAAAAGAATTCTTAGAATAATAGAAATATAAATAGAAATATTAATTAATTTAGTTTTAAATATTGTGACTTTCTAATTAATTTTAAATTAAATTACTTTAACAATTTTTATTATGTTCGACATTTTATTGTAATATTTAATACTAATGATTTTTTTCCTTAAATATTGACCTAATCATAATATTTTGGAAACTGATAATTTTATTTGTTTTTTGTTGTTTATAAATTTGCATGCCAATAATATGGTATGATATAGCGTGAACTAATTGTATTGTATTATGTACCATCATTATGTACCTATATCAGCAAATAAATAAATTGAAATTGAAATTGAAATTGAAACGGCTTTCCTTATCTTCTTCTTTAATTAAACACGCTTTTGTGCCAAGTCTTTATTCAGTTGAGCATTTTTTTAAGATATTTCGACCGTTGTCATGTGGCAGCACATGTGGCAGGTGGTCTTCCAGGTGAGAACTTTGTCACATCATGCTGCTGGGCGTTTTTTTTTGTAGCCATCCCACCGCAATCGCCTCCCTCTAACTTTCTCAGCTATCGGGCTTTTGTATTAAAATTTTTTTTTTTTCCAGATCCAAGGCAAGCCAATAATACAGCAAAGAATACTCCCCAGCCCGGCGGTCTCGATTGACCTGCCGAGGTTCGATCGCAGCACAGCAGCTCCTGGCGATGAGAACACCAACATCATCTTCAGTCCCTGGAAAGCATTCGGGCCTTTCGTTGATACTGTACAAGTAAGACATTCTTCATATTAACATGTCAAAGAGTACGTGCAGGCGTGGTAACCTCAGTTGATTGTTGGATATTGAGAAACAGTTTTGGCATTGGCACCCGTCATTAATTGCGGTTTGTCGATGTATTAGGATGATCTCTCATTGATTGCGTATTGAGATTAAAAAACTGATGGCGCCGAAGTAGCTGTCATATATTTACTTTATCACTGTGTCTACCGCGCCCCCGTCAATTAAATTGACCTCAACATTCTCGGTGACATCCCCATGACGGTTGCAATGGACAAACGGCTTAAGTGTACAAAGGATCTTAGGAGTGACGTGTTTCTCATTTGAAACAAAACCCTAAAAAACAATGGACTCCAAAAAATTGGTCGCCTTTTAAAGTGCCACGTAGCTGTATTGTGTCTACAGCTCAATAGAGAAAAGTAACAAGCATGGAAATATTTAGAACGAAATTCAAAACTGTATGAAAATGATCCGCTGCGCTTTGTTACAGACCACCGCCTTAATATTCATTAAATTTGTTATGTGTACTCCACGCAGTCTTATTTATTTTTTGAATGTCATTCGAAAACGATGAAAAAGCTATCTTTAAAAATTGGACATGACTAAAGCTAAAGAAGAGCAACATTATCTTCAATCTCTGATAAGCATTAGAGTATCATTTCCACTTCCTTATCATTATCATTTCGAAGATTTTTTTCAAATTCAGCTTTCCAGACCTGCCGCAATACCAACGCATTTTAAACCAGAAGCGAAACACTTCAATAATGCAGAGTATCATATTCAAACGCCAAGGCACTTCCAGCTGTGACTCCGCTATAAAATTTGAAGCCACAATTAATCACAGCCTCATTTATATTTTGCGCATGGAAATATAAACAATAGCCCGAAAGTAATCTAAGGCCGTAACTAATTCACGACGCGGCAGTATTCGGCGATTCGAGATTTTCTCGCAACAATAATTATACTCTAATTGGTTCCCGACAGTGATTAATGTGGCTCGGCTAACAAACGATGTTTTCATCTCTCTCAATCATTTCGGTTACTCGAACATATTCATTATCGCGGGTATAATGTTCTTATTGTTGTCCCGATGAGTGGCCAGTAAAATTATGGATATCATTCGGATGAAATGGCGATGGAATCTTGGAACTTTCTTTTATCCTTTAGTATAATGTATGTTTGTTATCTTATATCGCGTGTTCATTGCACTAAAGATTTAGATGTAAACGGGGAATTTGAGAAAAACAAAAAACTGTCTCAATAAGTCTAATGTATAGGAAAATGCGACGGTATAGCGTCGACAAAATTTCAACTTAAATGGTGGAAGGCACTAGTTTAAAAATCAGGGCCAAGATTTGAACCAAAATATTTTAAGAGACAATAGTGTTGTCTGTTCTCGTCAGGTGTCCTGATATAAAAAAAAAGCTTAAAGGTGTGTGAGGCCCGCCGACTTGCACTTGTTCAGCGTATTGTGCTTAGCCAAACCCATTCCCACTGCCCAGCACAATCAGTGGGACACTCAGGGGTTGAAAACAGTTAATGCTAATACCCCAGTTTCTAATATCATTCTCGTTCTGATTTCCCAGGATGGGGAGCTATTGCCTAGTCAAGACACAGTTGTGTTCCCGACGCAGAGGGGCCACGACAGTATGGACGAAGATGCTACTGATCCTGCACCTACAGTGGAGTCATCAAAAAAGGTACATGAATTCTTTGATTGCCATGATCTAATTAAAAGGTGTTGTAGGCAATCAGATCCTGTAATACTACAGGAGGTGCAATCTTCTATTAATTGATGATGCAGCCAAAGATCTTATCGTATTAACTTGGAAGAGGTAAGTTGGTAAGAGTATGGTTGCATCAGCATCGTATCGGTTTTATTTCAATTCCTCAGATTATAAACTGAGTTCATGTTGAAACAATTGGCACCATAGAGTCAGGAACAGTGCTTATGCATGAATTTAATGTCTATGACTTTCTTAACAGACTGACCGCGACGACACTCTGAGAACTTGTGACGAGCAAATTGGATATTCAAGTTATTGGGCCACAAGGCTGGTCGAACTAGTTCAAACTAGTCCAAGTTTAAGTTAACATGTCCAAAACTTAACATCTATATATTAATCAGCTGATATATTCTCAGGCCTCGATCTCAGTGAATGACGTCTCGGTGACTGTTGCAGTGAAAATTTCTTTAATACAATTAAACGTTACCCTCATTGTTTTGCCATTTAAAGGGAATGAAAAATAGCTTACGATGTAGACAAAAAATTTCATAAGAAATACTGTGACACAAGAATTTTATATAGGTAGGTAATTGCTGACCCAGAAAATGTTGTTTTGCCATTAGGGATGTAAAAATAGCTTACAACCTAGTATCAGACCTATCAAAGATACACAGAAAATTTCGAAACAATCGATTGAGCCGTTTCGGAGGAGTTTGGTAAAAACCACGAGACACGAGAATTTTATATACATATTAGAATTGGAATGTCGAATTTACTCGTGTTATATTTTTAACTAAACGCTATCCGATGACAAAACTTTTAATTGCTGTGCGCGTATCCGCAAAGGATTTGTTAATGAAATATCATTTTGCTTCGATACAGAACAACGTCTGTCGGGCCAGTCATATAAAAAATAAAAATTACACGCCCTATTATGGTAGTAAAGCCATAGTGGTTACAGTAACGCAGGTGGTATCAATAAGATTTAACTTGGCAACCGGAATACTTGCCGTAGGAATCACAATAAAAGTCTTTACTTTCCCCTTGCTCATGGTGATGATTATGATAATAATGGTGGTGGTTGTGGTGGTGATAATGGTAGTGATGACGGTGATGGTGATGATCACTCCTCAGGTGGCACCAATAAGCCAGCTTTCGTTTTGCGACCGGAATACCTGCCGTAGGAATCGCAATAAAAGTCTTTCCTTTCCCCTTGTTTATAGTCATGATTATGATAATAATGATGATGTTGAGGATGATGTTAATGATGATGATGGTGGTGGTGGTGGAGGTGACGATGGTGATGATCATTCCGCAAGTGGCATCAATAAGCCAGCTTTAGGTACTTAGTGCGGTTGAAATACTTGCTAGGAATCGCAATAAAAATACGGAAATATTCTCTGGTGATGGTGATGATGATTTTGAGGATGATGATAATGATGGTGATGATTGTGATGGTGATGGTGATGATCGCTCCGCAGGTGGCGTCAATAAGCCAGCTGTCGTTCATGGTGCGGCCGGACAGCTTCGAGCGCGGGCAGCTGCGGCTGACGTGCATCTCCACGGTGCACTCCGTGTACGATGAGCGCGCCGAGCTCGTCATCAACGAGGAGCGGCCGCAGATCGCCTCGGTGCTCGGCACCAGGGACCGAGCCTCAGGTACGTGTCTCATCAATCTGTCTATGTTAGAGCGAGAAGCAAATAAACTGATGTCATGCCTCAAGTGCTCCGAAATGAACCTGAGGCTAAATATTATCAACGTAATCAGTAATTAATAATTATAAGTAATTATTTTAAAATATTTTTCTATGAGCACAGTTTATTCGATTGAAATCCATTCATCAATGTATGAAATGGATTATATCAAATGCACCGTGCAATACGCAGTTATAAATTATCATTCGTATATAAAATTGTTAAAGGCATTTCGAGAAGTGTTAAATTATTTTCGAATATGTAATTTAACTCTGCAATTTTGCTGGCCGTGTATAAAATGAAATTCACATTAATCAAGAATAAATCACGAATGAATCTGTTATAAAATCCGTATAGTTCGTCTAGGTTCGATGAACAGGCTTATTTTCGACCTAGATTTTAACTGCGGCTCCGCCCGCGTGAATTTAGTTTTTAACATATCCTATGAGAATCTTGAATTTCCCGTTCCTCTTCCCGTAACTTTTGTACCATTTTCAAGGATGTGTCTTTTTTCCGAAATTCCATGGTATTTGCGGATTTTTGCGCAACAAAAAGTGTTAATTATGTTAATCCATGTTATCTGTCTACATTTGAAATTTCAGCTAAATTGTTGTCAGTTGTGGCATGATTGATAAGCAAATAATGATTTTTCCGTAGAGCTACAGCAATCAAATAATAGCTAATAAAGTAACAATTTTATAAAATCAACAAATTTTTTACTGTTACAATACAAAAAAGGTACTTACCTGTTTTGGTAACTAAGGTTCTCTTGCGCGAAACAGGGGTTAAATATTTACATTTTAACCCTAGAGTCGACGTCTCTCATTGGACAATTTTGACAACTTACTCTGGGTTAGCGTGTTAACTCTGAGTTAACACACTAACCCGGGTTGAAAATCTACATGAAGACTTCTCCGTGATGTCCTCATAGGTTTGTGAAGCCTGCCAATCTGCGCTAAAATAGCGCGAGAGAACTAAACTCTCTTTTTTGTCAATGAGATCCAATCCCACGATCCAATCATAGACCTTTCACTAGAGGTGTTGTGGTCGTAAAACTGCAAACCTCCATTTAGCTAGCTAATTGCGTACGAAAAATGTATTGTGATCGTATCGTAAACCGATTCCGTCTCCTGATTGGATGAAAAAAATTACGATATACCTAATGATGATGCATCAAATTCAGCGCACCTAGCGAAACAAGTCGGCAAATAACCCCTCATACGAATTCCATTCCGATCGATGTAGCAACTCCCTAAGTCCCGATGCGCTGCAAAATCGACTGACTCCCGGATCGTGAGGAATTTTTATATTTCGATGTAAACACAGCCTTTGAATACGTAGAGAGCAAACCAATCCCGCTCTACAATTCAAATATTTACCGCTACCGAATCGCACTGCAATTTTCCTCGAGAACTTTCAGGGTGAGAAGCTAGCTGCGACGCGGCTTCCTTCTGCGAGTGAATGAATTCATAAAAAAAACGCTGTTAGACTTGGGGCTAGGTAAACATCATTAAAACTTAAAATGAGAAAATTCATTACGGTGCCCTGAAAGTTGCTGTTGCGAAATTGTGTGAAACTGCGACTGTGGTATACGAACTATTACTTGCTAATGAAAATGGCGCGGCGTGAGAAACCTGAAAGTTGTGTGCAGTCTGCCAATCCTCACTTCGCCAGCAGGGTGGACCTCTATGATGCTGAGGTCCATGCCCAATGGCAGACCATAAAATTCCTGTCGTCGGTCACATTATGGCAAACTCTTAGAAATCTCAGGCATTCTTAAACTGATATCTAAATGCGAAACATTATATTATATTTCATACCCTGGACTCTCGAATAGGAGATAGGAGAGGAGAGGTTTAAAATAACAACTATAACTTGTTGCCTCATTATTGCATTACTTTTTAATTGTCACGCAATATCAGATACCAGCAAGTAAGCGATTCGTAAACAAATTCTGCTTACTGATTGGGGGGGAATCCTGTACTGTTTACATTTTTTCTAGCCAAATAGCGGGCGGGACTTTTTAACGATAACGATAACGATGAATACGTTTTTTTTAATGTAATTTCCTCCCCGGTGATTTATCTTTTACTCAAAATATACCGTAATCAGCTAAGTAACACCTAAAGGTGGCAATAACAATATGGAACTGCGTCACCTTGCGTTATTCTCGACACGGCAAAGTTGTGAATGCACCAAAGTTGGAAACTGTCGGAGTTGGGGGCTAATTAAATTGTTTATAACACTACAATAGTTCACGCGCTCGCGAACTTGTTCGGGATTCGAGTGCTTAAATAGCGCTATATCTTTTTAAAATAGTATAAACTCACTACACTTTATTCACTTTATTTAAACTGTAAATGCAGCCTTCCAGCTTCCTTCCAGCAGCTAAGTCTAGTATTGTTGTCTATATGTGATATTTTTGTGATATATTGTGAATTAAAAAACAAATTAGAAAAACGAAACTTAACTGAATTCTACCCAAACCCAATCAGATAAGATCAGATAAGAAGAGATCTAAATCAGTGAGCCATCTGCATCCATCTATAATCTGATGAATATCCTGTAGATGTTCTGAAATCCTGGCTTTACATAAATACATGCATACAACACGATTGTGTTACGTAAGCTTCCGGTACCAACCATCAAGGCGACACGCCACACACGGTAGGTAACCACGCAAACGCCGTATTTGCACACTGCAATGCCGGGCAAACACCGCCGATACATTGTCTATACATGAACTAAACATTACCTTTGCTTACTCGGCCGGAATATGCGGCGTCAGCAAACAGCCTCGATATTATACGACTAGCTGCGAAGCCGGCGCCGGCAAATATTTGAGTGATTGCGTGCATGTATGACGATTTGGTAGCGGCTTTCAGGCTGTATAGAAGAGAATTCGACGATATCCATGGCATGTTTACGGCCGTGTTTTGTTAACGAACTATACTACTGCGGCCAAGTTTTACTCGCATTTTTTCTGTTCCAAAATACTTTTACTATAACAAAACTCATTTTTTTTTACCGATAGGCGGCGCTGGCAAAATTTTGAGATATTGCTTTCATGTATGACGATTTGGTAGCGGCTTTCAGGCTGAATGGAAGAGAATTCGACGATATCCATGGCATGTTTACGGCGGTGTTTTGTTAACGAACTATAACTATTGTGGCCAACTTTTACTCGCATTTTTTCTGTTCCAAAATACTTTTACTGTAACAAAACTCATTTTTTGACGTGACAACGTCTTATAAATCGATAGAGCCGGTTGCACGCACGAAAAAACATGACTCATCCGTCGTTACCTCGCTCATGCGGCGTTACCGGCGTTACCTCGCGAGCGCGGAACGAGCGACAATGAAGACGTTGTCACGTTCAACTATCGTCAGTAAACCGAATTTACAGGCAACCAATTTTTTTTACCGATAGGCGGCGCCGGCAAATTTTTGAGATATTGCTTTCATGTATTTATTTTATTTATTTATTTATTTAAATTAAGGGACAAACAAACAATCATGCACTACAAAATTGACTTAAATATAAACCTAACTCTAATTACAAACTAATCAGCGCATGACCCACAACGTCGTCCTCAGATAATCTGAAACGTATGCACATGGTGAGGGCAATGCAAAATTAATTAATATAAAGAAGTATCTATTTTTAATTTGAGGTTGCCTATGACCGACCTCTTGAAAGTTGCAAAGATGTCTATATTGCCAAAGTGTTCGTTGTACGTCTGCGTCATCCTAAGCAGAGGCGACCGCTTGCCTGCATTCGTGCGGCATTTCGTGGTAGCGAAGAGTTGGTGTGTTCGACAGCTACGAATAGGTGTTCTAAATGGCACACGATAGCAGAGCTTGCGGGTTAAATCAGTGCAATCGTACTTATTATGACACAGATCGTATAAGAACATGGCTTCTAGTTGCTTACGCCTGGACTTTAAGTCGAGTAGGTTATATTTTTCAAGAAGTATGTATGACGATTTGGTTGCGGCTTTCCGCCTGTATGGAAGAGAATTCGACGATATCCATGGCATGTTTACGGCCATGTTTTGTTAACGAACTATACTATTGCGGCCAACTTTTACTCGCACTTTTTCTGTTGCAACAAATAACTTTTACTAAAACAAAATTCATACTTTTTCACGGAGAGGCGGCGCTGGCAAATATTAATTAATATTTGAGATATTGCCTACATGTATGAATATTTGGTAGCGATTTTCAAGCTGTATGAAGACAATTCGACGTTATTCACGGCATGTTTACGGCTATGTTTTGTTTTGTTAACCAACTATACTATTACGACCATTTTTTACTTGCGGCCGATTTTTAATAATTATAATTTTTCATTACGTTCTGTTTCCACAGATTGCTTAAAATCAACGAACGGAATTTATTGATATCCAAGGCATGTTGTTAACACTATTTCTTCACCTAGGTACTCATGACCATGGACCCACATAACCTGAATTTTATACCCTTAGGGATAGAGTTTTCAAAATTCGTTTCTCATCGGATCGGCAGATATATCTTTATTAGTTAGACTTTACGTCAAAATATGTATGCTAAATTTTAGCCTAGTCCATCCTGCCAGTATTTGGGCTGAGCGTTGATAGTTATTTACGTTTTATACATACGTGTTACTTGTTTTCATAGATAATATAACTCGGTTAATTAAATTACCTACATAATTAGTCTTAACCATAATTTAGTCTACAGTACCGATAAACCGGCACCAAGTTGTTGAATTTTACTATCCATCAGGCGTACGAGTGGCTCATTATTTTAAAGAAACAATTAACATCATACTTACTTTGTTCCTTGTTTAATCTTAATAAAATCCCCATTTCTATTAGCCCATAAAATCTCTTATTTTATTTCTATTTGTGGATAGTAGAAAAACCTGTTAAGTAATGAATTTATTACGCTGTGATAAAAGTTCAAAAACAATAATTAAATATTCATTACTCGGAATTACAGCATTTCTTCAACAAGAAAAATTCTTAGGTCGCCTTAATTTTTTTATAGTGATTTCTTTTTCTTAAGTTAAGTTTATCGACATCGATAATAATTGACCAAGTGGCGCGAGATCTATTTCATATTGTCGATTTGGGGAGCTCTCAAATTGGGTATTTTACAATTTGTAAAATATTGTTGTTTGTTTAGTTTTAATAAATACAGATATGAAAACAAAACAGCAGAGTATGTTGTCACTAATTTAAAAAGTTAAATTAGTGACAACATAGTCTATCAATACAATAACAATGAAAATACAAATTATTTATATACCTACGGTAAAATATTTATTCATTCTTTGAATTTCGCTTATTGCTAAAGCAGTATTAATGAACAGAATTGCTTCAAATATATTTTAGGTCTTTACATAAGAATGTTTGATGTCTACGTATTCATGGTTTCATGAAATTACATCATACTTTACTTTACTCTTTTAAAATAACGTTTTCGACCGATAAATATATTCAAAACGGATGGCTTTTTATACACGTATACCCAACATTTTCCGCCATATCGAAATTAGCGGTCGCCAAACATCGACAGGGGTGTTAGTATACATCAGCACATCCCTATCGCTCGCCATTAACGCTATTACGCTAATTATTCTCGGCGCAACGCCCTCCAAATTGCAAAACAAAGCTTTTTAATAAAGATATTTCTTTGCAGCCCGTTCCCGTCGGGCCATTGCGTCGGACTGTCGCGATGCCCCACTTAATTACATTCCCGGTGCCCTGTATCTTCGCTTACGGAATAACTTTGACATTTACCAGCATTTACCGGGATAATATCTTTTTGTTAGCACGTGCAAGAACTCTGGGAAGTGAAAAGTTATGCGAGTAATGTAACGCGTTTAGACCAACGTAATGATCACATCTGTAGCAAGCTCTGTAGAAGTCGTATCATCGCAGAACAGTTGCAAGAATACTTCCACGTACGTAGCTTGCAAAACCCCAAAGTTACATTTCTAACCGTCGTCTTAAAATATGTTGATGAGAACAGCAACCGATGTCGCAGGATAACGGATGCAGTATAGTGCATAATATATCATTAAAATGCAATGCATCTAACATTGGCAGTCGTTTCACATTCACACAGTTTCACACAAGTGAACGATTTGCTCATTTCATCATTTTTTGATACTCAAAAAATGTAATTCAAAACATATTTAAATTACTGCAGTCAGGGGGGCTATTCCGCTATTGGGTGGATGATTATCGAGTTAATTTTTCTGCAAGGATTAGTTCTGTGCTGTATTATTTTCTTGCTCGTCTTAAAAGTATTTCCAGACTATCCCGAACAGATATCACGGAGAATTTATTTTATTTTGTATAATGTGTTAATGATGTGTCAATTTATTTAAAAAATATAATTACATAATTTGGCTCCTGCTTTACTTACCTACTTAATTCTAAATTGAATAATAGACAAGCCATGCCAAAATGGAAATTCAAACTACGTCAACAATAAACATGGCTGCTGTTTACATTTTTCGTTTATTTTTCTTCGCTGCGCTTTAGTTAATTACCAACTATGCGCTTTTTTGTTTTTAAAAATACATGTATGAAACCCACACAAGTATAGGCGAGTACGTTCCGGGTGAAAGCGTCATGCAATCTTCTAATATCGACGCACGACTGATTGAATTTGATACCTCTTACCATGAGAGAAACAGGTATTTCTTTTATTTAAATCTATCTATGAAAGCTCTGTAGCTTAAAGTTTTTCATCAAAACATGGCTGTACATTCGTAATTTCTTTGATTACGCTTAACAAGCAGCGGGCAAAGGATTTGAATTGTATAACTTGAGTTCAAGTTTCAATAACCGGTTGTATATGCACTTAGGTAACTATTAATGTCATCTTATTTAGGGAATCTCTAACTAAACGATTTGCATAGCATCTTTCTTTTATAATACAAAAACATAATTTTTTTAAATACAAAGTCACAATCTATAGAAAAGGACAAATTGATTAACTGACTGCTTGACTGATTTTTTAACCCAATTCACATATCATCACCCAATAGTTAGGGAAAATTCTTATCTCGTGTGATATTAAACTCAACCCTTAAAAAAAATAGAGGACACGCGAATGCAGTCGGAGTCGCTCTATTAGTTCAAAACAGTATAAAGAAGCGATATTTTCCATAAAATGCGCTTTAAGCATGTACCGTGCATGAACTTCCTTAGTAAAGTTGCTTACCTATAGTAAAATTTTCTATGTGCCTTTAAACCCGGAACGTACTCGCGCCGTCTACAATATGACTCGTGCTTTAGAATTAAAGTAACCTTGACATGTTAACAGTGCTGCAGGGAAAACGAGCTCCTTTCAAAACCTAAGGTCAAATTTGAAAATGCAGTGAAAATGATGCACAAATAAGACGAAGCCGTAAACAAGCTTTTGAATTCCCACCTACGGTTTTTGAAGGCCACGCTAGCATCAGAGCATGGATGTAAAGAAATGAGAGCTGTATAATTAAAAATTAGAAACACGAGGCGTGTTTTTACTTTGAAAAATTCATTAAAATGGCATGTACTTGTCTTGGAAAATTTTTCACTGAAGAATTTTTTCATCACCTCTACAATTTGTCGACGTTATCTCCATTGCTTTTTTTTGTGGCTGGAGAAACTATTTGTGTTAAACTTTTATTGTGTAGTTGAGTATATGTTTGTCTGCGATTAATAATTAACTTCGATTAAATTTAACGATCATCGAGTTTTTATTATTAGTATACAAAAAACAGAATGAAATGGCTATGATTTTTATAAAATCAAATGCGCTTTTCGTTTATTTTTGCGTACGAGAACTTATATTTTCTTCGAAAATGCTGCACAGATTTTATAAAATTAACGATGTCCCGAGTTTAAAATAAAGTTCGTAATAATCTCTCGCAGGACTTTTTAACTCACTGTCATATTATTACGATATAAAGACTGGAGAAAGAAAGTTGGAACTTATAATATTCGCCGCATCCACTAGTGGTTAAGGAAGTGTCCCGGTACATTGAAAATTTGTCGAAGTAAATTGACGCGCGCAATCAAAACCTTAACGCGAAACAGTTTGACCGAGAAATTGGCCCACAGGAATCAATTTTCGATCCAAACTCTAATTACACCATGTTTTCGGGCCTCAAATGCACTAAAGATTTTTTGTTGCAAAACTTCTTGTCGTGTCGTGTCTAGTTTTTTTGCATAAGCCTTGTGTGGTGATATAAAACAAAAATTGGTGTTCTTTCTGACCCATCGTAGTGAGCTGACTCCGAGTTTACAAAAATGAATTTGCTTTGGTCCGTGTGTCTGTCAATTTCTTATAAATTCTAAATAAATAAATAATAAATACAATTTGAAACACCATTAACACGTAAATCGATAGTCCAAAGCAGCATGTCGTTACAGTGTGATTATGCAACTTAAGGTAGGTACTGTCTAAGGATGACGAGTGCAGTGCAGTGCAGTGCAAAAATACGATTGCAATGCAAACGGAATCACTTCATACGACATGAGCGTCTTATTTAACATGATGTGAATGTCTTGTCATCTCCTTATGATTTGGTACAAAAATAATAGCGATATTCTTTTATTTTTAGGCGACATTGCGTAGTAACTAAACGTGGTTACTGTTAACTGTTGTAGTGTGTCGTAAGTATGCTTTGGCTCTTATATCGATACCGACATGAACGTTGGATTTAAACGGGTGTCTGTAGGTGACAATATTTTGATGCCGTTCAGCAAAATGAGTGCTCGCTGCAAATTTGATTGTCTCCTCATACTTTGTTTATAAAAGAAAACAGTTGTACGCTGTTATGATGTGATACGTTGTGGCAAACAACGCTAACCTTATCAGTACGTGGTAGTTTAGTTATTTGTTACTCAACATAGTACAAATAACTAGACTACCACGTGAGTATCGTGAGTAGTACGCTTTTGCTCGAATATTAGTAATGACGCAAAAATTTGACCATCAGGGTCAAAAGTCATCAGTATTTCGGTGCTGAGTCATTGGCGTCAACCAGACAGTGTCGCTAGTACGCTTTCGCTCTTATATCGGTAATGACGCGAAGGTTGGGTTATCGGTGTCAATAGGCCTCAATATTTCGATGATGTTCAGCAAAATGAGTACTTACTGCAGATTGATCTGCCTTCTCGTTCTTTGATGAAAAAAGAATAGATTTACCCCATTAGTTATCTGCAAGCGACAACAACTATTAGCCCATTCGTGATATATATTTAGTTACCAGACAGTGTCACTAGTACGCTTTCGCTCTTATATCGGTAATGACGCGAACGTTGGGTCATCGGTGTCAACAGGCGTCAATAGGCCTCAATATTTCGATGGTGTTCAGCGAAATGAGCGCTCGCTGTAAATTGGAACGCTCGCCCAGTTTATTGTTCCATGTTATTGCCGCGGTGCGTTTTGAAATTCGAACGGTTCATTTCTATTCGGCGAGCTATTCCGCCTGTGATGATTTGCATTCGGAATACGGGATATAATTGCAGCTCTTTGTTATTATTGGAGTTTTCATATCGATATTGGAGCCTACAAGTAAAAGTCTACATGGCGATTGTTTGCCGAAGCTGTATACTTCTGAAATGTGGACAAAAGAGCTGGGATAACTTTCATCAGTATACTAGCAGTAAAAGTTTATATAAAGGGTTAAATGAAAAACCACCAAAAAGCTCTCAGCCTTGTAGTTCCAATCAACTTAAAAAAAATATAAAACTTTTGCTTTAGGACAAATTAAACAAAAAGTCGTAGAACAAAAGGTGTTATATTTAATGATAGAACTACAAGGCTGAGAGCTTTTTCGTATTTTTATTTTACCATGTAGAACTCATATACCGAAACAAATATTATGGGGATTGTTTATCCTTACTATCCTTACTATATATATATATATATATATATATATATATATATATATATATATATATATATATATATATATATATATATATTATATATATAATATTATAAATGGGAAAGTAACTTTGTTTGTATGTTTGTTCCGCTTTCCCGCCGCTACTACTGAACCGATTTGGCTGAAATTTGGAACATAGATAGCTTATAACCCGGATTAACAAATAGGCTTTTCTTTTTATTCCGGGAAATTCCATAGTTCCCGTGGGAAATTTTTACAGCAATCTATAGCTAAATCTATAGGTACGTAGCTAAAGCAAACATCTTTGAAAGTAGGTATAAGGTTGTAATATTGAATGGGAACGGGAAATTTATGTTTCTCTCAGGATTTGTTAAAAAGCGAATTTGACACAGGCAGGGCGGTGGGCAAAAGCTAATGATACTACAGATCTGATACTACTACTACTGATCACTACAGCTGTGATAATGGGCACCATATAGGTTCTGAACTTAGCACTGTACGCTTTTAACAATGTGTGTTTAGCAATGGGTTATGGGTTAATAACATTATAACTGAGAAAACGGGTACCAATACAGACCATAAACTTACAACTTTTTCGCCATTAACATTATGTGTTTTAGTTGAAAAATGGGATATGGGATTATAATGCTATAAATGTGAAAATGGGTACCTAATCAATTCTCTATTTACATTTACAGTTATTACAGTTATCAAAAATTCGTTATGAATATATTATGTTTTAGATGAGCAATGTGATATGGGATAGTAATGCTGTAAATGTGAAAATGGGTAGATACATTGAACCCCATAGTTGAACCTATATTGATTAAGGACGGAAGCGGGAAGAGCAGTAAAACAACTAAGCCGATGTTTCTTTTAGTTGTTGTACTTCTTTCTTTCTTTTAGTTGACTGTTTGTCTATCCCGTATGCTACTTTTTATCCCAGAAAATCGTTGGCTCCCACGGTATTTGTAACAGCCCGAAATTCACGCGGGCGAAGCCGCGGGCAAAAGCTAGTTACAATATAAGTTAACACAATAAGCAGACGAGTAGTCTCGACTTTACCAGGGCAGTCATGTTGGCTAAGTACTTAATGACTTAAAGGCCTAGTAATCATGAAACGTTCAGTAGAATTTCCAATCTGTGTTAGAAATGGAGTCAAAGTGCGAGCGTGAAACGAAGCGTTGAGGCCGTCCGTTCAAATTTGCAATAGCAGCCTTACTTGCATGTTCATTTGATAGTATGGTACCTACCCAATCGCAATATCAGAGGAACCGCTCTTCCCAACGACCGGACTGTACTTACGTTTTACAAAATGGACGGGCTGGATGTCTTTATAATAGGTGAGCCCACGATGCTAAATCATAAGTTAATCGAGCGTCGTCAAGAAACTATTGCATGGTAAAGATAAGATTCTAAAATGCAAAAAGAGTTATGAGATTTTGCTATTTCAGTGATGAAGGAATTTAGTACAGGTTTTCAAAAAAAATCCTGTACCTGAAAATATACTCTAGCACGTCAAATTTTTAATAAGACGCTTCATCTTTATAATTATGTTTTACGCCCTGACCCATAATCTGACAATTATGTCAAAGAATTTCTGATCTGCCGGTTTAAAAAAAAATTCAAACCGGCAGATTATGTAGATTTACATACCTCACACCTGAATATACCTTAAGCTTTTTCCTTTTAAATAACCCGCTAAACATAAGACAAGCCTTTCTTTTTTTAATAAACACGTTTATTGTTTTATAACGTTTCGGTTGCTTCATAAACAGCTGCCTTCTCTGCAATACATGACCATATAATATTATTACGAACCTTCCTATTTGACGAAAATGTAAATAAGCAGGTACTTATTGTTCAAATATTTTTTTTCATCAAAAAAGACCTTGATCTCACGTAGCCTGAAACCGGCGACTACGAATTTTTTAATGGAGTTCGTCCACCTGCAGGGCTAGGATGAGCTCGTAGAGATATGCCAATCTACTTTTGTCACTCTCTTTTCTCTTTCTGATCCATATTGATAGACAGAGAAAAGAGGTTGACAAACGTAGAGAGACATAACTCTCGTGCGCATGCTGGTAGGGAGTTTTCCAATACTGCATTCTTCAGTTAAAATTGACATAGCTTTTCGAACCGTTGTGAAGTCAGTTACTCTCGTTCTTTATACTCAAAAGTCAAAATGACTTTGTTTGTCAAAGGCCTTATGTGCAGGCTCTTGTTAAAGGTAATATAATATTTGCGATATAATTATGTATTTCATGAGACCTACTAGTCGACTTAAGATTAAGTTTACGAGGGTTCAAACGCGCCCTGGACTGAGAAGAAGCAACTATACTAGTGTTATTATCTCGCTGCAGACTCGATCATAAATCATTCGAGTGTTTCGCTTTGTTGTTCTGCAGTAATGCACAACTCAACTAAGAACAACAAAAGCGAAACACTCGAATGATTTATGATAGAGTCTGCAGCGAGATAATAACACTACTATAACGCAGTCGGGTTTTGTTTTTAGTTATCACCATTTTACAATAGCTCTTAAAAACTATTTGAGCTAGTTATATTATAATTACAGTAGTATGCACTCCCAAGGATTTGATTTATGGAAATAATCCTTAATGCTATAGTAAGCAATTTTAATGAGATTTCGTTTCACAGCCACTTTGAACTTTTTGAACTTACTGATCTCTTCATTTTCATTTTGATCATATTATGTATGATTTTTCTCACCGACATTTTATTACTCGTTGTATAATTCCAACAAAGCGTTACAGGAAAACAATTTTATATTAAAATTCTTATTCTTAATAAATGCGTCTGAATTGAACAAAGTTGTGTTGTAAACAATCTCTGGATTATTTAATGTGCTCCAAGTTTTAAGCAAACTGAGTTTGTACTATATTGTTTAATATTAAATTACTATAGGTTTTGGATACAGCTTTGCCAGCATGAATTTTGACTTTCTACAAATTATGAGAATTTTGTGGGATATTAGTTTAAATCAAGCGTTTAAACTATTTACATTCCTTTCAACTGAAGCGTTTTAGAAATCATGAGTAACGTTAGTAAAGGTTTTTGTTCAAATTTCGAGTCGACTCACTTCGAATAATCGCATCGGATTTCTCTATATGAACTTTCGGAGGCTGTCCGCTCGGGGCGCTGCCAGGCCAGTCTCACATATCACGTGACCGTCCCGGCTACAAGTAGGGGTCCGGACCTCAATATTTCAGATGGTTGCCGCTCGCGGGCTGAGTTGCACGCGCTAGTTCTGTACGGTCTATTTTACGCGCCGTCTGACTACGACAGCCCTAGTAGAATAATAGAATATAGAATAGCGATAGAAAGTGACCACAACATTTGCGTTTGTTGCGTGTCGATTTTGAGGGCGGGGCCAGGCGCTATTGCGAACTGAATTGCACTTTTTGTGTCAGCGCTAGAGTCGCTATTTCTTTAAATCATCGTGCGGAGTGGGCCTTCTGTACCTATTTAGTTAGTGTTCCGTGGTGCTGCCAAGCTCGAAATTACAATAAATCTACCTACTGAACTAACTTCCATTAGTCAAATCCAAAATTAGGAAATAGTTAACGTCCTATTTGTAATTAAATTAAGACAATGGTTCATTTTCATCAAGACACGCTGACTAAGCTCAGACTAGTTTTACCCGTTTATCCATTCTATAAGTTTCGATTTCGCTAAGTGCTTTGGTTTCATCATCGCTGCGCGAGGAAGGGAGCTCAGTGCGTGTAAACAAGCTCTGAATTATTTAGTGCGCTCCAAGTTATGAGCAGACTGATTTTTCACAAATAATAATAAATATAACATTATAATTATTATTAAAATGTATCTGAAAATCAGCTCACTCGCTTGTAAGTTCTTTATCTTAATGTAGATTAAATTATTTTTCTCGTCTGTCTATTCTTGAACATCGATAAGTTTCGAGTCCTAAATTAGCTCACTTGCGTGTAAGTTCTTGCGTGTTTCCATCTATTGATTAATATACATTGATAAGTTTCGACTTTGGTTCCGTCACCGCAGCGCAACGAGCGTGAGGAAGCTGTGTGCGTGTAAATAAGCTCAGAATTACAACAACAACAAATAATAATAGTAATATGTTTGTAAACACGCAAACGTGTGTATGATTATAATAAAGAGCAATTATTTTGGTTTCAACGTAACGCTTCCACGAGTAACCAATATATTACTCTGCGGTAACACTCTAAGTGACAGTACCTAAATTAGTTTTTCACGCATCAAATATATTTGATAACATGTTCCAATTAGTGTGTGCCGTGTGGGTGCGCTCCGCAAACGAGGTTGTTTTGTTAAACAGCCGATTAAAATATCCAAATACTTTCATATTATATCCAACGACTTTCGAACTAATCATTGCTACGTTATAATTGATATTACTAGCCGACGATTGTTAACAAGTCAACAAAACACAAAATAGCAACTAATGTTTGCAGTTTTCAACAGAATATTTTGTACTTACTATTCAAAAAAATATTTCAAAGTGTCGCTTTCACATAACCTCTTTGATCTCTAATATTTTATTGAAGAAAATAATATATATTATATACTATGTTACGATAACAGTTCGAAATAACAGTTATAAAATTGTAGTTGTAATAACACACGATATTTTCACGATTCATCAAACTGCTGAAAGCTTGTACCTTGATCCACACGCCACTTAAGTAACAGTAATGTTCAGCTGCAACTCTACCTCTATTTGCAGCACACAAAATTTTGAACGAATTCTCGTAAATTTCCAGTTCAGAGCCAAGCTTTCACCACATTACATTTAAATGTGTAAATAATTAAACCCTTGAAAATAAACGCTTAAGTAATTATTCACCGTTCTATATCTCAATTTACTCAAAAACATCACAAAATCAATCAATATTGTATAATAAATGAATTCATGTTTGTCTGTCTTGCTAAAACTCGAAATTGGTGATTTGGCTAAAGGGGATTGTTCATTTTCGGCCTCGCGTGGACAGAATTTATACAAAAAAGCAATTATGCCAAAAAATGTCTTATTTTAAATCATGATTACTAGCGGTTTAAAGTTGTGTAAATATAAATTGATAAAAACTTCATTTAAAAAGTATCTTAATTCACTAATCATTTATTTCCGGTGTTGCTTTGATTTACGTGACATTGCCAGTCTTAAAAAATATTCCCAATAATCGATTTCAAATAATTTAAATCGATGGTTTGTAACTCGATTTATTAAAAATATGGCAAAGTATTCGTTTGTCAGCATAAAAGAGTAAAAAACAGGAACTGACAAATGACAATTATACTATTACATTGTTATTAAATAAATAAAAACAAGGAGCTTTAGTAATTAATTATTATACTATCGATTGTTATCGATTTAATCGATTTTGTTTTTGCGAAATGAGTTATATGGCAACCCTAAACCATAGACTTTTTTTGACCTGTCATTTTGGCAACTCAATGTCACAGTCATTCGCATTCGTACAAACTCACATCTTCTCTTCGTGAACCGTGAATGTTATTTTTTGTTAGGTACTTGTTATTTATTTGCTTTTGTTTTCCTTAAACGACCGACTTCTGCTTTGATCATGGACTCCGATGACTAGCGGACTTTGTGACAAGAAATAACTTGAATAGAAGAAGAGCACAGTTTGTCAATATTAATGTAAACATAAACAATGTACCCTTCCCCAGGCTTGAGTTGAGGGCATTAATCCTGATAGCTTGCGGGACATACCAATTAAAACAAGCCCAGTCTTACTATGGGGAGCACATACGAGGAGATGGTTCCTATACTATTGAAGTTTGTAGAGACATGGCCAGCAACCTGCTGGAAGGTTATCAGTCGACTGAGAATTTGTCTTTATTACGGGGAAAAATACAAAGCAGGCACATAAGCAGGAAAATATATTATGTTTATATATTATATCATAATAATGAATCAGGGAGAGAAGGTATAAAGCAATATTGCTGCATTTGCATGGTGGGTCGACGAACAGTGGGTTGCTGTGCCCATGTAATGACTAATGACTATAATATGGTATTTGAGCTGGGCAAGGTATTAGGAACACATTAATCGGCCTGCCCAGTTCCAAGATAATACTCTATTAACATATGAATCTGAATAATAAAACAAAAATACCAGAAATAATTTTTTTTATTTGAAAATCCTACTTATACACCTGTGCAAATTACTAAAATTAGAAACACCTGGATACAAAACTTTATAATTTTTCTAATTCCTACTGGTTAAAGCTACTAAATTAGTGTACAATTATTACTCTCAGTTACTGTCCACTCCAGGCCAAAACCCCCATACAAAGTGAACAGTCCCCTTTGATCTTGAAATATTCAATATTCTTCCTCCGGTCAGGGAAGGTTTTAATGATCAGAAACATAAATAAGAAGTAAAGGAAAATACTAAAAAAACAATTTAAATTTTCCTAAGCAACTAAATAGTTTACCGGGTATTTTAGTAGAAAAAAATAATTTAACTAAACAAACTTGTTTTAATGTACCTAATGTACTCTTTTTTTTCATTAAAACAAACCAAATTAAGTACCCCAAAATTGAACACTTCACAGCACTGTAAATCATTGTAGAAGACCGAAGAGTGGTCTTGACTAAACCTAAAAGATTTCATCCCTATTACCTCCTTAGTACCTACCGGTGAAGAAGGTTGCATTATCGCCTACTGAAAGGTAGAAAACATGGCATTCTTAAATTATTTCAAAAACAAAAATTTCGTACATAAAATTACAGACCATCCCCCGTAAAATACACTTCAGAAAAAATGACCCCCGGGACCACTTGATGTTGAGAGAAATTTTATTTCTAAACTCAAAGAAAATTTACTTCTCGGAGTTCTTGGCACGGTGACAGAGGAGATACAATTTACCCGACGCCGTTTTACAGAAAAGTTAAGCTGTAAGCGACACATAAATACCTAATCTAAATGCGAAACTCCGGGACAGATTTAAGTACTAGAAACGTGGATAGCTTAAAGCGCTCAAAACGCTTAAAATCCACGTAATGTTGTGTCTATGGAGTGTTCGTTAATGTTTATTGCTGCACGTTTTGCAGCCTCTGAGTTCTGAACATTTTGTTACTTAAGAATGGCTTTTTTTATAGGATGTTTTTACCACAACATTGAAGCCCTCTTCAGGGCACCGGTCTCCTCTCTTCTCCTCCTAAAGGCCAAGGTTTGGCCATAGCCACGAATATCTATTGTCGTAATTCGCACATACTTGAAACTAGTAATGGAGAAATACTTATGGAGAACTTTCAGGTAAGCATGTTTCTCCACGATGTTATGTTCCCGTTAAGCAAGTGATATACATACATATATTTATAAGTGCTCAGTTTAGTAATTTGCCTGAAAATGTAATTATTAAGTAACACCACGACATCTAACACTACGGTGAACTCCTGACCTTCCTGGCGTAGTGGCACGCGCTCGATTCCAAGTGGGAGTTCATGGGTTCGATTTCTGACACGAGCTACTTTAGAGTTTAGTAATTTATAAATTGGTTCAGTACTGGGCTGGTAGGAAGCTTTGGCCTTGGCTAGTTACTACCCTCATCTACAGAAGGCGCAGTGCCAAGTGATTTAGCGTTCCGGCACGATACTGTGTAGGAACATTAGATGTTACTTAAGTACTCCTTCCAAGTTAGTACCATAACATCTTCGGCTGCATCGTCCCTTACCACCCAGGCGAGATTGAAGTCAAGTACAAAATTGTAGTTTGTTAAAGAGAGGATTTGGTAGAAATTTCAGAAATAAATCGGCATAGCTGTAAAAGTTAATATGTCTAAAAAGTGATTCATCTGGCGTTTAAAAAAGGGAATCCCGAATAAAAATCACAACATTTGTCACAGCATACGAATTGGAATTAGACAAATTCGCCCGTTAAATTAAGGCCGCTTCAGACGGGGAGCGCGATTCGATTTGGGGGTAAATCTTGCTTCTTGGGTAATAGTACATTTTCCTTATGGCACTCGCGAAGTCGGTCTTGCACGGGATAGTCTGAGAGTCTGTGCATTGAGACTTGAGGTCCGGTAACTTTGAGAGTTTGTGGCGACTCGACAAAGAGGTCGCACATGGTTGTTGCTACCTTCAAATATCACCTGGCTGTTGCTTCGCATCATTGCGTGCCAGTTTAAATTGCGAATTGATGTATTTCTCTTTAAAATTGCATAGCTACAGATTTAGCCATAGGACATAATATCGCGATACGATAAATGAATAAAAATAAACAAAGTTCAATAAAATAAGAAAGGGATCCCGTTGACATTCGCGCATACTTACATATTATATACTTTTTGAATTTCGTTCCATGTTTTATATGGTCTGTTCCATCCTTCGTATTACATGCACAATTGTATAGAAGTGATACATCCAATCGATAAGGATCACACAGTAACTTATCAATTAAAATTATCATTCCCATAAATTTTGAAGTTTACGATGCGATAGTAATCGTAGAAATGGAATAGATAACGTAACATGACTATGGGTACTGGATTTTTTTCCTATGGTCTAAACGGTGTGACAAATCGTTCGCCTGCTCCCAAACCTCGATCGGATGAAATAGAAAGTGTATTTATTTCTAATTCGATTTTAAATTGGATACAAATGGACGGAGGGTTCTCCGTTAATCCAGCGAAAGTGGTTTATTTAGCCAGCGGACTGTTGGGAAAATAATCCATAAACATAATGTTTTGACGACCTCCCTGGCGCAGTGGCGCGGTTCAGAATCAAGTGGGAGTTCGCAGGTTCGCTTCCCGCTACGGGCCACTTAAGAATTTTGTCATTTCTAATTTGGCATAGGTCTAGTCAAGTGGCGGACTTCGGCTGTGGCTAGTTACCACCCTAAAAGCCAAGACGCACCGCCATTTGATTTAGCGTTCCAGCACGATCCTGTGGAGTAACCTTTTTTTTTTATTGGAAATTCAGTGTCCCTTTTCGTGGAAAAGAGATCTTTTCCATCGAAATAATAATAATTAACAATATAACAATTATCAATAAAAATATAATAAATAAATAAATAAATACAATAAATAATAATATACTAAACAGTAATAGACTAACCATATACATATACAATTAACCCTTAGAGGTTACTTACTCCTTGAAGTTAGTACAATTATATCTTTAGTTTATAATCAATTATAAATGGATAAAATATATGAATACGAACAGAGTCAGTTTCAATCAAAATAATGATTTTTTATGCATCGCATGAATCTTCCAAATCTTTCACTAATCACCGTATTACTCCAACAGACGAGCATCCTCACGAGGAGTTGTCACAACAACTGTACCTACCTACCTGTCATCAGTAAAGTCGACATCTCAAACAAGCCAACAGACAATTTCATTTACTGTTTATTAAGAAAGGGTGCAGAAAGCTGAAATTAATAATTAATATACGTTACTGAATATTAAGTAATTTAAGTCGCTTTATATATTTTTTGAAGACAACACAATACTTCTTCACTTTACATCTTCACATTATCCAGACTCTTTGCATACTAAAAGTGCATAAAGGTTAATTGACCGTATAATAAACTATCTGGCGAAGCATGAATATCTCACGCCCTATATCTCCTCCGACTCCTGGACTATTTGCAATATTTCATGTCATATTTTGGACTATTTCCAAGACATCCGACCATAACGGCATCAAATAGTTTTTGAATTCCCCATAAACATGCCGTTTGAGATGTGAACTTTGGAATACTAGTGGTGTTCATTTACTTATAAATCTAAAATAGTTTACACATGTCAAAAGTCAAAAATTTGTGACCCAAAATTTTATAGGCCACATCTTTTAACCCCATAAAACGCGGCCCTATTACTAAGACTGCGCCGTCTGTTTGTATGTCACCAGGCTGTATCCCTTGAACCATGATCGTTAGACAATTGAAATTTTCACTGATGATGTATTTCTATTGTCGCTATCAAAACACATATTTTGACTTTCTATTTCGATCAACAGCTTTTCTATTTCAATAAGCAATTAAACATGGGTTAGTTGAACATCTATTGTTTCTTTTCTTCGCCAAAAAATTGCAGTATTTAAAAAAAAATTGAGTAAAAAAATTACGCTCTAGAAGTTACACTTTAGTACTCTAGTAGAATTACACTCTAGTAGTACCCACTTGACTGCGACCTCACCTGATGGTAACAGATGATGGTGTGTTATCGTAATTAAACTCACACCTAACGATTTCTAAACACCATCGCGCCGGTACGCTGAATCGCTTACCGGTGCGTTTTCGCTTTAGTTTCGGAGGAGTTTGATTACAAACACTGCCACGAGAATTTTCTACATCAGATGTAACTTATACAGCAAAATAATCTTGTGGTTCAACGACATCTTATACACTGTTATTCGCATACAGAGCGCGATATTATTGTCAGATAATGTCATTATACGGAACATAAACAGCAGATCCCTTATTAATGTACGAGCCCGCGCAAGAATGGGCTCAGATACTCCTGACACCCGCCCCTTGGCAGTTAACATAAATTAAGGCTGCCAAACACGTGTCCCAAGCGACGAGCGGCGAGGACAGCGACACACTTGAAACACGCCACGAATTGGACGTAAATAGATGACGTCACCTACACGTTACAAGTGACAGCGATGCCCACAACTGGGTAGTTTATACCCAATGACAAAATACGCTACTATAAGAGGACGGGAAATATGTGAAGCCAAAAATTTCTCAAACATGGCGTCGAGCGTCGTTACCGCCCACAAGATTTCGGTGCCGCTGACAGCACATAGCGCTGTCGGTCGCTTACATTAGCGCCATTTTACAGTTTTGAAAAATTAAAAATGATGCCTGAAAATACATGCGTGATGTCATTGAGTGCTGATCCTTTATATGTTTAATCAATGTTTACCTATATCTCATCAAGTTTATAAAGCAACTCGAAGCTGTACTCGGCTAATACCGTAAATGCCATGTGACGTATTGACATGAGCTAATATTTTTGCATTTTATATGTACCAAAATATATTTTTTATTCGTTTTATGAGGCCGCTATTATTATTGTACGGTGTAGAACTAATAATATTCTCGTTTTTTGCGGAATAGCAAAGCCCACGAAGTTAAATATTTATGATGTACTCTTACTGAGGTATTTTTTCTTGGCTGTAGAGACTAAGGACCAATTCCTGAGCGACAATTACTTCCAAACTTGATAAATAAGCAAGACTCATACATTAGGTAGTTCTTCGCATGGCCTTTGGAGAGAGCGGTAATAAGTATGCTACCACCCTAACTTGAGTTAAGACTAGAATGAATCTGTGTAAACAAGGATTTGCTTATGTGTAGTATTCTTATTTCTGGTTATTGTTATTAAGTAAGAAGCTGATAAAAAATTACAAGACATAAATTAAATAAGTCCTAAGTAATCGATGATAATCGTCATTTTTTGTATAACTCTTATATCTTCCCATTTATTCGGAAGTGGTTATTTAGCCCTTCGACGTTAACATGTTATTGTGTTTATGTTCAACTTTATTATCCGCTGGGATTGTAATCAAGATCCTTCCAACATGCAATGAGAAAAAAAACTACTTAAAGCATAAAAATGTTAATTTTGATACCGGGAAATCATGAAACGATTCGCATGGGAGTAAGTCGTGAGCAACTTAATAATATAGTAACTTCATAAACTATTTTCACGTTCTTAATAACTCCATCATAAATTCACCATTTTGCCCCGCTAAGAGTTTGGTTCGGCATAATAACTTGCCGATGAACATTATGCTCTTATGAAATTGCTTTTAGTTTTATCCGCGCAGCTTAGAAACTGCTAGAGATGCAAATTGAAAAGTTTACTTAAATTCATCTTTCCTTTTTATAATAGTTTTAAAATCAATACGTTATTTTAGAGATGCTGCATAAAATGACCGTTATATAATTTCTCCACCTCGAGCTATTTTTTAATTAATACAGGGAAAGGCGTTTTTCTTATTGAAGTAGATTATAGAGCCTAGGCTCTGTTATCTTTTACGCTGCTCCAATACGAGTTATTGTATTTAGACCTAACTTATGGTAGTTGGGAAAAATTAGCTCATCAAATTTAAATTTGATTTAGTTTTTCGCTAATAATGTTACTCGTATAGAATTACACATTCTAGTCCATGATAATTGTGCAAATAATAATATCACAGCCATAAGTTTAAAAAAACTGCTCAAACTCCCAGTCACTCCTCATATTGGTTCCCAAATGATTATTTTATGCAGTTATCCAGATTTGGAGCTATCAGAGTTTCAATAAGGATGTAAGAGTAACGTTTTTATGAAAAATATGAAGTTTCATTGCAGTCCATCCTAAGATTTTGCATTGCAATGAATTACAATGCACTTCAGTGCTCAGCTCATCACCCCGAGATTAAGTTCTTAAATCTATCTCATTTGGCTCTGTAATCTCGTCAGCTAAACCAAACCAACCACCAACCAAACCAAACCAAAGTATATAGTACCAAAGTACAGTAGTACTGATTCACGGTAGAATAAGGCACCACGGTGGTACTTACCGAGAAGCTGATCTGACGCGCTCGGATTCGAGTGGGAGGTCACGGGTTCGATTCCAGCCACGGGCCACTTTGGAATTGTACAATTTCCAAATTGGCTCAGGTCTGGTCTGGTGGGAGGTTTCGGCCGTAGCTACTTACCACCCTACAAGCAAAGATCCGTTAGGGTAAATTTACTTACCCTTCCAAGTTAGTACGATGACATCTTAGGCTGCATCATCACTTACCATCAGGTGAGATCGCAATCAAGTACTAACTTGTATTGAGTAAAAAAAAAAGGACTTCGCAAGAGTTCTACCCAGTTTCACTCTGAAGATCAATGTGCGGTACTTTCTCGCAGTTCGTACAATGTTTTCATGTTTAGTTGGCAGTTGCGATAAAGTGTGCAAGGGGAGGAATAAATGAAAAAGTTCATTTAGAGGCAGAGACAAAAAGGAAACGCTTAATGTGCTCAAGTTTGGGAATCACTTTGGCTAAATATTCGCTAATGGAAATGGAAATGGGAATGGAGGGGAGCCAGTGTGGAGCAGGCGATTCACTTGTTTTTACACGCACAGCGCGTTTGCTGCCAAATCACTGCTGGATGATTAACTTGCAGCGTCTCTCTATCTTTCTCTATTGCTGATGACACTGAACACATACCTAATTGGGTTGATGAATGATTTTTTTAAAATTATGTTTGAAATTAGATTTAAGAACGAACAAAATAGTAAAAAACTGATCAAAGCGATCAAATACCTGAATAAAAGTTATGAAAATTTTAATATTTATTATTATATAGAGACAGCACTACAAACTAGTGAAGTCAGATTTTGAAAATTTCATAGCAGCTCTATGCAAATTTTCGTTTTGAGAAAAAGGTATGGAAGACTTGTATTTAACTTTGTATTTATTTGTTTGATTTTTTAGAAGTCCTGTGATCTATTTAACGATCGGATATCAGCAGGGCTAGACAATGTCACTTAAGCGTTTGGCGTTAACGCTAGTCGCTAGTCGACAAAAATGTATGGACAAAACAAATGACTGTAGAAAAACCACGACATTAATTAACTAAGCACGCTGTGTTTTAATAATTAACTACGCTAACTTCAACGCTCGCTGGCGTTCTCGCGAACCTTGTAGATAACTTTAGCGTACTTCGCTTGACAATTGACAGCCGACAGTATCAAACACGGCGTGTTTAGTTAATTAATGTCGTGGTTTTTCTACAGTCATTTGTTTTGTCCATACATTTTTGTCAACTAGCGACTAGCGTTAACGCCAAACGCTTAAGTGACATTGTCTAGCCCTGCAGGACAGATTAATTTGTTTTAAAAAGAATCTGTATGATCAAATATGCAGGACCATCGCCCACATAAACACCACACACAATTTTTCCAACACTTTCTTCGCACACGTTTCGTCCCGACACCGGGACATCCTCAACAGATGTTGACTTCAGAATACGAAATCGTAAAGATTGTCCGATATCAGTCATTCCCATACATTTTTGAATTTCGTTCCATATTTGTACCAAAAGGAGTCTAAGAAATGGAATAGATTTTATCATGTGGCTACAGCTACAGTTCTCCTAACTTAGATTGTTAGCATAGTAATTTATTCATATGAGAAGGAGTGCAGAAAGCTGTAATTAAAACATTGCGGTTAACCAAGAGACGGGAGCACTATATGTTTTTCAATAAAGATTTAATAATTTCTTTTGCATTAGCTCAGCCTGCAAGGTAAACAAAAGTTGGTCCGAGATTATTGTAAAAGTTCACAAAAAGACTCAGTAACAATATTTCAACCAGCCGCGATCAGGTGTTCGTAACTGCCTTGATTTACTCGGTAACTTGCCAACTTCATTATTTGTTTTTTTGGCATGTTTGAAAAAACATTTTTATTGGTTTAAACATCATCTTCACTTCAGCTTCTTGTACACAGGACTTTACCGGACATGAATCATGATCTTCTCAAATTGGCAGGCCACAAACCTTGGAGAACATAAGGAGTTCTCTTTTATGTTGGTTTTTACGCGATGTGTAAGGAACACATATTGAAAATTATTAATAATTAACATAAACATACCTATCCAGATATCCTCAAAGATGCCTAAAATTTGAACCCCGGACTCCAAAAGGTAAGGGTTTGAGATTTAACCACTGTACTAAATGAAAAAAAAGTATCTCTAATATATAAAATTCTCTCGCTTTTCTTTGTTACCAAACTCCTCCGAAACGGCTGGACCGATCGTTATGAAATTTTCAGTACTTATATATATATTCTCTGGGTCGGGGAGCAGGTTGTTATCTATAGTTTATATCCCTAAACGGCAAAACAACGTTTACCGGGTCAGCTAGTAGTATTATAATATTTGAACTGAACAAAATTGTTTTCATCTGTTTCTACAAACCCGTCATAAAAAATGAGTGTACCTAAACTTTTCAGGTTTGTTATTTAGTACATTTGTATGTTAGTGTGTGACCCTAATCCACGATAGTCGCGATAAAAAGCCAAATTGAACTCCCACTATTCCAACAAAAGACGCTAAAAACAAAGCCATTACAACAAAAAGCCGAACCCGACGCGTGTGAAGGCAATACGTTCTTAAGCCGTACATAAAACCTCGCGAAATGAAACGGGTCCGCTATCTGCCCTAGTGCCTGCCTGGGCGGGCGGCGGCCCGTCAATCTTATTGTCATTCAATTTGAATTTCCGCTTAGACCGGTTTTTACTTGCCGCGGGCCATGGAAACAGCGGCTCGAGTCGTACGTGCCGAAATGCTTTACGTCGCCGTTTGTCCATTGCAGCCATAGATATATAATACTAAGGATGACGGCTCAGCGCTAAAAAATATCCGAACCGATAAAGAGATAAAACGTGAAAAGGGAGAGAATCGCACTATAGCTACTTGCAAGTAAAATTCGGCTGTATAATAATGCTTTAAGACATAAATTACAATGTTTTAGTTTGATTATAAAAATACAGATACCCTCTTTTATATATATATAGGTTTTCTCGGGACACATTTTTTCGTGAATTTTGTATTTCACACGGGGTCCTTAGATAGTAAGTCAATGAATGCAGCCGACAACGGAACATCATTCACCAAGAACGTTCTAGCTCAAATCAGTACGAAGTGTTGGGAATAGGTTAGACATAAGTAGGTACAGCCTATATATTATGTCCACAGTAAATGTATGAGCGCTACTTCAACGCCATCTGCTCATTCTCGGTTAGATAAACGGCCTTAGTGTTGCAAACAGACCTGCCTGCGATATAATACAATAGGAGAAAAGTATGAGAGTTCAAACGCGCCCTGCACTGAGAAAAATCTCACAAAAAACTCAACCGGGTTTAGTTTTTAGCTATCACCATTTAACAAAAGCTCTTGAAAAGTAATTGAGCTATTACAGCAGTTCATATTCCATTTTTAGTCATAAAATATTAAATATAACATTTATTCCAGCTATATCCATTTCAAATTTAGATCATTATTGCAACTTGTAGTCTGAAGGAATTACTAACATAAATTTTTTTATTGTCATATAAAAATTAGTTTAGAAATCGCTTTTTCCATGACCCAACCCTTTAGCTCATCCATTTCGTTGAGCGAAAAACGTAACATTTGTCACTGCATCGGAATCTGTTGAATTAGACGCTTCACGGGTTCACGCGGAAGGGAATTTGAGCTCATTTTTTGTCTCCGCTTTAAATCACGCCCGTACTCGCATGTCTGACGCTTTATGGTTGAACGTTTATGTGGGAGAAATATAGGCATTGCTGAATTCGTTTTGACCCGGTTTGGTAACGTTAAATTGTATAATACTACATAGTCGACTTGAGACTAGCTCGCATTAACAGCATTTTTCTACTTAGAACTTCAGGACAGCCAGCGGAAATCAGGTGGCCAGTTTTCTCAGATAAAGATGTTCTGAAGACACACTATAAAGGATGCAAAATTGACCACTTTTGCTTGCATTAACGCGTAGGTACGTAATAGAAAAGACGCTGCACAGAGCTCCAACTTTGAGGAGAATAGGAGAAGTATGCTAGACAGTAAACTTGATCAGCTCAAGAATAGGCAACCTTCCAATAGTATCACTTACAACTATACATATTGGCGACACTTTTCTTGTCCGGAATGCGTTCGTACTTTCAGAATGAAGATAAGCCATATCAAGGTGCATCAACGAAGCTTTTTATACAATGTTTCAGGAAATTAGTCACCTTAGCCGATATCGGCACCCTTTGCCGACATTTGAATTCCAAAATCCGCTAGTGAGCTGTTCTTGCAGAGTTCATAAATTTCTTTGATTTCAAGTGTATTCGAATAAGGGCAGGAAGAAGAGCATTTTAGTTTTTTAGCCTGTTTGCAGACTAACCTCCGCTTTAAAAGTACTTATGCGGTAATAACTAGGCTCCAAATGTAGTAACCCAATAAAACAACTCCTAAAGCACTCTACTCATGAAATTTTCACGCGGACGGAGGGTTGCATTAATTGAAATTAAACATTTGCGCAGGCGGCCGTGACTTCAGCCCTCTCGCGCGAATTGAGCGGTGCCTCGCTTAATGTAAACAATCGGAGGCAATTTAATGTGCTTGCTCGCATAGATTTCGTCCAAATTGAGCCGTTAAACTGAAGACCCGCTGGATTCAAAATTATCGGTACCTTCGCTAGATATCAGCATTTATATGGCTTTCTTAATCGGGCTGGTCGGTTAATTTTAGCTTGTAACATCCTACTTAAGTCTTTTGTTATCCTAATCTTTCAGTCCAGTCTCTTCAAGGGTCTATTCACGTAACGGTCGGCTACATTTCGTGAAGTGATATGTTTAAAAACTTCATGGCATTTACGTATATAAGCAGACGATATTGAAATCAAAACATTTTTTGCGAACACTGAAAAATTAATTTTATGATTATTGATATACAGCGTAAAATTGAATGTAGTTCAAAACGCATAATGGTTGACAGTCGTGAAATTAAAATTACAACGATTTTTCTGGCTGAAATCAATATAAATTAAGTGACGGGCGAAACTGCTCAGTTTAGAACACCGACGCAGTGTTGCCTGTTTAGCGGTTTTTTACAGGATATATTTTGGAGAGTGTGCTCAAGAACTCCACAACCTTGTGCCTCCTTCACCTTTCTACCATAGAACCGCGAGACGTCGAGAGAAGTGGCATCATTATGTGGTTGATGTCCAGCGTACTCGTACGAAACGCTTTTCTTCTACGTTTCTGTTACGAACCGCTTAGGTGTGGAACACCCTTCCAGCTTCCGTGTTCCCAGCCAAATACAATCTGGGTGCCTTCAAAAGAAGAGTGAATAGGCATTTTCTAGGCAAGCGCGCTCCATCCTAGACGTCATCATTTCTGTTCATCAGACTTGATTGTAGTCAAGCGCAAGCCTATCAATTATAAAAAAAAAAAGTGTAAGGACACACGGCCATAGTAATTTATGAATGACCGCCACTTCGATGCCGTCTGCTCGTTCTGCTGCTGCTGTTGCTACACAGTTTCGTACCAGAACCCTAAATCGTTTGGCGAAACGTCTTTGCCGGTAGGGTTTTAGCCAGCTAATAGACTAGACTTGACCCAATTTAGATATTATAAAATTTCAAATTTAGAGTGTTAGGAAATCAAGCCAGGAATATCAAATCCGAACACACCCGTGCCAGGGACATCGTTAAAACGTCGTCGAATAGTCTATACTCTATTGAATGGAGGCAGGCGTTATTTTGCGGAAATCCATAATTAGCAGGACATATCGTAGAGTCTCTACGATTTCGAATTGTGAATTCAACATCTCCTGAGGATGTCCCGGTGTCGGGACGAAACGTGCGTCGAAGAAAGTGTTGGAAAATTGTGTGTGGTGTTTCATGGGGGCAGTGTTCCTGCATATTGTACCATACAAAATCTTTTCAAGTAGCGGACTATAGCAAAACAAATTAATCTGTCCTGTCGAATAGTCTTTTTCCTCACAATTTATAAAGGTTACTAAAAGGGTGAGAAGTTTGTTTAAAACAATTGATTAACCCTCAATTTGGGTTTCATATAGTTATGAAATTTTTACTCGAAACACAATGGCTTTAATTAAAACTAAACATTAATTTGCGAGCGAGCGGTCGTGGCTACAGCCTCGTTGAGTACTTTAGTGGCCGCCTTGTTAATATACTTGTGGTTACAGTATATTTACACTTTAATTTAGTTACTTTTGTTTAAGATTCAGCTTTACGTTGGTTTCACTCTATTATAAAAGCGAACTGTGTAAAGCATTGTGTGTGTAATTAATGTTGACTTTGAAATGGAAACAGATTATATTATTAAGTAAGTAACGTAATTATTTATTATTGACTAGTAGCATTTTATCCTGTAAAATCCTCGGTTCACCAGGATTTATAAATTTTTTATGATTACTGGGCTATAAACAACAGGCTTAATTAGCATGTTGAAGTGGCAGTGGGCGGGCCATATCTGTCGCAGAACCGACGGCCGTTGAGGCAGACGTGTTCTGGAGTGGAGACCGCGTACCGGTAAGCGCAGCATAGGACGACCTCCTGCCCGCTGGACCGATGACCTAAAGAAGGTCGCTGGTAGCGGGTGGATGAGGAAGGCGAAGGACCGTGTGTGGTGGCGCGCTCTCGGAAAGGCCTATATCCAGCAGTGGATATCAATAGGCTGATTAAGTAAACAACAGGCTATAAATTAATGGGGCTAAATGAATAAGCTGTATAAAATAAGTACCCAATAGCAACTTCTAGAGTTTTTGAAACGTTTAATCAATCATGAAACTTTAATAACCATCGATACCTTATGCGGACTCGGAGTTTCGTTGAAAAATGTACCTACAAAACATTTTTCAAAGTTAACGGAGGGTAAAAACCCATATTTCCAATACAAGTACTACGAGATACGACCCGGGGCACAATGCCGGGCGAATATTAATATAAACCAATCTCCGGCCACAGATGTTGAGGGTCCTTATTTAATAAACTTGATCAAATGAACAATGGACCCGAACGTCGCAAGAAAGATACAACGGTATTCATAGTTTCAGATAAAAAAATATTAAGTTGACGTGATGTTTGTACTGTTTTTAAGAACCAACTAGGTCTTACGCGTGACTATGTATGCTTTTCAAATATCCTTCCAAGAAAAACAGACCGTTTTTCGACTATAACCGACATATCGTTGGTAACTGATAATTCAGTTATTCTTCGTCGGTAGAAGTATGTATACTGACATTTGACGATAAGTTTAGTACGAACGAAATTGCAGCACCTATTTCAAAATAAGTATTGTGCATCGGCTTAGTTCGTAATTCTGAACATGATATACCTACTGTTCTCAGAAATGGCTTTGACTTTTATTTGTTTTTGATAAAGCTACAAAATTACTTGCGTTCAATTTGTATTTTATTGTTTCCGACATTTGTCGATGTACAGTATAATATGAACTCTGATGTACTGTAAGAAGTCAGACAAATTATCGATGATCGATATATCGGTCGTCGGCTGTCGGACGTTGTGTGGACAGACTACTTATTAAATGCATGAGGCGCCAAATCAGACCGACATATTGACTGTCGGATGTCGGTCAGGTAGACAAATGGCCGAAAAACAACCTAAATCACTCATTGAATAATTCCCTGCTTACCTGTTAAAGACAGAAAGTTTGCCTTATTCGTGCATAAAATGTTAAAGACGACGAATTAATGTTAAACGAAGGTGTCCAGACTATTTATAAATATATGTTTTTGGTTCAAAGAATGTTATATTATAATGACGAAGCTATGGACTATTGAACCATAGAAATTAGAAAAAAAATCCTTTTGTTTTTGGAAGTCGGTTATAATAAATATTAGTTTCGCGTAACGATTGCAAGAAGTTGTTAGATAACGATGCCTTTTGTTCTAATCTGGAACGTGAAAATGCAAGTTACCTTAAATAGAAATGTAGCGCCAGTCCACATTATTCCAGTTGCATATTAGTATGGCAAAAATTGCAGTTTTCGATGTTAACGATGGGAAACAATTATTAACCTAGACTGGAAATGCTCATTTATAAATTAACTCTCTGTAATTTTGTAATATTGCACTGACTTTCTTCATAACTCAGACAAGGGATAAGGAAAAATTTATTGAAATTCCTACGGGATCACCCGGGTGAAGTTACAACAAGGTGTCTTGTAATAAATTAATGTAAGGCTTTAGGTTTTTTTTGAAGGAAAAAGAGTATAACATACTTTCTTATAAATCTACATAATATATTCATTTTCAAATAAGATTTTAGATCAGCCATCCTATGACAATTAATGTGGGTCATAGGACGGCTGGTCATTAAAAAAATATATAATGATCTAGTCTTAGGGTCAACTTACATCGCCTTGGAATGGAATGGAATGCTCGAGTATACCAGCGAATTCCCGCGTTATGAGGCAACTCCTAAACGACTTGCCCGATTTTTATGATTTTTTTGTATATTATATTCGATAGGTCTGAGAATTGGACGTGAACTATTTCATATTCCTATGTGAGAAAGAATTTGCATGGCAAAAATTTTTTTGCAGGATCAGCTAGTAGACATAACAAAGTAGTATAATTGAATTACTAAGCGGTTAAATTAATTTCAGCAGTCATTTTTTCACCGAGTAGAGTAATCAGTAGCTGGAATAGTGTGTCCCTGGCTTAAGAAAAGCAAATATTTAACTGTTACAATACGTTATAGCTAATAACTGCTGTTTTATCAGCTTGTTTGCTTAATAAGCAGTCTAAGTCAACACGCAGTTACATATGAGTAGGTACGTCATACTTAGCGACCTCCCTTACGCATTGGCGCGCGCTCGGGAGGTCACAGGTTCGATTCTCGCCACAAGCCACCTTACAGTTTTATAATTTCTACTTTGGTTCAAGTCCGGTCTGGTGGGAGGCTTCGGCCGGGGTAAGTTACCACACTTGCACACTTGCAGTAAAGACGGCCACCAAACTATTAAGCATTCCAGCTTGAAATTCAGTCCCATCCGTAAGAAAACATCAAAATTGGCATACATGTAGGTTTGGCAAAATAATCTAGAGTAGAATCACTTCGAGAAATCGTTGTTTCTCTCTCCCTATTTTTTATCCTAAATCGTGTATTTTTTAAATTTCCACGAACATGGTTAGAGCTACGAAAAAACTGGCAAAAGCTGAAATGTTCTTTGTTAAATTCTCTACAAAATGCTGCCTGGAAGTTTAAATCAGAAAAATTCGTAATTCATAGTCTACGTACATTTCTTTCCTACATTGTATAAATAAACATATTTATTTATTTACATAATATCTTATATAATATCAATAAAAGATATTAACTCTACGACAAATAAAATAAATTAAGATATCATAATAAGCCCATGAATTTAACCCACAATTCATCGTCATTTTGCTTAATTAGCTCAAATGTCACATAAGAAAACACACGTAAACAAATTCCCGCCATCCCGCATCACCCTTGCTCTACCTAGGGTTGCCAGCTGCGGGATGAAATTGAATAAAATCACTGACATCAGCCAAATATCACTGGCAACCATAGCAACCCCGCCGCTTTCGCACACACTGTTCGAGATTGCTTAACTTCTGATGCTCTTTTGATTGCGTTCGTTAAAAAAGCAAAGCAGTGTATTGTGTAAAAAATTAAAGTCATTTATGTACAGAAATAAACCTCAACAAAATGTAGATATTAGGTATACAATTATTGTTATTTGCCCAGAATTTAAAAATATATTTTTATTATCTCTTGTCCACATTACAAAGTGAATGTGTACATAATATATTTATTTTATAAAATTACGTAGTGAAACATGCTTTATGTATAGTTCGAATTATGAAATCAAAATGTGTCACATAATGACACTACGTGTACTTTATTCACAGACTTCTATAATTATTAAAAAGTTATTCATTATAACATCGATCTACTATGGAAATATTTCAAGAAATTTGTTTAATTTCCATTACGATACACGGCTCTGGGTTCCTGTATTTTTATCAGGGGTAATATTTTTTATGTAATATTTTTTTAAGTGAATCCACAGACAACATATAGTTGGTAGTCATTGCCGAGAGTATGGATGGGCCATGATTGACCATAGACAACCATACACAATAGACATTGTTGTTGTTGTCTATGGTCAATTTGCCAAAATTCTGCTCCACATTTGCAGAATTTTGGCGCCATACATACTTATTTTTAACATTTTAATGTGTTATTGACGTGATAACGTTTAATAAATTGATGAACACCAGCAGCACTCATGAAAAATAGTACCGTTCCGTGTACCGTTCCGCGTACTGTTCTACCTGAGCCTGTGATTATGATTACGATTACGATTACGATTACGATTATGATTACGATTACGATTATTACTTAGATTATTATTAGTTATTTTTGTTACTTAGTCAAAACTTTGCGCTGAAAAATATCTAGCAGTGAAACCTACTAAAGAAAAAGTCCACCTGACATTTTAGTAGTTGCAATGATTTACGACAAACGTTAGCAAGATTTTATGGTTTGGTTTTATGATAATAATATGAGCGTAGATAAAGTAGTGTATGAAACTCTACATAATTAGGTATTAAAACACTCGTGTGATACTATTAAAAAACTCACACTCATGTTTTAATACCCTCCATTATGCAACCGTTACATAAACTACTATTAAGACGTGTCCTAAATCAATAAATAAAATGATTATTATTACTAAATGTATAAGTGGATGAAGGGTTTGAAGTTCTGCCACTGTGTCATCGGAAAGTTACTTAAGTTTATAAACACATCATCAGGTAAAAAAAATATTTGAATACTGTTTAGCAGCCCTGATTTAACCCCTAAACTGAGATTAACTGTCGGCGCTTGGCACTCTTGACACGTGTAAAGCGAGCTTAATACGCGATTGTGAAGATTTGAGCCCCAACTCACAAGGCGGAGGATTACCACGAACCATCAACCACTGTATTTACAGGTACAAGATTATGTGTATGTATGGAAGATGTAAATATTTATTTCTCCTTCATGTCACAAGCATTTAGCCTAGATTAACACATCAGCTACTTTTTATCCCGCCAAATTGCCATGAATATTCCCATGGGATTGTTGCGGACGGAGCTACGGGATACAGCTGATACAATTACATAAAAGAAAAGTCATAGATTTATAATAGTTCGTCGCTCGTGCTCCAACTAAATAGAGCCCAACCTAACAATGACATAGATAGAGCCCAACCTAACAACGACAGCTCCGTGAGTGCGGCAACTTTTTCTTGTAATGTGAGTGTGTCAATTTGGTAGTGAGCGTCAAAAATTGTGAAGTGACGGCTCGGGTTTGCCGATTTGGGCAAAGTATTTTTTGCCGCATTTTTGAAGTCGAGGGCTTCCTATTGGACCTCTATGAGAAAAGTCCTAATATTCAGATTCATAATAACCGCTTAGCACATACTCTTGGAAAAGACAAAGACCATGGATGATGAAAGACAACTGATGGAATCCGGTACCGGACTGAATCAAATCCTTTATTTTTATAGAAGTTTTCCACATTTAATGATTCCTTTTTAATCAAAATCCGGTTTCCAAAGTAATGGGCAAATAAAAATGTTGTTCTTCTAAATAAAATGTCAATTGAAAAAAAAAGAAACTTATTGAAAAGCAGATTACATTCCGGATTGGAAAAAACCAATTCCTATAAGAGCCAATAGATCTTAAAAATACTTTTGTTTTCTTAGGGTATTTGGTAATAATTAAATAATTTCGCGTAATTTAATTAACATTTAAGTAAACTAAAAAATAAATAATTTATAGACTATAAACTAGGTTATAAATTTAAAACCTCATCGAATCCATCGCAACGAGGCATGGTACCCAAGATACTGGCAGCATTGCCTCTTTGGATGGCCAAACTAATACGTTGGCCAAGGTAGCTGCCAGCTCTTGGATCCCCAGTAGACTCGATAACTCTAGGGTATTTTGGTTTTAATTTGTGAGAAAAACTTGTTAAGTAAGTACCATTTTTAGTTTTTCTGTTTTACCTTTAGATATAAATGTAAGGCACAAAACATGTAGGTATGTTAAAATCGTTTTATCATTATAAAGATATTTTTTAATTAATCATTTATTGTAGTGGTAAAGTGTAGCCAAAACTGCACGCGGAAAAACACTTAACTTGAACTTTGGAGGAAGCGAATGCAAAAAACTTAGTTAGCGGACAGTGATAAAAAGTAAATGGCTTCCATTTTATGGGTCCAAGTTCGGGAAACACTTTGGCTAAACATTTGCTAATGGATATGGAAGGCAGCCAGATGCAAACATTCGATTTGGGGGTGGTTTTTTACACGCATTGCTTTGGTGCCAAATCGGCATGCCCCAGCGTGCTTATTTTTTTTGCTACTACAATTTAGTAAGTACGTGACTGCAATTTAACCGGATGGCAAGTGATGATACTGTCCGCATGCATATTACCAGAATGGATGAAAAATCTGCATATAATCTGCATATATAACTATTACTAACTGATGAATCAACGCACAGCTCAAATCAACATGGAACATGATGGATGGAACAGTCTGAGAAGTATTTCAATTAGCTACTATGTTTCATGAAGAAGGCATTCGGTGAGAAAAGAAAGAAAATTCAATCCCTAAGGTGTAAAATAGGTCACTCGAGTAAAGCCGCGGGTGTATTTAGTTAATAAAATAGGTGACCCCGATATGATTTCCAAGCAACAACAAAAAACATAAAGTACCAGAACCGTACCGCAGGCTGTGCAGGCAAGCACAACTTAGTCAGTTTTGAGCAACGCTTAATCGCTTAACGAACCTTTCTACGTACATGCTAAGGTACTATTATGGTATTCCGTGATGCTAGCAAGATAGTAACTATTTGAGACCGAAGACCAGTCTCGAGCAATTTGGAAATTGAAAATACATACGTGAATCGTACCGAGAGTCCGTATTGGCCCTTAGCATAGTCACAACCTTGGATGAAACCCTGGTGGTAGCTAGGTGAGGCAGTATGCTACAAAGCGTACAAAACAATATCATCGTGCCTGAAATAGAGTTGTGACGCTACCATCGGAAGCTATACGATGGTTCCAAAACGAGCCCAAAACACCAAATTACAAATCTATCGCAACGTCAGACAGGCCGTGACAATAATAAAACCATTACGCAAATTACCTTTCAAAACAACATTTGACAAAAAACATAACCGCAAATACGAGTAACAACAATCCATATTCGTTCATATTCGTACAATTCTGTTTTCCATTTCTATGACACAATCAGTGCTCGGAGAATTTTTTTTTTTATGTATTCCCTCCCTCTGTTTGAACGCAGAATAATTCGGATAATTTAAAAGGCAATAAATTAAGAGGAACAATACATGGATAAATCGTTGTCACGTAAGAATGTCGCATTAGGAACGGGAGATTCTAGCTAGTGATGTGACTGCTATCGATAATAACTTTGAGTTGATTTAATTCGATAATGTCGATTGATGAAATAGTTTTTATATTGTTTATTTATTCATATTGTTGATATTGTCACGTTTGTAGTAAAAATTATTAAGGAGAATAAATGTAACGAATATTTAAGTCATCAAAACCTAGATAACATAATGACTTTGCATTCATATACAACGACTCATTGGGACTTTGACTTTAAATTTCCATTGCACATCATATTGTTGATTTAATATACATACTCCTAATGATTCTAACGGTTACAGATGTAAACAATAATAATTAACAACACGCGTTAATTTTTGACGTGACAACGTCTTATAATTCGATAGAGCCGGCTGCACGCACAAAAAAACATGACTCATCCGGCGTTACCTCGCTCGCGTTACCTCGCTCTGAGGCGTTCCATGTAAGGCTTGAAGTGCAAGCGAGAGTGCACTTTCAACTATCGTCAGTAAACCGACTTTTCAGACAACCAATTTTTTTTTCCTTGTTATTGCTTATTACTTTTTTCTTTTGTTTCCGAATATTACCCTGCACGTATTGTTGGCGACCAAAAAATTTATCATTTCCTTTTGATTTATCGATAGGATTTTTTCGATACGTTAAGCGGAAGTGTCGCACCACTACAGCGCGGAAGGTTGGGGATTGTAGATGGAAGCAATAACAGTGGCGCGCCGCAGTTACGGTGATATTGCGTTGTATTATTTATGCTTTGGAGCTTTAGCCAAGGTGACAATTGCTTGGGTCATCAGCTCTGGAATTTTGAAGTTATTCAGGTAGCTTTGTGATGCAGTGTTTATGTTCTTTGTTGAAGTTGAATTAATCTTTTCTGTTTTATTCGTAATAGGATTTCACAAATATAATTTTGGCCATGATAAGGAGTATAAAAAATGTTGAAGATTTGTTAAGTTTACTAAGTTTGTTTACGTGGATATCGTGACTGCTAACTCTAATGTGACTAAATCGATTATGCTGAAATTTTTAAATGCAGTCTACTTTTATTCTGAACCGATGACAACAGGATTAAGGAAATACCACAGTCTGTAGATTGCAGTAAACTTCATTGGAACTAACTTTTATAGGTTAAGAAATAGCAAGTACGGGAAAAGGAAATAGGATATGAATAGGGAAAAGGATATGAATTAATCTCCAATCCCTTAATTTGGTTGACGTGCTTAAGGGGATTTATTGAATTTATTTTTGTCTTTCTCACTCTCACGGAGATTAGGTAAGTGCGACATGCAGCGTCGCGGAAGAATATAGCAGAAAAACGACGTTTTACCTAATTACTCAAAAACTAAGCCAGTTATCAAAAATCTGTTCTAAGCGTTTTAGGATATTATTATTACCAATACATTAAAACAAAAATCCATTACATCCATTGTAGTTTCCGATAAAACATAGAAAAACTGAGATTTTGGAGCAACTTTTGGGAGAACTTTCTATCGAGAAAATTTTATCCAATCGTGTTTCTGCTTCTAAGCGATTTTAGATTAAAGACCCAAAATACATGACGTGTAAATTTGAAAGTAATTGTCTTTATAGTTTTTGCATAAAACTTCATTCAAAATCACCTAAATACGGCTTGTAGGCCGTTAATACACTAGATTTACATTTGGATTAGGGCATGCTCCCGGGAATTCCCGGTTCTTAAAATCCCGGGAAATCCCGGGATTTTTAAGGTCTTAAAAGAACCGGTTCTGAATATGACTTCCCGGTTCTCCCGGTTCTTTAAAAAAAACCAATTATTACGTATTTTATCGTCCCGTAACACAAAGACGGTAATTGACTGTAAGATCGCAGACTGGAACTGCAGCTAGTTTTCGGATTCCTCCTAATTACACAGTTCCACGCATTTGCACGCATTCTTTCTGGTATATTAAATCCAGTCTTGGTCTGCTGGAGTCTCCCTTCTACTGGAACTGCGAGCTGCGTGGCCCTGACGACGATCTGCCAAGATCTGCCGCGACCAACAATCAAAACCGTGACTTCTATGCTGAAAAATTTCTGGGCGTTTTATCAGCTTTCCCAGTTTACTAATATCGGCAACTATGTTTTCAGCTGATGGAGATTATGATGACTCGGCGGACAATGAGGTCGGCATTGCGGCCGCCCATTGTCGTGCATTTCCTATAACTTTGTCTGCTAGGACCTGGCCAGTTTGTGAATATCTGTATTTTCTGATCCACTATAGCCATGGGCTTTTATATTTTTCTTAAAAATGTGAGAGTTTTTGCTCACCCAAGTCCATTTGCCTTAATCATTTCCGATTTTTTCTGGTCTCTGACTCTTCACATCTGCAGTAGGTAGCCGCTTCTTTAGAGCCTCATATTTTCATCTTTCCGGTGCATTTACCAATAAGTCTGCCACTTGCTGTATTGTTTCTTTTTTTGGATACTTGGATGTCATAAATTGGTACTTCACCTTAACTCTCATTTCCTGAGGATATCGGACTACTTATGCTTAGTAAAACCAGTTCCCACGATAACCTCGGAAAGCTTTGGTTTTCGCTCCGCCATCATTGTAGTTCCCTTTTCCAGAAAATCATCGAGAGTCGCCAATTATTGTGATTCCAAAAGATGATGACTGCGCTATATCTATGATTGTATACATCCGATGAAGATAATTTAAACTGCTGAGTATATAAGCTTTCAGTTTATGTAACTACGTAGATTTGCGGGGCAATATATTATTATAGATATAAATATTAATTGTAGCTCGTAGGCAAACCAAAACGCTAACTCACCAATCAACGTGTGCACATTCCCTTTATCGCTGACCTTCCACCATTTTAGCCGAATTTAAAAAAGGAGGAGGTTCTCAATTCTTCAAAATCTTTTTTTTCCATGTATGTTCCCCGATCACTCAAAGACGCCCGAACTGATTTAGAAAATTATTTTTTTGTTTGAAAGAGTATACTTTCCAGATGGTTTCATAGTCATCAAGTTAGGATCTGATTTTGGGATCCTTGAGAAATCGAGGGAACTCTTCAAATTTTATAAGAACACTTGAATGTTTCGTATAATCATAGACCTGCCCCATGTGCGAAGAAAAGACGATAATATTATAAACAATCGCCTGACGTCAAATTGGTATACATTAAAAATTATTTCACTCTTTGTAGTGGTATTTGAAGTCGGTTTTTTGGAAAGAATTTTTTTATTTCATGTTTACAACAAATCGTAATAGCCCTTTTTGTAGGAATATTAAAAATAATGCTTTTAATTAAAATTTTAAAACTTTTTTACCAAGAACCGGGAAATCCCGGGTACCCGGTTCTGGGCTGGTACAGAACCGGGAATTTAAAAATTAAGAACCGGTACCGGTTCTGCATGCCCTAATTTGGATGTTGAGTGTTCATGTGGACGAAGAAGTGCGGAACATCACCTCAGACCTAATATCAGAGTAGGTACAAAGTACATGTGTGTAAAAGGAGCAGGTTGGTTGACAGTTGATAGAAGTAAATGACAAAAAAGTGCAGACCTCTATAAGGACGTGAGAAAAGCGAAAACCGAAATTGAAATTCGATCGAGGCATTCGTATTGGCATTTATTTATAGCTGCGGTTATTATATGGAAAATAATTTTTCCGTAACGGGGTTTGAAAAACAAATAATCCAGTTGGCGAGTAGCGAAGTAAATCAGGGCAGTTAGGAACACCTGATCACTGCCTCTTGAGTTTTTGCCTCGGAGCTTTGCTTTAACTTGGTAATAACCTTTTGATTGTTGTTTACCTTGCGACCAACTTATGATTTGTTTCAGGGAGTATCTACGACTTGTTGGATAAATTTCGATTCGAACCTCGATTCAATTTCGCCATGCAATTTAACAATGGAACATATAGCTCTAACAAATTCTTAGCATTATCGTATCTTGTACAAGCCTTGCAGTTTTTTCGCCGACAAAATTTCACTATTTAGTATTTATTTATCTTGCTTCAATTATTGACTGTGAACCTCATAAGAAAGCCCAGAATCTTTCAAACATGACAGAGCTATGCTAAGAATATCTGTACATGACAAAATCGAAAATGAGCAGATTCGTAGACGAACCGACTCTCATAGCTCAACGTGTCGCAAAGATGAAGTGAGTGGGCGGGATACATAGTAGGCAAAACAGATGAACGTTGGGGACAGAAGGTGCTGAAGTAGCGACGATGTGCTAAAAGGTTAACCAATAATATTGATAAATCATGCCAAACCATGCAGGTTGAAGATCGTTTAAGGAGTTCAGCCATACTCAGCTGTGACGTCTATCAACTGAAACAAACTACTCAAATATTCAAAATCAGTCATTGACTGAGTCATGTAACGCAGGCAAAGAACTTCTTCGGGTTGGTATTAAAGTATCTCAACTATACGTATTATAACTCCGATTTAGAGATATCATTTCGGTAGTATTTACTAACCTAATTTCATACGAAACTTGGCATTTATTTTCCGCGCACACTAGTTTCTCAGGAGGAGCGATAACTTTCTGATTATGGTCTTATGAAATTGCTTTTAGTTTTATGCTCGTACGTTAGAAACTGCTAGAGATGCAAAGTGGAAAGTTTACTTATATTCAGGTTAAACTTTGACGATAGTTATTTCGATAGCTGGCTTAATAGGTAATTAGATAAACTACAGACTGTTTATTAAAAAAATATTATTTTCTTGTTTAATAAAGCGATTTTTATCCTGAACTATATCAGTTACCTTCAATTAAGCGGCAAACTTTTGGTGAGAATAATTATATATCAGCTCTACGGCTGAGTCTTAAATCCAATTAACGGTCTAAATACGCCACTGTGGGTTTTAAATATTATTCTGCCATGAAGCATTTGCTGTGAAGCATTACATACTACTAGGTCTTTTGGTTTACAGGTCAATATTTCTGGTCATAATGAGTCTTGTTGAAGTAATTATCTCAGGATGACTTTAGTAAAATGCAGCGTATTGTAGGACATTGGCATGCAAAGTCTGGTAACACTGGATCTGGCATGAACATTAACATCAGGTGAACGTCTTGAAGAGAATAATCGTTCACATCTTTTACTACTGTTTCTATCATCGAATTTTGTGTGTCGTAAAATAATGCAACTTATATCACTTGCCTAAATTTTGGGAGAATTCTACATCTCCAATTTTCTTGATGTTTTCTTTCACCATATACCCAAATAGTGATAATATTATATAGTTGCCACAAATATACGTATACCTATGTGCGTCTTCTTCTCCATGAAGAACGAGCTCCCACAGGGGTACGGGCCTCGAGGCTTGCCTCCTTACCCGACACGTATAACTCTGAAACATCAAAGTTATAAGAAAGTCCATTACATGTTTAAATTTGTTAACTAAGCCATACTAATATTACCTCTATTTTGTCCACAGGTTCCGTAGAAGCGTCAGTGGTGCTAGTTGTACTCAGCTTCACAATTATAGAAATTTTAAGGTGGGTTATTTGCATATCCTTATCTGTATCTTAGTACCAATCTTCAAACCTGTAAAGGTGTTATAACCCTAAAATCATTACGTCTAAGAATATAATTCCTAGAATACCTGTTCAGCGAGTGATGATAACCCTTGATATTCATGATGATTATAAAAAAAATTGGTTGTCTGTAAAGTCGGTTTACGGACGATAGATTTATGTGATAACGTCATAATTGGCCTCTCTATCGTTTGTTATATCGTGCCTCTCTATCGCTTGTCGCGCGCTCTCGCTTGCACGCACAGGCTCAGGTGGAACGTTACGCGGAACGTTACTATTTTTCATGTGCGTTTCTGGTGTTCATCAATTTATTAAACGTTATCACGTCAATAATAATCATGATTTTGTTAGCTTCTCAAATGTTTGGGCTGCCACGGTTCTGCAGCGCCTCTGGTATGTTCGCAGATGCACACAATGCGAACAGATTGTTTTAACACTGTGATGCGAAAGAGATATGCATAGGAGCAGCTCTAACAACATTATGAGCAATAGATATGTCGCAGTGCCAAAGCCGGGGAGAAAATTATAATTATAACAATAACTTGCATGAAAATTTATAAGTTGCCTGATATATTCTATTAGTTATGGTTTTTTTCCAACAATTGATTTCAATTTCAATCATGTTTTTCATTTTATTTTAATAATATAAGTCTAACTTGCAGTAATATAATTTTAATGATCTGGTATTCATTATAGTTCATGAATTTTAAATTTAATGTTTTATGGGTGAAGCCTGAATCAAAGGAATTTTATTTTAATTTATTTATTTTTAATACTCTAAAGGCAATAATGTATAATTCTTTTCAGTGAGATCCGGCGATGATGTCTAGCCTGAGGCGACGAGCGGCAATTCTGTAAATAGAAGAAGTTTTAACAAACCGTTGTGAACATACCTACTAGTAGTGATGCCTATATGTTTTATTATACTATAATTATTAACCTTTGTAAGCCCTAACATTACCAGAATCATCCACTATTAGTTAAAAAAACTTTTGTAATTATTTGATTAAAGTAGAGACACAAGAAAAGTTTAACTTAACATCGGGTTAATTGGAACAGTTATTACAACGGTCGAACATCGTAGGTACCATCGCGACATAGTTTACTTCCAAAGAAAATTTGCGATGTTGGTAATAACTTATGATATTCAAGCGATGAAAATAGCTCACTTAAATTTGGGTGTAAAATCAAATGTGACAGTTTTTATGCTACATTACATGCTTTCTTATGTTGTTTTACTTACGATGTGCATTTCTAAACACAGCTGCTTGACCGGTGCTTGCCTTTACACGTGATTTGAGGTCATGATAATGCAAGGGCAGTGACAGAAATATCTAACTTAGCTTGAAATTACGTTAAATATATTTTGTAACTACTTGATTTGATTTTTGGGTCGATAAAATTTAACGTTACAGAATCGATAAAATTATTATTTGCTTGATATCGATCTATATTTATTTGTTAAGTTATTCGTTTAGTTATTTTATACTAATTTAATAATTAATAATGCTATTTTAAAATCATTTATGACGATAATTAATTACTACTGTTTTATGCTAAAATCTTGAATGGAATTAAAATCGAGTATTGATTTGGTTTTATTCATCTTATGCATATTTTTTTAAATGTTACTAGAAGTCATATAAAAAATTAATAGTGAAAAATACAGTGTGATTAATACACCCACTATAATATTATTGTATATTACGAAATATATTAATTTAATAATAATTGATAAAGTCTTTTAGTTACATATTTCCATAAATTGTGTTCGTTTGAGATTTACATGATTAAAAATAAAATCTGCAACTATAAATTTCCCTCTTGTATGATACTGAAATATTAAACGATACTCGTTTTACTGACCATTTAATGATATTCCAAAAGGATACCAAAACTCACTACGTTTCACTAGTGATGGCGCTAGTCCTGCCTAAGGACCGAATAATACGAATCAAGAATTTCATCGCAGGGGGACAAGGCTCGCATGGCTCAGCGGTTAGAGCACCCAGCCGCGAGAGATGGGAGACGCGGGTTCGAATCCCGCTGCGAGTGAAAAATTTTGATTCGTATTTAAATTTATAGGATACCAAAAGTTCTGAAAACGTTATTTATTTATACTAAAAATTACTTCCTATAAAATGAGTTGAATGAGATGCCAGTTATTTATTGGTTGGTGTCGGTTACATCCAACATAGCGGCGATGGTTACAGTACCACGACTCGCACTTAACTCATTCACATTCCCTGATACAACGAATGAAATAAATTATTAAGTAAATTAAATTGTTTTTACCTTATTTATCGTAGAAAATAAATTTTAATGATTAAAATAACATAACCTATCGATTAGGAAAAATTATGCTACAAATTAGATGAGTATAATATTAATACATGTATGTGAATTTATTGTAATACTTGTAATTTTGTAAATAACCATAATAATATTATAATTACAACAAATATAGTCTAAAATAATATAGTGGTGCCAATTTTGTTGCACAAATTCTAAAATCTCTGAACTAATTTGACGCGTCAAAAAATAATGCTATTCTTTTCCATGGGGAGCATTTTTAGTAAAATTAGTTAAGATAAAAGGTTTTGCACAGCGGAGTTGGCGGTATTTATTATTGTTATTTTTAGTTCTTAGTCGATAAAATAGTTAGGTCCTTGTACCTAGATGATGTCAAAATCTTATTTGAAAATGGTACAGCTAACAACATCTATAACCTAATTATGTAAATATTACAGCAAAATATAATTATATACCTATAAACATAAAATAAAATCCTAATAGTTAATTAAGTTCTAATTTAACAGTAAATTTATAATAATAGTATCAAATATTGTAAAAAAAATAATGTAAGAACATAATATTCGTTTTAATGTACGAAAGATCTCGTAGAAATCTTTATAGTATAATATATAAATAAATAAGTATGTATATAAACGTAACTTTATTAAAATGAGAGCTGAATGGTATCTAAACAAAAAAAAACTAGGATTTATATTTAAACACTAAAAAGAAAATAGTCAACGTTCATGTCGCCTATGCGAAATCATCAAAAGACGATTAAATATAAAACATAGATGAATTATAAATATTAAATATTTCCTAGCAATATGATTTTAGTTTTTTTTTTAACCGTCAATATTAAATAATTATTAATTATTTTGAAACTATTATGGTTGTATGTACGAGTATGATGGTGTAGACAATATTTGTGTAAGTATCGTAAGATGTATTAAAAATTCTACGAAAGAAATATAATTATTTTTAACATTGTTGGTTAACCACATTATATTTTGTATATGCTATTTGGGCAAAATCTTTGCTGTTCGTACACTAATTCAATAATTATTATTTTAATTATTTGTAATATAAAGTCAATTCAAATAATTTTAGTCACGGTAGCAAGATATAATGTTTAGATTAAAACCAAGAATTGATGTGCAGGAACAAACTGTATACCAAAAGGTTCAATTTTTTTTGACATAGTGACCGCGATTGTAGATTTAAATGAAGAATGACGCAAATTCAAAATGTAAAAAAAATATTTTAGCGCATTTAAAATTAAAAGTCATTTAATTTGTGCTAAATAATTCACAAGACAATGTTAAAAATAATTATAATTTAAAATGTAATTATATTTTAAGGATATTAAGCTGTAACCTATTTATTGTTAGAGTTTATCCCTAATGTTTATTAATTTTTTTCTTCAATATTATTGTTTCACGATAGCTGTTAGAATAGTGATATATTATTGTGTTGTTCAAAAAAATAAATTTTATACGGAGTCGATTCTTGCTCTATATTGTTTTGCTCAATAAATATGCGATTTCTTTTTAAGAAGTTACGATAATAAACTATTGAAATAATGATTTTGTTTCTTTATTTACCTACCAACATAACAAACCAACGACACTCTTACCTTAACTTCCAACAACCTTATAAAAGCCTGAAGCGATTTTAATGTACGCGGTATCATTATATGAAGTGACATAATATTATGCTAGAAAATATGTTACGTAGGTATTTAAGCAATGTTGCGAACGGCAGGGTCGATTTTCATGGTTCAATAAATATTAAAAACCTTGGAAAATTGATGAAAAAATATAATAAAAGAAAAAAAATTTCGCATTAAAAAAATAAAGTATAAATATTAAACGGGAACGAGAACATCTTTAATACCGGGAATGTTCACGATTCCCGTGGGATTTGAAGGAAATTCACGCGGACGGGTCGCAGGCAACAGCTAGTTTGGAATAAAATAATGTGGAAGCTTAAGTAGATTTATTTAAAAAGTAGATTAATTTAAAAATTTTAAAGATTTATTAAAATTGAAACTTTAGAAAAGCAGCAAAGTAAATACATAATATCACAGATTTAAAATGAAGCTAGTATTTGGACTCTAAAAATATGTTGTGACAATTTTTTTTACAAAAATGTTGTAATTAAACGAGTTTAAGTTAAAGTATTCCTAGCACAGTCGAGCCTGAGTAAGTGAGAACTGGGTAATCGAGAAAACTCTATTAGTGAGAGCATCTGCCAGGTCCTGTCATTTTGCCCTTCTAACTCTGCAACCCGGGTTAGTGAGTAACCTTTATAAGAGAAAAAGAGATCTCCGTTCCATTGAGCTCTCAATTAAACAGGTTTGACTGTAGTGGTTTTGGTGGTATTAAAATAATCATAATATATTTGCCTAATACTTTAAGACATCCTGCACGTAGTCAGGATAGATTTTTCTGGGCACAACATGTAAATAAACAAGCTTATTTTGATCTTCAAATAGAACAAAGGCAACCGTAAATAAGATACTCGTAATTGAGCTATCAGTGTATAAAATGGACGCCTGGCTCCGGTGGCTACTCACTGACAAAATTACAGGAATTACGGAGAAATTACAGGTAGTACAGCTAATTACTACGTGATTAAGTGGCAGATATCCACCGAGTGGGTGTTGATAGGGACTTTATAAAGATATTATAGCACAACTACCTCCATATTTTGGTTTGGTATCATCAGCACTGTTTTGACTTTGTTATGTTTGTATGTGTTCAAAAGGTAGAGTAGAGTAAATATTAATTAACATTGAACGCTTGGTATCTCAAAGGAAACATTACTATAAGCTAAAATAAGCACATAAGAATTTACTTTACATTACTTTAATGTCATTGGGAAAAAGGCTAGCCAAATTACTGGTGCTATCTATAGGCTGTCCTAGGCAAATTATTTATGAAAGGTTAAATGAATGGAATTAAAATAACCCTGTATCACAAACCTAATGACACAGAAGTGATGTCTTTAAAATATCACAGCAAACAAATCAACTGCATCTTGACTATTAAATAATATTTACATTCAGATAAAATGATAAATTATAAGTTTAAATCAGGTAAATGCACAATACATGATAACAAAAATAATCATGAAAGCGATGCAACAGATACAATTTAATTACAAAGGTATATTAACATTTGATACAAAATCACGCACAATATGGCAACGAAAGAAGAAGAACCTTTGAAAAAGCAAAAAGAAGAACCAAAAAAGAAAACCTTCAAAGAAAAAATAGCATATATAAAGGATAATATAACAATAGAACCAGTTTTAATGACGTACGTAGTGCCCGGAGTTCTGGCGAGATTGGCAACTCAAAATTTGAATCTTGATAAAGCTTGCAGAATTAATTTAAACTATGGCGACAAAGTGTGTGATGCTCTCATCGCCAAAGAAGGAACGGAGTATCAGAAAGAAGAATTGCTCGTGCAAGAACTCATAGCTTCGATGGAGGTGTGGAAAAACTTCATATTGACCGCAATACCGAGCTTACTGATCCTATTTATCGGGGCGTGGAGTGATAGGACTGGTAACAGAAAAATATGTATCTTGCTGCCAGTGGTCGGAGACTTGCTGATGTGTTTAAGTAACATACTCAACGCGTATTACTTTTACGAAATACCAGTGGAAGTAACGATGTTCTTTGAAGCGTTCCTACCAGCGATAACTGGTGGATGGATCACGACATACATGGGTGCTTTTAGTTACATCAGTGAGATATCAAGTGAAGAAACCAGGACGTTCAGGGTTGGCGTTGCAAATCTTTGTCTCACTGCAGGTGGACCGATAGGAACAGCACTAAGTGGAATATTACTGAAACATATCGGATATTATGGCGTTTTTACGATAAGTTCGCTTTTGTTTTGTTTTAGCATTTGCTTTGGATTCTTTTACATCAAAGATCCTGAACGTCCTAAAACAACCAAGAAAAAGGTAGGAAGACGCTATGAAATAATTACTTAAGTTATCTCATAATTACATCACAAAAGAGAACATACCCATATGTAATAAACTTACTCGTAAATTACAATTTTTTTGTCTGAATTTAATATTCAAATCACTTGTACCGTAGGATGAAAATGGTGAAGGATTTTTCAAGTCATTTTTTGATGTAAAACATGTCAGGGACACATTGACTGTTGCGTTCAAGCATGGGCCCAATGGACGCAGGATCAAGTCTATCTTGGTTTTGTCTTCCATAGCTTTCGTATATGGACCGTTATGCGGTAAGTAACTACCTACGTACATTCCTACAACGGGTAACGTTAAAATGAAAATTATTTAGTGAATACAAAATGGTATTTCAGTAAGAATAACAGAGCTTTAACCTTATTTCTTTCAGGATAAGATTTTTTTGATTTGTACCAGAATAAACTAAGAATGTTAGTTATCGATTATTTTTCTACAAGCGTTAACGCTTTAAATCGTAAGGTTCATTACGTGTCTGATTGAAAAACTTTCAAAGATAAGCATTGGCTTATGGGAGTGCCCATATTAGCCCATGACTACTCAGCCTTTATTACTCAGCCTTATAATAACTTGTTTACAAAAAACTACACCATCGGATCTTTTATTTCATTTAGAATTGAAAAGTAATATGGCTAAGCTTTTTCTTTACAAATCAGGGGGCACGGCAGTGCCCCCGCCAAGTCGAGCGCGAAGCAAACACTGCCGTACCATCCTTTACTGGAACCATTTCGCCGCATTTTCAGGCCCCTATTTGAGAACCTCTGGATAAGACCAGAACGCTGAAATTTTTGTCATCCAGTAAGCTGCAATCACATACTTAAATCCCAAAATTTTAAGACTGTAGGTCATTTAGTTCCAAAGTTAAGCGAAAGCAAAGTTTCGCATTTATGTAACTCACTCACTCATGATCATCAAAATAGAACTAGTACTTCCCATAAACTCAGAGAGCTGAAATTTGGTATAGAGTTAGGGTTTAATGGCCACATAAAGGGAAAACTATAAAAACTAGGATAATCGAAGACCTGGAGTACCTGGTGACCCTGATTAGAAAACACAAAGCCCAACCAAATCTAAGGGCGTACCGGTGTATGGTGGAATCAAACAAATTGTACATCAAATGAAAGAGCGTAAAAAATTACGCGATCCGAGTCGACAACTTATATGCGGAGAATTAGGATCATCGAGTATTTTCAAAATAAAAATAAAATTAATAAATTGATTTAATGGCGTTGCTAAGTAAACATTTCATTGATGTCACTTGGGTGTCACGTCAGCACCTATGACAAGTTTGTTTCGAAAATTTTAGCTGGAGTATGACGTCCGACCTCTTTGGTCTATTTAATTTATAAGCCCAATCAGTATAGGTTTTGGACAAAATCGAAGATCGTGTTCCACCGTGAGTTCCATAGTCAGGCTCCGATTGATGCGACACCCTAAGTAGCGCACCGAAGTCTGCCATTGTAGGTCCTGTCCTCGGAGGTGTAGCTGACGCAGCGGTTTCCACCTGCCGAAAATGATGGCGGCCGTCTTGCTCACCAAAAAGAAGTGAAATCCCACCAAAAACATTCTGTAAAAACTAGCCAAGTCTCGGTGAAGCTGCTTGTTTATCTCTAAAAAGTAATGAAATCTAGACAAAGTCGTGCCAAGTCTAAGGTTCCTTACTGCGATTTCTTTATTATTATCGTTAATGTTGTGTGACTTGGCCGTTGAAAGGTACACAAGGATACAAACTGTGGCAGTGGCAATTTTCCATCATCAATGGGTAGCGGTTCTGGCGACAGATTTTTGCAATGGTGTCATGGAGCTCCTGGTTTTGTACCCTTGTGTACTCTTGTACATAGTACAAACTGTGACAGTGGTAATTTTCCATCGTCAATGGGTAGCGGTTCTGGCGACAGATTGGTGCAATGGTGTCATGGAGCCTTGTGTACCCTTCAACGGCCAAGTCACACAACATTAACGATAATAATAAAGAAATCGCAGTAAGGAACCTTAGACTTGGCACGACTTTGTCTAGATTTCATTACTTTTTAGAGATAAACAAGCAGCTTCACCGAGACTTGGCTAGTTTTTACAGTATGTTTTTGGTGGGATTCTCTTTATTCGAATACATACGTAACTACCTTTTTTTGAACCTTAAATGATTTATGGTTGTGATCGGATTCTTCTGTTTGTACTGGGAAATCCTAGGATGTTACAGTCTCCAAGCATTTATGGCACAAGCATAATATAGTTACAGTAATACTACTGTCTATGTTTAGGTGCTTAAATATATAAAATGAATTAAAACTTTCCAGGCGAGTTAACGGTGCGGTATCTCTTCACCCGGTACCGGTTCAACTGGGACGCTCTCAAATACAGCTTTTATAATACTTTCTACATCTGCATACATGCGCTCGGTGAGTGCAGTTTTATTTGTACTTTAATTACCCACGACGGAACGGAGTACGGGTATATGCGTTTAGGGTGAGAGACCGTTTGTACATTACTTTATTATTGAGATGTTATGTTTGTTTGTATGTTAAATTGTTCACAAAAACCAATAATGGAAAAATATTTTTGTGTGTTTGTTTGTTTGTTTGTTGGTTTGTTTGTTTGTGTGTGCACATCAATGTTCCCATTTATTTCAAAAACGGCTTGACCGATTTAGATGCGGTTTCCTGTATAATGTTTGGTGTTCAGCGGCAATGGTTCTTAGATAGTTGTTACGAACATCGATCACCAGGGGGCGCCATAAAATACATTTATATTGCAAACGAATGTTCCCATTTATTTCAAAAACGGCTTGACCGATTTAGATGCAGTTTTCTATATAATGTTTGGTATTCATTGGCGATGGTTCTTAGATAGTTGTTACGAACATCGATCACCAGGGGGCGCCATAAAAAACATTTACAATGCAAACGAATCTTCTCAATTATTAATAAAACGACTGAACCGATTTGGATACAGTTTTGTATAAAGTATTAGTGAGTCATTGGCAATGGTTCGTAGATAATTGATCTTGTGATTGAACAGCAGGGGGCGCCACAATAAACGTCTCTTTATGACTTGGAAGGGATGATGCCTTCAAACGCTGCTAGAGGAGCTAATGGCTAGTTTGAAGATTAATTTTCATTTTTTAATAATAATATAATTTAAATTACATTAATATATTAATCGAAAAACTATAAAACAATTGGAAGATTAAAAAATTTTAAAACACCCACGACTTTTGCAGACTTGTAATTGAAAAAGGATTAAATAATTTTTTTGAAACTCCCCGACTAAAGGAAAGTAAGAACTAAGAACCTATCAGTATAATTACAAATCCAAGAAAATCCGTCGGAGCTGCCATTGCTATTTTCGTTTCCAATATCAATTAATGTAATTAGTAAGTATTGATAAACTGCCGGTATATGAGAAGTATGAAGAAATTGAATTAGTCATCAACTGGTAAACAGCACCATCAACACCGTCATAGGCAAAACACAGCAGCTCCGACGGATTTTCTTGGATTTGTAATTATACTGATAGGTTCTTAGTTCTTACTTTCCTTTAGTCGGGGAGTTTCAAAAAAATTATTTAATCCTTTTTCAATTACAAGTCTGCAAAAGTCGTGGGTGTTTTAAAATTTTTTAATTTTCCACTTGTATATTGCAGTGTTTGTATAGAGAAGTTGTTTCCGCTTTATATGTTCTGTACCAAACATACAACACTTCACTGAAATAACTTTATTAATGGTAGGTTTAGATTTTCATGCATGGAGTGCTGTAGCCATTCATGAGATGGCTCTGCCAAGTACCTACCATCTTGATACTTGGGATTCGGTGGGTCACCAAAAAATAAAACTAGTGGTTATCAAAAGACTCCGAAGCCATGAACGTCGTCGTAAAGTTGCCTGTCTGTCGGTGTTCAACAGAAAATATTGCAGAGAATGTGCTCAGGAACTATCTGATTTGGTTCCCCTGTTTTGGTAAATAAAAAAATGCAGTGGTACCTACCCAAAGCCCCACTGCATTTTTAATTGCTTGAACTGCCCTATTTTTAAAATGTTTTTGTCTCTTATTTTCAGGTGCATTGATCTCTATTAGTGTATTTAGCCGGAAGTGGAAATGGTCTGACGCGACTCTGGGCATAATTTCAAGTTGCAGTAAAATTATCGGAGCCTTAGCAACAGGTTTCTCTAGGAACTCATTGGAGATGTATATTGGTACGAATAGTTAAAAATACTTACTAAGCAATGGCAAGTCTTTAAGATTTTTACGAACTTGCACAAATTAGGCCTTAGGTTGCTTAAAAAAATGCCAGATATGCAATTAATGATGAAATGTTAGAGTAAATACAACTATAGCATATAGCATAAGTATAAATACAATACAAAATATAAAAGAAAACCATTTGAACAAATAACGGTAAACAACGGTTTGAAGGAACCGGGTCAATATTGACCAATAAATACAATATTTATGTTGTCTTTATTTCAAAATACTCAAAAATGTTAAAAAAGTGAAGACTGCTGACTAAGTTATAAATTTTTAAGAACTTTGGTGTGTCTCTCAGACTGCAAAGCTTCGAATAGAATCAAAAATGGCCAAATGAATTTCAATGGAAACATAAAATGGAAATTTTAACTCAAATTTTCGTACCTGTTCAATTTTATATCATGCGCAGTTCAGATAAAAACAAATTGACTTGAATATAGTCGAAGGAAACTATCAGTGAATAAGTTTTATTTCACTTAATCATAATTTTGTGAAATGTTTAATTTGCAATCTACTTTAAAACGTAATTAAAAGAACAAAACACTTCTAAATCATGTTAAGACATCAATTAGAGTTCCAAAGTGATAAACAATTATAAAATATTTTTTCAGCTGTTTCCATAGAAATGTTCAATGCAACTTCGTTTACTGCTATGAGATCGATATCATCTAAACTTGCTTCTACCGATGAACTAGGTAAGTGGTTTTTTATATTTGTACCAATCACAGCTAGACGAAGGATTACAGGTGGTAGAACTCTCCATGCGGAGTTCTCTCGGGTAGGTACCACCGCAGTGTCATTTATTCCACATGCCACATGTGACAGGCGGTGTCTGGTGCTTCCGTCACTTGGGCAATTATTTGTTTTTGTTGCCCGTGTGGGGGAATCTTCAGGCATCGTTTTAGTACGTAAGGTGTCACTAAGGTGTATTATTTTGTTACATGTGGCATATTCTTGTGGAATAAAGTTTTTCTTTCTTTCTTCTTTCTTTCTTTCTTTCTATGCCATCGCGATGGAGTAATGCATTACTGTGTATTATTATGGAGTTATTTATTACTGTGTATTTTTACGGGGTAATTTATTGTTAACATAATATAGACCATGCACTGCATTATCGTAAGACGTTAGTTTTAAGTCTCATGTTTAGCGTATTGTGTAGAAGTGCCCATGAAATTGAACACATACTTGAATTACTGCTTTGCAATACAATATTAACAACGCTGTGGTACCTACCAGGGCAAACTCTGTAAGAAGAGTTCAGCAGTAAAATTGTTCATTTAATTATCATTTATCCATTATGCATTATGAAATTAAAAATTCGTTACGTTACATATTTTGCTATTCCTATTAACTTCGCCCTTGTTTGTTTAACTTTCCCATCCTTTTTTGACTCTTAGCTCTCTCTTTTAGCTTTCTATAAATATCTACCCTTTCCTTATTCAAAAATAATAAACGTAGATCCCTGAAATAAGATTCAAAAAGTTTCTAAAACACATTTTTAGGATTTACAGTTTTTAGGCTTTAAAATTATTATCTACTTTCAGGGAAGATGACGTCTGTTTTCAATTTGATAGAAGTGATCACATCAATGGTTTTCGGACCTATTTACTCTTGGATTTACATGGTGTCTCTAAAAGTTGATTCGGGCATCATTTTTTACTTTAGTACTGTACTGACGGTACCTCCAATACTTATATTTGTGTAAGATTTTTTTATATTTATGACAATTTGTTTTTTAATACCTTTTTTAAATCCCATGATTTTTTTATATTTATTACAGTTCGTCTTTAAATGTTTTTTTTTGTTTTTCACAAATCCCACGAAACATGGAGTTTGATTTTGAATTTTGAAATGATAAGAATTTTAAATATTGAAATGTATATTTTCCGTTTATTATTTCCAGATGGTTTTATATCCAAAGCAAAAAGGACGAGGAAAGAAATGAGAATTCTAAAGCAACAAATGAAGGATTAGAAACCAAAAAAGATAGATTAATAAATAGTATTGATTTGAACGAAGGGCTGTACCTAACTGAATAACTGTTAGATGAGTATTAAATATTTATTTAAGACTATTTGGTTTTTATTTAAATTTAAGCCTTTTCATGCTGCTCTGAAGGTTAATGGTGATTAAATAACATTGCGAAAATCATCTGTTTGTTTCTCCTGCGCATGAATTTGAGGAGGAGATTCCGGATTCGATTTCAGTTTATTCTCGATGTAGCCAACTAAATGTTAAAATTTGATATAACAAGTATGAAGCTTATCTCAAATTACTCTACCCATCTTTAGTAGGCAAAATCGTGGAAAGATAGTTTATTGCAAACGACCGTAAAGTGGCTTAGGCCACAGGTAACCACCAAAGACCCGCGTTCAGAGTTCCGGTACGATGCTGTGTAACAACCATAAGCGTTATCGTAACTAACCCATCTATTTAATTTAGTTTTAAAACACCTTCGTCTGCATGTTTACTTACCATTCCAGTTAAGTACTTACTTGTTGTGTTTGATAAAGATTATAGAGAGAGAAATATTAAACAACGCTTTATGACCGTATCCAAACAGTTTCTTGCCGCACTGTAAAATGTGAACTCGATAAAATCCCTCAATTGCGCTTTTTATAATGTCAAACGTGATAAAATACTGTATAGAGATTTCAAGTTTCTATTATCTGGATTATACAATCTAGTGTTGTCAACGGACAAACTCCGCACAAAAGAGAGACGGAGGTGTCACTAAACTTGAGAGTTTGCCCCTGTCTCATACTTGTACAAAACTTTCGCGTCGCCCGCCCGGGAAGATCGGAATCTGTCATATTGTGTACGGAGATTTTAGAATACAAAAAGATTTTATGTGTACAGAAAACTGTGCGATGTTTCAAAGTTGCGTGTCATTGCGAATTTCATTTGAATGAACTCATACGCGGCATTGTAGTGCTACCGCCGAAACGAGACAAAAACGAAAGGGTCATACATACCTTCCTTTTCTCGAATCGACTTATTTATGGTAGCACGACACATAGCTATTTGTATTTGTGATTGGATTATCGCGTATTTGTCAAAATTTTCGACCTATGGGCAAATAGGCGATACAACCGCCTACATATGGAGCCAAATACAAAAAAATAAGGCAAACGTAGTGATTATATCCTCTTTGAATAAAGCGCGTCCGCCTGTTATGGTCGACAATTCACGCGCTTATAAAGCCGACCATGTGTGGCCAGTATTTTTGCGTGTTTGACTATTTGTCTCCTTTGTGTCTCAAAAAACCGACAGTCGTTCGGTAAACCGTATTTGTATTGGCTGTATTTGCCAAACAGGCAAATATGGCAATAATTTTGGCAAATATACTCTCCACACATGGAAGTTATTTGACAAATATAACAAATAGGCAAATACAAATAGCCATGTGTGGTACCATACCGTTTAACATATTTTATCGTGAATTGGGTATTATGTACCGGGTTTCAAAACTCGTACGTAACTTTTTATAGCCATCTGTCAAAACAGTACCATTTTTTATTACATAATAATACAAGTGCAAATAACAAAAAAAATAAGTGTTACAACAGGTGCTTTATAATCATGTGTGGTGTGTCACTTATGTATAATCAAAAGTTTACATGGTGCAGAAGTTAGTGTACCTAACTAATTTTATCTAATCTGCGCCGTAGGCAACAAACTCATAAGACCTACTTTGGAACTTAACGTAAGATATAAATCCTAAACTAACAATGGATGATAGCCTATGCATTATCTAATTTAATTAATAAGTGTTGCAAATGAAAATGATTGAACATGAGACCCTTTATTGTTCACAACATATACTCAGAAAATTTAGTTATTAATTTTTTTTGATTATGTTCGGTAGGTCGTAAGCTAATTTTTGCATCCCTAATGGCAAAACAACGTTTGCCGGGCCTTGTAAACGTATAACTTTATCAGATAAATATAAAATACCTACCCAACAAAGAGCTCACAATAATATGTAGTAATCAATGTACAAACATAGCGATGCGTTCAAAGTGTCATAATTCACAATTACGCTATTGTTTCTTTATCAGCCCACGGTCGATAGAGTAGCAAAATAATCACCCTGTGTAAATAGTAATTAACTGAATGTTAAAATATTGATAAATGATGTACACGGAGTGTTCCGATTTCATCATTGCGCAATATCATAATATTATCGTATACAAAATAATCTGTTGTAATGAAATTCAATCATCACGAGTTAGTCTTGGAAATATTCGAAAAAGTTGTTCCCGATTTCGAAGAAATATTGTGTGTTTAGTGTGGCTTTCACCGGGCTGGACAACGTCTCATGGTCTAGACTCTATCAATTATTGTAGATATTCCGTGACTCTACTCTACTCTCTGGAGGATATCGAAATCATCATCAGTCGTAGAGTGACGCAGCGAGTGAGTGGATCATGGCAGCGCTTGACCATAAATTCATCATAAATAATCATAAATCATCCATATTATGTCCAGGTGTGGATGCCTTTTCGGTAAAAAGTACGAACGAAATAATATCATGGAAAGGTACGTATGAGAGGGTCAACACGCGCAGTGTTGGTAGACACTCCATTAGGTGAACAGACGACATTAAGAGAGTCAATGGCTTCAAGCGGCACGGTAATGGTAGGTACCTATTTGGTGTTCATTTCAGGAGGCCTGTCTATATCCAGCAGTGGATGACCTAAAAAAATTAATTGTTTGACTCAGGTTCAAAATGAAATACTGCGAGGTTTATACCATTGATCGATTCGAGGTTATACTAGGGTTTATTAGTTTGGGATATCAACCGAATTCTGATCATCTTAAACTACCAAAAGGCTGCCGCGTCAAAGCCCCACAAAGTTTTTACACCCAGCCTCACCTGAAGACCCAAACTGCTTATTTACGGGCCATATTATCACAGTTTAAAGATAGTAGTAGAATATTTTAACACTGTGATATTATAATGTATGTCCGTTTTGGGTAGTTTGTTCAAAGGATACTACTGATGCTATTTTATTATGCTAGGCGCTGTTGTTTATTAAAACTCTGTGCTTACCTAGAGGCTAGTTTATTAACTCTTGTCTTGAATTAGATAAACATTTCACGTCTAAGTAAAGTTTATACTTGTATCCGACGTAACTTTTGTTACTTATCGCCCATTTTCATTTGTGTCAACCGGAATTAAAATTCATAGAATTTTGATTTCCTTGAGTGTCGAAATACACGTTTTTGCATCAAAATTTGCCGTATCGTTTTTAATATTAACTTAGAAGTTTGATTTTTCACAGCTTCAAGGGACCTGAGAAGACCTCAGTAGAACCCATATGGTTTTTAATTTCTCCTCGATACCTCGACGCGTTCCCGAGACAAAGGATCATGACACACAGGCAAATATATTTATTTATTTATTTATTTATTCTGTACATATAATATAGATACAAAAAAAAAACACAAACATAGAGAAGACATGCACAAGGACATCTTATCACTACAAATGAGGATCTCTTCCAGATGCCCCGGGTGTGGAAACAATTATACCAGATATGCGAAGTAGGTACAGAACACGAGAAAGATACAAAAAGAACTAAATATTATAAAAGTATATAATATATACAAAACATAATATATATATACTTAAAATACAAAAATGTATATCTATATAAATAATAAATAACTAAAATACATATATACAAAAAAATAAAATAAAAACAGAAATGTACGAATGATAAAATATATAAATGAAGAATTAAGAAGAAAGATAGTGCTGTTTCAGCCGAGATCTAAAAACTCCCAGTGAAGGGTTGTCCCGAAGAATACTCTCCGGGAGAGAGTTCCAGAGCCGCGTAGCTTGAACAGCAAATGATTTTGCAGCGAAGATCGTGTTATAATGTGGTACATCGAGAGCCCTCTGTACCACACAGGAACGTAGGGGTCTGCCTCTGGGAGGAGCGATCTGAAAGCGTTCCCGTATGTACAGTGGGGTAGAAGACTTAAAAATTTTAAAGAGAAGAGTGAGTAAGTGAACATTCCGGCGAAAGCGAATTGGGAGCCACTTCAGTTGACGTCGGAAAACGGAAATATGGTCGAATTTGCGCAATCTGAAAATAAAGCGGATGCACAAATTCTGAAGTCGTTCAAGTTTGTCGAGTAGCTCCTCTGTGGCATCTAAGTAGCAAACATCAGCATAGTCGATGAGAGGAAGGAGAAGAGACTGAGCGAGCATTATCTTAGTAGGCAGAGGCAAGAAGTTCTGGAGCCTTTTAAGGGAATGGAGCGAATAGTGTAATTTTCTACTGATGTCATTGATGTGAGCTGACCACGACATGTTACAGTCGATTATCAAGCCCAAATTTTTCGCCTTGTCGGTTAGTGGTATGGGAACACTATCATAGATTATAGGAGGCAAGAGATTGAAATTAACTTTGTTGCGCATCCTACTGCTGCCAATTATGATAGCCTTAGATTTTTTTGGATTGACGAGCAGACCAAAAAAATCTGCCCAGGACTTTATTTCATCTAGGTCAGTATTAATTACTTCTATAGCGGAGGCAAGGTCATTTAATGCTGCGTGCCTGTACAGCTGCAAGTCGTCTGCATAAAGATGGTAGCGAGAAGCAATTACTTTTGTGATTTCATTTATAAAAATAGAAAATAACAATGGGGAGAGTACGCCGCCTTGAGGAACACCAGCAGTAAGATCAGCCCAGTCTGAAGAAACTTCATCAGTGCAGATTCTCTGCTGGCGACCACGAAGATATGACATGAACCAATCTATCACGGGAGGAGAGACGTTAATCGAGCGGAGGATAGCGAGCATTACATCGAAGTCTACTGAGTTAAAAGCATTACTGAAATCAAGAAGTACGAGTACAGTAAGCTCCTTGTTATCCATAGCAAACCGGATATCATCAGTAACTTTGAGCAAAGCAGTTACGGTACTATGTGAAGGACGGAAACCAGACTGAAGAGGACTGAGAAGATTATTGTGAGATAAATAGAAGGACATTTGCTTAAAAACTATGTTTTCCAGCACTTTAGAAAGGATAGGTAAGATAGAGATCGGGCGGTATTGCGAAAAAGTAGACGGGTTACTGGTTTTTGGTAAAGGGATAACGTTGGCCATTTTCCACATGCTAGGAAATGTGTTGGAAGATAAGGAGAAATTAAGAATGTGGGCAATAATTGGCACTATATAGTCAATAATAAGTAAAAGCATGTCACGACTAATACCATCGACACCCACAGCTTTAGAAGATATGGATAGGATACCTTTCTTAACGTCACCCTCAGAGATAAGATCGAAGACAAAGGATTCGCTAGTAGGTGGGGCTACCTGGGACAATTTGAGAAGCAGAGAGTTTTTATTACCGTCAGCAATAGTTACCGGAGGCGTAGAGAAATGTTTGTTAAGAGAGTTCAAGTCAACCGACTGACTTAGAGATTGTGATGGTTTACCCACACCCAGCGATTTAAGAAAACCCCACACGTTCTGACGTCGTGAAGTGAAGTGCTCAATAGAGGAATGTATATATCGGCGTTTCGCATCCCTACACATCTTATTGCAGCGGTTCCGCAGACTTTTAAAAGCAGCAATATTAATTTCGCTAGGGTCCTTTTTACATATTCTTTTGGCTTTGTTACGTTTTGACATTACTGATTTTATCTCCGCTGTCAACCACGGTGCAGGTAAATGCTTGACTCTTACAGGACGAGCAGGAGCGTGTGAGTCAAATAATCGAGTAAGGGTCGCATTTAAAATTCCTACCTTGTCGTCAACTGAGGATGCTCCGTAAAGTGGGGACCAATCGATCAAAGATACGTCTGTGTGGAGAGCTTGCACATCAATGCCCTTTAGGTTACGTCGCAAAACGGTCTTGCCTCTGCGTCTAGGAACAGCGAAATTGTATTGTAAAAAGACAAGATCGTGATAAGAAAAAGGAGCATTTAGTTGACCATGGCTCATAACTTTCTCCGTTTTTGAAACCATAATAAGGTCCAAAAGGGAAGGCTCAGAGTTAGGAGCGAAGTGTGTAGCAGACAAAGGGAGAAGGGAGAGATTAAAAGAAGAAACTAAGGATTCTAATTTATTGGATCTTGAATTATTCTTGATGAGGCAGGTATTAAAATCCCCCATAACAACTACATGTTCATAGGTAGGGCATAGATCTTCAAGGAGAGATTCAAAGGTGTCAAAATAATTTATATTGAGAGAAGGGCTATACGCAACACCTAAAAGTAATTTACAATGGTGAAAAGTAATTTCAACAAAGAGGTATTCAAGGTCACCGGAATACATATTGGGAGACTGTCTAATGCCGAGTTGCACGAAACAAATTCAAAAATTTAAGTGGTACTTAAACTAATTTAATCACAATCAATGTCAAAAAATGTATGAAATTTTGACATTTCTCGCGATTAAATTAGTTAAAGTAGCACTTAAATTTTTAAGTTTATTTCGTGCAACTCGGGGTAAGTACATTAAAAGTTAAGTTATCCCTTAGAAAAATGCACACACCACCGCCACCCTTACCGGTACGGTCGTTGCGTATTAGCGTGAATCCAGGAAGATCATAGAGAGACGAAGGAAGGGAGGGTTTTAGCCAGGATTCTGATACCAGGATGCCATCGACTAGGACGTTGCTAAAAGATGCAAGAAGATCGGAGTGGTGAGCCGGAATGCTCTGTGCGTTTATATGTACCAAATTAAGACAAAGAGAGTTCTTCACAAATACAGATCTAAGCTCAGCATCTAGGGATTTGTTGCTATCCAGAGAAACACTGCTACAAGCACTGTGAAAGTCATCGTCTGAAGAGCAGGAGAAATATTCTTCATTTATGTTATCATCGAACAATGAATCAAACATAAAAATAAATAAAATAAAATAAAAAATAAATAAAAAATAACAATAATAAAAAAAAAATTAAAATAAATAACTAGGTATAAACTCGATCCCTCCCATATCACCTGGCCGAGATCCACATTAATCAAACACACAACAAATCACGGCTAACATTAATTAACTACTAGAAAAGTAACAAAATATAGATAGACTAAACACATTACATATCAAAACAAAGAATGCAGGTTTAATCAAGCTTAGGCTTATATGTCCTCGGCCTTATAATTATTAATTATCTCTGAAGGCAACTTAGTCTATGGTCTGTGTAGTGTCAATAATCAGTGACGTTACCCTCAGCTGTGACAGCTGACAATTTAACACTTGACACTTGACAGTTAACAATCTGCGATTGACAGTTTAAGAATTATGACTGAGATGTGATTTATGTAATATTTTAAATTGCAAACTAATTAATATAAATTATAATTACAAACTACCTGCAAAACTACGTGCAAACTTTTGTGTACTTTGCCTTGTAAAAGAATTTGCACTAAGGGTGCAAGCAAAAGTGACCCATGAGTGTTATTTACACAGAACACATACAACAACATTATTATTTTGCCGAGGTTTTAATCGGACGACGTTTAGCTTGCTGCGGCTGCGGTGAGTGCGGCGTCGGCTGGTCATGGCCCTGGATACTGCCTGCCTGAGGGAACTTCGTAATCAGAGAGTTTAGTTCAGGCCTGCTCGTTATCTTTCTCCGGCTCTTATCAGGCAGTGCGATGCAGATGAAACCGTCAGCGGTCCAGCAACTCTTCATGCCAAAGTGTTTGCGCGCAGCGACAAACAGCTCCTGCCGAGGTTTTGTCAAAAACTCGGTGATCGTTATGCCGCTTCCTTTAAGCTGAGTTTTTGAGGCCCATACCTTGGTCTTCGCTTGTAGTATACTTAAAGCGTACCAGGATGGGCCTAGGCTTGTCTTTTTTTGCGCCAATACGGTGACCCACGTCGATGTCAGAGATTTGGAAATCCGATAGCTGCAGGCGATCACGCACCACACTATGAATCAAATGAATGATTTGCTCATCGCTTTTTTCTTGGACACCATGGAGCAGCAGCACCTTCCGCCGTGACCGCATCTCCTGCTCATCCAGGGCGCTTGTGAGCAGCTGAAGTTGCTCACGAAGCATTGCCAGCATCTTCCACATAATGTCTCTAAATGTGCTGAACTCGGAAGCAAGCGTGGCCAGATCTTTGCTGGTGCCAGCAGATGGTGACTTACTCGAAGATGATGATGTTGATGCATGGGCCAACAGGTCAGAGTTAAACCGCTGCATGCGAGTTTCAAATACAGCAGCCAGCTCCTCCATATTCTTCTGTAGTTGTATGTGCACATCCATGTTACAGTGAAAGTTGCTTGTTTGGTGAACAGTTAATTGAAATTTATGTGCGCCAGGTAATGTAGGAAAAGATTAAATTAATTAATTAAACATAAGCACTTTGAAACTTGATAAATAAATAAAAACGTAATAAAATATAAGAAGAGATAAACTTAGGTGTTATTCTTTCGCCTACCCGCGCATCATATTGAATATAAAAAATATTATAAAAATCGCGCATCATATTAAATATAATAAAAATATAGACAATAAAGTGATAATAAGACCTCGGCCTTAGATACAAGGTACGTAGATGATGTCAAAATCTTATTTGAAAATGGTACAGCTAACAACGTGTATAACCTAATCATGTAAATATTACAGCAAAACATGATTATGTACCTATTAACCTAAAATAAAATCCTTATAGTTAATTAAGTTCTAATTTAACAATAAATTTATAATAATAGTATCAAATATTGTAAAAAATAATAATGTAAGAACATAATATTCGTTTTAATGTACGAAAGATCTCGTAGAAATCTTTATAGTATAATATATAAATAAATAAGTATGTATATAAACGTAACTTTATTAAAATGAGAGCTGAATGGTATCTTAACAAAAAAAACTAGGATTTATATTTAATAAACAAAACTAAAAAAAAAATAGTCAACGTTCATGTCGCCTATGCGAAATCATCAAAAGGCGATAAAATATAAAACATAGATGAATTATAAATATGAAATATTTCCTAGCAATATGATTTTAGTTTTTTTTTAACCGTCAATATTAAATAACTAGTAGGGTGCGTGGGAGCGCGGGCCACATGTGGCCCGCGTGCTGTCTTCCCGCCTATAAAAAAATCCCTTTAAATTCTCCTTTCATTTTCTATGAAACAATAAATTCCGCCATTTTGAATTTTTTTTCTGGCCATCGAATAGACCTTCGGGTCCTCATCACTTCTTATTAAGAAACCGTTCTTCCATCTTTTATACTCTTCGAGATATTGGCGAAATTCGTTTGGCGGCCATTTTGAATCCGCCATTTTGAAAATTTTTTCAGCTCGCTGCCAATTGGATGACGTCTCGAATGACATTTGGTCGAGCACCCCCCACCTATCTTTGATACCCTGGCTGTGCTCTTCACCTGTCTCCGAAATCCTCACTCATCAGCTCTCTCCGTATTTTTCCTCCGAATGAATTTTTTTCTTTTATACGACACCATCCTTGAAAAAAAATTTTTTCATACAAAATTGTTCAGGAGAGGTGATCAATGAGTGAGTCAGTCAGTGAATCAGCACGAGTAGCTATATATATAGTAATTATTAATTATTATGAAACTATTATGGTTGTATGTAAGAGTATGATGGTGTAGACAATATTTGTGTAAGTATCTGATGTACTAAAAATTCTACGAAAGAAAATATAATTATTTTTAACATTGTTGGTTAACCACATTATATTTTGTATGAGGCTATTTGGGCAAAATCATTGCTGTACGTAAACTAATTCAATAATTATTATGTAAATTATTTGTAATATGCAATTCAAATAATTTAATTCACGGTACCATGATTAAATAAAGATGTTTAGATTGAAAAAAAGATGTGGAGGAACAAACTGTATACTAAAAGGTTCAATATTTTTTTTGACATAGTGACCACGTTTGTAGATTTAAATGAAGAATTTGCGTCAAAATGTGAAAAAAAATATTTTAGCGTTTTAAAATTAAAAGTCATTTAATTTGTGCTAATTAATCCACAAGACAGTGTTAAAAATAATTAATTTTTAAAATGTAATTATATTCTAAGGATATTAAGCTGTAACCTATTTATTGTTAGAGTTTATCCCTAATGTTTATTAATTTTTCTTCAATATTATTGTTTCACGATAGCTGTTAGTATAGTGATATATTATTGTGTTGTTCAAAAAAATAAATTTTATACGGAGTCGATTCTTGCTCTATATTGTTTTGCTCAATAAATATGCGATTTCTTTTTAAGAAGTTACGATAATAGACTATTGAAATAATGATATTGTTTCTTTATTTACCTGTCAACCGAACAAACCAACGACACTTTTACCAACTTCCAACAACCTTATAAAAGCCTGAAGCGATTTTGATGTACGCGGTATCATTATATCAAGTGACATATTATGCTAGAAAATATCTTACATTGGTATTTATTTAAACAATTTAACAACAATGAAAGAGAACAGATTTTCATGGTTTTTTTAATTACTTGTACATGTCTTGGTCCAGAATAGCAGCATAACTATTAAAAACCTTGGGAAATTGTCGAGAAAATATAGTAAAAAAATCATTTTCGGGCTAAATAAATAAAGTATAAAGATTAAATGGGAACGAGAACATATTTAGTACCGGGAATATTCACGATTCCCATGGGATTTGAAGGAAATTCACGTGGACGGAACGCAGGCAACAGCTAGTCTGAAATAAAATAATGTAGATTACTTTAAAAAGAAAGTAAAAAGTAGATTACTTTAAAAATTTAAAAGATTTATTAAAATTGAAACTTTAGAAACGCAGCAAAGTAAAAACATTATCACAGATTTAAAATATAGCCAGTATTTGGACTCCAAAAACATGTTGTGACATTTTTTTACAAAAATGTTGAAAGTATTCCTAGCACAGTGGGATCTGAGTAAGTGAGAATTGGGTAAGCGAGAAAACTTTATTAGTGAGAGTATTTGCCAGGTCCTGTAGTTTTACCCTTCTAACTCTGAAACCCGTAGTGAGAAGGTTCTATAAGAGAAAAAGCGATCTCCGTTCCATTGAGCTCTCACTTAAACAGGTTTGACTGTAGTGGTTTTTGGTAGTATTAAAATAATCTACATATATCTGCCATACTACATACTTAAAGACATCCTGCACATAGCCAGCATAGATTTTTCTGGGCACAACATGTAAATAAACAAGCTTATTTTGATCTTCAAATAGAACAAAGGCAACCGTAAATAAGATACTCGTAATTGAGCTATCAGTGTATAAAATGGACGCCTGGCTCCGGTGGCTACTCACTGCCGAAATTACAGGAATTACGGAAAAATTACAGGTAGTACAGCTAGTTAATACGTGAATAAGTGGCAGATATCCACCCTTTGACTTTGACTTTGTTATGTTTGTATGTGTTCAAAAGGTAAATATTTATTAACATTGAAAGCTTGGTATCTCAAAGGAAACATTACTATTAAAAGCAAAAATAAGCATAGCTTATGAGTCATCACTTTAATGTCACTGGGAAATGAGCATTAATGATTTGAAGCTAGTTAAATTACTGGCACTATCTATAGGCTGTCCAAGGCAAATCATCAAAGGTTAAATGAATGGAACTAAAATAACTGCATCACAAACCTAATGACACATAGGTGATGTCTTTATAATATCACAGCAAACAAATCAACTGCATCTTGACTATTGAATTATATTTACATTCAGATAAAGTGATAAATTATAAATTTAAATTATGCACAATACATGATAACAAAAATAATCATAAAAGCGATGCAACAGATACAATTGAATTACAAAGGTATTTTAACATTTGATACAAAATCACGCACAATATGGCAACGAAAGAAGAAGAACCTTTGAAAAAGCAAAAAGAAGAACCAAAAAAGAAAACCTTCAAAGAAAAAAAAGCATATATAAAGGATAATATAACAATAGAACCAGTTTTAATGACGTACGTAGTGCCCGGAGTTCTTGCGAGATTAGCAACTCTAAATTTGAATCTTGATAAAGCTTGCAGAGTTAATTTAAACTATGGTGACAAAGTGTGTGATGCTCTCATCGCCAAAGAAGGAACGAAGTATCAGAAAGAAGAATTGCTCGTGCAAGAACTCATAGCTTCGATGGAGGCGTGGAAAAACTTCATATTGACCGCAATACCGAGTTTACTGATCCTATTTATCGGGGCGTGGAGTGATAGAACTGGTAACAGAAAAATATGTATCCTGCTGCCAGTGGTCGGAGATTTGCTGATGGTTTTAAGTAACATACTCAACGCGTATTACTTTTACGAAATACCAGTGGAAGTAACGATGTTCTTTGAAGCGTTCCTACCAGCGATAACTGGTGGATGGATCACGACATACATGGGTGCTTTTAGTTACATCAGTGAGATATCAAGTGAAGAAACCAGGACGTTCAGGGTTGGCGTTGCAAATCTTTGTCTCACTGCAGGTGAACCGATTGGAACAGCACTAAGTGGGATATTACTGAAACATATCGGATATTATGGAGTTTTTACGATAAGTTCGCTTTTGTTTTGTTTTAGCATTTGCTTTGGATTCTTTTACATCAAAGATCCTGAACGTCCTAAAACAACCAAGAAAAAGGTAGGAAGACGCTATTAAACAATTACTTAAGTTATCTCGTATTTACATCACAAAAGGGACCATACCCATTACCCATCTATTATAAAGCTGAAGAGTTTGTTTGTTTGTATGTTTGAACGCGCTAATCTCAGGAACTAATGGTACTAATATTTTAAGAAATCTTTTTGTGTTGGATAGACCATTTATCGAGAAAGGCTGCTATATAGCATCACGTTATGACCAAAAAGAGCGGAGTATCAATGAAAATTGTTGCAAAAACAGGAAAATTGTTCCTTTTGAAGAGCTGCCATTGCGTGCACTGCGTAAACGGTTAAAGTTGTTTAAAAATTATGTATGACGAATTGTTCTCATTTAAAATTTCTCAGAAAACGTCCGTGACTTCATAATATGTCTATCTTCTAAGGTTTACTAATTATAACGGGATATATAGATTGTAGAAACCAAAAACCGCTGCCGCTAGCAACGGCTAGTAAGAAATAAACTTACTTAATCGAAAGTTATAAATTACGATTTTATTTGTCTGAATTCAGTTAAGTACTTGTTTAATATTCAAACTACATAATGTACCGTAGGATGAAAATGGTGATGGAGGATTTTTCAAGTCATTTTTTGATGTAAAACATGTCAGGGACACATTGACTGTTACGTTCAAGCAAGGGCCCAATCGACGCAGGATCAAGTCTATCTTGGTTTTGTCTTCTATTGCATTCGTATATGGACCGTCATACGGTAAGTACCTACGTGCATTCCTACAACGGGTAACGTTAAATATGGAAATTATTTAGTGAATACAAAATGGTTTTTCAGTAAGAATAACAGAACTTTAACCTTGCTTTACATCGTAAGGTTGATTACGCGTCTGATTGATAAACTTTTAAAGATAAGCATTGGCTTATGGGAATGCCCATATTAGCCCATGACTACTAAGACTTTATTACTCAGCCTTTAGCATTATAATAACTTTGATACTTTAATATCTGGGTGACCGAGCTTTGCTCGGTAGTATCACAGCTACTCACCAATAGATGGCAGCAGGAGTTTACTGTAATATTTGTCAATTTAAAAGTCATTCCTTGCTCTGTGGTAATAGTTTTACTTTATCGTTAATTTATATATTTTTTTTGGTAAATACGACATTTTCTAAAAATGAATCCTAGCTAGATCAATTTATCGCCCCCAAAACCCCTTGTATACTAAATTTCATGAAAATCGTTCGAGCCGTTTCCGAGATTCAGATTATATAGAAATATATATACAAGAATTGCTCGTTTAAAGGATTTAGAATATTTACAAAAAATACTTACAATTGAAAAGTAATATGGCAAAGCTTTTTCTTTGCAAATTCTCTTTATTCGAATACATACGTAACTACCTTTTTTTGAAATAATATATGGACCTTGATGGATGGATATATATACCTTAAATGATTTATGGATTGTGATCGGATTCTTCTGTTTGTACTGGAATATCCTAGGAAGTTATAGTCTCCAAGCATTTATAGTGCAAGCATAATATAGTTACAGTAATAATACTGTCTATGTTTAGGTGCTTAAATATATAAAATGAATTAAAACTTTCCAGGCGAGTTCACGGTGCGGTATCTCTTCACCCGGTACCGGTTCAACTGGGACGCTCTCAAATACAGCTTTTATAATACTTTCTACATCTGCATACACGCGCTCGGTGAGTGCAGTTTTATTTGTACTTTAATATATTGCAGTGTTTGTATACAGAAGTTGTTTCCGCTTTATATGTTCTGCACCAAACATACAGCACTTGACTGAAACAACTTTATTAATGGTAGGTTTAGGTTTTCATGCATGGAGTGCTGTAGCCATTCATGAGATGGCTCTACCAAGTACCAAGTTGAAGCTTTGGATTAGTTGGATCACCAAAAAACAAAAGAAAGACTCCGAAACCTTGAACATCGTCTGATAAGGTTGCCCGTCTGTCGGTATTCAACAGAAAATATTTCAGAGAATGTGAGGAACTATGTGTGAATGTGGTGAATGTGGGGAATATTTCAGAGAACTCAGGAAATACTTAATTTGGTTCCTCTGTTACCATTTATACCATAGAACTGTGGATATCGAAAAGGCTAAACCTTTCCATAGTTGACATACCATAGACTGTACAAGCAGTTTGATTCCTCGTTCCTGATACTAACTGCAAATGTCTGGAATACCCTCCTAGGGATTGTCTTTCCCACCATTTACAACATACCCATCTTCTTTCTGTCATTCCCACTACCGACAACTTGGGCGCCTTTAATTTAAGATTGAATAGGCATTTCCTAGGTAAGCGCATTTCACCTTAAAATTTATCATCTCTTTCTATCAGGTATGATTACAGTCAAGCGCTAGCCTATATAGTTAAATTAAAAAGGACTCTTATTGTAGAGCAAGAAGAGTCTCTCTTGCAACAATGATAACTTTTGCTTTAACTGCCTTATTTTAAGAAAACTTTGGGTATAATATTATTGAAAATGTTTTTGTTTCTAATTTTCAGGCGCATTGATCTCAATAAGTGTATTTAGCCGGAAATGGAAATGGTCTGACGCGACTCTGGGCATGATTTCAAGTTGCAGTAAAATTATCGGGGCCTTAGCAACAGGTCTCTCTAGGAACTCATGGGAGATGTATATCGGTACGAATAGTTAAAAATACGCAATTAATAAGCAATGACAAACCTTTAATTTTTTGAATGACTATTTTTTCACCAACTTGTACAAATTAGGCCTTAGGTTACTTTAAAATAATACCAGACATGCAACCGTAAGTAAATTCAATTATATATATAAGAGCTATAAATATAGTATACAATATACTCTATTATAATACAATGGAAACATAAAATGGAAATTTTAACTCAAATTTTCGCACCTGTTCAATTTTGATATCATGCGCGGTTCAGATTAAAACAAATTGACTTGAATATAGTCGAAGGAAACTATCAGTGAATAAGTTTTATTTCACTTAATCATAATTTCGTGAAATGTTTAATTTGCAATCTACTATAAAACGTAATTAAATGAACAAAACACTTTTAAATCATGCTAAAACATCAATTAGAGATCCAAAGTTATAAAAAATTATGATTTTTTTTTCAGCTGTTTCCATAGAAATGTTCAATGCAACTTCGTTTACTGCTATGAGATCGATATCATCTAAACTTGCTTCTACTGATGAATTAGGTAAGTATTACTTTTATATTTAGTGTACCAATCTCAGTAAGGACGAAGGGTAAGGCCCGATATTTTTCTAAGATGTTTGTTTTGATTCTTATATTCAGCGTAAAGTGCCCTTGAAATTGTACACATACATGAATTACAGCTTCGCACTAGAAAATCTAACAAAACGTTGGTACCTACTAGGACGAAGTTTGCAAGAAGAGTTTACCAGTAAAATTGTTCTTCATTTAATTATTATTTATCAATTATGTATAAGGAAAGTAAAAATTCGATATGATACATTTGCTATTTTTATTAACTTCGCCCTTGTTTGTTTAACTTTCCCATCCTTCTTTGACTCTCAGCCCTCTCTTTTAGCTCTCTGTAAACATCTATCTACCCTTTCCTTATTCAACAATGAATAAAAAATAATAAAAGTAGATACGTAGAATCTGAAATAAGGAACAGAAAGTTTCTAAAATAAATCAGTTGAAATATAATATTTATTTTAGTATTAAGACTTTAAAATTATTATCTACTTTCAGGGAAGATGACATCTGTTTTTAATTTGACAGAAGTGATCACATCAATGATTTTTGGACCTATTTACTCTTGGATTTACATGGTGTCTCTAAAAGTTGATTCAGGCATCGTTTTTTACTTTAGTACTGTACTGACGGTACCTCCAATACTTATATTTGTGTAAGATTTTTTTATATTTGTGACAATTTGTTTTTTAATACCTTTTTTTAAATCCCATGATTTTTTTTATATTTATTACAGTTCGTTTTTAAATGTTTTTTTTTTGTTTTTCACAAATCCCGCGAAACCATGGAGTTTGATTTTGAATTTTAAATAATATAAATGTTAAATATTGAAATATAATATTTTGCAATAATGATTTTCAGATGGTTCTATATCCAAAGCAAAAAGGACGAGGAAAGAAATGAGAATTCTAAAGCAACAAATGAAGGATTAGAAACCAAAAAAGATAGCTTAATAAATAGTATTGATTTGAACGAAGGGCTGTACCTAACTGAATAACTGTTACATGAGTATTAAATATTTATTAACTGTTTTTTATTTAGATAATAACCCTATCATGCTGCTCTGATATAGGTAATGGAGAAGGTATTGCGGAAATGATCTTTTTGAATGAATGAATGAATTGAATAATAAAGGTTAGAACTGACATAACGATTATGAAGCTTATGTCGAATTACCCTAGTTGGCAAAATTGTGGATAGACAGTGTATTGAAAACGACCATAAATTGGTACCGGCTAACGAAACCAAGCAAAAATCTGCGATCTGAAGACATTCAGCGTTCCGGTGCGTTGCTGTGTATCAACCATAAGCATTATCGTAACTTAACCCTTCTATTTAAGTAAGTACGATTACATCTTCGTCTGCATCTTCATTTACCATCACAGTAAAGTAGGTACTAACTTGTTGTGCTTGATAAAAATTATAGAGATATATTAAACTATGCTTTACCGTGTTCAAAAAGTTTCTTGCCGCACTGTAAAATGTGAACTCGATAAAATCCCTCAATTGCGCTTTTTATAATGTCAAACGTGATAAAACGCTGTATAGAGATTTCAAGTTTCTATTATCTGGATTATACAATCTAGTGTTGTCAACGGACAAACTCCGCACAAAAGAGAGACGGAGGTGTCACTAAACTTGAGAGTTTGCCCCTGTCTCATACTTGTACAAAACTTTCGCGTCGCCCGCCCGGGAAGATCGGAATCTGTCATATTGTGTACGGAGATTTTAGAATACAAAAAGATTTTATGTGTACAGAAAACTGTGCGATGTTTCAAAGTTGTGTGTCTTTGTGAATTTCATTTGAATGAAATCATACAAGGCGTGGTAGTTCTACCGCCGAAACGAGACAAAAACGAAAGGGATGACCCTTTCGTATGAAAAAGAAGGTACATACGTATGAACGTATACGTATACCTTCTTTTTCTCGAATTTTTTTTAATGTTCAACATTTTTTATCGTGAATTGGGTATTATGTACCGGGTTTCAAAACTCGTACGAAATTTTTTATAGCCATCTGTCAACAGTACCATTGTTTATTACATAATAATACAAGTGCAAATAACAAAAAAAAAATAAGTGTTACAACAGGTGCTTTATAATCGTGTGTGGTGTGTCACTTATGTATAGGTAATCAAAAGTTTACATGGTGCAGAAGTTAGTTTAGCTAATTATCTAATCTGCGCCGTATAGGTAACAAAGTCATAAGACCTACTTTGGAACTTAACGTAAGATCTAAATCCTAAACTAACAATGGATAATAGCCTATGCATTATCTAATTTATTTAATACATGTTGCAAATGAAGTGATTGAACATGAAACCCTTTATTTTTCACAACATACTCAGAAAATTTAGTTATGAAATTTTCTGAGTATGTTCGGTAGGCCGTTTTTTGCATCCCTAATGGCAAAACAACGTTTGCCGTGTCTAGTAAATGTATAACTTTATCAAATAAATATGAAACACCTACCCAACAAAGAGCTCACAATAATAATAATCAATGTACAAACATAGCGATGCGTTCAAAGTGTCATAATTCACAATTACGCTATTGTCACTTTATCAGCCCACGGTCGATAGAGTAGCAAAATAATCACCCTGTGTAAATAGTAATTAACTGAATGTTAAAATATTGATAAATGATGTACACGGGGTGTTCCGATTTCATCATTGCGCAATATCATAATATTATCGTATACAAAATAATGTATCGTATATAAAATGTTGTAATGAAATTCAATCATCACGAGTTAGTCTTGGAAATATTCGAAAACGTTGTGCCCGATCTCGAAGAAATCTAGACTCTATTATTGTAGACTAGCTTTTGCCCGCGGCTCCGCCTGCGTTAAATTCGATTTTTTACTAATCCCGGGAAAAAATTGAATTTCCTTTTCAATGACCTTTAACACCTACTTTCAGGAAAGATTGTCAAAGTAATCTACCTATAGCTGTAGCTATAGATTACTGTTGAAGATTAGGGTTTTTTAAATATCCCATGGGAACTATGGATTTCCCCGGGATAAAAAGTAGCCTATGTTTTAATCCGGGTTATAAGCTATCTATGTTCCAAATTTTAGCCAAATCGGTTCAGTAGTTGCGGCGTGAAGGAGTAACAAACATACACACACACACACGCACTTACACACAAACTTTCGCCTTTATAATATTACTAGCTTTTTCCCGCGGCTCCGCCCGCGTTAAATTCGATTTTTTACTAATCTTGGGAAAAAATTGAATTTCCTTTTCAATGACCTTTACACCTACTTTCAGGACATATTGTCAAAGTAATCTACCTATAGCTGTAGCTATAGATTACGGTTGAAAATTAATAAAATAAAATAAAATAAAAAAAAAATAAAAAAATAAAAAAGCCTTTATTACTACTACCAATTTTGCGTTTTTTTTTTTTTAGTTATCTCTTCTTTGCATGCATTAATATAAACCTTAAATTACAAAAATAATAATAAAATAACTATGCTATCTGGTCTATATGGTAGAAGTCGCCTTCTCGGCGTAGGCCTCCCCCAATTTCTTCCATGCCTCCCTATCTCTTGCTACCGTCATCCAGTTTGGTCCCACAATTTGATTGAAGATATCTCTCCATCTTCTCCTTTGTCTTCCTTTCTTCCTTTTTCTGTTTCTTGGAATCCATTCTGTAAGACGTTTAGCCCATCTTATATCTTCCATCTTAAAAAAATGGAAGTGGGCAGGACATCTATGTAGGATGGTTGAAAATTAGGGTTTTTTAAATATCCCATGGGAACTATGGATTTTTCCGGGACAAAAAGTAGTCGTTGTTTTAATCCGGGTTATAAGCTAACTATGTTTCAAATTTCAGCCAAATCGGTTCAGTAGTTGCGGCGTGAAGGAGTAACAAACATACACACTTACACTCACACACTTACACACAAACTTTCACCTTTATAATATTATTATTGTGATGTGATGCACCTACTTTCGGGACAGATTGTCAAAGTAATCTACCTATAGCTGTAGCTATAGATTACTGTTGAAAATTAGGGTTTTTTAAATATCCCATGGGAACTATGGATTTTTCCGGGACAAAAAGTAGCCTATGTTTTAATCCGGGTTATAAACTATCTATGTTCCAAATTTCAGCCAAATCGGTTCAGTAGTTGCGGCGTGAAAGAGTAACAAACATACACACTTACACACACACACACACACACACTTACACACAAACTTTCGCCTTTATAATATTAGTGTGAAGTGTGATTATAGTGTGAAGTGTGACAGTGTGATAGTGTGAAGTGAAGAGTGAAGTGTGATGTGATATTCCGTGACTCTACTCTACTCTCTGGAGGATATCGAAATCATCATCAGTCGTAGAATGACGCAGCGAGTGAGTGGATCATGGCAGCGCTTGACCATAAATAATGGATATCCATATTATGTCAAGGTGTGGATGCCTTTCCGTTAAAAAGAACGACCGAAATAATATCATGGAAAGGTACTAAAAGTAAGAGAGGGTCTACCAATACATGCAGTGTTAGTAGACCCTCCATTAGGTGAACGGACGACATCAAGAGAGTCAATGGCTTCAAGCGGCACGGTAATGGTAGGTACCTATTTGGCCTTCATCTCAGGAGGCCTGTCTATATCCAGCAATGGATGACCTAAAAAAATTAATAGTTTGACTCAGGTTCATAATTAAATACCGCGAGGTTTATACCATTGATCGATTCGAGGTTACTAGGGTTTATTAGTGTGAGGTATCAACCGAATCCTCATCATCTTAGACTACCAAAAGGCTGCCGCGTCAAAGCCCCACAAAGTTTTTACACCCAGTCTCACCTGAAGACCCAAACTGCTTATTTACGGGCCATATTATCACAGTTTAAAGATAGTAGTAGAATATTTGAACACTGTGATATTATAATGTATGTCCGTTTTAGGTAGTTAGTTCAAAGGATACTACTGATGCTATTTTATTATGCTAGGCGCTGTTGATTATTATTAAAACTCTGTGCTTATAAGAGGCTAGTTTATTAACTCTTGTCTTGCATTAGATCATCGAGGAAAACATTTCACGTCTAAATTAAGTTTATACTTGTATCCGACGTAACTTTTGTTACTTATCGCCCTTTTTCATTTGTGTCAACCGAAATTAAAATTCATAGAATTTTGATTTTCTTGAGTGTCGAAGTACACGTTTTTGCATCAAAATTAGCCGTATCGTTTTTAATATTAACTTCGTAGTGTGATTTTTCACAGCTTCAAGGGACCTGAGTAGACCTCAGTAGAACCCATATGGTTTTTAATTTCACCCTGATACCTCGACGCGTTCCCGAGATAAAGGATCATGACACACAGGCAAATAAATAGACAGACAATAAATGTCAATAAAAAATAAGAGCTCTGTTTTTTTCTTTTGAGGTACAGAACCAAAATAATAATTATATGATAGAGAATAGAAATTCTATAGGCCATAATACTAACCCATTTACATCTCTAGCTATTTTAGTGTGTTTCAAATAAGAGTGTAAACTGACAGCAGCCCCCGGGTTTTTCGCTTTTATATATTCACGATAAACAAGTATAACAAAGATAAGTGATTGACTCCGCACCAAACAGAACACAGATATATTCAAGATACACTTTATTTTATCTTAAGCATCGACGCGGTGAGTTTGTCATGTCCCAAGACACAAAAAACTTGAGCCCAGAAGAGCAACCGTTGGAGGAAAAGCCGCAGGAAAAAGAGGAATTCGAAAAAAAGAACTTCTTCGCAAAGCTATGGGAACTGAAATCGAATATAACCGTGGAGCCTATACTAGCTGGGTTGATCATACCATCGATGCTGGCTAGGATAGCCATCCAGAACCTGAATTTGGATAAAGCGTGTCGTGTTAAACTAGGCTACAATGACAGCGTCTGCGATGCACTGATTCAGAAGCAAGGAAACCTCACGTTTTATGAAGGGGAAGTGCAAAAAGTTATATCTGCTATAGAAGCGTGGAAAAGCGTTATACTAACTGCTGTGCCGACGATATTTGTGATCTTCATGGGTGCTTGGAGTGACCGTACGGGGAACCGCAAACTGTGTATCCTATTGCCAATCATTGGTGAATGCTTGGTGTGCGTCAGCAATATCCTCAGTACAGTGTTCTTTTACGACATCTCAGTTGAAGTCACCATGTTCTTAGAAGCGATCTTCCCAGCTGTAACTGGTGGTTGGGTGTTGGTGTATTTAGGAGTCTTTAGCTATATCGGTGATATTACTGATGAAAAGACAAGAACATTTCGCGTCGGTCTGGTGAACTTGTGTATGACAGCCGGCATACCAATAGGCACAGCTCTTAGTGGGATATTGTTGAATCTATGGGGGTACTATGGAGTTTTTTCATTGTCTCTCCTCATATATTCGATGACTTTAACGTATGGATACGTTTGCTTGAAAACGAGAACTAAACCCGGGATTGAAAATGAAAAGGTAAGTGTAATAATAAGTAACTTTATCAAAGATAATAGTATATTAAAAAAATTGCTGCAGTTGAAATTTCCACGTCCACCATTTAGATACAATACTTAAATAAACTTTAACGTAACTAAGTTATTATTCGCATTTCAGCCAAAACCAGTCGGCATTACTGACATAGTATCTTTAGTAAAGGAGACAGCGAGCGTGGCCATCAAAAAGAGGGATGGAAATACAAGGATGAAAATAATTCTCACTCTATTTACTGTTGCGATTATATACGGGCCGAATCATGGTAAGCGCTATTCAAAATCGAATAAAAATCTTGTCTATCAGCTGTTGTCAAAAATCGACCGATGTGGCAAGTAATTTTGTTCGAATTGTCAGGATAAGTTTTCATCAGAAATGTTTTTGATATTTTTTGAAAAGTAATTGCATAATAATCTAAGTTCATAAAACCTGATTCTGTATCGTTCAGTTTGTTATTGGTAACCCTCTCTGGGTTGGGAGGCAAAAAATAGAATTTAGAATTTCTCCCAAAACTTGCTCCAAAATCTAAACTATTGGTATTTTTACTAAGTATAGCTATTTCTTTCTGGAATGTTTTAACATAATTACTGTTTAGTTTATTTTAAGTAAAGCAAACTCGTTAAATAACTAATGAACAAATTAGAACCATGAACGCATATTTTGCCCGATAACAGAGATCTTTGATAACAAAACGGCTCGAATTCGACAAACAAAGGACTTAGGAGACTAAATTAGTTAAAAATCAATGTTTGCAAGCTTATTACAATTGTTATGCCACTGGTTCTACCCCTTATCAAATGAGGAAATGTTTCATACTCAAGTTTTACCGAACATAATTTTTATTACGGGCAAGAATAAACTGCAAATCGAATTTTTCTTTACTTATTGACCTTGCATTTTGCCTTTAATATTTATAAGAGGACTATCGGGTTGATTTGGTGAAATTATAAACACCTCCAAAGATGTCTTAGTATTAGATATAAAAAACTCGATACAAAAGTATCTAACTTTTTATTTTACTGGTAGTAGAAGTAGAACTCTTCTAGTGCAAGCGGTCCGGGAAGGCATCATCACAGTGTTATGCTATGCATTCTGATGTAAAAACTTGTCCTATCCAGACCACCTGGATAGCTGGCAAACCACGACCACTCGGTATGCCAGATCATTCTTTACACGCACGTGCAAACTATGGTATCATCTACTAGCAGCAGTGTTCTTTCATAGCTATAACATGGGGTTCTTCTTCTTCTTCCTGATCGCAGCTTCAGGTCTCCATGGTCGCTGGTGTCACGTTGACCGTCCCCGATCTATTGTGACGCCGCCATCTACAGTTCCCAGCCAATGTTTGTTGCCGCCAGGAACAGCAGCAACTTCTTGGCTGAAAGAAGTTTAGCATCAAAAACATGGGGTTATTGATTATATAAGGGTCAAACCTCCATAGCCCCATAGCCCAATCAACATCGCGGTTATGGGGGCCGAAACGCGGTAGGGCGCCCGTTCGGTACTTGCTCTTGGCGTGTTCCCGGGGCGCCTTCTTGACTCCCTACAAGTTGTTTCCTCTCGCTCCTTGTCCCTATGAACTCACTCTCCCATTCTGGGGCAGGCCGATACAAAAGACGGACTCGCCGCGCCGTCGCTCGTCAAGGGTCGGATAGACAAATTCCTTAAGAGCCGGCAATGCATGTGCAGTTCCTCTGGTGCTGCAAATATCCACGGGCGGCGGTGATCAGGTGACCCGTGACCCGCCCGCTTGTTTGCTCGCGATGCCTATAAAAAAGTTTTTTTTTATCGTGAAGAAGTCAAGTATTAGGTACCTACTATGTTTTGTTATAAAAAGAACTGTAAGCCTTCGTAATTACTGAGCATAATGAGATCTAAGAACTGATGACAGCATGATAAGCACAGTGCAGTGTGTCGTATGATATTGCAATGCGAAGTTGTGGGACGCACTGCATCTAAAATGAGCAGGCGTCACTTATCATCAGGTGAACGTCTTGCTCATCTCATCATTCAGAGCCATACTAAGTGCACATGGACAAAAAGTAATTCTATAAAGATGACGTTTTTCTCATTAGTACCGCAACCCTAAAGTAAAAGTACCTAATCCTAAAAAAAATTCATACTTTTCATCTGACGCACCCTAATAAATGCAAACATCAGCTTGTTCTTTTATAATAGTTTATCGTTTATCGTATTCTATAGAATATATTTCGGAGAGTGTGCTCAGGAACTTTTTAATTTGGTTCCCCCGTCACCTATCTACCATAGAACGGCAAGGCATCGTAAAGGCCACCCATACATAGTCGACGTACCAATGACGCGTACGAAACGGTTTGATTCTTCGTTCCTGATACGCACTGCAAAGGCCTGAAATACCCTCCCAGGCAGTGTCTTTCCTGCCACTTACAATCCGGGTGCCTTCAAATCAAGAGTGAATAGGCATCTTCTAGGCAAGCGCGTTCCACCTGAGACTGTATCATCACTATTCATCAGGTGTGATCACAGTCAAGCGCTAGCCTATATAGTATAAAAAAATCGTTTTGGAATAAAATCCTTTGTCTAGGACAAAGACTAAACTCCTAGGTCAGTATCGAACCATACTAAAACATTATGGAAAAAGCTATAATACTTTAGCTAAATATGCGCTGTTAGCTAGAAAACTGAACTCTGTAGCTATTCTTGTGCACTCTAGAATTATTAACCTTAAATATATCATCATAAAGTTCATATTTCCCTTCACAGGTGAGAGGATAATCACATACATGTTTGTGAGATATCGACTTAAATGGGATGCTTTGAAATACAGTATCTACTCCACTTACAGTGTTATAACGCATTCCCTGGGTAAGTGAATACTATACATAATAAATAATATAGTAATATGGGAGATAGTTGGAAATATAATAAATTCAATCAAGTTATTTAGCAATATTTTTCTATGAGTATAGGACAACTATTTTGTAACAATAACCCATCTTAGGCCTATAGGCTGCAGTGAAAATGAAAAATATTTTTTATTGTTCACATAGGCCCAAATTGTAGGCTCTTATGAAAAGTCAAAACTCTACCGCCAGGTTGGGAAAGCAGGTTTGCACCGATAACAACTGGCAAGAAACTCGGCACATACTCTTTTCAAAAATGTTTTAAAATACGTTTAGTTTATAAGTTTCCTTAAATAGTATGAAAAATTAATACTCAAGTTTTTTTAAGATATCTCGTGAGGAGATGGAAGCATATCCCTTAATCTTACCAATAATCCTTGTCATAAATTCTTCAATGGTATAGTAACCATTATTCAGACACTAACAATACTTGTTGCAATAATTCGCTGCCGACGGTGGATTAAAATGGGAAAGAGGACCTCAAACATCTGTTTACCTCGACAAGCCTATCGTAAAAACCTGAAAGTGCGACAAAGAGCGTAACAGTCGGTCTGTCACTCCATTTTATTGCACCGTGAGCAGCAAGGTATTCCAATGATGTATAAATAAAAAATTTCAGGGGCGTTGTTTTCGATCAGCGTGTTCAGCAAACACTGGGGCTTCCATGACTCGATGCTCTGTCTCATCTCTATCACAAGCAAGTTGGTCGGCTCCATCTACATTGCCTTCGTCTACACCGACTTACAAATGTTTATGGGTAAATATAACTAGACGGTGGATGGGTAACATAAAGTAGTACATATATCATGTACATTGTGCCTTATGGCTATATTGTGAGCGTTTGTTTGTAAGCTAAGAACGTAACAAACTACTACGAGTAGATTGACAGTAAACTCGTTAAAATGACAGTATCATGTGCATGTACCTACAATATATAAAAATCCTTACTTAAATTGCCCCGTAAAGTAAATTAATCTAAGAATCGATATTTTTGTGACTTAGATATTACCCGATATTCGGCCTAAGTTCTTAAAATGGACATTTTAAAGCAAAATTTTTGACATAAACATAATTATAAAGATGATGCTGCAAATCTTATTGGGTAGGTTTACATAGCTTACAAATAGCAAAAAACTAAAATTTAAATTTCGCGGGCAACCAGACCCACGCCTTAAATAATCACCATTTTGGACATACAAATTTAAACCTCTACAAGGTTTTGACTGCTATCTCACCTGATGGTAAGTGATATGCTGCCGAAGACTTTTTTCGTATCAACTTGGATGGGGTAACCCACCCCAAACGATTTCTACACAGTAGTCGATTGACTAAACTTTGCTGGTAGGGTGATAACTAGCATCGGCCGAAGCCTCCCACCAGATCAGGCCTAAACCAATTCAGAAATTATAAAATTCTAAAGGGCCCTGTGACGGGATTCAAACCCGCGTCCTACGAATCCGAGCGTGCGCCACTGCACCAGTAAGGTCATCAAAAACTAACTGCAGTTTTGAAGACGTATTCTAATAATATATGTTATTTTATTGACTTTCCAGTACCGATCATTGAGATTCTAAACGCGACTACGTTTACTTCTCTGCGATCAATGGCCTCGAAACTGGTCCTTCCCGAGGAGATGGGTAAACCACCTCTATATTGTCATTATTTATAAGAATTCCGTTCCCAAAGGCTGGAAGATAAGTATACATTGTATTGATTTAGCAGTACAGTATATATTATGTTATACCAATACAGTATCTTATACGAACTTAAGAACGGAGAAGAAAATAACTGCGTTATACCTTTTAAAGATATTTCAAAGTAAATATTTTTGATAACGTTTATCAAAATCACTACAGGTATAATATTATATATTCTCTACTTTGCTGCTTTTTACTTCCTCAAAATACATAATGCATCCATTGTAGCTTCCGATAAAAAAAAATGATATTTTGAAGCAACTTCTGGAAGAACTCTCTATCGGGAAAATTTCTTCCAATCTACTTCTGAGCATATTAAATACCCAAAATACAAGACGTATAAATTTGAAAGTGATTGTTCTATAGTTTAACCTGCAGTTCACTAAAAATTGCTTAAATATCCCCTTTATGTCGTTAATGATTTTGCTACATTTTTATGGATATTTCGGTCCACGACGACACACCCCACTCTGTCAAACTTAGCGGTTTTGTCGCGTCTTCGTGGATTGAAATATCCCGATGAGGGGGTAGGTCGTAAAGTTATTTTTAATACATTTGCTCAAAAAGTTGACATTTCCATGTGTGTTTAGCGTGCGCAAAGTTATTCTTTACCGCACTAGTGCTTTTTGTGTTTTCCTTCTACGCGGCACCGGAGCGGGAGTACCAGGAGCGCATGAACACGAACACGGCATGCAAACACGGAGCAGGCAAACACGTAAAACCAATATTTTTTTTTCGCAAATGTATTAAAAAACGTCGTTCAATGCACGTGCGGAATTGTCATTTTTACTCGTCCTTATAGTTGACCCTCGCCTTCGGCTTGGGTCAACAAACCGGGACCCGTAAAGAAATGACAAACTTTCCGCACTTATATTGAAATGTACTATTTCCATTTGGCAGGTAAAATGAACTCCATGTTCAGCCTGGTGGAGACGCTGGCTGCGCTGGTGTTCGATCCCACGTACTCCGCGTTGTATGCCCGTACTATACCCGTGTTCACCGGCGCCGTGTACATCTTCAGCGCTGCGGCCACCGTACCGGCTATCAGCGCCTTGGTGTAAGTTTATTATTTACCCTATTTCATTACCCCTAAATATACCCCTGCCTGATATATATATGCCTGAAAACGAAAGTGTTTAATCAGTGCGTCCTGCCGGTCCTCACCTATGGCGCTGAAACGTGGACACTAACAAGCGGCCTGATCTACAAATTCAAGGTCGCTCAGCGTGCTATGGAGAGGGCTATGTTAGGGGTTTCCCTGCGTGATAGAATCAGAAATGAGGAGATCCGCAGGAGAACCAATGTCACCGACATAGCCAAAACCATTAGCAAGCTGAAGTGGCAATGGGCAGGTCATGCTTGTCGCAGGGGCGATGGCCGTTGGAGCCGGAAAGTCCTGGAGTGGAGACCGCGTACGAGTAAGCGTAGGTAGTGTGGGGCGACCTCTAGCCCGCTGGACCGACGATATAAAGCGGGTGGCGGGAAGTGGCTGGATGAGAAAGGCGGAGGACAGGGTGTGGTGGCGCGCGCTTGGGAAGGCTTATGTTCAACACTGGACGTCCGCAGGCTGAGATGGTGATGATAATGATGATGAAATAGGGGGGTACCCTATATACACGTACATTTTATCGTCTTACGAAAGCAAACCAGTTAAAGTACACAATGCCTACCATCCACACCGTACGAGCAAACAGTAGCGCCAGCTGTCAAAATTCTATAGGTGGCTGCTGGGCAAACTACAGCTTGGCCTTACTGCTGGTGGCAAAACAAGCATTTTTGGCACCGGTAAACTGGCTACCTTTTTTCGTGCCGTCCGCCCTGTCCAGAGGCAGCGAATTTTCCCTCGGCCAAATATACTCAGTGCGCGATTAAGGCCCTTCGCACACGGCTCGTAATCGGAAGCATAGCGTAAGCGGAGAGTAAGCGTATAGTTATAACGCTACGCCATAGATAAATGATACTAAGGATGACGGGTCAGCGCTAAAAAGTGTCCGAACCGAAAGAGCGATAAAACGCGAAAAGGGAGACAATTAGGCTGTATAATAATGATTTTAGACATATATTACAATGTTTTACTTTGTTTATAAAAATACACATATACCCTCGTTTATATATAGGTTTTCTCGGGACCCTTTTTGTATTACACCCGGGGTCCTTAGATAGTAAGTCAATGCGCTACGCATAACAATATTACAATTGCGCCTCTTACGATACGCTACTTCGTCTGCGTACTTCTTTGAACATGTTCGTGCTCGTACTGCTCTTGTCGTATGCGTGAATGACGTAAGCGTAAGCGTGAGCGTAAGCGTAGCTTACGCTTACGCTTACGAGCCGTGTGCGAAGGGGGTCAATCGACAAACAGAAACTTAACTTTGTTTAAATGCAATGAATTATGAAATGTTTTGTGTTATTGAACTTACCAAAACAATAACCGGTCAAAACACAAAATATTTCTTTCCAATATTTATTAGTGTAGTTCAGAAACTTCCTGTTCCCATTTTACTGTCGATATGTTACAGTTAAAGCTCGGAGGCGGGAACACCCCAGAATGTTCTAGTTAAATCTAATCTAAGAGCACGAAAATTTTAAACAATTACCACTGCCATTTGGGATGCTGCCACTTGCCAGATGGGAATCAAGAATTTTGTATCTCTTTAGCTCGAAAACATTGTTTTTATATTCCGCTAGCATGAAAAAGCTAATCGTAGTTTGAACAAACGTTCACGACACACTATGACAATTTATCTTCAAACAAGGTATCGTCATTATCTTTCGGCTTTTCGCCATAAAAAAAGGTAAAGAAGTCCTTTTTATGTAGAACATTAAAACAATACAGGAACATTACATTTCGATCATTACAATGTGAAAGGAGAAACTAATTATCTACATCAGATGGCAATAGCCCTAGCTAGTTTTTTCAGGAATTTAAAGAAACCTCGTATAAAAATTAGGTTGTACTGGACTATGCAAGGATATTCCGCCATATTAGCTTTAACAGTAGCAGATATTTATAAATACAGTTCGGAAACTCTGTTCCCAGGTGGCTGTTTGCGCAACACAGAAGAGAAACGAAATTTAGGCGGCGTGAGGTGATAAAGGAATAAAGTCGAGAACTGAAACTTTTCCTCTACTTCCTTTTCTTTATATAAAAGGATTCAATAAATTATTTCTAATCTCGCTCTTGACACTTTTTTTCCTACCATATTATGTCATGTTATAAATACATATCCCTGAAATAATCTGTATAATATAAGATAAGCATATTCATTTTTCATGATGTGTGGTAAAATATAAGCATATTTATTTTTCTATACATTACGGCAAAATAAACATGCTTATTTTATTTAATATTTTGTGTTTCCATAAAAAGAGCATGTTTGACGGTGACGAGACCATTAAAAGTACTTGACGAAACCGGGCCTTAGATAATGATAATTAAAACATTAATAGTTTTATCGTATTTTTTATTCGTTTTCTGTTTATTTCACATAAATAGTTTCTCTAACTTTAAATTAGATGTATCATTCTAATGTCACAGTATCATTAGATACAATTAGAAGTAAGTATTATAAATAAACACGGTTATCACACACGGTTTCAGTAACCCTGTCATGGATAAGAAAAACCGACAAAGTGCGAGTCGGAATCGTCGACAAGTGTTCCGTATCATCGAATAAAAACATAAGTTTGTGTTTTAGAGACTCATTTGATTTTTGTTTATAATTAAATTATAATTATTATAATGACAAGAGAACAACACTGTTATAACTTCGACTCTCTAACCTATTACGAATTACAAATTTTAATGAAATAATATCAACATTGAGATCATGAAATAGAGTCTGCTGACAAACAGATGGTTGGAGGCTTCTTAATAAACCAGCCCCTAGGTTGTGTGGGGGACTCGCCAAGCAACCTCCACGAGTGCCCGAGTGCTACGGTGCCTCTCTGTAGCGCACGGGCCGGTGCTCCCTGGTAACGTCGGTTGGTAACCGACGGCGAATAGCTTGGCCCGGCGGATAATTGACGTTTCTTCGCGTATCCCTCTGAGTCCCAGCAGAGAGCGCAGTGTCGAAACGTCTACACCTACCCCGGAGGAGGAGGAAAACCTCATTAAAAAATTACAGGCGGGGGCGGAAACGCCCACAAGTCCCTTCGGGGCACTACGAGGAAGACAACCTCGTAAAAAAATCACCGAAGTGGGCGGGAACGCTCGTCGAAAGGGATAATTGCGGCGGCACATCCCTCTCGCAGGAGACGCGCCGGTTGCTGGGGTGCGAACACCTTCCTTCGGCGACCGGTGCTGGCCTGCGGGTGACGTACGTAAGGGGTTATGGCGTCCGTCACCCGAGTTTCACCGACAGGCCGAGGTGGTGGCGCGACCGGTTCGGGAAGCGCCTCCCAGGAGGGTTGGCAGTGGCCAGGCTGCCGGCAGCAGCGGCGGGACCTGCCGCTTCGGTGGCGGGTCGAGGCCTAGCGGGAGCGCGGTGAATACGCAAATGAATCCCGTACTCCCGTCAACGTGGTCCGTCGTGGCAAAGCACAGGTTTTAGTGGGCGCAAGCCCCACATAACCCCTCCGTTTCCCCTGACGGGGGGTTATGCGTCAGGCATTTCCTGTGGGTAAAAAAAAAGCCCTTAGGTTGTGTAAGTAAAACATATCCAGCCTTACGTCAGCCAATCGAGGGGTAGAATTCGCTAACGATAACGATAACGATGAATACGTTTCTCTTACATAATCAGACCCCTGGTCCTATTGACCCGATTTGAACGCGGAACCCTGAAATAGGTTTTGGAAAAACAAAATTTACCAAAGATTGTAAAGTAGGCTCGAAAATTCGTATATAATTGATCAAGTTATATGTTTTTCGCCTATTCTACTACAGTTTTGTTACGTAACATGGCGGATTTACCATTTCATATAACTGTGTTGATTTTAACATTGCTATGTACTTCTTCTTTTGCAAGCAACGATTATAATTTAGAGGATATAGCTACAAACCAAATAGAGATATTCAAGGAGAAATATAAGGTTTGTGTCAACCTCGTTTACATAAATCATAATACATTTATGGTGTTTCAGCCCTACAAGCCCGCGAATTTCAAATTTTATTTAGTTTTTGTTACTTGATGGTAGTTTTAGCTGGTTTGTAGTCTAACTACCATCATTAATGCAGTGAATCTTTTTTTTGATTTAAAAGGAAAATAAATAGATATGGTTTTACTCAATGTTTATTGAATAGCTGACACCATAGTAACAAGATATTGTTTCTCCTATTGACAAGTTCTCAATTTAAATACATAAGACTAGAGTTTATGAATATAACACAATCAAAATAGTATTTACTCCAATACTCCTCCTTATTCATAAGCTCTCAGTCACTAGATTCATGCACTTAAACCACCACTCAAATTTACCTCTCAACAATGCCTTCGTAAGTATATCTGCAACCATACGCGAAGTTTCAATATACTCTAAAGAAATCTCACCATTCTCTATTGCTTCTCGAACAAATTGATACCGTACATCTACGTGTTTAGTACGCTGATGGTGAACAGGATTTTTTTTTTGCGATAGCCATAGTCGACTGACTATCTGTATAAACAGTTATCGCATCACGGGTTTTCTGTGTTAGTTCTGCTATGAACCGTCGCAGAAATACCGCCTCTTTTGCAGCCTCCGACAATGACACATATTCTGCCTCCGCAGTAGAAAGTGCAATTGTTTTCTGCTTCTGACTGTTCCAACATATAGCTCCTCCTTGACACAAGAAAACTGATCCAGAGTATGATCTGCGATCTCGGTCACCGGCATGGTCAGCATCTGAATATCCAACAATTAATTATTCTCCTTGCACTGCTTCTCTTGAGTAAATCCCCGTGCAACTAGTCGAGCTTTAGTCGAGCTTTATATCTTTTTCCTCTCGCCTCTTCTTTAATTCTAAATATCCATTTAGAATCTACTAAGTTGCATTTTTTCTCAGGTGGCTTTACCAAAGTCCATGTGTTATTCTTCTTCAAAGCATCTAATTCCTCCTGAATAGCTTTTTTCCACAAATAACCATCATCTCTCGATAAAGCTTCCTCTACTGTCAGCGGGTCTCCGTTTACTACCTGATAAGTGACAAAATCCGGATACTCCTTCGGTAGTCTAAATACCATCATTAAGGCGCTCTGCCCACTGGAGACGCGTCCCGCCGCGGTGCGCGGAGCGACAGATAACGCGCGCGGTGACGGAGGCGCAGATCTGCCTTACTTAGCGGTGTAATCTGCTCCCCCGCGCGGTGATGCAGATTGCGACGGCCTCGCGCTAAATAAACTCGTTTGTTCACTGTGTTGTCGATCGACGTGGAGAATGGACGAATTTATTCAATTTCAAGATGTTGCAGTTTATATTGTCATTTTAAGGATTTTGTATACAAGAATTAAAAGACACTGCGTCCATAGAAGATTTTGGCCGGTGTGTCATACCCCGCGGCACGCCCCGCGCTCCCGCGCAGATTGGCAGAAACTGCGCGCGGCCGCCTTCCCGCGCGTTTTCGCGTCGCCAGTGTGTTGTGCTAGGCGTGATTTCTATACAAATTGACATACTTGCATACAAAGTAAAATCTGCCATCCCGCGCTACGCGACGGGGCGCGGTGCAGTGGGCAGAGCGCCTAATGCAGTGAATCTTTTGATTTAAAGGAAAATAAGTTGATACGGTTTTACTCAATGTTTATTGAATAGCGGACACCATAGTAACAAGATATTGTTTCTCCTATTGACAAGTTCTCAATTTAAATACATAAGACTAGAGTTTATGAATATAACACAATCAAAATAGTATTTACTCCAATAGTTTTTCACAAATATTTAACTAACTACGCACTGCAGGTTAATGGCAATGAGTTTTGCGAGCATAATTTTTATAGATCTACATGTTTTTAAAAAAACCTTTGCTCGAAAATTTCCTATATCTGTGAAAATTTCCATACATTCCATTCAATACATAAATAATCTTTTGGGAACATATTGGTGTCTCATAACATATCGCACGACTTGGCGCAAATAAGTGAGGAGACCCGACCCCAAATAACGGGAAATGGGAAAGACAAAGAAGGGATATGTAGATGCATAAATGTTAAGCTCTCCAAACTCATCGCCTTAAGCCTACGATGTATAATTAGCCCAATATTAGCGAAAAACTAAATAAAGTTTAAAAATTTGGGTGGTACCCACCGCGCAAGTTTTTATATACTCAATAAACTGTCGTTGTGATAAATTTACAAATTGACTAGCAATCTCATGGTAAGTTAAGATTCACACAAAGGCGCAAACATACTGTGTAGCACGGGTTAATATTATAACCCCAAACAACTGTTTGGGGTAATTAACCCGTGCTACACAGCATCGCTAAGCCAATTTATAAATTGTAATACAGAAATTATAAGTCTTTAAAACTATTGCTCGCGGCTCTGTCCGCCTGGATTCCGGATTTTCACTTTCACGGGAACGATGGATTTTTCGGGATAAAAGTAGCATATATGTTAATCCGGGTTATAAGCTATCTATGTTTCAAATTTCAGCCAAATCGGTTGAGTAGTTGCGGCGTGAAAAAGATCCATCCATCCATACAAACTTTCGCATTTATAATAATAAGTGGGATATGTAGCAGAACGTGGTTGGTGAAGATAAACACCAGATTTTATATGGAGAAAATACAAGTTTATTGTTGCTATTTTAGGATCTCAAAATAGAATGTCACAGTCAAAAATAAAAACGTATTCCAAACAAACTACCTTTTTTTAATTCAAATTTAGCCATATACAAAATAAATAAGTTTGTATATCCGACACGCCCCTATAAATTTAAATTTAAAGGTATCCAAAAGAAAACTCAGCTGGCTTTAACACCTAAACCATCTAAACACTTATTGTGTTTAATACTAGATAACGGCTTAGTAAGCACAGCAGCTAACATGGATGCAGTGGGTACATGTCTCAACTCAATGTCGTTCTTGTCCCTCAAAACCTCCCTCACGTAATGATACCTAATATCAATGTGTTTGCTACGTGCATGAAAAACTGGGTCCTGAGCTAAAAATATAGCCCCTTGGTTATCGACATGAACAATCACTCGAGCGTACCTCATGATTCCAAGTTCCTTCAATAAGCTATTAAGATATACAGCCTCCTTCATACTCTCCGACAGGCTAACATATTCTGCCTCGCACGTTGAAGTAGCTACGCTACGCTGTTTTCGAGACTGCCACGATATACAGCCACCACCTAAAATAAATGCATAACCAGAATAAGATCGTCTGTCTATTAAACAATTTCCCCAATCAGCATCTGAATAACCCTGCACACATTCACCAGTTCTCTTGTACACGAGACCGTATTGGCTTGTTCCCTTCAGATAACGTAAAACACGTTTCGCTGATTTCCAATCGGAATTTTCAGGATTTTTCACTTTCTGGCTAAGTTTACTTACCGCATTAGCGATATCGGGTCTGGTTGCATTCGCTAAATAATTCAAACAACCTATTAGCTCTCGATATGGCCATGCCTCGCTGCTCTCATCACTGCATTTCTCTTCTTCTTTCCGTTTGGAATTTATCTCCATAGGAGTTGCACATTTATTGCAATTTTCCATGCAAAAACGTTTTAGTAAACTTTCGATGTAATTTTGTTGTGACAAAATAATGACATTGCCATTTCTTCGGATATCTATGCCTAACATATATTTTGCTAAACCATAGTCTTTCAAATCGAACTCTTTCGACAACTCATTCTTGAACTTCGTAATTAGATCTCTTTCTTGACTTGCGACCAAAATATCGTCGACATAGACTAATACGAATAAATAAATATTCCCATTTTGTTTAAAATATAGACACGGCTCAGTCAGACTCTGCTTCATCCCCATATCAGTTAACTTCTTGTTAAGTTTGAGATTCCATTGACGTCCAGCTTGCTTCAAACCATATAATGATTTTCGCAAAAAGCATGAATCGCAACCACTATCCAATTTTACAAGCATGTTCTGCGCGCGCTCTTTGACCATTGGATCTTCTCCCTCTCGATTCATAAGCTTAACTAAACTTTCTCTCAAAAGTTCTGGTATCTCCATGTATATCTCCTCGTCCAGGGATCCATTTAAATAAGCAGTATTAATGTCCAATTGATGTATCTCCAAATTTAATTCCACTGCGAGAGCCATCAACAATCTAACAGTATCCAGTCTAGCAACAGGTGCAAAGGTTTTCTCGTAGTCGACTCCATACCGCTGGCTAAAACCTTGAGCTACAAGCCTCGCCTTCTTCTTCCAAGACTTGTCGACATTTTGCTTCGACGTCAAAACATAACGGCAGCCAACGACATTCCTATTTTGTGGTCATTTGACTATCTCCCATGTACCTTTCTGAACTAGGCTTCTGATTTCAGATAAAATGGCTTCCTCCCATTCAGTTTTATAACTACTCTTTAAAGCATTCTTCAAAGTAATTTCAGCTGAACCTGCAAAATCTTCAATTTCATTTTCATCAGCAGAATTGATCGGTTGTGTAACTTCAGTCATTTGATAAATTTTCTTCGGACGGCCTACACTACCTGTGCGTAAAATCCTAGGTCTACCAGGAGCTCTCTTCATCAACCTTTGTAGATTATCACGATTTATTTCTTCAGACGCTTGTTCAAGTTCTGCAGGTCTTGACGAAGAATCATCTTGATCATCTCCAGGATATTCTTGACATTCACTCCATATTTCTTCATTAGTCTCTACTCGGTCTGTCTCATTCTCGTCTACAATATCAGAATGAACTATGTACAACTTCTCAGCGCAAGGCCCATCGGATTTAGAAAAAGGTAACGCGGTCATCTTTCCTTTAGCACAAATATCGCAATCACGTAAGTTTCGTACTTCGGCAACGTCAAATTTAGCACCTAATTTACCCAAAAGCTTGGCAACATCTCTACCGTTCAAATGTCCTAATCTCTCGTGCCAACAACGTACATCAGCATTTGAATCACTTAAATTACAATACTCAGACCTATTTACACAATATAAATTACCCCTACGATATGCTATCAATTTGATTTCACCTTTCTTGCCAAAACATGAGCTACATCGTGTCTAAATGTAACATCATAACCATCGTTGGTTAACTTGGCTACTGAAATCAAATTCGTCCTTAAATCCGGGACATACAGCGTATCACGTAATTCAAATGAGGTCTCGGAGTGATCGTTACATGCCGATAACCTTACAGTACCCTTACCTTTTATAACAGTACTTACATGCGTAGCTACAGTTATTTCTCCGCTAGTCATTGCCAAAGTCCCCCCGAACTTACTTGCATCATTACAAAGGTGAGACGTGCACCCACTGTCCAAAATCCATTCAAACTTTTGAACATTAACCGCATTAGAAACTTCTAAATCTGAAACATTAAAAGTAGTTAGAATTTGATCTACACAATGTGTCTCTTCAGCCTTCAGGGCATTTCCACCTTCTTTCCTTTTACAATCAGATGCTTTGTGTCCAGGTTCGTGACATTTAAAGCATTTGTACTTAAAACCTCCATTCTTTTCTGTTTCTTCAGCCTTAGTACTCTTTTTAGCGCCTCTCTTTCCTTTCTTGAAGTTTTTATTTACGTTTGTATACATAACGCCTTCATTCTGAATTTTATTCACCTCTCTCGACTCGTACTCTTCCAATATTTTAATTTTTAATGCCTCTGGTTTCGGCAACTCGTCTCTCGACTCAATAGCACATCTAAAGCTTTCGAAATTTCCGGGTAAACTATACAACAACATTATAGACAGCAAATCATCGTTGATCTGTATACCCATATCTCCTAGCTTATCAACAGCATCAAAAAAGGTATTCAAATGTTCATGAATATTTCCCCAGCACCAATGTAGCAGAACGTGGTTGGTGAAGATAAACACCAGATTTTATATGGAGAAAATACAAGTTTATTGTTGCTATTTTAGGATCTCAAAATAGAATGTCACAGTCAAAAATAAAAACGTATTCCAAACAAACTACCTTTTTTTTAATTCAAATTTAGCCATATACAAAATAAATAAGTTTGTATATCCGACAGGATACACAAGAAATAGTAATTTTCAAAGTGCTCATGTATTCTGTGCCGGTCTCTTTTGTTCTTATTTTTTTATATTTAGATAACAAATAGAAACAAAAATTAGATTTGTATAAGCCTAATAGTTTTAGATTTACTTTGTTAAATATGAAAATATGATTAATAGGGATTAACTTATATTTTACAGGAAACATGAAATCAACCTTTTACCAAGTATGTACCTTTGTTAGGTATATAATATTAACAATAAACCTCAAAAACAAAGTTACGTTTAGTATTTGTTAAATGAAGTGATTCTTATGGTTTTACTTTTCTGTAGTAAGGAACCCTCACTTGGTCGGTTTTATTGAACACGCTAATCTTAGGAAATACGGGTCCGATTTGAAGGCTATATAATATTTATATGGTATAATTATAACATCACGCAGTTACCAATAAGAGCGCAGAATCAATGAAAAATGTTGCAAAAATGGTAAAAAATTATTCGCGTCACCACATGCGTCTTTTAGTGTTGATTGCTGACTCATTTAAACAGGATAAGTATAAATACCGAACTTCATGCGGCCAAAGCCGCGGGTAACAGCTAGTTTACAACATTATGATAAGATAGTTAAGGAATTTATTGGATAACAATCATTTATGTTACTTTATTAATCACTATGGGTTTAATTTCTAGGGACCAATTGGTGGTTTAACCACCAGCGACGGAGAACCTGTTTCTTACCAAGAGGCACGTGTCACATTGAACACTCGACTGATAAACAACAATTTTTTTTTAGAAAGCATATTTCATCAGAATCGAGAGAGAATCCCTGAGAGGGTGGTTCACGCGAAGGGTGCAGGAGCTTTTGGTTATTTTGAAGTAACTTGTGACATCAGCGATATTTGCAAAGCCGATGTTTTCAGAGACGTAGGCAAAAAAACACCAGTTGCAGTTCGATTTTCACCAGTCACCACAGAAAGAGGAGGCAGCGATTTATTGGCAGATAATCATGGATTCTCAGTTAAATTCTATACACTACAGGGTAATTTCGATATAGTCGGACTGGCTACTCCTGTCTTTGTGATCAAAGATCCGATCAAATTCCCTAGTTTCAGTCACGCAATAAAGAGAAATCCATCTACTAACCTCCTCGATAACAAAATGTTATGGGACTTCATAACATTAAACCCTGAAGGTTTTTTCGTATTTCTATTTATATTTGGAGATCGCGGGATACCTGCCAGCTATGCCAATATGCCTGGCTATAGTATTCACACATATCAGCTTGAAAATGAGGCTGGAGTACCATATTTTGTGAGATTTCATATATTACCTGATGGAGGGATAAAAAATTTGACAACTGCCCAAGCCGCGAAAATCAGCGATCTAGACTATCTCGTTAGAAACTTGTACAATTTGATTGCAAATGGCAAATACCCATCGTGGACCATCTATATACAAGTATTGACACTGAACGATGTGAAAAAAGAAAATTTCGTCGTATTTGACATTACAAGGGTGATCCCTGAGGATAAATATCCTCTAAAAGAAATAGGCAAATTAGTATTAAACAAGAATCCTATTAACTACTTTGCTGAAGTAGAGCAGTTGGCTTATAATGCTGCTAATTTAGTCCCAGGTATACTTGGAGACCCGGGTACGTTATTTGAAGCACGCCGCTTGGCTTATAGAGACGCCCAAGATTACCGACTGGGACCAAATTTCAATAAAATCTCTGTGAATTGCCCTTACCGTACAAAAACATTCACTTATAATAGAGATGGCTCACCTCCTGTGGAAGACAATGAGAGGGATATACCTAACTACTATCCCAATTCATTTTACGGTCCAGTCCCGTACATGGTCACAAATAAAACACCGGTAATTGATATCGTTGAGAACCCGGAACCGAATAATTTTGATCAAGCAAGTGAATATTATAACTGTTTGAGTAGCGATGAACAGAGCAGATTAATTGCAAATGTATTAGATTCATTGCCAGATGCTGCTGAAGTAAGTCAAATACGAGCGATAGAGTATTTTACCAAAATAAGCCCAGATTTAGGTCGTCGAATAGCACAAGGCTTGAAAATGAATGGTAAGCCATACCAAACTACCTACGTACCTACGAGTACATATTATGTAAAGCAGTAAATAATATTATGGTGATCGCACTAGGTCGCTGCACGCGGTGCACTGAAATGGGCAAACAGACCACCTCAGGCGCTCTCAGCCGCTCTTACGGATATTACGGTATTGTTTGGCGATTTTACTGCGCCGCGTACGGCAAGATGTTATTGCGACCAGAATGGGATATTGGTATTGAATATTGTGGTAATAATAAGAATCACTTTGTATTATGTCTACAAAAATATATATTTTGGAAATATACATTCTAGTTGGTCGGGATTCAGTGGAAATTTTGTTAAATCCTTCCTTACTTAGGTAACTCTGCAAAATGTCAGTTTTCCAGGTTAGGCTGAAGTATTAGTTTTGACTCATCATCTCCCAGTCAAAACCTTTGACAGTTAGTGAGTGAATCAGCCTTTTATTTTGACCTGTGCTTGTTTCTTTGTACTAGATCCCTGCGCCCATATACTGGGGGTCAGGCGTTAGATTTTAGGTACACACTTGTGATTTTTTTCAAGTTTACATGCGTTTTAAAGTCGACCAGAGACTTTCCTCGCTTGTACAATTGTGAATTCTCAATTTTTTGACCACTTCTCAAGAAGGACAGACACGATCGAACATTTAGTAGTTCAAAGGCGAGTGGAAGGTAGGCCGTCCACGCGGTCTATCCCAACCAAGGTAGGGATCTGATCTGGAGTGCTACAAATTCCTCCATTACAGTCAACAGGAGCGTTGGAGATCCCTTAATTAGCAGTGGCATGTCACTGAATCTCGTAACGAGTATAAATTATAACCACGACCACTCTGTCTGAAGACTAAATATAACAAGATGCAAGTTTACACCTATATAAATATCACTTGCTTAGCAGCAAAGGAGAAAGTCCCAAAAATTGATTAAAAAAAACTATTTCGTCAAGTATTTAGTTAAACAAAGATAATGAAGTACATATTTTGCTGTATTGCCCTGTCGATAGAATACCTAAAACTTTGGTAAAGCGGTATCTAGAAAAACAATTGGTCAATAATAAATATCGTTATCATTTATACTTAAAACCTATCTAAATATTCAGTTCAATTAGAGGACAAACGGGTTTTTTTCTCTATTTTTATCGCGACGGGGGCACCAAACAATGGACAGATGAGGAGCGCTCATAATAAAACTGTAAGGTACAGACCTGGTTAAGGATAACAGCCTCAATATTGACCTATAAGGGTAGATGGAATTTTGATTCAGTATCACATCCCTGCATTATGGCAAATCCACTGAAAGAATGAAATGCTTGATCTCAGTTCATTTTTAAAATTTGAATAAGATCTATCCCGAAATTCAGCTAGCTCTCCTACGAGAGAAGTTAATATGTAAATAAGTCCAGGCGTGAAATTAGACTTTTATTTAGTTTTGCGCAAATAGTGGCCTAATTAATATTATACATCGTATGCACCGATAAGGAACCTGAATATATGGTAAACAGAACATTTCACCCAAAGCTTCTTCCAATAAAATAGTAGCGCCGTCTGTCAAAAGTTCCCACGAACACGCCACAGTATGGTGATAACCGTTTCCATGGAAACGTGCGTGTCTATTGAAAAGGTGGAAGGGACCGCGGTCTATAGATAATACTGCTCTCGGCTTAGTACTGGCGCTGTCGGTGTCAAAACAAACATATTTGTCACCGGTAAGCTAGCGACAATTTTTCTCGCGGTCCACCGGGTCTCAGGGCTTAAATTTATTATTATCGCAAGTTTATGGCAATGAGTTTTGCGAGCATTACATTTATACATCTACATATTTTTAATAAAAAAAAAGATTCCGACGAATTGAGAACCTCCTCCTTTTTTTGAAGTCGGTTAAAAACTTTGAAAACTGCAGAAAGTATTCTTTCGAGGACCAATATGACGTGAATGGAATTTCTGAGCAATCTTTTAATGAAAAAAAAATTGAAAGATGTGCTCGCGAAACTCATAACCATAGGCCAACAATGTATAGTTAGTCTAATATTTGCGAAAAAGTAAATAAAATTTGAATTTAGCTGGCTAGTTTGGCCGATGCACCTTCGCGAACTTCGATTTCATAATTTTTTTTGTTAGAAAAGTAAATACTCCATAAATATTTCAACGTAAATCTGTGTAGTCCAAAAATTACAGACATCACTCGAATGTACGAAAGCAGTTTGGGACGCACGGTTTTACTGTTTTTACATAGACTACTGATTTTACGAGGAATTCCTAATATAAAAGCAATAAGAGTAGCCAATAGTGGTGAAATAGGTGTTTATTGATAGGGTATGATTGTTTCGAACTGTTTTTTGATAAATTCGTTAAAATCTTAGACATACTAGACTGTAGCGCCATGTTCAACGGTTAAGTGTCCAGGATAGATAAATTTGTTTTGCTATAATCCGCTACTTGAAAAAATTCTGTATGGTACTAAATGCAGGAACACTGCCCACATGAAACACCACACACAATTTTCCAGTACTTTCTTCGACGCACGTTTCGTCCTGACACCGGGACGGGGTTTCATCCTAAGGAGATGTTGACTTCACAATGCGAAATCGTAGAGCAAAACAATATATAAATTATAGCAAAACAAATTAATCTGTCCTGCTAATTATGGATTTTCGCAAAATAACGCCTGCTTTCTTTTTTTCACATAAATGTAGTTTATCAGACTTTAAACTGTAACTAAATTTAAAATTTTAATTATATAATTTAAATATCACATAATTATAAGACACAATTTAAAGTAAGTATTAACACGGTTATTACACTGTGTTTTCAAAAAACCTGTATGGATAAGAAAAACTGATCAAGCGCAAGTTGGACTCATTCAGGAAGTGTTCTGTACCACCATATAAAAATACTAGCAGATACCCGCGGCTTCGCCCGCGTTTATTTTAGTTTTCCCTATTCTCACGGGAACCATCGATTTTTCCTTTCATTTTAACTTTCAGCCAAAAATTTTCAATAGTTGCAGCGTGAATGAGTATTTCGCCCGCTGGAATAGTGAAAAAAAAATATTCACGCGGGAGAAATAACCATTGATTTTCCCGGGATAAAAAATAGCCCTCTGTATTCTAATTTTCAGCCAAATCAGTTCAGCAATTACGGCGTGAAGGAATATTTTTCCCGCGTGAATATCTGTTTTTCGCTGTTCCCGAAGGAACCATGGATTTTTACGGGATAAAAAGTAGCCTAAGTATAAATCCAGGATATAAATCTCTATTCCAAATCAGTTCAGTAATTACGGCATGAAGGCATATTATCTATCACTATTATCATGGAAACCATGAAATTTTCCGGGATGAAAAGTAGCTTATGTATTAATCCAGGATAAAATCTATCTCCTTTCCGAATTTCAGTCATATCAGATCAGTAAGTGCAGCGTAAAGCAGTATTTTTCGCGCGTGAATATCAATTTTTCAGTTTTCCGCGAAAACCACGGATTTTTCCGGGATAAAAAGTAGCCTTTTTAATAACCCAGGATTTCATCTATCTCCATTCCAAATTTCAGACAAATCCGTCTTGTACTTGCGGCGTGAAGATTTTTTTCCGCGTGAATTTTGGTTTTTAACTAATCCCACGGGAACTATGGATTTTCCCGGGATGAAAAGTAGCTTATGTGTTAACCCGAGATGCAATATATCGCCATTCCAAAATTGAGCCAAATCGGTTCAGTAGTTGCGGCGTGAAGGAGTATCGAAGCTTGATAAAATACGAACTTTGGAGCCCCGTTTCACCCCTTTAGGGAGAGTATTTTGAGAAATCCTTTCTTAGGGCACCCTTAGACCTCATAAGGAGCCTGTGTGCCAAATTTGAAGTCTCTAGACCCAGTAGTTTGGGCTGTGCGTTGATATTGAGTCAGTATCTTCTTTGATATACCATGAAATTTTCCGGGATGAAAAGTAGCCTATACATTAATCCAGGATAAAATCTATCTCTTTTCCGAATTTCAGTCGTATCAGGTCAGTAAGTGCAGCGTAAAGTAGTATTTTTCGCGCGTGAATATCAATTTTTCAGTTTTCCCGCGAAAACCATGGATTTTTCCGGGATTAAAAGTAGCTTTTTTTATTAACCCAGGATATCATCTATCTCCATTCCAAATTTCAGCCAAATCCGTCTTGTACTTGCGGCGTGAAGATTTTTTTCCGCGTGAATTTCGGTTTTTATCTAATCCCACGGGAACCATGGATTTTCCCGGGATGCAAAGTAGCTTATGTGTTAACCCAAGATGCAATATATCGCCATTCCAAATTTCAGCCATATCGGTTCAGTAGTTGCGGCGTGAAGGAGTATCGAAGCTTGATAAAATACGAACTTTGGAGCCCCGTTTCACTCCTTTAGGGGGGGGGATTTTGGGAAAACCTTTCTTAAGGCACCCTTAGACCTCATAAGGGACCTGTGTGCCAAATTTGAAGTCTCTAGACGCAGTAGTTTGGGCTGTGCGTTGATATGTCAGTGAGTGAGTGAGTCAGTATCTTCTTTGATATACCATGAAATTTTCCGGGATGAAAAGTAGCCTATGTATTAATCCAGGATAAAATCTATCTCTTTTCCGAATTTCAGTCATATCAGGTCAGTAAGTGCAGCGTAAAGTAGTATTTTTCGCGCGTGAATATCAATTTTTCAGTTTTCCCGCGAAAACCATGGATTTTTCCGGAATGAAAAGTAGCCTTTTTATTAACCCAGGTTATCATCTATCTCCATTCCGAATTTCAGCCAAACCGGTCTTGACTTGCGGCGTGAAGATTTTTTTCCGCGTGAATTTTGGTTTTTAACTAATCCCACGGGAACCATGGATTTTCCCGGGATGAAAAGTAGCTTATGTGTTAACCCAAGATGCAATTTTTCGCCATGCCAAATTTGAGCCAAATCGGTTCAGTAGTTGCGGCGTGAAGGAGTATCGAAGCTTGGTAAAATACGAACTTTGGAGCCCCGTTTCACCCCTTAAGGGGGGAATTTTGAAAAATCCTTTCTTAGTGCACCCCTAGACCTCATAATGAATCTGTATGCCAAATTTGAAGTCTCTAGACCCAGGGGTTTGGGCTGTCCGTTGATATGTCAGTGAGTGCGTGAGTCAGTATCTTCTTTGATATACCATGAAATTATCCGGGATGAAAAGTAGCCTATGTATCAATCCAGGATAAAATCTATCTCCTTTCCGAATTTCAGTCATATCAGGTCAGTAAGTGCAGCGTAAAGTAGTATTTTTCACGCGTGAATATAAATTTTTCAGTTTTCCCGCAAAAACCATGGATTTTTCCGGGATGAAAAGTAGCCTTTTTATTAACCCAGGATATCATCTATGTCCATTCCAAATTTCAGCTAAATCGGTCTTGTACTTCCGGCGTGAAGATTTTTTTCCGCGTGAATTTCGGTTTTTAACTAATCCCACGGGAACCATGGATTTTCCCGGGATGAAAAGTAGCTTATGTGTTAACCCAAGATGCAATTTATCTCCATTCCAAATTTGAGCCAAATCGGTTCAGTAGTTGCGGCGTGAAGGAGTATTGAAGCTTGGTAAAATACGAACTTTGGAGCCCCGTTTCACCCCTTTAGGGGGGGAATTTTGAAAAATCCTTTCTTAGTGCACCCCTAGACCTCATAAGGAACCTGTGTGCCAAATTTGAAGTCTCTAGACCCAGCGGTTTGGGCTGTGCGTTGATATGTCAGTGAGTCAGTGTCTTCTTTTATATATTTAGACTAGCAGATACCCGCGGCTTCGCCCGCGTAAATTTTAGTTTTCCCTATTCTCACGGGAACCATCGATTTTTCCGGAATAAAAAGTAACCTTTGTGTTAGTTTAGAGCGAAATCTATCTCCATTTTAACTTTCAGCCAAAAATTTTTAATAGTTGCAGCGTGAATGAGCATTTCTCCCGCTGGAACAGTGAAAAACAAATATTCACGCGGGAGAAATAACCATTGATTTTCCCGGGATAAAAAATAGCCTTCTCTTTTCTAATTTTCAGCCAAATCAGTTCAGCAATTACGGCGTGAAGGAATATTTTTCCCGCGTGGATATCTGTTTTTCACTGTTCCCGAAGGAACCATGGATTTTTCCGGGATAAAAAGTAGCCTTAGTATTAATCCAGGATATAATCTATCTCTATTCCAAATCAGTTCAGTATTTACGGCATGAAGGCATATTATCTATCACTATTATCATGGAAACCATGAAATTTTCCGGGATGAAAAGTAGCCTATGTATTAATCCAGGATAAAATCTATTTCCTTTCCGAATTTCAGTCATATCAGTTCAGTAAGTGCAGCGTAAAGTAGTATTTTTCACGCGTGAATATCAATTTTTCAGTTTTCCCGCGAAAACCATGGATTTTTCGGGATAAAAAGTAGCATTTTTACTAACCCAGGATATCATCTATCTCCATTCCAAATTTCAGCCAAATCGGTTTTGTACTTGCGGCGTGAAGAATTTTTTCCGCGTGAATTTCTGTTTATAACTAATCCCACGGGAACCATGGATTTTCCCGGGATGAAAAGTAGCTTATGTATTAATCCAATATGCAATTCATCTCCATCCCAAATTTGAGCCAAATCGGATCAGTAGTTGCGGCGTGAAGGAGTATTGAAGCTTGGTAAAATACGAACTTTGGAGACCCGTTTCACCCCCTTAGGGGGGGAATTTTGAAAAATCCTTTCTTAATGCACCCCTAGACCTCATAAGGAACCTGTGTGCCAAATTTGAAATCTCTAGACCCAGCGGTTTGAGCTGTGCGTTGATATGTCAGTGAGTGAGTGAGTCAGTATCTTCTTTGATATACCATGAAATTTTCCGGGATGAAAAGTAGCCTATGTATTAATTCAGGATAAAATCTATCTCCTTTCCGAATTTCAGTCATATCAGTTCAGTAAGTGCAGCGTAAAGTAGTATTTTTCACGCGTGAATATCAATTTTTCAGTTTTCCCGCGAAAACCACGGATTTTTCCGGGATAAAAAGTAGCCTTGTTATTAACCCAAGATATCATCTATCACCATTCCAAATATCAGCCAAATCGGCCTTGTACTTGCGGCGTGAAGATTTTTTTCCGCGTGAATTTCGGTTTTTAACTAATCCCACGGGAACCATGGATTTTCCCGGGATGAAAAGTAGCTTATGTGTTAACCCAAGATGCAATTTATCTCAATTCCAAATTTGAGCCAAATCGGTTCAGTAGTTTTGTCGTGAAGGAGTATTGAAGCTTGGTAAAATACTAACTTTGGAGCCCCGTTTCACCCCTTTAGGGGGGGAATTTTGAAAAATCCTTTCTTAGTGCACCCCTAGACCTCATAAGGAACCTGTGTGCCAAATTTGAAGTCTCTAGACTCAGCGGTTTGGGCTGTGCGTTGATATGTCAGTGAATGAGTCAGTCAGTCAGTCAGTCAGTCAGTCAGTATCTTCTTTTATATATTTAGATGAGTTTTTTAAATATAGGATAATATCTACCTTAATTCCAAATTTCAGCCAAATCGGTTCAGTAGTTGTTGCGTGAAGGAGTATTTCTCCTTACAAATTTTGGACCCCCATGAAACCCGAATTTTGAAATATTAGGAATTTATTCGAGGTTTCTAGACTCAAATGGTCTCGGTTGCGCATTGATATGTCAGTCAGTCCCCAATCAGTTAGTCAGTTTCTATATGTGTAAATGAATACTAGTTCTTCATTTGAATTTGCCGCGCCGCCGCCATTTACATAACCTACAGATGCTGGCAGAGCAGGCTTCACTCTATGGTGTCATCGTCGCTGACGGCTTTCACGATTGACAGCTTGGTCTATGGATGTCAATAGAATAAATTGGACTTGATTTTATATCAGTTTAAATTTAAATAATATTTGTTACAAATTTTAAGCTTTTATTGTTGTTTCTCTCGCATTTTAAAGCAACACAAATTAGTTTTATTTCAACAGTTAAAACTGTCCCTAAACCTTATTTGTATATGTACTTAGAATCTATATACCGGTTATTCTATATGCCGGGTTCTGTTGACCCCTTTTTAAACGGGATCCTAAAAAGCGTATTGAATAAACTACATCCGTTTAATGTAAATATATTAAATTATGCGCCAACACTCGTATATAATAGATCAAATTATAATGCTTTTCGCCAGTATACGAAGGTTTTATTTTGTGGAATAAATATGGCGTACTTATCACTTCAAATATGTGCGCTAATGTTAACATTCCTACATTCTTCAATTGCAAGCTACGAGTATCTAAAAGATATAGCCAGCGACCAAATTGAGATATTCAAGGAGAAATATAAGGTTAGTTTCAACTCATAGTTTAATGTTTAAATCTTACAATCATGAGGAATTTATTTTAGCCATTTTAGCGTATACAATCATCTTCAATCCCTTTTTTATGAATACATAATTTATTTATTATTTATTATGATAAATAATATGGCATTAAAACTTATTTGAGAATAAAATGTTTATTTGTTAATCACCGAGGGGTATTATTTCCAGGGTCCAATTGGTGGGTTGACCACCAGCGCCGGAGAGCCTGTTTCTTACAAAGAGGCACATGTTTCATTGAATACTAGACTATTGCGTAGCAGTTACTTTGTAGACATCCTACTTAGTCAGAATCGAGAGAAAATCCCTGAGAGAGTGGTTCACGCGAAGGGTGCAGGAGCTTTTGGTTATTTTGAAGTAACTTGTGACATCAGCGATATTTGTAAAGCCGATGTTTTCAGAGACGTAGGCAAAAAAACACCAGTCGCAGTTCGATTTTCACCAGTCACCATAGAAAGAGGAGGCAGCGATTTATTGGCAGATAATCATGGATTCTCAGTTAAATTCTATACACAACAGGGTAATTTTGATATGCCCGCACTGGCTACTCCTGTCTTTGTGATCAAAGATCCGATCAAATTCCCTAGTTTCAGTCACGCAATAAAGAGAAATCCATCTACTAACCTCCTCGATAACAAAATGTTATGGGACTTCATAACATTAAACCCTGAAGGTTTTTTCGTATTTCTATTTATATTTGGAGATCGCGGGATACCTGCCGGTTATGCCGATATGCCTGGCTATAGTATTCACACATACCAGCTTGAAAATGAGGCTGGAGTGCCATCTTTTGCGAGATTGACTATGTCACCTATTGGAGGGATAAAAAATTTGACAACTGCCCAAGCCGCGAAAATCAGCGATCCAGACTATTACGTTAGAAACTTGTACAATTTGATCGCAAATGGCAAATACCCTACGTGGACCATCTATATACAAGTATTGACACTGGACGATGTGAAAAAAGAAAATTACGTTGTACTTGACCCCACACGAGTGGTCCCTGAGGATAAATATCCTCCAAAAGAAATAGGCAAATTAGTATTAAACAAGAATCCTATCAACTACTTTGCTGAAGTAGAGCAGTTGGCTTATAATCCTGCTAATTTAGTCCCAGGTATACTTGGAGACCCGGGTACGTTATTTGAAGCACGCCGCTTGTCTTATAGAGACGCCCAAGATTACCGACTGGGCCCAAATTTCAATAAAATCTCTGTGAATTGCCCTTACCGTACAAAAACATTCACTTATAATAGAGATGGCCCACCTCCTGTGGAAGACAATGAGAAGGATAGACCTAACTACTATCCCAATTCATTTTACGGTCCAGCCCCGTACATGGTCACAAATAAAACACCGTTAATTGATATCGTTGAGAACCCGGAACCGAATAATTTTGATCAAGCAGGTGAATATTATAACTGTTTGAGTGACGATGAACAGAGCAGATTAATTGCAAATATATTAGATTCATTGCCAGATGCTGCTCCAGTAACTCAAATACGAGCGATAGAGTATTTTACCAAAATAAGCCCAGATTTAGGTCTTCGAATAGCACAAGGCATGAAAATTAATAATAAGCCATACCAAACTACCTACGTACCTACATACGTAAAGCAATAAAAAATATTTGGTCGTCGCACTATCTCGCTGCACGCGGAGCATTAAATATGTAGAAATAGACCCTCTCTGGTGCTCTCAACCCCTCTGAAGGGCTTAAAACATTTGCCCATTGAATTTTCCCGCGTGCGGCAAGATATTTTGACCAATATGGGGTATTGTTATTGAATATGGTAATTGTAAAATGTAAAATTGTCGCCTTTCATTCTGTTATTCTGTGAAATATTGTATTTGGCTTGTATTTAAACTTTTCCTTCTCTGTGGACAAATCACAAAAGTTACATGTAATATGACAACTAAACTGTCAGAATAAAATCTCTTATACCGCATTTAGATATTCGTGTGAATAGCGAGACGAACAGCGAAGCGAATAACGAAGATGCATGTGTGAACACTGATTTCGCTATTCGCCTCGTGCTTCGTATTCGTGATTCGCGGTTTCGCGTTGAGAACGGTATTTCGGACGCGAAACAAAGGGCACGAATAGCGAATATGAAATGACTGTTGACATGTTCGCCTGCATTCAGTCGACAGCTAGCACCCGACCACGCCAGACCTAGCACCACTTTAAAAAATGAACGTCCTCCATGTTCGTGTGCGAATATCGAAATGAATCACACCACGAATATGTGAACAGTAAGTTCGCGTTGGTATTCGTATACGAATGTTTTGTCGAATACGAGACGAATAGCGAAACACGAATATGTAAATGGTTTACGTTAACGGTGTTACAGCTTATCTTAGCCCTTTTTTGCACCAACATTTTTTCTGATAAATTAAATAAAACCCGTTATGATAATATAAGTAAGAATCACTGTTGTATATTCACTTTATTTCAATGAATTTTGTTCCAAATTAAACAGTTTTTGCACTGCATAGAAGTTTTTTAATTGTAAAACTTTTTACATCACGTTCACGTAAAAATTTTGCTTGATGAATTTAATGTCTCTTGTCAAAAGCGATTTGAGCTGTCATTGTCGTCCACAGACAACTCAGAGTCCATAGACCCCAGATGTTCAACAATCTCCCCCCTCTCAACTTCTTCAGGGAGTTGAGGAAGTAAGGGGCACAGATTCCGAATCGCACGTCGAACGATGCCCTTTTGTGTGAGAACGTCCGCCACTCGCGCAACGTTATCAGCGCCCGGATATATCTTTGAGATGCGTCCCATACGCCATTTTAGAGGAGGCAAGTTGGGCTCCTTTAAGATCACCATGTCGCCTGGAGACAGTTTTCCTTCATTAACGCGCCACTTTGTTATTTGTTGTAGTTCACAGAGGTATTCGTTGCGCCAGCGTTCCCAAAATTGTTGTTTCATCTGTTCAAGTCGCTGATATCTATTGAGGTAACTTGTTGTGAAGTCCAGGAGCACCGGCGATGGCAATGAGGTGAGCGGCTTGCCGATGAGGAAGTGCCCAGGAGTTAGAGGGAGAAGGTCGGTTGGATCTGAGGAAAGTGGAGTAAGAGGTCTGGAGTTCAATATTGCCTCCACTTGAACCATAAGCGTCGATAATTCTTCAAAAGTGAAGTGATTTTGGGCTAACATACGATTAAGGTGATGCTTTGCGGATTTGACACCGGCCTCCCAAAGTCCACCAAAGTGGGGCGTATATGCCGGGGAAAAAGTAAATTTTAAACCCTCAGTGGCAGCGAACGAAGTGATTGATTCATTGTTTTCTATTGTTTGCAAAAACTTACGAAGATCGTTATTTGCACCGACAAAATTTCGTCCTTGATCGCAAAGGATCTCAATTGGCTTTCCTCTACGCGAAATAAATCGTTTCAGACAAAGAAAGAAGCAGTCGGTGCTCAGATCAGATGCAAGTTCCAGATGTATTGCCTTTGTCGACAAGCAGACGAATAGACATAAATAAGCTTTTAATATCCTGCAGCCACGTCCGAGCCGATCTCGCATTGGGAACGGTCCTGCGAAGTCGACTCCGGAAATTTCGAAAGGCAGATTGGGAGTTACTCTGGAGGATGGTAAATTGCCCATTATGGGACTTACGGTATCAGCCTTTAAGATTTTGCAGAGCTTGCAATTATTGACGGTGCTCCGTGCAAGCCGTCTGCCCGCAATAGGCCAGTAAGTTTGCCGTACGGTAAAAAGTAGCAATTGTGGACCACCATGCATGAGTTTAATATTATGTTCATAAGCGAATAACAGTTTTGTAAATTGATGTGTGGAATCCAATATAATAGGATGTTTTTTGTTAAAGGTTTCCGTTGAATTTTGTATACGTCCACCTACACGAAGCACACCCTGCTCGTCCAAAAAAGGGCGGAGTGAGAGTAGACGAGATTTAGACGGCAAACATTTTTTATTATTTAATAATTTAATATCGGCTTCAAAACATTCTAATTGGTGTAGTTTTATTATTTGAGTTAAGGCAATGTTTATTTCTTCATTTGATAAATTACTAGTACGTTTGGGGTTTGAATTTTTGCAATTGTTAATAAATCTAAAAACATAAGCCATGCTTCTAATCAGTCTTAAATAGTTGGAAAATCTGTCAAAGTTAATGATTTTATTTGTATGAGTAATCGTAAAACCTTTAGTTGCAGTAAGTGTAGTATTATTTTTTACATTTTTTGGACTATTGCTTTTAGCCCTTCTTTCTGGAAGTTCAGTCGGGATCATGTAAAGATCACTTGGCCACTCACTTTCATGTTTCAATAAGAACTGAGGGCCGTGCCACCATAAAGTTGCACTTTGAATGAGTTTAGGATCTAAACCACGAGATGCAAGGTCTGCTGGATTCTGAGGGCCTGGCACGTATCTCCAAACTCCAGAAGAAGTCTGTTCCTGAATTATGGCAACCCTGTTTCCAACAAAAGGTTTGAGCTCACGAGAATGAGATGATAACCAGCCAAGAACTACTGAAGAGTCAGTCCAATAAAATATTTTTGGAGTCTCTGGGAGTCGCAGAGCCTTCATAACAGATGAAGCTAATCGAGATGAGAGTAAAGCTCCACAAAGCTCTAATTTTGGTATGGTCTGAGACTTTACTGGAGAAACCTTTGTTTTAGCACAAAGAAGGTTCACTGATATATTTCCCGATTTGTCAATTGATCGTAAATATATACACGAAGCATAGGCTTCTAGAGAAGCATCACAAAATGCATGGAGCTCAATAACCACAGGTTCAGCACTAAGCGTATATCTAGGAATGTGAAGTGACGACAGACTTTCTAGATTGGAAACGAAGTTGACCCATGAATTAGCAATATCAGAAGGAATGGGTTCATCCCAGTCTAATTTTAAAAGCCAGAGTTTTTGAAGAATAATTTTTGGTATGATGGTACATGCACTGAGTAAGCCAAGGGGATCAAAAAGCGTAGCGGAATTTGATAAAATGGATCGCTTCGTTGCTAATGAAGTATCTTCAATTTTTGTAGGGAATTTCAAGACGTCAGCGACTGGATCCCATTTGAGGCCAAGAGCGCTGGATTGAGAACTTAATTCTAAGTCCGTAGCTACATGAATGTTTGGATGATCTTTGAAAATGGAAGGAACATTAGTACGAAATTTGCGTAATGGAAAACATGCAGATTTGAGTATCTGTGTGACGTTATCAATTATGTAGAGAAGCTCATCTTCAGATTGACTACCCGATAAGAAATCGTCGACATAAAAGTCGTGTTTTATTAATTCAGATATTTTTTCGTCTTCACATTCTTTCGACAGTTGCAGCAAACATCGAGTGCTTAGAAAGGGAGCTGACGCAGTTCCGTAAGTAACTGTGTTTAACTGATAAGTTTTAATAGGAAGGGTGTCATTTTTTCGGTAATGTTGATCGTATTCAGGATGAAATTTGGAAAGCTGATGTTGTATATTTTTGCTGAAGTTACAATAAATATTATTTGATGTGTCGTAATACCTCCCCCCCATGGGGCCTGCAACTATCCAACCGAGTTGAGTTTCTTGTAAGATAGGCTTATGAGGACCTAATTTTAATGTAGAAGAACAAAGTAAATCCCAAAATATTTCGGCTCCTAAGAGCATGTCCACCTCTGAAGACAGATGAAAGGTTGGATCAGCTAACCTGATGTGACTAGGTATATTTAGACTTTTGATGTCTATGTTTATCTGAGGTAGCTTATCACTGATGAGAGGAATGATGTAACATTTAACAGATGTACAGAAATCATTGTATGTAGATTTAATTGTGATGTCACAATGTTCTGTAATTTTTATCATAGAATTGTTTAGACCAAACACATGATTAATTTGTTTTTTAATTTTTGGTAAACCTAAGGCAATACAAGCTTTTTCTGTGAGGAATGAAGTTTGGCTTCCACTATCTAATATAGTTCTAAGTTGTACTGATTTATTGTTATGTATCACTTGTACTAAGGCAGTTGACAAAAGGGCTTGATTTGGGCATACAGATGACATGCTATGTGTTGTTTGAGATGGGGCACTAGGAACTACTATGTTTGACGTTGGAAGAGATGTAGTGGTTCCTTGATGTTGAGATGTCTCAGATGATGTACGGGAAGTAGATGGCATAGATGGTGAAGATGAAGACGATGGTTCTATGTAATGAAGAGAAGACTGTTTATGGAGTATTGAATTATGTTTTTTACGGCACACCCTACAGCCCCCTAGTTTACATTGGGGATTCCGGTGCCCCCCCCGTAAACAGTTGGTACAGAGTTGCCATTCAAAAACCTTTGCTATTCTGTCATCGACAGACCAGGACTTGAATTTAGGGCATTCATACAGTTTATGTTGTTGCTTGCAGGCTTGACAGCAATTATTTTTATCTAAAGAATTTGAAGCAGGTGAAGAAGCTGCAAACGACTTTGATTTTATGAAGTTGTGACGTTTTTCAGTTTTAATTGGTTTAGCGACGGATATTGTTTCTAAAACAGTTGCTCTATTCCGCACAAAGTTAAAAAAATCTACTAATTTTATATTGTCTAGAGTGCTCCTGAACTCCTCCCATTTCCTAGAAGTGACTGGATCTAATTTTGTAGAAGCCAAGTATATGATAAGAGTGTCCCATTGATCGGTCGGTTCACCTAATGAATTTAACGCATTTAAATTTTTTGAAATTGAGTCGATGAGGTCTCTCAAGGTTTTTTCGGATTCTTTTTGAATGGGTTCTATAGAAAAGAGACCCTTAATATGCTCGTTAATCAACAATCTTTTATTATCAAATCTTTCGCAAAGAAGCGACCAAGCAATCGGATAATTAGCCGCTGAAACACTCACGGATTGTATCACCGCCTTCGCAGAACCTTCCAAATACGAGTTCAGGTAATAAAACTTATTTATGTCATCAATGGAGTCATTATTTCCAATCAACGAAGAAAACATGTCTTTAAATTCAAGCCATTTCTCCGGACTGCCCGAGAAAGGAGCAATTTTTATCACAGGCAGCTTTAAATGATGATGCCTAGATTGATCGGAGCAACTAACAGAGGCAGATTCATTTTTATTCGAACTCTCAAAAACTTGAATCAAATTCTGTGCCTGCGCTATTAGCTTAAAGAACCTGTTTTCAATTTCCTCTCTTTCTAGCATTTGGGATTCCTCATCCCGATCTAAAGATTCTATTTTGCATTGTATCTCTTCAAAATTGTATGATAAATCTTGAAATTTACTTAAACGCAAGTTCAACTCGTTGCATTGTGTTTTATTTAATTTACAATCTAAGAATGGTGTTAAATATTTCTCAAATAAAGTAATGCGTGTTTTAACACGTCCACGTTGTGCAATTAATTCTTTTAGATCTGACATTTTGTAGGTGCGAACAACGACACAGCTTTGCAAAGAATCAAACTTTGACGGTAAGAAATAAGAAAAACAATGTATCAACCAACCTCGAATCCCGCATAGGTACCTGCGGGCAGTATTTTACCGCTGCACACTCGAGGCTCGGCGCTCACCAGCGTTTAGCCGGGCGGGATCAAAGTCCGAAGTGGTGATTTGAATGCCGAGTCAACTCACGAAATTCTGGAAAAGTCGGCGAAACTTACGTTAAACTAACTTGTAGTAGTGAAATACGATGTGTTTTGAAGGGACAGGGCGTATTATTACTACGTAGATGTGAGAATCAACGAAATATTTTGTAATTTGATGTGAAAGTTTAACGGTTGACGTAAAAAAGTTTCGAAAAAATATCGACGCAAATAGGCTAAAATGAAGCAAAATTGATGTTGGGATGATGAAAGGATGTGATGATGATAAGGAATGAGCGTTACTTCCCTCGATTCCAGGATTGTTTCACCTCTGAACAGGGATCGCCTTCCAAAAAAGATGTAGGTACGATGTCACGATGTCGGTTTCGAAGTTTAATATACGCGTAGAATCACGTCGGGGTCACCATTTTTGTTGTATATTCACTTTATTTCAATGAATTTTGTTCCAAATTAAACAGTTTTTGCACTGCATAGAAGTTTTTTAATTGTAAAACTTTTTACATCACGTTCACGTAAAAATTTTGCTTGATGAATTTAATGTCTCTTGTCAAAAGCGATTTGAGCTGTCATTGTCGTCCACAGACAACTCAGAGTCCATAGACCCCAGATGTTAGGCTTCAACAATCACTTTGTAATATGTATTGAATTATATATTTTGGAAATACAGATACTTTCTACATTGGAATCCAGTGGAGATTTTGTTAAATCCTTCCTTATTTCCTTGTAACCTCTGAGGGAAACCTCTGTAAAATGACAGTTTTCTGCAACCAATAGCTTATAGCCATCGTGAGCAAACGAACGGGTCACCTGATGCAGTAGAGCATCGCCGCAAGGTATCGAGCCTGACGGTTTTTATAGTACATATTTCGGAGAGTGTGCTCAAGAGCTGTTTGATCTGGTCCTTCCCTCACCATTTTTCCACCACACTGGGTGGGTTTTCATCCCTATATCGTCGATTTACCACCAGTACGCACAAAGTGGTTCGCTTCTTCATTTTTAGTACGCATGGCTAAGGTGTGGAATGCTCTTCCGAAATCTGTGTTTCGAAATCTTACGACTTCACTCTTTTTTTAAAGGTCCCCCGGTCTTTAAAAAAAGAGTAAATAGGCATCTTCTAGGTAAGTGCGCTCCAACTTCGACCACACCGTCACTTTCCATCAGGTGAGATTGTGGTAAACCGTAAACCTATATTGAATAAAAAAAAATTAAATGATCACTGCCGCCCATGGACATCTGCACTACCAGAGGAACTGCTGTTACCGACTGTTAAGGAATTTGTTTAAACGCCCCTTGAATAACTCCATGTTATAGCTATGACGGAACACAAGGTTGCTGGTTCCAAAGTTTGCACATGCGTTTGAAAAATCTGGCATACTGGGTGGTCGTGGATTGCCAACCATCCAGAGGTTAAGGATGAAACGTGTTTCTAAGTGTACGCATAGAGAAATGACAAATTATTAATCAAACAGCACTTCAGAGCACTCCCGATTGAACAACTGATAACACACATAGAAAGCTAACTATGGTGTTCCAAGGGTTTCAGTTAGTTACCGAGACTGGATTCGTCGTCACGTCGAACTGCCCGCTTTTGGATCCGGTCAAAGGGAAAGAGAAATATTCTCCGTAGAAAGTTTCCCAAAGTATAGCTCCAAAAAAAAATTATTTTTATATTTTTTCAAAAACTACAGTGGATATTTTTTTAATTTGTGGCAGTAAGTTCCAAAAACGTTCCAAAAACGCTCAGATCAAAAAAAAATTTCAGTCATAGGCTCGTAGGTACTCGCTCAATGCTGCCTGTCACACCCACCGATCTAATAGTAAGTGCGAATAGAACAAAAGTTCCTCAGTTCCGTCTACGACCTTAATTAGCACCTGCACCGATAATGCTAATATTCCATAAAGATAGAAAGATATTGATTGTCTTACACGTTACACGACTGCCCAAAATAGGAGTGTTATGTTTGCGAGTTTCTTTATTCGGCTAAAACTTCCACATGACAGGTAATAGTGGTAATTAATAACAATAATATACGTTAATTAACTAACATAAAACCGACTTTAACTCTCGTCAACCTACTGTTGAATACATCCTTTCCAATTAAAAATTTAAGACTTATATAGTTTTCTCATGGATGCATGGATCAGAACTGGATTAAATTAAAATGGTACCATACGGGAAGCGTCAGCTTTCTAACAAAAAATAATCATCAAAATCGATTCACCCAGTCATAAGTTAGGAGGTAACAAACATAAAATAAATAAAGAAAAAACATACAGTTGAATTGAGAAACCTCCTCCTTTTTTGAAGTCGGTTGAAAAGGAATGAAAATCTTTAATTTTCTCATAGGTTGGAGCAACTAACGAGCAATAGCTACGGTAAATCCTTTAGAAAACAAGTAAAAGTCGAATTTGGTAAAGAAATAAAGAATTTATGGACTTGTTTATCCATTTGAAACGGTAACAATAGCGGTAGAATAGACTTAATTAACTCCCACTTTCTTGTGTTATGGTAAAAATCATATTCTCGTGTCCCAGTGTCTGTAACTAAACTCCTCCAAAACGGCATAACAGATTTTTATGATTTTTTTTGTACATTCATAGGTCTATCTATTTCTCATACTCCTAAATTGCAAAACAAAGTCTTCTTGGTCAGCTAGTAATATTGTGCCGTATTATCTCATCAAAACGGGCTGGTATATTGAAATAATAACATCTTCATGAGCAGAATGTAGGTAAGTCTTATTTATGGACTATCTCGTAAGTTAAGGACGGCCACAAAGGACGACACGCACGAAGGAAGTTTGTAAAGTAAGTAATTGGACTCGTGAATGGCGAATCCAAGCATTTTATGTAGTTGACCAATATTGACACTGCCACGGGATTATCGTCTTTAAATCTCATCTCATAAAGAGTAGACCGGTGCGGAGAAGAAAACACCTTGTTGCTCGTATAAACGAGTGTTAAAAGTATGACTGTGACTTCTATGGTATTGAAATAACGTCTGTTTTTGCACCTTTCAATTTTGCTCTTGGTGGTTCCCTGTACATAAATCTTATAGGCTAAGAGACTGTTTCCCTTATATTGAGAGGAGATCCACTCATAAAAAGGGATTGAGACGGAGGAGAAGGTAGGGGGAAGAACCTGCTAACAGCTGATTTATTGAAGTAGTACCACGTATCTCATATATTGTAAAAAGCCGGCGTACCAATTATATGAAACATGGAAGTACATGGGGATAAACAGGAAACACTCGATACTACATATTATTATTAGAAAATATTCTAATTGCAAAGAAAATTCCAATGTATGTTGTCCGTAGTACCAGCTTATATTACTACAGAGGACACACTACAGTAGAAATTTGACATACACATAAAGTGATAGCCATCGAAACTGAATAAATAATTAGGGATCATTTTAGAAAGCTATTCATATTAGGATATAATTATCTAAACTTAAGATACATGCGTAATTATAACCATTTCAGCATTTTAACCGTATCTCTCCGTGGATATTGCGGCCGGAGCAACTACATTTTATACGTCATCTATTTACATGTATTGTAATTTTAAAAACAGTAAGTAAGAAGATGTAGTTAGCTATGTTTGAATTCCTTTACAGTGAACCGAAAGTGATAATGATTTGAGGAAGCTGAATTGAGGTGATTGTCAAGCTGTCATTGGTTGAGATTCTATAGATCCGTTACTTTACTGGTTGAAAGGAGACCGGTTCTCAAAGGTGAGATGCCGTACTAATTGACAACCTCATGTCGGCTATTCATCATCCTTCTTATAGTCAGTTTATATCGACCTCGTCATCGGCAGCGACATGCCGATGCACGATGGGGCAATAGGTAAAATCGTGTATAGCTGGCATTAGCTTGCAAGATATTATGTCCTGCCTATTTTATTTATTTATTTATTTAAATATCTTTATTGCTTAAAATGAGTACATAACATTACAACGAAAGGAAAACAGAGAAACACAAAGGGCGACCTTATCACTAAAGTGATCTCTACCAGGTAACCCACAATTACGGACCTCTGATCTGAGAAACGACGGGGAATCGCAATAAAAAATAAGATAACATACATAGACTTACAAACTAATACATACACATTATACTAATAACAAATTTGTAGAATAGATAGATATATAAATGTAAATGAATCCCTATAGTTCTTCATTTGAATTTGCCGCGTCGCCGCCATTTACATAACCTACAGAGCAGAGCAGGCTTCACTCTATGGTGTCATCGTCGCTGACGGCTGTCAGGATTGACAGCTGAGTCTATGAATGTCATTAGAAGAAATTGTACTTGATTTTATCAGTTTGAATTTAAATGATTTGTTATTAATTTGAAGTGAAAATATAGCTTTTATTGTTGTTTCTCTCGCATTTTAGAGCAACACAAATTAGTTTTATTTCACTAGTTAAAACTGTCCCTAAACCTTATTATAAAACAACAATATTGCAGCTGTTTGTGACAAAAACTAAAGATGGAAAAGTTGAAATTTGAATTCAAAGTGCAAAAAGCCATTGAAGATCCAAAAACAAATGTAATTTGTATAACTTCGATTACTGATGTCGATAATCATTCTTTTTTGATTCCGGAACAGTTTCAACCGGCAAAATTACATGAAACAGTGATAAAAACTCAGACATTCCAAAAAGTAAAAACTACATTACAAAAGAGAAATGATAGAAGACAAGTGTGGATTGCGTTAACACCAGAGATGTGTGATACCTATATGGATGAGTATGGAAATATGCAGTTTAAAGGTTATTTGTTAGAGGATATAACAACACAAGAATTGCAAAAACAGGCTCCTATTTCAGGTATTTCTGAAGAGGCTTTATCAAGGATTTTAGAAAATTTGGTAGAAAAGAAGAAAGATACTTCAAAATCTGACAACATAAAAAAGTTGACTGAAAAATTTGTGATACAAAAATTCAATAATAAAACCTCAAATGCATCACAGTGGATGGATATTTTTGAATCAGAATGTACTCGTATGGGCATAGAAGGAGATATTGGAAAAATTGAGGCGTTGAGATTATTCTTAGGAGATTCATGCCTTGATTGGTACAGCTCGATGCTCATAAAAAACACAATCAATTCTGAGTGGTCAACATGGAAAGAAAACTTCTGTGAAACCTATGCAGACCGAAGTTGGTCACCAGTCAGGTATGCGATGCTATTCAAGTATAAACAAGGTTCTTTATTAGAATATGCTTTGAAAAAGGAAAAACTTTTATTAGAAATTAATAAATCAATAGACACGACCACTTTAATTGATTTAATTGCCACAGGACTCCCAAATTACATTTCTGATAAAATTGATAGAAATAGCTTGAAAGAAACTAAAGATTTATTTAATAACATTAGAGGTTTGGAACATCTGGTTAATAAAAAGAGTTTGGAAAGAAAAACGGTAGGTTCTGAGAATAAAATGAAGGAAAAAAATGAAAACTACAGTCCGTGCAGAATTTGTGAAAAGGAGAACAAAGGCAGCCGTTATCACCCTGAATCTTTGTGTTGGTTTAGAAACAAAATTAATGATAAGCAAAAAAAAGATCAGATAAGAACAGTTAATAATTCAGAATTAGAAACAGAATTAAATGAAATTAACCCAAAAAACTAGTGATCCCACCATTAATCAAAATTAAATTGTTATTAAACGATACTTTGGAAACAACTGGGATTTATGACTCGGGATCTAATGTATCTCTGGTAAACTCCAGATTACTAACATTTAAAAAAAATCCCAGTAATAATAAAAGTAATCCTGAAAAAAATCCAAACTTAAAAACGATTAATGGTGTGAAAAAGACAAAAGGGATGGTAACATTAAAAATTAAAATTTTTGATACCGAAAAAAATATCAACGTTTTTGTGATTGATGAAGAAAACTTTGATTACAACTTTTTGGTGGGATTAGACTGCATAAAAGAATTTCATCTTATACAAAATGATAGATTAGAAATTACGCAGAATATCCCCAGTCTCGAAAGAGAGCAATATAAGAAGAAAATAAGTACCACAAACAATGAGATATCATCTATGAGTTCAGACAGTAAAATTGAAGGAAATTACAAAAAAAAATACATGGATGTCCTGATGGAAACTAAGGATAAGACATATGAAATAAACTTTAATGAACACATAGATGAGGCTAATTTCAATATTTCTGTAAATCATCTACAGCTTCAAGAGCAGAAGCAAATAGAGGACTTAATATGCAAGTATAAATCACTTTTTGCAAAGGACAAATATGATATAGGGACAGTGAAAGGTTATGAGGCACACATTGATTTACTAATTGATAAATATTGTAGTAAAAGGCCCTATAGGTGTACTATTGAAGATAAAAAAGAAATTGAACAGCAAGTAGCAAAGTTATTGCAAGAAAACCTGATCGAAGAGTCCTACAGTCCTTTTGCTGCACCAGTTACACTGGCCTATAAAAAAGAAGAAGGAAGGAAATCAAGATTGTGTATAGATTTTCGGGAATTAAATAAAATTGTGGTTCCTCAGTCACAACCATTTCCTCTCATCGAGGATTTAATGGTAAAGACAACGAAATGTAAATATTTTTCAACACTGGACATAAATTCAGCTTTTTGGTCTATTCCATTGAGGATTGAAGACAGGGAAAAAACAGCATTTGTTACCCAAGAAGGGCATTACCAATGGACATGCTTACCATTTGGTTTAAAAACGTCACCTGCAATTTTTCAGAGAATATTGAGTAGTATTATACGGAAACATAAACTATCAGATTTCACGGTTAATTACATTGATGATATTTTAGTATTCTCTGAGACATTCACAGACCATATCAAACATTTATCACTATTGTTAGAAGCAATTTTAAAAGAAGGCTTTAGATTGAAATTCTCAAAATGCAACTTTGCACAAGACTCAGTCAAATATTTAGGTCATATTATCAAGAATAATACAATTACTCCACTAAAGGACAATTTAATTGCTATAAAAGATTTCCCAGTGCCGAAAACTCAGAAAAATGTAAGACAGTTCCTGGGTAAGATAAACTTTTATGGGAAGTATGTTCCAAAAATATCAATTATATTAGATCCATTACATAATTTGTTAAGAAAAGGACAACAATTTATTTGGACAGAAAAATGTCAGGAGTCATTTGAGACAATAAAAAAATTGCTTTGCTCAAAACCAATTTTAGCAATCTTTGACCCGGATCTACCAATAAATATTTATACCGATGCCAGCATACTAGGAATTGCCGCGGTTTTGAAACAACCACAACACAATGGAGAAGAGAAACCATGTGCATACTTTTCAAAGAAATTAAATGAAACACAAAAAAAGAAAAAAGCCATTTATTTAGAATGCTTGGCAATCAAAGAAGCAGTACAATATTGGCAATACTGGCTTATTGGGAAAAGATTCAAGGTATTTACTGATCATAAACCTTTAGAAAAAATGAACATAAAATCAAGGACAGATGAAGAACTAGGAGACCTCACATATTACCTATCACAATTCAACTTTGAGATAAAATATTCCCCAGGAAAATACAACTTGGAAGCAGACAGTTTGAGCAGAAATGCTGTATTAGAACCATGGGAAAATCAAGATGAAATTTTAAAAGTTATAAATCTAATTAAATTAGAAGATATACAGAATGATCAAAAAACTAACCAAGACATAATACAAAATACAGATAAATTTACATTAAAAGATAATATTTTTTATCATAAGGAAAAGATAGTATTAACTGAAGAATTTAGTAAAAGATTTATTGAGAAAATACACCAATCATACTGTCATATTATTATTATATTATTATTATTATTATTATATTGGGACACAACAAATGAAGAGGAAAATAAACCCATTTTATATAGCGAAAAATTTAACATTTAATATCAAAAAAATTTGTGACACCTGTGAAATTTGCATAAGAAATAAATCGAGAGGGAAATACAATTTTGGACTAATGTCTCAACTAGGTCCAGCTACTCAACCTTTTGAAATTGTATCCATCGATACTATAGGTGGATTTGGTGGTTCACGTTCTACAAAAACGTACTTACACCTTTTAGTAGACCATTTTTCCAGGTATGCTTATATTTTGACCTCGAAAACTCAAAATGCAAGTGACTTTATAAAGTTGGTTCAAAAAGTAACAAATGAAAACAAAATTGGCCTTATTCTGTCTGATCAATATCCAGGCATTAATTCAAAAGATTTTAAAAACTTTTTAGAAAAAGAAAATATACCCATTGTCTTCACAGCAGTAAATGCACCATTTTCAAATGGCCTGAATGAAAGGTTAAATCAAACCTTGGTTAACAAAATAAGATGTAGAATAAATGAGAGAAAGGATAAATTGGCCTGGACAACCATTGCTCATGAGTGTACTGCAAAGTACAACGAAACAGAACATAGTGTAACTGGATTTTCACCAAAATACCTACTAGATGGGAAAAATATCGATATCTTACCAGACGAATTGAAAACAGAAAAACCCTACAGTGGTTTACTGCAAGACAGAAAAACCGCATTGGAGAACACATTAAAATCACACAATTATAACAAACAATATTTTGACAAGAACAGGAGACAGTGTGAATTAAAAGTGGGAGACTTGGTATTTGTAGAGAACGGTAACCGTTTAAATAGGAAAAAACTGGACGAATTGAAAATTGGCCCATATGAAGTCTTGGAAAGAGTATCCAATTCAATCTACAGAATAAACACAGGACACAAGAAGTGTGAATCAAACCTGTTTCATATAACAAAGCTGGTGCCAGTGCAGTAAAGACTACTATCTACTGTGGCGGGGAGATGTAAATGAATCCCTATAGTTCTTCATTTGAATTTGCCGCGTCGCCGCCATTTACATAACCTACAGAGCAGAGCAGGCTTCACTCTATGGTGTCATCGTCGCTGACGGCTGTCAGGATTGACAGCTGAGTCTATGAATGTCATTAGAAGAAATTGTACTTGATTTTATCAGTTTGAATTTAAATGATTTGTTATTAATTTGAAGTGAAAATATAGCTTTTATTGTTGTTTCTCTCGCATTTTAGAGCAACACAAATTAGTTTTATTTCACTAGTTAAAACTGTCCCTAAACCTTATTATATAAATATATATACATATATATATGTATTATATATAAACATACATAAACAATATTAATACATACAATATACATATTATTTCAGAATAAATCTTTCAATGTTTCAAAGCGATAGATAGTGCATTTTGACACGTTTTTTGAAAACCGCTAGTGATTTAGCACGTCTGATTTCAACCGGGAGAGCATTCGACAGAATTGCCGCCTTCATGGTAAAAGATTCTGAGTATGATCTTGTATTGCTGCACTTGGGGACAATTAACTTGCAGTCCCAACAGGAGCGCAGGGGGCGCTCACGTTCAAGCGAACTAATGAACTTAAATCTCTCCTTAAGATAGGGCGGAGACCACGGGTGGAAGAGGGTAGCATATAAAAGAGATAGAATATGTAGATTACGCCGATGCCTTATATGAAGCCAATAATTAAGCTCTTTCCGGTATTGCGATATGTGATTATATTTCCGCAGACCGAAAATGAATCGGATGCAAAGGTTTTGCAGGCGTTCCATCTTGTTCAAGAGTTCAAGTTCCTGCCTAATGCCGGACTTACACCATCCTACCTATCGTCCAATCGGCAGTGAGGGCAAGAGATTGTTAACCATCTCTCGGGCTATGGGATGACTGCAGCCGGAATATTTTAGTGTCCGATCGTTCTTGTATCGGCTATTAACACACCAACGATGGCAGATTAAACTGCTTTCGTATTGTCACCCAGCGAAGTGCAAATAATTTCGTAATTTGCGTTTTTTGTGACCTAGTGCGTTAGTAATGAGTCGGTAACAAGGGGATTTACGTCTGTGCTTGTGGAAATTACGTCTATTTTTTGTGCAGTGTTTTTTTGTGTTCATAAATTTATAATTGCCTTTATAATTTGTGTTTGGATGGATCACTGTTAAGTTATTAAACTTAATAATGGTTTTTAAATAGAATTAATCAGTGTATCTAAATAATTTACAAAAAAAATACCAATATAGTCCTTTAAAATATTCTTAAAGAAAGCTTTTAAAATAATTATGATAGGTATAAAGTATCGATAAATAATATTCATTTTAAATTGAAATAAATATAATAGAATGGATGTTATTTATTAACGCTTAAAATTAATAACAAAACGGTTTGGCTTATTAATATAAGATCCGGGGAGAATTGTAAAAATACAACCTTAGCCGTATACCTATACTTACGCCCGAAATCAGGGACAAAATCTATCATCAGTATATATTTTCTGTAGAATTCTAAATTCAAATATTTTTTAAATCAAATATTATGTGCATAAAACTCAAGAATACTTAACCTAAAAAAAATAAGAAATCTAAATATAATAAAATTAGGTATTTGAAACAAAATCTGTTTATTTGTTATTCTTGTTGTCGACAACAGTATAATTGACAAACTGTAACCTTTGGAACACCATAGAGAGTTAGAGACGTTAGCTCTCTATGTGTTCTATTGGTTGTTTTTTTTTCATCAGTTGTACCATGGGGTGTTTGAGGAGGTTTCACCTTCCATTTTTCTGAGCTATAACACTTCGGCGCAGGAATGCGTTCCATTCCTACCACCTGGATGGCTGGCAATCCTCGACCACCCGGTTTGCCAGATCCTTTTTTCCGCGCACGTGCAAATCATGGAACCGGTTACCAGCAGCAGTGTTCCCTCAAAGCTTCAACATGGGGTTATTCAAGGGGCGGATAAACAAACTCCTTAAAAACCAGCAACGCATTTGCAATTCCTCTGGAGCTGCAAATATCCATGAGCGGCGGTGATTGCTTATCATCAGGGGACCCGCTTGCTCGTTTGCTTGCATTCATAATTAAAAAAAAAAGCTTTCTGCACTCCTTCCATGTAAAAGAGTAAACTTTGTGATGATCCAGGGCATAATCTATTTCCATTTCAAATATTAACCACAACGGTTCAAGCTTACATATTTTTATTAATAAATACACAAACTTTCGCCTTTCAAATTATAGAGTTATATGATGGAAATAGTAATATTATGGTTTTGTATGTGTGTTAATGTCAATAAATTAACCTATAAAATTAAGGCAAGATGAAATCATATTGAATGGAAGCAGGCGTTATTTTGCGGAAATCCATAATTAGCAGGACAGATCAATTTGTTTTGCTGTAATCCGCTACTTGAAAAGATTCTGTATGGTACAATATGCAGGAACACTGCCCACATGAAACACCACACACAATTTTCCAACACTTTCTTCGACGCACGTTTCGTCCCGAACCGGGACATCCTCAGGAGATGTTGACTTCACAATGCGAAATCGTAGAGTACTCTACGATTTCGCATTGTGAAGTCAACATCTCCTGAGGATGTCCCGGTTCGGGACGAAACGTGCGTCGAAGAAAGTGTTGGAAAATTGTGTGTGGTGTTTCATGTGGGCAGTGTTCCTGCATATTGTACCATACAGAATCTTTTCAAGTAGCGGATTACAGCAAAACAAATTGATCTGTCCTGCTAAGATGAAATCAGGTTTCAAAAGCTGTCACAAGTTATTATGCATTCCACATATCAAGGTCCATCTATGTATATTAATTTTATGTTTATATGTAAATTGATTGTTTGTAGGTCATCTTTAGGACTACTGAACAGATTCCAAAAAAACTTTTATTTCTAGAGACCTTCTCTATTCTTCTGTCTAAGATTTTTTAACTTCTTCTGTTGAAAATAAAAAAATCTGACCTATGTGAAAAAAAATCACATAGTTCTAACTAACAAGATCCTTTGAAGTGCCAGACTGTACCGCCATGATTGGAAGTTTCACGTCGAGAAGAATTGTCAAAAAACTCGGCACATGCTCTTTCCAAAACAAATTAATAAATAATAGGTTAACCGTAATTAAGTAACAGAAAAACAGTTTCTGGGACTGTTATTGTTGGATATTGTAAGTAAATTTTATGTCTGGCAATAATGTCTGTTATGGTTGAATTTAGAAATATGGAGTTGGCAACATTGTTTTTCTTCTTGTTCGAACTGCCAAAGTGTCATGGCGTATGTATAGTTTGTAGTAAGATTTAATTATAAAGTTCAGCATCTATATAGAATTCTCGTTTTACTTATCCTGCGCGTCCCTGAACCGTAAAAGTTATCTTATTTGGTCTCACTTCCAGATTCTTAGTAAAAGTGAAAATCAGTGAGAAAATAAACTCTTTTCTCACTCTTTCCGTTTTCTTCTGATCTGTTCACGTAACGTTTTCACACGCTGAGTGAAGTCAATCCAGAAATAAAACAAAATAACGCTGAAAATTAACTAGACTATTGACTATTGATAGAAATTAAATGTATTTCAACATAGGAAATACAATCTTTCAAAGTTATCGAGAAAATAAATTTAAATTCACGATTCTCGACCATTTTGCGTTTTGAACTACATTCAATTTTACGCTCTTTGTCAAAAGTCGTAAAATTAATTTTTCAGAGTTCGCAAAAAATGTTTTGGTTTTACTATCATCTCCTTATATTCGTTAATGCCATGACCTTTTTAAACATTTCACTTCACGAAATGTAGCCGACGCTTTGCGTGGATCGCTTACCTGTTTCTTCGAAAACTCTATGAAATTTACGTAGCTTTCCATACCAGTATAGTATCTATCTTAATATATCTTCTTAATAATAATATATATAAATCTCGTGTCACAATGTTTGTCCGCGATGGACTCCTAAACTACTGAACCGATTTAGTTCAAAATTCGTGAATATCTGTCATTTGGTCCAACTTAAAAGATAGAATAGTTTTTATCCCACGTGGACGAAGTCGCGGGCATCAGCTAGTATAATATATAGTATTCTATATAATATCATGGAAAGAAATCATACGGGTAAAGAATACTCGTGTATATCATAATCTTAGTTTCATAATTCATTGCGTGTTAGTATGTTTTGATGTTGCTGCAAATAGCGTGCAATCAAACATAATCGCTTCACGTAATTAATGGTGACAATCGCGATTTTCATCACTAGTGTCGTAACAAAACAATTTTCATATCCTCTAATAATGTAGCGGTTTGCGTTCACTCTTCCGTGAATGGCAAAACAACGATAAATGTATCATCAGTGTTGAATAAATTGCTATATATAATAATATATATAAATCTCGTGTCACAATGTTTGTCCGCGATGGACTCCTAAACTACTGAACCGATTTAGTTCAAAATTCGTGAATATCTGTCATTTGGTCCAACTTAAAAGATAGAATAGTTTTTATCCCACGTGGACGAAGTCGCGGGCATCAGCTAGTATAATATATAGTATTCTATATAATATCATGGAAAGAAATCATACGGGTAAAGAATACTCGTGTATATCATAATCTTAGTTTCATAATTCATTGCGTGTTAGTATGTTTTGATGTTGCTGCAAATAGCGTGCAATCAAACATAATCGCTTCACGTAATTAATGGTGACAATCGCGATTTTCATCACTAGTGTCGTAACAAAACAATTTTCATATCCTCTAATAATGTAGCGGTTTGCGTTCACTCTTCCGTGAATGGCAAAACAACGATAAATGTATCATCAGTGTTGAATAAATTGCTATATAGTGTATAGACATTATAACATTATTGTCTATATTTTTTTTCGCATAAAACGATTCCAGGGGTATCGACATTTTTCGAAACTCTCCAAATTAGTACCTACTTTAGCTAATTACCAAAAAACTAAGGCAGTTATTAAAAATCTATCCTAAGCGATTTTGGATATTAAAACAAAAATTACAATTACCGGCACATTGAAACAAAAATTACAATTAGATCCATTGTAGTTCCCGATAAAAATTAGAAAATTGAGAGTTTTGAAAAACTATTGGAAGAACTTTTTTACATGGAGTAAATTTTTTCCAATCATGTTTCTGCTTCAGAGCGAATTTACATTAAAAACCCAAAATTTGAAAGTTATTGTCTCTATATACGTTTCAACCTAAAGTTTACTATAACTTTTATGCCGTTACTGTCAGAACACACCTGCGTAAGGATGCCTTTCCACCAGAGATGTGCTATGCAGCTATGCTGGGAAGATGTGAAATCTACACTATGAAAATATGTGGCCGTTTCCACCAATACTAAGCTATGTATGTTGGGACTCTGCTCTGTACATGGCTACATCACTTTGCGACGGCCCATAGGCATCCATAGCACGCATCCTTAAATAAATAAATAAATAAATAAATACACTTTATTTGCACCACACAAGAAATTGTACAAAACAGAAATACATAACAAACTAATTTTAGGCACAAAAGGCGGCCTTATCGCTTAGCAGCGATCTCTGCCAGGCAACCTTGAGAAAAGGAAAACAAAGGAACTAGATTTTGCAGGTGGTGTAGATTCATAAACTATATACATACAAATAACTACAAACTAATACATAAACTAGGTTAAACAAATAAACAAAGGTATTCAATACATAATCATCAAACTATAAACTAATATATACAATATAATAATATAATGTCCACTAATAAGGACAAGATAATATGAATAAATAATCCTTCCATATAAAAAACATATCTTAGTTGAATCCGTTTCCACCAGTGCTAAGCTATGTGCACCAGCAGATTAGCGGATATCCAACGTATCTATAGCAACGTAGCATAGCACATGTCTGGTGAGAAAGCAGCCTAAATTTGACCGAAATTCTTCGAAAGTTTGATGCGTTGTGCTCGCTAACTAACCTGTCCAGGCAATACTTTGCGTTTATCGTTACCAGTAGCACTAAACCATTAGTCAAGCGATTATTTACGGTTTAGTTTTGAATATAGTAGGTGAGGTGCAGGTGTGTCACGTGTCGCATTACGCGATCGAAAGTTTGTGTTTTGTGACGAGTACCTTCTAGGTGCCTTCAAGAGAAGAGTGACTAGGCATTTTCTAGGTAAGCGCACTCCATCCTACACCTCATCATTTCCGTCCATCAGACATCCAGCGCAAACGTATCAAAAGTAAAAAAAGGTTAGTGTGTTATGGTACTAACTATTGCCCACGTCTTCGCCCTCTTAAAACTCGATTTTTCACTAATCATGTGGAAACTATGGATTCTATAGTTAACACATTGTATGATCCAACCAAATTGGATAAGTATAGATATTTCAAACCACGAAGACGCCCCTCACTCTGTCAAAATCGCTTGTGTGTCATTCGATTCGTATGGAGTTTGACAGAGTGAGGCGCGTCATCAGTAAAAACATACACACAGACATACAAACTGTCGCCGTAATATTAGAGCGTTTTTGCATATCTCCATTCTCCATGCTAACACGGCTTGCACGTGTGTGCTCAGCTTAGAAATTTATAATTTCATACCTACTTATTATCACCATTTTATTATATCCGCATAAACCGCAACCGCGCGAACAAAATCATTGAGTAATTATTTCTAGTATAATAGGACTCAAACTATGATAACTCGTCTTCACAATCGTCAATAATAAAACGAACGTTGATCCAGCCAATACACAACAAAAGCCAATTATCTACGGCCGCGTTATCATTATCTACGCTTAATTGATATCAAACAAATATATCGGACATGTAAATAATAAAAGCAATTATAACGTCTCCCACTTTGGCGTTCGGTGTGTTAAATTAAACGTTGCATCACGGACTGTCGTTCGATTCAATAGCTAAGTTCAAACATAAAATGAACATACCCGAACGTTATTGAGGATAAACAGTCTAATCGGCCGCAAAACAATCATGGCGGACAAACAAGAGCATATCGGACAAATGGAAGAAAAACCCTTAAACAGGGAGAAAGAACGGCTTAGCTACAAAGATAAAGGATTTGCGGAAAAACTCTGGCACATAAAGGACAACATTACCGTCGAGCCTCTTCTAGCTGGCTTGATTATACCCAGTGTGATATCGCGATTCGCGATGGTAAATTTCAATTTGGACAAAGCTTGCCGGGTATATTTCGAATTTGAGGATCACATTTGCGACGCTTTGGTCAAAAAAAACAGCAACAACTACTCAAGCTACGAAAAGGACGTACAAAAACTGATATCTTCAATCGACATTTGGAAGAGCGTGCTCAATACGTCGTTACCTTTCATAATGATCATGTTTTTGGGAGCGTGGAGCGACAGAACTGGGAAGAGGAAACTCGTGATATTGCTACCGATTTTCGGGGAGCTATTGACGTCGATCAATAATCTGGTGAACGTTTACTTCTTCTACGAAATACCGGTTCATGTGACGATATTTTTAGAGACTTTGTTCCCGTCTATAACCGGTGGTTGGATGACCATGTTCCTCGGAGTGTACAGCTACATTACTGATATAACTTCAGAAGAATCCCGGACTTTCAGAGTGGGTCTGGTGAGCATAGGCATGACAGTGGGTCTGCCTATAGGCATCGGTTTGAGTGGATACCTGTTGAAGATACAGATGGGATACTATAGCATATTCGCACTGACAGCAGGCTTATTTGTAATCATACTGCTGTACGGATGTTTTGGATTGAAGGAAACTGACCGATGGCTTGCAGATCGAGGGATGCCTGTAGTAAGTATACAATACAATGTTTGTTATATTAATGTTACCACCATCATCCCAAGTATTAGCAAGTGCTCAGAAACTCCATAGTCTTGTGCCTCCTCTCTACCATAGAATAAGTAAGACGTCGAGAGCGTTAGCATCCTTAATTTGGTCGGCATCCAAGAAATCTTCTTCCTTTCACGTAAATGATACGAACCGCTAAGGTGTAGAACGCCCTTCACACCTGATGCCTTTGCCAGTATCAGATGCGGTTCTTCCCTAGAATTCGGATTGCAATATCATACGTACTCTGTACTGTTCTGCGCTGTACATCCTGCCCTTAAGTCTCAATATAGCCAGTAATCATGTTGCCTATAGTGCCTTTTATACTGAAGCGCGGTAATTGCTTTGCAATTACTGCTATACGGCACTGACCACAGTATCTGACACTGCAATCGTATCACTCTCCATGAAGAGTCCTACTAATAATATAGGCTCCAATATTTTCCTACCCACCCAACAATTATAATGGATAGCAGACTAGGAAGGTTCGCACATCATTAAATACAATAAGCATAAGAAGGACTCTAAGGAATGCTGATTCCATCACGATGGCTTCTTTCACGGTTAAAGCACGTCACATTTTTGGTTTTATTACCTCAAACAAAACTCCAAAAAGGTAAAGATGTTTGTGGTATACAGAACTCTATGCCCACGAATTGGAGCCAGCAATCTTAGGTACCTACTTAGCCAGGAGTATCAATGCGTTCAATATAATGCACAAGTAGATAAATATTATCTACTATTGCGCCAGTATCATGTTTATTTCTACGTCAATTGGGTTCCGCATCGAAAGGTTTCAGAATTGAGATTAAACATCCTGCGTTTCCGTTACTACTACTTTGAAAGAGTTTAAATTCAAACTTAATTTTTAAAGTTTTTTTTTGTTTTTTTGTAAAATCACAAAATTACATGCTTAAAATTCGAAGAGTTTTACCTAAACATGTGAAAACCCACGTGCTAACAAGGATAAAAATAAAATTAACATATATTGGATGATAGCATAAATGTTCTTTGTGGAAGTATATGATCGTATTACACAAAAATCTTCACTTAAAATTAGATTTACTATAGGGTGAAAAAAAATCTCCGATATCGCAGGTAGGTACAGGCAGAGCATATGTATTTTGTTCGATTAATAAATTAAGTTTTAGTCAAAAAATTGTACTTTAATAAACATTGCAGATACGGAACACTCGAGCGAATAATAAATTCCGCTCTTGTCGGGTTCTTACTATTGTTTTAATTCTCAACGGCACAATCACACATCTATTGTCTCGAAACCCTCAAGACAATGGATCGCTTAGGAAAATCCTTCAATGTCTGTTATAACATAATATACTCGTATTTTTACTAGCTTTTCCCCGAGGCTCTACTCGCTTACCCCACCCGGTTTTTTAATAAGCCTGCGGGAATCATAGATTTTTTTCAAAATAATGTAAAATGATAAATAAGGTAAGATAAGATAGCTCCCCACGTAAAGCAACTAAAAATGGTAGGGCCATTGACTTTAGAGTTGCCACGAATAGTGATTTAGCCGAATACCGAATACCGAATGTTCGGCAACGCTATCGGCCGAAGCGCCGAATATTCGGCCGCCGAACATTCGGCACTAAGTACATGCTTGTCGATGATGATGAATCTAGTAGTACTGATAAAGATTGTTCTCCACTTCGTAAGAAAAGAAACATGAATGAAAATGTAAGATATTTGAATTGAAATACACGACAGTTTCTGGAACTGCTTTGAGGAAGTCGCTACTGATAATATGCGAAATAGTAATAATGAGGAGAACAATGGAGAAGAATACTGTGGCAAATGAGGTACTCCCGGGAGTACTTAGCGTGTATAGTGAGAGGTTGTTTTCTGAAGCTGGTATCATTTACGATGAAAAGTGTAATCGTTTGCTACCATCAAATGCTGAAAAGCTTGTTTTTATCCATCACAACTTACCGCTGATTAATTTTACTTATTAAAATATTGTAATTTGGTAATAAATACAAATTTTGAGTAATATGATGCGTCTTTTTTTTCACAATTTGGTATTCGGTATTCGGCCGAATAATAAGTACTATTCGGCCGAATACCGAATACCACAAAAAGTGGCCGAATAGGCCGAATACCGAATAGTTGCCGAATATTCGTGGCATCTCTAATTGACTTACTATTTATGGGTAGAGCCGTATAACCTCCACGAATCACAGGATGAACTAAGTTCCTGTCGCGTGGTAGTCAAAACAATCTTTATTAATAATTTTATATGTATAGGATGATTATAGTCATAGAGAAATTTACTCCCTTAGATAGTAAAAATATTAAATATAGCAAAATCCAAATATTAATTGGTCCGCCAGCTCGCTTTCATGTTGTTTTTTAATTAAAACATAGCTACATATACCAAACTCGTCAAATTTTTTCTTACCGATTTCAGGTCTTATTGTCGTAGGAATTGGTTTTCAATTAGGGTAATCGGATGAGCTAAGGCGGTCATGATCATGCAGTTGCCGTCCGAACCAAAAAAATCTCCTGAAGTCCTCACTTACGCACATTGTTTATGAACCATCCTTGAAGAGGGCCGCACCGAGCTATTTGTTATCACAGAATTTGAAGTGTGACTCTTGGCTGTAGTATTCCTAAGCCTTTAGAATCTCAAAACAGGCACGCTCAGTGATAAGTCAATAGAGAATCGAACCATCATCGTCGTCGTGGTTTCAGGCGATGGACGTCCATTGCTGGACGTAGGTCTCCTGAAAAGACCGCCAAATACCACTTTAGCTGGTGAAAGCTACACTGCGCTTCCCGGTGCGTGGCCCCTATTCCAATACCTTCGGTCCCCAACGTCCATCGGTTCTACAAGCTATGTGCCCATTGTCACTTAAGGGGATTTATTGAATTTATTTTTGTCTTTCTCACTCTCACGGAGATTTGGTAGGTGCCACATGCAGCGTCGCGGAAGAATATAACAGAAAAACGACCTTTTACCTAATTACTCAAAAACTAAGCTGGTTATCAAAAATCTGTTTCTTAGCGTTTTTGGATATTATTATTACCGACACTTTAAAATAAAACTTACAATTACATCCAATGTAGTCCGACAATGTAGTCCGAATGTCCGACAAAAACTCGAAAAACTGAGATTATGGAGCAACTTTTGGGAGAACTTTCTATCGAGAAAATTTGAGTGTTTCTGCGTCTTAGCGATTTTAGAATAAAGACCCAAAATACATGACGTGTAAATTTGAAAGTAATTGTCTTTATAGTTTTTGCATAAAACTTCATTCAAAATCGCTTAAATACGGCTTCTACACCGTTAAGTTATGCGACACGTGGAGCTATGTCGGTCACTTTGGTTCTTTTACAAAACTCTCTCTCCATCGCTCGCGAGTGACCCCAAGCCTTTTTATGAGGTCCATAGTCAGCGACCATGTCATGGATTCGTGAGTCTTCACTGACAACATGCACTAAGGGATTTTGGAAGAGAAAACATCGCGGAGTTTTCCTTCCCGAACGCTGCCCAGCCGAGTTTGATTCGGCATCCGGCTTGAGACATGAGATTTAAAAAATATAATAGCACGTGTATCTCATACTTACTCGTATCTGGTAATCTACATGAACAGTGGTTTTTATCAGCATTATTGACATTTGCAACTAGTTGTAGAGTAGGTATTGTTTCAAGTTTTCCTCGTAGATGTCTTTTTTCTGTAGCTAATGTTATTTTTTGTTAACGAATGTAAGTGTGTAAACTTAAGTCTGGAGATAAATGAAAAAAAGGTAATTGAATTGAATATGAATTACGCAGCGTTTTAAAAATATGTCTTGAAGTGATTTTTTAAAATTCTGCCCAATCTTTTTTGGTGTTTATCATACAAAAAGTAGCTCGATTTTTTTAATAACACTATACCTATTTAATCGTGTGGGTCGATGACATTGGTTATTTATTTAGATATTATAACGGCAACGGTAAATGTGAATCTACATTTTACGAGTATGTCTCTACAAAATATGGACCCATTACCGTTAAGAGGATATATTGAACATCCATTATAGTTTCAGGTAAAAATTAGAAATATTATAATTTTGGAACAACTTTTAGGAGAAATTTACATCGAGAAAATAATATTCAATCGTGTTTCTGCTTTACAGCGAATTTAGAATAAAAACCATTTAGAGTAAAGATCCAAATACATAACATTCAAATTTGAAAGTAATTTGTTTTTATAGTTTTGAAATTGCAGGTCACTTAAACGTTTGCGCCGTTAAACGATAAACATTTAGTTTCGCTAAGTTTACTAAATTGTTATTTTTCACTCTTTTGTTAGCATAAAAACTAAAGCCGAATATACTTAATATAATAAACATAACTTCTAGTTATAGTCGTTACCTATTAAGATTTTACTTTATTTAACACCAACAAAATTACAACTATTTGATTTTATCGAAATGGTCTGATGAGATTGAGATTGGGTTCATTGATTTTTTTATGAGTCGAATAGGTAGTCATAATTACGTTTAGCAATTTTTTTCCTTATTTACAATATCTTTATTTTGTATATTATTGATTGTATGTATGGAGTAACTTAGTATCGCAAATCCTAAAGATAAACCGGCTATTGCTGATAACAATAAAATACCAATTTTGCAGTGTTTTACAACAAGTATTCTATTTATTCGGTAGCACAATTTAATATTTTCCTTGTTTTGCTACTTGGCATTTTAAATACGAATCATATTTACTTTAAAAGTCGAAAAACCACATTTTAAATTTCGGTACGCGTGTTATTTTCTCTGCGTCACAAAATGACAATGGAAAATTATGGAAAATACCAGTTGCCACTCCAAGTATTTCTGATACCTGTCACAATACTACCTACAACATAATAGGAAATTATTTGAAGACACAAAAATACTTAGAAAAAGCAGCGGAATCATATATTCAAAAAAAATGTCAAGTGCGAGTTGGACTCGCATATTGAGGGCTCCGTACTATCTCAAGACTCAATTCTCAATAGTAGTCAACTAAACACCCCTGCCCAATTCTAAAACGAACAAAAAATCACGTTTGTCGTCTGTATGTCTGAATATACTTTCGGCCCTTTTATGAACACGCTGAGATATTTAAAAATTATTACATATCAAATATATTTTTGAAAATATATTTTAATATTTTGGTCACCAAAATATATTTTAAAAAATAAAAAAATGGATTAGAATGGAAGGGGAAACTGTTCAACTCGTGTATTATACCAATACTAACCTATGGGTCACAAACTTGGGCATTGACAAAGAAAGCTGCACTTAGGCTGGGTTGCTTGACTTGACTTTGACCGAAACGTTATAGTTAATTATGGCGGCCTGAGCAATTTAAAAAAAATTGGTTGTCTATAAAGTCGGTTTACGGACAATAGATTTAAGTGATAACGTCCTAATTGGCCTCTCTGTCGTTTGTTTTATCGTGCCTCTCTATCGCTTGTTGTGCGCTCTCGCTTGCACGCACAGGCTCAGGTGGAACGTTACTATTTTTCATGTGCGTTGCTGGTCTTCATCAATTTATTAAACGTTATCACGTCAAAAAGATATAGGTACACCTATTTAGTTCATAATACATAATCGTAAATAATGTATACAATACGATTTTAGTATAAAGTATCAAAAGGCCCGGTTTCCACCGAAGCGGCGATGAAATTGAAAAGAGATGTGCTTTAAATAACCAATCAGTTTTAATTTTTTCCACATCTCGTCTTTGCTTAGCTTCGGTAGAAATGCATCGAGAGGAGAGAAGAGATGTCTCATTTTTTATAGAATTTTTTGCCGCGAGCGAGCTATAGCAGTGTTATTATCTCGCTGCAGACTCGGTCATAAATCATTCGAGTGTTTCGCTTTTGTGTTTCCGCAGTAATGCACAACTCAATAAAGAACAACAAAAGCGAAACACTCGAATGATTTATGACCGAGTTTGCAGCGAGATAATAACACTACTATAGCGGCGCGACAGAGCGGAGATGTCTATATAGTTGAGCGGTCTATCGGCCACCATAGGCCCTCGCAAGGCTCGTTTCCAGCCGCCTCCTCCCCGCAGCTGGCACGACCAAAAACGTCTGTCACGTCACTCTGTCAAAATCTCTGACAGAGTGAGCTGCGGATTGAAATATCAATACGCACTGCTAACTCTTGTCCGCTACGTATTTCCTCTTTGCATTGATGAAAATAACCAGATAGCTTCACAGCACATCAGCTCCTCTCGACAGGTTTTTTTTATAACTCATAATACATCGCCAATGTTAATATAGTGGCAGGCTTTACTCTAACTACTATATTGTTAAACTATTATTATTATATCTTACTACTATATTGTTAAACTATTATTATTAAATGATGTACAAATTAATCTATACAATTAGACAAAAAACTATCATTATACAAAAGAGCCTTAGCTCTGGCAGCTTTTTGGACAACAGTTATCGCGAACTGAAGAAACCCAGTACGACAGTCATCGTCACTGACTAGCTCCCTAATACTCTCAAGCTCTAACTCTCAATCCAGTCTCTGCTTGCAATCCAGTCTTAGAGCCAAAAATCTCGGGCATTCTAACACCTCTCGACTCTTCTCGTCTCCGTTTGGTGGAAACTGGGCCTTAGATAGCGGACATGTGTCAAAGTTTTTTAAATTGAACTTTTTTGCGACTTCGCCCACGCCGTCCCAAAAAGGTGTCCATTTAACTGGATACGAGATGGCTTTCGTGATAGTAATTACAAGTCAATGACACTTCTGATAAGTTCAACTGGGTCACTGCTCTCTTGTATAATATTATTATACAAACACACTCAATCGTATATAACAAGGTAGGTCTCATTGTGTAAGTTTACAAGTTTAAAATATAAATAATACTAACCTATATCATTTATTAATGTAAATATAATCTGTATGTAATAAGTGTTATAGGTACACAATGTAATCCTTTAAGATTTTTATCATTCGATTATTATTACACTCGTAGGCTACGCACCCGCTCCAAATACATCGTGACTTACCATTAAATGCTATTAAAAAGACGTTTATTTCTTTAAATAAGGTCTTTATTTTGGGTGGGACAAGACAAGAAACCGGCTAAAGCTTAGACTCCGTAGTACTACTACAGAAGATTTAAAACCATAAGAATCGCTTTTCTCATCATAAAGTAACTTTTTAAGGTTATCAAAAAAAAACTATGCTATTGAGAGAGTTAACTGTATAGGAAAGTCCTGGAAAGTATATATAAACTTCTGCTGATCATAATTATTGCAGATTTTTCGGTTGATAAATCTTTGAAGACGGGAGACGGTATTTTTTCAGACAGTTAATCAAAATTTATTATGCGTATACACTATACATTAATGAAAATCGGATTCTTAAAAAAAAAGTCGGAAGCATGAAATTCGAAGCCAGGTTACTATTCTGAGTGAAGTTTAATATTGTATCATTCCAAATTTCACCCATATTAGTTTAGTAGTTCTGGCGTGACAAGAAAAGAAGAACAGAGACATCCTTCTCTGTTCTTCTTTTCTTGTCAAGAAGCCAACTTAATTTCTACTATGAAACAGGACATAGTTAGTTTACCCATTAATTGCCTGTATTGAAAACTAATATCGCATATTCGGCTGAAATCGAAATGGGTCAGTAGTGTTGTGAGCTTGTATTAAAAATCAATAATGCAAATTGTACGTCACATGCATTAAGAGAACAATAGTCACGCGGTGGCCAATACACGTAACAATAAATATAATAGGCTAACCAAGCGTTTTGCACTTTGCGGGATAATCCCAGGAAAAGCATTCCTGTTTCTAGGATATAATTTATTCTAGGATATATTATTGACCAGCAACGCACACGAAAAATAGTAACTTTCCGCGTAACGTTCCACCTGAGCCTGTGCGTGCAAGCGAGAGCGCGCAACAAGCGATAGAGAGGCACGATAAAACAAACGATAGAGAGGCCAAATATGACGTTATCACGTAAATCCATCGTCCGTAAACCGACTTTACAGACAACCAATTTTTTTTCTATTAGAAAAATTTGTATAGAGTAGGTATATTAATATTCTAACACTGAAAGGTTTTACAAAACAACTGTTAAATAATATTAACTTAGCTCTGATTTAATAAAACAGATCAAGAAACGAATTGTGAAACTCCTGAATTAGACCCATGTGTTTAAAGTGGTATAACATAAAATACACATTTAAGGTCCGATTTTTCAATCACCGGATACTATCTCAGGAATACATTTTAAACATATTATGCCATACAAAATCTTATTTATTCCTTATTTGACGATTATCTGGCGATTGAAAAATCAGCCCTAAGTGTATCAACAACAAAAAAATAGAAACTGCTGCAAAAATACTTCTAGCAGCGACGAGCTTATATCCATGCAGCTGATTGGTTAATGTTTACATCAATTATGCAGCAAAGGCCCCAATTGGCTGATGATGGCTGCGTTGCTATGGTTACCGGCGATGGTTGGCTGATGTACAGCTTTATATTTTCGAGAATCACACCCCTGAATAGCAAAGATGCACCGCCAAGCGATTAAGCATTCCAGAGTTATGTTGTGAACAAACCCTAGGTTCAAGTTAACGTACCCCCTCCAAGTTACTACGATAAAATAGTCTTCGACTGCAACATTACTTGCCGTCAGTATTAACTTGTACAGTGTGAAAAAACTTAATTCGCCTGAATAAAAAAGCATGTCATAATTTAAAAAAAATTATGGTTTGGTTCAACGAGATAAATATTTTATATCGGTTATATGTATAAACAGAGGAGAACCTATCGCCGTCGTGGCCACCCTTGGACGATCTAACCTATGGCCACCCTACGTCCGGTACAATTGATCAAATGTAATCTGCGGTCGTGTCGGCACTTATGCGGTTATATTTAATAGTATTATGCGCTTTGCAACGCTAAAACCGCAAGTACTGCAGTGATATATTGCTTTCATTAAACCGAAATATCTGGACACTGGACGCAAGTAGCTGTGTTACTTTGCGGATGTCGTACCAGCGAAATTGTTTTGCTGAAATAGTTTAATAAGGCCCTCGTTTCACTGATGTGGAGAGGGGATGCGGAGCGATTGTGCGTAGCGTCAATCGAGTGACATTTTAGGGAGTGCGATGCGTGGGAAGAAGGTGGCGAGTTATCTGATTGTGGCGTGCTTGAAAAATATTACTATGAAGTTTTTCTCTTAATTCGATTCAAGAGCATCCTTCCCATTAATTGGTTTCAGGAACACTTCAAAAAATAAGCCTCCTACTATTACCTATTCAGAGTTTTTGAACAAACGACAAAGTTCCTCAGATTTATGGAACAATTTTCTTCGTTCTAATGACGGACAAACTGCGAAATGCAAGATATGTTCCAAAATCTTGTGTTGATCAAAATATTAATATTTTAGTAAAATTGTTTTTATTTGTTGATTTCATGTGTTAATTAAAGAAAATTAAAAAAATATAATTTTTTATTTTATTGTATCAAAACCGGAACCAGCTCCAGAATTCCGGAGTTGAGGCCCAACATCGGACCCAATTCCGGAGTTGGCAATTGTTCCGAGTTTACATGCCCTAGTGGCGACGGCGCTCGACAGCCCGACTGCAATTACATTTTTTTTTGGTAATCATATAGAAATTAATACAATATTAAACCTTACATCTATGCCATCCTCTAGGAAACTTGATGTTTTTTGCAAAGACCATGGGAAATCTTCAATAAAACATTTGTCATATCGCTTGCTCGACACGGAATAAAATCTTCCTCTCCACTTGATTTAATGTCATCGGAGCTGAGAGAGCGGAAATAACGAAGTCCTCCTCTCTTTGGTGACCTAAGATTGAACGCAAAATTCCAATTTTATTTAATTTTTTAGAATTTACAAGCATTCCATTTGAAAGCTGATAAGACATTGCAGGCTTACTGCAGTAAAATTGTACGAAACTTTCATTTACAGATACAACGCGGTGACAGCAAAGGCGTCTCGTTTTTCGATGTCACTCACGTGGTTGACACCGTCGCGGTGGCGTTCCGCAGAAGAACTGAGAAGAGACGCGCCAAAGTCATCCTCACTCTTGTTGCTGTCTTCATACTATTTGGCCCTATGATGGGTAAGTATATCTTTATCATCCACCGATATGAACCCATTGATGAAAAAAAGAAAAAAGTAGTGCAATCTCACCAAATCTCCGTTAAGTGGATTTATTGAATTTATTTTTGTCTTTCTCACTCTCACGGAGATTTGGTAGGTGCGACATTTAGCGTCGCGGAAGAATATAACAGAAAAACGACCTTTTACCAAATTACTCAAAAACTAAGCTGGTTATCAAAAATCTGGTTCTTAGCGTTTTTGGATATTATTATTACCGACACTTTAAAACAAAAATTATAATTAACTTACATCCAATGTAGTGTCCGATAAAAACTCGAAAAACTGAGATTTTGCAGCAACTTTTGGGGAAACTTTCTATCGAGAAAATTTTATCCAATCGTGTTTCTGCTTCTTAGCGATTATAGATTAAAGACCCAAAATACATGACGTGTAAATTTGAAAGTAATTGTCTTAATAGTTTTTGCATAAAACTTCATTCAAAATCGCTTCGGCTTCTACACCGTTAATACTCCAGAATTATAGAAAAAACCGTCCATGTGGCAACACGTGTGCGGACTAATAACATAGTGAAGTGATCTGTGGCGTAGATCACGATCCATAAACGATACTGCGGTCGGCTTACTTCTGACGCCGTTGGTGTCAAAACAAAGTTTTTTGACTCTAATAAATTGGCGACATATTTTTCGCACGGTCCACCGGTGTATGCCTCTTTTGTCATCAATGGTGAAATTCAATTCAATTTATCAATTCTACTAGCTAGCATTCCGGTTCAGCAGTTGCGACGTGAAGGAGTATTTCCCCCGCGTGAATTTCAGTATTCCGCAAATCCTGCAGGAACCATAGATTTTTCCGGGATAAAAAGTAACTTGTGTGCTAATCCACGACATAATGTATTTCCATTCAAATTTCAGCCAAATCGTTTCAGTAGTTGTAGCGTGAAAGAGTATTCAAATTTGTTAAAACACAAAATTTTGAACCGCGTTTCACTCCCATAGGGATGAGGTTTGAAAAATGCACCCCCAGACCTCATAAGAAACCTGTTTGCCAAATTTGCAAACCTTGAACAGTTTGGGCTGTGCGTTGAGGTAGTTACAACATGGTAAAGATTCTAAACCAAATATTTTAAATATTTTGGTATAGTATTGTAGGTATATACAGTCATGGAATGAAAAAGTTCGTCACCTTAGTGTTGGTTTTCGCTTGCACTAGTACTACAAGAGTTTATTATGCCAACTTATCAGCATATGTAACAAAGTTTCAAAAAGTAATATGTGCTCGCGATGCGTTGACCGAATCAATTTGAAATTTGAAGAAACTTTTCATTCTGTGACTGTACTTGAGTTACAAGGTGAACTTTTCAAATAATTTTTTTCGCTGTCGTCATCTCAAAATTGATGTTATGCACAAAATTGACGTTTATCAACCCGTTAATAAAACCCGTTCGTAGTCTGTAGAAACAAAAAGTAACATAACATTTCTCAATCATTATTATTACTCGTAACGTTTGTTACTATACAAATAACCATCGTTCTGGCCTCGGTTGTAGTTACAGTCAGCCCTTGGTATGCACGGAGGAGGTTCGTAGACTCTCTGTTCAGATGTGAAAAAGTTTCCAGCGACAGGATTTCCAAGATTGAACTGCTCTACGAAAGAAGTTATGTTGAACTGGTAGAAGTTTGTTGATATGCTGAAAAAGAACACTGTGTTATAATTAAGAATGAGGTATACCTAATTTGTCAACGTACACAACCAATTCTGTTGAACTTCCTTTTAGTATGGGTGGGCTTAGCTGACAAGTCCAACCCTCCTACAATGGTTAAAATAAGGATGAGGGGTCTTCTCAAGGTCTTAAGGGGTCGAGGTACGGGCTTCGAAGCCGAGCCTCCTTGGAAGCGTCGCAGGTAGCTTCTTGCCACCTGCTGGTTTCTTCTGATCGGACTATTTGGCAACAACCGTTCGGAGCGACTTAAGTAAAAGATAAATAGTATCTAATCTAGCACAACCAAGATCAAGCAACTGCGGGGTATTTCTCCTACAAGGCCCAAACATGGCCTTCTTGGCTTGGGGTCTCATGATGCCCCACGCGGTTAGCGATCACGTCGCCGCCCTGCGCGGTTTCCACCAAAGCGGGGAAGACACGAGAGTAGAGATGTGTTTTGACACACGTGTTTTGATGTGATAACCAATCAGATTTCATTATTTCCACAAGTCCTCTTTGCTAAGCTTTTTTTTAGGCTAGCGCTTGACTGTGATCACACCTGATGGAAAGTGATGATACAGTCTAAGGTGGAACGCGCCTGCCCAGAAGACGCCCATTTACTTTTGATTTGAAGGCACCCGGGTTGTAAGTGGCAGGAAAGACACTGCCTGGGAGTGTATTCCAGGCCTTTGCAGTGCGTATCAGGAACGAGGAACCAAACCGTTTCGTACGCGTCTTTGGTACGTCAACTATGTATGGGTGGAAGCCTTGGCGATGCCTTGCCGTTCTATGGTAGAAAGGTGACGGGGGAACCAAATTAAAAAGTTCCTGTGCACACTCTCCGAAACATATTCTAAAAAAATAGCTTCGGTGAAGATTTGTTTTCTGACGGACAGCGCCGTCGGCCGCCGGTTGGCGCTGCTGACCGCCTTCTCCCCGCACTTCACAGCTCACATCTCCGCTCTGCATCTCCTTTTTGCATTTTCCATAACCTAGCCCCGTAGCGTATATTCTCTCGTCTCCTCGCCTTTTCGCTTGTTGTCTTAGTTAGTTTTCGTCGTCGTGCATGAGGTTAGAAAAGTTTCAGCGAGCCACTGGTGCATTGTTATATCTTATAGGCCTTCTGAAGCTAATATTGTTACAGTCGAACTTGAGTAAGTGAGAACTGGGTAAGCAAACAAACTGTATTAGTGAGAGTATTTGCCAGGTCCCGTCATTTTGAACTTCTAACTTTGAAACCCGGGTATTTGAGAAACCTCTATTAGAGAGGTCCCTTGAGCTCTCACTTAACCAGATTTCGCTGTATCTCACCTGATCAACAACTCAGTAGTGACATCTATGCGAGCCCGCTGCTTGTATATCAGGTATATGAAGCGATGTTCCCCACTGCTGGGCACGGGCGAGATGGGCACTAGAGGAGACAGCAAGTCTCCACCAGCGAAGTTCGCGCCGGGTATGTTGCAGATCAGCTCAAAGAGAAACTGAGAGCCGTCGGTATAGAAAAATTGAGGGTAGTCCGGATCTATAAATAACATAAGAAATGGCAATAAATTATATGTGCCAACTATATATCGCTTCTAAGATTGCTGACGCTACGGAATTCAAGAAGTGTATGGGAATGACAATTATCCGATTGCAAAATAGATCACATGACTTCCGCGCTGATTCTCATATATTTTTTTAATTCCGTTCGATAGCGTTGTGATAGCAATCTCAGAAATTGAAGAAATGACTCGTGTCGGTAAAGGTCTTTAAACAGCTAAAACCCGTTATATGGTATAACACGTCTGAAAGACGGACTGATTATATAGTTTTTGATAACTTACACATACCAAAGGTTGCATATAAAATTAATTTACTACATCCAATGATTGCATAAAAAGTAAACTTACTAAAATGACGATCGCTTACCAATTCCAATGATAACGTAAAGGGAATTAGGATCAGTATTCGGGAAGGTTGTAAACGGTAGAACTCTGGTTGTGAATGGAGGGATCTCGTTTCCTAAATTCGCTTTGTATTTATTATTGTAGAGTTTCTGCAAAAGTCAAATATTAATCACTTAAATCTAAAATTCTATTATTATAAATTCTAAAGTACTGAAGTTATAAATAAATTCTAAAGTTCTTACGCTATGATCTTCTTTTTCTCGTACCACTGATTTATGGAAGCCCTGTATTGTGTGGCGACTGAATATCTCCTTAAACAAGTGATATTTAGGCTACCACAGGCTACATAGTTCTTCATGCTCTCAACACTGTATGAAGCCTTCCAACCCGCACGTGGCCAGCATTGGTGGGATATGGTGAAACCCCGTCTCATTCTTAGAGGAGAACTGTGCCCAGTTGTGGGCTAATAAAATGGATTGAGACGATGACGACGACTCGTTTGTTGAGCGAAACGAGGTCTTAGAGTTAACTTGGATGGATTTGCTAATGTTTGTCTGTCCGTCTGACTGTCAGAACTTTAATTTATTCTTCTTTATAACTTTTGAATTAATTAACATTCAATTCATACTTTACCCAAAGCCGATGAATAATAAAAAACCTTAATAAGTGGAACACGAAACATGTTTTTAGGCACTTTTAATTTCATTTTAACGATTTGGGGAGCAGCTCTCTAAATAGCTGTTTGTTTTTATATTTTGTCCCGAGGTTAATCTATAGTTTTTAATTGGTTATAATTATAATAACAACTTACTGATATAAGTGAACTAGGTGCAACAGGTATAATTTGCGGCACAATCATGTAAAGCCTGAAGGCTTCCGCAATTTCTTGCGCGCTTGGATCGCCACCTCTTACCGTCGCAACCGACTTGGTAATTAGGATAGACATAAGGCTCAACGAAATCCACATCATGACTCCTTCGAAATAGGTATCCTGTAAATGTTATTATTGATGAGAAAGTTTCGTATGTTCGTAACACCACAAGTGTAGAACCGATTTGGATGTTAATTTTTAAATAACACCTGTGGTGATCGTGAAGATCATCCTAATAAAATATTGAACTTATCCGTCAATATATGGTGTAGCAATAGCGAGGGACCAGATAGAGAATACTTCACCTTTATCTCTCTCTGGTCCCTCGGTATTGCTATATCTGTCTCGTGTGTCAAAGAGAAAATAAACGAATGGAAAGAGTATCACAAACTTCGTACTGACATATCTTATGAGCCTGTAATTGAGGCCTTTGTAAGATAAAGAGTAGAATTTTGATGTTCGTGTAACTTAAAGATATCCCCTTGCTTAAAGTACTTAAAGTATGAAGGGACTTTTAAATAAAATAAAAGTGTACTTGGACGATAACGGGAGAAAATTCTAGTGAAACTATTCAAAATAATGTTTTGGTAAAACAAATCTGTCTGGGATCTTTTAATCAAAATAATTTTTACGTGTTGCTTTTATTTATTTTCATATAAATAAAATGCTTGTTTTATAAATTGGTATCTTTATAAAATAATTCCTAACAACAACAGTTAATTAACTTAATTACAACAGTTGTTTCGAGGTAACTATTTTGAATACCTATTTAAATAAAAAAAAGAAATGAAAGGAAACGACGACGTATTGCAAATTTTAAAAAACTTACTTACCTAAAAAGTCAAAAATATTAATTTAAACTGAACTACACCTTTGAAATTGTCTTTTTTATACTGATTTTAGTAGAACTATCATTTTGTTATGCAAATTAATTAATTTAATAGAACAATTATCTATTTCGAAATGGCAAGAAGTTTTCTTGTTAAAAAAATAAATTTGAACAATTTAAAACTGACATCCTTATTCTGTGAATTGTACATTTTTAGACTATTATAGTTTAAAAACGTATCACTGACACTTTTTTCATTTTCTCGATTTTATTTTTATTTTCTAAAAAACGAGTAATTTGGCTCTTGATTTGTGTCGATATAGCAAGCATCACATAAAACCCGAGCCGAGTGTGGGTGGATATAAAATTATATTATTTTTACCTAAAAGTTCGTAACCAGATAAGACTGAATAACTGAATAAAAAATAACAACAGATTCAGTCTTCCTTTTCCGCATTAATCTTAAAATTTAATTCATGAACTTCTTTCTTTGTGGAATTGGATTTAGCCTAAGTAGCACTGTTTGTAATTTTCGCAAATTTTTATAACTTGGAGTTCAGAAAACAAAGAGGACTGTGTGAATAGACCTTTTTGTTTTTAACTATTTTCGTTTAGTTCCAAAATATAATTAAGATAATAATGTAAATTATTATAGTTTCGTGTTTTGCAGATACGAATAATTAGTTAAAACTTACTGAATTATATTTTTCATAATTAATTAGTTTTTTATCATTTCCAAACTTCAATAGCTAAGCATATAGGTACTTGTGTATTCCAATGGTCACAGGTTCGATTTTCCTTATTACAGTATTTATCTTACCTACTCCTAGCACAAGCTTATCACTTATTTGGAGATGTAATAGAACTATAATAAGATCCTATTATGGAATATAAAACTCATTTCTTGCTCTGTGGTATTATGTGTTCTATATTTTCCACTCCTCCGTATTAATGATATAAACCGAGACTCATGATGAAAATAATGATATGACTTTCCGCACTTGTACTTTTACAGTCAAACCTGGTTAAGTAAGAGCTCAAGGATCCGAGATCCCTTGTTCCTATTGTTTCTCACAAACCCGAGTTTAAGAGTTAGTTTAAAAATTTTCTCGCTTACCCAGTTCTCGCTTACTCAGGTTTGACCGTAATTAATAATAACTAGTGACTAACATTTAATATCTTTTATTTGCAGCGGAACACAATGTTTTCTACCTGTTCGTGAGGAATCAACTGAGCTGGGACCCCGCGAAGTACTCCTTCTACACAAGCTACTCAATTATCCTCCACTCTGCAGGTGATTTTTGTAACAAAGTTTCTTTTCGGATGGTATCGCACAGGTAGGTGAAGGAAACTGGATTTTCAAACCGCAGATTAAAATAATAGTTACCGTCATAGTACGTCTAACTATGGACTTTTTATGCACCTTATTATTATTTATTTTGATACCATCTTTCGAAACATTTTTGAGTCCACTTTCAAGGTTTACGTGACAACAAAATTGGTATCCACTTCATTCGCGTTTGTAACGAAATACAATTTTATTTCAACAAACAAGTAGGTACGATTCAAAGGCCTTTTAAACTGAAAAGAAAAACTTGGATAAAATATTTGAATATATTATAAGCGAGGGGATTTCTTCGAGTAAACTTTTTGTGTCGGAGGAAAGTTTTTTTTCACTAAGCACAAAGTTTACGTGGCAAAAAATTCAGCTAAGAACATTTGTTTACAAATAAATAATGTTGTGTCAAAGTAATATCTTTATAATGTTTATTTTTATTTGACGACCTCCCTGGCGCAATGATGTGTGCTCGGATTCAAGTGGGAGATCATTGGTTCGATTTCCGCTGAAGGTCACTTTAAATTTTTTTAATTTCTAAATTGGCCCAGGTTTGGTATGGTATGAGCTTCGGCCGTGGCCAGTTGCCAGCAAAGACGCACTGCCAAACGGTTAAGTGTTCCGTCGCGATGCTGTGTAAAGGCTGTTAGGGGCTCCGATATGAACCTCAGAATGATGATGAGGCAATTGGAACATTTTACATCAACTTTCTACATACAAGAAAAAAGTAAGGCCATATTTTGACCTTTTGAAATTTCCGCTAATACGCCGCAACATGGCGGAAATCGTCTCTGTGGAAACTCACGTGCGGACTAATAACAAGTATAGTGTGGCCTGGACCGCGATCCATAGACATTACTGCGGTCGATTTACAAGTGACACTGTTGGTGTCAAAACAAACATTTTTGACACCAGTAAACTCACGTCAATTTTTCTCGCAGTCCGCCGGGTCCTGTGTATACGTCTATTGTTAAGGGTGAGTTTACTTACAAGTGTGATAAAATCCAAAACACATTAAAACAAACCAACGTTGGAGAGGTGAAATATTGTAAAGGTTTGGTATAGAGTCATCTCAGTGCAGTGCGTGTTAGTTTTAGTTCGATCTTTATCACATTCATAAAGTACAGAGTGTTATCAATTTGTCTATTTGAATAAATCTTCATTATCTTCGACTTTGAAGGTCTAGATCTAGACCACTTCTATTAGATTGGAGGTCGTTGCCATATTAATAAATTGATGATGATCAGTTGATTGCTGTAAGGTAAACCTAAGTCATAAGTAATCACCAGTTGCGACCAACGCTATAATGTCAGAACTCTTCCTCGAATCGGAGCCATTCTTCTTTTTATTTTCCTTATGCTTTTAACTTATGCACTGGGTTGCCAGAGTAAGCAATTTATACCATAGGCACAGAAAACATAATAGTCCAGACCAACATCATTTTAGGAAATTGGCGACTTGAAGATGACAATGAATATTTGATCTTCATACGATTGGATGCAAAATACATGCGTATTGCGTATAGTTTGGCAAAAAACCGTTGAAGAAGCTGGTGTGATCGCCACTTCCATACATGTATAGGTACGAAATTCGGTTATATTCAAGTACTTTGTACGATATATCGTAGAAATAATAATATTTACCAATTACAAAATTATTAAATAACGTAAGACTAAGTACAGGCGTAAAAGTGTTACTGAATGCGTATTGGATGCGAAAAAACTAAAAATTTAACGTCGTGAATTTATTTTGAAAATGTCGAGGCTAAAATTACGATAGTCTGGATTACTTTTGACTTGCGAACTCTGAGCTTCGGAGAATTTGGGATCTCTTTTGTAAGGTCACAGAGGTTTTTAAGGTTCCGTACCCAAAGTGTAAAAACGGGACCCTTCGCAGTCCGTCCTTCCGTCGGTCTGTCCATCTGTCACCAGGCTAAACCGTGTCATCTCTTTAACTATAAAATAGATAGATACTTGAAATTTTCACAGATGATGTATTTCTGTTGCCGCTATAATAACAAATATATTCACTTTAAAAATGAATACTTGAATAAAAATAAATAAATAAAAATAAAGGGGGCCTCCCCCTCTCTCCACTACATGGACGCCTATAATTTACCTTTGCGCATGTTTCTTTTTGATACATGACGGAGGAAAATAATTGGTAATGCGAGTCGGGCTCGCGCGCTGAGGGTTTCGTACTATCAAGACCAATTGTCCAACCGCATTGCCTTCCAACCAACAAAAATGCGATTTTGTGCTCGTTTTTGAAATTGGTAAATGGTTTGGTTGGAAAATTGATCTTGATAGTACCTCAGCGCGCGAGCCCGACTCGCATGACCAATTATTTTCCTCCGTCATGTAACAAAAAGAGACATGCGCAAAGCTTAAATTATGGGCGTCCAATTCAATATTTTGCGCAATAAAATAAGCGGTTAGTACGCATCGGTGCACATGAATATCTTTACGTGAAGCAGGATGCGACATTGCGAAGCCTCTAACAACTCATGATTTTTAATTGTATAGCGATTAATAAGATAAAATAAGCACTGCAAATACCAGCGTGGGAGCGTACCACAATAACTAGTTAACTAAGACGATATGGCATTTAACCCAGGTTCAATTTCCTTTATGGACGAGTTTGAGATTAGTTATTTTATTTTTCTGATTAAAAATAAGTTTTGTTGGTTGTATGAGAGAACTAGGTCACCTGTGGCAGGCGACCTAGTATTCTTGGCTCGGGTGAACCCGTGGATACAATTTTTTTTACTTTTCCTTATCCTTTTTTTATGTAGTGAACGGGAACAAACTAGGAGGCAGGTTACCTGATGTTAAGCCATTACTGCCGCACATGAGGGATTGCAAATGCGTTAGGTCGTTTATTCGCCCCGGCCTTTTATAACTACATGTATTAATACCTACTTGAGGAAATATTGCTGCTGGTTCCAAATACTTAAATCTTTGGATGGTTTCATAGTTTGCTCGTGCGCGGAAAAAAGAAATTAACATACCGGGTTGTCATGCATTGGTATGTTTTGGTTTCTCTTTCTCTATATCAGAAAGAGAACTTCAAAATTTCAGCTTTCAAGGGAAATTGAGTCAGTGAGTGAATTGTATTGAATAAGGAGTTTTCTTTAACTAATGTAATTTGTTCCAGGTACTATGTTTTCAATAACAGTACTGAGCAAGAAACTGCAGATCGATGACTCTCTCCTCTGTCTCATTGCTTTGGTCAGCAAGCTGCTAGGCGCTGTTTGGACCGCCTTCGTCACCTCTGACATTGAAATGTACCTAAGTACGTATCTCTATATCGCTAATATTTCCCCACCCTCTCAATATCGCTAATATTTCATTCGATTCGTATGAAGTTTGACAGAGTGGGGCGCGTCATCGTGGATTGAAATATCTATGCAACCCTATACTAAATTTTTCATTACATTTTTCTATACTCAAATGTTGCCAAACCATAATATGCTATAGCATTCCATAAAGGTTGGAAAAAGTTGCTTGCAGCGTTAATTAATTGTTGTCACTGTTTCTGTATATTTTGTTTTATTGTGTGTGGGTGCAATAAAGCACAATAAAGTGTCTCTACCTTCTAACAATTGCATAACAGGCAAGGCGTTCGTCTGATACCTGTCCTTGTCAGACTTGCATTGCATTGGACTTTTGCATTGCAATGCGCTACACTCGTCAAACTGAGACTTCAGTTCTTAAGTCTCATTATGCCCACTAATGTCGCTACCTGCAGTGTCCTTCAAACCGAAACACGCTCCGTAATTACTGTTTCAATGTGGAATGTCTAACATTATATTATACAAGGAAGAACTGAAACCCGTTCGTGAAAAATTCGGCTTCATCTCAACCCTACAGGAACCGGGAATTTCCCGATTTTAATAATAGCATCCACGCTTATCCAATGTCTATCATCATATCTACGCCACCCAAACTTTGAACAAAATCCGTTCAGTAGTTGAGGTATGAAGGACATTCTAAGATAGTTTGCAGATAGGAAAACTTATATTTCCGTGACACCAGTATCTTTCGGCGTAGGAATATTTAAATGACGAAATATATAATTTCGTCATATAAATAATCCTGAGGTTGTTAAGTATATAGAGAAAACAATAACCCTAGCTGCAGCTAATGTGAAAATTTAAGTACCATATTATAGTTATCTCAACGAACTCCAAGAGTTCTCATTGTGCAGACAATTGTTAGCAAATTATCCTATTGCGCAAATTGCAACTACAAGTAGTTCTTGGATCATTTAGTTCCTAGTTGAACCAAGGTTAAGGCAACATTTGGAGCACTATTTGTGTTGTGACTTGTGAGACCCGTGAACTCAACATCCAAGTTAATATTGTCATCTTAAATATACCGCTACCTCTCAAAGTTGTATTTTTATGATATTTATTTACCGAAAGATAAGACTAAGATTGTTTATCATATAGATTAACTAAACTAGAAGATATTTGAATTGAGGAGTACCAATTAAAACTTAGATATTGCTTTGCCACATTTTTATTGTGATACTACTTAGAATTTGAAACACTCTCATAATTTCTGTGTCTGTCAATTTACCGGAAGTACGAGTACAAGGATAAAAATAATTCCGAATTTTGTCCTCGATTCGGCAGGCAAGTTAATGGGTTTTACCGAAATAAATAGCCTTACAGTTACGTGTTTATCAAGGTTATATTACAATACAAAGAACATGTCCATGCTAAATTTCAACCAAATCGGTTCAGTAGTTGAAAGTATACATCAGCTTTTATTTTTATTACATGACGGGGTATTGATTGACCAAGGATTAGGCTTGTAATTTGCCATCAATTGAAACTTATCTTTTACTTCATTTACAGTACCAATTGCTGAGCTATTTACGGGCATTACTATAACGTCGTTAAGGTCGATCATATCAAAGTTAACCGACAAACACGAAACCGGTAAGTTGAAAACGTTAATTTAACACCATCATGCTACTAATTGATTGAACCCTTTGCGTTTTTCCAAATTTCTGCTATTCCGTTCAGTAGTTGCAGCCTGAAGGAATAACAAACATACACACACTTTCACATTCATAATAGTGTGGTAGAAGGCTTCACTTGCTTGATCTCCATTTTACTAATTTTTTTTTAAATATTTCTTAGCGGATACTAAAGAGCCCAATCTGGACAGTAGTTTGAGCTATGCGTTAATAGATTTGTCAGTCAGTCAGTTACATTTTCCTTTTGTATAAAAATTCCCTTATACAAAGATATGCATAACACTGATTTAATTTTTCTCCAGCTGAAAAACGAGTAATTGTAATTTTATATTTTCAGCTAAAGTGAACTCCCTTTTCTCCCTTACGGAGACGTTGACGTCGCTGATCTTCCAGCCCTTCTACTCCTGGTTGTATATGAACACACTCCACGTGCTGCCGGGAGCCGTCTTCCTCACAACTGCTGCACTCCTGGTACCGGCTACCTGCATACTCGGGTAAGTTGAAACACACAACAGGTTTCAAATTCACTAGTTACACTTTAAACTAATAACTAATACCTTCATCTTACTTTAAACTAATCCACAAGCAAGCGTGTAGGACAATGTCACGTGAAAACTTCACTTAAGTTCTCAAAAATGTGTGGAATTGAATATGTGTGTGATTGCCTGCATTATGCCTTATTCTTAAAAGAGATCTCATTTCCAGTAGTTTGCCGTAAATAGGTATAGAGAACAGAATAGCGAGTGGAAGAAGTGAAAGGCTGTTACTCAGAGACATTACCTGAATTTAATTATCAAACAGAAATTATGATTTTTTTAAACATATTTTGTTCATGATTCTTATTTCAAAAATAAATGAAACCAATTAATATTTTGATTTCAGTCAACTACCCAATAGTGACTATGGTAGAGCAAAAAACATGTTATATTAAATTAAATTTTTCGTTGAATATACCCAAAAAGAAACCCACCGATTGAAAATTGACTACTTATTTTGTTGAAAATAATTTCAGATACTTCTTCGTACAGCATCGAATAAATCTGAAAAATGCAAGAAAGAAGGCTTTAGAAGCGGAAGGGAAGAAAGAAGTGGAAGCCCCTCAATGCCCTGAAAAGCCACCTCTTCCAATTCCTGAAAATATTCTTGAGTTGGATTCAACAAATCTTTGAAAAGAAGGCTCAATATAATTAAAGACTGACATGTTAACTGGAACACTAATACTTTCCGTTCAAGAATAACTAAAATTAAGGAAATTACTGTGTTTTATATAGTTACGATTTATATTGATTTATCATTAAGAGCTTGTCCAATGAACTCCCTCAGAAACATTATTTTATCATCTAGCAGTTACTCTAGTAACTGTCACAATTTTTATAATACTAGCTGACACTGCAAACTTTGTTTTGCCAGAATTATTTCTCATATTAGGGGTGTGAAAAATAGTTTACGTCTTATTCTCAGACCTATCGAATATAAAAACAAAGAATTCACAGAAATCGGTCAAGGCCCTTCAGATATTGAATACTGTTGCAAAGATATAATAAAACTAGATGACCCGGCAAACATTGTTTTGCCATTAATAGGGATACAAAAATTGCTTACGACTTACTCTCTGACCTAACGAACGTACACAGAAAATTACATAATAATCGGTCGTGTGGTCGGTCTGAGAGTCGTTTTGGTCTGACACGAGAATTTTGTATATTAGAGAAAGAGAAAGAAGATGTATTATCAGGTAACTATGAGAATTAGTTATTCTTAATTTAGTCAAACGACGGATAAACTCCTGTTACAAAGTTGGCATCTGTTATGATAGGTATGTAATATATGAATACGAGACTTAATTTTTTAGAATCGTCTCTTAGTGCGCCTTTAAGGCTAGATACGCACTCGTGCAATGAATGTTTAAAAAATTATGACATTAAAGTCCAGTTACTTTATTTTTTTTGGAAAATACAAGTTGAATAACAATAATTATTGATCTCAATAAAATGGAAAGTTAGTTAAATTGACATAAGCTAAAGAAAATTCTCATGTATATCAGAACATCATAATATTGTAATGTCTCAAAACAACAAGTATATTTCTTTTACTGCATGCTTCAATTTAGTTTGTCTAATTTTAATTATTTCTCTATTTTGAGAAATTTCATTTCATTTTCGACTAGTTAATCCTAGTCTCAATTTTTTAAATATTAGTTGACATCCCTTGAGGTTCATTCCAATATAAAATAATTTGCATTAGCGTTTCTAATTCTAAAATAAACCTATTATCTATAGAGTATAGTCTATTTTATAGAGTTAACATATTTTTTATTCTAGTTTAGAACTGTTACTCATATTCGTATTCTCTCTAGGACTGACCTATTTTGGCGTTAAAAATCTTGAATTTAGAGTACCGAATAATAAAGCAGATTATTTATGAATATTATCTTTTCAAAAATACACAATGAAATATTTAATTAAGTGGACAAAGTTACCAATTTTTAAAAATTTGAATGCATGCTAACAAAATATAATAATTATAATAAGTTAAATTTTATCCCATTTACGCGACTGCGTAAAAGGGAGGATTATTGTACTCGTATATTCTTCCTTGTCGAAAACCTAACATTTTATATAAATAGTGACTATAAAATTTTGCCGACCCCACATATAGTGGGAAAAGGCAAGGAAGAAAGAAGTGACTATAAAATTGTAAAATATTAATCTATAAGTAAATTGTTTATTTTTGAAAGTGTTTTATTGTTTTTCCCAATTCCCCTCGAGAAAGCTATGTTATAAATGCCTAAAACTTTAAATGAATTTATCTATTGCCTATGACTTGAGTTGAACTCAAATCCGGAGGACTTATTTCAAGGAAGTTGACCTGATTAATTTGCTGTAATAGGTAAGTTTGGAGAAAAGGTCCGTTCTACCTTTCTTGATTAGAATTCCGACGTAGGACCATAACCAACGGTAATTGTTATTTATCTATTAACACTAACCACTAGCCTTTCCTGTCTTATATTTTGATACATAGTTTCAACGTTCAACCTCATCGTCAATGTCTTTATTACACGTTGGAAAATGCGTTTACGCATGCCACACGAGAGATGGTATCTACCCGATAATGTGGGACTTACTGGCCAGGCCAAAATACCCATTCAAATCTGACAGTACCTTTCGCATCAATATGAAATGCCACAGATTCGCTAAACCTATTAACATGCAAATCTAAAGTACAGTCCTCGTATCCAAAAGATACAGTGCTTTTATTAGATACAATGTATTGAGACTCTCCACGTGATTACAATGCGTAGAAAATAGCAATAGGCAAAAGAAATATTATATATCTGTATAAAATATTGTGTAAAATCCCTGATATTCAAATAAGATAATAATTAATTTATCTATTTATCTACGAGTATCAATATCGTTGTTTGATGATCTAGCTCGTTTAAACATTACGTACACAGTACAAAGCTATTGTGCAAGAAACTCCGTTTTATTCTTCTTTATCAATGATTAATCCGACTATTCCACTTTTACTGACAGATAATAAGTCCTAAGATATAGAGGTGTATTAATTATTTATTATTGATAAAGCACATATTTGTTCAAAGTTATTATCGCCCCAGTTAGATCTATCTAGAGAAACAACAAGTGCGTGAATTTTAAATCTAAATGGAAAAAATACATATTTCAAGGTTTAAGTGATTTTATTGAGTGAAAAGATTGAAAAATTAATATGGCTGCCGAAGTGAAGGACACTGAACTTAAAGAAAGAAAAATTTTAGAAACGGAAGACAGTGAAAATGTTGAAAAAAGAAATACAGAAACGGACCCATTAACACAAAATGACGTCGAAGGAAAAAAAGAAACAACGAAAAGGACATTTAAAGAAACCTGCAGTCATATTTTAAGTAATGTTACGGTTGAGCCGTCAATGTTTCTTTTTATAATTCCTTGTATCTTGGTACATTTAACAACTCAAAATTTAAGTATAGAGAAGGCTTGCCGAGTGAACTTAAATTTTTCATCAGAGATCTGTGATGCTTTGAGACAACAGACTTTAGGTGAACAGAATGAATACGAAAGAGACGTTCAACATCTTGTTGCCAGGGCACTCGCATGGAGGACTTACATCACTGCCACGATACCTTGTGCGCTATCCCTTTTCATCGGATCTTGGTCTGACCTAACAGGTAACAGAAAGACGTTTATCATGGTACCAATCATCGGCGCGACAATCCTATGCATCAATAACATGATTAATATTTTTTTCTTCTACCAACTCAGTTTAGAAGTACTAGTTGTATCTGAAGCCATAGTTGAAGGATTATATGGATCTTGGTGTGTCACTCTCCTGAGTATATTTGCTTACATAAGTTCAGTGACTTCGGAAGAAGAAAGGACATTCCGTATGGGCATGATCAGTTTTGCCATGACAGTCGGATTTCCTATAGGAAGTGGCATTAGCGGCATATTGATAAAGAAAGTTGGCTTCTATGGATGTTATACCATAGCTGGAGGAATACACATTATTAATTTGATGTACACTATTTTTGTTCTGAAGAATCCCAAGCGTACTCCCGAACAGACGACGGTAAGTGTCTTACGTGATTCTGTATGTATTTAATTTTTGTATTTCTATGAAACAGTTAAGACTTTAGTTTCCTATTTAGAAATCAGAGGCCTTTGACTTATCAAAGTTAATTATGCATTTGCGTCAAATAATTATATTATACGTAGTTATCGATAGGTAGCTGATAGCCTAAATACAACGTTAATTTCCACTCGCAATCTGATTTCGTATTTAGCCAGACGTTAGATAAGTTAGTGAGATACTCTGAGATAGTAATTAACACCTATTGTATCCATGGGCTTGCGACGCCTCTACATGGATTTTTTAATCCCTTTTCATTTATTTTTATATTTGAAATTTTAAACTAAGAAAAACTATTAAAAAAACTAAACACATTATCTAGAACTTGAGTTACAAACTCATTTTTTGGTTTACTACTAGGGATAGTCTTATCTCAATTTTGGGAACAAACTTTTGAGAAGATAATTTAGAATTATTAGGTAATCTGGTTTCTTTAAGACCCACGACCCAATGATGCGATGCTAATAGAAAAAAGGCTGAACCACAGTGCAATACTGGTTACCTACCACTCATTTACTATTTCACTATGCTTCTACGCTTCTCACTTGATATACTTGAGAGTTGGGATCCAATAAACCCCACTCGACTAATTAAAGGTATTAGTATCTAACAGCACAATTTTATTATCACGTTAACTGTTAACACACAATTACTCTTACGATAATTTTTTTTTATCAATTGATTAGGCATTACCTGCTTTAGTTTACTGTTCAGACAAGTAAAGACTGCTTTGTTTTGCTTTAAATTATAATTAATTAATGTAAAAAAATGCTCAAGAATAAAAACCTTTTCTAAGACTTCAATAAAAATATTAATTGTGTTAAAAATGACTACTGAAAGCAATAATCATACGTCCACTGAAATTCCTAGAGACAATTTCGTAGAAACAGATCCATTACAAGGTAACAATGAAGAAGACGTTGAAAAAACGAAAAGAACACGCAAAGAAACTTGCCTCTCTGTTATGAGGAATGTAACGGTAGAGCCGACGATGTTCATGTTTATACTTGCGATTATCACAACTGTATTGACATCACAAAATCTAAACATAGAGAAAGCGTGTCGCGTGAACTTGAACTTTACTACAGAGATATGTGACGCTCTGAGGGCCCAGACGTTGGGTGAACAGAATGAATTCGAAAGAGCCGTACAGCATCTTGTAGCCCAAGCCATGTCATGGAGAACGTACATCACTGCATCGGTTCCTTGCATGTTGGCATTATTCATTGGATCGTGGCAAGACAAAACTGGCCATAGAATCTTTTTTGTCACCTACGCTGTAACGGGACAGTTCTTGGGTTGTGTTAATGGAATTCTTCACACTTACTTCATGAAACAAACCAGTTTGGAAGCTTTCGTTATTTCTGACGCCCTCTTCGATGGTTTGTCTGGTTCCTGGTGTGTGGTGTTCCTTACTTTATATTCCTATATATGTGCGATAACGAGTGAAACAAACAGAACTTTTCGAATGGGAATACTGACTTTCAGTTTAACAGTTGGATTTCCCATAGGGATGGGTAGTAGCGGAATACTTTTGAAGCTGCTCGGCTTCTATGGGTGCTACAGTATAGCTGGAGCATTGAATATAATTAACTTGCTTTATGTGATTTTTTTTATAAAAGATCCTAAACGTTTGCCGGAACAAAAATTGGTAAGTTGCAGTTCATGTACTGTCGTCACATCCGACGTAGAGAGTGCATCTGTGTTTGAGCACATGCTTGTGCACCATAATAATATATCTCCCGCACGGATGGAAAATTTTCTTCTTTAATCTGCCGCTATCCGACATAATCATGTCCTGTTTGCATTCTTTTTCGTCTCAGCATTTTTTTTATCTGCTGTCTTTAAAATATGTTTGGATAATATTCAATTTAGCATGGTTAACTGTATAATATTCTCAACGTTGGTTATATTGATGGTAATCACTGTATTTCATTACGTATAAAATACCGCATCGTACGCGAATGAGCATTTTTGATAACATTTATATTATCTTGATACAATTAATTCATTATACATACTATGAACGGCTTCAAATGTAGATCAAGATACTTTAATCTTAATCTTTTTCAGTCGTAAACTAATTTTAATGGGGTACATAAAAGATATTGGTTGTGAATGGAATGTTATATTTCTAAATTGTAAAATTCCAATTTCGTGATCACACTTTCTACTTTGTGTCACAATGTTTGACAACAGCAACTATTTAGAAAACGTCAAACTCTACTAATTACTTAAGCAGCTTTACACAGACAGGACCTTTGAAAAATTCGACAATTGCTGATTTTAAAATTTATATTTTTTGCTGCCATCGTCATTGTTATGTCATTGTTTTGTTATAAAATGGATCAACTTATTCCTTTCAAGAATCTTTTTACTTTAGGAATTCGACACAATATTATACTAAACATGATTTATATACCTAAAAGATTTGCTCCCACAAAGTTTACAATTTAACTAGTTTATGTATTGATTTATTTTTAAAAGCTTTTAATTATTGTCTTTAATAAGCTCTAGCTTTGACCCGCGGCTTCACCCGGGGACTATTATTTCAGGAACCTTGATTTTTTCTGAAATAAAAACAGCCTGTGGGTTCGATGAGAATCGGTCGCCTAAAAGATGAAGTGTAATCGAATTTACTAAGTTTCTGACTTTATTAAATGTTACAAATTAAAATAGTCACCATGACAATTTTTTTTATCTATTACTATCTGGTTGTTTAAAATATATATTAAATAGATTAAGAAACTGCGATTCTTAATACCTAGTAATTAGTCTGCCAGTGACGTAATGAAAAGGGGCAAGGATTTTTTAAATAACGATTTAAAGCATATAATCGGAAGATAATAGCTATAGTATCTAATCTCTATAATGTATCATCCTCTCACGATGACTTGCTTTTCGCACTTACCTACTTGACCTAGACTAAGTTTACATTTTAATACTACTACACAAAACTAATATTTCTATGGCATTGATCGATAGGTATTTTGAGATTTTAGTATTTGTACTTGTAGGCCTAAAGTGACCTAAACATAAGTTTCATCATAGTTTTTCCTGAAGGGGTAGCTTATTCTTCGTTAATCTCAACTATTTAGAGCGGGAATGCATTTTTTAACACGCTACGTGATTCCAATCTCGCCTGATGGGAAGGTACGGTGCAGCCGATGGTAAATACACATAATCTCATCGCGCTAAATTTCTTTGGCGTTGCATCTTTGCCGCGGTAGGGTGCCGTGGTTGAATCCTCTTGCCAGACAAGACCTGCGTCAATTTGGAAATTATATAGATCTTCCAAACTAGCCGGGATCTAACCCGGAATCTCCAGCTCAAAGTTGAGCTCGCAACTTCACCAGAGAAATTTTATTTATGGGTTTCTCCTTTCAGCATGACAAAAAGGGAGCTCTCCACTTCTTCCGCACATTCTTCGATCTAAAAAACGTCAAAGAAACCTTCGCAGTCGTGTTCAAACAAGGCCCAAACAACCGACGAATGAGGATTAGCATCATGCTAATTGCCGTCAGTATACTGTTTGGACCCATGCATGGTAAGGATATATTTTAAACACAAGCCACCAGAGTCAACTCATAAGGGTACCACCGAGAAATTATAGGAAATAATGAGGCTTAAAAACGAGATGAATGTGTGGCGTGACAAGAATGGATAATAGAAGGAAACAGTGAGTATGGGGAAGTGTGAGAGTTGCGCCAGTGGCAGAAAAATTGAGCGTAAAAGACATTAAAAGTTTAGCGTAGTATGGGCATGTAATGATCATGTATGTTACTACAATGTAGAGTATGCATATGTTAGGGGAGATGGTGAAGAATTGCGTGTGAAAGGAGTGGATTGCACGTTGATAGCTAATAGGATTGAATTAAAGAAGAAGACTTAATATGTTGACCCCAGATAATGTGAGAAAAGGGAGATGAAGAATTAGAATGAGACTTAAAAACAACAAGCGCAGTACAGTGCGTCATATGCAATTATGACCGTAATGTTTATAATGTGGGTGTAACAGAGATTTGAGATAGGTAATCCTTGCATCATGTAGCATTTTAGCTTAGTATTACGTACACCAAATAGAAAAATATAATACTAGCTGACCCGGTATTTTGTAAGTGACAATGTACCAAAATAATATGTTAAATTAATATAAGGAATTTCCAGCGAGTTTAAAATATCATAGTTGAAACTGGTGAATTTAAATAAGCTTTTGCATTTCAGGTGAACTGTCTGTAATGTACATATCTACTAGATATAGGTTCAACTGGGACGAAGTTAGATTCAGCGTGTTCCAGGCATATAACTTCGTTACGCACACTATTGGTAAGTTCTTAAATTGGCTTCACAAAGTATTCTTTTGTCATCTGTTTTCTTTATTCTAGCATCTTTGATATTTTGGTGTTTTTCTTCGTTATTTATTATTTTGTTTTGCTCGTGGTTTCTTCAATGTGAGAGCCAGTTTTACACAAACCTCACAGGTTTCATGTAGTTTTTCCGAGATACGAAGTAGCCTCCTTCGAGATAAGTAGTAGAAGTATTTCAAATATCCTTCAGTTTGGTAGGTAAGAAGTGATCAAGTAGAAAACATACAAACTCCATATTTTATAATATTACTTTATTTGAATAAATGTTACAATAAAACTTATCACTAGCTTATTCTAATTACTATACAAGTCTTGCCGCGTGGAATGGTGGCATTCTTGCCACCATTCCACGCGGCAAGACTGGCTGCATTTCCGCGTTGAACAGCTAGGCTGATACGTTGCGCAAAAAATGAGCCAGCCCTTCTGTCACCAGTTGAGGTTATTAAACGCAGTGAAAGCTCTCGAATGAATATACTTAATTACTTTATTTTTCTCGTTCTCTATTCTCGTGGCAATCATAGTCTTCCCGGGGCTAAAAATATGATATATTGTGGATGTAAATATTAAACATAACATTAAGTGAATTTCGATATTCTAAGAATGGTTGTATGTCCCAGTCTACACAGAAACTACCAAAGCAGAACAGTTAAAACATGTGAAAAATACGAATCATTTTAATATCATCAAGAAAATCCTCATAACAATAATGATTATTGTTACAGGTACTATTTTCTCGATAACCGTGTTCAGCAAATACCTGAAATGGCATGACTCCGTGCTCGGCATCATATCGACTCTGAGCAAAATTGCCGCCTCTTTCGTTTACTGTTTTGCGCCTAATGAACGGATATTCTTTATCGGTAAGGCAAGAACTATTAGTATGGGAGCCCAACAGGGGATTTTTGAAGTGACTCGAGCGTGTTAGAAAACTATATAGGGAGAATCCTTACAACCTTTAATGTACCCTCCCTACCAACCCAAACCAAGTATAAGCCCTCCATATGGTGGGGTGTGTTGAGGGGAACCCGTCTGATTAGTAAAAACAAAAAATCGATTCTTAGAAAAACTCGAGCGCGTCAGATTAAGAGAAACTTGATTAATTACATTGAGAAAATTGTATATCTCAATAATCTGACAATTTGAGCGTGACATTAAGAAGCAAGTGAGTCTAGAACTTGTAAAAAAACGTCACCTTGAAATACTCGAGCGCGTTTCAATTTTTTTGTATTTTGAAAGAAACACTATTAGATTTATAAAGAACTAATAATCTGACAGTTTTCATGGGGCGATGTTAGTAGAATCGTGGACCCCCCCCTTTCGGGTTCCCCTCAACACACCCCACCATATGGAGGGTTCATACTTGGTAGAGGTACTTTAAAGGGTGCAAGGATTCTCCCAATATAATTTTCTGACACGCTCGAGTCACTTCAAATATCCCCTCTTGGGCTCCCCTACTTTATGTGAATGTGCATCTAAAGGAGTATCATATACTCCGCCTCTTAATTTGTTAGGTAACAGTAACTCCACTACGCTTTGTAACAATAACCCGTTCAATCGTTCCTTATTTAGCGGCCTTTGGCACAATTCTTTAATACCAGGAGGATGCCTTGCACAGGAGCGCTGTACTTAAACGGGAGGTGCCGGGTTTAATTTCCGGTACGGCAAATTTTAGCAATTTTGTAATTTAAATTGTTAAATTGACTCAGTTCTTATCTAGTGAGAGACTTCGGCTGAATGTATTTTCATCATGCTATAGATGTCCCACTAAACGATTTAACCTTTTTCTGTGATGCAGTACTTAGGTACGATGCAGTATAGCAAATTTTTATACTTTTTTCTTTTGCACCTTATTGTTATACTTACAACGCTGGTTTTTCATTTATTATTACGAACATGCTAATCAGTAAACACACTACCTCAAAGGTGTAGTGGAAACGTGTGCAATGCATATTATGCCGATTACAAATCTTCCAACTATTCCTATACCTATCTCCGAAACAGTAGCTCTTAGGCGTTAAAATATTGAGACGATTTTGATAGGAAAATATTTATAGAAAATTATCTAATCTACAATCTTGTCTGCATTAATTTTATGATAACTCTTACCGTTTTGCTGATTTTCGAGAAAATCCCGTTTTTGTGACCGTTGACCCCGTGTAAATTTTTGATGAGGAATTTTTTGATTTTTTTTTTTAATGTACGAATTTTCAGCTGTGTGTGTGCCAATTATCGTACCTTTACTCTTACCTATTGGTCTAATTTGACACGACTATATCATGTTAATGTGGTATCTTTTCCCAGCTCCATTGGTTGACATTTTGAACGGGACATCCCTGCTGGCAATGAGGGCGATAGTTTCTAAACTAGTTCTTCCAACTGAATTTGGTGAGTTTCTTATTTGTTATTTACTTACTACAACAACAATTTAACGTTCAAAATACCTTATTGACGTTTGAGGGCCGATTTTTCAATCGCCACATAAACTATCTGAAACATATAACCAACAAATTTTAAACATATTTCATACAAAATCTATCAAAACGTCATATTTACACAGTTAACGATTATTTGGCGATTGAAAAATCAGCCCTAAGAAAATTAACAACACGTGATAAATTTTCCAGGTAAGGTGAATTCAATATTCGCCCTCACGGAGAACCTCATGCCTCTGGTATACGTGCCTCTGTACACGCAAGTGTACGTGGCCACCATGGAGTTCCTGCCAGGCTTCGTGTTCCTCATGGGTGCTGGCATGACCCTCCCTGCTGTCGCAGTTTTCATGTAAGTAAATAAAGTTAGACGAGTAGCGCTCTTGCGCTCTTGAAATCGGAGCTTGGCTCATAGAGTAGACTGACGTTGGAGCAAAGCATAAAGCCTCACCCACACAGGTGCGTTATTATCGCGCGATAATATCGCAAGCGTTATTGCGATATCTATTTTCAGTACATTTTGCATTAGGATGGTCATGTAGTTACACACTGCTGCGATAATAACGCCGCAATGGAAGTATATCGGGCGATATTATCGCAAGCGTTATTGCGATATCTGTTTTCAGTACATTTTGTATTAGGATGATCAAGTAGTTACACACTGCTGCGATGATAACGACCGATAATAACGCGGGACGCTGCGTCCGTCTGCGCGTTATTATCGCGCGATAAAAACGCAGCTGTGTGCAAGGAATCGGGACGCATTCTCGCAATAACGCTTGCGATATTATCGCGCGATAATAACGCGCCTGTGTGGGGGAGGCTTTACTGAACCGTGGTTGAGGCCTGTACAAAGAAGCATCGACTAACAATCTACATGATCGTAAGACGACATCGATAAGCAATAGACAAAAAGAGTTTTCAAATATATTCGAAGCCCACCAAACCGCACTTTGCCAACTCCTTTCGCTACTTTGCCCTATTCCCTAATCCCAAGCTCATTGCAGGCTCATTGCAATCCCAGGTCTTGTTGCAAATAAATGCAGCACCTCAATCCTTTTATCGAAGTAAATATCGGTGGATTGTTCCCATTTGCTCCATGGAACATAATTACATGACGAAACAGTCAAGTTATCTTGTTTAATCATTTTTTTTTTAAGTTTTATCATCAGATGCACTCAAAATGGAAAGAGAAACCAAAATTGTTTTTGCTTATAAAGTGTTATAGAAATAAACGCAAAAACACTTTTCAATTGAATATACTGTATTTTAAATTTAACCTAAGACTTTTGTTTTGCAGTTGGCTGTTTTGCGAACACTTGAGGAACCAAAAAAAGTTAAAAAAGGAACATATTATAGAGATGAAGGAGCATTAACCTGTGCCGTGGAATAAGGGAACGCTTAGGAAATGGCTCTACTAAATCTGCAACTATTCGTATTATGTAGTTTTATGGATATTTTATTTTACTGACGTTAATACGTCTACCTTGCTCCCACAATGGGCTGTAATTAAGACTGGGGGTTACAATTAAAACTATACTGCGTCCCGAATATAATTATCTAGAATTTTGTAGTTTTTACTTTTGTATGTTATTAATACAAGTTAATACAAGGCGCAATGTCTCGCTGCCCGCGGTACTATAAAACGCGGACATAGGACGGTGATGTCCGTCAGGCCTTTCTATAACCCCGCGTGCAGTTTCTTATCGCCACCAGTATGTAATAAGTAATAAGTCGTTGACTTTGTTTCAAGTATGACTTTTGTTTGTTGTAATTAAGTGAATTTAAATGTACTTGTATAAAAAGAATTAAATAGCGAAAATTTTTCATTGATTTGTCATTTAAATCTCGATCCCTTTTACGGGCGAAAACTGGGCACAAGTTTTGTCCAAAAGAGGGGTGTCCAAAGGAAAGTGGGGCCCGAAGGGTTTGGCCCATCACACTGGCTAAGTGCGGGTCGGCAGGTTTCACACCTGAAAAAACGAAAATCTAACCGAATTTTAATCCTTTTATCATATAAGCTGTTGCCCACGGCTTGGCCCGCATGATTTTCGCCTTTTCATAAAACCTGTGGAAACTATCATGTATTTTCCGGGATAAAAAAAAACAATCCACGGGTAATTACTTTATCTTTTGAGCTACCTAAGTTCCTATTAACCAGTACACTGTACCTATAGTAGCAAATACAATCATAAAAATAAATAAAAATAAAAGAGCCTTTTATTGCCCTTATCAACAAACGTAAAAGGATTATAATGTTAGTATGACGTTAATATCATCATTAATTTATACTCACAGAGATTTTAAAACAAATATACTCGTAGGTCCTATGTTTACTATCGCTAAACAATCATATTTATTTTCTTCTTCTTGGAGTCTTCCGTTGTGTGTGAGAGCCTACTGCAGCAAAGATTATGGCAGCAGCAGAGGTCATGGCAGCTAGATCAGAGCCAGTCTAGCTTCCTCCAGAAGCCAAAACGACCTGATAGTCATCTGCTAGGGCTACAAGAAGTGTAGCTGGGAATCCGAGTAGTGCATTAATATAGGTATACACAGAACCCGGCGGACCACCCGAAAGAAGGTCACCAGTTTACTGGTGTCAAAATGTTGGTTTTGACACCAACAGCGTCAGTTGTAAGCCGCCCGCAGTATCTATGACCACGGTCAATGCCACAGATCAATATACTTGTTATTATAGTTCGCACGCGAATTTCCGCAGGGACCATTTCCGCCATGTTATTAGCGGAAATTTTGACAAATGGTAATACTTTTTACACGACTGCCCAAAAAAAGGAGTGTAATGTATTTAGGGTTCATGTATGTATGTATGTATGTGAGTTTCTTTATTGCACCATAACTTCTGAACGACAGAAGAGATTTGGACATAGTATGGGGTATCGTTCGAATCCTTACATTATTCCGAGTAACATAGGCTATATTTTTTTTTGGAAAATACTTTTTCCAAAAAAAATATAATATATTAAAAAAACACGATTGCTCGAGCAATCGTGTATAGCTCAGTGGTAAGAGCACCCAGCCGCGAGAGCTGGGGGTCGACGCGGGTTCAAATCTCGCTGCGAGTGAAGATTTTGATTCGTATTTAAATTTATAGGAATTATATTCTTAGTGTGTAAAACAATAATCAAAAAGATAATTAGTAAATAATTATCATATTTTCCCTTTCTTATTCGTAGAAATCGTGTTGTTATTTGCGCATTTAAGTTATCGCTAAGCAAATTAATGATATTGAAGGTTGCAGTTAAATTATTTACTCGGCTGTTTTAAAAAGGCCTAACTTTCACAAGCGAATATTAAATATTATTTTAAACGCACTTATGTCACCCTCTAATCTCAGTAGTTAATAGGTAAATCCACTTTAGTTTTAAAATGAAAAAATACACATTTTGGAGCAACTTTTGGAAAAACTTTCCATCGAGAATTTTTTTCCAATCTTGTTTCTGCATCTGAGCAAGAACCCAAATTCTCGTACATAAACTCTAATATTATAGTTTAACTAGAAATCGCATAAATAACCTATTAGTCCGTTAACTATTAATGCTGATACTAAGACTGATACTTCTGCTACTATTTATTATTTGTCTCAAAATTTATAAAGCAACGTAGATGTCTGCCTTTATGAATCGACTATTCAGCCAAGAGCAACTAGGTACGATTATCACCTAAAATAGTCCATTCCACGAAACAAGTTCCTAAAGGAAAATGGTCTTGAGCGTTCATTGTTTAATGAGCATGAGCTTATTAGTCAAATCCTTTCCTACAAGTAGCATGAATTCTTCTCAGTACGTTCATACTTCTTGCAGTGGTTGTCAGTGCGTATTATTGCGAATTGATAGAAATGAAAAATCGTGATAAGGCCCTTTTCATGAACAAAAAAAAGTATAAATTCTCATAGTATAGATACATAATACACCCAGACACTGGAAAATATTCATGCTCATCACACAAACACTTACCAGTAGTGGGAATCGAACCCACGACCTCCGGCGCAGATGGCAGGTTCGCTACCACTACGCCATTCGGTCTTCCAAATGGCATTATGACAGCAGCAGGGGTCATGGCAGCTGGATCAGAGCCAGTCTAGCTTCCTCCAGAAGCCAAAACGACCTGATACGTCATCTGCTAGGGCTACAAGAAGTGTAGCTGGGAATTCGAGTAGTACATTAATATACACAGGACCCGCAGACCACCCGAAAGAATGTCGCCAGTTTACTGGTGTTAAAAATGTTTGTTTTGACACCAACAACGTCAGTTGTAAGCTGCCAGCAGTATTGTCTATGATCACGGTCAATGCCACAGATCAATATACTTGTTATTATAGTTCGCACGCGAATTTCCGCAGGGACCATTTCCGCCATTTTATTAGCGGAAATTTTGACAAATGGTAATACTTTTTACACGACTGCCCAAAAAAAGGAGTGTTATGTATTTAGGGTTCATGTATGTATGTATGTGAGTTTCTTTATTCCACCATAACTTCTGAACGACAGAAGAGATTTGGACATAGTATGGGGTATCGTTCGAATCCTTACATTATTCCGAGTAACATAGGCTAATTTTTTTTTGGAAAATACTTTTTCCAAAAAAATATGATATATTAAAAAACACGGTTGCTCGAGCAATCGTGTATAGCTCAGTGGTAAGAGCACCCAGCCGCGAGAGCTGTGGGTCGACGCTGGTTCAAATCCCGCTGCGAGTGAAAATTTTGATTCGTATTTAAATTTATAGGAATTATATCCTAAGTGTGTAAAACGCTAATCAAAAAGATAATTAGTAAATAATTATCATATTTTCCCTTTCTTATTCGTAGAAATCGTGTTGTTATTTGCGCATTTAAGTTATCGCTAAGCAAATTAATGATATTGAAGGTTGCAGTTAAATTATTTACTCGGCTGTTTTAAAAAGGCCTAACTTTCACAAGCGAATATTAAATATTATTTTAAACGCACTTATGTCACCCTCTAATCTCAGTAGTTAATAGGTAAATCCACTTTAGTTTTAAAATGAAAAAATACACATTTTGGAGCAACTTTTGGAAAAACTTTCCATCGAGAATTTTTTTCCAATCTTGTTTCTGCATCTGAGCAAGAACCCAAATTCTCGTACATAAACTCTAATATTATAGTTTAACTAGAAATCGCATAAATAACCTATTAGTCCGTTAACTATTAATGCTGATACTAAGACTGATACTTCTGCTACTATTTATTATTTGTCTCAAAATTTATAAAGCAACGTAGATGTCTGCCTTTATGAATCGACTATTCAGCCAAGAGCAACTAGGTACGATTATCACCTAAAATAGTCCATTCCACGAAACAAGTTCCTAAAGGAAAATGGTCTTGAGCGTTCATTGTTTAATGAGCATGAGCTTATTAGTCAAATCCTTTCCTACAAGTAGCATGAATTCTTCTCAGTACGTTCATACTTCTTGCAGTGGTTGTCAGTGCGTATTATTGCGAATTGATAGAAATGAAAAATCGTGATAAGGCCCTTTTCATGAACAAAAAAAAGTATAAATTCTCATAGTATAGATACATAATACACCCAGACACTGGAAAATATTCATGCTCATCACACAAACACTTACCAGTAGTGGGAATCGAACCCACGACCTCCGGCGCAGATGGCAGGTTCGCTACCACTACGCCATTCGGTCTTCCAAATGGCATTATGACAGCAGCAGGGGTCATGGCAGCTGGATCAGAGCCAGTCTAGCTTCCTCCAGAAGCCAAAACGACCTGATACGTCATCTGCTAGGGCTACAAGAAGTGTAGCTGGGAATTCGAGTAGTACATTAATATACACAGGACCCGCAGACCACCCGAAAGAATGTCGCCAGTTTACTGGTGTTAAAAATGTTTGTTTTGACACCAACAACGTCAGTTGTAAGCTGCCAGCAGTATTGTCTATGATCACGGTCAATGCCACAGATCAATATACTTGTTATTATAGTTCGCACGCGAATTTCCGCAGGGACCATTTCCGCCATTTTATTAGCGGAAATTTTGACAAATGGTAATACTTTTTACACGACTGCCCAAAAAAAGGAGTGTTATGTATTTAGGGTTCATGTATGTATGTATGTGAGTTTCTTTATTCCACCATAACTTCTGAACGACAGAAGAGATTTGGACATAGTATGGGGTATCGTTCGAATCCTTACATTATTCCGAGTAACATAGGCTAATTTTTTTTTGGAAAATACTTTTTCCAAAAAAATATGATATATTAAAAAACACGGTTGCTCGAGCAATCGTGTATAGCTCAGTGGTAAGAGCACCCAGCCGCGAGAGCTGTGGGTCGACGCTGGTTCAAATCCCGCTGCGAGTGAAAATTTTGATTCGTATTTAAATTTATAGGAATTATATCCTAAGTGTGTAAAACACTAATCAAAAAGATAATTAGTAAATAATTATCATATTTTCCCTTTCTTATTCGTAGAAATCGTGTTGTTATTTGCGCATTTAAGTTATCGCTAAGCAAATTAATGATATTGAAGGTTGCAGTTAAATTATTTACTCGGCTGTTTTAAAAAGGCCTAACTTTCACAAGCGAATATTAAATATTATTTTAAACGCACTTATGTCACCCTCTAATCTCAGTAGTTAATAGGTAAATCCACTTTAGTTTTAAAATGAAAAAATACACATTTTGGAGCAACTTTTGGAAAAACTTTCCATCGAGAATTTTTTTCCAATCTTGTTTCTGCATCTGAGCAAGAACCCAAATTCTCGTACATAAACTCTAATATTATAGTTTAACTAGAAATCGCATAAATAACCTATTAGTCCGTTAACTATTAATGCTGATACTAAGACTGATACTTCTGCTACTATTTATTATTTGTCTCAAAATTTATAAAGCAACGTAGATGTCTGCCTTTATGAATCGACTATTCAGCCAAGAGCAACTAGGTACGATTATCACCTAAAATAGTCCATTCCACGAAACAAGTTCCTAAAGGAAAATGGTCTTGAGCGTTCATTGTTTAATGAGCATGAGCTTATTAGTCAAATCCTTTCCTACAAGTAGCATGAATTCTTCTCAGTACGTTCATACTTCTTGCAGTGGTTGTCAGTGCGTATTATTGCGAATTGATAGAAATGAAAAATCGTGATAAGGCCCTTTTCATGAACAAAAAAAAGTATAAATTCTCATAGTATAGATACATAATACACCCAGACACTGGAAAATATTCATGCTCATCACACAAACACTTACCAGTAGTGGGAATCGAACCCACGACCTCCGGCGCAGATGGCAGGTTCGCTACCACTACGCCATTCGGTCTTCCAAATGGCATTATGACAGCAGCAGGGGTCATGGCAGCTGGATCAGAGCCAGTCTAGCTTCCTCCAGAAGCCAAAACGACCTGATACGTCATCTGCTAGGGCTACAAGAAGTGTAGCTGGGAATTCGAGTAGTACATTAATATACACAGGACCCGCAGACCACCCGAAAGAATGTCGCCAGTTTACTGGTGTTAAAAATGTTTGTTTTGACACCAACAACGTCAGTTGTAAGCTGCCAGCAGTATTGTCTATGATCACGGTCAATGCCACAGATCAATATACTTGTTATTATAGTTCGCACGCGAATTTCCGCAGGGACCATTTCCGCCATTTTATTAGCGGAAATTTTGACAAATGGTAATACTTTTTACACGACTGCCCAAAAAAAGGAGTGTTATGTATTTAGGGTTCATGTATGTATGTATGTGAGTTTCTTTATTCCACCATAACTTCTGAACGACAGAAGAGATTTGGACATAGTATGGGGTATCGTTCGAATCCTTACATTATTCCGAGTAACATAGGCTAATTTTTTTTTGGAAAATACTTTTTCCAAAAAAATATGATATATTAAAAAACACGGTTGCTCGAGCAATCGTGTATAGCTCAGTGGTAAGAGCACCCAGCCGCGAGAGCTGTGGGTCGACGCTGGTTCAAATCCCGCTGCGAGTGAAAATTTTGATTCGTATTTAAATTTATAGGAATTATATCCTAAGTGTGTAAAACACTAATCAAAAAGATAATTAGTAAATAATTATCATATTTTCCCTTTCTTATTCGTAGAAATCGTGTTGTTATTTGCGCATTTAAGTTATCGCTAAGCAAATTAATGATATTGAAGGTTGCAGTTAAATTATTTACTCGGCTGTTTTAAAAAGGCCTAACTTTCACAAGCGAATATTAAATATTATTTTAAACGCACTTATGTCACCCTCTAATCTCAGTAGTTAATAGGTAAATCCACTTTAGTTTTAAAATGAAAAAATACACATTTTGGAGCAACTTTTGGAAAAACTTTCCATCGAGAATTTTTTTCCAATCTTGTTTCTGCATCTGAGCAAGAACCCAAATTCTCGTACATAAACTCTAATATTATAGTTTAACTAGAAATCGCATAAATAACCTATTAGTCCGTTAACTATTAATGCTGATACTAAGACTGATACTTCTGCTACTATTTATTATTTGTCTCAAAATTTATAAAGCAACGTAGATGTCTGCCTTTATGAATCGACTATTCAGCCAAGAGCAACTAGGTACGATTATCACCTAAAATAGTCCATTCCACGAAACAAGTTCCTAAAGGAAAATGCTGTTGAGCGTTCATTGTTTAATGAGCATGAGCTTATTAGCCAAATCCTTTCCTACAAGTAACATGAGTTCTTCTCAGTACGTTCATACATCTTGCAGTGGTTGTCAGTGCGTATTATTGTGAATTGATAGAAATGAAAAATCGTGATAACACCCTTTTCATCAACAGAAAAAATGTATAAATACTCATGGTATAGATATTTAATACCAAAGTCGTGTTCCTTACAAATTACAATCAAATATGTTGGCCAATCAATTAATTACCTCTCAGTGATTTGTGCAATTGATTTTTGAGTTCTTAAAAAGTTATTTTCACGGATATCCCACAAGTTTACAGTTTCAAATTTACAGTTTAGAGCTAAAAAATGTTACTCTCTAATTTGCGAATATGGACAGTAATTTTTGTATATTTTTGCGTATTATTAACCAGCTTCTAGCTAGTTTTTTACTCACAAGTTTAATAATACAGATGAACGAACAGACAGACAAGAGCGAAGACCAATAATGTTCGCAATTTGGTTAAGTAAATTATAATTAAGGTAAGCGACAATTTAATTTTATACCTTAGTTATGGTATTGTATTAAAAAAAAACTGATATTTAAGTAGTGACAAGTAGATCGCTCAACTCTGATCATGAAAATAGAAAATGTAAATCTGCAAAAAAAAAACAATGTTATATAAATTAATTTAATAAATAAAATAAATAAATAAAAATAGCCTTTATTCCGAACTGAGACATGTCACATACAAATTTCGTCATTTAAATCATTGAATAATGTCTATAAAATACAAGAACGTCAAAGAATTACAAAATAGTCCATAGTATAAAAATATTGTTTTAATTATAAAATGTCTCGAGTTTCGAATTGCCTATTGGCAAAGGCCTCCTCTAGCTGTTTCCACTGTGTTCTGTCGTGTGCAACCCTGCGCCAATTTGGACCCGCAGTCTGTTTTATCTCGTCTTCCCATCTCCTGAATGGTCTGCCTCTGTTTCTCTTGGCATCCCTGGGGTACCAGTTAGTCACAATTGTGCTCCACTTTGCTTGTTTGTCCCTCTGAGAGTGTCCAGTCCATCTCCATTTTTGAGAGTCAATTCTGGTTAAAATGTCTGTAACTTTTGTCTTTTTTCTAATGTCATAACCTCTGAGGCGATCTTTGAGCTTAACTCCCACCATGCTCCTTTCCATAGCCCTCTGACACTTGGCTAGTTTTGCTCTATGACTTTCGTTTAAGGCCCAGGTTTCACAACCGTAAGTCAAGCAGGGTAGAATGCAAGTATTGAATACTCTACTTTTTAATTGCAGTCCGAGGTCTTTACTTTTCATAATTTCTTTTAATGACCAATATTTTTTCCAGCCGTTGGCTACTCGTCTTTCAATTTCTTTTGATGTCAGATCTACTGGTGATATAATTTGTCCTAAATATATGTATTCATCAACGTAGTCAATATTTTTTCCGTCCACAGAAATGTCAGTTTTTTCGTAGTTGGTCATTACTTTAGTTTTTTCATAGTTCATTGACAGACCTACTTTCAAACTTTCTTGAGAGAGCTGTTGAACCATTATTCCTAAATTTTCTGAGCTCTCCTCAAAGAGTACAAGATCATCAGCAAATCTGAGGTGGTTGAGTTTCTCTCCGTCAATATTCAGGCCGTAATTCTCCCAGTTAAGATTGCAGAAAACTTCCTGGAGGACTGCTGAAAAAATCTTAGGCGAAACTGGGTCTCCTTGTCTCAAGCCCCGTTTTATTGGAAATTCGTCACCTAAACTTTCAATTTGTATTTTGGCTTTACTGTTGTCATATATTTTTCTTATAATGTTTATATAAGGCTTACTGATGCCTTGTTTCTCTAATGTCAACCATATTTTGTCATGCTCCAAAGAATCGAAAGCTTTCTTGTAATCTATAAAAGCCAGGTAGAGCGGTTTATTATACTCTCTATATTTTTCCATTACCTGTTTTACCGTATGAATGTGATCCACCGTTGAAAAGTTCTTTCGAAAACCAGCCTGTTCTCTAGGTTGGCTCTCATCCAACTGTGTGGTAATTCTTTGAAGGATGATTTTGGAGAAGATTTTGTACATATTTGACATAAGGCTTATAGGCCTGTAATTGCCTATATCGTCTTTGTCGCCTTTCTTATGTAGTAAGATTATATGGGACACAGTCCATTGTTCTGGTACCTCTCCTGTTGTCAAAATTGTGTCAAAGATTTTTGCAAGTAGAGGACTCAAACCATCTATGCAACCTTTAAGTACTTCATTGTTTATTTTGTCCGGTCCTGGAGCTTTCCCTATTCTTTGGCTTTTTATAGCATTTCGTACTTCTGTTTCCAGTATTTTTGGCTCTTTCTCGACTTCGACTTGGTCTGAATCAGGTGGTAGTCTGACGTATTCATCTGGGGCGTATTGTGGACTGTTAACGCTACTGTATAAATCTTTATAATATTTGGTAGCTAAGTTTCTGATGTCGACTCTATTCGTGACGATTCTAGCTCTCCTTTTCATTTTAGGAATCCATTCTTTTTTTACATTTTTTAATTCTATGAGCGCTTTTCGGACTCCTCCATTTTTTTCAATATGACGCTCAATAGTTTTTAATCTAAAAGCTTTTCTGTCTTTTCGAATACTTGTATTGATTTTTTTACTCAAATCAGTTATTTCCTTGTGGCATATTTTTTTGTCCTGACTTAGGAGAAGTCTTCTGTCATGTATTAATTGAAGAGTTGTATTACTCAGCTTGTAATTTTTCTTCTCATTCTGAACATTTTTAAGTGTTTGTGTCATTATGTATTCTAACTCTTTATATGTTGTGATGGCATCCTTGCCGTCTTTGAGTGACGATGATATAGTCAAATTCATTTTATTTGAATCTTCTGCACTTATATGTTTAAATTCTTGCTGACCGATATGCCTTCGTGACCTTTTTGGGGGATTGAGACTTAAGCAACTGCGCACCATGCGATGGTTGGTATTAAAGTTTAAATTTTGAATAACTTCGGTGTCTGTGAAAGCTCTGGGGTGATTGGTGGTTATATAGTCTATTTCATTCTTGTATTTGCCGTCCGGAGAAATCCATGTCCACTTACTTTTGGGGTTCTTTTTGAAATAGGTATTTAAGGCAAAGAGATTATTTTCTAGAAGGAACTCTAAGAATTTCTGTCCATTTTTACTTCTCTTACCAAGACCAAATAATCCTAGAGGTTTCTCCTCGTAATTTTGTTTCGCTCCAAGTTGGGCGTTAAAATCTCCCATAAGTATGAGATTTTTAAAAGCATAGCTTGATATGGTCCCGGACAGGCAACTATAGAATGACTCTACATCCTCTACTGAGGCTTGTTCAGTTGGTGCATATGCTTGTATTATAGTCCAGTCCTTTTTGCACTCCGGAAAATTGATTTTTAGTATTGCTATCCTATCCGATATACCTATAAATTCGTTTATATGTGTTTTCAAGTACGCTTTTACTAAAAATCCCACTCCTCTATGTCCTGCAATTTCGCCTTTGTAATGTAGGATGTATTCGTGGCGATCTTCTATTGCTTCCCCCAACCTACGCATCTCACTAATACCTAATATGTCCCACTTGAGTGATTGTAGAGCTAATTCCAACTCAGTGAGACTCTCTTCCGTACGTAGAGTTCTTGTGTTTAGTGTCGCTACGTAAAATTTTTTGCGTTTGACTTTCATTTTATTTTGTTCATTATGTAAGTCCGGGCTGAATTTAGCTAGAGGGTAGTAGTCGTCAATAAGTCCCGCGGTGACCAACCGTGGTGGGACAGATAGAGAAGGCGATAATTCCTATTTATTTTCAACTGAGTCATATTTAGTACCACGGATGTGATCTGTCTGTTTCTTGCTATAGTATGAATCTAACGTAGTCTTGTTTTTCTTTGCGAATTGGGATGTTCCAACTCCTTGTCTATTATGCTGTGAATGTAAAGTCGTCGGAGGTGAGTCTTGTTTTCTCTTGTTTGTGCGAATATATGAACCCTTAGGGCAATCAATTTCACGCTTGCTTTCTTCCTGCCTTTTTCGCGGCGAAACTATGTTTTTATTATTGTTAGAATTTAAAGTTATGATTTTATCGTACCTTAGTGCAACTTTTTCGCCTTGCTCTCTTCTATTCCTAATTTCTTCTTGGAGTTCTTTTCTTTTCTGTAAAATTTTTTGTGAAAATTCTTCTTTAATATATATATTCGTTTCTGAAAGTTTATGTTTATTTTTTAGGAGCTCTATCTTTTGACCTTGGGTAGACATGGTCACAGACACAGGTCTAACTGTACTGCCTCTTTTTCCCATCCTCCGTACAGACTCTATATGTATATCTCCATAGGATAGATCCATATTTTTATTTATAATGCTCAAAATTATCTTTTCCAGCTCCTTGTAACTCCTCTCAGTCTCTGGGACACCAAAAAATACTATGTTCTTGCGTCTAAGTTGTTGGTCTAATTTGTCTATTAAATTTTGTTGTTCCTCCAAACGATTTTCCAATTCTAATGTTTTGCTTTGAATACAATTGAATTTTTCACTGATGCTAATGTTAATTTGTTGAATTTGTTCTAAAATATTTTCTTGCATTTTATCCATGTCATGTCTCTGTTCGGCCATGTCTTTTTGGATCTGTTTAAACATTTCTTTTAGTTCGTCCATGATTTAATTCTACTGCCTAATAGTACAGCTGCCCTCTAGTGAACACTAACGGAAGCCGTTTACAGCGGCATGAAAGATTGCCAACTTATAGTTATAGATGGCGTTACGTGTTTTTCTTCACTGAGGAGTATATCAATATTTGTCTGTGGTCAAGTTGCCGGTAAAGCAGTACCTATCTGATGTTTGAAGTTGGTATTTTTCTATTGTCTATTTTCTATGTCAGTTATTTTTACATGTCAAACTTCAACTGTCGTAATAAATGTCATTTGATTTTGATAGTCTGCTGCATGTGTCAATTGATTTGTTTTGAATGTTTACAATATTCAAAAATGTTTTTGTCTTTACCGGTTCTTGTTTAGAATTCAAATTTTACGGGAATAAATCGCCAAATAATGACTTACGGCGTTTCTATATAGTTGCTAAACTTCCAAATGAGGTGAGTTATCCAGTTGTTGTAATGTTTTGTTCTTCTATTTAGGTTTTTTTTTGCACTTAACTTTGTATGGTGCCCGAAACCGCTATGTTATTTCACTTGTTTCTAGGCTTTGCTGGTGACGAGCACACTGAACTTTATATAATTCTTGGTATCTTGCCTGAAATTTAAGTCACTAGTACTTTTTGGTGTGGTTTTGTGAACTTTTTGTATTTTAAAATCAATGTAATATACGGAGCCGATGTCAACACTAGGACAGTAGCGCCCTCTCCTCCATATAAATTAATTTATTCAAATATAAATATGACAATAAGGGCAGGACTACACCCAACCGCGTGGAATAAATCACTTCAGACCAAATTTAGAATAAGTGGATGAACTTAGGCGTATTTTGCGGCTCGCTTCATCTCAGATAAAACCTCCTTATAATTTGATATTCTACCCTAGCAATATAAAGTAAAAAACCTATGATATATAGGTATATTTTTTTGTATTTTCTACATAGCTACTTTTCCGCAATTGCATTTCTGATGTAATTGCACTAACTTGAAATGGGTCTTTAATATTTACCTCTATCGGTTGCTATGATCATCGCATCAGAAGGCTAAACTGTTTGGCCTATTTTGGTAAATTGTTTTAAAATCGGGATATAAAATAGTTAAAGACGAGGCATATTAAATTTAATTCGGTAAACAATCTAAAGTATTTGACTTATCATAGGAGAATCTCACAAATATCAGAATAGGTGTACCTCTTTATTTCAATAGAGATTTTTTATTTACTCATACTCAACCTCATAAACAAGTGGAAAATTAATAAATTTTGAAGCACTTTAGACTTGTAATTGACTTTTGACTTTAGACTTGTATTTGAAAAAGGATTAAATAATTTTGTTTGAAATTCCCCGACTAAAGGAAAGTAAGAACTAAGAACTTATTAGTATAATTACAAATCCAAGAAAATACGCCGGAGCTACTGTGCCTGTGACGGTGTTGATAGTGCTGTTTACCAGTTGATGACTGATTCAATTTCTTGACACTTCTCATATACCGGCAGTTTATCAGACTATACTTACTCATTGCATTAATTGATATTGGAAACAAAAATAGCAATGGCAGCCACTAATATTTTATACAAAACTGTATTAAAATCGGTTCAGTCGTTTTTGTAATAATTGGGAACATTCGTTTCCACTGTAAATATTTTTTATTGCGCCCGCTGGTGATCGATGTTCGTAACAACTATCTAACAACCATCGACAGTGAATACCAAACATTATACAGAAATTTTAATCTAAACCGGTCAAGCCGTTTTTGAAATAAATGGGAACGTTTACAATATAAATGTTTTTTATGGGGCACCTGGTGATCGATGTTCGTAACAACTATCTAAGAACCATTGCCATTGAATAGGTACCAAACATTATACAGAAAACTGCATCTAAATCGGTCAAGTCGTTTTTGAAATAAATGGGAACATTGATGTGCACAAACGAACAAACAAACAAACAAACAAACAAACAAACAAAAATATTTTTGCATCATTGGTTTTTGTGCACAATTTAACGTACAAACAAACATAAAATCTCATCAATAAAGTAATGTACAAACGGTCTCTCACCCTAAACGCATATACCCGTACTCCGTTCCGTCGTGGGTAATAAAGCACAATACTTTGAGGCGTTTCCATATAACCTTTGAGATGTTTTGAAGGTCCCTTATCAGCCACATACGATATGACATCGCAAATATTAGTTTTATTCAATTGTTATTTATATAATACTTAACGATTGCAATAATTCCAAGAATTAACTCTGGTATTTAGTTTAGATTGCACTGTTCTTCAGTCTTCAGGCAGACAACATATTTTTTCGCAATGTGAACATTAATAGTAATATTCTTTGTTGTTGGTTTTTTTTAAACGTTTTCGCGCATGAATATACCAAAATGGCCGAGTTAGATAGTTTAGCTACAACCGAAGACAAAGATTTAAAAGACACCAATCAAGAAGACGCAAATGAGAGTTCTCCTTTAAAATATGATCACGAAAATGCTGATAAAGAAGAGAAAAGCAAGAAAATATCGTTTATACAGAGACTTAAAATAATTAAAGCCAATATAACAGTGGAGCCCATTCTAGCGTGTTACGTCATGCCGAGTGTCCTGGCATCGCTGGCGACGCAAAATTTAAACCTAGAAAAGGCATGTCTCGTGAACCTCAACTACAGCACTGAAATTTGTGACGCCTTAAAATCTAGACAGACGGAAAATTACACAGAGCACGAGGAGAAGGTCCAAACGTTAATTGCTCAAATTCAAGCTTGGAAGAATGTCGTACAGACAGCGATACCGGTTATAATTATTTTATTCGTCGGCGCCTGGAGCGATAAGACTGGGAAGAGAAAAGCTTGTATTTTAATGCCTATAGTTGGGGAGTTTTTGACGTGTTTAGGATTCATCGTTAACACGTACTACTTTCTCGAGCTACCCGCCGAAGTGGCAGCGTTGACTGAATCTATATTTCCGGCTATTACTGGCGGTTGGTTCACCAATTTCGTCGGCACGTTCAGTTATATAGGTGATATCACCACCCCCGAAGATAGGACCTATAGAGTTGGAATAGTGAACCTGTGCATGTCCCTCGGCTATCCTATAGGAAGTGCCTTGAGTGGAGTATTGCTTACGTGGATTGGTTACTATGGAATTTTCTCACTGTCAGCCAGTCTCTATCTATTTAGTCTAATTTATGGACACTTTTATTTAGAGGACCCAAGCCCGAAGCCGAGAGACAAGGTAAGATAAATGTTGCAACATACTATTTACTAGGTACTATAGATATTTCAATCCACGAAGCCGTGCCCTTCTCTGTCAAAATCACAGAATATGTTTCATTCGATTCGTATGGATTTTCGTATGGATTTTGACAAAGTGGGGCGCGTTTTTGTGGACCTATAGAGAGGGAGCCAGCGCGTGCCAGACCTTTATAAAAGCTCAAAGTTTCTCTGCGTATTATCCTCAACACTGGGAAGAATGTTTGTTGGGACGTTTGTTTGGATCATGGTGGCTTTGAGAGATAACAAGTAATAAACGTGTAAAAAATCTTACGCCAAAGAATAAAGTCATTTTTTTTTTATATTTTCTTTAGAATAGTATTAGAAATCACGCCATGCATTGTCAGACACTTAGTATCATGGCAACCCTCTGCCAGGCGCCTTTAAAGTTCAAACGTTTAAGGGTGTCTGGCACGGGGTTTCTGGTTTTATACATTTTGAAAATGATATAAGATAATAGTTAAAAATGCGAACTTAACAGCAGTGTTAGGACCTCAGTTAGGGCATTGATTTAATCGTCATATCTCTCACGAAATCTATATATATATACGAGGCTATATATATAACGCTCCGTCTTTCGAATGTTCCAGGAATACCAAGGATTCTTCGGTTTCTTCAGAGAATTCTTCGACATCGGTCTCGTGTTGGAGACGTTCCGAGTTGCCTTCAAGAAGGGCGAGGGCAACAGGAGGCTGCGTGTGTGCCTGCTGCTTATCGTAGTATGCGTAGTCTTTGGTCCTTTGCAGGGTAAGTTGTTGACCCTCAACCAACTCTACAAACGAAAAATAATTATTATGTGTTTTTGTGAAACTTAAACGTTAGTATTAATTATATAATACTAGCAGATACCCGCGGCTTCGCAAGCGTAACTTTTAGTTTTCCCTATTCTCACGAGAACCATCGATTTTTCCCGAATAAAAAGTAACCTTTGTGTTAATTTAGAGCGAAATCTATCTCCATTTTAACTTTCAGCCAATAGTTTTCAATACTTGCAGCGTGAATGAGTATTTCTCCCGCTGGAATAGTGAAAAACAAATATTCAGAAATAACTATTGATTTTCCCGGGATAAAAAATAGCCTTCTCTATTCTAATTTTCAGCCAAATCAGTTCACCAATTACAGCGTGAAGGAATATTTTTCCCGCGTGGATATCTGTTTTTCACTGTTCCCGAAGGAACCATGGACTTTTCCGGGATAAAAAGTGGCCTTGCTATTAACCCAAGATATCATCTATCACCATTCCAAATTTCAGCCAAATCGGCCTTGTACTTGCGGCGTGAAGATTTTTTTCCGCGTGAATTTCGGTTTTTAACTAATCCCACGGGAACCATGGATTTTCCCGGAATGAAAAGTAGCTTATGTGTTAATCCAAGATGCAATTGATCTCAATTCCAAATTTGAGCCAAATCGATTCAGTAGTTTTGGCGTGAAGGAGTATTGAAGCTTGGTAAAATACGAATTTTGGAGCCCCGTTTCACCCCTTTAGGGGAGGAATTTTGAAAAATCCTTTCTTAGGGCACGCCTAGACCTGATAAGAAACCTGTGTGCCAAATTTGAAGTCTCTAGACCCAGCGGTTTGGGCTGTGCGTTGATATGTCAGTGAGTGAGTGAGTCAGTATCTTCTTTGATATACCATGAAATTTTCCGGGATGAAAAGTAGCCTATGTATTAATCCAGTATAAAATCTATTTCCTTTCCGAATTTCAGTCATATGCGGTCAGTAAGTGCAGCGTAAAGTAGTATTTTTCGCGCGTGAATATCAATTTTTCAGTTTTCCCGCGAAAACCATGGATTTTTCCGAAATGAAAATTAGCCTTTTTATTAACCCAGGATATCATCTATCGCCATTCCGAATTTCAGCCAAACCGGTCTTGACTTGCGGCGTGAAGAATTTTTCCGCGTGAATTTTGGTTTTTAACTAATCCCACGGGAACCATGGATTTTCCCGGGATGGAAAGTAGCTTATGTGTTAACCCAAGATGCAATTTATCGCCATTCCAAATTTGAGCCAAATCGGTTCAGTAGTTGCGGCGTGAAGGAGTATCGAAGCTTGGTAAAATACGAAATTTGGAGCCCCGTTTCACCCCTTAAGGGGGGAATTTTGAAAAATCCTTTCTTAGTGCACCCCTAGACCTCATAATGAATCTGTGTGCCAAATTTGAAGTCTCTAGACCCAGGGGTTTGGGCTGTGCGTTGATATGTCAGTGAGTGCGTGAGTCAGTATCTTGTTTGATATACCATGAAATTTTCCGGGATGAAAAGTAGCCTATGTATCAATCCAGGATAAAATCTATCTCCTTTCCGAATTTCAGTCATATCAGGTCAGTAAGTGCAGCGTAAAGTAGTATTTTTCACGCGTGAATATCAATTTTTCAGTTTTCCCGCAAAAACCATGGATTTTTCCGGGATGAAATGTAGCCTTTTTATTAACCCAGGATATCATCTATGTCCATTCCAAATTTCAGCTAAATCGGTCTTGTACTTCCGGCGTGAAGATTTTTTTCCGCGTGAATTTCGGTTTTTAACTAATCCCACGGGAACCATGGATTTTCCCGGGATGAAAAGTAGCTTATGTGTTAACACACGATGCAATTTATCTCCATTCCAAATTTGAGCCAAATCGGTTCAGTAGTTGCGGCGTGAAGGAGTATTGAAGCTTGGTAAAATACGAACTTTGGAGCCCCGTTTCACCCCTTTAGGGGGGGAATTTTGAAAAATCCTTTCTTAGTGCACCCCTAGACCTCATAAGGAACCTGTGTGCCAAATTTGAAGTCTCTAGACCCAGCGGTTTGGGCTGTGAGTTGATATGTCAGTGAGTCAGTCAGTCAGTCAGTCAGTGTCTTCTTTTATATATTTAGATGATAGCGTCATCTCTTAATGCAATAATTTCTTAGGTTTAACAGTAAAAGTATTAGTTTTGACAATAAAAGTAATCACAGATTCACAGTAATTAACTACTGGTCGAGTAATGTTTTTTCCATTGCAGGTGAATTCACGATTATGTATTTGTTTACAAGATTCCGGTTCAACTGGGATGAAGTGAAATTCAGCTTTTGGTCCACGTATTGCATAATCACGAACTTGATTGGTAAGCAAAAGCGCTAAATGATAGAGATCTCCTGAGTCCTGACTCCTGACGCATAAAAGTTGATAGTCCAACATTCTATTCCATGGCTGATTCTTTTTAAACTTCCGTAGCCAATGGGTAAGAAACTGAACTTTCCGTCCGTCTGTCTTTCTGTCACCAGGCTGTATCTCTGGAACCCTGATAGTTAGATACTTGTCACAAATGATCTATTTATGTTTCCGCTATAACAAAAAATACTAAAATAAAAAACAAAAAAAAAATACTCGTAGTATCAGCTAGTATTTTATAAAAATCACATGCAGTTGATAATATCCGAAAACCCCAATAAAACTTGAATTTCGCGGGTAGACAAACTTTGAGCCTTTAAAAATAGAAAACTTACGTATTGCTTTGCGCCAATAGATGTCAGGAAGAGTCATTTAAAAAAATACATTTTCTTAAAATGAATCCTAGCTAGATCGATTAATCACCCCCAAAATCCCCTGTATACTAAATTTCATGAAAATCGTTCGAGCCGTTTCCGAGATTCAGATTATATAGAAATATATTTATGAACAAGAATTGCTCGTTTAAAGGTATAAAATAATAATATTTCTTTATATATTTATATATTTTATTTATTAGCAATAAAGTACAGGCACAAAAAATATAAATTTTCTTTCCAGGAACGGCCTTCTCAATAAGCCTGTTTAGTCATTATTTGAAACTAGACGACACAATATTGGGAATTATTTCAAACGCCAGTAAAATCATAGCAGCCTTCGCCTACGCTTTTGCCAGAAACGATTTAGAAATATATTTGGGTAAGCTCTTACAATATAATATTCAAACCTCGTCGTGCGAGCATAAATCGAGTATTTAGAATTAATATGAAATTCTAATATCCCTGCAGCCTTAGCTATATTATGACTTAGCTACAATAGTTAAAGAAACCCCTCGTTTGCTCATTCCATAAAAACCAATGTTCAATCTTTCAAATAGGCCTTAGTCACATGCACTTGAGAAATGTCAGACTACCACCACGTTAAGAAAGCCGTTTGACACGGAGAAGAATGTGCATAAAACTCGGCACTTTTAAAAAACTAGTTGGGTGACCGAGCTTTGCTCGGTAGTATAACAGCTACTTACCAATAGATGGCAGCAGGAGTTTACTGTAATAGTTTTACTTTATCGCCAATAGATGTCAGGTATAGATTTATATATATTTTTTTGGTAAATACGACATTTTCTAAAAATGAATCCTAGCTAGATCAATTTATCGCCCCCAAAAACCCTTGTATACTAAATTTCATGAAAATCGTTCAAGCCGTTTCCGAGATTCAGATTATATTGGATATTAAGGTATTTGATATATTATACACACTGACAGTTTTGATTTTAAAATAAATCCGTTTATAGCATCTTGTGAGCAGATGTCTTCGATAAGTCACGTAATCAATTTGTCGATCGGATATGTCACACATTAGTAAACCCGGGACTTTCCGCTTGAAAGATGACGATGATGATGGAGCATCAAGAAGTGAAATACAACGACAACACTGTTCTCACGAACACCACACTCGGCTAACTTGGCTCAACTTGAGGACCGACTCTGCTTAAACTTAACTTAACAGATGCACACTTCAACAACGGTTATTGCGAAGTTACAAAGTTCTGTAACCGTTACTCGCAGCCAACTTGAGATAGCTTATTGCTGCGTTAAATTACAATTATTTTATCAAGGAACCATAAAATTACTTTGCTAAAACGCAAAAGACACTTTAAAGTCTTTTTAACTTCACTCTTTTACAATGGTGTGTACGATTGATACAACTACTTAATTATTTTGCTATTTGTAATAAAAATTCACAATGTCGGCTTCGGTTTGAGTCTTTCTTTAAGGTATCCTAGTGGACTAACCGTTTCTTTCAAGCTATTTTTGATGTTGTCATTTTTCAGCACCCCTGCTAGAAATTTTAAATGGTACATCGTTCATCGCTATGCGCTCTATTGCGACGAAGCTGGTCAGCGGTGAAGAATTGGGTATGTACCGTGTAAATATACACCATAATATCACTTATAAGAAAAAATAAGGGTTGACATAAGAAAACGATTTATTTTCAAACTTTTGTAGTTAACACAATTTTGAAGCGCACTGGGAAAATAGTAGGATCGTTTGTGCAGTAGACATACAGTTTCAAATATCTATTATTCGATAATTCCCTGACGAGTACTGGGTTTGATTCGCGGTACGCACGTTTTAAGGATTTTACAGACTACCTTAGGACCGGTCTGATATCAGTCTGTGGTCTTAAATCGGTTCTTTGGGAGATTGTAAGAAAAAGTTGCGGATAAAGAACTCTTCCATAGTGTACCACTGGATAGGTGTGCGCCTTTGTTTGTAACGTTGACTTTTTCGTTAATCCATCTTTCTTTAGGGCGGCTTCTATTTTTTTGTACCTATAACTATAAGATCTTTTACAAATTTAAAGTCGCGAAGCGGGCTATGGAGGGATATGTTAGGAATTTCCCTGAGAGATGAAATCCGAAATAAGGTGATCCGCAGGAGAACCAAGGTTGCTGTCATAGCCATTAGCAAGTTGAAGTGGCAGTGGCCAGGCCATGCATGTCGTAGTTGAGATGGCCAGTGGAGTCACAAGTCCTGGAGTGTAGACTGCTGCGTACAAGCAAGCGTGTATAAGTCAAGTTTTCCTTACACAAACAGCCCAAAGCGGCGAACTGAAATTCATAAGATTCAAGGATGATCCCTAGTCCTACCTGTTTGTTGACAATCATTACTACGCTTGGACAAGGTTTACGCTGAGTTATAGTTTTATTAACGGGTTAATAACTGTCGGCAATCTCATCTTATGGTAATGATCTAGCCGAAGATGTAATCGTATTAATTTGGAGAGGGTAACTAAGTAAACTTTCTTACCACCAGCACATTGGCGACTTTGCTGGTACTAGTAGCCACGGCTGAAGCCTCCCACCAGACAAGATCTAAGCCAACTTAGAAATAATTAAATTCTAAAGAGGCTCGTAGCGGGAATCGAACCCGCGGCCTGCCACCCGAATCACGCACGCGCCACTGAACCAGGGAGGTCAAAGTTAGATTCGCCGGTGTTATATCTTCAAGAAGTATCCTGGGATAACATAACACATGGCGTAGCGTGATGCGTCCTTCAGCTCGATGAACCGACGACAAGAAGTGGCTATATGAGGAAGGCTGAGAACATGGTGGGAAGATTTATGTTCAACAGTGGACGACCGCAGGCTGATGTGATGATGATAATTATAAGGCTCCATTTTAAGTCAAAAGTAGCCTTTACTTTATTAATCATCAAATTGTTTGCAGGTAAAGTAAACTCGTTGTTCGGGTTGGCGGAAGCAATGACGCCCTTAGTGTACGGGCCGCTTTACTCTCACGTGTACGTCGCCACTCTGAATGTTTTGCCCGGGGCGGTGTTTTTGTTGGGGGCGCTACTCACGCTACCATCTATCGCTATATTTGGGTAAAAAAGTTTTACTTTTATTACTTGAAATTATGTGAAGAAATCTTGTCCGTAAGTGTTACGCCTGCTCATAACAGACTACCTATGTTCGCGTCTCAGGAATTTGCATTAATTACAATTTGTAATTTTATAAGACGCACTGCACTGCTCTCTTCTTTCTGAAAGATATTATTGCCCAGAATTTTCACCGGTAGAGTTCAAACCGAACAATGCTTCAGAATCAGTACTATTTCATCCTAACGTTTTTCAATTAGTACTTTTCCATCAAGTAGGTACCCATCCGAGTGGAATTTATAAAAAAGTTCTACCTGCTACGTGGCCTACCTATTATTAATTACCCACTTTTTTTAAAGAGCCACATTCCTTTTCTCATAATACACTTTATGGAATCAACGACTACTGGTGCTCCGGAATATCGGGGCTTAAAATACATAGTGATAAAGTTTTTATAAGAGTTGTGTGTTACTGTAATCGATCAAACAGATTCAGCGAAATGTCAATTTTGTCTACCCTCCATTAATAAACATGGACTGTTATCGTAACGTATAAATTCCTTGCAAGTTGTAGTAACGCCTAACGGTTTCCACACAGCATCACGCCGGAACGCTAAATTAATTGGTCCTTGATGGTAACTACATATACCTAAGGCTCAGGTCCGGAGCCAATTTAGAAATAATAATATTCTAAAGTGGCCTCGGCAGTCGACCCGTGAACTCCCACTCGAAAGTAAGGATTAGCTCTAATTTATAAGATTTTATCAATACCTCCACAAGAAAATCATTAAGGAGTTGCTTCCGGCAGCTTAAGTCAATAAATAAATCAATTCCTTTTTTTCACAAATAAGTAATTAAAATACTTATCTGCTTTTATTTTATTTTTGTACAGGTGGCTGTACTTCGAACATAAAAAGGATCGACTAAAAAACAAAGAAGAACTTCAAATCGTTGATAAAGAAAAGGGCTGATCAAACTTTATCTAGACTTAAAAAATCCGTGTATGTTTTTTTTTTGATTTTTAGTACTTAATAGGCTTAGGTACTACTTATTGTATGCTGAGGTTCTAAGTACCTGTTTTTAAAAATAAAAAATAAGACTCAAAAGTTTTTACTATTGTTATCTTTTCATGAACTTGGCTATTCTTCCATATCCTATTTCTTATTATCAAGTGTTTTTTAATAGTGTTTTTAGATAGTTTTGCACTTGACCATAATGATGTATGATGGAACGATATGATGAGGTCTTAAGCGTAATTCTCGTTCGCATAGAAAATGCCTATTCACACTTCTATAGAAGGCGCCCAAATTGACTTGACTGGATCACGGAGGATGGGAGAACTTTTCACACCTTAGCTCTTCGTATCAAGAAATCAATATATTTCTATATATAGAAGAAAATCGTCATATGCCAGTTTTTTGGATGTCAACCACATAAAGATGCAACGTCTCTCGGCGTTGTAGTAGAAAGGTGAAGTAAGTCATAGAACTCATAGAGTTGTAGAGTTCCTGAGGACACACACCCAAGTATTCTGTTAAAAACCGCTAAACAGGCAGCATTGCGTCGGTGTTGTAAACTGAGCAATTTTGCTCGTTTTAGCGTTTCCTTGTGGGAGGAGTTCCCATAAATAAAGAGTAAGATGTTATACAAATGGTCAAGCACGGTTTGGCGGGTTTTACACACCTTTGGAAATTCCTGTCTCCTTATGATGTGTTTTCCTTCACCGTTAAAGTTATGCACATATTCCCTAAAAATAAGAAGTGCATACCTGGGAATTGAAACCCTTATAGCCATCCAAGAAGTAATAGGTCTGAACCAACGAGCGAATACTTAAAAATTCAAGTAAGTACCTTGTTATTATTTAGCGTCCATTAATTTCGGAGTAGCCTCATTATCCTTCTTATTATCGGTCCTTTTTAATCACTTTTAATGAATAAGCGAAAATTACCTTGTGTTTAATTCGAAGGGCCTTTATTCAGCGGTTCGCGTCCTAATGAGATTTTCAAAATTTAAGGCAGTTTTGAAAATAATTAACGAGCCAGCCTGAGTGATGTGCGCTTTTGTCGGCAAGTGACGTTTATCTAACGCTATATCATCGTGTTACGTAAGGGTTCAGTCACATCTTCGCTATTTCATCATCATCAATGGCGCTACAGCCCTTTGTGGGCGGGGGCCTGTTCAAGAAGATTTCCCCACCTATCCCTATCGTTAACGCTCGTTTTCCAATTCCGTATGCCAGTTCGTTTTGCGTCCTGCTTCGCTATTTAGCCTCACCGAAAACTTCACTTGATCACGGAATACATAATAGTACCTATGGTACTAGGGTAGGGTAAAGTAGATGGAACCAGACCTCGCGGCAGATCACCTATGAGATGGACGGACCAAGTTAAGGCTGCTGTGGACGTCCCCTTACATGTATGCACCAGGAAAGCAGCTGTCCGGAAGGAATGGAGACGAATTGTCAAGCGTGTTACTGAAAAGTGAGGACCACGACCGCTCTGACAAGAGCGTTACGAAAGAGATGACCTAGGGTACAGAAGGTTCACTCCGCAAGATGATTTAAAGAAATAGCGACTCTAGGGTTGACACAAAAAGTGCAATTCAGTTCGCAATAGCGCCTGCAACACGTAGCAAACGCAAAATTGTGGTCTCTTTTTATAGCATAACTTTATCTCTTCCGACGAACTAAGGTTGCCTCGCAATCCGGCGCACGCAGCGCGTGAAATAGACCGTACAAGAACTAATGCGTACAACCTCGCCGGGGCGCGGCAGCCATCTGAAATTAGTACGTCGAGACGGCTACCTTTAGTTTGTTCGATCACATGATAAGTAAACCTGGCCTGACTTGAGCCCCTCCATGAGTCACAACAAAAATTACATCTGCTTCAACCACTTATCTGAAAACCACGCAATACGACGAGGGAAGTAAAAGAAACTATAATATAATTATTTAAAAGCACTTAAAAAACGTGTTATACCCTACTACATAGTCACAAAACAATATTTATGAACATTTTTGTCCTGCATCTATTTTGACACGGTGAGGACCTGCCAAGTTTCATCTATGTTTAAAAGTTAATAAGTTTCATCAGTGATCTGCATAGTTATAGCATTACTACTCCATACTTTGCCTTTCTTTTGGCTTCAGCCATTGGATAACTGCAAGAAAAACCACGCTAAACAGCAACAAGTTAATAAGGCAGGTAAGAGACTGTCATTAAAAAGGCTTTTAAATTAAATTAGGAAACGTCTGGTGTGGGTTTTCCCTTATTATCTAAAAGAAAATTTCAAATAAGATTAAACCATAAATGTAATTTAAGTCCGTCGTTTTGCTATAAATAAATTATAATTTCTCAATTTAGGATATGAAAAATAGGTTTAATTCTCAGACCTACTGAATTTACACAAACAAAATATAAAAATTACTCAAACCGTGTCGGATGAGTTTTTTTTTATTAACACTATAAACTCTTCCTATCCTTACACATACAATATTTTTTTATTGTGCGCCATGCAACATCAAGATCTTCAAGACGAAGTTTGTACCACTATCGGTCACATTTTCAAATTTAGCCAGGTTCGCCATTGGTGGATACGTCAAGGAAGATCATAAAATTAATTTAAAAAGGTCCTCCTTCAAAATATTTTTGAATGTAGGTTCACACACAAAATTTTCCCGGAGTGAAAGCTTATTAAGTAAATATATTTCGTATTTTTCCACCCGTACACTAATGATGCTCTTTGAAAAGAATGCACGGGGTCGGAAGGGCGAACCCTTAATCCCATACCTACTCGTATAATGAGACACGGACCAGTCAAGCTCCACGCGCGTGTGAATAACCCTTCAAATTAGCCGTCTTCATGCTGTGTACTTCATATGAATACTAATACTTCTTCTCATGACGTATTTTTTTTATAGACAGGAAATGCCTAACGCATACCCCTCCGTCAGGGGAAACGGAGGGGTTATGTGGGGCTTGCACCCACTAAAACCTGTCCCTTGCCACGACGGACCTCGTTGGCGGGAGTACGGGATTCACTTGCGTATTCACCGCGCTCCCGCCAGGCCCCGACCCGCCACCTGAGCGGCAGGTCCCGTCACTGCTGCCGGCAGCCTGACCGCCGCCGACTCCTCCTGGGAGGCGCGTCCTGAACAGGGCACGCCACCTCCTCAGCCTGTTGATGGAGTTCGGGTAACGGACGCCATAGCCCCTTACGTCCGTCACCCGCAGGCCGGCGCACCCGGAAGCCGAAGAAAGATGTTCGTCCTCCAGCAACCGGTGCGTCTCCTGCGAGACGGATGTGCCACAGCTGTTATTGTCCCTCTCGACGAGCGTTCCCGCCCACTTCGGTAATTTTTTTACGAGGTTGTCTTCCTCGTAGTGCCCCGAAGGGCCTTGTGGGCGTTTCCGCCCCCGCTTGTAATTTTGTAATGAGGTTTTCTTCCTCCTCCGGGGTAGGTGTAGACGTTTCGACACTGTGCCCTCTGCTGGGGCCCAGAGGGACACGCGAAGAAACGTCACCTATCCACCGGGCCAAGCTATTAGCCGTCGGTTATTAACCGACGTTACCAAGGAGCACCGGCCCGCGCGCTACAGAGAGGCACCGTAGCACTCGGGCACTCGTGGAGTTTGCACGGCCAGCCCCCCCACATGACGTATAGCGCGTATACTCGATTTTATTGAGCTGACTTGACCACGAATTCATGTACGTGGATGTCCGAAGAATATTTTTATATTTTTTCATGCCTTAAATATGCGGGTATAATCTATTCAATACTATTTACTACAATCTTGTAATTAGGTATTAGACAAATTACCCGTCTTCATTCTGTGTACTTCACATGAATACTAATACTTCTTCACATGACGTATAGCGCGATTATTCGATTCATAGAGCTGACTTGACCACGTCTTCATGTACGTGGATGTCCGAAGAATATTTTCATATTTTTTCATGCCTTGTCACAGAATACCATAGCACCTTACGGTGTAGTTTATTCAATACTACGACAAACTTGTAATTATTTATTAGACAAATTAGCCGTCTTCATGCTGTGTAGTTCACATGAATACTAATACTTCTTTACATGACGTATAGCGCGTATACTCGATTTTATTGACATGACTTGACCACGAATTCATGTACGTGGATTCGTTAATTTTTATTTCTAAGAACAAAACGGATGTCTGAAGAATCTTTTTATATTTTTTCATGCCTTAAATATCCTGGTATAGTCTATCCAATACTACTACAATCTTGTAATTATGTATTAGACAAATTATCCGTCTTCATTCTGTGTACTTCACATGAATACTAATACTTCTTCTCATGACGTATAGCGCGATTATTCGATTCATAGTGCTCATTTGACTACGAATTCATGTAGGTACGTGAATGTCCGATTTTTTTTTATATTGGAACGAAGTTCCTTATCGCGCGTTGCGAAAGGGGGCTAGACGGAAAAAATTAATACGAAAAGTTGTAACGACACTTTTTGCTATAGTAAGCTATTGTAAGTCGTGCGGCGTGCGCATTTTTCTCTCTCTGTCTCTCTCTCTCTTATATTCCTTCACTAATTAATCGAACGGAACTCCGTTCCATCCGGTTGTCCCTTGACACCTCTCAAGTTTTTTTTATGCCTTGTCACAGAGTACCACAGCACCTTACGGTATATAATAGTTTATGAAATACTCCGACAAACTTGTAATTATTTATTATACAAATTAGCCGTCTTCATGCAGTGTACTTTACGTGAACACTAATGCTTCTTCACATGACGTATAGCGTGTATATTCGATTCCATATTGCTGACTTGACCACGAATTCATGTACGTGGATTCGTAAATTTTTATCTCTAAGAAACCAAACGGATGTCTGAAGAATATTTTTATATTTTTTCATGCCTTAAATATCCTGGGATAGTCTATTCAATACTACTACAATCTTGTAACTATGTATTAAACAAATTACCCGTCTTCATTCTGTGTACTTCACATGAAAACTAATACTACTTCACATGACGTATAGCGCGATTATTCGATTCATAGAGCTGGCTTGACCACGTCTTCATGTACGTGGATGTCCGAAGAATATTTTTATATTTTTTCATGCCTTGTCACAGAATACCATAGCACCTTACGGTATAGTTTATTCAATACTACGACAAACTTGTAATTATTTATTAGACAAATTAGCCGTCTTCATGCAGTGTACTTTACGTGAATACTAATACTTCTTCACATGACGTATAGCGTGTATATTCGATTCCATAGAGCTGACTTGACCACGTCTTCATGTACGTGGATGTCCGAAGAATATTTTATATTTTTTCATGCCTTGTCACAGAATACCATAGCACCTTACGGTATAGTTTATCAATACTACGACAAACATGTAATTATTTATTAGACAAATTAGCCGTCTTTATGCAGTGTATTTTACGTGAATACTAATACTTCTTCACATGACGTATAGCGTGTATATTCGATTCCATAGAGCTGACTTGACCACGAATTCATGTACGTGGATTCGTAATTTTTTATTTCTAAGAACCAAACGGATGTCTGAAGAATCTTTTTATATTTTTTCATGCCTTAAATATCCTGGTATAGTCTATTCAATACTACTACAAACTTGTAATTATGTACTAGATATATACCAAACACTATGAAGGAATGTTTTATGCAAATGCCCCAACTCACGTGAAGTTCCTGAACTGTACAAACTCCGGCCGCGCAAAACAACCGGACGAATTTATAATTGAGCGATCTATTATTTAGATTTAGGCAAATGAGGGCGTGCAAAACATCCGCCATTCAGTCACACCCGCACTACGTACTATGTTGTCAGAGTTTTTGGGAACTTGTTTTTAGAGTCCGTACCCAAACGATAAAATGGGTCCCTATTACTTAGACTCCGCTGTCCGTCCCTCTGTCACTAGACTGTATCTCATGAACCGTGATAGTTACACAGTTGAAATTTTCGCAGATGATGTATTGGTTGGTACTATAACAACAAATACTAAAAAATAGAATAAAATAAATAAACAACTGAAATGTTTTTTTTTTAAATTTTTTAGGGTTCCGTACCCGAAGGGTTAAAAAACGGGACTATATTACTACAGAGGACCACAAAGGAAAGGACTATCGCTGCTTCATCCGGTCGTCAAATAGACAAAAAGGATCAAGGATCATTAGTCAATTTAGGAAACAATCTACATCCAATTGAAGGGGAAGGAATAAAATAACGTTCTTTCCCAGAGTGGCTAAAAGAAACAATTCCATTTTGAAAACTGCAAACCTAATTAAAAGTTATTTTATAAAGCGTACAAATTAAGTGGGCAGGCGGCAAAGCATACTTCCGTTGCCTCATAAGTTCCTCCGGCTCTACCGCCTTACCAAACTCTCAGGTGTTTATAAGATAAAGTATGTATTTTCTTTTTCTGAAAATTCTATTTAGGGAAAAGAGAAAGAAATGTTGTACATAATTTGTCGCCTTTATGCGCCATTTGCCGGTTTTTCTTGTAGTATTCAAAGCTTTTAATATTCAGATTTTTGTCGTTTTTATTCCAAATATTAGATACAGTTAAACTTATCGCTATCGTATACTATAGTTACTGTACAATTATAATAATTACTGTATTCAATTCATGTGTAACACATTAATATGTGACACCAACATTTTTGATCTATATATATACTGGAGATGTTGATATTGTGGTGAAACTAATGCATTTTTTTAATATTCTTATTTTTAATATTTTTATTTTATAAGTGAAAATTATGCGCGTGGAGAATTTCTTGAGATGGGATAAAACCATTGAACTCGCGGTGCTGTTACTGAAACCGACACCTCACGTCACTTCTGTCGGCACTACCGGCATGCCATATTTTTTTTTATTCATTATTTACACCACAAAATCAACTATAGCAACATGAAGAAGCTAAGAGCAGCCTTTAATTCTAATGCAGTTGCATTATGATAAACAATAACAAGAATGAGTAACATAACTCGGAGAATATTTACTGAAACTAGGTGAAACTCAAGTGCACAACCTCTACCTCAATACTGACTTTTAAAGTAACTTCTACAATATGACCCCGAAGTCTGTTTTGCACTTAACTTTGCACAGGGTTAAAGTCGCTCTCAAAAAACATGTAATAAATCAGGGTTACTAAACAATTGAAGATTTTTTTTTATGAGAAGGATTTGGAATGATAGGATATGCTCCATATCATAAAATTTAAGTAGTTAAGTTTTCGTAAAAAGATGGCATCCTTGAAAAGAGCAATTGTCGAGTTTTTTTACCTGTTTTTCTCGATGCAAACCTGCTTTCCGAACCTGGCGGTAGAGTTTTGACTTTTCCTATGAACCTAAGAGCCTATTTTTTGGCCTAAGTGTGAAAAATAAAGGTTTTCATTTTCATAAAAAACAAGAAAGAGAAATTTTAAAGAAATTTCTTTACGCCTGGTCGATGCAACGCGTGACCAAAATGCTGGCCTTTACTTTGCCTAAAGAATTAGTATGGCGATACAACGAGGCAATCATTTTGGGAACAATTCCCTCTGACAGCGGTCTACTAGATTAATTTGTTTTAACATTTTAGTTTAATATGTAATTTTTAATTTAGATAAAGTTTAATTTTATAGCTAGTTTTAATTTTTAATTTAAGCTAATTTTATTAATTATAATAAACTTTAAACAATCTAAAAAAAGGAAAGAGAGAATATGCATCTTCTGGGCAAGCACCGTACGCCTATACATATTTTTTGACAAACACACGATTATCACATTTGCTATATAACTTAGGAACAACACGTTTAATTTGGTTGTTGTTTCGTAAAGAGACCTAGAAGTATTTCTTCAGTTACACGTTTTAATTTTGAGATTTAGTTGTTTAGTTGACTTGTAATTAGAACGTCGTTTGTATTATATACTAGCTGACCCGGCGAACTCCGTTTCGCCACCAAATGGCTTTCCCGCTAAAAAGGTTTTCCCGCTTTTCTGTTGAGATTTTTCCTGTATTTTCTATGCTATAAACCTCAAGGAGCCCGAGATCTTTCCAACGAATGCAAAACCGTGGAAATCGGTTCGTTCGTTCTGGAGTTATAGCGTCAGGGAGGAAAACTCGACTTATTTTTATATAGTAGACTAGTGTGAAGTCGTAATTAGAACGTCGTGTGTTTTATATGATACTAGTGCGTGTTGCGTCCCCTTCACATGCACACAACGTTTTCATAAGAGTGAAGAGAGCAATTTTAGTGGTAATGCACATCCCACAGAAAATATTCTCCGAGTGACTACACTTAAGACTATAACTTAAGCGCAGTCTCCATTTTCTACCGCTGCTTTGGTGGAGATGTTTAGTGTCCTCTCACGAGCATCCTTCCTGTGTCGTCTGTAAAACCATCTGAAAATAGAAAATAATACCTACTGTAAAAAAAGGAGAGAAGTCTCGAAGAAAACATTAATTATATCCTATTCCTTTAAACGAGCAATTCTTGTAGGTATAACACTCGTATTATATATATTTCTATATAATCTGAATCTCGGAAACGGCTCGAACGATTTTCATGAAATTTAGTATACAAGGGGTTTTAGGGGCGATAAATTAATCTAGCTAGGATTCATTTTTAGAAAATGTCGTATTTACCAAAAAAATATATATAAATCTATACCTGACATCTATTGGCGATAAAGAATAACTATTACAGTAAACTCCTGCTGCCATCTAATGGTGAGTAGCTGTAATACTACCGAGCAAAGCTCGGTCACCCAGGTCCTTATGTATGTAAATTAACAAATAACCGTATGAATTTTTCAATTAAATGGTGATGCTCCCGCGAGCAACACTCGAGCATTATGAAGGCTTGCCTAACGAGGTTTCTTAATCAATTTAAGACGTATTAGTTAGTAGATAAATTATTAGTCCTATAAAGTGCAGTGTTCAATGCACTTTCAAATTCCATTAAATACATTAAAAATGTAAAAAAATCTTACACGGTTTGCGGGATTTGAACCCGCATCTCTTCAGAATTAACCAAAAAACAAACCATTAGCATTCACAGCTGATTGTTGAAAATTCTTTTATTATGTATTCTCCTAACTCTTACGCTTTCTGCCTATGTAATTCATAGGCAAAATTATTTTGCTATCTCATAAAAAACGTCAAAATAAAGAAAACCAAGTTTTACTTCAAACTATGCCTTTTTTTACCTTTACAAACAAAAAACAAAAAACAAAGCGATATGCAACTATAGTAGTGTTATTATCTCGCTGCAGACTCGGTCATAAATCATTCGAGTGTTTCGCTTTTGTTGTCCTGCAGTAATGCACAACTCAACAAAGAACAACAGAAGCGAAACACTCGAATGATTTATGACCGAGTCTGCAGCGAGATAATAACACTTACCTATAGTGCTTTCTAGACTTGCAAACCACCGTTGTTTTGACTTTTATTTTACAGTTTACCTTTTCTAATGTGGCCTTACCTACCGTAAGTTCCTATAAATTTATTGTATTACACTTAATATTACGATGCTTACAAAAATATCCCAGTAGCGGGTATAGTGGCAGCCACGGTGAGCAAGAAGGCCGCCCCGGGCAAGATGTGAAGCGTCAGTATGTAGACGCGAGTGTAGAGAGGCGTAAATATCAAAGGTATCATCGTCTCCGTCAGACCGAACAGGGAGAAAACTTTTCCTGGAATCATAATTGTTATTAATGCATAATGGCCTTTTGTTGTGCACTTGCACTTGTAGCGGTCTTCGATAGCTGACGATAGATGGCGTAACCAGTCCCCTAGCACACGCTGACGAAGCATTCTACGAGCGTTCTTTAAATACAACTTCTGACGTCACACGCTTGGATCACAAGCGGTACCCAGGCATAACACCTGCCTGGAGGGAAATTTCCCTATTGCCCTAACAACCGGCAAACACTTGAAAAAGATTAATAAAGAATGTCTTCATGAGCCGAGTCTCTTAACTCTGTTTCATGTGTACAGGATCTCTTGAAGATGAGAGAGACTAAATTGTTACTAAATACATCATTCAATTCAATCGGGGCACAGGTACATAAGGCAATTTGCTTCTTTGTATCTCATACGCTTGCCTAGTATTTGCAGTGCTCTCCCAAAATCTGTGTTTCTGGATTCATAGAACCCGAATACCATTAACAATAAATAATAATGAGACGCTTCGTATTCACAATGTTTTCTATGAACCGAATATGAGGCTCATATTATATGCTCTTAGTGAGCGAGTATATAACAAAAACATACCTATTTCTTGGTGAGATACTAATTTGGAGACGATAGAACGCAGAGCTATCGATGTTGTGCCGTCCAATATCTGCACGAGTGGTACTGCAAAGTAAATATAAATTTTATAAGTTGCTGCTGAGTTTATTGTGGGACTCTTCTCAGTGCAGGGCACGTTAGAACCCTTGTAAACTTAGTTTTAAGTCGTCTTGTAGTTATCACCATATACATATACTAGCAAACGCCCGCGGCTTCGCTCACGTTGAACTTCTGCTTGACTCCCTCAAGCGTTTAATTTCCAAAATTCCTGTCGTCGCCATTTATTTTGATTAGAACTACAAAAATTTTCACTACCTTGCTGATAATAGTCGAATATCGATTTTCCCATCGGCCCAGTAACCAAAAAAAAACAAAATGGCGGCCACTTCTTTAAATTTTGACCACAAATTCCTTCTCTATGCTTGCTGCGATAGTCAGATATCGATTTTCAAAACAATCGCCCTAGTAACAAAAAAGTTCAAAATGGCGGCCATTTCTTTCAATTTTGACCACAAATTCCTTCTCTATGCCTGCTTCTATAGTCACATATTGATTTTCAAATCATTCGGCCCAGTAACAAAAAAGTTCAAAATGTCGGCCATTTTTTTTAAATTTTCACCAAAAATTCCATCTCTATGCTTGCTTCTATAGTCCCATATTGATTTTCAAATCATTCGGCCCAGTAACAAAAAAGTTCGAAATGGCGGCCATTTTTTGCAATTTTGACCACAAATTCCATCTCTATGCTTGCTTCTATAGTCTCATATTGATTTTCAAATCATTCGGTCCAGTAACAAAAAAGTTCAAAATGGCGGCCATTTTTTCAATTTTGACCACAAATTCCTTCTCTGTGCCTGCTTCTATAGTCACATATTGATTTTCAAATCATTCGGCCCAGTAACTAAAAAGTTCAAAATGGCGGCCATTTTTTTAAATTTTCACCAAAAATTCCATCTCTATGCTTGCTTCTATAGTCCCATATTGATTTTCAAATCATTCGGCCCAGTAACAAAAAAGTTCAAAATGGCGGCCATTTTTTGCAATTTTGACCACAAATTCCATCTCTATGCTTGCTTCTATAGTCCCATATAGATTTTCAAATCCTTCGGCCCAGTAACAAAAAAGTTCAAAATGGCGGCCATATTTTGCAATTTTGACCAAAAATTCCATCTCTATGTTTCCTTCCAAAAACTGGCAGGAAGCATAGAGATGTTTTTTGTTACTGGGCCGAATGAATTGATTTTCAAATCATTCGGCCCAGTAACAAAAAAGTTCAAAATGGCGGCCAATTTTTCCATTTTTGACTACATATTCTTTTTCTATGCTTGCTGCAATAGTCAGATATCCATTTTGAAAGAATTCGATCCAATACCAAAAAATATCAAAATGGCGGCCAATTTTTTAAATTCTGACCTCAGATTCTTAGTCTATGCTTAATGCAATGGTCAGATATCCATTTTGAAAGAATTCGGTCCAATAACAAATAAGTTCAAAATGGCGGCCATTTTTTTCAATTTTGACCACAACTTCCTTTTCTATGCTTGCTTCTTTAGTCACATATTGATTTTCAAATCATTCGGCCCAGTAACAAAAAAGTTCAAAATGGCGGCCAGTTTTTTCAATTTTGACCACAAATTTCTTCTCTATGCCTGCTTCTATAGTCACATATTGATTTTCAAATCATTCGGCCCAGTAACAAAAAAGTTCAAAATGGCGGCCACTTTTTTAAATTTTGACCACAAATTCCATCTCTTTGCTTGCTTCTATAGTCCCATATTGATTTTCAAATCATTCGGCCCAGTAACAAAAAAGTTCAAAATGGCGGCCATTTTTTTAAAATTTTTACCAAAAATTCCATCTCGATGCTTGCTTCTATAGTCCCATATTGATTTTCAAATCATTCGGCCCAGTAACAAAAAAGTTCAAAATGGCGGCCATTTTTTTAAAATTTTGACCACAAGTTCCATCTCTATGCTTGCTTCTATAGTCATATATTGATTTTCAAATCATTCGGTCCAGTAACAAAAAAGTTCAAAATGGCGGCCGTCTTTTCAATTTTGACCACAAATTCCTTCGCTGTGCCTGCTTCTATAGTCACATATTGATTTTCAAATCATTCGGCCCAGTAACAAAAAAGTTCAAAATGGCGGCCATTTTTTTCAATTTTGACCACAAATTCCATCTTGCTTGCTTCTATAGTCATATATTGATTTTCAAATCATTCGGTCCAGAAACAAAAAAGTTCAAAATGGCGGCCATTTTTTCAATTTTGACCACAAATTCCTTCTCTATGCCTGCTTCTATAGTCACATATTGATTTTCAAATCATTCGGCCCAGTAACAAAAAAGTTCAAAATGGCGGCCATTTTTTTTAATTTTCACCACAAATTCCATCTCTATGCTTGCTTCTATAGTCCCATATTGATTTTCAAATCATTCGGCCTAGTAACGAAAAAGTTCAAAATGGCGGCCAATTTTTTATTTTTGACTTCATATTCTTTTTCTATGCTTGCTGCAATGGTCAGATATCCATTTTGAAAGAATTCGGTCCAATAACGAAAAAGTTCAAAATGGCGTCCAATTTTTTAAATTTTCACCACAGATTCCTTTTCTACGCTTGCTGTTGATATGAGAAAAAGAATTAAAAAAAAAATTTATACCAAAATCAAAGAAGTTCGCAAATGTTCCCATCATCAAATTTGAAATTCGAATATCCCCGTCGCAGTACAAATTCAACAACCTAGGTACCCTGATTAGTATGAATCAAAGTTTTGTCGGAATCGAAAAATGACACTTTTGTATTGGAAAATCCCTAAAACCAACGGTTTTCACCCCTTAAAATTTGAATTTCTGGAATCCCCGTCTTAGTACGAATTCATGACCTAATATCAACCTAGGTACCAAATTTCAGATCTCTACGATTTGTAGTTTTTCGGGAATCCCTGGAACAACGAAAAAAATTACACTTTTGTATGGAGAAATCCCGAAAACCAACGGTTTTTACCCCTTAAAAATGGAATTTCTGGAATCCCCGTCTTAGTACGAATTCATGACCTAGTATCAACCCAGGTACCAAATTTCAGATCTCTACGATTTGTAGTTTTTCGGGAATCCCTGGAACAACGAAAAAAATTACACTTTTGTATGGAGAAATCCCGAAAACCAACGGTTTTTACCCCTTAAACATGGAATTTCTGGAATCCCCGTCTTAGTACGAATTCATGACCTAATATCAACCCAGGTACCAAATTTCAGATCTCTACGATTTGTAGTTTTTCGGGAATCCCTGGAACAACGAAAAAAATTACACTTTTGTATGGAGAAATCCCGAAAACCAACGGTTTTTACCCCTTAAACATGGAATTTCTGGAATCCCCGTCTTAGTACGAATTCATGACCTAATATTAACCCAGGTACCAAATTTCAGATCTCTACGATTTGTAGTTTTTCGGGAATCCCTGGAACAACGAAAAAAATTACACTTTTGTATGGAGAAATCCCGAAAACCAACGGTTTTTACGCCTTCAATATGGAATTTCTGGAATCCCCGTCTTAGTACGAATTCATTAGCTAATATCTACCTAGGTACCAAATTTCAGATCTCTACGACCTATAGTTTTGGCGGAATCCGTGGAACAACCAAAATCACCAAAATGCCTCATTCTTTTATATATATAGATGCGACAAATATCATATTGACGTTTTACGTTAGACCAATGTGAAAGATATTTAGATTTTGATTTTTTCGATTATATGAAATTCTGCCCCACTGCAAAAGCTAGTAAATAGGTATTCGACTACCTTAAAGTTTAAGTTTCCACCAGACCAGACATAAACCAATTTAGAAATGATTAAGTTCTAAAGCAGCACGTACACGGATGTACGTATGCAAACGGATAAAAGATTACCCCTATCAGTTAGAAGTAAGAAGGACCAAGAATTTAAAAGAATGACCTTAAAGCTTTAAGAAGGCTGAATGACAGGGGGACGGAGCAGCCGCGTTCACACTGATTTACTTAAATTTCGGGGAAATTATTACTTTACACGATTGTTAGAAGGCCTAAAAATAAAACTCTCAATCAAAGTTATTGTAATTTCTATGTACTTTTTTGTGTGCAAGAATTCATTAAAAAGCTTGCGCCGTTTTGCAGACAATTTTGGAAGTATGACAAAACTAGATGCTTTTTGGGATTTTTTTTCTGAAAGAGGGTTTGCGAAAATTTATTTTCTTGTCAATTATTTTCCGTTACATATTTTTTCAGTAAGGATTCGATGATCAGTTATTTAAACAATTTGACTTAAACGTCATAAAAAAGAGCAAGTTTGCCATCTCTTCAAGCCTTAAAAAAAGTGTCATGTGAGAGTCTGGCTCGCTAACGAGGGTTCAGTAACACTACGAGAGTACATGAAAGCTTCACAAGTTATTCTCTTTTATTGATACAGCGAAAATAGACAGATTTGATTTGAACTTTACACAAGATTATACAGTTAATTATTTACCGAAATAAACTTCGGTGCCATTCCTCGCAAACGCCAACACCAAAGAGCCAGCAATTTTACTGAGCGTCGCAATCACTCCCAATAGAGCGTCGTCCATTCCTAGCTTCTTACTGAACAAGCTCAAGGAAAAGGTGGTGCCTGAAACAGATAGAAAGTATTAAAAGTAATTTTACTAACACCGAACCGAATGGCGTAGCGGTAGCGAACCTGCCGTCTGCGCCGGAGGTCGTGGGTTCGATTCCCACTACTGGTAAATGTTTGTGTGATGAGCATGAATGTTTACCAGTGTCTGAGTGTTTTTCAATATATTATATTTATGTATATTAGTATGCATGTATATTCATCAATTATCTAGTACCCATAACACAAGCCATCGCTTACTTTGGGGCTAGATTGCGATGTGTGTTATGTCCTGATATATATTTATTTATTTTTATTTATTTAACAGTACAGGTACCACGAACATCTTGTTAAGATAAATATTGAGAATTTATTTTTCACATAGGTCTAATTACAGGCTCTCTTGAAAAATCAAAACTCAACCACCAAGTTCGGGAAGCAGGTTAGCAGAATAACTGGAAAGAAACTCGGCACTTTCCCTTTTCAATTCTATTTTTAGATAAGGAACCCTCAAAGCTATTATAGAGGACTATTTTTAACTATATACGCTAGCGCTTAACTCAGTTCACATCTGATGGAAAGTGATGAAGTCTAAAGTGGAACGCGCTTGCCTATGAAATGCCTAAGACACTCTTGATTTGAAGGTTGCCTAAGTTTTAGGTGACTGGAAAGACAGTGCCTGGGAGGTTATTCCAGACCTTTGCAGTGCGTATCAGGAACGAGGAATCAAACCGCTTCGTACATGTATTTGGTACGTCTACGTCGTCGTCTTTCTAGGGGTGTCTTTTCAATGCTTCGCCGTTCTATGGTAAAAATATGACGGAGGAATCAAATGAACTCACCAATAGCGTGCATGATGGGACTGTACGTTGAGTATAGACTGTACTTCACCTCGTCCCAGTTGAAGTGGTATCGCACAAAAATGTACATTATACTTAATTCACCTGCAAAAAATAGGAGATAAGTCACTCTCAAACACACTGATGCATTCCTACTTAATAAAAATAAATTATGGACTTAGTTTTAGACAATAACAACGACCATTAATAATAAGTTGGAACGAGTTCCTTTTCTAACGGTACGGCGGAGGATGCTAAGCGAAAGAAAATTATTTTTTTCTGTCATTACAATCTCAACACGAAGAAAATCCGCGAAAATCCTTCCATTTGTGTACTGCATATTCAATATTAAGGGCAAAAAATTGCGTGGACTTAAATATTCTATTTTTACGATTGCTTCGGATATACTTTGTGGAACAAAATTCAAACAAAATAATATGGGAATTACATATCCGATCGACGAATTGATGACGTGACGTGACTTAAAAGTAGAGCCATCTGTCCCGCTAATACGAGCCATATCCCGTTTCACAAATAGATGGCGCTGTTTCTGCCTAAGGACCTAATATTACGAATCGAAATTTCATCGTAGAGGGATATGGCTCGTATAGCTCAGTGGTTAGAGCACCCAGCTGCTAGGGGATCGCGGGTTCAAATCCCGATGCGAGTGAAATTTTGATTCGTATTTAAATTTATAGGAATTATATCCTATAATAAGTGTCTAAAACACTAATCAAAAAGATAATCAGTTAAAACGGCAATGTTTCATCTCTCGTTCGAAGCCTGCTTCAAATGAAATTATTATTATGAGCCTTCGAAATTAGTTTGAAACTGTAACGTTTCACAAATAGATGGCGCTGGTTCTGCCTAAGGACCTAATATTACGAATCGAAATTTCCCGCTAATATGACACAATATGGCGGAAACCATCCTTGTGGAAACTGACCCTTTTAAAAGGCCTTCCAGTGAACGTCTATAGGAAGTAACGACAAGAACGAAGACAGGAGACTGTACTCACCAAAAAATGGTCCGTAATCCAAACACACCACAAACAGGACTAGGCATATCCTGAGCCTCCTGTTGTTTGCACCTTTCTTGAAAGCAATCCGGAAAGTGTCCTTGAGACTTTCGAAGTCGAAGAACTCGGTGAGGAAGCCAGTGCAGCCTTTTTTCCTATCCTGTAATACAAGTATGTAATTCAAAGACGTTTGTAATCATACAGTTCTTTTAGACACTACAAGTTACTTGACTGCGATCTCACCTATTGGTAAGTTACAATGCAGCCGAAGATGATGGATATGCAATCCCTAACGGTTTCCACACAGCATCTCACCGAAATTGCTATATCGTTTGGCGGTGCATCTTTGTCGCTAGGACAGCAATTTGCTGTCCTAGCGACAAAGATGCAGCATCACATTAAAGTAGATTTGAGCCAAGTCAGACATTATAAAATTTGGAATTTTCGTGGTGGTTTCGTGGCAGGAATCGAACCCGCGATCTCCCGCTCGAACAGTTGCCATTGCAATGCCAAGAAGGTCATCAAAAACATCAATCATCGACAGTGGCATCTCATTAATAATTAACAAGCAATCAACAGATGATTGTAAACGAATTACATTTCGTTGTCTCTTCAGACCAATTACGCAAAGCATACAGACGACCTTCTGACAGGTTGAATATAATATGCGTTTACAACTAGATCCTCAAGTCAGTCTTTGACTTATATTTTAAGATTACAATGCGTTAAAAAGAATTAGCCAAGGTTAAGCACAATGCAATAATTAATTATTATTGATGAATTCAGGCAAAGACAATTATTCACTTGGAAAGCAATAAATTTTTCACTTCCGTGGCTTACAAGTTCATTCGTTAATAAAGTAAAAATCAAAAAACTCGACATTTTGAAAAGAGCAAGTTTCGAGTTTCTTATTACACTTCAATAGACATTTAAGTTGTAGGTTAGACTTTAGGTACTTAGGTAAAATTATTGAATGCTGAATTTTTGAACTAGGTCACACTATATTTTTCCGTAGAAAACAAAAGAATTTCGTACAGTTAAATTACACTTAATACTCATCACGATGAATAATTATTATTGAGGAAATAAGTGAACGAGATTTCATTGTGTGCTAACCTAACCCGATGCCTACCTAAACTGGTTAACAGGGCTCAAAAAGCAAAAAGAATCGCAAAGTTTCAAAATAACTTGAGGCACACTCTACTAATAACAATAATTTGGCTTACAAAATAGTTAACATTCAATCATGTAGCCATGGACAGTCTTACAATACAAATTCATTGACCTTTATTTGTTTAAAATAGCACGTTAGTGCTCAGAAAGTCACAAAAGAGATATTAAAACAAAACCCGGTCTGGCTCAGGGTAGCAATCTTTAATAATATCTAGATAGTAGGTAGAAACCTGTGAATATGATACTGCGTTTTATGCAGATAAAATTCTCATGCAACTGTTTATTACAATTTGTAACAAACCATGTAAAATTTATGGTTGTGATGAATTATTAATCATTCAGAATTATTAATTCACCATTCAATTATTTCTAATGTTTATAAAAAAATGGTACAAAATATTGGGTATTACACTACTTTTAAAACTGATAAAAATTATTACTTTATTATGAACTAGAATAAAAATGAAAAAAAAACCATTAAAATCAACTTAGATTTACAAAGTTACAGGCATTTTGATTTGTTATGGGAGGGTCTTCTATCCCTTTTCTCGCAAAACGGAAATTTGTATGAAGCCGCACAAAGCAACTATGGCATTAGTAAAGTGGTCACTTTGCAATTCAATGTCGCTATCTCTGTCTAATCAGAAATACTATTACTATTTGGCATTTAGCCCATAACTTGTTTGTTATTTGATCGATTTAATTAGTTGTTTCGGTTTATGTCATTATTTTTATTCTAGTTTATAATAAAGTTATAAAAACTTGGAGTCAAATACTAATTTGTAAACTGTACAAGATTTCCCTTTATCAGGCGAGATGTACTTTAATAGATAGAAAAAGGCCTTGGATAGAACAGAGTTAATTAATTAATTTTTAATGAAATTATCCGAAATATTATTGCATGCGCACAGCTCTAATTACCTCATCTATAATAGGGTCAAAATAATAATACAATTTTTACATTAATTGCTGTCATTATATTGTCATTAAAATAAAATCATTAAAATTGCTATTGGAAGCTGTTTTAGTAATGATTTTGAAGTGATAATAATCATCCATTTAAACACCTAATTCAATCGTTTTTCAATCATTGTTCAATAAAACTACTTTGTGTGATAATTACTAATGAACCGGCCAAGTCTGAGTTGGTCTCACAAACAATAGGTTGCGTATCATTGTATCTTTTTATATTATTATTATTTAGTGGAGGTAGAGCAAAACGCCGAAATAATGAAATTATTTATATGGGAAAATATTTAATTTTGTTTTGACTTGCTTGTTATACCAGTAGTAGAAAGACATACTGTAAAATGTTCAACTTTCTACCTATTACAGTTATCAGATATCTACAGCCTTCTGACATGCAATCGGTCAAAGAGCAGAGGATTTTATTATAACATTTGCCAAACTATTCATTTGACAACCAGCGTTTGACAAATCGTCTCATTTGTCAAATACATTATTTGACAACCTAATTATTTGAGAAACTGTCATATACATTCCGTATCTATGACAGTTTCTTCTTTACTTAGTTACTTATTATAAAAAATGTACTGAAAAAATACGTTCACTGAAGGTCTTTTATCACTCTTTGATTTTTCAATCAACAGCTACCGCATATTGGGCACGGTATGGCAAAATTATTCCATTAAAATTATGTATGTATGTATTTATACTTTTTTTGTGCACCCAAAAAACAAGTAACAAAAATTTATGTAGAAATAAAAAGAAGATACAGGTAACACTATTGGCGAACTTATTGCTAATTAGCAATCTACCTCAGCCAGTAAAAGTTTTGGAAGTAGAAAAGTGGGTGGTGGTACATGTAATATACAATAAACTTACATACTAAAACTACATAAACTAAACCTAGTTACATAATTAGTGTATTTATAACAATAGACATACACAAGCATAAACAGACATATAATAAACGTAAACTTATATAACAATAATAAAAAAGTGAATAATAATTAATGTCGCTATAGGTTATTGCATAATGATTCCTGACGTCAGCCTTGTCTTGATTAATGTCGTATTTCTATGGCAACACGTATGAATGTCCGATGGTAAAAACTTGAAATCCCGTGCCCAGTATGCGGTAGCCATAAGGGGTTTTTGAAAACAATAGTTTGTGAAATATTTTATTTGTCTAATGATTTGTGTTTGATGAGGGTTGTAATTAAATAGTTTGTCAAATGTTAGTTGGCAAATTAATTGTTTGTCAAACGGGGATTGGCAAAGGAAAGGACACCAAGGAGGCTATTGCGTAAGAAAATAGTATTTAACGCAATCTTAATCGAAAAAATTCTGCCGGCTGATTGGTAGCAACTGTTGTTTATTTTTTCCAGCCAATCCGGTGGCAAGATTTGATAGCGACAATTATCTTACACAATCGCCTAGCAGGGTCCCTTTGGTACTCTATGGGTACGTAAACATAAAAACAAAAAATACACCATACCTTCGATTTGGAATCCAACCACGTATGATCCTGGATAGCGAACATGACGTAACTTATGTTGACGACCCTCAGTAACGCTGACACCGAAAACACTCCATAATAGCCTAGGTACTTCAACAATACTCCGCTCACAGCGAAGCCAATGGGAAAACTAATAGTTACAAATATACCAAAAATCCCTAGTCTAAACGTTCTCGTTTCCCTCGAGCTGATATCACTTATGTAACTATATGTGCCCAGAAGGAATGTGCAACTTCCTCCAGTGAGCGCTACGAATATGACTTCCATAAACGCAGTCCACTCCACATTGACTTCATAGAAAAAGTACGTGTTAATCATATTGAGCATGCAAGAGATTAACTCTCCCAATATCGGGACTATCATACAGATCTTCCGACTTCCAGTCTTATCACTCCAAGCTCCGATAAACAATATCAACATGGTAGGAACTGCTGTCTGTACAATACTTTTCCACCCTTGGACAGATGCTATTAATGTCTGTATCGCATCCTCTTCGAACGTATGATTATTTCGATTTCTCAAACTCAGATCTGTGCACACATCATCGTCGAATTGTAAATTAACTCTGCAAGCTTTTTCTAAGTTCAAATTCTGTGTAGCTAACAAATCCAGCATAGCCGGCATGTAGAATAAAATTACAACTGGTTCAACTGTTATGTTCCTCCTGATATAGTTCAGTTTTTCCCAAAAGTTTGTGATTTGTACACTTTTTTCGGCTTCATTTTTCAATGGTTTCTCCTCTTCGTTTTCCGCCTGATGCTTTACTTTTTCAGTACGCATTTTTAGTTTTTTTTTTTTTTTTATATAATTCACTCTCGGATAATTTTATATTACTGAATGCACATTTCACTAGCGTAGCGCGATGCCAGCGATGGGCAACGTCAATGGACACAGTGAGGACTTTGTGTTGGTTCGTCTGTCGCCGCAAATATCATCATTTTTAGCGATCCGCACCTAAAAAGAGAAAACGGAATTAATTTTAGTATTTCTACTATCAGATTTCTTAGCTTCGGAATCTTAAACTTTAAAGTCATTAAATATGTTGAATATGGATGTAAATCTGAGAAAAAAAAATTAAAATATTAATAAGATTATAATATAAATAAAGTAATTGACTTTAGCAAAACTTTAAAGGCTTTTGACTATGATCATTCGACTGCATCGTAGCTTCATGTCATTGGATATAGCAGTGTTATTATCTCGCTGCAGTCTCGGTCATAAATCATCTGAGTGTTTTGCATCGCTTTTGTATTTCACTGCTGAGCTTCACTGCTGCTTTTGTATTTTAGTGAACAACAAAAGCGAAACACTCGAATGATTTATGGCCGAGTCTGCAGCGAGATAACACTACTATAGTACCTCCACATTGAGTTCTTGCCTAAAGCTTCTACTTGCCGCAATTTTAATTGCTGTTATTTTGGTTGCTGTTTCCTCACAGTTAAATTCTATTGCCTTGACTCTTTCTTTATGCATTCATCGTCTCTATCAACATTATTCTTGAAATTTAGAAACATTTTTCTGTATTAAATGATATTACTAAGTTCTAGGCTTCTAGCGTATATCAAAGCTTTCTCTACTTAATTTAAACGTACTATCAGGTACTATCTTTCTTTACTTTTCACTTATATCTAAGAAAGATGTCTCGCTTGGAAATACATAGCAGACGTTAGTTTTTATCTATTTGAAATCAGGATGTATTATTAAATTATTATCATACACATTAATTATTAATTGTTATGTTACCGGAAAAGCATAAAATTGAAACATTGTAATAATTGTGTCAGCTGTTGAATCTATGCAAAAACACGCTCATCTCATATATTATTTATAAATACTTCACTATATATGTATGGACTTAACAGAGTATATGAATAGACATATACTCTGGACGCGGCGGACCACCATAGGTGTCAAAAATGTATGTTTTGACACCGACAGCGGCAATAGCAAGTCGACCGCAGTATTGGCTATAGACCGTCGTCCCCGTGACAGATCACTATACCTGTCAATAGTCTGCACGCACGTTTCCATGGAGACGGCTTTCGCCGTATTGTGGCGTATTAGTGGGAAATTATGACAGAGGGCGCTACTATTTTCTTGTATGAAGAAGGTTTGCGTTTGTTCTAATGGCCATATCCTCAGGGTTCTTATCGGTGAATGCATGGATATTTTTGGTAGTAGAATTTTTGATTTTGGTCTAACATGAAGTTAGAAGATGCATTAATTTATAAATCGTAGAACTAATGTCAACCAAATATTCAAACAATTTATGTTACCCTACGTCACGAACATTATTATGTCACGACAGAGCTGATTGTTAGTGTATATGAGTTTGTTAGTGTAAATTCAGTTAGTTCATTTTACCTAAAAGGCACCCCTTGAATTTAATCTACTTTTTACTTCAAGTCAATTGGTGTAACCACATTTCCGAGAGTTTTTTAGAAAACCCCTAGGAAATGTATGTGTGTATTAATTGCACGCATTTCCTGCCAATTTGCATTGTGATCTCTAGGTTTTATATACAACGCTTGATTATGTACATTGCCGGTCACATGTATAATAAAATAATGTGTGTATTATTAAATGTTTTAACATAAATACCTCACTAATACTTGTGTCGGAAGGTGTTCATATTTAAATTTAGGGTATGTTATTATTTTTCGAATGTATAAAATTCTCGTCCTAATTTTCGTTACCAAAGTCCTCCGACACGGCTCGACCGATTGCTATGAAACTTTCTGTGTATGTTTGGTAGGTCTGTAAGTCGTAAGTTATTTTTCATGACAACACAACGTTTGCCGGGTCAGCTTGTAATATTTATATTTAGTTTGTTGTTTTTAATTTCCAAATCATTAGGATAAGTTAGATTAAAGTTTATTTATGTTCATATATGGTTTTAAAAAGTACAAGATTTTAAACCTCCAATTCAAGCTTTAAATTTTAGGGTTTTTGACGTGATAACGTTTTATAAATTGATGAACACCATCAACATACATGAAAAATAGTAACGTTCCGCGTAACGTTCCACCTGAGCCTGTGCGTGCACGATAAAACAAATTGTATTACATAAAATAATGATTATGACGTTATCACGTAAATCTATCGTCCGTAAACCGACTTTACAGACAAACAATTTTTTTTAACTAAAAAAGGAAAAGTAGTGAATCGGTCAAGTGTATAACATATTATATCTGTTGTACGGAACTCTCAGAGAACAAGGCCGATTCGGACTCTCCTCGTTATTTTAATTCAAATCAAGCACATCTGAATAGTTGACTGGTAGAATCCTGTTTCCTTATTTCTGGTATATAAACATAATAGTACCCAATAAATAGTTGTGCAATAATAAGTGGCCAAGTGGCTATACACTTACAGTATACACGGGCATCTCGGGTTCCGTAATGTTATGTGGTGTATTAGAAAATATTTCTCATGAATATTTTCCCACGGGTTTTATTAGGTCCCGCGTGAAATTTTATTTTTTCCGAATCTCACGGTAATCTCGGATTTTCCCGGGATTTTGCCGGAAGTCATAAGCTATAGAAGTTCCAAATTCCTACCAAAATAGTTCAGTACAAGTTCAGTACAGTAGAAATAACAAACATTTATTCTATACTAATATTATAAAGAGGTAACGTTTGTGGGTTTGAGAGTTTGTGACGTTGTAAGGGGTAATCTTTGGATCTACTGAACCGATTTTCCCAATAGAAAGTTATGTTATTGTGGAGTGTCATAGGCTTTAATAATTTCCAAAATTAATTACGCGTCTTTACTTAAACTTGAATAATGTAATCCAAGTTGTAAAAAAAGGCTGTCATCGCGTGCGCTGCGGAAACTATTGAGTGTAGAACAATACAATTTACTACAATATTAAAGAACGTATGAAAGTCTGTAAAAAAAAGTCCGCGATAGCATATGTCTGTATCCTACGGATAACTCACAATAACTGCTTTCACTGTTAAAATTGGGGATTAAAAAAAATTTTTGTGAAGCTTATTTAGCCCATTTGGTATTATTTTTTTCTGTATAACTATGTTCATTAGAACAGAAATTTAATGTAGAATATTTTTGCCCTTTTCTCTATACAGTTTAAATAAAATCTTCGAAGATATTAGCAAAATAAATACGCGCGCCGCCCCGGCCATTGCTTGGCGATAATATAGGCACTCAGAATACAGAAAAAATAGGCAGTATCTATTCTATCCGATAGCGTCGCGTCCAGCGCTGTGGCGGAAGGGGCTGAAGTAAGTATTACGCGGGACAACGGGCTGGGACAAAAATATTTCTAACGCCAGTCCGCAGGCACCGCTAGTGTTACACATATAGTAACACTTGCCTTTAACATTATTATAGTGTACCCACACTATCCCATGGCTTCATCCGCGTGAAATTTCCTGTGGAAATTTCCTTATCCCGCGAGAACCATGAATACTTTTCTGGGATTAAAGTAATGCGTATGTGCTAATCCAGAACGTCATTTTAAATATCAGCACAACGCAAATGCAATAACATACACACAATACAAACACAGATGTACACTGTCTTCATAAACAAAATAATAATTTAATTACGCTTTTGTAGTATTAGCATTATAATCATGGATCGAATGTATAGAATTCTCGTGCCAATTTTTGTTAACAATTTCCTCCGAAACGGCTTGACCGATTGTTATGAAATTCTATGTTTGGTAGGTCTGAGAGTAGGTCGTAAGCAATTTTTTATATCCCTAATTGCAAAACAACGTTTGCCGGGTCATATGTGGACACGGCGCAGCACACACTGGAGGAGTGCCCAGCTTGGGCGCAGCAGCGCCGTGTGCTCGATGCAGCAGTCGGTGGCCTCTCGCTCCCAAACATCGTTCAGGTGATGATTCGGAGCGAGACAGCGTGGAATGCCGTCGCCACCTTTTGCGAGGAGGTGATGTCAGCAAAGGAGGCGGCGGAGCGAGAGAGGGAAAATCAGTCAGCCTATCCCTCTCGAAGGAGACGCACCAGGCGCCGGAGGGTTAATGACCTCCGGCCTCCATGAGTTGCCGGCCTGCGGGTGACGGGCGATAGGGGTCACCCGTCGCCCAAAACATAGACAGGCCAGGAGGTAAGGTGAGGCCAGATAAAGGCACACCTATGAGATGGTTTCGGCAGCAGCCAGGCTGTCGACAATGATGTGACTCGCTGCTGCGGTGGCTAGTCGAGACCTGGCAGAAGCGCGGTGAATACGAGAGTGAACCCCGTACTTCCGCCAGCGGGTCCGTCGTGGAAACAGACAGTTTTTAGTGGGTGCAAGCCCCACATAACCCTTCCGTTTCCCCTGCCGGAGGGGTATGCGTTAGGCATTTTCTGTCTATAAAAAAAAAAAAAAAAAAAAAAAAAAAAAAAAAAAAAAGCTAGTTTGCTATATAAATTGATTTATGTCATACCTTTTTATTTCCTTCGATTTCCAGAATCTGTTTCCAATTTCGTCACTTCTGTATAACTTTTATGCGGGGTTTATAGTACCTTGAGGAGATGATATAATAAATTAGTATGTATAAACGATAATTCTTGATAGAGATAGTTAATTTACTGTATTTTAGGAGACAATTGGTGATAGAATTAGAGTATGCGTCGCGCAACCGTGCGTTAAGTACTGAAGTTTTTAGTTTAGTTTATTTAGTATAAACTAAAAATGGATTGGGCATATGGACGACGATGGCGTAGGCTGCTGATTGTGCAGTGTAACATGAGTGTTACTGACACTGCACTCAGTGTGCCGACCATGCTAGCGACATACACAAGTCAATGATACCTCCAATGTTTCACCTTATTAGGTACTAGCAGTTCCGGTGGACTTTGTTCCGCTTTGGAATTATTTTTGTCCCGTTCCTTCCCGTTTTTAGCGCGTAATACTTCACACGCGTATTACTTCGCGTAACTTCTACAGCGCTGGACGCAACGCAATATAATGCGGCGGCGCGCACCGCACTTTTTATATTGCTAATATCTTTGAAGATATTTTTAAAACTGCATAGAGTAAAGGGCACAAATATTCTACATTAAATTTCCGTTCTAATAAACATATTTATAAAGATATAAATTAATACCATATGGGCTAAATAAGATACACAAAAATTATTATTTTTTAATCCACAATTTAAACAGTAAAAGTTATTGTGAGTTATCCGTAGGAGATAGGTTAGTTTTCGGACTTTTTTACAGATTTTGATACGTTCTTTAATATTGTAGTAAATTGTATTGATCTATAATTAAAAATTAATAATATTGCAAAATTTGTAATTAAAAAAACTATAATAACTAAAAAAAAAGCAACAACTGATGACACATTTTATTAGTACACACGTTTAATATACGTATTGTTAAGAGTACTGAAAAATAGTACTCACTTCGGAGCGCCTTTAAACTTTAGCTATTGACTATGAAAAAATGTTGCGAATAAAAGTTGTTCCTCAAAATACGATCCACAAAAATGGTCTGATATCATTTTTTCGTAAAATGATAAAAAAAAAGTAATATAAAAAATATTTTTTTTCTCGAATTTCTGAACATTTTCACTTGTAACTTTTTTATTTATAGTTCTACGACAAAAAGTTACTGGATCAAAGTTGTAGAAATTTTAATTTGCAACAAAAAATGTCAACAATTTTTTTTATCAAACAAATAGTTTAAGAGATATATCCTAAAAACCATTTCAACCCCTTTTTTCAAGATGGCGGCCGTGGGACAAGGGTGGCGACCCCACAAACTTGGTTTTAGCTTTACACTGACCTTCCTTACACATCAAAAAAATAAAATTGCGTTCTCTAAAAACGCAACTGTAACTCCAAATGCAACTTTTCAATGGACTTTAGTTGAATGTCGGCCACTAAGTTACTAGTCAAATATATGTCAGTGGTCCTTCATCTAATAATATTGTTATTTATTAGTTCTTCGGTTTCGTGATAATGCTTTCTTAACCTTTAGCTGGAGCCGCTAAAAAATTGTAACACATTTGGATTTGGGGGGAAAACTGATCCCTTAAAATTAAAGGACAAAATGAACCTATCCAAGAGCTTTCAATTATTCGTTTTATTATCTAAATCAACTTGAAATCTAAACATTATTAAACGTTTGCACGTTGGCACATTTAAACAAAACCTCACATTGTTTTTTAAATGAACTCTGGCATCTGTTGTGTACCTATTGTGATATATTCAATTTCTGAAACTAAACTTTAGATCTCTTAATTTCTATCTATAACTTTCAATATTCATTATCATGAACAAAACAACAAAAATAATTCCAATGACAAATTTACGACATTAAGATTGTTTTGTTATAAGACCTTATTACTTAAAAAATAGAGATATATTAAGTATGCAGTAATTATAAAAATAATTAATCCTGTACCGTAAAAACCTTAAGTTTAATGTCCTATTGAACCTATTTTTACTTCTAAAAAATTAATTAAAATTGAAATTCATTTATTTCAGGCAATTACCCATAGATCGTAAACAATCAAATAAATTTTAAAAATACCATAAATATGCGTAATTTCTTCTTTTCCTGTACTGGTTCAACTCCAAAAATCTATACTTGTCAGTGTCTAAAACACTCGGATCAGAACCGAGGACTGCGGACCGCCATATCCTCACAATTGCTGACCTTCTCTTCGTTATCAGTCAGGGTTAATCTTATCGACTCAGAATCATCATCTATACGTCTTCATACAGGTGTGTTCTTTGACTGTCTCTAAAACGCTGACCATGGCAATAACAAAACCCCATAAAACATTAATTCAAGATGCACAAGCACTTTTGGCATTAAAGGTAATTTTGATCCCCATGTGTGCACATAATACGTCAGCTTGCAGCAAAGTTGAAACATTACACGATCGCCACCCATGTCAGTATTCTGTTTATCAACGAGTTAATAAAAACCCCGCAATGGTAGGATCAAAGACTGCAATTTTTTGTCGCAAAAAGTGAATCGTATAGGTCGTTTTTGACCCCAGACTCCAGTTAAGGGTTACCAAAAGATAAGTTATCTCCTTTTTACATTAAAGGTTCTTGCACCGCGCACAGTTAGATATTGCGACCAGTACCTACCTTCAGCTTACAATGTAAACATGAAGTGACTGATGCGTAATGGAGCAAGTAATTCATAAACATTCATTTATCAATTAAGGCTATTGTCTAGTGACTTAGCGCGAAGCCAATAGGTGTCTTCTAGTAGTAAATGTTGATGAGTACAGTTTGTGTTTTAATGGCAGACTAAAAATATAATTCACTGTAAAGGAATATCTGTCATTTGGGAGTTGATTCGTCAATATTGCTAATGTTTACTCTTAGCAACGATTCTTGTTCCTTTTATAGCAATGATAAGGATGACAATATAAATTAATTCAATGTACATAATTATGAAAATAAGTGTAACCATTGTAAACAATGGTTTTTAAATTTGTTTTATTAATTGATTCTGAATAGCTTTTCTATCAATGACACTGTTATTTAATTTCCTGTTAAATGTTTTTTCATTAAAATTTTCCGTATTTTACATAAATATCTTTCTTCGTGACGCAGGTGCTTTCGAATTTCATTGCATAGTTATGAAGGAGTCTCTGTACAAATTTTAGTGGCGTTATCCAATGTATAGTTATATGAATAATTATAAAAAATATAATAATATATGTATGAAAAAAAAAGTTTTATAACAATCAAGGCATGAAAATTATTGACGCATTTGTATATAATTTGATAGTGAAAGAGAGATGCGGTGATGATGAGAGATGACGAGCATTTTTCCTTACGTTATTTGTCATTGGATATTCTACAATATTAATGTTATTACACTTTTGGAGTTAAGTGTCGCCTCACTGAAAGCGACAATTTGTAGCTATGTTTATTTAAAAAAAAATTAGTACAGTTATACTTTTTTAAAGCTTATAAAAGAGGATGCTATTTTTTTGGGCCCTCCAAAAGCGTTGTGTTATCGTTACAATCCATCCCATGGTATAATCAGTGGTGGCGCACTCGGATTCGAGTGGGAGGTCGCGGGTTCGATTCCCGCCACGGGCCACTTTGGGATTTTATAATTTCTAAATTGGCTCAAGTCTGGTCAGCCTTTGCTGTTGCTAGTTACCCTATCAGCAAAGACGCACCGCCAGTCGAGTGAGGTCGTCAGGGAGGGAGGTATTGTGTTTATCATTTGAAACCTAGGATATGCCAGCCATGAAGGGATTTTGGGACAGACCTTATTTTAAAATGAGGTCATGATGAACGCAGAGCAGCGATAAAAATGTTTATTTTTTGTATTACTGACATACCTAAACACAAATAAATACCACCTAAAATACTTATCTTTGTTTGTTTCATTTATAAAACCTTACTAGTCCGATAAAAGTTAAGTAAAGTTTGGTAAATAGGTAGGTACTATTTATACCAGTATTAATTCACAAGGGGAATGGTTTTAGAAAAAAATATTATTATTATAAATATGGTATTTGCTACATAAACTCTGATTGCAGCTTTTGGTAGCATAGTAAATTTATTCCAGCTCAAAAATATCGGTCTAACGAATTTTCAGCCTCCAATCATTAGAGGCTGGGACCAGAGTTGATAGAGATAGGATTATAAAAGCATCTAATATTTTGTACTTACCATAAAAAATTCGAAAACGAAAACCAGTTGAATACTCATTTATAAAACATGTGATAAAGACACAAAATGGCCAAACTCCAGAACAGTAACTACCTACTTGTTATCCACGAATGAAGCGATCTGACTTTGGAAGTTGCTGGTTTCTAAGATATCCCACACTTTATTTTTTTTAGTAGTTAGTGTAGCGTAGTCCTCCACCCGGTACATATAATATGCATGTTTACTTAATTTTTGCGTATTTAAATAGCTCTTTGGTTTAAATATATATATTTAAAGGCAATGAACTTAGTTATACAATTGTATGTATCTTTTTCAATATCAGTTTGTTAAACCTACTGACTTCAGCTTCTGCATTTACACAATAATATGTTAATGTAGTTACATTTTAGTTAGTTTTTATCTAGGAATAAATTTACACTTATTATTATCATCATCGTAATTACACATTTGTATATCGACTGAGAAAAAGTATCTACTGTATTCCTGCTAATATCACACTAAAGGCGAAAGTTAGTGTGTGTGTGTGTGTGTAAGTGTGTATGATTGTTACTCCTTCACGCCGCAACTACTGAACCGATTGGGCTGAAATATGGAACATAGATAGCTTATAACCTGGATTGTCATATAGGCTACTTTTTATCCCGAAAAAATCCATCGTTCTCACGGGATTAGCGAAAAACCGAAATTCACCAGGGCGAAGCCGCGGGCAACAGCTAATTTTCGTATATAGGAACATCATACTTCCAAAAATACTGTACTCACCACTGTTCCATGAAAAAAGGTGTTTCGATATAATTCCTCTTGTATGATATGACTTCCGGAAATATTTTTATCGTAATTAGGTTTGCACTTGACGACTATCATGCATGACGGAAAGCTAAGTTTAAGATGGGATGTAATAAGGAGGCTTGGAGCGCCCTTGCCTAGAAAATGCTTAGCCACTCTTCTCTACCTATCCCTCTGGGACCATGGATTTTTTATCTGAATGGTATTGTAGGATAATCTATGGTATCTCCATCCCATACAACCATGTCATTTCAATCGTTGAGAAGTTATACACACACAGCACACATAAACACAAACAATCTTTCACCTTTATTACAGTAGAGTGATAATAAAACTGTATACAAAAAATATTTCAGTCACTAACAATATAACTGTCTTTTTTTAATTTTTTTTTGATTCTACTCTAACGTTAAGATAGGTTCTGGCTACTTACGGCAAACACGTTTTCTTGCATCGATGTTATTTACTTTTAATGAACGATTAATATTATTTAAATAATATTATGTAAACACTATATTTCATTATTGTCAGTACTTTTTAAACAGTTTATCGCTCACGTCCTTAATCAACTGTCAGTAGTACTCAATACATTCCGCGGCAATTTGCGGTCGTGCTATAATATTAATAAAAAAAAAAACGTGAACGCGGCCATGTTTCTTACATACGTATACGTGACGTAGTGAATTATTTGATCCTGTATTATTAAATTTAATCCAAATGATACGGGAAATCTATGGAATCCATTTTTGTGTAGTATTCCTAGGAAATGTATCAAATACAGAAAATGTGCGAAAGAAGTTTTACCGTACACGTTTCGTGGCACTTCTATACACTTCCGAAACAGCAATTGGAAATATGTTAAACACGAGAACACGAGAATGAACTACCAGTTTTATAAATCGAGTAAAATTAGGTAAAGTTTAGTAAGTACATTAAAAAAAAATTGGTTGTCTGTAAAGTCGGCTTACGGACGATCGATTTACGTGATAACGTCATAACCGTAATCGTAATCGTAATCATAATCGTAATCGTTATCGTAATCGTAATCGTAAGCATAACCGTAATCATAATCATAGTCATAATCATAATCATTATTTTATGTAATTTTTATCGTGCCTCTCTATCGCTTGTTGCGCGCTCTCGCTTGCACGCACAGGCTCAGGTAACGTTACGTAACGTTACGCGGAACGGTACACTTTTTAATGATATTGATGAACACTGCTGGTGTTCATCAATATAAACGTTATCACGTCAAAAAACTACATACGTTACCGGCTGTGCTGGTTTTTAAGAAGAAGAATGACCAAAGGAGTTTTTCTTCCGCAGGAATTTTGGTTTTTCACACACCCCGCGGAAACCATGGATTTTTTCGGGATAAAAATTAGCCTATATGTTAATCCGGTATATAATCTACCACTATTCCAAATTACAGCCATGTCGGTTCAGTAATTGCGGCGTGAAAGATTTTTCTCTCGCGTGGAATTCGATTTTTAAAATATCCCGCAAAAACCATGTAATTTTCCGAGATAAAAGTAACCTAAGTGCTAGATCATTATATAATCTACCTTTAATTCAAATTTTAGCCTAATCGTTTCAGTAGTTGCGGCGTAAGGGAGTTTTTCTCCCACAGGAATTTTGGTTTTTCACACATCCAGCGGAATGCATGCCTCTATTCTAAATTTTAGACAAAATGATTCAGAAATTGCGACGTGAAGGAGTATTTCCCCCGCGCGTATTTCTATTTTTTACATATTTCGCGAGAACCATATATTTTTGTGGGATAAAAAGTAGTCTATTTATTAATCCAGATTATAATTAAACTCTTGTTCAAATTTCAGCCAATTCCGATCAGTAACTGCGGCGTGAAGGAGCATTTCTTTGTAATATATTTGGACCCCCGTTTCACCCTCCTAGGAGGTAGTCTCGTTGGTAGGGGTGGAATTAAAAAATCGAGGAACTATGTTATTGTTATCCAAAAGCCTACTTACCGATTTAAATGAACATAACTTGAAATTTGACGGATTTCCATGTATGTAAAATAAAATTCCTTATTTAACACCCTTAGCGGTAGAATTTCAAAAAATCCTTTCTTAGTATACATCTAGGGTGTTAAAAGAATATTCCCTGAAAATTTCATGTTTCTACGTTCAACCGTTGGGGCAGTAGCTTGTCCAAAAGCCAGCCAGCCGGGACCAAGCGTTTTCTAGTTTCAACCCCCTTTTTAGAGAGTTAGGGGAGAAATATCCAAAATCCCTCGGACACCCATTCTCTTATTTTTATTCGAAAGTCTATTTACCAATTTTCAAGAATCTAACTTGAAAAATGAAGGACTTTCATACAAACCTAAATCCCTTATTTGACCCCCTTAGGGATAGAATTTCAAAAAATCCTTTCTTAGCGAGCGGTTTGGGTTCACAAAGAATCTTCCCTGAAATTTTCAAGTCACTACGTTCAGCCGTTTGGGCTGTAGCTTGTCTGTCAGTCAGTCACTCAGGACAAAGCCTTTTATAGTTATAGATTAGAAGCATAAGTTTTAGGCATAATTATTACATTAATATGAATATTAAAGGTATTTATTTTACATTAACACTTAATTCTTATAACGTCGTCAGTAGTAATTTACCTAAGAGGCAAGACACAATTTAATTATGGTCATTATTATTGTTCGAATCATAATCGAAAAATTATCAATTAAATATTAGTATTGTTCAACTGTTAATTGAACTATTATTATAAATTAATCATTATTCTTTTTCTTCAAGTCAATAGCAAAAAAAACTTGTTTTCAATATAAATGGTACAATTTCATCATATTATTATACAACATCCTTTTTATTTAAAAAAACGGCCAAGTGCGAGCGCGCACAAGGGGTTCCGTACCATGATCTATAAAAACGGCAAAAAATGTAATTTTGTTGTATGGAAGCCCACTTAAGTATTTAGTTTATTCTGTTTTTTTAGTGTTTATTGTTACAGCGGCAAAGGAGAATCTGTCGAAATTTCAACTACTCTAACTGTCATGGTTCAAGAGATACAGCCTGGTGACAGACGGATAGACTGACGGTGTAGCTTTTTACCCTTTTCTCGTTTTTTAACCGACTTCAAAAAAAGGAGGAGGTTCTCAATTCGTCGGAATCTTTTTAGGGTTCCGTACCAAAATGGTAAAATGGAACCCTTATGGTGCGACTTTCTCCGTCTGTCTATCCGTCTGTCTGTCTGTCTGTCTGTCCGTCACACTCGATTATTTCAGTAACTACCGGAGCTATCGATATGAAATTTGGAATAAATGTGTATATTAGTGGCCCAATGATACTGGAATAAAAAAAATGGAAATTATTTTTGTTCTTATTTAAAAAGGGGGGAAAATCGGAGGGTTGAAATTTAAAAGTGAGATAACTGTACTGTGTGGGGTATCATATGAAAGGGTTTACTTTGTACATTCTAAAACCGATTTTTAATTATTTTTAGTCATAATAGTTTTTGATTTATCGGGGAAAATGTCTAAAAAAATACCGTTCCCCCCCCTTATCTCCGGAGTTTACCAATCGAAAAATCTCAAATAATTATGGTCAATAGCAATTTACGTATATTTAACAGGAAAACTATAGCCAATGCTCTAACTAGCATAGTTTTTTTGATGTTAACAATAAACCTCTACAAACAAAGTTAGTTTTGCGGTTCAATAACAAAGGTAATTATTACCGTTTTACATCTTTGGTCGTTACAGTTTTGGTCGTGTTACATCTACATTAGTATGCCTGATTTTTTTGCTTTAGTACTTCTTGAGTACGGAACCCTCGGTGCGCGAGTCCGACTCGCACTTGGCCGGTTTTTTTTTTATGTATGTTCCCCGATTACTCGAAGATGCGTGGACCTATTTCGAAAATTCTTTTTTTTTGATACGGTATAGTTCACAGATGGTCCCATATTCATCAAGTCAGGATCTGATGATGGGATCCTGGAGAAATCGAGGGAACTCTTCAAATTTTATAAGCACACTTGAAGTGATTTGGGTATTGTTTGAAAGAGTAATTTTTTCCAGGTAGTCTTATGGTCATCAGGTTGGGATCTGATGATCTGATGATCTGGAAAACAAAACAGTGACCGATTTCGAATTGGTGTACATTAGAAATTATTTCATTCTTTGTAGTGGCATTTGAAGTTGGTTTTTTGGAAAGAATTTTCCATTTTATTACCCTTTTCGTACGGAATACTAAACATATAATACGATTTTAGTGATTGAAAACCTTCATAAACTGGTAGTCGTAAATCGTAAATAACCATACCTTACAACTTTTCTATGTCGAGTGCTAGCTTGCCTAAACGACTTCCTGCTGGGTCTGACCTGTCTACCTTAAAGGCTGAGGTCAGCGCCATACCTTTTATTTGTCGCCTGTATTCTTTCGTTAATCTAATTTAATTATTATTAGTTTTTTTTATTACAACGTTTTGGGTTGAAAACGCAAACTCTAAACGACGGTGGACTTACACGCAGTGAACAAATAATAATGATACATAAATAATTAAAATTTAAACAAAGTCAAAAATGTTTATTTTTAGGGTTCCGTACCCAGAGGCTAAAACAAGACCTTATTACTGATTACTCCTCTTAGGGGATCCTCTATTACAAGGGGATTATGAGTCAGTAAAGGACGGAATGGGTCAGGGCATCATTTTATTTCCTTATTTAGATTTTCAACTTTCATGAACCGCTGTTTAAATTTTATTTAACTTTATCTAGGTTTTTCTTAGTAAGTATACCTTTATGTAGTTTGCTAGTAATCAGCATATCAGAAATTTGTATTAGATTTTCAAACAGAATAATACAACATCTTGATCTTCATGTTCATTATTTAATAATAATTTTGACGATATTTACCAATTCTTATTTCAAAAACATTTCAAAGGAATAATTAGTCACCATAACTACGGAAGTATTAACTGTTTCTGAACCCTTATATTTGTGGCTAATCTAGCAGGTGAAATTATTTAACCATGTAGTTATTTTTTCAGGATACAAATAACGTGATAATAATGAAATGTGAATTTACAAATATAGGTACTCAATTCCGTTACATATTGCAACATGATTTTGCTTTACTGACAGCGCGATCCGATTCGCCGGAATGTCGGCTACTAGAAACTTGATATCATGTTACAATTAAATAGGCATTAGGTATTATTTTTTGTGTAAGAACTAACTCAACACTATTTACTTAATATAGGGTACACGTGGCTCGAAATCAGGACCTCGTAATCTGCAATTAAAAGATCACGACTTTACCAACAAGGCAGTTAAGGGGATTTATTGAATTTATTTTTGTCTTTCTCACTCTCACGGAGATTTGGTAAGTGCGACATGCAGCGTCGCGGAAGAATATAGCAGAAAAACGACGTTTTACCTAATTACTCAAAAACTAAGCCAGTTATCAAAAATCTGTTCTAAGCGTTTTAGGATATTATTATTACCGATACATTAAAACAAAAATTACAATTACATCCATTGTAGTTTCCGATAAAACATAGAAAAACTGAGATTTTGGAGCAACTTTTGGGAGAACTTTCTATCGAGAAAATTTTATCCAATCGTGTTTCTGCTTCTAAGCGATTTTAGATTAAAGACCCAAAATACATGACGTGTAAATTTGAAAGTAATTGTCTTTATAGTTTTTGCATAAAACTTCATTCAAAATCACCTAAATACGGCTTGTAGGCCGTTAACTGTCTCACAAAATGCTTAACTGCGAACAAAGAGTCAGAGTATAAATCATCTGTAGTTAATAAAGCATGGTTCTAGCTACGTTTTAACCATGATGAATCTATAGTGACTAAATTATTTTAATTATTAGAAGGCTGGGGGGGGGGGTAATTAGGGATTGAAATTTCTAGAGGAATCATTGTGAAATAAGCTTTCGGCGGTTACCCGCTGGCTGTAGATGTCTGGAGAAATCCGCTCGTTTACTCGAAACGAGTCGGTATAAACCAGAAGTTTACAAAGAACTTGTCTCCCACCTTCAATGCATAACATTATACGGTCGCGTCCCCAGTAAAAATAGCTTCTGGATAAAAATAGCTTGGTTTTTTACTTACTTTTATGCACGATAGTTTTTATGTCGATGTTTATCAATCGAAAACTCTGAATTAATTAGGTATTTTTTTTATACACGGATAATGCCTAACGCATACCCCTTCGACAGGGGAAACGAAGGGTTTATGTGGGGTTTGCACTCACTAAAAACTGTCTGTTCTTTCGACAAATCTGCTAGCGGGAGTACGGGATTCACTATCGTATTCACCGCGCTTCCACCAAGTCTCGACCAGCCACCTTACTAGCAGGTCCCATCACTGTCGGCAACTTGGCCGCTGCTTTTTTTTTAATTATTTATTTCAATAGATGCACAATAAACTTAAAAACTAATATCCCGCCAAACTGATTAACAGTTTGTTGGCGAGTTGCTGAAACAGTCTGAAAGGCGCGCTTTTTTTTTGTTCGCCACCTCTTGGAAATAATGAGGTATATGAGTTTATTAATATGTTACAATTGACGGGATAAAATCAATACTCTAGCTAGCGTAGTTTTTTGATATGAACAATAAACCTCTACAAAGATAGTTTTGTAGTTCTTTCTACGGAATCTTCGATGTGCGAGTCAACCTGGTACTTGGCTGGTTTATTATTTATAGTTTGTATTTTATTTAAAATGGTTTGTCGAATAGGAGCTTGTTTAAAATAATATTTCCTTTGAATGAAATCTGATATCGTACATATTATTTAAACTAGTAGGGTGCGTGGGAGCGCGGGCCACATGTGGCCCGCGTGCTGTCTTCCCGCCCATAAAAATCCCTTTAAAATTCCCTCTACATTTTCTATGGAAAAAAATAAATTCCGCCATTTTGAATTTTTTTTTTATCCATCGAATAGACCTTCAGGTCCTGATCACTTCTTCTCAAGAAACCGTTCTTCTATCTTTTATACTCTTCGAGATATTGGCGAAATTCGTTTGGCGGCCATTTTGAATCCGCCATTTTGAAATTTTTTTTCAGCTCACTGCCAATTGCATGACGTTTCAAATGACATTTGGTCGAGCACCCCCCACCTATCTTCAATACCCTCCCCTTGCTCTTCACCCGTCTCCGAAATCCTCACTCATCAGCTCTCTCCGTATTTTTCCTCTTCATGAATTTTTCCCTTCTATACGAAATGGTTATTAATTAATATAATTAATTAATATAATATAATTAATGGTTAAAATTTTTCATACAAAATTGTTCAGGAGAGGTGATCAATCAGTGAGTGAATCAGCACAAGCAGCTATATATATAGTAACTAGCAAACGCCCGCGGCTTCGCTCACGTTAACTTCTGAGTTATGCTTTACTATGGTGGTTTAATTTCCAAAATTCCTGCACTACACACCATTTTGCCCACAAAATTTTCTATTGCTTCCTGGTAATAGTCACATATTGATTTTGAAAAATTCGATCGTCACAAAAAAGTTAAATATGGTGGCTATTTTTAGGGTTTCGTACCCAAAGGGTAAAAGCTCTTACTAAGACTCCACCGTCCGTTCGTCCATCCGGCTGTGGTTGCTTGCTACCATGGTAAGACATATAAGTACAAAATTGTGGCCAATTCTTTTAAATTTTTACCAAAAATTCCTTTTCTATGCTCGCTGCGATAATCAGATATCAATTTTGAAAACAATCGGCAACAACAGTAACAAAAAAGTTCAAAATGGCGGCCACTTTTTAAAATGTTGACTACAAATTCTTTCTCTATGCTTGCTGCCATTGTCAAATATCGATTTTCAAAGCAATCGGCCCAGTAACAAAAAAGTTCAAAATGGTGGCCAAAAAGTTCATCATTTTTTAATTTTTGACTACAAATTCCTTCTCTATGCTTGCTGCCATAGTCAGACGTCGATTTTCAAAGCAATCGGCCCAGTAACAAAAAAGTTCAAAATGGCGGCCACCTTTTTTAAATTTTGACCACAAATTCCTTCTCTATGCTTGCTGCCATAGTCAAATATCGATTTTCAAAGCAATCGGCCCAGTAACAAAAAAGTTCAAAATGGCGGCCACCTTTTTTAAATTTTGACCACAAATTCCTTCTCTATGCTTGCTGCCATAGTCAAATATCGATTTTCAAAGCAATCGGCCCAGTAGCAAAAAAGTTCAAAATGGCGGCCACTTTTTTAAATTTTGACCACAAATTCCTTCTCTATGCTTGCTGCCATAGTCAAATATCGATTTTCAAAGCAATCGGCCCAGTAACAAAAAATTTCAAAATGGCGGCCACTTTTTTAAATTTTGACCACAAATTCCTTCTCTATGCTTGCTGCCATAGTCAAATATCGATTTTAAAAGCAATCGGCCCAGTAACAAAAAAGTTCAAAATGGCGGCCACTTTTTTAAATTTTGACCACAAATTCCTTCTCTATGCTTGCTGCCATAGTCAAATATCGATTTTCAAAGCAATCGGCCCAGTAACAAAAAAGTTCAAAATGGCGGCCACTTTTTTAAATTTTGACCACAAATTCCTTCTCTATGCTTGCTGCCATAGTCAAATATCCATTTTCAAAGCAATCGGCCCAGTAACAAAAAAGTTCAAAATGGCGGCCACTTTTTTAAATTTTGACCACAAATTCCTTCTCTATGCTTGCTGCCATAGTCAAATATCCATTTTAATGAAACATAGTAAACTGATACCGCTATTTAAGTCTGGAGATAGGCAGGACGTTAATAATTATAGGCCTATTTCAATTTTACCAACTCTTAGTAAGATATTTGAAAAAATCATACTTGACCAACTTCTAAGTCATTTTAATTCCAACAAAATTCTTCACTCCGAGCAGTATGGCTTTACTAAAGGTAGGAATACCACCGATGCTGGTGCCAAGCTTTTAAGCCATATCTATGATGCCTGGGAACAGTCTCAGAATGCCATAGGAGTCTTCTGTGACCTGTCCAAAGCTTTTGATTGCGTCGAACATCAGACGCTACTATTTAAACTTAGCCACTACGGTATCAGAGACAGAGCTCTTGATTTCGTTGCCTCTTATCTGAGTGATCGAACACAAAGGGTATGCATAAATGACACAAAGTCGCAGGGTTGTTCCCCCAAAATGGGTGTGCCACAGGGTTCAATTTTGGGCCCTTTTCTGTTTTTAGTGTATATAAATGATTTACCGCACCATGTAGACGGTATTTGCGAAATAGTATTGTTTGCTGATGACACTTCTCTCGTTTTTAAAACAGATAAAAGTAAAGACAATTTTGACGATGTAAATTCTGCTATTGCGCACGTATCGCACTGGTTCACAGTTAACAATTTACTTTTAAATTCAAAAAAGACTAAGTGCATTGAGTTTGCACTACCAAACCTAAGAAATATAGTTAGCAACAAAAAGGTGATTGTGAATGGAGAAATACTAAAAATGGAAAACTCTACTGTATTTCTGGGGGTGACCTTAGACAATAAATTACAATGGGGCGCTCATATTGAGACTTTGGCAGGTAAACTTAGTTCAGCTGCCTATGCTGTGAGAAAAATTAGGCAATTTACAGACATTGATACAGCCAAGCTTGTTTATTATGCCTATTTCCACAGTGTTATGTCCTATGGTATTCTATTGTGGGGCAAAGCTGCTGATATTCAAACCATATTTGTATTACAAAAGAGAGCAATTAGAGCCATATACAAAATGAAGCCACGCGAATCTCTTCGCCAAAAATTTAAAGAAATAGGTATTCTTACAGTGGCATCTCAATACATTTATAATTGCTTACTATTTGTTCGTCAAAATATTAATAATTATAAGCAACGGATAGATATAAGTAATCGTCCAATTAGAAATGGAGGACATAAGTTAGTTATAGTGCCACACCGTTTGCGTAAGGTACAGAGGTCATTTGTGGGGTTGAGTGTACGCTTCTACAATATGATTCCGAAGTCTGTTTTGGACTTACCTTTGCACAGGTTTAAAGACACTGTCAAGAAACATTTAATTAATCATGGTTACTATACCATTGAAGAATTTCTTAACGACAATGATTCTTGGAATGATAGAAATATGCTTCCATCTCCTCACGAGATATCTTAAAAATATGTTATAATTTTTCATAATCTATAAGAAATCTTGTATTATAACAATGACATTTTTGAAAAGAGCAAGTGCCGAGTTTCTTGCCAGTTCTTCTCGGTGCAAACCTGCTTTCCGAACCTGGCGGTAGAGTTTTGACTTTTCATAAGAGCCTGTTATTTAGGCCTATGTGAAAAATAAATATTTTCATTTTCATTTTCATTTTCATTTTCAAAGCAATCGGCCCAGTAACAAAAAAGTTCAAAATGGCGGCCACTTTTTTAAATTTTGACCACAAATTCCTTCTCTATGCTTGCTGCCATAGTCAAATATCGATTTTCAAAGCAATCGGCCCAGTAACAAAAAAGTTCAAAATGGCGGCCACTTTTTTTAAATTTTGACCACAAATTCCTTCTCTATGCTTGCTGCCATAGTCAAATATCGATTTTCAAAGCAATCGGCCCAGTAACAAAAAAGTTCAAAATGGCGGCCACTTTTTTAAATTTTGACCACAAATTCCTTCTTTATGCTTGCTGCCATAGTCAAATATCGATTTTCAAAGCAATCGGCCCAGTAACAAAAAAGTTCAAAATGGCGGCCTATTTTTTAAATTTTGACCACAAACTCTTTCTCTATGCTTGCTGCCACTGTAAAATATCGATTTTCAAAGCAATCGGCTCAGTAACAAAAAAGTTCAAAATGGCGGCCTGTTTTTTAAATTTTGACCACAAACTCTTTCTCTATGCTTGCTGCCACTGTAAAAATATCGATTTTCAAAGCAATCGGCTTAGTAACAAAAAAGTTCAAAATGGCGGCCACTTTTTTAAATTTTGACCACAAATTCCTTCTCGACTATGCTTGCTGCCATAGTCAAATATCGATTTTCAAAGCAATCGGCCCAGTAACAAAAAAGTTCAAAATGGCGGCCACTTTTTTAAATTTTGACCACAAATTCCTTCTCTATGCTTGCTGCCATAGTCAAATATCGATTTTCAAAGCAATCAGCCCAGTAACTAAAAAGTTCAAAATGGCGGCCACTTTTTTAAATATTGACCACAAATTCCTTCTCTATGCTTGCTGCCATAGTTAAATATCGATTTTCAAAGCAATCGGCCCAGTAACAAAAAAGTTCAAAATGGCGGCCTATTTTTTAAATTTTGACCACAAATTCCGTCTCTATGCTTGCTGCCATAGTCAAATATCGATTTTCAAAGCAATCGGCCCAGTAACAAAAAAGTTCAAAATGGCGGCCAAAAAATTCAAAATTTTTCCTCCTCAAAATTTGAATCTCGAAAATCCCTTTCTGAATACGAATTCATGATATACCTAATACCAACCTAGGTACCAAATTTCAGATCTCTACGACTTTTAATTTCGCTGGAATCCCTGGAACAACGCAAAAATTACACTTTTGTATGGGAAAATCCCTTAAAAGTAGGATTTTTATCCCTTCCAATTTGAATTTCTGGAATCCCCGTCTTAGTACGAATTCATGACCTAATATCAACCTAGGTACCAAATTTCAGATCTCTACGATTTGTAGTTTTCCGGGAATCCCTGGAACAACGAAATAAATTTCACTTTTGTATGGAGAAATCCCTAAAACCAACGGTTTTTACCCCTTAAAATTTGAATTTCTGGAATCCCCGTCTTAGTACGAATTCTTGACCTAATATCAACCTAGGTACCAAATTTCAGATCTCTACGACTTTTAGTTTTTCGGGAATCCCTGGAACAACGAAAAAAATTACACTTTTGTATGGAGAAATCCCTAAAACCAACGGTTTTTTCCCCTTAAAATTTGAATTTCTGGAATCCCCGTCTTAGTACGAATTCATGACCTAATATCTACTTAGTTACCAATTTTCAGATCCCTACGACTTTTAGCTTTTCGGGAATTCCTGGAACAACGAAAAATATTTCACTTTTGTATGGGGAAATCCAAAAAACCAACGGTTTTTACCCCTTACAATTTGAATTTCTGAAATCCCCGTCTTAGTACGAATTCATGACCTAATATCAACCTAGGTACCAAATTTCAGATCTCTACGACTTGTAGCTTTTCGGGAATTCCTGGAACAACGAAAAAAATTTTACTTTTGTATGGGAAAATCCAAAAAACCAACGGTTTTTACCCCTTTCAATTTGAATTTCTGGAATCCCCGTCTTAGTACGAATTCATGACCTAATATCTACCTAGGTACCAAATTTCAGATCTCTACGACCTATAGTTTTGGCGGAATCCTTGGAACAACCAAAATCACCAAAATGCCTCATTCTTTTAAATATATAGATAAGTATTTTATACTTGTTCTATTTAGTGTTCTACGTCAAACACCCATCTTGCTGATTCGGCTACTGAATGTAATTCGAGTTGGCTGTAATTGGCGTCTTAACTACTTTTTTATACTTATTATGTAGTAATAGTTATAGTACTAGGTAGTTTTATTTGTTTGTTTATTCGTTTGCAATAATTGACACAAGTCTTGACTCTGTGGTCATGAGGCCCTGCTAGGGTGCAGCAAAGCATTATAACACAAATTTAAATTAATTTCATCCCCATACCAAAAAGTATGCATACTCGTGTAAATTTTTATTATTCCTTTCATTATAAAGTGTAGTTTCGCACTGTCCGTTAGGCTGTCTGTCGGTCTATAGTCTAAATCTATTTTAGTATGGGTATGAATATAAAATTAAATTAGGAAAACTTTTTTAAGGTATCCACTACATGTACCTAAAGTGGGTTTAGTTTATTACATTTGATAAAAAAATACACTTTTTATGTGTTTGGCGTAGCGTGCAGAAAGCTACCCTTTTCGGCACTAAAGCTTTAAGTTTTCCTCCTTCATATTCCTCCTATAATGGAGTAATGTGTGAAGGAAGTTTTGATCTAAAAGATTTCCTTAATTTTTTATGTGTAAATACTACTTTAATACACTATGATATAGTATATATGCTATAGTATATTTTAACTGCATTTGTTATAATTTGGTTATATACATTGTAAATTATTTCCCAAACGTATTTTAATAAGTTTGCACGTGCGGAATTGTTATATCCACCTCGTGAAGAAATAACACACTTTATATTATTATTTTTATTTCATTGGTAATATTTATTTTATTATTTTTATTTGTGTTATCTGGTTTATGTTTAATTAGTATTTAGTTATTTGCATGTATGCGTAAGGAAAATGGAGTACCTACAGTACGACAGAGCAAAAATTGGTCAAGCGTGAGTCGAACAAGGGAATTTTAGTGAAAAGAAAAACGAGTGGGAGGTCCCGGGTTCGATTTCCGCCACGTGCCTCTTTCAAATTTTTTAATGATTTTTAATTTGGCTCAGGTGTGGTCTGATTGGAAAAATAAAAGTTTATATTCATAATTAATATCATATTATCGGATTAAACGACAAATGAAAGCAAATTGAAAACCTTTGTTTCTTACTACGAAAATGATTAATTTCATAGTTCATTTTAAATCACTGAATAGTAATAAGTAGTATTCATTGAATAATTTATAAGCCATCTAAAATTATAATAACAACTACGATGTTATAGATACGGAAATATTGAGAAGAGCAAACAAGATCATAACGTTTACGATTTTATTTCATTTATATCACGATTTATTTAGTAATCAATTAATGAAAACATCATTGATTTAATTAAGACATCAAGTTTCAACAATCAATCTGGTTCCTAGTTTAATCGCTGCAGTAAAAACATACAAAATTAATAATTTTCTGTCAAATTATACCTAGTTGTTGTACATCGAGTCCATGGAAAGATTTTTTACACAGGTTGGGTAGATAATATTACAGTGTAAGTAGACTTAACACGTTTTTCAACAAAACATTTATTAAAACAGAGATGACATTTATTTATACATATTTTATTACCTTTGTTATTTAGAATGTTCAAGGATACAATAGAACAGTGCCAGTGATCCTATAAGAGATGACAAAAAGTAGTATCTACAATTGATCTACAACTTGACTGTGTGAGTGATTTTCTAAATGATTTTCCAAAAACTTAACTTAAACTTAACTTAACTTAAACGGTTCTCCAAACTTTATTCATATCAATTTTCGTCCATACAATTTCCGTGTTTCTCTAAAATTATCGTTGGTCTATGCTCACACCGTCAATAGTTAATATGTACCACCTTTTCAGTTATAATAATAATTTTAACATTGAATTCCACCTTTATAATTAACTTAACTAAAATAAACAAAAAAAACATGGGAAAACTCATTAACTCAAGTAAACGTTCTCTATTTCTTAACAGATAAATAGAGGTATACCCTGGACAATCTTATCGGTGCCAAAAATGCTTGTTTTGTCACCAACAGTAAGGCCACGCTGTAGTTCGCTCAGCAGCCTATAGAATTTCGACAGATGGTGTTACTGTTTGCTTGTACGACAAAGGTTTACGTAAATCGTTCGGATGCCCATATCCTGAGGCTTCTTATCGGATAAAGAAGATGGTGTTTTGCGCGTGATCAAAATTTATCCGCAGATGACAGCATCTGTTGGGATTGAATTCATAGACAGGTTTATTGCTTTTTTTCTCGTCTTGCGGGCGTCCTTCTTATGCCGGCAGTAGAACCATCTGCAACAGAAAATAATAATGTTAACAAAGTTACAGAGCTCTGGCTCTATAATTTTGGTTTCACTGGCAATAAGTATAATATAGGTACAAAGGCTACAAGTACATTCCGCCGACCGCCCAGCGGATATATCAGGGCCCTATAGGAAGTTGGAAAGAGATAGAGGGGAGACAAAGTAACGCGATAGAAAGACTGCACAATGTTTAAGTTAATAAAGTCTGAGGTATGAGGCGCTGTTGCGAACTTAATTGCACTTTATTGTATCAGTGCTGAAGTCGTCATTCACTTAAATAATATTGCGGAGTGACTCTTCAATATTGTAAGGTAATTTTGTGGTATTGTGTGGTAGAGATTAAATCACAGACCACAGCAAAGACGTTTAATGTGTAGTTATAAAGAATGATGTGGAAACTTCTAAGTTTCTTTTAAGACTTCAAGAGATAAAACATAGGCAACATTCACACTTATAGTACTTATTAATATCTGGGTGACCGAGCTTTGCTCGGTATTATTACAGCTACTCACCAATAGATGGCAGCAGGAGTTTACTGTAATAGTTTTACTTTATCGCCAATAGATGTCAGGTATAGATTTATATTTTTTTTTTGGTAAATACGACATTTTCTAAAATTGAATCCTAGCTAGATCAATTTATCGCCCCCAAAACCCCTCGTATACTAAATTTCATGAAAATCGTTCGAGCCGTTTTCGAGATTCAGATTATATAGAAATATATCCCACCAAAAACATTCTGTAAAAACTAGCCTAGTCTCGGTGAAGCTGCTTGTTTATTTCTAAAAAGTAATGAAATCTAGACAAAGTCGTGCCAAGTCTAAGGTTCCTTACTGCGATTTCTTTATTATTATAGTTAATGTTGTGTAACTTGGCCGTTGTTGTACACAAGGGTACAAAACCAGGTGCTCCATGACACCATTGCACCAATCTGTCGCCAGAACCGCTACCCGTTGATGATGGAAAATTGCCAGTGCCACAGTATGTATCCTTGTGTACCTTTCAACGGCCAAGTTACACAATATTAACTATAATAATAAAGAAATCGCAGTAAGGAACCTTAGACTTGGCACGACTTTGTCTAGATTTCATTACTTTTTAGAAATAAACAAGCAGCTTCACCGAGACTTGGCTAGTTTTTACAGAATGTTTTTGGTGGGATTTCACTTCTTTTTGTAGAAACATGTGCGTATTGATTTATTTTATAAGATTTTCGTCGCTGTACGCCAACGACAATGCGTAACTCGCGTCGTCACATCACCAAATCGTCTCCGTCAATCGCATGCACCGTGTGCTGGACCTGCTTCAACGTGAGAAAGACGGCCGCCATCATTTTCGGAAGGTGGAAACATCGATATACCATAGGACGGAAACCGCTGCGTCAGTTAAACCCCCGAGGACAGGACCTACAATGGCAGACTTCGGTGCGCTACTTAGGGTATCGCTTCGATCGGAGCCTGACTATGGAACTCACGGTGGAACACGATCTTCGATTTTGTCCAAAACCTATACTGATTGGGCTAATAAATTAAATAGACCAAAGAGGTCGGACCTCATACTCCAGCTACAAATTTCGAAACAAACTTGTCATAGGTGCTGACGTGACACCCAAGTGACATCAATGAAATGTTTACTTAGCAACGCCATTAAACCAATTTATTAATTTTATTTTTATTTTGAAAATACTCGATGATCCTAATTCTCCGCATATAAGTTGTCGACTCGGATCGCGTAATTTTTTAAGCTCTTTCATTTGATGTGCAATTTGTTTGATTCCACCATACACCGGTACGTCCTTAGATTTGGTAGGGCCTTTGTGTTTTCTAATCAGGGTCACCAGGTACTCCAGGTTTTCGATTATCCTAGTTTTTATAGTTTTCCCTTTATGTGGCCATTAAACCCTAGCTCTGTACCAAATTTCAGCTCTCTGAGTTTATGGGAAGTACTAGTTCTATTTTGATGATCATGAGTGAGTGAGTTACATAAATGCGAAACTTTGCTTTCGCTTAACTTCGGAACTAAATGACCTACAGTCTTGAAATTTTGGGATTTAAGTATGGTTCAAGTAAAGGATAGTACGGCAGTGTTTGCTTCGCGCTCGACTTGGCGGGGGCACTACCGTGCCCCCTGATATATACAAGAATTGCTCGTTTAAAGGTATAGGATTAAACAGGTTTCTTACATGAATATCCCAGTAGCGAGCATAGACGCCGCCACAGTGAGCAAGAACGCAGCCCCAGGCAATATGTGAAGCGTCAGTATGTACACCCGAGAGTAGAGGGGCGCAAAAATCAGGGGCATCAACGTTTCAGTCAGGCCGAAGAGGGAGAATAATTTACCTGGAAATATTGTTATTTAATTATTTCATCAACGATGTTATTAAAATGGCCTTGCCACCATTGATATCACGTGACACCAACTACCCTAAACTTAACCTAACCCAATGATTGTCCAAAACTTATTTAATTAAATAATTGCACTGCTGACCTTATTACATTTGACATATTTTATTACAACCTATAATTACATGTGACATAATATAAAACTATTTATTATTTATAACTATTTATTATATTTACAATTTTGTCTTCATATCGGTAATATTTTATGAAATAGGTATATGGTACACTGCATTCATTTAATTAAATTTTGAAAGTTAATTTTATTTTTAAAATCGTAAAATTTTAAATTATTCATGCCTTAACAAAGCAGACAATAATGACTTTGAAATATAAAAATGAAAATTGTGATGTAGAGATAGGGGATCAAAATTTGTATTGCTGTGCCCTGACATGTGCACGCTATAGCATGTATACATGATGCAATGTATAAATAAATAAATAGATATTCCTGCCCTATTGGAGCCAGCAGGAATAAGTCGTGATGATGGCAAGAGACCTGATGGATTGACGCTGGTTCCCTGCAAACGGGGTCGTGCGCTGATGTCGGACGCAACATGCGTTCACACATTGGCCTCGCTTCATATCAGGAAGACAGAAGTTGAAACTGCTGAATCCGGTAAACGTCGCAAAAATTCTTCTCTATTAGAGAGTTACATATTTGTCCCGTTTGCCGTGGAGACTCTACGGCCATGGAGTCATAGTGCCAAAAAACTCCTTTGACAGCTTTCCCCGCCGTTAATAGCCTCAACTGGTAACCGAAGGACTAGCATTTTTTGCACAACGTATCAGCCTAGCTGTTGTACAGGGGAAATACAGCCAGTACAGTGGCACCATTCCACGCGAACAAAACTTAAGTATCTAGTAAGAAGTACCTAATTAGATTAAACTTGTGATAAGTTTTTGTGATACAATAAAAAAATCTAAATTTTCAATATTAAGTCTATGTATTTGTATAACAGGATAAGACCCATCTTTAGGACCTCCTGATAGTTATGGAAACGTACCTAATTCTTGTTGAGACACCAGTTTGGATGCGATGGAGCGCAGAGCTATCGTAGTGGTGCCGTCTAATATCTGCACGATTGGTACTGTAACATAAATAAGACACATTATTGGAAATCAAGCCATTAAAATACAATGTGCTGTCATCGACGGCAAAGTTCTATTTGTATTCAGAATCAAAAAGTTCAATATGAAAAAGTTTGATTTTACACATTTTATACAGGCATGTCTAAAATGTCACACTTCATCCGCCTTATTCGGAAAGCTGTTTTGCATAGAGAAGAACATTGGTCTGAGAGAAGAACGAATAAAAAACTCCTCGGCACTTGCTCTTTTTAAAAAATAATTGCCTTGCTCTTTTGAAAGTATCAAAAGTTGAAAGTTGAAGTTTTGAAAGTTGCATCAGGTTGAAAAAGCATTTTGTGAGCGAGTAGAAGCTGATATGCTTAGTGACAAGGGTCTTTTAAAAACTTATTTAGTGTATTGTAACCCTGACTAACATTTTTTGAAAGATAGTATGTGATTGTTTGAAAAATTGTGCTATTTTGACGCTAACTGATGCCAGATACGTCGTGCCTTAAATAGCGATAGCTCGCCAACTTTTTCAATGTGTTTTATTTCTAACAATTTCTATACCTACCACGCGTAGTATTGCTATTTGTCACTTTGCTTTGCTTTCAGGGGGTTGGTTGGATATTATAGGAGATAGCGGGAATTCATTTTACCAAAATAAACTTCGGTGCTATTCCTCGCAAACGCCAATACGAAGGAGCCAGCGATCTTACTGAGCGTCGCGATCACTCCCAATAGTGCATCGTCCATTCTTAGCTTCTTACTGAATACGCTTATGGAAAAAATGGTGCCTGAAATTTTAAGTATGTATAATTTTTCGGGTAACTTTTTATAGTCCTTCCCACTTTTACATATTTTCTTTTTCAATAGAAAGTTAACCTTATTGAGATAATCAGAAGAACAGCCTTTTATTATTAAGGTAACAAATTTTTGGGAGTCATTGTCGAGTGAAAGATGCTCAAGCCGTAATATTAGAGATGTGGGTTGAAATCTGATAACATAAATTTTTTCTTGAAAGTTTAAAAGATTAGGTCTACAGCCGAAAAGTAGAAATAAAAATCCTCTTCAACATTAATCTCTTTTTTTAAGAAAACCAACCCAAAGGTTCCTTTTCAGTAATACCTCTAAAACATATTATGTGAAATTATCAATATTGTTCGCTAACAAACTGTCATGTACATGTATGCTATATGATATAGTTGTTATTATAATAGGAGAATGTAGTCTATATTTTGTACTGGGCAGGGACTCTGCCCTTACTTAGATTTTTTTTAATAAAGCAATATTTGTGTACCGTAAGGCGACAGTCGTCACTGCCTTTGTTTTTCAAGAATTACGACTTCTAATCAAGAGAGTTATATTTATAATAATAATAATTTATTTTATTAATTTCAATTTGATTCTTCAATCATTTCCTGCGGACTATACGGGATGTACCTACGCGTAGAGATAATTTTGTCTACTTTTGTCATGACTTTCTATTCTCTTTCTAATCCATGTAGATAAAAAGAGAAAAGAGATCGACAAAAGTAGACAAAATCATCTCTATGTACACATGCTGCATAGACCGAGATAAAGATCTTATAAGGGTTCGGTTTTAGAGCTACCAAGCAAACCACAAATGGACTTACCCAAAGCGCGTGTAATAGGACTGTACATAGAGTATATGCTGTACTTCACCTCGTCCCAGTTGAAACGGTATCGCGTAAAAATGTACATTATACTTAGTTCACCTGAAAATGTTTACAAATAACTTTTTAAACAACCACAATATCTAAGTAACTTGCGATAGGTTTGCGACAAGTATAAATCGCGCGATCGTTGCTGTCATACGTCACTTCTGTAATACCTTCTAGGACCTTTGCACAAAAAAGTAACTGTTAAAAAACCTCTGATAAATCAAGGAAGATAGAAGAGTAACTTCTATTGAAAAAAATCTTTAAGGATTCTTGGAATGCTGGGGATATGCTTCCCCCCCCCCTCACGAGATATCGAGAAGGTAATTAATTTTTATACTATTTATATTATTATTATTGATAGGTATGAGCTTCACTACAACCATGTCTGATGGACTGAAATAATGAGGTTAGGATGGAGCGCGCTTACCTAGAAAATGCTTATTGATTCTTCTCTTGAAGGCACCCAGATTATACTTGGTTACGAACCCAAAAATTGTAAGGGTATTCCACACCTTAACGATACGTATCGGAAACGCGGGAGGAACAACTACTATTTACATAAAAGTTAATTACGAAAAGTTGTATAATAACACCTGTCGGTGCAAATTCGCTTCCCGAACTTTGCGAGATTTTGCTTAGAGTTTTGACTTTTCATAAATTAGGCATATTCATTTATTAAAAATTGTATTTTAGGCATATTCATATAGGTCCGTAAATTAGGCATATTCATTTTTATTTTCAATATGTTTAAAAGCAACGATCGCAAGATTTAACCATCGCGAGGTGCGTAGTATGGGGAATGACATTCTGGAAAGATGACATCCAAAAACTCGCAAGATTTATCTTCCAGGTTTTATGTTTCAAAGCAAAAAGGTACGAAACGCTCTTTTAACTTCATTGTTATAAGTGTGTAATCTTGACGCCGTCTAGAGGAGGCATTTTCTAGGAAAACTCGGTCCAACCTAGACCTCATCGTTGCATGATTCAACCGCAAGTCTATCTTCTTTAAAGATGTGAAAAAACCGAATTTAACGAAGGCTAAGCGGGCAAAAGCTAGTCATGACGATGGATTTTAGCATACAGGTAGTGTCATACCAAAAAACGGTCCATAGTCCAAACACACCACAACTAAGATTAGACATATCCTGAGCCTCCTGTTGTTGGATCCTCTCTTGAACGCAATCTGAAACGTGGCCTTCAGACTGCGCCAATCAAAGAACTCGGCGACGAAACCAGCACAGCCGGTTTTCTTTACCTGAAACATTGATATATAATACTATGGATTTCGGGTCATCGATAAAAAGTGTCCGAACCGAAAGAGAGGCAAAACGCGAAAAGGTTTCCAATCGTACTTCAGTCTCGTGTTTGATTCGTCAGAGAGAACACGCGTTATCTACGCTACGTAAAATTATTTTGTCTTTAACCATTATTATACACTACAGCCTAATTTGGCTTGTTGCAAGCCAAATTAGGCTGTAGTGTATAATAATGATTTAAAACATAAATTACAACGTTTTAGTTTGTTTATAAAAATGCACATATACAGTCGTTTATGTAGGTTTCCTCGGGACACTTTTTTCGTAAAAAAAAATGTCAAAATAGCGATAATTTGCATACATTTTTTGAACGTTGTTCCATTTTTATACGTCGCGACGTAACGCTATTTGTCACTTGACTCAGGCAGCAGGTTAAAAAAATGTGTTGATACAATTGAAAGTATTTCTGACATGGTGACTGATGCCGAAACATGATTTCGCAAATTTCACTGGATAGAAAAAAATTGCCTAAGTTAATACGACTGCAATTTTTTAATTTCACATTTTCTTGTTTTCCCGAACAAATACTTCAGGGCGAATTCCTTGTCTCTCGTATTAAATTAGACAGTGACCGCGTATCCACTGTTCACCGCGCCTTAACCTTATGCCACTAACATTTTTAAAAGTGAAAGAATTTGCCAGGCTGATAATAATTTCAAAACTTTTGGCACGTGATGCCATAGTATATGTATTTTAGAGATGGAATATTTAAGTATCTCCACTTTGAAAAATGAATACGAAAAAAATACAAAATAAGGCCAGTCTTAAAGTACCAAAACTTGTAGTACATGATGCCATGGCATTGAAATTTCATAGATAAAAATATCACTTTAAAAAAAATGTAAAATGATGCATGAATAAACAAAACAAACCTTTTCTTTGGAATTCAACCACGTATGATCCTCGAGAGCGAACATGATATAAAATAAATTGATAGCCTTCATCGAAGCCGATACTGCAAACACCCCGTAATACCCAGTGTACCTCACCAGCATCCCACTCAATCCACCCCCAATGGGTATACTGACCATTACACATAAACCCAAAAACCCTAATCTAAAAGTTCTCGTTTCCGTTGAAGTGATATCACTCAAGTAGCTATATGTTCCTAGAAGAACTGTGTAACTTGACCCACCGAGCGCCGGAAATATGGCCTCCATAAATGCAGTCCACTCCACACTGACCTCATAGAAGAAGTACGTGTTGGTCATATTCAGTATGGAAGTGATTAACTCCCCTAAAATCGGCATCGCCATACAAATCTTCCGTCTCCCAGTCTTATCGCTCCAAGCGCCGATGAACAATATCAACAAAGCGGGAATAGTTGTATATATAACACTCTTCCAAGCTTGAACCACAGCTGTTAGCTTCTGTACTTCAACCTCTTCAAATGTATGATTATCTCGCTTTCTCAAACTTAGATCTGTGCATACAGCATCGTCGAATTGTAAGTTGACTCTGCAAGCTTTATCCAAATTTAAATTCTGTGTAGCTAACAAGTCTATCGTGACTGGCATAAAGAATAAAATAACGACTGGTTCAACTGTTATATTTGATCTAATATAGTTCAGTTTTTCCCAAAAACTCATGTTTTGAGCACTATTTTGAGCTTCATCTTTCAGTGGTTGCTCTTCTTCTTTTTCCACCTGATTCTCATCTTCATTACGATGCATTTTCGGTTCTATCGATTGTAAACACAAATCATTTATTTTTTCAGATTTATTTATTATATTAATTATATATATTCCATTTATTTCTAATTTCTAATTTTATGTATTTCTAATTTAGCACCAATTCACTAAGATACACGCATGACCAACGTTAGTAAACGACGTTTTGACGAATTCCACACGACTAAAGTATGTGACGATCGATCGCTCGTTACTAGAAACCAATATAACGCAAATATATTCTTATGGTTCTGCAGTTAAAACATAAAAACCTCAAACGGTCCCTGATAAATATCGATGACGTGACTTGGACTGTCAACGGTTTTTCTTGAAATATAGGTAAAGGCTCGGTAAAGGCATAACTTGAATATACTGATGATGTCAAAATGGACATTTCATATATTTTTACACGACTGCCCAAAAAGGAGGATGTTTTTAGGGGTTCATGTATGTGAGTTTCTTTTTCCACCGTTCTGAACGATTGAAGAGATATAATGAGACATATGGGGTATCGTTAGAATCACAGAAAACAAAAGTCAATATAAAGTCATTCCTTGCTCTGTGGTTAGAATCCTTACATCATTCCGAGCACAGAGCAAGGAATGACTTTATATTCTGTGATTCCGAGTAACATAAACTATATATTTTTTGGAAAATGTTGTTTGCCACAGGGCAGTCATGTTTTTTAATTTTTTTAATTATTTACTTCTTCCTTATTTTTTGGGAATGTTAAGAATAAATACGAATCTAATGTATTAATTACCATGATTAGTTTTATTTGGATGCCGATGTTTCCCAACACTCTATCTCCTGTAATCTTCCTATTTAAGGGGAATTTGTAAATTCTTTATATTCGGAATTATCAATACTTATTGCTGCAAACTGTATAGACAAGCCGAGAGTTTAATAGACTACAAACTACTGATAAACATAATTAATAAAGTACTTGATGAATAGTCCATTGGACCTCTAGTTTATTACTATGCAATGCTCATGCAATGATAAAATATAGGTATGAAGTCGCTGCTATCGAGCAATAAAATATAGCTCTAACAATGTTCTGTAATTGCATAGATATAAAGACAAGAAACACATTGTACTTTTTAATTTTTATACAACTATAAAATGTTCACAACGTCAGCCTTTATAATTAAACCATAATAAAACTTTAAAATTAAAAGAAAACTAACATAATACAAATTTTTATTAAAAAAAAAAAAATATATTTCGTTATAATATGCCTACATTTATGCACAATTCACATGAAAAAATAATATACTTCGTACACACTTATGTACTAAAACTATGCCTGAAGCTTCCACGGCACCACCTGGGCAAACAATACCAGATTAATTGCTGAAGTGACGGAAAACCGAGAAATTACTTTATATTTATAATAACATACTAATTTTAATACTGGAATCAATAAACGCTTAAAATTAAAAGTATCATCAATGAATCAAAAGCAAAAGCAGAGGTCGGAGTGGCTGCAAAAAAAGTTAATAGGAGATTAACTGTGTACATTTTGCTTCTTGAGAACTGACTAAAAATATTTTGCCAAATTAGTACCTTCATTTTAAAAGCACAAAATGTTTTTTTGTGCAGAAACCAGTGAGTGATTTTACTCACAAATATTGGAACTATTGTAGATTACAACGCGTAGTCAAAGTTATATATAATGTAAAGCGTGCTATCTTTTGCTATTTACTTTTCAACAGGCTTCGAACATAATCTTTGTAGTTCACGTCGACTTGTGAAAAAATTTGAGCAAGTTGAAGTCATTCCATCAGTTCTCTTTGCAGCTATTTTAACTTCTGCAAAATGTGCTTCAGTATCAATGGCCCTATTGCTACCTATGAAAAAAAAATCTTGACTGCATCCATTTAAATGGGAAATTCAGTATTCCTAATCACACAGTTTTTACAGTCTACAATAGGTTTTACAATCTTTATGGTTTTTTACGTAGCACGATGTAAAATTTAATTATTTTCACATTATAAAACTTCTTGTTTTATAGTCGTTTCGATTTCAGTTAAGCGTGCTCCTGCGTTTAACCTAATTAGTTCACCATGACCACGCTACTAAATATAATGACAAGGGTTCTTGGAATGTTAGGGCTATGCATCCATGTCCTGGCGAGATATCTTAAAAATATGTCATAATTTTTCATACTTTACAAGAAAACTTGTCTACAATCACATTTTTGAAAAGCACAAGTGCCTAGTTTCATTCCAGTTCTTCTTGGTGCAAAGTTGCTTTCCGATCCTGGCGGTAGATTTTTTACTTATTCAGGCTTATGTGAAAAATGTTTATTTTAATTCTAAATTGTATAATTCTTTATGAAATAGGAATTCTTAGTTTATTTGTAAATATTTCGATAAATAACTCACTCTATCCCCAAAAGACGCTGCAGAAATTCTTGCCTTTAGGATAATGCTTCCTCAAAATTTTCTCCTTCTACGATGAAAACATCGACTTCTAGTATAAAGATGCGTAAGAGGAGCTACTTGATAAATTAGAATTTGGACCAACTTCAGAATCTGTGCATTCGTTTTATATTCGGACTTCCTACTTCAACTGAAGTGGTTTCCAATTCGCATTGCATCCTAACCCTACTTTATTAAACTTACGGTCCTCTACTGCTCTATACATACTACAGAAACTTTCCAGGTTGCTCCTCACAGAAGTAGACCGATGGGTGTTTGTGTGACACCGAGAACTTTCGACGTAACCATACAACACGATCTTCGCTGCTATGTCCTTCGCTATTCAGGCTAAGCGTCTCTGAAACTCTATTTCAGAAAATATGCTTCGAAACAACCCATGTTTGAGAGTGTTCAAGTCGGTTCTCTGAATGAGTGAATTTTGAGTTCTTTAATTCTGATATTCATAATATGTATTGTATATTATTACTACATTGTACAAAAAGAATATATTTTATGTTGTATTTTTATAATTAGGTAATTTACTCTATTAGCTTATCTAGTCATTGTTTTTCCGTTTCTTTTAATAATCTTTATTCATTTAAGTAAATTTTATGTGCAACTTTCATTGAAACAATAAAGCTTTGGTCAATTGCAGGGGTTTATCACACCCGATAATTCGTTCATGTCTTGTTCTGAATTATTCACACACCTAGCCCATCTGAAAGAGATGGGCTAGGTGTGTGAATATTCATTTGTAGTGATGTCCTTTTGCAAATTCTTTATGTGTTTGTGTTTATTTTTAAATTCCTTTGTAAGTAGAAATAAATAAAATAATGACGAGAACTAAATAGGAATAACCGGCTGATTTGTTGTGAGCTTCTTCTTAGTGCAGGGCCAGTTAACCCTGCTAAACATAGTTTAAAAACATCAAATAGTGATCACTGAAGTAAACAAATGACTTTTTATAAGCGCAGCTGAAATCATAGAATTATAATTAAATATCAAATAAGTTTAAACCACTAAATAAGACTAAAGTGATTAAAGTGATGTTTAATCACTTTAATCACTTTAGTCAATTAGCACAAAGAACGAGTTTTTCAAATACATTATCAAAACGATCAAGATTTAATCATTTCTTCGGCTACAATTAACCGAAATGATTATTTTGCTGGAAATTTATGCTCTTCAAACAAACTAGTGTAAAATTATTATGAATGACAGGAAAAAAATACCTACTAATTGCAACCTAATAAAAATGCGAAAATAATTTGATTATAATTATTCGTTCATAATTACCATTCAATAAATAGTACTTTTCTGTACCTTGGTATTGTTTGTGACAATGGAATTTTAGATAACCGTGAACCTGTTTTAATGGTCCTAGACTATTTTTTTATTAATATATCATGACAATAAAAATCATTACGCAAATTTAAATTTATATATTAAACTAGTTGATGCCCGCGACTTCGTCCACGTGGGATAAAAACTATTCTATCTTTTAAGTTGGACCAAATGACAGATATTCACGAAGTTTGAACTAAATCGGTTCAGTAGTTTAGGAGTCCATCGCAGACAAACAACGTGACACGTGATTTATATATATTAAAATCTAAATCGCTGATAGGTACTGATGGACGCAACTGTACTCTTTCCATTCGTTTATTTTTTTTGACACGTGAAACAGATATAGCAATAGCGAGGGACCAGAAAGAGACCACTTTACCTCTATCTCGCTCTGGTCCCTAGCTATTGCTTATCTGTTTCATGTGTCAAAGAGAAAATAAACGAATGGAAAGAGTATAGATAGATAGGTTAGCGTATTACTGATAGGCCCTTATGCTTATTGCAATGATCTGCCCGCCAAATTAAAATCTTCACCGTAGGATTTTATGACAATAAAAGGATAATGAGCATGGATGCATGGAATCCCGTACTAAGCTGATTCAAATCCAAACCTTAATTTTTATTGACTACGGTCTCTACATTAACTTTTACAATTATTATTTTTTAATTAACATCCGGGTTCCGAAATTATAGGCAAATAAACAAGTTGTACTTCTCAATATAATCTGTATACAGGAAATGTGCATTGAAAAGAAAGTAACTTTTGTATGCAAAATTAAATTTCGGATATGAAAAACAAATACTTCTTCTTGAAAAACACTATTTTATTTTCCTAGATTAATTTGGGTTTGGTTCATGAGAAAACTTGTTACCGCCTTTGATCAATCTTCTTTGCGGGAATGGCGGTATCATCTTAACACATTTATACCAAAATCTCCGCCTTAAAACGGGCGCAATTTTTTTATTATTTTTTTCACTATACTTGCACTTGATTTAAAGTTATAAAATATCACTCCTGCACTTTTAGCGATATGACTTATCAATTTGTCGATCGTTTAGTCCATATGTAATGAAATGAAAAATATCTGTGGGAATGACCATATCCGATTGACCAATTGATCTGGGACAATTGATCACATAATATTAGGTCAGCAGAAATTATAATAGGTTATACGAGTACATTTATAATTTAAGTCTTTATCTTTATTTAATTTTTCATATTTTTTAAATCTATTATATTTTTGATTTTATGAGCATCATTAAACAAATTACATATCATATATTAATCACTAGGATATGAGATAAACCTTAATATTTACATAAGGTATGACCAAAAAAATAAAATCCTCGCCATTTTGCGTAAAAAATTATACTATTTTTTTTCTTACGCTGTCAAATGTTTTAATATTCAAATTATGGTGAGGTTTTTATTTTTTTGGTCAGGTTTAAAGATCTATGCGCTAATGACAGCGTCTGTCGCGATGGGAATGAAGGGCATGTTTATAGTTTTGCTCATCTTCTCACGTGCGTCCTTCTTGTGTCGGCTGTAGAACCATCTGTTGGAACAGACAATTATTCGGTTAATATGAGACAATAGATTACAGAGAAACTTATTTACTTATATCAAAAACTAAAAATTAAAGTGAAAATTAAAATCTTTACTTATAGGCGTAATTTATCGGCTCTTATGAAAAGTTAAACTCTATCGCTAAGTTCGGAAAGCAGGTATGCACTAAGAAGAACTGGTAAGAAACCCGGCACTCGCTCTTTTCAAAATGACATAATTGATTAAAAAAATCTTACATACTAGGAAAGTAAATTACATGCTTTTTATGATTCTCGTGAGAAAACGAAAGCGTGTCCTTATCATTCCAAGTATCCTTGTCATTATACTCTTTTCATTCGTTTATTTTCTCTTTGACACATGAAACAGATATAGAAATAGCGAGGGACCAGAAAGAGAACACTTTACCTTTATCTGTCTCTGGTCCCTCGCCATTGCTATATCTGTTTCATGTGGTTTCGTGTGTCAAAGAGAAACAGAAAACTTTTGAACAGAAAACTTTTAACTCTACCATCAATATATATATCAGAGACTGCCCTCTTTGTGAGGCGACATAACCACCTATACAACGTCGCGAAAAACACAACAACGCACGATAAAATATTGCGACATCAGGACAAATTATTACTACCACATTATAAGCTTACTTTATCTAGCCGCGGACCCTATTTTAGATCAATTATGATATATAATAAAGTTCCTAAAAACATAACAGCAGAGAAGCGTGACCACCTGTTCAAGGATAAACTGAAAAAGTGGCATATACAAAAATGTTTTTATGACGTAAATGAGCTGTTTTGTACATAACAACAACTACTACAAGACCTAATATTTACTAAACTTTAACTAACCCAATGACTGTTCAAACTTGTTTCATTAAATAATTGCACTTCTGACCCAATTAAATTTGACATATTTAAAATATATTTAAATTTAACCTTATAATTACATGTGACATAATATAAAACAATTTATTATTATTGCTACACTGCAGTCATTTAATTAAACTTTAAAAGTTAATTTTATTTTAAAATTGTAAAATTAGAAATTAACATTATGGATTTTGAATATAGGTATAAAATTGTGATGTAGAGATAGGGGATCAAAATCTGTATTGCTGTGCCCTGACAGGGTTCATGTGCACGCTGTGGCATGTGTGCATGATACGATGTGTGAATAAATGAAATAAATGAAATGAAATTCTTCAATGGCGTAGTAACCCTGATTTACTACATGTTTTTTGACAGTTACTTCAAGTACTTTAAGTAACTTGTTTTCTGCGTACTTTGATTGTGTATATACTTGTAAAACTTAAAACGCCCGTTTTGGCATATGACATTGCGACGAGACTAGATATTAACTATACGACTCGCTACTCGATACTCGATGAATCGATTCAAGTTTGTATCAGAACTTGATCGATTTGATTAACTTTTTTTTTTCATTATTTTGAAAAGGTAGAACGATACGAAAGCTTAATTTGTCTTTAGTATAATATTTTTAGTTACAATACCATTAACACAATCAAACATTAACTCAGTCAAGTCGTGCAAAGAGTAAGCATGCATCAATATGCATAATTAATACCGCAATATATACGAGTATATAAAATGTCGCTGTATAAAATGTCCTTCACTATATTTTTCTCCATAAAAATAAGACGATTTAATCGTCTTTGTTTGTTTGTGGACACGCCATGCACACACACTAAAACAATGAGTATATGCATGGCTAACAACAACTGAATTCATACTTTATGAAATAGAATATTTTTAAACAAATTCCAGTTATCCAAATTTAATATTGATCCAAAGAGCATCCATTAAGATTCCTAATGTTTCATGAGTACCACTTATAAACATGTTTCTGCCATTTATACTCAAATAAGATGACAATATCTAAAATTAGATGATGTTATTATAGATGTTGTTTTAAGTTTAGTAAAAAAAATACTAGTCTACCCGTCCCTGCTTCACTTGGGTATTGCGCTTATGCCTTACAAAACGAAACTCTGTACGAAAGCTTTTAGAATGGGCTCCAAATAAAAAGAAGGCTTTTTTCACTGCCTTTTGATAAGTTTCGGATAACCTATTCACAAGTTTTTCTCACTTAACACAAGGAAAGAAAATGACACATCTTACGTTAAGGCTGTCTGAAACTTATCAGAAGTTGGTGAAACAGGCCTCAAGGAATTAATAGAAATCTAAACTGTTAATAGTCTTCAAAATTATTTTTAATTTATACTAATTATCCCGTGAATTATATAGATTTACACGAGATGTGACTATTGTCATGCCAGCCTCACTTGTCACGTGATCGAGACCACTACAGGTAGCCGTCAAGACGGCAATATTTCAGATGGCTGCGCGCGCCGGCCAAGTTGCATGCGTTACTTAGTTCTGTACGGTCTATTTTACGCGCATCGTGCGCCGTCTGTTCAGCCATGGAATACCACGATTACGAGGCAGCCCTAGTACGTCGCAAGAGATAAAATTACATTAAAGTTTTCGAAGCGGGCGGATTGCACGTTTTAATTCAGCGCTAGAGTCGCTATTTCTTTAAATCATCTTGCGGAGTGAACCTTCTGTACCTTTAAGTACTATTATTTATTCCGTGTCATTGTAAAAAGCAACAACTATAAGTACAATTAATGCAGCACTACTGTACTAATTATTATTAATAAAGGTTCTTACATGAATATTCCTGTAGCCGGTATAAAAGATGCCACGGTGAGCAAGAAGGCCGCCCCAGGCAGAATGTGAAGCGTCAGTATGTACACCCGAGAGTACATTGGCACATATATGAGAGGCATCATCGTTTCCGCCAGGCCGAAGAGGGAGAACACCTTACCTGAAATTATTTAATGTGATTTAAGCATCACCTTTTTCAACCGACTTCAAAAAAGGAGGAGGTACGACTGTATGTTTTCTTATCTTAGTTACCGCATAACTTTTGACTGAGTGAATCGCTTTTGATGATTCTTTTTTTATTAGAAAGCTGATGCTTCCCGTGTAGTCCCATTTCAATTTAGTCCAGTTCTGATAATGGTATCCATCAGAAAACCATATAAGTCTTAAATTTTTATTGGAAAGTATGTATTCAACAGTAGTTTGGTGAGAGTTGAAGTCGGTTTTTTTGATAATTAATTAACGTATATTATTACGTCAGCGTGTTATTAACAAGAGAGTGTGATAGAAACCGAAATCATACACATTAAAATTTAAAGGATGATTCTTCGCTCGGGTATATTCCACACAATTCTTCCTTATCCCTTGTATACTTCACGAACCTGGCATTCTGTGTGCAACAACTATCATGGGTATTCTTTTCATTTATTTAGATTTCACACAACATAAAGTTCTAATAGCAATATCGTCAACATTTTAGTTATTATCATCACGATCATTTAAACAAACGCAATGATCAACAAAAATATTATTACTAATTTGGGCAGTGTCATAGAAAAAACTCTGTGGAAATATTAATATGTAAGTAAATCATGTTTTTGTGTGTTTTTTAAGAAATATGATAGCAGCGTGAGTAATACATACCTAACTCTTGTGGAGATACTAATTTGGAGGCTATGGCACGCAGAGCTATCGTGGTAGTCCCGTCCAATATCTGAACGAGTGGTACTGCAATGGAAGCGCAAAATTTTCTTAATAAATAATCATAGTTAAACGTATTCAAAACATTTTTAGAATGCATAGTTGCTGGCACGTAACTTGCAATATGTTGGAGTAGTGAGGGAAAGTTTGCGCACCATACACTTCGTACAATAGTACATTTCCTCGCTGTCCGCGCCCCCCTTGGTAACCGAAGAGACCCAAAAGCATCTTCTGCGCATCTAACGACACTTGCCAAGTTACTTGCCGGCAACTGTTCAAGTGTTCAAGTATATTATTTTATTTATTGTGCGATAAACGCCAGCACGAGTCACGTCTGCTCGTGTACAAAAAAATCGTTTTTATTAGCTTTACTCATTATTATTATGTTATATTTGAATTTAATTTCTTTTCCTTTAATGTGTAATACGCAAATTCCATAATATTACAAGTGGAAAATTAAAAAATTTTAAAACACCCACGACTTTAACAGACTTGTAATTGAAAAAGGATTAAATAATTTTTTTGAAACTCCCCGACTAAAGGAAAGTAAGAACTAAGAACCCATCAGTATAATTACAAATCCAAGAAAATCCGTCGGAGCTGCTGTGTTTTGCCTATGACGGTGTTGATGGTGCTGTTTACCAGTTGATGACTAATTCAATTTCTTGATACTTCTCATATACCGGCAGTTTATCAATACTTACTAATTACATTAATTGATATTGGAAACGAAAATAGCAATGGCAGCTCCGACGGATTTTCTTGGATTTGTAATTATACTGATGGGTTCTTAGTTCTTACTTTCCTTTAGTCGGGGAGTTTCAAAAAAATTATTTAATCCTTTTTCAATTACAAGTCTGTTAAAGTCGTGGGTGTTTTAAAATTTTTTAATTTTCCACTTGTTTTATAGTTTTTCGATTAATATATTAATGTAATTTAAATTATATTATTATTACAAAATGAAAATTAATCTTCAAACTAGCCATTAGCTCCTCTAGCAGCGTTTGAAGGCATCATCCCTTCCAAGTCATAAAGAGACGTTTATTGTGGCGCCCCCTGCTGTTCAATCACAAGAACAATTATCTACGAACCATTGCCAATGACTCACTAATATTTTATACAAAACTGTATCCAAATCGGTTCAGTCGTTTTTGTAATAATTGAGATCATTCGTTTGCACTGTAAATGTTTTTTATGGCGCCCCCTGGTGATCGATGTTCGTAACAACTATCTAAGAACCATCGCCAGTGAATACCAAACATTATACAGAAAACTGCATCTAAATCGGTCAAGCCGTTTTTGAAATAAATGGGAACATTCGTTTGCAATATAAATGTATTTTATGGCGCCCCCTGTTGATCGATGTTCGTAACAACTATCTAAGAACCATTGCCGCTGAACACCAAACATTATACAGAAAACCGCATCTAAATCGGTCAAGCCGTTTTTGAAATAAATGGGAACATCGATGTGCACAAACAAACAAACAAACAAACAAACAAACAAACAAACAAACAAACAAACAAAAATATTTTTGCATTATTGGTTTTTGTGAACAATTTAACATACAAACAAACATAAAATCTTTTTAATAGAGTAATGTACAAACGGTCTCTCACCCTAAACGCATATACCCGTACTCCGTTCCGTCGTGGGTAAAAATGCACATTAAGCACATATGCCAATATATTATGGATTTTACGTTCGTTTTTCAACAGTTGTCTCTCAAAAAACTAATTTGGTATATTATGGAGTTATTTGAAGGGTAAATTGCATAAGAATCAAATGCTATTCGTTTGTTTGCCCTTTCAATTACCCTATTACTTACACTATTGTTTTGAGAAAACACTGTCGAAGAAAGAATGTATATAAGTGTAGTCAAGGCATTGATATTTCCTCTGGGCTACAAATGTTAAAGGTAGATATCACGATCACAACCCTTTATTGAAAGTAAAACAAACGGTATACAATGTTATAAAATATTTTGAAATTGGTGTCTCTATTTAAATCTGGTAAAAAATGGAGACAAAAAAAATATAATTTTCTTATATTATGTAACGAGTATATCTAATGTTGAATTTGGTTGCCGATACTGCGACCTAATTGTATAAATAATTAATAACTTCAACATAGTATTATCGTTACCCGTATATAAATTTACGTATTATAAAATTAACTAGTTTAAGCATTAAACAAGTTTTAAATCGTGGAAAATTGTTTCTGAAAACTTTATAACTTAAATGAATTATAATTAATATTTAATTCGTTATTGTTAACATTATCATCTTTTACTAAACATATACGTATTGTTTATTTTACCTAAGTAGACTTCGATGTCATTTCTCGCAAAAACCAGTAGTAAAGATCCAGCGATTTTACTTATAGTCGCAATTACTCCCAATAACGCATCATCCAGTTTTAGCTTCTTGGTGAATATGCTTATGGAGAACATTGTCCCTGAAACAATAATATAGTACCTGATATAATAAACGCTGTCAAATGTGAGGCCCCCCTCGCAAGAGATAAAAAATTTTATTCTCTTCTCCCCTGTCAGCTAATTCTCTAACATAATAACCTATATTATAATTATTTTGACTAAAGCACGGCAAAAGGAGAAAGCAAAAGAAAGGTTTTTGTGGACTTGCTCTTGTGGACATAAATAGGACTACGGGGCAGATAACCATTTTATCTTACGAGAGATATTAATCATCCCCATCCTTGATCATGCTGAGAGAGTAGATAAAACTAGAAGGGAAAAACATTTTAGACACTCTCTACGCGAAAAAATCGTCCCCGTCTTCTGTGCTACGGGGTTTGTTGTTCAGGTACATATCAAAGATTCTCAATCTCAATTTTGTGTACAACGGTGACAAGACATGGATTGTTGCAAATACGGAACGCAAAATATGTTGGTAAATTAGCATCGACTCTTGCTGGACTGAATTAAGGACAGAATTAAGGCTGGGAGCCGCAGATAGAACTGCTGAATCCCGCAAGCGTAGCAAGTAGATGTGCCTCTCTAATAAAGTTTGCCGTGGAGACCCTGAAGGCACAATGTCAAAAATTTTATCCGAAATATTTGTTCCGATTAACCGCCTCATCTGGTGAGAGAATAATTGAATCATTTTTAACCAAAGAATCAGCTTGACTATCCAGGGTTGGAATGCAGCCTTCCTAGCGAACATGTATGACTGGTGAATATTTGTATTAATTTGGGAATAATCAACTTGACTATCCAATGTGGGAATGCAGCCTTCCTTGCCAACATGTATGACTTGTAAATATTTGTATTAATGTAGGATTTTTATCGTCAACTCGTCGTTAAAGATCGTCTTATCTAAAAATCTACGCCTTTTCACGTCTTACGCTTACACATTGTAACTTGTAATAATCTAGGAAGGGTTTTAATTTTTTTATAAAAAATATGACTTTGCAGAAGTGGACTTACCGAGAGCGTGTACGATGAAATTGTACGTTGAGAATATACTGTACTTCACCTCGTCCCAGTTAAAGCGGTAACGCGCAAAAATGTACATTATGCTTAGTTCACCTGCAAATATTAACATCTCCATTACTCGCCGATGCATTGTGAGTTAATGTATGTGAATTTTATACCTAGTAGGGTAAGATGCAAAATTACAGTAACTTATGCAGTTAAATCATAACCAAGCGCAGTGGCGCGCGCTCAGATTCAAGTGATAGGTCGCAGGTTTGATTCCCGCCACGGGCCACTTTGGAATTTCATAATTTATAGGCTATTTGCCCTACCAGCAAAGACGCACAGCCAAGCCAATTTAACATTTCATTGCGATGCTGTGTAGAAACCGTTAGGGGTGAATTTACCCTTTAGTTACCCTTCCAAGCTAGAACGATATGAGATCACAGTCAAGTAGTAACTTGCATTAAGTGTACAAAAAATCAATGTGATTTTATATTGAGGCACGTACACTGATAAGGAACCTGAGGATGTGGTCATCAGAAAATTTTCCGCTAATCTTCTTCTTACAAGAAAATATATTAGTAGAGCTATCTGTAAAAAGTTCCACTAACATGCCTCAATATGACGAAGACCCTCTCCATGGAAATGTACGTGCAGTCTAATGACAAGGTCGTGCCGAGGACCGACCGCGGTCTATAGACAGCACTGCTGTCGGCTTACTACTGACGTTGTTGGTGTCAAAACAAACATCTTTGGCACCGGTAAACTCGTAACACTTTTTGTCACGGTCCACCTCGTCCAGGGTATAGATCTGTTGGCACGGAACAAAATATTGTACTCTGACTTACCCAAAAAAGGTCCAAAGCTCAAGCACACCACAGCCATGATCAGACATATCCTGAGCCTTCTGTTGTTGGCGCCTTTCTTGAACGCAATGTGTACCGTGTCCCTCAGACTGTGGAAATCGAAGAACTCGAAGAGAAAACCAATGCAGACGGCTTTCTTTTTCTGAAATAAAAATTACTATTAAAGGGGTTTTACTCGTACGTAAGTAAGTATATCATAATTGGTCTCGCTCAACACACTCGGGATTTCGGGATGAAATTGATAGAGAATGAAGATGATTAGGTGGATGTTTGGCGTAATCTGGACAAAAATCAAAACAAGCGCATTTGCCTTATAGTGAAAGATTTCTTGTAAAGTCCCGGAATCCTGCCTGCTATAATTCGTTCGCGACTGAAAAGGAGAAGAACAGCGAAGAGCTTGATACTTTCATTTCAGACATAGCATCATCTGCGCCAAAATGGTAGAAAGACAAGACGTAGATAAGTTCGAGAAAACCAAAATTAGATTCTTGTGAACAACGTTTTTGCTCCGCCATAGAAACGATAATTCTTCTTTGCTCGTGTCATAGTATTAGTAACCACGAACTAAACTCCTCCGCAATGGCTTAACCGATTTTTGTGAAATATTCATTTCATATTTTAATCTACATTAGGTCTGAAAATAGGTTGTAATCTATTTTTCATACTCCTAAATGGTAAAACAACTTTTGCCGAAACCGAAACCGGAACTCCTCCGAAACTGCTCGACCGATGTTTATGAAAATTTTGTCTACATTTGGTAAGTCTAAGAATTGGTCGTAACCTATTTTTCATACCCCTAAATAAGAAAGTAACGTTAGCCCGGTTAGCTAGTAACATAACATCACATACACGGGTATACATGCTGACCTTTAAACGGTGCAAACTGAAAAGAGCTAAGTAGAAAACATGACACAAGCCGGGAAAAACTAGGAAGAAGAAGGATTCTTAATTTGTCCTTTGTATATTAATTATGCTACTGTTGCTCATTTGCATTTCGTTTTCCGGATTTAATGTGTTAATTTGTTCGTGAAAATGTAGCTTTCTACAAGTATTTCTTTTTCTGTTAGTTAGTGAGTACTACTTTTTATGGTTCCGTAACCAAAGGGTAAAAACCGTCCTCCCGTCTGTCACCGTGATAGTTAGAAACTTGAAATTTTTACAGATGATGTATTTCTATTGCCGCTGTAACAACTAATACTATAAAAAATTTGAATAAAACAAATATTTAAGGGTTCCCGTACAACAAACGTGATTTTTTTGCTTGTTTTTGCTCGACATTAATAACGGCAAAAGGTAGATGCTTCAAATATTCACAGAAACTTTAATTTTATTTCCACTTTAAAAATAATTAGCTTAAAATTAAAATAAAATATAAGGCTCTGATACTGAGGCTCTGATACAACAAACGTGGTTTTTTGCTTGTTTTTTTTTTAATTTGCGATGTTTTGGATGGATAGGTCTTGATGGCGCGGAACCATATGTGCGCAAGCTCGACTCGCACTTGACCAATTTTTATTCATTACAAGTAAACATACTTGAACGTAATATATTGTCCTTTAAAAAAGTTGATAGATATGTAGGACATTACATATAATTATTGTCTATGAATAAAAGATGTAAATTGTTATTAGATTCCATAAATAATAATTATTGTTTATGGAATCTAGTCTCTGGGTTGTGCTTATTATGTGTGCACTATATAGCCGTGTATGTTTGTGTGTCTGTGTGTACCATAAGAGAAAAAAAAATCTGATTTAATATTTTGTGACCCCTTCAATGGTCTTGTTGGACAGGTTGACAGGTAAAAAAGATATTGAATTTCTGAAGCCAAGTAGGTAGTTAAAAAAGGTAAAACAGGAACCATTCTAATTTCGGTCTGTTTGTCCGTCCGCTTGACCATTAATGATTCGAAGTGACATTGTTGACAGTAAACAAAACGCGTAAACAAGCCAAATAAAAACAAAATAAGACTTGTGTAAGACTAACTGATACTCGTGACTTTGTTGATGCCCATTGGGAGCTTATTTGCGGTGGATTTTCCAAACAAAAATATTTCATTATAAACGTTAGTCCAGTGGGCTGATTATGTATTGTTCAGTTTTTTAGTTAGTTACAACCCTCACTGGGCTATTAACTAAGAAAACGGGGGCAAAAATCCCATTTTTGCATTATTTTTGCACAAGTTACCAACCTAGGTTGGTATGGTATCATGTCATACGTACCATGCCGGTTCATGCTATATCATTTTAAATAGGTACTGAAAAATATTAAGTAAAATAATAATATTAATTAGGTAATACGCGTATCACTGATTAGGCATTATTTTTTAGTTATATGATACTGTAGATTTCATAATTTCTTTACAATAACATGTACCCAGTACAATGTAAACAGTGCTGAGCTGTCGTGATTGCAACAGAATTTGAATGTAGAAAATGCTTTTATTTGTAATTGGACTAGGTATTTCCTGCTGAAATCAGCAGAATATAAGTATTGATGTAATTACAATAACTCAAGTATGATTGAAACAAAAACTATTTTTCATCACTCATACACGGAAAGTAGGTTTGAAGTTGCCTGAGAAGCGGGTTGAAAGTAATACTTTGCAGCCCTAGGGAGAATCGTTTTCAACTGACAGCTGTCAAATAATTAAAAAGAAACTAGTCACATTTTTATTGGAGTTCAAATGAAACACGACATACCTGAGTGCATCCATAGACAAGAAGAAAGATAGACTTTATTCATAAAGTAAAGACAACTGATTCATAGACATTCATAGACAATCATAGACAATCATAGACAATACTTGACTATTAAAAAGCTAAATGCATAGCCCGCCGGCTAGGCCAAAGAAAAAAAAAAGGCGGGAAAGTGGCAAGTGGCAATCCGATCTTCATTGGTTTTTCAAGTTGTAGAGTTTTGTTTAGGCTTCTGTTTAACAGTGATTTTTATTGACACAATTATTCAATTTTCTATAGCTAATTTCTATTTTTATTTTGACTTTCCTTATATTCGTAATGAAAAGCACAGTGTTTACCTCGGGATAAAGACTTATTTAGTCCCTCGAACTATAGGACCCCTCGCTACGCTCGGGCGCCAAACCCCGTCTCGGGACTAAATAAGTTACTTTCATCCCTAGGGTAACAATGTACTATTTTTTAGAAACGCGTACATTGGTACGTACGTGAAATGGCGTAGCGATAGACATTCATGTCGTTATTTATGTTTCTTATCACCTCTTTACATTTTATATTTCCCTGGTACTTTTTATCCCATCAAAATTTTCGCCACAGGAACTTTTAGGAACAGTTTGTATGGGAAAATTAAATTATTGTATTCTTTCTAATTTTCCTTAATTTTTCCTTTCATAAGAACTTTCTCCTGACAAAAACAAATACATCAAAAAGTGAATTGATGCTGTGTAGCAAGCGTTAGGTGGCCAATGCTCCTTCCAATTAGCATTATGACTTACTAGTCACTGACTATTTAGAGTGCAGTCAAGTTTTTTGTAACTGAATAAAAAATTTATGGAAAAGGTATGAAATCAAAAATAGCAACAAACGAACACACTTTCGTATTCGTAATTATTCTGATATGATGACTCAATCGCTTTACCTGGTTGACATTGTATAAAGTAACTAAAAAAATAATCAAGAAGTCAAAGTCAAGGAGACCACAAAACTCACGCGAGAGCATGATGACTATAGACTGTTTATACATGTAGAGCAAGATATTTAAAAAAACATTTACACAATATCGCACGCTGACAAATAAATGATTGAATCAAAGAAGTCCTTGATGTAATTAAAATATATGAATGAAAATTCAATTAATGAAAGTAAAATTATAACTGTTATGCAATGTTTTAACAGTTTTTAAATAATGCAAAAAAAATTATGCCAATATTTCGATAATACATTTTTAATCATAAAAACAGAACCTTTAATATTTAATTTCGATTTTTAAATTTAATGTCAGATTTTGCATAATATTTTGATGGCAATTGGTTGCCATCAAAATATTATATTGCAAAATCAAAAATTGCACAATATTTTTAGGGTAGCCAAATCAAAAGCTTGACTTGGTTACCATAAAAATATTGTGCAAGTTTTGATTTTGCAATATGAATTTGTGTGACGTGTATTATACATTTTTTAACAAAAGAAACTTTTCGTTCGGATTACTACAAAGAGGGTTTTTTCTTATTTACCTATCTATAAATGAACACCTGGCTACAATCTCATCTAATGGTACGTAAATCATTTAAAGACAATGGGATACGCTTTTACAACAAACTCCCTTATAAAATATTAAACTTATCCCTCAATAAGTTCAAAGTGGCTGTAAAACGAAAGCTTAATTATGAATAAAGCTTACGTATTAAGGATTATTTACATGAATTAAATCCTTGAGAGTGAATTAACTGCCATTTAGTTTTAAGAGCCTTTGTGAAGTGGTGATAACAGAAAACAAAAGCCGGCTGAGTTTGTTGTGGGCTTCTTCTCAGTGCAGGGCGCGTTTGAACCCTCGTAAACTTAGTTTTAAGTCGACTTGTAGTTATCACCCTACATATGCGACAAATATCGTATCGACGTTTTACAAGAGCCTGTACGTTAGGCCTATGTGAAATAAAGATATATTGAGTTTTGAGTTTTTAATGATGCGTTAAATATATCGCACTTACTTGAAACGCAATCAGTTGATACACAACCATCATACCGGAACGAATCGCCCCAATTTCTTGGAAGGGATAGCTCCGTCGATTATTACAGAGCATCACACCGAAAGAGAATCGCTGGTTGATACCTCGGGAGAACGGGGTGGTAGCCAGGCGCGGCCGAAGTCTGCTCCCAATTATAAACCCCAAACTCGTCTCAGCCGGAACTCGAACCCGCTATCTTCATAAGGCATCCCGCGTAAAGTGTGCGCAAACCGTGCAAAGAAAGGCAGTAAGTATACAATACTGATTGGTAAAAAATAGAACCATAGCAAACCTTTTCTCTAGTGTCCAACCAAGTGTGATCCTCCAAAGCGAATATGACGTAGATTAAGTTCATAACAAACATCGTCGCAGACACCGAAAACACTCCGTAGTATCCTATATACTTCAACAACACACCGCTCAACCCCATGCCAATGGGGTAGCTGACCGTCATACATAAACTCAAAATCCCTAATCTGTAAGTCCTCGTTTCCTTCGTGGTGATATCGCTCAAGTAGCTAAATATCCCTAGCATCAATGTGTTCCATCCACCGGTGAACGCTGGTGACAAAACCTCCATTAACACCGTCCATTCCACGGCGACTTCGTAGAAAAAATACGTGTTCATCATGTTCAGTATGCAAGTTAAGAACTCGCCCAAGATCGGCATCGCCATACAGATCTTCCTCCTCCCAGTCTTATCGCTCCAAGCCCCGATGAACAGCATCAGAATAGTAGGAACTACTGTCAATATAACACTCCTCCAAGCGTACACTGAAGCCACTAAATTCTGCACTTCATCTTCTTCGTACGTGTGATTATCCCGCTTCCTCAAACTCAGATCTGTGCATACAGCATCGCCGAATTCCAAATTGACTCTGCATGCTTTATCTAAATTCAAGTTCTGTGTGGCTAGCATGGCTAAAATACTAGGTGTCACGAAGAACATGATAACAGGCTCGACTGTTATATTCGATCTGATATGTTTCAGCTTCTCCCAAAAGTTCCTGTGTCGTACAATATTTTTGGTTTCATTTTTCAATGGTTGCTCCTCCTCGTTTTCCACGGGATCCTGTTCATTTTTGGTGTGCATTTTATTCTCGTTTGTGTGTTGTCAACACTCGCGCTTAACACATTATTTTTAGGTTTATTTATTATTATTTATTAATGTACGTTACACATTTTTAAGAGTTCGGAAAAACTGAAAAGACTCGCGCGGTTGATGAACGTCAATGCACGACCCGGCGTAACGTTCGATTGTCCTTCGGAGCGAACGCATTCAACGTATTTATTGTCTATTCATAATAATTAAAAGTACCACCCACATGTATCTACTGAAAGCGGTTTATAGATTATGCTTTATCAAACAGAAAGTGGCAACTAAATATAACTCTATTAACAGTGAAGGAAAAAAATCTTGAAAACACCTGCACGCGGACTTAAAATTATAACCACTTAAATTAGTTCAGTTATTAACCAATGTTTAATTATAACAATACAATAGCGTTTTATCTTTCAATTATATATTTCCATAATGATTTATTTAATACAATTTTCAAAGAATGTCAGTCAAGTTTAGAGATTTATAGGCATGCTCATCCTTAAAGGAAAATAATTTAGTAAATTATAACTAATTGTTTTCAGTTTCCCCTTAGGGTTTTCTTTGATTTTATTTTCTTAACAAGCACTGAGTTTAAGTTTAAGAACTAAAACGTGACTATGTAATCACGCTCTTCAAACTATTAAATCCAGCAGCGAGCAACAATTGAAAAGTAACATATCATTGTGCATTGGAAATGTACTAATTGGTCCCTTTTATTTGAGTCCCCACAAGGATACCTTGTGGAGTAGGATGTTTTTCACGGATGTTTTTATTCAGAGTTTATTGACTCTAGAGATCGCTATATTTAATTTGGCGTGACGTCACATGGCCTATAACCAGCGGACAATCAAGACACTTCCTACCATACCTCTTTTGCCGAATTATGACGACTAAGAAATTATGCAGTAAGCGACGGCGCGGCGAGTCCGTCATTGTATCGTCCTGCCTCAGAATGGGGAGAGTGAGTTCGTAGGGACAAGGAGCGAGAGGAAACAACTTGTAGGGAGTCAAGAAGGCGCCCCGGGAATACGCCAAGAGCAAGTACCGAACGGGCGCCCTCCCGCGTTTCGGCCCCCATAACCGCGAGGTTGATTGGGCCATGGGTGGTGGAGGGTTGTCCCTATCTATGCAGTAATCGGTGTTAAATTGATGCAGTAATCGATAAGCTTACAGTCAAACATAGAACCTCCTCAGTGATTAAAAATAATTGGTCAAGTGTGAGTCGGGCTCACGTACTGAAAGTTCCGTACTATTAAAACAAAATATGCCAACCAAAACACCTCTGCCCACCAGATTAAAAAACGTTTGTTTGTATGGAGCCCCCAAAAATATTTTATTATTTATTTTAATTAAACTATTTATTTTAAAATTGAATGTATAACTAAATATTGTGTGAATATTTTAAGCATGTTGCCACTATCAATTTACTAATAACTAAGTTATCCAAAAAAATTGTCACCGTTTTTAGACATTAATTCCAATTATTGCCGATACTAATTCCAAAAAAAATACAAATGTATCCATCGTAGTTTCCGATAAAAACTAAAAAATGGAGATTCTGTAGCAAGTTTTGGGAAAACTTTCTATACAGATAATTTCTTCCAATCGTATTTCTGCTTCTAATTTTGATTACAGATCCAAAATACAAAACGTTTTAATTCAAAAGTCTCTATAGAGAATCTCTATAGTTTGTAATTTTTTAAGTAAATTTTTAGTGACCTATAGTCAATAAAAATCGCTTGAAAACCCGTTTAGGCAGTTAATGTCATATTCTAATCAGATATTGGACAGGTTAGTAGTTTTTCAATAATAACTAACCACCCGCAATATACGCAATAAATTGGAAATGTTTCAATGAGCAAAAAGTTATTTTGTTGAATAACTTATTCGGTTCAAAGTCTACTATCCGCATATGTCTCGGTTTAAGGGCCCCAAATTAAAAGGGCGTTATTGAAACCCAATGTGGTATTTTGAATTCTATCGCTCTCAATTAGGACAAACGAAATGCACCTTTATAATCCCCAAAATTCTTCGTATTTAATTGGTTAATTACTTAATTTTTACCAATTTTTATCTTAAAAGCGATATAATTTAATTTTGACCTGGACTGATATAGATGTTACTTTGTAGGATTCCATTGACTTCAGTTTGAAGCAAAGGATTCTACAGTGAAATACTATAGAAGAAAACGCCGAATTCTATTTACAACGATAAAGTATTTTGGTCCAAAACACATACTATTTTTCACTATTACTACTATTATTCCACCCATGTAAATAAAAAAGTGTGTACTCGTATCTACGTAGGTACTCTATAATTGTATGTACAGATATTTATTAGAAGATTAGAGTAAAAATCTTTGAGACAAACAAATAAAAAATGAAGGACACGATCGAGGACCAATCAGAAGAGAGAAAACGCAAACTCCTATAAGAATAAAATTGAATTTTGTTCTCGCTATTCTCTGAAGCCAATTTCATCTTTCAAATAATAAGATGAAAGTGATTTTTTCGTTCATCGACCTATCGATACTGTTATACAAAAAATTAAGTTTATTCAGCTTTAATACCTTGTGTGAAATAATAGCATAATTAGTTATAGTAGCAAGCGTGTTTGCATAACAATACAGCAATAATAGCGTGACATCTTTTCCAAATGTTCATGTAAATATTTATAAATAAACAATTAAGTACACTTATTTGTTTTAAAATATTGAAATGAATGAATCAGAACTTTTTATTTATAGGTAAGTACACTAGCTGGACTGCCAAGGGTTGTTTTGTCATTTAATTATTTTCTCCTTTAGAGGGTATGATAAATTGTTGACGTCCCTTCTCAGACCGAATACACATAAAATTTCATTAAAATCAGTCAAGCCGTTTCAGAGGAGTTTTTGAACAAACACTGTGACATGAGAATTTTGTACAGTCAAGGAATGTTCGTCACCTTAGTGTTGGTTTTCGCTTGCACTAGTTCTGCAAGAGTCCATTAAATAAATAAATAAATAAATAAATAAATATCAGGACATTACACACATCGCAATCTAGCCCCAAAGTAAGCGATAGCTTGCCATTATGCCAACATAACAATATAATTGTAACATAGTTTCAAAAAGTAATATGTGCTCGCAATACTCGAAAATCGACGAACCTTTTCATTCTGACTGTACATTAGAGAATATATCATGTAGATGATACGGTGTATAGTGTTCTACATGTTTGTAATGTCACGCATATGATCAATTCCGTGTTGCTATGCTACATTTAAACTACCATCTTCACCCTTCGTTAACAAAATATTAAAGAATTAATTTCATGTATTATTGTAAAGTCTACGACAATATCCACGTTATAGGAAAATTTAGTATTTGGTGGTGACAAAATATTTATCATAATATTATATGATCATTTATTTTGACGATCGAATGGCGCAGCGGTAGCGATTCTGCCGTCTGCGTCGGCGGTCTTGGGTTCGATTGCCACAACTGAAAAATGTTTGCGTGATAAACATGAATGTTTTCAAGTGTCTGGGTTGATTCGATACATTGTATTTATGTATATTAATTTTAATTATTATGTATGTGTCAGTCATCTAGAACCCATAACACAAGCAATCATTTACTTTGTGGCTAGATTGCGATGTATGTAATGTCCTGATATATTATTTATAAAACGGACAAGATATTGGCAAGGCAAATTCCACGGTCTATTCTTAACCTATTCAAGTACAAGGTTCAACTAGAAAACCTTCCCTCTTTTACGGAACTATTTCATGTTGCATTAACCATTTCCTACCTACAGTACTACATAAGTATGGCGTATTGTGGGCGTATAATATTCTTATAAGAATTCTAAGATCAGGAGTGAAGCTTTAAAATGTAATAATTAATTCATAATAAAATAACAAGGCTGTCAAACAACTGTGACAGGTTTGTCATTTTTAATTTGTCCAAGTGCGATCAGACTGGCGCACCGAGGGTTCCGTCATTCCGTGCACAAGTCACAGTCGGCCGGTTTTTACTTTGTAAACAATTGAAATGTGTAAATTCTGTGTTTCCAGTCCGAAATATTTATTTTATATACGTTGCTTTGTTATATATACTGCACTTATATACATGCTCTTTTAATATAAATGTGATAAGCATACTTTCTATAAAGTTTAAGTGAGTTATTTTCAAATTTTCTCCATAGTATTTGAAAATTACAGGGAAATCATTATTTATTAGATACAAATTAATGCAATATCTGAAGAGAAATTCGACAAGCATCATTTCATAACAATTTCATAATGACTTCATCGTTTAATAATATTTTTTTTTGGCAAGCATATTTTCATAATAATTGCTATAGTAATATTGTTATTGTTAATTTCGAAGATAAGGAATATTCGTACACAAATACTATTGGTAAAATGTGCTCGGCTAGCAATAACTATGTATCAATCAATATGTGTATTCCACATGTATGTATGTATGTGTATCATATTCTTGTAACATAATTTTTTATGAATAAATGAATTTGTATTATTATAATTAGCTGCAGATACTACAGTCTACAAGGAGGAATTTTACGGAAGTATAGTATAAGGCTCGTATAAGGACCCCACTAACCGCTGCGGTATATTTTAGGTGCGGACCCCTAAAAATGCAAAGCGAAAAGTTTTATTATTATTGAATACAATTTTTAAGGTCATTTCATATTACACAATATTAAATAATGGAGGAAATAAGAAAACAGACACTATATGTTCGTAGTAATTTCAGACATAATCTGCTGTCTTATCTATTCTATTTCTACGATAGCTTTTGGTACGCATTTGACACGAAATAAAAAAAAATGTATCCGAATCTGATCGACAAATTTGCCACGTGACTTATCAATGTCAACTGTCATTGTAATAAATACTTTCAAAGCAATAATAGAAAGCAATGAATAGAATAGATTAGTCATACAGCTACTGTGCCCCTCTTAGAACTTATTATAATTCTAAGCGTAATTTTGTATCTGTTTTTATCATTTTCTACTGAATTCCTTTCTTCATGATAATTTTACTATTTTCAGGTACTACATCCATCCGTCCATCCGTCTATCACCAGGCGATAGACGTTGATTATTCTGATGCTGCTATAACAACAAATTCTAAAAAACTGAGAGACTGAATTCAGAGATTGAAATCAAATACTAGTCATAACTTTGGGGATTTATGAAGTTTTTTTTGTGGCTCGCATATCAAAACGTTGAGCTTTACTCGGAGCCTATGTACTTCCTGTTGACCTAGAATATGAAAGTAAGAAGCAAAGTATAGGAAACATAATTCGGGCTTTGTTTATCGTAAATACGTTTAATGACTAGGTCCTTGCACTTAATAGTACCTACCTACCTATTGGCCAAAGTCATACAAATTCAAATTCAAAATATCTTTATTTCACATAGGCCTCACGAACAGGCTCTTGTAAAACGTCAATATGATATTTGTCGCATAAATAAGTAACTAAGTTTACGAGGGTTCAAACGCGCCCTGCACTGAGAAGAAGCCCACAACAAATTCAGCCAGTACCTACATTTAATAAACATACCTATTGAATAGCACAACGCAGTATCTAGTTCTATCTAGACTTTTAGAATGACCCAAATTGTTGTGGATGAGCTAAGAACACTAATTATGTATCAAAGTAGGTTTAATGGTTGGAAAATCAGGCTGGGAACGAGTAATATATACGATTTTCGGGTGGTCGTAGATGGCCACTCTTCGGACCTAATGGCTGTCAACGCCGGGGTACCCCAGGGGTCTGTTCTCTCCGCGACATTGTTCCTGCTGCATATCAACGATCTGCTGAAACCAGGTATCTTTGGTTATGCGGACGACAGCACTGTCTCGGAGAGGTACATGTCCAGTTCAAAAGCCAGCGGTTCTGAGATCCTTGAGCTTAGAGAGGCATTGGTAAATCGCGTTAACTTGACTTTGAAAGAAGTGTCTGAGTGGGGTGACGCTAATCTGGTCAAGTTTAACGCTACCAAAACACAGGCGTGTTTGTTCACTGGTAAAAAGAGCCCCTTCACCTTGGCTCCCACTTTCCAAAGTATATCCGTTCCGATTGGCGATTACATCGAGCTTCTGGGTATCACCATCTCACCCAATCTCAATTTTGGGAAATGCATCGAAGCTAAAGCAAAAACAGCTGCTAAAAAACTAGAAATCCTCAACAAGGTTAAGCGGTACTTCACGCCCGAACAGCTTCTGACGCTATATGAGGCTCAGGTGCGTTCCGGCATGGAGTACTGTAGTCACCTTTGGGATGGTTCTGCCAAGTATCAGCTCGATGCATTGGACTCGGTTGATCGCCGCGCTCGCAGAATAATCGGCAAGGAATCGCTAGCGCGGGCAAAACTGCTCAGCTTACAACATCGGTGCAACGTTGCCTGTTTAGCGGTTTTTTACAGGATATACTTTGGTGAGTGTGCTCAGGAACTATATAACCTGTACCTCCTTCACCTTTCTACCATAGGACTGCAAGACGCCGAGAGCGGTGGCATCCTTATGTGGTTGACGTCCAACAAACTCGCACGAAACGTTTTTCCTCCACGTTTCTGATACGAACCGCTAAGGTGTGGAACGCCCTTCCAGCCTCCGTGTTTCCAGCCAAGTACAATCTAGGTGCCTTCAAGAGAAGAGTGAATAGGCATTTTCTAGGCAAGCGCGCTCCATCCTAGACCTCATCATTGCTTTCCATCAGGCATGATTGTCGTCAAACGCAAGCCTATCTACAATAAAAAAAAAAAAAAAAGATTTTATACGAACGGAGTTGCGGAAAAAACCTAGTATTAAATTAAGTAAGAAATATCGCTAAGAAATAGCGGTAGTAATTCGAATGGAATAGTTTGCTAATTATTAGGAAATGGTAATTATAATCATGTGGTATGTAAGGAACGTAGATAAAGCTTATTTATTTTTATTTCACATGTCATGAAATTAAATAGGTACCAAATATTCCTTCCTCTATTAAATTGCTACATTGTGATAATATCAGTTTATCTGACTTTTCTTTCGTTGATATACATACAGTGCGTAGAAACAGGTCCATTTCTTCGTTTCTCGTACGCATGGCTAGGGTTTGAAATGCTCTCCTGAAATCTGTGTTACATGATTCGTAAAATCCATACTATAAAAGAGAAAATTAATCTTCGACCACATCGTCACTCATATGGTGAGATTGTGGCTAAGCGTAAGCCTATATTGAACAAGTTAAATAAAAGCTTTTAATAAAAAAAGCCATTTTCAAGACGTATTTACGCCAATAGCTATCCAAATTCCAATTATGATGTAAAAAGGGAAAAGGAGGTATTATAAGTTTTAGTTCTATTACGATTTAATTTTGGGAGGGGATATTTTAATATTATTTTATTTTAATGTATGGAATGGTAGTGTTCTTGTAGGTACCTATTATGTATACCTACTGGCAGGGTAGAATGTTTGTAAATTAAAGGCATTTGAATGCGCCTTGAGGAGAACCTACAATAGATGGAACTTTGTATTAAAGTGTTTAAGAGCGTTTATGCGGCACGATTTGAATCGCGTGTCGCTCCATACAAAAAAGGAATTCCGTTTCCGCTGACGCAATTTTGCGCGGAAAATGGTATTATAAAAAAATTTATAGTAAAATAAATATACAACTTATTAAAATAGTAAATAACCAGTGACATTGAATATTAATTGAATTAAATTACTATAATTCAGAAATAACAAAATATCTTGGATTTTATCCTAAAATAATACGTTTAATTTATCGAAAAATGCTAAAAATGGCACTTTTCGGTTTATGGTTTTTGAATGAAAATCTAGGAAAATCGTGTTTTTTTTGAGACACTTTTTAGTAAATGTTATTAATTTTCTAAATATGTCATTGTTATAAGTTTTTGCTAAGAAACATGGCAAATATCTTGGATCTGCGTAGAGCGTCGACCGCTATTTTAGCAAACAGCCTATACAAACACTGATCTAGTGAGAAAGTTATACACATATTTTAAAATATTTTTGAAACAAGTTCTAGATTATGAAATGCCAAATAATATGAATTCAATTATCTAATCTATAATTGAACACATAACTATTTTATGTTCCTTTGGAAATCGTAAATTTTGACTCAATCATGATACTAACGCATGAAGCGCCTTATGTAAATTATTTTATAAAGCGATGATAGGAAATCGTTCAAAAAAATGTAATTTGGTTCTACGTAGGAACTTTAAAAAATATCTAGAATGTGCGATTTAAAATACTTTGGGATTGTCATATTATTTACTTCTCTCACGAAATAAAATTTAAAGCGAGAAAGGAAATGTATTGATAGTAATCTAAAAGTATTTTAAATCGTATAGTACCGGAATATTTGTCTAAATAATAATAGTCGTTTGTGTTATACGTATAGAAATGTGTGTTAATTATTAAAGTAATAATAATGCTTTATCATTTTGACGATAACTTGTTTTAAATTAATTGACGTTGACTATTAATTTTATTGCTGCCGTATAATTTTATCATTCCTTTGTGCGTTTTACAATATAAATAAGTAACCTGATGTCATTAGCCAGCTGAGCTTGCATGTTTTTAGGGTTCCGTCTGCCTCTTTCACGTTTTTCTTCCACGTTTCTGATACGAACCGCTAAGGTGTGGAACGCCCTTCCAGCTTCCGTGCTCCCAGCCAAGTACAATCTGGGTGCCTTCAAGAGAAGAGTGAATAGGCATTTTCTAGGCAAGCGCGCTCCAACCTAGATCTCATCATTTCTATCCATCAGACATGACTGTAGTCAAACGCAAGTCTATCAATTAAAAAAAAAGGAGGAGCATCGAGCACGGGGCACGGTGAATATGAAAGTGAATCCTGTACTCCTGCCAGCGAGGAAAAGACAACTTTTAGTGGATGCAAGTTCTCATAACCCATCTGTTTCCCCTGATGAAAATGCCTTTACCTAGTTACAAATTATAGGGTGCATACTGCATAGGTACACTCCTAAAACCTATTTAAGGTTGCTCTTGAAGTTGTTATTAATGACTTTCAGCACAAGAGAAGAAAAGAACCAAACGGCTAGGTCCTTCTAGATCCTTATCTCTTATATCTAGACCCTTTGTAATTGTATTTTTTTTTATACTATATAGGCTAGCGCTTGACTGTGATCACACCTGATGGAAAGTGATGATACAGTCTAAGGTGGAACGCGCTTGCCTAGAAGATGCCTATTCACTCTTGATTTGAAGGCACCCGGGTTGTAAGTGGCAGGAAAGATACTGCCTGGGAGGGTATCCCAGGCCTTTGCAGTGCGTATCAGGAATTACTAGCGGACGCCCGCGGCTCGGCCCGCGTGAATTTCGGTTTATCGCAATTCCCGTGGGACCCATGGATTTTCCGGGATAAAAGTAGCCTATATTTTAATCAAGGGTATTATCTATCTCCATTTCAAATTTCAGAAGAATCAGTTCAGTAGTTGTGACGTGAAGGAGTAACAAACATAAACACACACTTACAAACTTTATAATTTTAGTGTGATACGGAATCCTCGATAAGCGATTCCACATTCGCACTTGGCGATTTTCATGTAAATTAATTAATAAATGATAAATGAAAATAATACTATTATTATTTACGACTTGCGACACAAATTAGCATATAAAATAAGACAAATTGGCAGTTCCTCCGAACTGCATAAATAATAACTATTATCTGTTAGAGGTCTAAGACTCCGGTGATCACTTAATATCAGGTGACTGTAGCATGATAAACGAGAAACCAAGAGAAATATTGGTTTTATTTAACTAAAAGAATTCCACTAGACAAATATGTTTGATTAATATTGAGTAATAACAAAGTATGACAGTCAATGAGTTGACACGTTTGGTTTTCACAACACTATGGAGATCGTATACATCACGGAGGTCGAATATCACCTCATTCTCCCCCGGTTCAGTTTTCACTCTCACTCCCATCAACCTCAAAGTCCGCCAGGTAGGAAGGTAATTTTCGCGTCCTATTAGATCTCCTGGGGAGTCGAGTCCGAAGAACAGGCGAGGACGTCGACGGCTCTTCTACACGAGGCGGCGACGAAGGAGCGATATTTTCAGGTGGAGGTGTGGAGTTATTTTCAGATGGAAACGTGAGGCTATCATCTTCGGAGGCCGTTTCAAAGTTATCGTCTCTGCTATTATCATTAGGGAAAGGAGCCAATTGTCGGTTTGATACCGTTGAGGTTTCTCCATTATCCCGTCTTATGAGAGAGTAGTAGGGATTGGTCTCTAGGAGCTCGGCCTCCTCGACAAGAGGGTCCGTTTTTGAAGAGCGGACGTTTTTCTTGACTAAGATCGGTCCCGGCGTGAGCCAAGATGGCAGTGAATCTCCGTTCGGGGATCTTCTAGGGTATGTGAAAAGTTTTTCATGCGGGGTAGCGTTTGTTGCCGTACACAGGAGGGAGCGGACACAATGCAATGCATCCTTCAGTACTACTTCCCAATTTTCCACTGATAATTCCTTTGACCGGAGGCTGAGTTGAATAGTTCGCCAGAGCGTTCCGTTTAGTCGCTCCACTTGGCCATTACCCTGGGGGTTATAGGGTGTCGTCCTGGACGAAGCTATGTTTGACTGTTGCAGGAAGGATTTAAACTCTTCTGACATGAATGACGATCCTCTATCAGTATGAATATAGAGAGGTTGGCCAAATGTCAAAAAAAGATCTTTTAAGCAGGTAATGACGGTGGCTGAGGTCATATCCTTACATGGGTAAGCAAAAGGAAACCGACTGTACTCATCAATAATCGTAAGTATATACTTGTTAGCTGTTTTAGAAGGCAGTGGTCCTTTAAAATCTATGTTGATCCGTTCAAATGGTGAAGTAGCTTTTATCAATTGACCCTTGGCCTTTAGAAACCTCGGTTTTATTTCGGCGCAGGTAGGGCACGAGGCAGTCATTTCCTTGACATCGTTAGCTGAGTAGGGCAAGTTTTTAGATCTTACCCAGTGATACATTCTAGTAACTCCCGGGTGGCAGAGTGCGTTATGTAGTTCTTTCAACTTGTTTATATTCATGTAGGCGCATACGCGAGATAGAGCGTCCGCAGCAGCGTTTTCACTGCCTGGTCTATAAACTATATCGTATTTGAAGCAAGACAGTTCTAATCGCCAACGTTGGATCTTCTCATTTTTTATTTTACTGTTATGATTTTGATTGAACATGAAGGCTATCGATTGTTGGTCTGTTATAAGAAGAAAATATCTACCAATTAGGTAGTGTCTCCATTTCTTTAGGCTGTCTACTATTGCGCAAGCCTCTTTTTCGATTGAAGATTGTTTGCATTCTGAGTTATTCAATGTCCTGGAGAAAAAGGCAACCGGTCTTCCATGTTGAGTCAGCGTAGCTCCTAGTGCGAATTCCGAAGCGTCTGTTTCGACTGTAAACATTTCATTGTCGTTAATGGCTACTAGAGCGGCTGCTTTGATATCTTGTTTGAGTTCTTCAAAACACTTGAGCTCATCAGGTTGCAACGGGAAAGAAGTCACGCATGTAAGTGGCTTTATTTTTTCGGAGAAACGCGCAATCCATTTAGCGTAGTGAGCAAGCATCCCTAGAACTCGTTTTAGTTCACTAGTCTTAGTTGGAGCGGGAAGCTCTAGAAGAGGTTTTAGTCTTTCCGTGTCAGGAGTGATCGTATTATTTTCAATAGTATATCCAAGTAAGTTGATTTTAGTCGTATTGAAAATACTCTTCTGTTCGTTTAGAGTTAAATGATATTTATTAGCGGCTTCCATAAAGCGTTTTAGATTGTGGTCATGATCCCTTTGATCTTTGCCGCAGACGGTTACATCGTCTAAGTAGGCGAACGTTCCTTTTAGTTTCTCTTCTGTTATGATGAAGTCCAGGGTTCGTTGAAAAGCTGCAACGCCATTAGTCACGCCAAATGGAATGCGTGTAAACTGGTACAATTTACCGCATGCTTCGAAAGCTGTATAAATCTTTTCATTTTCTAAGATGGGTACTTGATGATATGCGCTCTTTAAGTCGATTTGACTGAATACTTTAAACTTTGATACGTTGTTCACGACTGATTCTATGTTTGGCAAGGGGAAGGCATCCAGATCGGTGAATTTATTTATAGTCATGGAGTAATCAATGACAAGTCGTTTTCGATGAAGCCCTCCGCCCGCTACGAGGACTTGGGCTCTCCATGGAGAAATACTTGTTTCAATGACTCCGTCTTCAAGTAATTTAGACACTTCCTTTTTTATGAAGTCCTCATCTTCTTTACTGTAGCGTCGGCTTCTCACGGCGATCGGTCGAATGTTCGGCGACAGATTTGTAAATACGGAGGCTGGCGGCACCGAGGCTCGTAACACGTTGCATATCTCTAAAGGTTCGCCAGGCCCACCAAGATTGAAATGAATGCTCGAGTGATGTTTGAGTAAGTCATGGCCGACGATGACGTCAGCACAGAGGTTGTCGACAACTAGGAGAGGTGTGTGTTTGTAAATATGCTTATTCATCGTAATAGTAGCAAAACAGACACCTTCGACAAAGGAAACTTGATTGAGAGAAGCGAGATTGACTGTCTGCTTGCAGGGCTTTTTGCGTAGTTTCATTATACGAGCAACTTTACTGTTAATAAAGCTGACTGAACTGCCTGTATCGACGAGAGCATCAGCCTTGTATTCGTTGACCGTGATTGGAATTGTCGCACTCCTAAGGCTCGAAGGAGAGGCAGCAGAAATAGCTCCACTGTAGAACTGGTTGTTGTCTGGGGTTGAAGGATCTTCAACTGTCGTGGAGTTCAAGTTAATATTGCCCGATCTACAGACGTTTGCGAAGTGTCCTTTCTTTAAGCACTTTTTGCAGGTGGTATTGCTGGCTGGACATCTGAACCTTGGATGAAGACTCCCGCCGCAAAAGAAGCAGGGTTTAGCCGGAAGTGGCGTGGTCGGAGCGGTTTGAAAAGTTCGTGAAGATGGAGCTGCCGCTAGATTTTCAGATTCGTTGTCCCGTGAACTACGTTGCGACATGGCGGAAAGTTGTGGAGAGCTGATGCCAATAGCAACTGCATCTTTCTCTGCCGTTTCCAGAGCTACGGCTTGATTAATTGCTTCGGAGAGAGTGAGTTTGGAGTTTTCTAGTAACCGCTCGCGAATCCTTCGCGATAGTAAGCCGGATATGAGAGCACTACGAATTGCTTGGTCTTCATGCTCTTGGGCTAGGACGTCTTCGAATTTGCAATCTTTCGCGGAAAGTCGGAGAGCTCTAACATAATCAGAGATCGTTTCGTCGGCTCGTTGCTTGCGGTTGAAGAGAATGTGTCTAGCTAGAATAGTATTTTTCGGTTTGACATAGATGTCTTCTAGAACATTCATCGAATCTGTGTAAGTGGAGCATGTTCTTATATGCTTGTAAATCGATGCCGATAAGTGGTTAACTAGCAGCTTACGCTTAAGGGAGTCTGGTACATCTTCGGTAGTCTCATCTGCTAAGAAGCTTTCGAATGTCGATTTCCAGTGTAGCCATTTTACATCGGCGTCCGCGACATCAGGCTCGATGTCAAACTTATCTGGTCGTAGATATCTTGAGAGCGAAGACTTGCCTAGTTTTTCGTCAGGCATTTTTAGTTAAATAAATTGTAGCATGATAAACGAGAAACCAAGAGAAATATTGGTTTTATTTAACTAAAAGAATTCCACTAGACAAATATGTTTGATTAATATTGAGTAATAACAAAGTATGACAGTCAATGAGTTGACACGTTTGGTTTTCACAACACTATGGAGATCGTATACATCACGGAGGTCGAATATCACCTCAGTGACCCCAGCTATTAATACTCCTTGGGTCGCAATTGTTGTTGAAAACCTAAACAATGGCAGCGATTTGGTTTTAGAGTCTATGAATTTAATTTAAAAATATTATTACTATGTATTATTCGTTACAAATAATATGTGGATGACACTCTTCTCAGGTTAATACCTAATAGCTGACCCGGCAAACGTTGTTTTGCCATATAAATCATTTCTCAGTTAGGGATAGGCATAAATAAGTACTTTTCTCAGACCTACCGAAATTAGACAAAAATTTTCATTAAAATCACTCAAACGGTGCGAAAGAGTTTGTTTACATCACAGTTGCGACACGAGAGTATTAACCTAAATAATTATATTAGATCGTCCATTTTAGAATTTCCCACAGGAGAAAACGAGCGAAGCAGGGAGAGACAGCTAGTTTAAAATAAAACAGCAGTTGCATCTCTAACTTTTAATATCTTCAGCCTTACAAACATTATTTTAAAGTATCTAATACTTAATCGATATAATAATAAACGAACCTAGTTTTAAATTTAATAATGATGGAACATGTTTCTATAGCACCTTTTTCACGCCACCACTGCATTGCTCTGTGTTTAACCAAAGGCTCAAAAGTTTAACTGATAGACTATAAATAAGCCGCTATATACTTGACACTTCTGATGGTATGCGGGACGCGGGGAGGGAGTCACTCAACCAATGAGCTAGTCTGTCACTGTCCGCCGGCAGCGCTGCCGTATCTTTATAGCCAATCGCATCACCGCGACCCGAAGACCATCAGGAGGGTCAAGTTTATAGCGATTTATACCTATAGCTTTTTGTTACATTCAAGTGAAATTTTGTTGTATCGTCTGAACTCCGAAGCACATCGAATGTCGCATTACAGCCGGGCGTAAGCCTGGGCTATATCTATCTAAGTAACGTACTAATTTTAAATTAAATATGGTGGAAAACCCAAGATGGACTAGTTTTATTAATGCACTACTGAAAAATGGATGTGAAATTAAAGGGTTATCTGAAAAGACTATGGAAAAAATTCCATGCAGAAGCTTTATTTACTTCACTCAAAAAGACTTGGAAGATTTAAAATGAAACACTTGCCACTTCACGAGTTTTATTGGAAAAAAACATGTAACCTCAAAGTCGAAATTAAGCCTTCATAGCAAACTCGCAGTTACACATAAGCAGGGCTGTCATACGTCCGGATCCTCAGATTTTTCCTAGTGTAGACGGCGTCCGGAACGTGTTGTAAGAAAAACGGACAAATTTTGTGTCAGAGGTCCCTAATAATTGAAAGCGATAAATTAAAACACATCTTAGTTTAAAGTTCATTCATAACTGGTAACCGCATCCAAGCTAATTCCGTCTGTGCAAAATAACATTTTATCTACTGATAAGAACATAAAGTTTAAATCAAAAGAGTATTTTTTAACAAAGTTAGATGGCTGAGTCTTCTTCTCTTATAAAACACCTTTACAAAAGCCTATTATATTATATTATATTAGATTATATTTTATCTTATACTTACTTGGTTCTTCACGTAATACGTTATATACCTACTGTATAATTTATTTAAGTAATTAGTTACCTAAACGTTGCAGATATAGGCACTGAGGACAAACCTCTGTGATTTTTTCAGTGTTTTTAGGGTTCCGTAGCCGAATGGCAAAAAACGGAACCCTTATAAATTCGTCATGTCTGTCTGTCCGTCTGTCCGTCTGTCCGTCTGTCCGTCTGTCTGTCTGTCCGTCCGTATGTCACAGCCACTTTTTTCCGAAACTATAAGAGCTATACTGTTGAAACTTGGTAAGTAGATGTATTCCGTGAACCGCATTAAGGTTCTCACACAATATTTAAAAAAAAGTAATAAATTTTGGGGGTGCCCCATACTTAGAACTGAAACTCAAAAATTTTTTTTTTCATCAAACCCATATGTGTGGGGTATCTATGGATAGGTCTTCAAAAATGATACTAAGGTTTCTCATATCATTTTTTTCTAAAATGAATAGCTTGCGCGAGAGACACTTCCAAAGTGGTAAAATGTGTGTCCCCCCCCCTGTAACTTCTATTTATTTTTATTTTTATTTTATTACAAATGATACACAAACAGTCACTGTATAATCTTTAAAAAATAGTACAATGTTTAAGTCTAGTGCGAGTACAGTAACCTTTACATGTGTACACAGCATTACATAACTTTTCCGGTTAAAAAACACATTATAAAGAATATCGAGCTTTAACAAATATCTACAATTAAAAGTCAGTTACATAATTTACATTAAATCGGTATATAAAACAAATTGCAATTTATTATTTGCGAGAAAAAACAATGTGATAAGTTACAATGAATAAATTATTAGATACTATACTATTTTTAACTATGCATGCAAATAAATTTTTTTCTTAAAGCTAAATAAAATAAGAGTATGATAAAACTAAAAAAAATATATGATGTACATTACCATGCAAACTTCCACCGAAAATTGATTTGAACGAGATCTAATAAGTAGTTTTTTGACATTTACAATAAAACCTCTAAAAACAAAGTTAGTTTTGCGGTTCGATAAGAAAAGTCGTTTTATGGTTTTATTCCTCCGGTTGTAGTACGGAACCCTCAGTGCGCGAGTCCGACTCGCACTTGACAGGTTTTTTAGATTAAGTTCTTTGATTGTATGCACTTTAATTGATAATAAAATAAAAAATAAATAAAAAATTAAAAATATTATATTTTAGTGATTATTCATAAGTGCCTGTAACTACGGCCTATAATATGAAATAAATCAGTTTTGTCTTTCTTTGAATAGCTGATGTCCGAGTACACCCCGTCATAATGTTACCCACCACAACTGTTATCTGGGATAATTTCACCCAATAATCTGGAATAATTTCGTCCGGGGTTTTTGAAGTTTTTGTCCGGCGTCTCCAATTAAGGTGATGGTAGCCCTTAGTCTAAGTAAGGGGCAAAGGATGACACTTGTGGATGGTCTACAAGTGGTATGTGGTAACTCTGATCCTGTTAAAGGTCCCAAGATCGCATCAGGGTTTACGCGCAGATCACGGCGTCCTCGGTCCCTGGTGGGTTGGAGGGGATGTTCAGGATTTTCTCGCGAGTGTCCTTCTTGTGGCGGCAGTAGAACCATCTGTTGAAAAAGTTGCTAATTTATATCTTCGAAGTGCTTTAGTATTTTGATAACAGTAACTCCATTATGTATACTATTAAGAAATAAAGTAAGACGAAAGTTTATACATGTGTGTGTGTGTGTGCATGTTTGTTAACCCTTCATGCTAAAACTACTGAAAAGATTTTATTGTAATTTGGATTTGAAATAGATTTTACTTACAATTAATGTTACAGGCTAGATTTTGTCTCGTAAAGATCCATTGTTTGTCCCAAAAATTGAAATTCACGGAAGCGAAGCCATGGGCAACAGCGAGTTTAAATTAAAACTTATAATGGACTCAAGCAGGGATATTGACCCCTTCCAGAAAGAAAACACACTGTAGAAAATAAGTTTCACCCATCGTTCGATAGATGGCGCTGCCTTCAGTCAGCTCGCACTAAAGAGTTCAACATCTTTAGTTAAGCACGTGATTGCATACGTGTCCATTCTGTCGACCAGTAAGATAAACTTTCATCCTAGATTTTCGAAGATTTTGGTAAATTTTCTTCGTGACGGGGATTTTGTCACGCATACCTAAATCCATTTTCTTCCTTTTACCTAGCCCCCTGTGCCTCTCCGAAATGAATTTTTGTTTCAATATTAAGTATGGCAGTAGATTTTTACATGAATATCCCGGTAGCCGGTATGTGTGCCGCCACGGTGAGCAGGAACGTGGCCCCCGGCAGCACGTGCAGCGTCAGGATGTACACCCGGGAGTACAGGGGCGCGAATATCAGAGGCATCATCGTCTCCGCCAGCCCGAACAGCGAGAACACCTTGCCTGGAATAAATGGCATCACTGTTAAGTCAAACATTTCATAACTGGGCAGAAGCTCTACCAGTAGCTCTACTCGTAAGTATAATGTCTCATTCAATGCGTTTTTTTTAAGATTGCTTTTACATCTCTTTCAAATGAAATTATGACATTTGCAATCTATAACCACAGACAGTTATTGGTTTCTTTCTGCTCGGAGCCTGTAGAAAAAGATACGTTCTATAAGCTATAGCGATATAGAACGAGATATCATAATAATAGACAAGTCCAAAATGTATGGGATTGCCTTTAGCTGACGCTATAACATGCGTTATTATAACATAGCGTTTAGATTTTGAGTTTTGACCATAGCAACTTTATGCTCAATCTACCGAGCAATTGAGCTTTGCCGTACAATTGCATGTCTATTTTCTAATAGCAAAGAATGAACCTAATCGCTTGGCATAGTATGTCATGAATACACTGAACTGCGCTCACCATCCTACTTTATTTATGACCAATAATGTCGTTAGTCACGATGGCTCAAACATAAATCCTCAGAATTCCTGCTTGCTTCGCAATTACTGCTTAACTGCAGATATTATCTATCCCCAAAGACTCTACAAGATAAGTTCTAGTCCTCCATATAAAGTCTTTAATTTAATAACTTTACTACCAAGTAGCGCATCATCACTTTCCGTGAGGTGAGATCGCAACCAACTAGTTGCTAATTTTCAATGTGTAAAAAAGCAAACAAAAACGTACCTAATTCTTGGTGAGACACCAGTTTGGATGCGATGGAGCGCAGAGCTATCGTTGTGGTGCCGTCCAATATCTGCACGATTGGAACTGGAAAATATTATAATAGGTAATCTCAATAAGTAGGTAACATTTCTAGCCATGAACTTAGGAATAGATTTTAACTATAATCGTTATTTTAGATTTCGCAGGTGCCAACACCGTCCAAATGGTTTAGTTATTATACCACGAAATTCTGTTTGTGGCATTGTATAGCTCTTAAACAGATTGACCGATTTCGATGCGTTTTTTTCGTTTGAAAGCCAGCTTCCTTTCGTTTTATCTTAGCTATGTTTGGTTAATATCGGTCCAGCAGTATATTGTATCACATGTTTTCCAAAATGATTTAAGGCATTTTTGGCGTATGATTCCTCGATTAAGTGCTTCACGCATGCCAGAATAATCATTAAAAGAAAAAACTTTTAAACTTTTTATTTAATTTTTACCCAAATAAACTTCGGTGTTATTCCTGGCGAAAGCCAGCACTGTGGAGCCAGCGATCTTGCTGACAGTCGCGATCATTCCGAGGATTGCGTCGTCCATTCCCAGCTTCTTACTAAATACGCTTATGGAAAAGATGGTGCCTGAAACAGATGAAACAATGAATGTTGATTGCACTTATTGAAACAAAATAAATTGACTAAAATCTTCTTGCAAGTTCCAAGTTCCAAGGGATCGGGTTGGGCATTCATGGGTCCTTTGTGTATTTCATGATTCCGTATGGAGATACGGACCATTATATTTTAGTTCATCGATCGCCAAATAAAACCTCTTTCTCATTGAAAGTTATCAGGTTGAATTACATATACTTCGAACTACATAAAATTAATAGTACCCACATTACGGGCCACATGTGGCCCGAGGGCTGTCTTCCACCTACAAAAGTATCGGCGCCTTTTCAAATTTGCCATTTTCGTATTTTTCATCATCCCACATTTGTACATAGAATAGAAAACATACACATCGAACTGTATTTACCCGTGACTAATTCACGACCATCGTAAGGTACTTAATCTTAGCAAAATTCGTAATAGAAAAATCTCTAACGACTTTTCAGGGAGTAATCAATTGCGAAACATGTAAAATAAAATCAAAGAGAGGAATTAAATTTTGGCTAGAGGTCCAGATTTTCCGTTACTGGGTTAGTGGGGATCGCATTAAATTCAGTCCTTTTTGAATTATCTTAAGTCTAGTGTCATGACAAACAATGGATTACACGGTAGAACTGTAATAATAAGCCCGGTGATGGGTTGGGATTATGGTTGATGATGGTGATTGGTGATAGATTTAGATGAAGGTGATGATAATAACGGTGATGAGCGGACTCACCCAGCGCGTGCGCGATGAGATTGTACGTCGAGTAGATACTGTACTTCACCTCGTCCCAGTTGAAGCGATATCTCGCGAAAATGTACATTATACTCATTTCACCTGCGAACGTTAAAAACACAAAACTGAGTTAAGGCGAATACTCACCAAGTATATTTAGATTTAAAGTAAATTAAATTGAAACCTGCAGTTGTAAAGTATCATTAAAATTAACATTTATATCTTAAACAACTTCAAAGTTCTGTATTTCACATAGACGTAATAGGGTACGTATGTTCCCAGCACTTATGGAAAGTAAATAAAATGTTGGATTTACATTTACATTCATCCAATCATGTAATTCCACTATATTACGGTTTCACTTCGATAAATATTTATAATCTGCTGAAATGTTAACGTGTTAAATTGCAAGCAATTTGGTACGAGTAATTGTGATTGTAAAAAAATACGAGGGATCAAACACGCCCTGCACCGGATAGTTAAAAACTTTAACTAAATAATTTGACAAATTAATGATAGCTTTCTTGTTGATAAGAAGGTTTGCTTTATCAAAATTATTTTGTTGAAATTTCTAAGCTTCCTAATTTTGATTCATTAGAGTCACATTGTTGCGCGAGTTTTTTCTTTTTTGTGCGAAAGGCAAAAAACTTTATGTGGATATTCATCCAAAAAAAATACATATTTCGCTAGCTCAAGAATCAAAATATTTATAAGAGTACAGGACGTATGTACATATACAATAATACATGGCTGTGTCCACGATGATTTTTATGAAAATTTGAACGGACTAACTTGGGCGCGATGAATGCGAAAGATGATCCCCGCCAATATGTCCCTCGTGGAAACAAACAGTTAGTGTGTACAAGTCCAAAATCGTCGTTTCTTTTGACAGAGGAAATGCTTTGGGTATTTTCCGTCTGTCAGGGCGTCACAGTAGCATGCGAATGCGATCCTGTGACGTCCCATTAAGGCACGGAGGGCTCCACTGGGTTGTAGGGCCGCCTCGCCGCCTCTCGGCCTGCGATTGCGATTTGCGACTTGGGTCGTCCCGGATTATCAGACCTCGCAGATGCTGACGGGGCACGGTCGCTTTTGGAAGCGCCTGCATGATATGTGTCTGGTCGAGAGTGGCGAGTGCTTTTGCGGACTGGCGGAAGAGAACCTCCACCATGTCTGTGGGAGTGCTCCTTATACGAGGACCTCCGGTGCTTGCTGCTGGATGGGATCGTTCGCGAAGTTTCTGGCCCAGTTTATTATCAGGATCTCGTGGGTTCGGCGGCCAACTTCGAAAAGCTACGGGAGTTCGCGCACGCGTGGCATAAGAGGCGAAGCGGTTTGGAGTGACATAGAGAATTTATGCTGCGGACCGCGACGGCGCGAGGCGAGTCCGTCATCGTATCGTCCTGCCCCAGAATGGGGAGACTGAGCCGATAGGGACAAGGAGCGAGAGGAAAAAACTTGTAGGGAGTCAAGAAGGCGCCCCGGGAACACGCCAAGAGCAAGTACCGAACGGGCGCCCTCCCGCGTTTCGGGCCCCATAACCGCGAGGTTGATTGGGCCATGGGTGGTGGAGGGTTGTCCCTCTCGGCCTGCGAGTCCTACATATTATACCTGCCCCATTACACTGCCGTTAATGTATTCCCTAGCAATAAAAGAAAGTATTTTCTGTCTATAAAAAAGGGTAGAATAAATTAAAGCGCCGGTAGATATTCGCCTTAAATATCATCCATCCATCAAAACGGGCGAAATCTGCAAAAGTGCTCTCGCAGCATCATATTTGTTTCAGTGATGGGACTAAATGTTTTATATCGGCTGCGATTCAAAATGTACATCAAATGAAAATCACGTCCAAAATTCATACGGGATAGATTGAATTCTGGATGGGGATGAATATTTTACACGTCCACTTAATAGGGATGATGACCGCGTTTATTATTATTTAATACTAGCTGTTGAATGCGGCTCCGCTCGCACCGCCCGAAACTAGAAATAGAATAGAAAAATCGTAAGGCTTAATAGCGAAGTGATAAGGGACCTTCCCTGTCCAATGGTCATTTATGTTTGTTGCTCCTTCACGCCGGAACTACAGAGGGTTAATGTGAATAAAGCAATAATAGAAAAATAAATTAAAACTGAAAAATGATCTCTACGTCTTTTTCAGTGTTAATTTATTTTTGGTTTAAACTTTTTAAAGTGTAAAATTGAATGTATTTTAACATAGGAAATAAATAAATAAATAAATGTCGTTATGTGACCACCTAATGAAACATTAGATGATCACAATAACAATTAATATCCTTGTAGATGTCAGTAGTTTGATATTATCATTTCAACCTTATCGCGCAAATTAAATTTAATTTCACGATTGTCGACTATGTTGCGTTCTGACTACTTTCAATTTTAAGCTCTATATTAATAGTCGTAAAATTATTTTTTTAGTGTTCGCAAAAATATGTTTTGATTTTAATCTCTTTTACTATTATTATACTATATATAGCTCGATTACCACTCACTGACTGACTCACTGACATATACAATTGTTCTCCCAGAAGGAGACTGAAAACGATATAATGATGTATGGGGGATGTGTTCGGGTGGGGAATACGAGTATGGGAAAAATCTGACATTTCCAAAAAACAAGATGGCGGCCGACGTGATTTCTGTAACTTTTTTGTTTTCCGACCGATTTCGTTCAAACTCGCAACGATTGTAGATATTAGTAAACGATTAATAGGAAAAATGGAAAATTTTGGAAAAACAAGATGGCGGCCGAGCTGTGGTTTTTTAAAATTTTTCATTTTTCGACCCCAAACCGCGGCGCCACAGATCCTAAACGGGGTACTCGAGGATGATGATTTTTTCTTTTTTCGCCCCCAATTATCCTGAATTTTGACAGATCGGGAGTAATTTTTCAAAATCCAAGATGGCGGCTGTTCTGGCGGCCAATCAGTCTGAGGTACGAAAAAACGCAATTTAAAAATTCAAATTTCACACACTTGGCAACATCGGAGCGTTCCGACTTCTATGGGGCGATCGTGAGTACAGACTCGAAGTATTGAGTGGGGAAAAAAAAATTACCCCATTTCTCGGGAAATTTCGAGATTTTCCCCAAAAAGTAAAAAATCGAAATACGGACTTTTTGCGAAATCCGAGTATGAGCGATCACGTGTCTTACTCGTACAAATGACATTAGGGTATTTTTATCGCCGAGGATTGGCAACACTGGAATTTATCAAAGAAAAAGTAATTTTCGACATGGTCACTTTTCAGGGACAATCATGTCGCCTGGGTGCGAGGGAGATGAAAAATTTAAATGTAATACGAAGCGGCATATCCTTTAGTTACTAGGAAAAGTACTAAACTATGTAAAATATTTCTTTGAAATGCGGTGGCGGCCATTTTGTATTCAATTAATTTTTTTGAATATTTTGATCGTGTTTTTGAGGCATTTGGCAACATTTCGGAAAATCAATATGTATGAACCGATTGTGTAACTCGACGAGCAGTATCGAAATATAAAAGCAGTGTTGCCACATTTGGGGTAGTTTTCGAGATTTTCCCCAAAATGTCCTCCTGTAAAATTTTGTATGAACAATTTTTTTTTCACTTGTAGCTTCGTATAGAAGTCAAGAAATGACTCGGTGAAAAATATGGAGAGAGCTGATGATTGAGGATTTCGGAGACGGGTGAAGGGCTCAGCCAGGGTATTGAAGATAGGTGGGGGGTGCTCGACCAAATGTCATTCGAAACCTCGTGCGATTGCCAATGCGCTGAAAAAAATTTCAAAATGGCGAAAAAAAGATGGCCGCCATACAAATTTCGTGGGTGTCTATCTCAGAAAGTATGAAAGATAGAAAAGTGGTTTCTTAGCAAGAAATGATCAGCACGAAGAGTTCTATCTATCGAAAAGAAAAAAAATTCAAAATGGCGGAAAAAAAATTTTCATACAAATTGTATGGCGATTGGGTACCTACTATAAGAAAATCCAGTTTTTGCTAAATCCGAGTATGAGCGACCACGTAAATTGCTACAAGCAGTTACGCGGTCCGCTTTAGCGGGCCGCGCCTCCACGCAAAAAACTAGTTATTATTTATTTATACTATATATAGCTCGATTACCACTCACTCACTCACTGACATATACAATTGTTCTCCCAGAAGGAGACTGAAAACGATATAATGATGTATGGGGGATGTGTTCGGGTGGGGGATTCGAGTATGGGAAAAATCTGACATTTCCGAAAAACAAGATGGCGGCCGACGTGATTTCTGTAACTTTTTTGTTTTCCGACCGATTTCGTTCAAACTCGCAACGATTGTAGATATTAGTAAACGATTAATAGAAAAAATGGAAAAATTTTGAAAAACAAGATGGCGGCCGAGATTTTCGCAAAATTTTCTCCTGTAAAATTTTGTATGAAAAAATTTTTTTTCACAAACACTTTCGTAAAGAGGAAAACTATTTCTTTCGGGGACAGTATGGAGAGAGCTGATGATTGAGGATCTTGGAGACGGGTGAAGAGCACGCTAAAGGTATTGGAGATAGGTGGAGGGTGCTCGACCAAATGTCATTTGAAACCTTGTCCAATTACCAATGAGCTGAAAAAAAATTCAAAATGGCGGAAAAAACATGGCCGCCATACAAATTTTGTTGGTCTCTATCTCGGAGGGTATGACAGTTGGAAAAGTGGTTTCATAGCAAAAGATGATCGAAATGGGGATATCTATTTAGTGACAAGAAAAAAAATTTTAAATGGCGGAATTTTTTTTTCATACTAAATTGTATGGCGATTGGGTACCTACCTACTAATTATTGCTAAATCCGAGTATGAGCGACCACGTAAATTGCTACAAGCAGTTACGCGGTCCGCTTTAGCGGGCCGCGCCCCCACGCGAAAAACTAGTAATATATATAGCTCGATTACCACTGACTCACTGACTGACTCACTCATTGACATAATTGTTCTCCCAGAAGGAGACTGAAAACGATATAATGATGTATGGGGGATGTGTTCGGGTGCGGGAGTCGAGTAGGGAAAAATTATGACATTTCAGAAAAACAAGATGGCGGCCGACGTGATTTCTGTAACCTTTTTGTTTTCCGACCGATTTCGTTCAAACTCGCAAGGATTGTAGATATTAGTAAACGATTAATAGAAAAAATGGAAAATTTTGGAAAAACAAGATGGCGGCCGAGATTTTCGCAAAATTTTCTCCTGTAAAATTTTGTATGAAAAAATTTTTTTTCACAAACACTTTCGTAAAGAGGAGAACTATTTCTTTCGGGGACAGTATGGAGAGAGCTGATGATTGAGGATCTTGGAGACGGGTGAAGAGCACGCTAAAGGTATTGGAGATAGGTGGGGGGTGCTCGACCAAATGTCATTTGAAACCTCGTCCAATTACCAATGAGCTGAAAAAAAATTCAAAATGGCGGAAAAAACATGGCCGCCATACAAATTTTGTTGGTCTCTATCTCGGAGGGTATGACAGTTGGAAAAGTGGTTTCATAGCAAAAGATGATCGAAATGGAGATATCTATTTAGTGACAAGAAAAAAAATTCAAAATGGCGGATTTTTTTTTCATACTAAATTGTATGGCGATTGGGTACCTACCTACTAATTTTTGCTAAATCCGAGTATGAGCGACCACGTAAATTGCTACAAGCAGTTACGCGGTCCGCTTTAGCGGGCCGCGCCCCCACGCGAAAAACTAGTTATACTATATATAGCTCGATTACCACTCACTGACTGACTGACTGACATATACAATTGTTCTCCCAGAAGGAGACTGAAAACGATATAATGATGTATGGGGGATGTGTTCGGGTGGGGGATTCGAGTATGGGAAAAATCTGACATTTCCGAAAAACAAGATGGCGGCCGTCGTGATTTCTGTAACTTTTTTGTATTCCGACCGATTCGGTTCAAACTCGCAACGATTGTAGATATTAGTAAACGATTAATAGAAAAAATGGAAAATTTTGGAAAAACAAGATGGCGGACGAGCTGTGGTTTTTTAAAATTTTTCATTTTTCGACCCCAAACCGCGGCGCCACAGATCCTAAACGGGGTACTCGAGGATGATGATTTTTTCTTGTTTCGCCCCCAATTATCCTGAATTTTGACATAACGGGAGTAATTTTTCAAAATCCAAGATGGCGGCTGTTCTGGCGACCAATCAGCCTGAGGTACAAAAAAACGCAATTTTAAAATTCAAATTTCACACACTTGGCAACATCGGAGCGTTTCAACTTCTATGGGGCGATCGTGAGTACAGACTAGAAGTATTGTGTGGGGAAAAAAAAATTACCCCATTTCTCGGAAAATTTCGAGATTTTCCCCAAAAAGTAAAAAATCGAAATACGGACTTTTTGCGAAATCCGAGTATGAGCGATCACGTGTCTTACTCGTACAATGACATTTGGGTATTTTTGTCGCCCGGCACTGGCAACACTGGAATTTATCAGAAAAAAAGTGATTTTCGACATGGTCACTTTTCAGGGGCAATCATGTCGCCTGGGTGCGAGCGAGATGAAAACTTGAAACGTCATCAGGAGCGGTTTATCCTGTAGTTACTGGGAAAAGTACTAAACTATGTAAAATATTTCTGTGAAATGCGGTGGCGGCCATTTTGTATTCATTTAATTTTTTTGAATATTTTGATCGTATTTTTGAGGCATTTGGCAACATTTCGGAAAGTCGACATGTATGAACCGATTGTGTAACTTGACGAGCTGCATCGAAATATAAAAGCAGTGTTGCCACATATGGGGTAGTTTTCGAGATTTTCCCCAAAATGTTCTCCTGTAAAATTTTGTATGAACAATTTTTTTTTCACTTGTGGTTTCGTATAGAAGTCAAGAAATGACTCGGTGAAAAATATGGAGAGAGCTGATGATTGAGGATTTCGGAGACGGGTGAAGGGCTCAGCCAGGGTATTGAAGATAGGTGGGGGGTGCTCGACCAAATATCATTCGAAACCTCGTGCAATTGCCAATGCGCTGAAAAAAATTTCAAAATGGCGAAAAAAAGATGGCCGCCATACAAATTTCGTGGGTGTCTATCTCAGAAAGTATAAAAGATATAAAAGTGGTTTCTTAGCAAAACATGATCAGGACGAAGATTTCTATTTATTGAAGAGAAAAAAAATCAAAATGGTGGAACATTTTTTTTTCATACTAAATTGTATGGCGATTGGGTACTAGAAAATCCAAAGTACGGACTTTTTGCTAAATCCGAGTATGAGCTACCACGTAAATTGCTACAAGCAGTTACGCGGTCCGCTTTAGCGGGCCGCGCCCCCACGCGAAAAACTAGTTATAATATATATAGCTCGATTACCACTCACTCACTGACTGATTGACACAATTGTTCTCCCAGAAGGAGACTGAAAACGATATAATGATGTATGGGGGATGTGTTTGGGTGGGGGATTCGAGTATGGGAAAAATCTGAAATTTCCGAAAAACAAGATGGCGGCCGACGTGATTTCTGTAACTTTTTTGTTTTCCGACCGATTTCGTTCAAACTCGCAACGATTGTAGATATTAGTAAACGATTAATAGAAAAAATGGAAAATTTTGAAAAAACAAGATGGCGGCCGCGCTGTGGTTTTTTAAAAATTTTCATTTTTCGACCCCAAACCGCGGCGCCACAGATCCTAAACGGGGTACTCGAGGATGATGATTTTTTCTTGTTTCGCCCCCAATTATTCTGAATTTTGACAGAACGGGAGTAATTTTTCAAAATCCAAGATGGCGGCTGTTCTGGCGGCCAATCAGTCTGAGGTACGAAAAAACGCAATTTTAAGATTCAAATTTCCCACACTTGGCAACATCGGAGCGTTTCGACTCCTATGGGGCGATCGTGAGTACAGACTTGAAGTATTGAGTGGGGAAAAAAAAATTACCCCATTTCTGGGGAAATTTCGAGATTTTCTTCAAAAAGTAAAAAATCGAAATACGGACTTTTTGCGAAATCTGAGTATGAGCGATCACGTGTCTTACTCGTACAAATGACATTTGAGTATTTTTGTCGCCAAGGATTGGCAACACTGGAATTTATCAAAGAAAAAGTGATTTTCGACATGGTCACTTTTCAGGGGCAATCGTGTCGCTTGGGTGCGAGCGAGATGAAAACTTGAAACGTCATCGAGAGCGGTATATCCTGTATTTAATGGGAAAAGTACTAAACTATTTAAAATATTTCTGTGAAGTGTGGTGGCGGCCATTTTGTATTCACTTAATTTTTTTGAATATTTTGATCGTGTTTTTGAGGCACTTGGCAACATTTCGGAAAGTCGACATGTATTAACCGACTGTGTAACTCAACGAGCAGTATCGAAATATAAAAGCAGTGTTGCCACATTTGGGGTAGTTTTCGTGATTTTCCCCAAAATGTTCTCCTGTAAAATTTTGTATGAACAATTTTTTTTTCACTTGTGGCTTCGTATAGAAGTCAAGAAATGACTCGGTGAAAAATATGGAGAGAGCTGATGATTGGGGATTTCGGAGACGGGTGAAGGGCTCGGCCAGGGTATTGAAGATAGGTGAGGGGTGCTCGACCAAATGTCATTCGAAACCTCGTGCAATTGCCAATGCGCTGAAAAAAATTTCAAAATGGCGAAAAAAAGATGGCCGCCATACAAATTTCGTCGGTGTCTATCTCAGAATGTATGAATGATAGAAAAGTGGTTTCTTAGCAAAAGATGATCTGGACGAAGAGGTCTATTTATTGAAAAGAAAGAAATTCAAAAAGGCGGAACATTTTTTTTTCATACTAAATTGTATGGCGATTGGGTACCTACCTACTATAAGAAAATCCAAAGTTTTTGCTAAATCCGAGTATGAGCGACCACGTAAATTGCTACAAACAGTTACGCGGTCCGCTTTAGCGGGCCGCGCCCCCACGCGAAAAACTAGTTATTATACTATATATAGCTCGATTACCACTGACTCACTCACTCACTGACTGACATATACAATTGTTCTCCCAGAAGGAGACTGAAAACGATATAATGATGTATGGGGGATGTGTTTGGGTGGGGGATTCGAGTATGGGAAAAATCTGACATTTCCAAAAAACAAGATGGCGGCCGACGTGATTTCTGTAACTTTTTTGTATTCCGACCGATTTCGTTAAAACTTGCAAGCATTTTAAAAGTTGGTAAACGATTTACAAAAAAAATGGAAAATTTTGGAAAAACAAGATGGCGGCCGAGATTTTCGCAAAAATTTCTCCTGTAAAATTTTGTATGAAAAATTTTTTTTTCACAAACACTTTCGTAAAGAGGAGAACTATTTCTTTCGGGGACAGTACGGAGAGAGCTGATGATTGAGGATCTTGGAGACGGTTGAAGAGCACGCTAAAGGTATTGGAGATAGGTGGGGGGTGCTCGACCAAATGTCATTTGAAACCTCGTCCAATTACCGATGAGCTGAAAAAAAATTCAAAATGGCGGAAAAAACATGGCCGCCATACAAATTTTGTTGGTCTCTATCTCGGAGGGTATGACAGTTGGAAAAGTGGTTTCATAGCAAAAGATGATCGAAATGGAGATATCTATTTAGTGAAAAGAAAAAAAATTCAAAATGGCGGATTTTTTTTTTCATAAAAAATGTATGGAAGAGACCTAGAAAGAGACGGAAAACGATAATATGATGTGTGGGGAATGTGTTCGGGTGCGGGAGTCGAGTAGGGAAAAATTATGACATTTCAGAAAAACAAGATGGCGGCCGACCTGATTTCTGTAACTTTTTTGTTTTCCGACTGATTTCGTTTAAACTCGCAACGATTGTAGATATTACTAAACGATTAATAGAAAAAATGAAAAATTTTGGAAAAACAAGATGGCGGCCGAGATTTTCGCAAAATTTTCTCCTGTAATATTTTGTATGAAAAAATTTTTTTTCACAAACACTTTCGTAAAGAGGAAAACTATTTCTTTCGGGGACAGTATGGAGAGAGCTGATGATTGATGATCTTGGAGACGGGTGAAGAGCACGCTAAAGGTATTTGAGATAGGTGGGGGGTGCTCGACCAAATGTCATTTGAAACCTCATACAATTACCAACGAGCTGAAAAAAAATTCAAAATGGCGGAAAAAACATGGCCACCATACAAATTTTGTTGGTCTCTATCTCGGAGGGTATGACAGTTGGAAAAATAGTTTCATAGCAAAAGATGATCAAAATGGGGATATCTATTTAGTGACAAGAAAAAAATTTCAAAATGGCGGATTTTTTTTTTCATAAAAAATTTTATGTCGATTGGGTACCTACCTACTAATGTTTGCTAAATCCGAGTATGAGCGAGCACGTAAATTGCTACAAGCAGTTACGCGGTCCGCTTTAGCGGGCCGCGCCCCCACGCGAAAAACTAGTTATATAATATATATAGCTCGATTACCACTCACTCACTGACTGATTGACATAATTGTTCTCCCAGAAGGAGACTGAAACGATATAATGATGTATGGGGGATGTGTTCGGGTGGGGGATTCGAGTATGGGAAAAATCTGACATTTCCGAAAAACAAGATGGCGGCCGACGTGATTTCTATAACTTTTTTGTTTTCCGACCGATTTGGTTCAAACTCGCAACGATTGTAGATAATAGTAAACGATTAATAGAAAAAATGGAAAAAGATGGCGGCCGAGATTTTCGCAAAATTTTCTCCTGTAAAATTTTGTATGAAAAAATTTTTTTTCACAAACATGTTCGTAAAGAGGAGAACTATTTCTTTTGGGGACAGTATGGAGAGAGCTGATAATTGAGGATCTTGGAGACGGGTGAAGAGCACGCTGAAGGTATTGGCGATAGTTGGGGGGTGCTCGACCAAATGTCATTTGAAACCTCGTCCAATTACCAATGAGCTGAAAAAAAATTCAAAATGGCGGAAAAAACATGGCCGCCATACAAATTTTGTTGGTCTCTATCTCGGAGGGTATGACAGTTGGAAAAGTGGTTTCATAGCAAAAGATGATCGGAAGGGGAATATCTATTTAGTGACAAGAAAAAAAATTCAAAATGGCGGATTTTTTTTTTCATACTAAATTGTATGGCGATTGGGTACCTACCTACTAATTTCTGCTAAATCCGAGTATGAGCGACCACGTAAATTGCTACAAGCAGTTACGCGGTCCGCTTTAGCGGGCCGCGCCGCCACGCGAAAAACTAGTTATTATACTATATATAGCTCGATTACCACTGACTGACTGACTGACTGACTGACTCATTGACATAATTGTTCTCCCAGAAGGAGACTGAAAACGATATAATGATGTATGGGTAATATGTTCGGGTGCGGGAGTCGAGTAGGGAAAAATTATGACATTTCAGAAAAACAAGATGGCGGCCGACGTGATGTCTGTAACTTTTTTCTTTTTCGACTGATTTCGTTCAAACTCGCAACGATTGTAGATATTAGTAAACGATTAATAGAAAAAATGGAAAATTTTGGAAAAACAAGATGGCGGCCGAGATTTTTGCAAAATTTTCTCCTGTAAAATTTTGTATGAAAAAAATTTTTTTCACAAACACTTTCGTAAAGAGGAGAACTATTTCTTTCGGGGACAGTATGGAGAGAGCTGATGATTGAGGATCTTGGAGACGGGTGAAGAGCACGCTGAAGGTATTGGAGATAGGTGGGGGGTGCTCGACCAAATGTCATTTGAAACCTCGTCCAATTACCAATGAGCTGAAAAAAAATTCAAAATGGCGGAAAAAACATGGCCGCCATACAAATTTTGTTGGTCTCTATCTCGGAGGGTATGACAGTTGGAAAAGTGGTTTCATAGCAAAAGATGATCGAAATGGGGATGACTATTTAGTGACAAGAAAAAAAATTCAAAATGGCGGAATTTTTTTTTCATACCAAATTGTATGGCGATTGGGTACCTACCTACTTATTTTTGCTAAATCCGACCGACCACGTAAATTGCCACAAGCAGTTACGCGGTCCGCTTTAGCGGGCCGCGCCTCCACGCGAAAAACTAGTTTATAATATATATAGCTCGATTACCACTGACTCACTGACTCACTCATTGACATAATTGTTCTCCCAGAAGGAGACTGAAAACGATATAATGATGTATGGAGGATGTGTTTGGGTGCGGGATTCGAGTAGGGAAAAATTATGACATTTCAGAAAAACAAGATGGCGGCCGACGTGATTTCTGTAACTTTTTTGTTTTCCGACCGATTTCGTTCAAACTTGCAACGATTGTAGATATTAGTAAACGATTAATAGGAAAAATGGAAAATTTTGGAAAAACAAGATAGCGGCCGAGATTTTGGCAAAATTTTCTCCTGTAAAATTTTGTATGAAAAAATTTTTTTTCACAAACACTTTCGTAAAGAAGAGAACTATTTCTTTCGGGTACAGTATGGAGAGAGCTGATGATTGAGGACCTTAAAGACGGGTGAAGAGCACGCTAAAGGTATTGGAGATAGGTGGGGGGTGCTCGACCAAATGTCATTTAAAACCTCGTCCAATTACCAATGAGCTGAAAAAAAATTCAAAATGGCGGAAAAAACATGGCCGCCATACAAATTTTGTTGGTCTCTATCTCGGAGGTTATGACAGTTGGAAAAGTGGTTTCATAGCAAAAGATAATCGAAATGGGTACATCTATTTAGTGACAAGAAAAAAAAAATCAAAATGACGGAATTTTTTTTTTCATAAAAAATGTACGGGAGACCTTAGAAGGAGACGGAAAACGATAATATGATGTTTACGAGATGTGTTTGGGTACGGGATTCGAGTAGGGGGAAAATATAACATTTCCGAAAAACAAGATGGCGGCCGACGTGATTTCTGTAACTTTTTTGTTTTCCAATCAATTTCGTTCAATCTCTCAAGGAATGTAGGACTTGGTAAACGATTAACAGAAATGTGGAAAAATTTGGAAAAACAAAATGGCGGCTGATATTTTCGCAAAATTCTCTCCTGTAAAATTTTGTATGAAAAAATTTTTTTTCACAAACATTTTCGTAAAGAGGAAAATTATTTCTTTCGGGGATAGAATGGAGAGAGCTGATGATTGAGGATTTCGGAGACGCGTGAAGAGCCCGCTGCAGGTGTAAAAGATAGGTGGGGAGTGCTCGACCAAATGTCATTCAAAACCTCGTCCAAATACCAATGAGCAAAAAAAAAATTCAAAATGGCGAAAAAAACATGGCCGCCATACAAATTTCGACGGGGTCTATTTCGGAGAGTACGAAAGTTAGAAAAGTGGTTTCTTAGCAAAAGATGATCAAAATAGGGATAGCTATTTAGTGACAAGAAGAAGAATCAAAATGGCGGATTTTTTTTTTCAATATAAATTGTATGGCGATTGGGTACCTACCTACTAATTTTTGCTAAATCCGAGTATGAGCGACCACGTAAATTGCTTCAAGCAGTTACGCGGTCCGCTTTAGCGGGCCGCGCCCCCACGCGAAAAACTAGTACTATATATACATATAGCTCGATTACCACTGACTGACTGACTGACTGATTGATACAATTGTTCTCCCAGAAGGAGACTGAAAACGATATAATGATGTATGGGGGATGTGTTCAGGTGGGGGATTCGAGTATGGGAAAAATCTGACATTTCCAAAAAACAAGATGGCGGCTGACGTGATTTCTGTAACTTTTTTGTTTTTCGACCGATTTCGTTCAAACTCGCAACGATTGTAGATATTAGTAAACGATTAATAGAAAAAATAGAAAAAATTGGAAAAACAAGATGACGGCTGAGATTTTCGCAAAATTTTCTCCTGTAAAATTTTGTATGAAAAAATTTTTTTTCACAAACACTTTCGTAAAGAGGACAACTATTTCTTTCGAGGACAGTATGGAGAGAGCTGATGATTGAGGATCTCGGAGACGGGTGAAGAGCACGCTAAAGGTATTGGAGATAGGTGGGGGGTGCTCCACCAAATGTCATTTGAAACCTCGTCCAATTACCAATGAGCTGAAAAAAAATTCAAAATGGCGGAAAAAACATGGCCGCCATACAAATTTTGTTGGTCTCTATCTCGGAGGGTATGACAGTTGGAAAAGTGGTTTCATAGCAAAAGATGATCGAAATGGGGATATCTATTTAGTGATAAGAAAAAAAAATTCAAAATGGCGGAATTTTTTTTTTCATACTAAATTGTATGGCGATTGTTTTGCTAAATCCGAGTATGAGCGCCCACGTAAATTGCTACAAGCAGTTACGCGGTCCGCTTTAGCGGGCCGCGCCCCCACGCGAAAAACTAGTACTATATATAGCTCGATTACCACTGACTGACTGACTGACTGATTGATACAATTGTTCTCCCAGAAGGAGACTGAAAACGATATAATGATGTATGGGGGATGTGTTCAGGTGGGGGATTCGAGTATGGGAAAAATCTGACATTTCCAAAAAACAAGATGGCGGCTGACGTGATTTCTGTAACTTTTTTGTTTTTCGACCGATTTCGTTCAAACTCGCAACGATTGTAGATATTAGTAAACGATTAATAGAAAAAATAGAAAATTTTGGAAAAACAAGATGGCGGCCGAGATTTCCGCAAAATTTTCTCCTGTAAAATTTTGTATGAAAAAATTTTTTTCACAAATATTTTCGTAAAGAGGAGAACTATTTCTTTCGGGGACAGTATGGAGAGAGCTGATGATTGAGGATCTTGAAGACGGGTGAAGGGCTCAGCCAGGGTATCGAAGATAGGTGGGGGGTGCTCGACCAAATGTCATTCGAAATCTCGTGCATTTGCCAGTGCGCTGAAAACAATTTCAAAATGGCGAAAAAGAGATGGCCGCCATACAAATTTCTTCGATGTCTATCTCAGAATGTATGAACGATAGAAAAATGGTTTCTTAGCAAGAGATGATCAGGACGAAGAGTTGTATACATCGAAAAGAACAAAAATTCAAAATGGCGGAAAATTTTTTTTCATACTACATTGTATGGCGATTGGGTACCTACCTACTAATTTTTGCTAAATCCGAGTATGAGCAACCACGTAAATTGCTACAAACAGTTACGCGGTCCGCTTTAGCGGGCCGCGCCCCCACGCAAAAAACTAGTTAATATATATATAGCTACTCGTGCTGATTCACTCACTCATTGATCACCTCTCCTAAACATTTTTGTATGAAAATTTTTTTTTTCAAAGATGGTATCGTATAGAGGGGAAAAAATCATTAAGAACAAAAATATGGAGAGAGCTGATGAGTGAGGATATCGGAGACGGGTGAAGAGCACGGCCAGGGTATCGAAGATAGGTGGGGGGTGCTTGACCAAATGTCATTTGAAACGTCATCCAATTGGCAGTGAGCTGAAAAAAAAATTCAAAATGGCGGATTCAAAATGGCCGCCATTCGAATTTCGTCGATATCTCGGAAAGTATAAAAGATGGAAGAACGGTTTCTTGACAAGAGTTGATCAGGATTTTAAGGTCTATACGATGGATAGAAAAAAAATTCAAAATGGCGGACTTTATTTTTTTCATAGAAAATGTATGGGGAATTTTGAAGGGATTTTTAATGGGCGGGAAGACAGCACGCGGGCCACATGTGGCCCGCGCCACCACGCAACCTACTAGTTAATATATATATAGCTACTCGTGCTGATTCACTCACTCATTGATCACCTCTCCTGAACAATTTTGTAAGAAAAAAATTTTTATGACGTATGCTGGCATATAGACGGGAAAAAATCATTAAGAACAAAAATATGGAGAGAGCTGATGATTGAGGATTTCGGAGACGGATGAAGAGCACAGCCAGGGTATTAAAGATAGGTGGGGGGTGCTCGACCAAATGTCATTTGAAACGTCATCCAATTGGCAGTGAGCTGAAAAAAATTTCAAAATGGCGGATTCAAAATGGCCGCCATTCGAATTTCGTCGATATCTCGGAAAGTATAAAAGATGGAACAACGGTTTCTTGACAAGAAGTGATCAGAACCCAAAGCTCTATTTGATGGAAAGAAAAAAAATTCAAAATGGCGGAATTTATTTTTTCTTAGAAAATGTATGGCGAATGTTGAAGAGACTAAAAGTTGGAAGGCAAATAGGGGGGAAGACAGCACGCGGGCCACATGTGGCCCGCGCCCCCACGCGCCCTACTAGTATTATATATAGCTACTTGTGCTGATTCACTGACTCACTCACTGATTGATCACCTCTCCTGAACAATTTTGTATGAAAAAAATTTTTTTCAAGGATGGGGTCGTATAAGAGAAAAAATTCATTCGGAGGAAAAATACGGAGAGAGCTGATGAGTGAGGATTTCGAAGACGGGTGAAGAGCACGGCCAGGGTATTGAAGATAGGTGGGGGGTGCTCGACCGAATGTCATTCGAAACGTCATCCAATTGGCAGTGAGCTGAAAAAAATTTCAAAATGGCGGATTCAAAATGGCCGCCATACGAATATCGTCGATATTTCGGAAAGTATAAAAGATGGAAGAACGGTTTCTTGACAAGAAGTGATCAGGACCCGGAGGTCTATCCGATGAGGAGAAAAAAAATTCAAAATGGCGGAAATTATTTATTTCATAGAAAATGTATGACGAATGTTGAAGAGACTAAAAGTTGGGAGGCCAATAGGGGGGAAGACAGCACGCGGGCCACATGTGGCCCGCGCCTCCACGCGCCCTACTAGTAATATATATATAGCTGCTTGTGCTGATTGACTGATTGATCACCTCTCCTGAACAATTTTGTATGGAAATTTTTTTTTTCATGGATGTTTTCATATAGAGGGAAAAAATTCATGAGGAAGAAAAATATAGCGAGAGCTGATGATTGAGGATTTCGAAGATGGGTGAAGAGCACAGCTAAGGGTATTGCAGATAGGTGGGGGGTGCTCGACCAAATGTCATTCGAAATGTCATCCAATTGGCAGTGAGCTGAAAAAAATTTCAAAATGGCGGATTCAAAATGGCCGCCAAATGAATTTCGTCAATATCTCGAAGAGTATAAAAGATGGAAGAACGGTTCCTTGACAAGAAGTGATCTGGACCCGAAGGTCTATTCGATGGATAGAAAAAAATTCAAAATGGCGGAATTTATTTTTTCATAGAAAATGTATGGGGAATATTGAAGAGACTATTGAAAAGTTATGAAACATGTAGTACTTTGATGCGGTTTTTTGGAGGACTCTCAGAGAAAAATATGGAATGAGATGATGATTGAGGATTTTGAAGACTGTCAAGGAGCACGGGCAAGGTATTATAGTTAGGTGGGGACTGCTCAAACAAAAAATACTCGAAACCTCATGCAATTGGCAGTGAGCTGAAAAAAAATCCAAAATGGCGGATTCAAGATGGCCGGCATACAAATTTCGTGTTGTTCTATCTCGGAAAGTATAAAAGATAAGAGAGTGGTTTCTTAGCAAGAGGTGATCAGGATCTCAAGGTTTACGGGATGAATGAATGAGAAGAGATGATGATCTAGGATTTGGATGATGATTGAGAAGCACGGTCGTGGTTTTAAAGATAGTTAAGGGCTGCTCGAACAAAAATACGCTGAACCTCATCGGATGAGGTTCAGCGTATTTTTGTTGGAACAGCCCATAACTATCTTTAAAACCATGACCGTGCTCCTAGGTAATTTTTTCAGCCCACTGCCAATCGGATTCCAATTGGCGATGGAGATGACGGCGATACTTTTATGGGCGGAATGACTGCACGCGGGCCACATGTGGCCCGCGCACTCACGCGCCCTACTAGTCTGCTTATATAGGTACGTAAAGACCTTTTTAAACATTTCACTTCACGAAACGTAGCCGAAGTATTACGTGAATCGTATACCAGAACCGATTTGATTGTTGTTTAAAATGGAGATAGAATATACCCTGGAGTTTACTATTAACCATCGGCTTTATCGTCTCTGAAAAATCCATGTTTCTTTCATTGTTTTAGGAGCAATTTTACGCGATTTGAGCGGCGAGCCACAGGTACAAGCTAATAATATAAAACATAGTGAAGGCTGTCAGTTTTCATCCATTCAATGTATGAGATGAATGTTTCGAGGAGCGTCAATCACTGAATTGGGCTGACACTAATGGAGTTACAGAGTGAAATGTTCCCGCTCTAGTTCGAGAGCTGGCGACACTTTATGAAGCGGGTGTTATTTAACTTCTATAACGATATTATCGTACTCCATGAGATGAGGTAGGTAGTTAACGCCATACGCTTGCTACACAACATCGCACCAGAAAACTAAATCGTTCTTTGCCGGCACGTTAACTACCGCAGGCAAAGCCCCTAACACGAGGCTATAACTGAGTGAATCTAGAAATTATGAAAATCCGAACTGGCCTGTGCCGAGCATAGAATCCGGGACCACATGTGAACCACAAATTTTTGCCGCAGTCCGCAATATCGAATGATCTTATCTCACAGAGTCATATAAGACAACTTAAAAAAATCCGTTTCGCGCTCACATTGAAATATCATCAGGAGATTTTGACCCTCCAAGCTTCTAGAAGGATGACCGAGATAGAGAACTATCTCTATCTCGGCCATGCTTAAATACAAGTTTGTAAATTTCTGGTGACAGAAGGGCCGGCCATTTTTTGCGCAACGTATCAGCCTAGCTGTTCAACGCGGAAATGCAGCCAGTATTCTTGCCACCATTCCACGCGGGCAAGACTTTTATAGTAATTAGAATAAGCTAGTGATAAGTTTTATTGTGAATACTCAATAAAAGTTTGTAAATGATCCCGATATTTTTAAGACAATTCACTTTGTTGAGCCAAAATCTCCTGGTTGTGTGTCATGTGATGTAGTTGCGGCAAATGGATCCAGACGAAGGGCCGATTTTTCATTCGTCAGATAAACTATCTGAGGATTAAATTTGAAACATATGCTATACCAAATCTGTCCAAACGTCATATTTATTCCTCAGTTAACGATAATTTGGCGATTAAAAAATCAGCCCTTAAAGATAAATGAGTTGTTGACGTTATTAATAACAATTAATGGACAATAACCTCATTAGTAATATTTTTTGTAAGCCTTGAAGAAATGAGGCCCAGCTCTTAGTCAACAAGGCAATACATCACTTTGCGATTAAAATTAAAATGATTACAAAATGCATCGGCCATCAACAAGGCAATAAATTATGAAGTACATACTGTAGTAGCAGTGTATGTATATTTTGTTTATTGAACTGTTTCACGATGTCCTTTATTGTCGTATCTGGGGACACGGTAGTGTCCCCGCCAGACGAGTCAAGCGAAGCGCGAGGGCACTACCTATCTTTTCTCGAAGTGTTTCGCCGTATTTTTAAACCCTTATAACTTAGGCCAGAATTATTCCAGATAATCAAAATTCTCGGGAAATGATGTCGCCGGTGAACTTATTAAACGTATAAAGTTTCAATATCACAGGTCTTATACTTTAGATTTTATTGACATCTGAAAAACCCAGATTTCGTCACTGACTGACTGACTGACTGACTGACTCACTGATGATCATCAAAATTCCTAGGTACTTCCTGAAGTCCTAGAAAGCTGAAATTTGGTATGTAAGCTAGAATTAGTACACAACCAACAGAAAAATTCCAAAAGTTGGGAATTTAACCCCCCAACCCCTTAAAATAGGGGATGGAAGTTTGTATGAAACTACGGCAAATATTGATGCTAGAGGTCTCAAAATTGATGTAGAGACTCTCCGTTGTAAACAATTAAATACGTGTTTCAGGATTTTTAGTAAATCACCCCACATCCATCAAATTAGGGGGTTGGAAGTTCGTATGGGGGGGATGGAAGTTTGTATGAAACTACAGCAAATATTGATGCTAGAGGTCTCAAAATTGATATAGAGACTCTTCGTAATAAACAATTAAATACGTGTTTCAGGATTTTTAGTAAATCACCCCACATCCATCAAAATAGGGGGTTGAAAGTTCGTATGGGGGGATGGAAGTTTGTATGAAACTACGGATAATATTGATGCTAGAGGTCTCATAATTGATATAGGGACTCTTTGTAATAAACAATTAAATACGTGTTTCAGGATTTTTAGTAAATCACCCCACACTCACATCAAATTAGGGGGTTGGAATTATTGGAATACGTATGGGGTTTCCCATACGTATATAGATAGGTACAAACTTAATTTCATGTAAGATATCTGCTAGTATACATCTGGAAAAACACGTAATTTTTTTTGGTAATTATAAGCGCGATTCCAGTGCCCAAGTGGCCAAGCGCCCAAGTGCCCAGTGCCCCGTGCCCAGTAATATCGCACGTTTCAAGCCCAAGTTCCATGCATGTCATGTTTAACAAGCCGAGTTTCACTGCATATCGAGTGACCAGGATCCAGCGCTCAATGGCAAGCACCCACATTGAACCGAGTGCCTAGTGCCCAGCTGAGCTGTCGAACGTGCCAAGCGTCAAATCTCTCTGATTCTGAAGAGCGTTTAGCGCATAAATACCTGCTCAGTGCCCAAACGGACGCGTCAAGCCCAAGTTACATACAGGCCCCGTCCAACGAGCCCAGCTCTCAGTTCCCAGTGCCCAGGGTGAGATGAGTGCCCAAGGCCCAGTGCCCAGTACCCACAGTTAGCCGTCGGGCATGCCAAGCGTAAACTATGTGGATTTTAACAGCGCCCCAACGTCAGTGTGCCCAGTGCCATAGTACACGCGGCAAGCCCGAATTCCCGTACCGAGCTCCGCGTGTTCATTGCCCAGAGTCCAGTGCTCTGTGACCAAAATGAGTTGTCAAGCGTGTCAAGCGTCAAATTTGAATTTCAAGAGCGCCTTAGCGGCCAACGAAAATAAAGACTAAGTATAAATAAAACAATAGTTAAAAACTAATAAACACACAAATCTCACCGATACCTTCCGTAGATTTGTAATGGATAACAAGTAGTCTGTGTTAGTCCAGGATATAATCAGTCTACATTTTAAATTTCAACCAAATCAGTTCAGTGGTTGTGTTGTGATTGAGTAACAAACATCCAAACTTTCATTTGTATCTGACTTTGTGTTTTAATAGGTAAAATTTGAAGTTTGGATCTATACATTACTTTTAATTATCATTTTATCTTGATAAATGTTAAATTAGTTTCACTTTCGGTAGGCCAAAACTACTAACTTTAAATCCACTATAAGTTTTTTAAATTTTCAGAATATACTTCTAAGCAAAGTACGTATCTACTCGTAATACAAACATATTAGAGAGTGGGCTGTGAAAAGAGGCGCACTTGAAGTGCAAGAAATACACAAAAAAAAAAAAGAAAAATTAAGTTAATAAAAAAAATTGTTTTAAAAAAACTTACAAAAATAAATGAAATCCCAACAAAAACATTATCATGTATAATGTTGCCAGACGAGTATATGGCTCACACTGTCAAAAAGTTATCAGATCTCATGTAGGGCAAGACTTCTGACTTTATACACCCTTAAATACAAGCTCTAACTTCACAAACTCTACACTTTAGTTACAATAATGTCTTGACCGTTTGGCTACCGTTACATTGGGCGTAAAATCAAAAATTTATTCACTTTTCAGTACTCTGTAAGTTCTGTTAAATCAAAATTTGAAATCAGGAAAATGATTTTGGTGGGATACATTTTTCACTTTACGCCCATGTGACGGTAGCCAAACGGCCAAGACATTATTGTAACTAAAGTGTAGAGTTTGTGAAGTTAGAGCTTGTATTTAAGGGTGTATAAAGTCAGAAGTCTTGCCCTACATGAGATCTGATAACTTTTTGACAGTGTGAGCCATATACTCGTCTGGCAACATTATACATGATAATGTTTTTGTTGGGATATATAGATTCTAGAAAGACTTTTACTACCTACTTATTTGTTTGTTCAAAATATCAGAATGTTTATCAGTTTGGATGTTTGTTAATCAACTATGCCACAATTATTGAACTGATTGAATTGAAATTTGGAAAGTAATTAATAATAGGGTAGATACCTATAGCGTGAATTTACACTTTTCATGCTGGAAAAATCCATAGTTTCCTCGGGATTTGGAAACACCCAAAATTTGCTATAGCAATCTATAGCTAACATTCTTGAATGTAAAAGACTCGTAAGCATAAAGAGAACGGAAACGGGAATTCCATGATCCCTCGGGATCTGCAAAAACTTGAAATTCATAAAGGCGGAGCCGCAAGAAAAACTGTTTGGTTTCTCGAACACATTTCTCCAAAGTACCTACTTACTTGATAATTCAAAGTTTACCTATTGATTAATTTTCATCCAACACTTACAGATTTTTATTACCAGCACTTATTACAATTAATTATTGAACACAATCAGGTATTACAACAACATTCTTTATCTCGGCCACCTAGTAAATAAAATTCTTGTTTACCATGCCTCCAGAGCGCGTGGTAACGCAATGCAAAATCTTATCAGGTGGACGGACGTCATCTAAACTGTACCTAGCTGTAGAGGCTGCAGCTATCATATACAATGAAATCGTAGTTTCCATCATAGCTTAACAAGTCACAAAGCTAAAGTGGCAATGTATAGCGTACATGACTCTTAGGACCGAATGACGTTGGGGATCCAAGGCTATATATAGACCGGCAGCCTTAGGTAATGACAGGTGGAATAACAACACTAAAGGGCTAGGAGTCCTGAATGTTAAAAGAACTTTTAAGATTAAGGTAATCGTGTGTGTTTTTTTCTAGAGATAGAAACACGATTGACATACAGAGCGTAAAATTGAATGTACTTCAAGACGTTATGTTAATTTTTTATTTTATTTCATGATTAACTTCACTCAGTGTGTAAAACATTACGCGAATCGCTACCCAATTGGAAAATTTTTAAAAATAATCTTTGTCTTTACTTTGTCCAACAGACGAAGACTGTATCGATTGAGTATAGAAAGATAATACCTGAAGACAAAACAATATTATAATGAATGGAATATTGTTGTCAAACTAGGTACATACGTGAGTACATATACCTATAAACTGTACATTGTACAATACAATAATATGAGATGCTTTATCTAAATGAAACTATTATATCATTGTTCACTAGTCGTTTACACTAATACCTAAGACCTAAATAATTAAGTTGATACTCTGAGCTAATTGGATACAATTGTAATAGTTATTTGTTTTTAAACAACAAATATTTAACCACAATTTATATTTAATTGTTGTAAGGGAGGCCCTTAAATATTTATTTTATTCTATTTTTCAGTATTTGTTGTTTTAGCACCAACAGAAATACATTATCTGTGAAAATTTCAAGTTTCTAACTGTCACGGTTCAAGATAAACAGCCTGGTGACAGACGGACGGACGGACAGCGAAGTCTTTGTACTAGGGTCCCGTATTTGCCCTTTGGGTGCGGAACCCTAAAAATGAATTCTCGAATGTTCTTGCAAGTGCATAGTGAAATAATTCTTTTGAAATGTTATCAGAACTAAGTTCAATGCACCTACTGATTAATGACCAGTTATGACGTGAAGTTATTGTCTTGTAAGTTCCACTTACTTCCACGCGTTGCGCTGTCAACACTGATTTCGAGTATCTCCGTTTTTCAATTTGGGAAAAAATTATAAATATCAACCAGTAGTGCCTAAAAGTGTTCAAATAAGTTGTATTAGTGAGCGACCAATATGTGAAAAGTTTAATTGCAACAAATTGACTCATCTAAATAAGTAAAAACAACGTTTCGAGACGGTGACAAACTTGAAGACAAACGGTCAAATCTTTTAAACAACTATTAAAAGTAAAAGGTTAATGCTGATTTTCAACCTGCATATCATCACAAATGACCTTCTAGTATGAGGTAAAACAGTGAAATTGATCGGGAAATAATACAACATATCTTGGGCTATAGCCGTTTGAACTTTGAACTTTGACAGAAAAATGCACAAGGGCATTTTACAAGATTCAATCACGCTTTCTTTTACAAAATCATAAAGTGGTTACATTGTCATATTATTATGTATTGGAATTATATTGACGGGTGATTACTATAATTGAGTGTGTCGTCGGTGAAATACAAACCAAAAAACGGCGTCCGTATTCAAAGGTTATGTGTCAAGGTCATTGACTTCGAACTACAGCTGCTTATGAAAAACACTTAACATCGTATAACTTCGGGACTCTGTAATGTACCTACCTAATAGTGATCGCAGATAAACTGTAAGTACATTATTACATAATATTTTACATTTACAAGTGACAAAAGTGCAAACACAGTGCAACACAATTGACGACTAACAGCTTGAGTAAAAACCTAGTAATTGGGACTGTAATACAAAACCTTCATTATAAATTCCTCAATTAAAATCCTGTGTGAGTTAGTTAACTTAAGGGTGTGAACAATTGATTAGATAGTCTGACAATATAATTGCTATAGCTAATCATTTAATTACTATGAAATTCTGAGATTATAATTTTGAATATTGTATTAACATTATAAATTCCTCAATTATAATACTATATGAGTTAGTTAACTTATGGGTGTAAACAATTGATTTATATATTATTATTTATATGATTGATAATTGCTGCAGCTAATGATTTATTTATTATGAAATTTTGAGATTATAATTTTGAATGTTGTATTATATTATGGTTTTTTACTAGTTCATATAGGTACAAATTTGACTAAATACATAGAGATACTTTATTGATAAGAATTTATAGATTTGCAAAGCATAGGCAGACTGATATAATTTGTAACAAGACATACTATTCTACAAATAGAACAACACAATATAGTGTGAAGTTACCTTAAAAATGTATTAGACTGACTGAAAATAAATAACTACTAATGTAATAACAAATAACTAAGTTTTTTTTTTTAAATTATAATTTATTAAATTAAATTGTTCAAGTACAGTTTCGCTAGTTAAAACTTGGGTTTTTAACTCTGCAGAATTTGTAAGGTGAAGCAACTAATAGATCCATTCTGTTCGCTCTATTTATAAATATTATTATTGTATCCACACAGTTGCATGCAAATAAAAGGTAAACTAGTAAAATAAATACTATAGTGTGATATACTTACTACTTACTGCTTATACGGTACTGCCTTTCTGTTAATGCATACCTACAAAGAAACTTTGCTATTAAATATTAATTGTAAATTATTGTTTTAAATAGGTGCCCAGTACCTCGACCACACAGGTTTTTGACATTTTGCCACCACTGCTGTTGTACTGTATTATAAAATTCTTAATACACATTAAGAATGGAAGACATAGTTAAAACTTTAAAAAACATCCAAGAAGCAATCGAACTGCAAAAACAAGAATTTCATTTAACTCGAGAACAACAGAAAAAGGAACTTCAGCTAACCCGGGAGAGTATTACAACAAACATAAATGAAAAATTTCAAACCTTTGAGAACCGCTACACACAACTTGAGAAAAAAGTACAACAGTATGAGGCATTATTCCACAACCTAAAGAAAACGGAAAGAAAGAAAAATATAATATTGTTTAATCTTAACGAAACTGAACGTGGTTACCATCAGTTGGAAAACCTAGTTCTGGAAACTTTAAATAGTGCAACGGGTCTTAACCTACATGAAATCGACATTGACTCAGTTACAAGATTGGGAAGGAAATCTGGGAGTAAAAACAGACCAATACTAATTAAATTCACAACACTTGGGAAAAAAATCCACGTATTGAAGAAGAAAAGATCATTTGAAAACACGCCTTTCTACATCAAGGAAGATTATCCAAAGGAGGTTATAGCCAAACGCAAAGAACTCCAAACTAAACTAAAAGAAGAAAGAGATAAAGGAAACAAAGCAATACTGAAATACGATAAAATCATAATTATAGATGACAACAGAAAAAGCACCAAAAGGAATTTATCTCTATCACCTGACATCTACTCTGATGAAACTAAGGCCAACCAACAGCCGAAAAAAACAAAGAAATTTCTCATGAAAAAACATGCAGAAAACACACAAGGCAGGAAACCCAATGGCAATCCTACTACAAACAACACACAAATGTCCCAGACAATATTACCCTTCGTATCAAGACACTCCGAAAGCAGTAACAAGAATGACATGTTTCAGATTTCAAAAAATACTCCCAGAACTGAAGTAGAGAAACTATAGCAAAAAACACAGCCCCCTCCAACTCCCACATCTCCCCCACCACGGCTGGTCACCGCGGGGGCAGTAGACCATAACCCTCCAAGCAAAAACAATTCAAAAACCAATAAGTACTACATAGCTACACTTAATGTCAGATCCCTTCTTAGCAATGAGAGACTAGTACAGCTTGAGCACGCTTTATCAGAAATAAAATGGTCCATCATTGGGATCTCTGAAGTAAGAAGACAAGGATGGAGCATAGAAGACAAAGGAAATTATGTGTTATATAACTATGGGGAAACAAAAGGAGAACGAGGAGTAGGCTTCCTGGTCAAAAAGTCAAACGATATCCAAGTGCAAGACTTCATTCCTATATCGGAAAGAGTTGCCCTGATTCATGTTAAACTAAGTGAACAACTATTCACAATCATAGAAGCCTACGCTCCCACTGAACGAGCTGAAATGCACGATATAGAATCATTTTACGATTGTCTCCAGAAAGCTGTTGAAAAAAGCACAAATAACATAATACTAATGGGGGATATGAACGCAAAAGTTGGTCAAATCACAGAAGAAGACAGCCTGGCATTGGGAAAATACGGCTACGGAGACAGAAACGAGAGAGGAGAACTATTCATTGACTTCTGCCAACAACACCAACTAAAAATATTGAACACAATGTTCAAGAAACCTCAATGTAGGAGATGGACTTGGAAATCTCCAGATGGAATCACACGAAATGAAATTGATTTCATTACGACTAACGTTCCAAAAATAATAGAGGATGTAAAAACTCTGAGCAGATTTAAATTTCCTAGTGACCACCGTATAGTGAGAGCAGAGCTAAATCTGAATAGTAGAAAGAAGTCGCGGAAGCACTACAAGCAAAAACCTCAAGCCAACTTTGACCCTAAGATCTTTAACAATATTCTGACACAAGAATTAACACATTGCAGTGAAAACCCCCACTCTTCTCCTTCCTTAAGCCTACAAGAGTACTACAACAGAGTCGAAAACTGCATCCTCAACAGTGTTGCAGAAGCAAAAATACCAAAGATAAAAGAGAAGAAAAACATAATAACAGAGGAAATAAAAGAACTCATCAACCAAAGACACAATTTAGCTAACAAACAGGGGAAAACAAAACAAGAAAAATACAAATTGAGTAAGCTATATAGAGAGATTAACGATAAAATTAAAGCGAACGAACAAAATCACAGGCTACAAACTTTGGAAAAATATATCAATGAGTCAGGAGCTATCAAAAAAGCCTACAAGTGCTTAAAGAGTTCAAAAAGCCTCATGTGTCACTTGAAATCGAAGAATGGTGCTTTAGCAACCAGCAGAAAGGAGATAACACACATAGCTACTAGTTATTACGAAAACCTCTATGACACTCAACACCATCCATTAAATATAACACCACCAAACTTGTCCAATGAAGACCCAGCGCCATTATTTATGGAAAACGAAGTAGAGCACTCTATCAAGAAACTTAAACCAGGCAAAAGCCCAGGATCAGACGGAATTAATAACGAAATGATTATAGCTGGGAAAGAAGCCCTCACTAAGCCACTAACGGAAATATTCAACCGGGTCATGAGAGAGAAAACAATCCCTATACAGTGGGCATCCTCAGATATTATTCTATTATATAAAAAAGGAGATCCCAAACAAATATCAAACTACAGACCGATCAGCCTAATGTCATGCTTGTACAAGGTATTTGCAAGTACACTATTACGCAGAATAACTCCCAAGATTGATGAGAACCAACCGATAGAACAAGCCGGCTTTAGGAAAGATTACTCCACAGTAGACCATATACACACCCTGAAAATGATAATAGAAAAATATAATGAATTTTCAATGCCGTTATATATTGGTTTTATAGACTACTCTAAGGCCTTTGATTCCATAAGTCACGATTCAATGTGGCGCGCTTTAAAGGAACAGGGAGTAAACAACGATTACATAGAAATATTAAAAGTGATTTATAAAAATAGCAAAGCGAGAGTTAAAATTGACTCACCTGGACAATTCTTCAGTATTAGAAGGGGGGTCAGGCAGGGCGACCCACTGTCCCCAAAAATATTTATATCCGTCCTCGAACACATATTTAGAAATCTTGAGTGGAACAAAATGGGACTCAAACTACATGGTAAATATCTGACGCACCTGAGATTTGCGGATGATCTGGTGCTGCTGACTGAAGATCACAAAGAACTACAATATATGTTGGAAACTCTCGATGAGTACAGTAACTCAGTTGGCTTAGAAATCAACACCGAAAAAACTAAGGTTATGACTAATGTAACAAAACTACCAGTCACACTGCAATCAAGAAACGTTGAATATGTAGATGAGTACACTTATCTTGGACATCAAATCTCATTTAGCAGTGGAATGGACAAAGAGATCAATAGAAGAATAACGAACACATGGAAAAAATACTGGAGTATGAGAGATATATTTAAGGGTACTCTCCCCAATAAACTGAAAACTAAAGCTATGGAAGTATGTCTAACTCCATGTTTGACATACGCCTGTCAAACATGGACACTTACAAAGAAACAACTCAACAGAATAGAAACCACACAGAGAGCAATTGAGAGAAGCTATCTAGGGATTAAACTAAAAGATCGTATAAAAAACTCAGAGATAAGACTTCGCACTCAAGCAAAGAATATAAAAAAGATTCTGCTTAAATCTAAATGGAAATGGGCAGGACATCTTCAAAGACTTAAGGACGATAGATGGACAAAAATAACAACTAACTGGTACCCACTGGGAAGGAAGAGAAAAAAAGGACGACCATTCAAAAGATGGGACGATCCCATAGTCGAAGTAGCAGGGAGAGTGTGGACAAGGTTGGCTAGAGACCGAGCCAATTGGAAAGTCTTGGAGGAGGCTTTTACCGCTTAGCGGTCCTTACATAGAATAATAGTCTTAATAATTGTAGCATATTACTCAGCACTGAGGCAACAGTAGTGGTGGTATAGATGTTTCATATGTGGTGTGATAAAATTGTATAACTATTGTTAGACAAATGTTACAAATGTTGACAAATAAGGATCAGATTTAGACATAGTATGATTTTGCAAACAGATGCGTACAAATGGAAGCAAAAAGATGTAAGGATTAATAAATTGGTAAATGTTTATTAAATCAACTTGTGTTTATTGAACTGTCATTAACGTTCCATCATACATTTGCCATAACTACTTAAACTGTACAACATTACCTATACTGTTTGCTAAAACTAAACATATAAGTATTAACTTTGTGCATGTTAGTCTTAAGCACCTAAATTAGAAATGTTTTGCTGATTGTGTATTACTTAAACAAAAATGTAAAAGCGAAATGTAACTGTAAGGAAACAATAAAAGCTATTTTATTTTATTTTTATTTATTTATTTATAAGTTCCACTTAAAAAGGTATATAATAAATATGTCATACTCAGTTTACACTTGACATTAATTGATAATAAATAGCGAATCGAGAAAGTTCGTGATATTTAACAAAACCAAGAGCCATATTGTTTTGCACATTAACAAACCTTACAGTAATTGAGACCACCTAACAAAACACTTGACTTTTAGTTTAAACATGAATTAAATTAAAAAAATATATACAATATGCCGGCAGCTAACCTTTTTACTTGATCCTAGAAACACATTAATGTAGTTATGAAGACCCAATTATTTTGTTTTATTTTCAATACAAAACTTATTATTAAATTTAGAAAAAATATTTTTAGCAACCCTAACTATGATGCCAACCAAGCGTAATACACTTTTCATTATTCCCAGTTCATTCACATTGAATGAGCTGTTTTTACGGATATCACTTAAAATTTATGGTACATTTTTTAACTCCTAGTTCCCTCAGGATATTTTTTATGCATCTATACATTGTCCCCCACTTAAGGCTTTCGGCTAATTATGGCAAGTAACCTGTACGGTGTATATTTTCAATGATTTACTTTCGTAATTTTTTTTCACAAATTATCTAGGTAATTTTTTTCGCATTTGTATTAAAAACCTCGTCCAAATCACGTGCGTAACATCATTTCCACTCGTCTCTATTGTTGACCTACGCCTTCAGCGTGAGCAAACGCGTGAGGAAATGTCATTATTTCCGCACTTGTATCGAAATGTACTATCTTAATAAATCTACTAAAAATTAAACTTTTTCATGCATATGTAGCGCGGGGAAACATTTTCTTTTTTCGCTCTAGTACTTTTTGATTTCCTTCTGCATACGACATCTAAATGCATAAAGGAGATTTTTGATCAAAATTTTTTATGTTTGATGTAAGAGTATCCAGCCGCGATAGCTGGTGTACGTATTTTAAAAATTCATTCAATGTGCGTGCGGAATTGCTATTTCCACTCGTCTCTTTTGTTGACGTGCGGCATGGGTAAAAGAATCCGTAACACGTGGAGAAATGGTCTACTTTCCGCACTTGTATCGAAAACTATTCTACAGTTGATAGTTCTACAGTTAACTTATGGTTAATTACTGGTGGGAGGACTCATCTTGAGGAGTTGCTTGTCTGGTAATCTACCGTGAAACAGTAATATATTATTACGTTTCAGTTTGAAGGGCACTGTACGCTGACGTGATTACTGACCAAAATGAGACCTAAAAACTGTCTCAGAATTATGAGTGCAGTGCAGTGTGTCCTATGATATTGGAATGCAAAATAATGGGATACATCGGACATGGGTATACGAGTCACTTAACATCAGGTGAACGTATTGCTCATCTCACCAATCTATGTCATAAAAGCATTTTGCTTTGCTATCATGAACTTTCTAAACCGCCTTCCTACTGCTCCCACTGTGGAGAGCGTCAAACATTGATCATTACTAAGGATAGGCCTGTTCGAACATTTTACCAAAGCCTTTTTCATACAAGGAAATTTAGCGCCATCTATCAAACATCCTGCGAAATACTTGTTTTTTTTATGTAATATTTCTTGATGTTACTTACCGATAATACGTTATCCCATGCTTCTTTTTAAATTTCTTGGTGTAATTTTTGCAGTCTTTTATCGCACAATTAGGCATTTTTATCTTTTAGAGTTAAATTTTCCACTATTCTCTCGCTACTAAGCGTACTTACTAAAATGGCGGGAACCGTCTCCATGGAAACGTGCGTGCGGAGCGTCGTGAGCTGAGGCGGGGACCGCGGCATAGACAATAGTGCGCGTACAATGGGGACATTTCCCCATTGAACTGGCGACATTTTTTCGCGCGGTTCGCCCTGTCTCTATATAGAGGTCAATGGCGTCAAAATAATTTGTTTTCTACGCACCCCACAACGGTCCGTAGCTCAAACACACCACAACCATGATCAGACATATCCTGAGCCTCCTGTTGTTGACGCCCTTCTTGAACGCAATCTGAAACGTGTCCCTCAGACTGCGGAAGTCGAAGAACTCCACGAGGAAACCTGTGCAGCCGGTTTTCCTTCCCTGGAATGGATGTAATTAAAATAAAAACAAAAGTTTCAAACAAAATTTCATCGCAGGGGGATAAGACTCGCATAGCTCAGCGGTCAGAGCACCCAGCCGCGAGAGATGGGAGACGCGGGTTCGAATCCCGCTGCGAGTGAAAATTTTTGATTCGTATTTAAATTTATAGGAATTATTTCCTAAGTGTGTAAAACACCTAGTCAAAAAGATAATTAGTTAAAAGTTTCAAAGTTACAAACAATTTTGAAATCGCCTCGGGCTTTGTCTGCTTGTTATAATAAAAAAAAACGGCCAAGTGCGGGTCAGATCCGCGCTCCATAATGTTCGAATACACCTACTACTGAAGAAAAACCGTTGTACTAACGTTATTAATATTAAAAAAAAATTGGTTGTCTGTAAAGTCGGTTTACGGACGATAGATTTACGTGATAACGTCATAATTGGCCTCTCTATCGTTTGTTTTATCGTGCCTCTCTATCGCTTGTTGCGCGCTCTCGCTTGCACGCACAGGCTCAGGTGGAACGTGACGCGGAACGTTACTATTTTTCATGTGCGTTGCTGGTGTTATCAGTTTATTAAACGTTATCACGTCAAAAAAATAGTGTAAATATAAAAAAAAATGCTATTATTTTTATACACACTTAACTTTAACCATCTACCCAGTTTTAAATACCAAATATAGTCAAAGTTCTAATCACTTAGGTATCGTAGCTTTTTCATTTATTTTGTACGAATTCATTGAGAAATAATTGAATGAAAGTTATTTTTATAATCCTTTACATACCTGCTTTGCAATTTACTGTAGATTATCTTATACACTTATGTTAGATAAGCCAATAGTATATGAATTATTTCATTGCTCATTAAAATTAAATACATACAATAAATCGGTATATTTATTGTGCTCATAGAATTAATGGATATGTCAAAATCCTTCAAGTATCATGACATGACTTACGAATTTAGACTACAGTAAATTTCTATTGTATGTACTTGCTTCCAGGATTTTTTTTACGTTTTGCGGAAATATTTCCCCATATATATTTCTCTTTATCTCTTATTCATGGTCTGTGATATAAGATCAATCCTGTTGCATCTTTACGTTGTATGCCTTAGGGCTGATTTTTCAATCGCCAGATAAACTATCTGAGGAGAAACATATGGCATACAAAATCTGTCAAAACTTCATATCCTTCCTTAGTTAACGATCATCTGGCGATTGAAAAATCAGCCCTTAATCTGCTCAATGGACAAACAAGAAAATGTCACTTACGTTTTCTTCGGGATCCAACCACGTATGATCCTTGAGAGCAAACATGACGTAAAGGAAGTTAAACACCGGGAACAGCGCAGACACCGTAAAAACCCCATAATAGCCCGTGTACTTCAACAACACCCCACTCAGCCCCATGCCTATGGGAAAGCTGACCGTCATGCAAAGACTCAGAATCCCCAATCTAAACGTCCTGGTTTCCTTCGAAGTGATATCACTCAAGTAACTATACGTCCCGAGGAGTAACGTGTACCATCCCCCGGTAAATGCTGGGAATATGACCTCCATGAAAACGGTCAACTCAACCGGGACCTCATAGAAGAAATAGGTGTTAATCATGTTCAGAACGCAGGTCATGAACTCCCCAAAAATCGGCACGGTCATGCAAATCTTCCGTCTCCCTGTCTTATCGCTCCATGCTCCTATAAACAACATCAGCATAGTAGGAATAGCGGTGTGAATAACACTCTTCCAGCCTTGAACCGAAGCTATTAACTTCTGCACTTCATCTTCTTCGAACGTGTGGTTTTCCCGCTTCCTTAGACTCAGATCCGTACATACCGCGTCGTCAAATTTCAAATTAACTCTGCAGGCTTTATCCAAGTTCAGATTCTGCGTGGCCAACATGGCCAAAACACTGGGCATCACGAATAATGCCAAAACAGGTTCAACGGTTATGTTTGATCTGATTTCATTCAGCTTGCCCCAAAAGGTCATCTTTCGCACATTATTTTTGGTTTCATTTTTCAAAGGTTGCTCCTCTGAGTTGTCTACCGTGTCCCTTTTATTTTCACGATGCATTTTGACTTCTTGTTAAGTAGCTCTTGTATAAATTATTTTAATCACAGCACATCTTTTCATTAATTCAATTAATTTTATTTAACATTCATAACATTACTCATTTCGAGTATTCGCGCCAACACACTAAGATATATCACTAGTAAACGTCAATGCAAGGGGACGTAGCGACCGATTGTCCGTCGCCGTAAATGCAAACATCCTTTTTATTGTCATATCAAGAGTTAAAAGTATCTGCAAGCATCTTATTGCGGATCGAAAATAATCCCTCGGACTATCCAAACAATAGACAGGGCTAGCAACCGTAATTAGAGCTGTAATATTTTCTGCCCTAAATTTATAAATGGCAAAGTATTTTTATGAGTTTATTGTCATTGATATTATAAAAACATCCGTAGTAAACAAAATTCTTAATTTAAATAAATTCCGAACGACCTCTACAGATTAACGTGAATTGAAAGTATTATTAAAGTTAATATTAATTTTTGAGGTCAGCTTCTGCATTTCATCGATAAGTAAATAAACAGTAACATGAAATATTGGGTGGGTATTTATGAAAGCTTATATTTTTCTAGCCAATTATTGGACTTGACCTCGTCTAAAAGCAATTAGACGCCTTTTCTGACCACGGGCTGTCCTTTAAACTTCGTCAGTTTAAACTAAATGTCTGACAACGTGCGAAAAAATCTTTGAGTGAACGATCTCTTCATAGCCATCAAATATATTTAATAGAAAGAAGGGGTGAGGCCATAAAGTCTTCGTTATTATATAAAAGAGAAGGCATTTGTTAAATGAACTTGTTACTAGAAAATGATTATTGATATCACAAAATGGTCACTGTTACGTCCGAGATAGGCTATACTTGCCTGTTTGCTATTCAAATAGGCCATATTAATTTAGAATCAACATAAAGAGTAGTTTATTATCGCTAAAACCTGTCTAACACCTAGCCTTTTCTTTAACAGTACTTATGATTAGAGTCCGCTGTTCCGCCCGCGTATATTTACAAAGCCCATTTAAAATCATAGATTTTCCCGGGATACAAAATGTTCCCGTTACCGCTCCCTTTCCAACTACTTTCGCTACCTATCTTCAAGGAAATTTGCTAAGTATAGAAATTTCTTTACAGATTGCTGTCGCAATAATTTTGTTTTAGTTTGATCCCGCGTAAAACATGGACCTTTCCGTGGCAAAAGAAGGAAGAAAAGAAAAAACAGAAAGTAAGGAGAGAAGGAAAGGAAGGAAGGAAACGCAGGAAGAAAAAGATGTGTTAATCTAGAGTAAAACATGGACTTTTCCGTGACAAAAGAAGGAAGAAATGAAAGAAAGGAAAAGAAGGAAGGAAAGTAAGGAGAGAAGGAAAGGTAGGAAGGAAAGGCAGGAAGAAAGTGATGGGTTAATCTAGAGTATAAGCTAAGTACAACATTCAAATCGGTAGTTGTAAAGTGATTGAGCAACAAATAAACAAACTCTCTCATTTATCATGTTTATGGATTTAATTAAAAAACAACAAAAGGAGGTACCCAATTAAGAAGTTTATGATTTCTCAAACCTGCCTTACACTTCTTTCTCTAAGTCATAATCCACTCATGGACATACTTTATCCAGTTTTGTCACTTTTTCCGAAAGGCCTCTTTTTCGGCCTCTTAGCCGAAATTATAATAGCTGGTAACCCTACTAATTAGACACAAAAGGTTTAGGATAATAAAATCAATAGCTATGGAATTTATATCTATTGAAATAAAGTCACATATTTTATATTGTTTAATCCAATTCTAGTCACTTTAAATTAGTATATGTTACAGTAATCGTCATTAAACTTCCTTATTCACGTTCTCCATCTCTTCCACTTGCTTGTTGTCTTCCCGCTGTTCGAAATACATCCATCTGAAAGTAATGAAAAATCTATAAATATATATTTTACGTTGTCTAGATCTGCAGGAAGAAATCAGGCGTAACTGACATTGCGATATGAGTGGAACTGGTCGGGTCACGTGGGTCGTAAATAAGACGTACGTGGAGCAGGTCATTACTGGATTTGCAACCGTGACCTTCACAAAGAAACATCAGCCGATCATCTGCACGATGGCGAGATGATATCGTTAGGGCAGCGGGAACAAAGTGGCTTCAACACACTAACAACAGAAGTCACTTTCTTCCCTCTGCCAGAATGGAGAGGCCTTAGTCCAGCTGTAAACTGAAATAGGGCTCGTGTTGATGATAAAAATGATTTTTTCCCGTCCCTCCGTCTGCCCGTCGTATTAATAATAGAAAGCGGTTCTTTAACCTAGGTTTAAATATTAATCATGCCAAGAAATTGGCAAATTAAAAACATCCCCTATACTACTAGTACGAAGTGGAAAAGAATATTCTTTGTCATGTTTTGTCACGTTCGACAGCATATGTCTGTGGATATCGTGGGTGTGTAGAAACCGCGGTTTTCGATTTAGAGTTCGATTTGCGTAAAAAAATTTAAAGTGTCCAAGTCTGGTCTGAGTCTAGTACCTACTCCCCAAAGCCAGCTCAATGGTTCTATCTAAATGGTTATATTTGGATATAATATGTAGTAGCATATAGTCTAATTAGCATAAAATTAGTTCTTTCAAATTAGAGTGCGCCAGGAGATTGTCAAAGTTAAGGTCATCTAGAAGCAATAGAGAGGCTTCTGATAAATATCCCTGAGTAACATACTCTATTTTTCATCCCGCAAAAACGCTATTTTCCCTGAGAGAAGTCACAATAACCGGTGGTGTTCTATCATGACTCGTATCACAAGATACCTAAGGCTTTTAATGCAATTAATAAAAAATAAATTCGTATGAATAAATTAACTATTACGAATATTAATTTTGTCAAAACTATAATAACACTTTAAGGCCTATTTCTTATGTTTTATTTATACGGAATATGTTATGACAAAAAATGTAAAGCGAAAAGTTATATCTAAATTATTATTATGCAGCGACCACTAACTATTGGAAGGTCGTTGTGAATTGCACAATATAATATATTTTGCCGCTGTAGCTATATGAACACGATCTATGCCTTGGTATTTTCGCCAGATATCATCCACCAAATATTTTCAAAACACGGGCTCAAGAATCTTATGACCATAAACAATATTCATAATGTGCTCATATTATGTCGTAGCCAGATATGATAGTTGATCATTTTAACGACCGATTGGTGCAGTGGTAATGATGCCGCCTTCTGTGAATTACAGATCGTAGGTTCGACTGTAAGATGTTTGTTTGAGAAGCATGAATGTTTTCCAGTATTAAATACATTGAATCTACTTGATTTTTTTGCCGAAAAACAAGCTACAACTAAGCTACAATTATTATTCATGAAATAATCAGCCTTATCCATAGATGACCCTACCAACTTTGTCATGAAATTAGTCAGTTTTTTGGAGACTATCTATTTGAATTTTTCTGAAAATAATCTCGGATTAATCGGATGAGGAGGTTTTATATGTTTAAAATAAAAATTGTACGAAAGAACATAATTTTAGATAAAAATATCTACCAATTTTAAACGGCAGCAATTTTAATAAAAATAAAAAAATTATGCCTCATAAAAACTACAGCAAGCCTAACCAGTCGCCTTGAACTTTTTAAATCTATTTGAAATGCAATATTTTTTAGGTACGCCGTACGCCTAATGTCACTCAAGTTTTATTTAAAAGCTTAATAAAATTTTATTATTTGCATCACTTAACACTTGCATATTGCCTGGCTTTTGCACTAAATGGCCTCATCTAAAATAAGTTCTTACCGAAAAATGACCACCGCCACCGGTCACGGCATGTTCAATGTGGCCATGAACTTGTACGAATACACACAGCAGTCAATAACCAAATTAATTATCAAAAACTGACCTTATCTAAATAACGCCACCGGTTGGTTATACCTACTCCTAAGAAAAGACGGTAAGTACCAGAAAAGTCCTTCAACCTAGCCACGTACTGTATAATACCCTCAAGTTCAGCGGCCTTTACACCAATGGCATTATTTAGAATAAATCCAGCCACCACCAATATATTTACATAGAGTCCTAACAGGAACATAAAGCGCAGGCGCACTGCACGGCCGTGGCACATCATGGCCATACAGACACCGGAGTACAGCTGTCCGTAGAATAGCAACACCAGTGAAAATTAGGCCACCACCAAAGAAAATTAGCCAAATATGGTCACAACCTGATCGGGCATTTCACGTTCAGTGTTGGCCATATAGGTTCAGTGAACAGTGTTTTGGTAAACCAAGAGGTTTATCAAGAATAAGTCCTTACCCAAATAAGGCCACCGTCTGGATGGTTATAGCGGCTTGTAAAAGGACAGCTCCAGGAAGCACGATCTGTGTTGCCATGAGCACGCGGGAGTACAGTGGCCTTTACCCAAAAATGGCCACTGGAGGGACAAGCATATACAATGTACACCCGCGTTTACATCGGCCGGTACCCCAAAAGCATTACCTATCAAAAATAAGCCCTTACCCAAATATGGCCACCGCCGGGACGGTCATAGCTGCTCCTAAGAGGAAGAACTCACATGAGGGAGTACGGTGGCCGATACACCGGTTTCAATATACAAATAGGTTTTTACCCAAAAATGGCCACTGGAGGGACAAGCATATACAATGTACACCCGTGAGTACATCGGCCGGTACACTAAAGCATTATCGGTACACTAAAGCATTATCAAAAATAAGCCCTTACCCAAATATGGCCACCGCCGGGACGGTCATAGCTGCTCCTAAGAGGAAGACGGCACCAGGAAGCACGTTCAGTGTCGCCATGTACACGCGTGAGTACAGAGGACCGTACACCAGGGGCATCATCGCCTCCGCCAAACCGAACAGGGAATTCACCTTGCCTGTGGAAGTTACTGTTATTAGATAAGCTGCAAGAGGCACAAAACGAAGAGGGATTTGAAACGGAGATGACGAGATACATAAAAGAACCTTAAAAGAAGACAGTGTTGAGTGTGATGTCTTATGGAATCTTACTTTGGGGCAATGGTGCTGATGTTCAATCGACCTACGTTTGGCAGGAAAGAGTTATTTGTTTTAAAATTGCGGAATAACAAATAAAATACAATTTTCGGCGGGCAGGCCGCTGCAATAAGCCTTAAGAGAATTCTCTGAATGAATTAAAAATCTTTAGAAAAAAAGATATATGGAAATCCTTAATGTAACGTAAACTGCATAGAAATATTTGGTTACAATGTCTGCTCGAATTACGCTGCGAAAAACTTCTTGAACTATTTAATTTTATTACGAAATTCCGGCTCGCCATACTGCATTGAAAAATTCAAAATAGGTAAATAGGTAAGGCAAATCTGTATCTGTATCTATCTATCTATCTATCTATCTATTTATCTATCTATCTACAAAAGTGTACTTGATAACGAATCACCCTGTAAAAATATTAAATAGAAATAAGCATACTAATTTTGCCATACATTATGGAAAAATAAAATAAGTATATCCATTTTTCCATACATTATGTAGCCGAATTATACTTAAGGGTGTGTCAAATCTATGTATTTTGTTCCAATCACAAATTTCCTATTTCCTATCAGACTATAGAGGTATTTACATACACAAAATTGCTTAACAGATCGTCACATTAATCAGCCTATAGTCAAAATTATCCTTGCGTTTTGTTTCAAGAACATTTCTCCAGAAATGGTGGTCGGGTGGCAATTTAAAAATCTCGATTAATGATTTCAAAATAATTCCGCATTTCAAAGAGTGGAATCGTGAAAAACTATAAATTCAAACTGATTCGGTTCAAAATAGATTAAAACGCGTGACTTAGTTGCAGCGTGATTAATAATATAATGTACCAAATTTCCTACTGATCCAGATGTTTGGGTATGTTATACATGATACCAAATATACTAACAGGCAGACAAACCCTGGCAGTTTTACGATAGTGTACATTCTTCCATTCATTTCGATTTCTAGAGTGTAAAAAATCTTCTATCAATGAATCTGATCCATCCATAGAGCACTTTTTGTCTTAAACTGATCGGGCGTAACCCAGCATCGCTACGCTACGTTACGCGCGATCAGTTTAAAGTAGCGTAACATAAGACGTGACATGTAACGAACACCAGCCCAAGTCGTCTAGAACCAATGGAACGTCTAAATGAGTTTCAAGGAAATATCACAAACCAATTGTCCCTGTCAGCTTGAAAAAAAGTCGAATTCGTTGCAAGAAAAGCAAAGCAGCCAACACTTATCTACGAGACCTGGGGCCATACCATCACCTCTTAAACCAGTAATGTAGTACTGATTTAATATTTTCATGCCAAGATAGTATGAAAATGTCTAAACAGTACATTAATGGTTAAGAGGCGTGGCACGGCCCTTTGCGCACGATGGACAAACGGCCCCTTACACGGCCTAATAATTAATGTATGTAGGTATAAATACTTCGTCGTCATCTGCTTTTTCATGACGGCCTATAGAAGCTTACAGTATTCAAGCCCAAGGCCCGAACTTTACCTTTTGGACCTTACTTTCTCGAGAAAAATACCTTAAACATGCACACTAGAGATTTCCCGTTGTGCATAAGGGCCCCGATGTTGCTCCCTGATTAAACAAGCCAGCCATGCTCCCTTTATATGTTTAGCTTCAGGTGGCTGAAGATTCTTTTTAGAGCTGTGGGCATTCGTGGCAACTGTGGCAAATGTTTTGAGTTTGGTACACAGACCCAGAAAATACTAACTTCTCTGATCTGTGATTTTAATGAAAGTGTACATGACTTCTTCGCTGTCATGTGCAAAATCACTGCGTCCATAATGAGGAGACTTCAGTATACTCAACCGGAGACCTACAGCTACATGAAAACTATCATTTTCAAAAAGAGCCAATATTGCAGTTTGCGATTACTGCTACAGTCGTACCTCAGTAAGTGAGAACTGGGTTAGCGAGACAACTCTATTTGTGAGAGTATTTGCCAGGTCCCGTCATTTTGCCCTCCTATCTCTGAGACTTGGGTTGGTGAGAAACCTCGTTAAGCGAAACTGAGATCTGGGCCTCTTGAGCTCTCACTTAACCAAGTTTGACTGTACATTGCAAAATACGAGTATCTGACAGTGACACTGCAGGGGTACCTGTTTGGGTGGATACTCAGCAGGATAGCAATAATTTCCTACCAGCTGTTAAACTCTACCTCATTACAAATGTTTTTTTTTCCTACGAATGCCAAATGATTGATGACAGAGAAGGATAAAGTAGAGTATAACTATTCCACCGATATTCCACGTGTATTTGTTAGGCGATACAGGTTTGTCTTTTGGACTAATACTTTTACTAGACTGGAGTAATAGACCGGAACAAGAATCTTTGAAACAATTTTTTATACATCTGAAATCCATGATCACGAATCATAAATTACTTTTCAAACAAACACTTTGACATTTACAATAAACAAAATATTATCGCCTAAAATTGGTAAAACACGATTGTTGAAAGCTGCCGGACGGGTTTCCGTTTAAATGAGTAAAATATTGTGTATTGAACATCTGCCTAGAATAAATTATATGTAAAAAAAATGTTTTTCTAAATTTATTAGGTTTTACGACTAAAATGTAGGAAAAAAGGAAAACAAGTGTTGTTTCCACGCGGCATCTTTCGCCTATTTTTTATGTGTCAGAACTAGTCTTCTTAATAACACCGGTCACTAATGATAAGGCACCGCTCACCGTGCAACAATCGTTTCTAGTATTCATTAATAATGCATAAGTATGTAAATATACCTAAATAATGAAGGTTCCTTGAAGTGACGTTGTTGTAGTGGCAGCCATGGTGGCAGCAATTCCAGAATACCTAGTCGTTCTTTTTAGTTCTTTGGGCTTAGTCTCTATAGTTCAGTTTGTTAGTTCCTCTCACTGGGTTATTAAGTATGAAAATGGAGGCCAAAATCCTATTTCTGCACTCTTTTTGCACAAGTTAGCAACTGGTATGGTATGTTGACATAATACCATACCAACCTAGGTTCGTAACTTGTGCAAAAAGTGTGCAAAATAGGATTTTTGCCTCAGTTTTCTTCGTTAATAACGCACTGAGGGTAACTAACTAACAAACTAAACCATACAGAATCAGAGCACTGCACTGGTTTAAGCTTATCTGCATCTCTAAATTAAATTTTTATATTTCTCTTAGTTGTGCTCTGTTATCATGCGCGACTGAATTTTAATTTTCGGCCTAGAGTTGAATGTTATATGTTTTGTGATTATAGAAACAAAGATTGCAATATTGAACATGAAAATGTCATGTTTAATTGGACTTTGTCAAAGTAGCGCAAAGTAGCTGGTATTGTTTCGTGAAATTCGTGAATTGAGAATGTAAGATTCGTGAAATCTTTTATCATGTTAGTGGTGAAAAAGTTTGATCGCGGTTCACTAGATAAAAATTATTTAGATTTTCCGGGTATTCTATCAGCCCAGAGCTAGAAAGTGGTTACCATTACAGGCTGTCAGCCCTGGCTATTTACATAATATTATGAAATACGATAAAAGCCTTTGTTAAGATATTAATAGGCCACAATTATAAACCAATTCGACTTATTTTGCTTTTTAATTATGTAGCCACTTGATTTCCTGTGCCTGTTTATGTGATTAACTTTTTTGAAAAATAAAAATAAACAAAAGATATAAATGCATTTTCTTTTTGAGATATATAACGAGTATTAAGTCCAATTGTTTCAACTTTCAAACCATAATCGGTTACCTAGGTACTTATATTCGGTTGTTTTTTTTGTTCTAGAGATTTACATATTTTAATGTGTCTGTTGAAATATTTTACAGCAACCAGATTTTCTTCGTCAACCTTTCACTATACCTATAGTAACCTATTGAAAACTCTCGAGAGCTAAAAGTGTCAGAAATGCTCAGCTCTCTTTAAAAATCCACTCTGTATCACATTTATATACTTTACGAAATTTGCTTAGTTGTTTTGTTTTGGTTATGGTTTTTTTTCATAAAACGACTTGCTACAGTTGCTACCTGTAGGTATACCACAACAAAAAATACGTAACATACTTTCAAGAATTTTTAGGGTTTCGTACCTTAAATCGAAAAACCAAAACCTTGAAGGCTTCTGGTTTAAATGACCGTATTCTTATTACCTATGCTTTTAGAAAATACGGAACCGTCTTTGCTCTAATCCGACACACACTTTGGTTTTGGGTTAATTTTGTACCAAGAACATATTTTAAAAAATAACTTAAACAACAGTGCAATGACATTAACCCTTTCCCAACTAGTTGAATTCAGGTAAACAAAGACAACACCCACAGGTTATTTTTAGGGTTCCGTACCCAAAGGGTAAAAGGAGCCCCTGCAACTAAAACTGTCTTCTGTCTGTCCATTTCTCACCAGGCTGTATCTCATGAACCGTGATAGGCACAAAATTTAATGACAAATATTTAAGAAAAACATATTTTTCTGCTCGTTTTTACAGCAAATAATTTATTTATTTACAGAAAAATAATTAATTCTTAAACATATAACTAAGCTCTAAGCTCGTTTTTTAATTTGGCCGGCAGAGGTCTTTAGTTTACTTCAATACTATAATTGAGAATTGACGTTGATTACCCTGATTAACCTGACCAATTTTTTTACCAATGAATAACAACTTAACAAGTCGTGCAAAACGTTCTGCTCACGTCAGATCTCAGGACTGCATTTGCAATGTCGTACGACGCACTGCTCTGCGCTAATCATTCTGAGACATCAGATCACATCTTAAGTCGCATTATGCTATATGTATCACTTCTCCGGTAGCCTTTCAATGACAAAACAGGAACACAGAAATGCTTCTCAAATACTGCAGATAGGGCCGACGGCGTGAAAAAATGTCGCCATCGGTGACATTTATCGGTGCCAAAAATGCCTGTTTTGCCACCAACAGTAAGGCCTAGCAGCCGCCCATAGAATTTTGACAGATGGCGCTACTGTTTGCTTGTACGAAAAAGTTTAACGTAAATCGTTCGGATGCCCATATCCTGAATTCTTATCGGTGGGCAAACCTATATTTTGAGACCTTCTCCTTTGGATATCAATTAACAAAATTTCATTAACGCTATAGTACATTAAGACAACTAATTGTTTAATTATAACATTCAAGGAGAAAATAATATTGACACTATTAATAATATTTAAATCACAAATCTATTTTTAGATTTTTTGTCAACCTTCAACTCTTTCCGACTTCTAAATAAAGAGCAGGTTGTTAATATGTTTTAGCTAGTTAATTAATTATTATTACAGGCGGGATATTTTATGTTGATTTAATAGGATTTGATGCTACTTTTAATGATTTTGTGTCGCCAGCTTTTATAACAAACTAGCAATTGCCCGCGGGGCGGCCCGCGTGAATTTCGGTTTTGCAACAATCCCATGGGAATCATTGATTTTTGGAATAAAATGTAGCATGTACCACTCTGCAAAAAATCACGCTAATCGGAAGTTAAAAGGAATAAATTTCCCCGTTTTTGGAAAATTTTCATTGATTCTCGCATGATGTTACATAGCATATAGTCTTTCACGATAAATGGACTATCCAACACAAAAATAATTTTTCAATTCGGACCAGTAGTTCCTGAGATAAACGCGTTCAAACAAACAAACAAATAGACAGACGGACAAACGGACGGACGGACGAACGAATGTACGGACGGACGGACGAACGTACGCACGGACGGTTGGGCAGACTTACAAACAGACACACAAACAAACAAACAAAGTCCTCAGCTTTATAATATTCCCAAACTACTACGATAGTAAGGAGGAAAAATTCGGATTCTGTGAATTAACAGCAAAGACGCACCGCCAAGCGATTTAGCGTTCCGGCGCGATGCTTGCAGAAACCGTTGGGGTAAATTTACTTACCCTTCCATGTTAGTACGATAACATCTTAGGCTGCATCATCACTTACCATCATGTGAGATCGCAGCCAAGTACTAACTTGTATAGAGGAAAAAAAATTATGGAAGAAATTTTAAAAATAAAGGAGAGATCCATTGCATAGATGGAATAGAAGACAAGCGGTAGTTTTGGCAGGTATATTATTGCTAGGAGCTAGGAGGGATTCTTCAGCCAGTAAGAGCCCAGAACAGCGTCCATGACGATTTTGTCCCTCCTACGAAAAAAACAGTAGACAATAAATAGGTCTCACCCAATTCCTCGCTCGTTACCAACTTGGATGCGATAGACCGCATCGCTATGAAGGATGTTCCGTTGAAGATTTCCACCAGCGGCGCTACAAAAAAAATAGTTCATTTTAAAGCAAAAATTATACTGGTTGAGCATTTTCTGTAAAAATTCTTGATGAAACCAAAACTATCATTCAGTCATCTTCATCGAGAACGTATGACATTTTTTAATACATCGAAGGTTTGCAACAAAATCTATTTTTTAATAATAATAATAAATTTTATAGATTTTCGCTAATATTAGGCTAATTATACATTCTAGGCTTATGGAAAGAGTTTTGCGAGTATAATGTTTAAGCATCTAAATGTTTTTAATAAAAACTGTGCTCATAAATTCCCGTTCACCCCAAATTGGTTCCCGAAAGATTATTTTCTGCAGTTTCCCAGATAAGAAGCTATCGGGAATCGATGTGAAGTAAATGAGTATCGTTGACCTAAGATTTTATGAAAATCATTTAGATGCATAAACATTATGCTCGCAAAACTCATTGTAATAAGCCTACGATGTATAACTAGCCAAGTATTTAGGAAAAACTACCTAAATATAATTAGAATTTATCTGGTTACTTTGGAGTTGGGCTGCATTATGTTTAACAAACCAAAGCAACACTATGTTTAACGAATCATAGACAACAGGGTTCATCACTGCAAGTATCAAAAATCTATGACTTGCGCAAATTTAAAAATATTATGGTGATTTTTATTTTTTTATTCTCTACAGCTGCGATGTATGTGAGTTATATAGAGTCCCGTTTTTAACATTTGGAAACGGAACCCTAAAAGAGTAGTAAAATATTATAAAGTAGTAATAATTTTTATAGTAGCTTTCTGCTTACAAATAATATTTTTTGGCTAAATTAGATGACGTTATTTTACAACAAACCCAGAGAGGGTAAGTAAGTGGCTACGTCACAGTCGATTTGCTCATAAAATATTAAAGCCTCCGAAGTGGATTTAGCTATAAAGGCTTACGTGCTCAAATACGGCCTTATGAGTAACAAGTCAATTTTTTCTCATACGTGTACTCCAAGATGTAAAGAAAAGCCGATGTGTTCGTGTTTTCTTGGCTTTAAACGTACTTAGAGTGCTAAATCGTTTTATCTTTGCCACTTTGAATATGGAGGCTTATGAAATCCTAATCCTAACTACTTAATATATAAATGTGAAAGTGAGTAAGTTGGTTTGTTGGTTTGTTTGTCCTTCCATCACGCCGCAGCCAAGCAAGACACGAAAGTGAGAAAGGGTACTTTTTAACCCGGAAAAGAAAATCGGAATCAACGGATCTGTTAATCATTCTAGTTTCAAAAATAAGTGGAAAAAAAAAGAATTTAATTTCAGTTTTTTTTTCAGTTAAGTACAACTAACGTAACTACCCAATTGTTGGAATTATATGACGATGATGATTATAGTATAAATAAATTAGCAGTTAATTGAAAACTCCTGCTCGTTTAAAAAGTATTTTTAAATCGAAATAAATTGGGCTACTTTACCATCATTTTAATCGCTCCATTATATTAAATTGTAATGCTAAAACAAAACTAATTATGATGGCATACTGCAATGGATTAGGTGAATATTTTAACACATACTTTAATTAATTAATGATTGAATTTATTAATAGTTTTGTGGGTTTACAATGCGCGTATCCTGTTACATCGCTAGTAAATTTTAATTCTGCATTTTGCGATTAAAATGCAGAATGGTTTTGGAAAACTATAGTTGCTATGTAAATGAATATAGTAATTAACCAATTCTTAGGGCTAAATAGGCAAACAGCCATAAAAAATCCTTAAAAGTTTCTCAGAGACTATTATCAAGCAAATACTATTTTAGAGCTGATTTTTCAATCGGCAGATAAACTATCCATACAAAATCAGTCAAAACGTCATTTTTATTCCTTAGTTAACGATGAGTTAACGATTATCTGGGGATTGAAAAATCAGCCCCTTTTTTACCCACGACGGAACGGAGTACGGGTATATGCGTTTAGGGTGAGAGACCGTTTGTACATTACTCTATTAAAAATATTTTATGTTTGTTTATATGTTAAATTGTTCACAAAAACCAATAATGCAAAAATATTTTTGTTTGTTTGTTTGTTTGTTGGTTTGTTTGTGTGTGCACATCAATGTTCCCATTTATTTCAAAAACGGCTTGACCGATTTAGATGCGGTTTTCTGTATAATGTTTGGCGTTCAGCGGCAATGGTTCTTAGATAGTTGTTACGAACATCGATCACCAGGGGGCGCCATAAAATACATTTATATTGCAAACGAATGTTCCCATTTATTTCAAAAACGGCTTGACCGATTTAAATGCAGTTTTCTGTATAATGTTTGGTATTCATTGGCGATGGTTCTTAGATAGTTGTTACGAACATCGATCACCAGGGGGCGCCATAAAAAACATTTACAGTGCAAACGAATGTTCTCAATTATTACAAAAACTACTGAACCGATTTGGATACAGTTTTGTATAAAATATTAGTGAGTCATTGGCGATGGTTCGTAGATAATTGTTTTTGTGATTGAACAGCATGGGGCGCCACAATAAACGTCTCTTTATGACTTGGAAGGGATTATGCCTTCAAACGCTCCTGAAGATTAATTTTCATTTTTTAATAATTATATAATTTAAATTACATTAATATATTAATATATTAATCGAAAAACTATAAAACAAGTGGAAAATTAAAAAAAATTAAAACACCCACGACTTTTGCAGACTTGTAATTGAAAAAGGATTAAATAATTTTTTTGGAACTCCCCGACTAAAGGAAAGTAAGAACTAAGAACCTATCAGTATAATTACAAATCCAAGAAAATCCGTCGGAGCTGCCATTGCTATTTTCGTTTCCAATATCAATTAATGTAATTAGTAAGTATTGATAAACTGCCGGGATATGAGAAGTATCAAGAAATTGAATTAGTCATCAACTGGTAAACAGCACCATCAACACCGTCATAGGCAAAACACAGCAGCGCCGGCGGATTTTCTTGGATTTGTAATTATACTGATAGGTTCTTAGTTCTTACTTTCCTTTAGTCGGGGAGTTCCAAAAAAATTATTTAATCCTTTTTCAATTACAAGTCTGCAAAAGTCGTGGGTGTTTTAATTTTTTTTAATTTTCCACTTGTAAATAAATGATACTTTATTAGACAGGCTGATTTTTTAATCGCCAGATAAACTATCTGAGGAATACATTTTAAACATATGCCATACAAAATCTGCCTGATTGAAAAATCAGCTCATGATAAAATGCAACTACAGGCTACATATAGAGCGATATAAGAGAGCGAAATAATAGTACAAAAACTTTTTTCCACAGTGCCTTTGCTTAGCTTCTCATAGCATATTATACAACTAATATATATACTAACTAATATATAGCATTTATCTTCTTTCCAAATAATCTCACTAAACTATTGTAGGTGGGCGTTTATTAGATGGAGAAAAACCATTGAACTCGTGAGTCGTGACAAGGCTGTTATATCCCGACCCCTCTTTAGCACTCCGAGAGTGCCACTGTTTTTGCCAATGAAATGCACTTGGTGTCTCCAAGGAGTCGGTCGTAGACTCTTATGCAATTCGTTATCCATTGAAAATTGCTGTACAAAGTTAATTTTTTTTCACTCATCAAAGCAGCAATGTACACAGCGCATCAGCCACTCACCGATGTATATCTCGACGGTGGTGGTGGCGAAGGCGAAGATGAAGGAGGCGAGGATCTTGCTGGTGCAGGAGATGATGCCCACCACCGTGTCGTCAAGCTTCATTAAGTCACTGAAGATGCTGATGGAGAACAACGTCCCTGGGAAGAGAAGGTCGTATGTATAGAGTATAACATTACAGTAGTTGTAATGATATACTCTATGGTCGTATGCCTTATTTTTTTTATTCACTGCACATTCACATACATTATATTGCTTTAATCTATCAAAAGGAAAATCTTTATGGGATACATGCAATATTCCCCCTATCTAACTATCTTCCCTCGGCGGTAAAGCCCTGCTGAGATTTTTCACAGGCGCGGGAGACAATACACAAGCATGTGCGCTCTTACTTCAAGACACAGGTGTACTTTTATTTCAAGTCTTTCTCTACTTTCACAATCAGAGGAGATCAGACAACAGACAACTCCGACACGAATGAAAAGAGATCAGAAGCAGAACCGACATCTTAATGCTCTCTCCGAGGCAGGGGTTGAAACACAACCCATCCTCAATGCTATGGTGGTATGCACTGGAATGGTGACGCCATCTTTTGGAGGTCTCTACACGGCCTAATCAGGTCAGCTACGAGTACAATGACATAACCGAACTCTACTATACTCCTGTGCTCAGGGACGAGCTGAAGCGATACATGGGGGACTTGGACTGTACAGCTCAACAAGACCCCGACGTTCGTAGCCAAGAAGGCAGGCCTTAGCCACCAACGGCAAAACACCACAGGGGACCAGATCTATCCCGCGCCTATCCCTGGGCCCGTACCCCGTAAGCTTCGAGGCTCGTACCCCTGTAAGACTAAAGCTTCCGCTGCTGCTGGGATTACAATACTTACAAATTCTTGAGAATTGCAAGGGCGTTAAATATTACGGCCTGGCCACGGGGATCGGCGGTGCGAACGTCGAAGCGAGTGGCGAGGCGACCATTCGCGCGGCACCGTTTGCAGGCCACGGGCAGTCACGTTCGCCGCCGCGACCAGTAAGGAAGTCCGACGGCAAAATGTCTTTATCGAAATTATCTCAATATTTCAAGACCTAATATTTGGAAGAGATTGTGAAATACATGATTTGAATAAGAATCGGAGTATAGATGGAGAGTTCCACTAGAAGTATGAGAAATACAGAATATATCCAGAAAAAATTGTTGAGTATACCAGAATGAGTATTGAAACCCTCGATTATATACTTATGAATATTCTTCCTACATACTCTTCACTACATGTTTAAACTTGTGCTGTGGATGGCCGACTTCCAAATAGCTGGTCTAGCTAGTATTTCAGCAATAAAAGTCTCGGCGTTCATTTTTCGCGGCGAAAACAACTAAACTCGTTTGTTCACTGCACTACTCGCCGCGACTACCGCTCAACTCCGTGGCCCGCGCCGTACTTATTCATGCCTTTGTTTCGTTCGCCCGCCGCACCGCAAGTCGCCGGCGCGGTTCGCTCGGTACATTTCGCCGGTCGCTTCGCCGGTCGCCGTTGCGCGTGGCTTGATTAGTACATTGCTATGCGTTTATTTCAGTCGCTAGACGCTTCGCCGTTCGCACCGCGCGAATATTCGCATCGGCGAATTTCCCGTGGCCAGGCTGTTACGCTAGATACTAACCCACTAGGTTGGTGATGATGCTGTATGTACAAAACATGCTGAACTGGACCTCGTCCCAGTTGAACCGGTAGCGCATGAACAGGTACAGCACGTTCATCTCACCTGCGAACAGACATACATGACTATAGGTAACCACATGTACGTATAGTACGCAATTAAGTTGATCCAAACAGGCAGCCGTCTGCGCAAATACTAGCTCCTCATGCCCTCATCTGCGCCCTTATGCCGCACTTGAGTTGAAAGCCGAAAATCTGTTCTGCGCAAGGTTTAACATATACACAACCCAAACTTTATGATTTTATAAGTACTTAGTCTTATTTTGTGAGTTTTTTTTTTTTTTTTTTTTTAATGGAGGAGGAAAATCCTCATGGATACTAGCTACTCCCTGCCTTCCTGCCATTAGCTAGCATGCCCGACTTCACTGCTGCTGGTTGCGCAGTGACCTCACGGACTAAAAACCTCCTCCGGCTCACCGCTCTAGGCCTTCCCGGAACCGCTGATAGCATTACATCAGGCAGGCCGCTGTTTATTTTAAGCAATTGTTAATTGTCTGTCCCATTCGTCTAGCTCTCTTGTCCGCATTATATGTCTTATGAGGTTCGCATACCTATCCCATTGCTTTTGATTTTCCAGCATTCTTGGAATCATATTTGTTGGGCTCAGTCTTTCCTCATCTACATCGGCTCGCTGTCTCTCCTGTTCAAAAGTGCGGCATTCAAATATTGCATGCTGGGGGGAATCATATTCCCCGCAGTATGAGCATTCGTCACTTACGGCTTTACCTATGGAGTATAAGTACGAGTTAAAGACTCCATGTCCGGTCAACGCTTGTGTAATCCAGCTGTCTACCTCCCCGTGTTTGCGCTCTATCCAGGTTTTAAGATTAGGTATTAATTCCTTTGTCCATGCTCCTTTTCCCCCCTTTCTCCATTCGATTTCCCACTCTGACAGAGTTCTTTGCCTTTCTTCTTTTGGTGTTTTTCCATCTTCATTATTGTATCTCCTTGAGCGTTCAAGAGCCAGTCGTTCTATGGGTATTAAACCAGCTACCACTTGTATAGCCTCCAAAGAGGTAGTTCTGTAAGCGCCACAAATCCGGATGCCAAGTAATCTTTGTATGCGAGTAAGTTTTGCTTTATGCTTGGCTATTTTAAGCGTTTTGTACCATATAGGTGCACCGTACAACATAATGGAGTTTGCGACAGATGCCAGAAGCCTTCTCTTGCTAGCTCGTGGTCCACCCCTTCGAGGCATTAGTCGCCCCAAAGCTGCGGTTAAGCGCTCAGTTTTCCCCGCGACTTCTTCTAGGTGCTTATCAAACTTGAGATTTCTGTCAAACCAGATGCCAAGATATTTCAGCTTTTCTTGCGGTTTTACATCCACTCCTTCGACTGAGAACTTTATTGGGCCGTGCTTTTTTCTTCCACTGAGCAAAATTGCTTCGGTTTTTTCGGGAGCAAGTCTTAGTCGCTTCAGTTTCATCCAGTCACTTATATGTTTGAGAGCCGTATTTGCTCTCTTCATCAGTAGTTTCTCTTCTGGAGCTGATATCATTAGTGCTAGGTCGTCGGCGAAGCCTACAAGCTGTACGTCCCAGCCCAGGTCAAGTCTTAGTACCTCATCATAAAGTAGATTCCACAGGGTTGGTCCCAAAATGGAGCCCTGTGGCACCCCGCTACTTATATTATATGTTTCGGACATTCCTGCGGCGTCATTAACAATTATTTGTCTTTGATCTAGATAGCTATTGATCAGATTGTATATATATTGAGGTAGCTTTCTTTTCTTAATCTCCTCTAATATAGCTTGCCATGGCGCCGAGTTGAAGGCGTTCCTGACGTCAAGTGCTATAAGTGCACATAGCTTTCTTTTACGAGGAGGGCCCCTTTTTGCCGCTTTTGCAATAGCTATTACTTTTTCAATAGCTCCTAGGGTCGATCTCCCCTTTCTAAACCCGAATTGCAAATCCGCAAGATTGCCATGCTTTGGAAGGAGCTCTTCTATTCTGCCTAGCAGTATCCCCTCTAGTAGCTTGCCATAGCAATCCAACAGACAAAGTGGCCTGTAACCTGCTGGGTCTTCAGAGCTTTTGTTTGGCTTTTTTATCAGTACTAGTTTTGCGGTTTTCCACATAGCTGGGAATTCTCCTGACCGGATTACCTTGGATTTATTTTGTGAGTTACTCAAGTCTTAAGTACAGTTTCGCGGTTAGAAACCTTAAGTGTGTGATACAGAATTTTGAAGTTTCATCAAGTAGGAAGGACGATACGTCGAGTACAAACTTGGAAATTAGATCATCTAAGGAAATATGCCTGCTCTTCCACTCATTGTAAAATCAACAACTTCACTACGGATAAATTACCCTGAAGTCTCATTACATTACACTAAAGTGTCTCATTTCCTGTTGTCTCGTGAATCTTTTATGATTTTTAAGTGGTTCCTCCAATGTTCTTCCAACCAATTTATGCGGTAGTAGAATTTTGGCTCATTCCCGTGTTTTGATATTTTATTGAAAAATCAAAAAAGTGTACAGTTGGCATCGATAAGTCACGTAATCACACAGGTTTTCAACCTGTGAGAAGGTTGTATTATGTGGGATTTTTTTTTGGTTGAACATCCTCAGCACATGTTGGAAGCCTCCGGTTCTCATAGGAACGCACCGAAGGCTCCATTGCGCAACCTACGTTGGGCTCGCCTCTGACTGACCTATGCCATCAACTTCCCGGGGAAGATGGTAAAACTATATCTTACCAATAACCGAGCAAAAAAAAGTCGCCAGTTTATAGGTGTCAAAATTGTTGTTTTGGCACCAACAGCGTCAGTTGTAAGCTGACCACAGTATTGTTTATGGATCTCGGTCCGCACAGGGACACAGGACAGCGTAATATCAACTGTTGGAGAGCCCTCTGTGCAGAGCCTGCATGAAGGAGGATGAAACATCAGCACACGTGCTACTAAGATGCACTGGAGTGTCGAATCAACGCGAGACCTACTTGAGCTCCTAAGCAACACTCCAAGATATCCTGTGCGACCTGGAAGGACTCTTCGGATTCTGGAGTGAGCTCGGCTGACTGGAGTGATCCAGCGAGGACTTGCATCGGCGACTCCACTCGCAACGGACGAAGAGATCTCGGCCATCCGCAGAAAAGTCCCAGGAACAGAAGAAGAAGATACCCACCGTGAAGAGGTCCGAAGATGACGCACACGACCACGATGAGCAGCGAGACGCGCAGGCGCCGTCTGCGGGGCCCGCTCCTGAAGGCCACCGTGAGGGTCTCCCGCACGTGCCGCGCGTCGAAGAACGAGCACACCCATCCCCGACAGCCCACCGGCTGCTCCTGAAATCGAGGGAAAATAATTGAAGTAAGTCACCAATCACATCAAACCTCAGCTTTATAGAGGGCACACCGCTAACTTCTGTGGTGTTTTAGGGTTTCTTATGCAAAGGTTTAGGCCCGGGTCCTCTCCCCTCAGTTTCGGAGATTTTTTTTTATTGACGATAGGCTTGCGCTTGACGACAATCATGCCTGATGGAAAGCAATGATGAGCGGTGGGTGGATGATGATTGGGTGAGATGGTAATACGCAGGAGCTCGATTTGATCACCAATCGGAACGGATATACTTTGTAAAGTGGGAGACAAGGTGAAGGGGCTCTTTTTTGCAGTGAACACGCTTGTGCTTTGGTAGCATTAAAGTTGACCAGATTAGCGTCATCCCACTCAGACACTTCTTTCAAAGTCAAGTTACTTTAGTTAGTTAGTAATTTACTAATGCCCCTCTGAGCTCAAGGATCTCAGCATAATAAAAGATGTAGGAGATGTCAAAATGACGAAATCTAATTGGTTACTCAAACACAGCTCAGCTCCGCTCCGCTTTGGTGGAAACCGGGCCTGAAACGGGACCCTATTACTATCCCAAGACCCCGCTGTCTGTCATCAAGCTTTATGTCTTGTTGACAGTTGGAGTGCCGACATAAGTAAAAGATACTTTAAATAGGTAAGGTACTGTAAGTCGATGACAGTGTCGCAAGCTAAATGGTGTTTTCCCATCCCAAAAAAACCGGCCAAGTGCGAGTTGGACTCGCGCACCGAGGGTTCCGTACTACATTAAATAAGCTTAGGTAGTTATAGCTAGGTACTTTAAAGATTCGTTCGTACTAATGTAGATGTAACACGACCAAAACTGTAACGACCAAAGATGTAAAACGGTAATAATTACCTTTGTTAATGAACCGCAAAACTAACTTTGTTTGTAGAGGTTTATTGTTAATATCAAAAAAACTATGCTAGTTAGAGCATTGGCTATAGTTTTCCTGTAAAATATACGTAAATTCCTATTGACTATAATTATTTGAGATTTTTCGATTGGTAAACTCCGGAGATAAGGGGGGGGAACGGTATTTTTTTAGACATTTTCCCCGATAAATCAAAAACTATCATGACTAAAAATAATTAAAAAACGGTTTTAGAATGTACAAAGTAAACCCTTTTATATGATACCCCACACAGTACAGTTATCTCACTTTTAAATTTCAACCCTCCGATTTTCCCCCCTTTTTAAATAAGAACAAAAATAATTTCCATTTTTTTTTATTCCAGTGTCATTGGGCCACGAATATACACAATTATTCCAAATTTCATATCGATAGCTCCGGTAGTTACTGAAATAATCGAGTGTGACGGACAGACAGACAGACGGACAGACAGACGGAGAAAGTCGCACCATAAGGGTTCCATTTTACCATTTTGGTACGGAACCCTAAAAAGGGTAGACAGCCCACCGCAACGGGTTTTCACTTCAACTGATGCATAACGCGTGTAAAGTTATCAAGTGCAGCGAAATCCATCCTCCGAATTTATGTAGTCGTTTAAACGTGACACGCCGCCATTGCTTGCACAGATAACACTTTTAAATCGATTTTAAAATCGTCTCGATTTATCAAAACTCGGTTTGCGTGACTTTTGAATCCGATGATAACAGACGCGGGCCGAGCCGGGTATATCTATTTTTCATTGAAACCGAAAAATAAATCATTCGTAGAGCATCCGCGGCAAACGGAATAAATTGACAGTCGTATCTACTCGTGGGTAGATCTGTGGACGTTATAGCCTGAGAGCCAGCGTATTTTCTACTAGCTTTCCGCCCGCGGCTCCACCCGGGCGAACTGCATTTGTGGCCAGCAGTTTGATTTAAAGTAGTCTGCAGTAGCCTTCCTCAATAAATGGGCTATATATCAGAGCCAGAATTTTTCAAATCGGAGCTTCAGGTTTACAATATTAAGTACTATAGCTGTTGCGTGCAGCTTCGCCCGCATGATTTTCGGTTTTGACATAAATCCAGTAATTATTTATGAGTCAACCTCCAGTGCCGGAACTTTTTTATGTTACTATTTAATGATTTTTGCAATATTTTTCATTGATGCTCCGCTCCTATTGGAGTATGATATTCAACGACCTATAGCCACTATACGTACCGATAGCCTTCCTCGATAAATGGACTATCCAAGAAAAAATATTTTTTCACTTCAGACCAGTAGTTCCTGAGGTTAGCGCATTGAAACAAACAAACAAACTTTTGTGTTGGATAAGCCATTTATCAAAGAAGGAAAATCGATGAAAAATGTTAGAAAAACGGGAAAAACTGATCCTTTTGGTGAGCTTCCGTTGCGTGCGCTGCGTAAACGGCGTATCATGTATCACAGGATTGTTTGCCTTTAAAAGTTCTAAAAGAAAGTCCGCGACACCACATGTATTTAAAAACCTTTATTCATATGGATGAAGCTGCGGGCAACAGATAGTTGAAATATAAAGAAATTCAACAAAATTAAAATCAGAGTTTAAAATCAGACTAGGTAGGTGCGCTGTTTTGTTTACACGGAAACCGAGCCATAAATCATAGGAGAGCTTACACTGTGCGACTTGTATCTACTCCGAACCTACCTGAGCCCGTGAAACCACTGATTGTGTTACGATTCTCCCCTTCGAATTTGCGTAGTGGCACCGGGCAATTTATCACTTACACATAGGACGGTGCGGCTGACGGATCTAGTGCCTTACTCGATAACCAGCTACTTGCCCTAGACTTCCGATTGAGTTCAAAATATCAGTACTTGGCTCTGCGCTGTTCCCACATGAGAAACTCTAAGTTTAGGGAGTACTTGAGCCGTATATAAATATGCAGTGGATAAACTTTGACCTGAGTAAGTCGCAACGCGGTAGGTAGGTAGGTGCATTGCCAGAGCTACGATAGGTACTTTGTACGCACATGGTACGTTACATATACATAATTCCAGCATGTGCTGAGGATGCCCACCGAAGAGGTTGTAGTGGGTAAAAATCCCACATAATACAACCTATTTAAAAAAAGATACATTGCCATTGTTGTCCTAAAATGGACACTATTAACAAATTTTGAAGAAGATCTCGCAATTTCACTTCCATAAGTTCACACTCGCATATCCTAACTGTCCAGGGTAATTGTAAGCCTCAGGATGGTAAAACGCCGAATTTCACGCGAGCAGAGCCGCGGGTAAAAGTCAGTAATAATTTGATGGCCAAACAATGGGCATCAAATTTTAAATCTGGACTCTCGGTTGTAAATCTTAAATCTATGAACACATCCCCAAAAGAAATTTAGAGAAGTGTATACGTTACTTACTCTGTGTCTGTCCGCAGGGATTATCGGATCCTTGAGACGTATGTATCCGTAAATCAAACTGGTAAGGTACAGGCAATTGGATATGAGGAAGATCCCGTAGTACCCGATCTGTTGCAAGAGGATGCCGCTCAGCGACATCCCCAAGGGGATCCCCAGCGACATACACAAGTTAGCCACCCCCACTCTGAATGTCCTCATTTCCTTCGTGGTCACGTCACCGATGTAGCTGAATACGCCGACACAGACTGTTATCCATCCTCCGGTTAGCGACGGAAACAAGTCCGAAAGGGCCGTGACCTCCAGCGGCAGTTCATAGAAGAAGTATGTATTCAACATGAAGCTAGTGCAGCACAAAATCTCCCCGACAATCGGGAGAAGGATGCAGGCCTTCCTCTTCCCCGTCTTATCGCTCCACGACCCCACGAACAGAATGAGTATACAAGGGAACGTCGTCTGCACTATATTCTTCCACGCCTGCACAGACGCCGTCAGCTTCTGCACCTCCGCTTCCTCCATCGTGTAGTTTTCGGTCTGCCGCCTGTTCAGAGCTGAGCAAACCTCGTCACTGTACCCTAAATTCACCCGGCATGCCTTCTCCAAATTCAAGTTCTGTATAGCCAACCCCGAAAACACATTGGACATTATGTAGCACGCGATAATAGGCTCCACGGTTATATTAGACCTTATCTGCAAAAGTTTATCCTTAATGCTAATCCTCTTCTTGGTTTCCTTGCTTTCAGGAGCCTTCTCAGCCCCAGCGGTTATTCCGTTCATGTTTCCGTCGGTATTGACTTTCCTCAAGAATTACGGTAGTTTATGTAATCGTATTCTGTTCTTCATATTGTCGCTTGATAAAGGTTAGCAATGCCAGCATTTTGAGATCTTCAAAGCCTCGCTACGCGATGCATCGTCCGTGGAACTTCCACTTGTAGGTGGTTTCTGATGGATCCACGTGATTAAAAGTACCGACGCGACGTGGCTGAGTTAGGCGGCAGACTGGGGAATCTTGTTGTCTTAAGTAGAGTGAGCGGATACGCGTTCGAGTGGAGTCATTTACCAATTTGCTGGTGTGCCCGGTACCAGTGGTGTCGCCTCAGAGCGGCACAGCTCGCGGCACTGCGCGGACGGGGCGCCGCAACCTTGCTCCAGGCACCGTTTATCCCATTAGGCCGATGCCTGTCATTATTGTGAAATAGTGGGTACGCTCGCGTCATTAGTACACGGTCAAGGTACGCTTTAGTGGGCGGATGATATTGAAACGCAGCGCAGTTTCAGATGCATTCGTCACTAAATTCAGGTGGGTGGGGTCATTCGGACGCATTCGCCATAAAATGCACCAGCAACGAGCATCATAGTTGGTATTTTTAAAACGGAACATTCCGTGTCTTTAGCATTAGCGTTATAAATCAAGTGATTGACTTCTGACTTCTTTGACATCATCACGTCATATCATCTTCCATTCAACCAATGATGATGGGGGATCTCTAGAAACTTGTCGCCTTTTGATACTCTCATGCCTACTGGTCAACTGGCAGACAATAAACTTATCAATTTTCCTGATCAGACCTCAAAGAAAATAAAAAACCATTTGAATAGATTTTACGTTATTTGTGATGCTCGAAGGGGTGTGGAAGTCATAAATATGAAGAAAGATTATAACGTTGATTTTTAAGAATATTCAAAACCGAAGTTATCCACAAAAAAAAATCATTGGTGGTATTGGCGGTTACTAGGCTTAATTTTACTGAGCCACGAAAACAATTTAAGCACCATACGTCAGGACTTGACGTAGGCACACAGGGCATCTGATACGCTTTTATCTGTATGATTTATACAACCATTAAATCGGAATAAAAATCATAGATGCCGCTTTTTGTTTTCATGCAAATAGCTACCCGTTTTATTTCGTGGCTACATGAATGGATATGAATAAAATGTTTTCATAAAGGTGAACGGTTTAATATCTGGAAATTGGAGCGCAAAATAAATCCCGGACAATGGGGTGGCGAGGTTTTATTAAGAGCTTTTTTTAAAATACATTGTTAGTTCCGGTCAAATCTTGGTACTTGCAAGTGATTGTAATACAACTCTTTGTTTGCTTGCAATTAAAGTGAATCGTGCTATAGGTACCTAGTGCAAACAGTAGCAATTTTAAGTACTTAGTGAGGGATATACGAGTAAAATGATTACACCATAGAATTGACAGCTTCCTTGGCCAAAAATAAAATGCATATGCTGCAAAAAATTTTTTTGTGAATAATAGAGTGAAATCTGGCACATATAAAGTTGCATAGATAGAGTGCTGAAAGATAAAATTAGTACCTAAGTCTATCTGCACTATGGTAACTATTTAAGCCAGAGTAAGGGTTCGATTTCGATTGGGTATGTTTACGTCTGCATCGTTAGTCGTCACTCACCACCTGGAGATATCACAGTCCCACTACTACTATTAACTAGTAGGTAAACCGGTCACGATGTTTTTTCTCACAGCTTAAGCAAATATTTTTATGTCTGAAACGCAAATACATAGATCCGAAACTTATGTTTGCCCACAAACCAGGCTCTTTCCCTGGTCTGTGTGTTTGCCTGTGATACGAACACAGACCAGGGTTTGTGATCGGGACAGTTCCGGGGAAACCCAGTCGTGTGGAAGGCCGACATCTGCCCAACTATCCGGAATAATGTTATAACCTGCAATTAATTGGCCACTTGGCTGCTAAGTATTCTCAATCCGATACTTAGAGATTGTTGAGGGTTATACGACCACTTTATCAGGCCTTCGATGGCCCTTTTGTCAGATTTGTTATTTTATTTTTAACCCCCGACGCAAAAAGTAGGATGTTATAAGTTCTCTCTGTGAGTCAGTCTATCTGTGGCATAGGAGGTTTCAAACGGATGGACCGATTTCGATGCGGTTTTTTTTTATTTGAAAGCTAGTTTCCTTGTGGTGGTTCTTTCTTAGCTAAGTTTGGTTGATATCGGTCGAGCAGTGTAAGAATATCTCTTCTCCAAAATGATTTTCGACCTAATTGCATAGGCCGTGGTCACGGCAGGACTATGCAATTAGGTCGAAATATCGGCAAATAGCAATGATACATTAATCGTGGTATGTACCCGTAGATATCATGAAGTTATGTCTTCAAAACACGAGGACAATATACTAAAACAAGTCTTTAAGTTTTTCACCGTTTTAGCTCGTTAATGTTCAGACAAATACAATTAATTAGTTAAATGATGGATGCTCGTGAAATAATGAACAGTTTGGCAAAGGTTTTTTGCCAAATGATAGTGATCCATAGATACCCGGAACGCTAGCGGAAACAATTGCAATTTGCGAGGCCTCAGATCATAAACACGGCCTGGCCTTCTCACTGAGTCTTGACTGACGAGTTGCTGATATATGGTCGGACATCGAATTGTTTAAACTGATATAATATTACTACCGAATAGCGCAGCGGAAGTGATCCTGCCATCTGCGTCAGGTGTCGTGGGTTCGATTGCCACAACTGAAAATGTTTATGTGATGAGCATGAATGTCTTTTCCACCTTAGAATTTCATAGTTTATAAATTGACTCAGTTCTTGTCTGGTGGACTTCGGCCGTGGCTAGTTATCACCCTACCAGCAATGACGCACCGCCACGCGATTCTGCGTTTAGGTACGATGCTGTGTAGAAACCGATAGAACTGAGTTACTTGCCACCTACCATGTTAAGTTGCAGATGCGGCCTACGACTTTACCGGTCATGACAAACGGAGCAGAAACGTGGACACTCACAGTAGGCCTTGTCCACAAGTTCAAAGTCGCTCAGCGTGCTATGGAGAGGGCTATGCTGGGTGTTTCTCTTAGGGACAGAATCCGCAACGAGGACATCCGTAGGAGAACCAAAGTAACCGACATAGCCCAACGGATTAGCAAGCGGAAGTGGCAGTGGGCGGGCCATATCTGTCGCACAACGGCCACTGGGGCAGACGTGTTCTGGAGTGGAGACCCCGTACCGGTAAGTGCAGCGTAGGACGACCTCCTGCCCGCTGGACTGACGACCTTAAAAGGTCCTTAGCGGGTGTAAGACGGAGGACCGTGTGTGATGGCGCGCTCTCGGAAAGGCCTATGTTCAGCAATGGACGTCCTATAGATGTTTAAGGTTAGGTCAGGTCAGGTTAGGTTAGGCATCATCTCTTTAACATCAGGTCAGGAAATAATGTAGTGGAGGGGCCTTTATCTTTAAATTAGACGATCTATACTAGTTCGTAGAAGATAAAAAAAATTGTGAAGCGTTACTGAGTTTCGGTTTAAAGGGCACAATAGCTGAAGATACTACCTACTGAGCACAAAAAGGTTCTAGGATGGCGAGCGCACTGCAGTGCATATTATGACACTGCAATGCATATTTCTAGAACGCACTGAATCTGACATGGACAGGAGACAGGTATATCTGTTACCACAGGTGAATGTCTTGATCGTCTTGTTTATTCTTTGCTTTAAAAACACCGAGCCATCAAGAAGTATTAGATGAATCAAGTATTGTTCAAAAGCTGAATTAATTGTTGCCTTTGGGTATCAATTTAAAATGAACTAACTAATGTAGCACTTTAACTGCAAATTAATTCATGAATTTCAGTTTTTAGGGCCGATTCACACCCGTCAAGTGCATTTGGGAAGTAGGTACAGTTAGTGTAGATACAATATACTTACCTTAATTAAAAATCATTAAATTCCCGACTGCCACAATTTTCCATTTTGTGGTGGCGGCCATCTTGGAACGATTTTCACCAAAATAACGGGACATTTATACATTTCACATATATACGGGACATTTTACACATCGCAATCTAGGGCCAAAGTAAGCGATAGCTTGTGTTATGGGTAACTACTAGATGACTGATAAATATATGTCGGCGCGGCGTGCGCGCCAAAAGTTAGAAGACGGTGCGAGGCCGATAATAAAACGATTTACACAGCGTTACACGCATTTAAAATCAGTTATCAAGCCGCATCGGCCACACTATTTACGCTCAAAGCTAAAATAGTGATTAAATATGAAAATTAAAATAATAAATGAGATTATTATAAAAGAAATATGAAATATGAAACTGAAAATAATTGAACTGTGTCAATATTAAGAGATGTTGATGGCACAAGCGCCATTGCAAGAGTGTGTTCGCCCGACTAGCGCGCCGGCTCAAAAGTAAAGACAAATCGTCCCCACCTCGCGTTACCGAAGGTGGCGCGATATTCTGTCACGATTGCACGCGCATCCGTTAAACAACTAGAATCATGACATAATACCGCCAGATGGCTTTTCAAGGAAGTTTGACCACAAATAATAAAATAATAGTTTAATAAATTTCCTTTGATTTACCTCAAAATTACCTTTAATAAAAACCTTACCGTTACCGTTTACCATTACCATTTACCAATTACCTTAAAAACCTTTACCTTTATTTTTGATCACAAAGATCTCCCAGCTATCATTTAAATGATTCGTAATCATCCAAATGATAACTAAAAATAGAAAAATCAATTCAAGTCAACATTATTACTCTCAATCATCAGCCCTTGCGCCGATATATACATACATACTAATATACGTAACTACACTGGAAAACATTCATGCTCATCAGCATAAACATTTACCAGTGGGAATCGAACCCACGACCTCCGGCGCAGACGGCAGGTTCTCTACCACTACGCCATTCGGTCGTCAAAGAAAAAAACGAAATCAAATCGATTCATCCATTCGGGAAAATTGACGCCACAAACACACACACACACACACAGCATATACACATGGAAGGTCCTCCGTAGTCAATTGTCATACCGTACTCAAGCACTCATTACTTGTACTCTTCTACTTCTTAGCTCAAAAATTTAATTTGAAAAGTGTGATACTTACTTTTGCAGGCCAGTGTATTATGCCAGGGTCAGCCCACTCATTACTTGTACCAAACTGATGTGAATCGGACTTTAGAGGACAGCCCGCGGCGCATGCAGATAGCCTGATGTCATTCCACTGACAAGAGCCCGCGATAGCTACATTGCGGGCCACGCGACACAACGCCACAGGGCAGACTCCGAAACCACGGCAAATTGTGGCTAACTAGCAAACGTAACTTTAGGCTGCGTTTCCACGTAGGCGGATAAGTTGAGATAACCGGCGCGAATTTGTGACATAAATGGGTGTTTAGAATGGCCGTTTTCTGCTACACCAGTTTATTTTCTACTTAGGTCTACTACCTTGTCCCTGCTGTGCCCACACGTAAACAAACACACACACAAACAGCACCACAACACAAATATGGAGGGTCTCTAGCCATGTCGTCCTCATCCACAGCTCTTACCGATTCATAACTTGTACTCTTCTACATTCTACTTCTTAGCTTTTACCCCGATATAATATGCCAGGGTCAGCTGCAAACTTACTTCTATTATCTGTGGTTTCCACCGAGGCGAATAAGCTGAGATGACCGGAGCGAATTTGTGACGAAAGTGGGTTTTTGTTTACACTCTACAAGTTAGTACTTTACTGCGTGCACCTGATGGTAAGTGACGATGCAGTCAAAGATGTTACCGTAATAAGGCACTTTGAAAGGATAAGTAGACTTACGTCTTTCAAGTTTGTACCTACAAAAATACTACTTACGCTACTTAATCAACTTGTATTAAAATAAGTTTTAATCAAATATCTGCCAGAAACAAACCATTCCTTAGCTACTTAATTATAAGGAAGTAAGTAAGTACAAAATACCCAACCTATTTGAATAACGAAACAAATCGATAGTAACTAGTTTGTAAAACTAAACACGTATCGCAAACAGAAACGAGTTCCCGGACACGAAGGGTAATTTGGTTACCCAGTTACCCTCGCCTGTCGTGCCCTTACCCCTTACCCTGAAAAGGTGTGAGCATTACGTAATCGGCCTCTTTTTATGCGGGCCGGACGCTACCAATTAGCTACACATGCTACCACACTACATGACCGTAAAACAGGGAATCTGTAAACTTTTAAGTAAATATTTAGGGTATTGGTACCCCTGTTCGTTTAGGACTGTACCCAAAAGGTGTCTGGTATATTCTCATGAAACTTAATTAGGCAGACAGCTGAAATAAATGAAGTTCATTGATGCTATATTATACCTACTTTAACGGCCGAAATTAATACCATAACTTAACATAATATATGTCGGCGCTGCGTGCGCGCCAAATGTTGGAAGACGGTGCGAGGCCGATAATAAAACGATTTACACAGCGTTAACCGCATTTAAAAACTTATCAAGCCGCATCGGCCACACTGTTTTACGTTCAAAGCTAAATAGTGAATAAATATGAAAATTAAAACAATAAATAAGATTATTACAATTTTAAAATAGTGATTATTTAAATATCAAAATTAATGAAAATAGAAAAGTCAAAATAGAACCACGGAAATGAAAATAATAAATTAAATTATTATAATTTCAAAATATTGATTCAAATATGAAAATTAAATAATAAATGAGATTTTTATAAAAGAAATATGAAACTGAAAATAATTGAACTGTGTCAATATTAAGAGATGTTGATGGCACAAGCGCCATTGCAAGAGTGTGTTCGCCCGACAAGCGCGCCGGCTCAAAGTAAAGACGAATCGTTCCCACCTCGCGTTACCGAAGGTGGCGCGATATTACGTCACGATTGCGCGCGCATCCGTTAAACAACTAGAATCATGACATAATGCCGCCAGATGGCTTTTCAAGGAAGTTTGACCACAAATAATAAAATAATAGTTAATAAATTTCCTTTGATTTACCTCAAAATTACCTTTAATAAAAACCTTACCGTTACCGTTTACCATTTTTTATAAAGCCTTTATTCAGACACTTTTACAAAATAAAGTTCATACAACAAAAACGTAAATACATCCATTAAAGTTAAAGTTTAAAATAAAAATTAAAAGTCCGTACGAAGAACTAACAGAACAATATCAGCACGTGTCTGCTTGCCCTCTGGCAAAGGCCTCCTCTAAACCTTTCCACAGATCTCTTTCCCTTGCCAACCTCACCCACGCTCTTCCTGCTACCTGAACAATTTCGTCATCCCACCTGGTTCGTTGTCGCCCTTGTTTTCTTTTACCTATACGTGGTTGCCAAAGTGTAATACGTTTGCTCCACTTTTCCTTCCCTCTCATCATATGGCCGGCCCATTTCCATTTTAATGTCTTTATTTTAAGTGTAGCGTCTGTAACTTTTGTTACGTGTCTTATATACGTATTTGTTTTCTTATCTGATAACTTTATAGCTGCCATACTCCTTTCTATCGACCGTTGACAGACCTGCAGTCTGTGTAAATGATGTTTTGTCAACGCCCAGGTTTGGCATCCATAAGTTAGAATAGGGAGTATGCACGTATCAAAAAGTTTCCGTTTTATTGACATTGGAATAGTTTTGTTTTTCATCACATTTTTCAAGGACCAATACCGATTCCATGCACTGGCTACTCGTTTGTCTATTTCGAGTGACATTTGTTTGTGGGGTGAAATAACTTGTCCAAGGTATGTATAGGTATCTACGTATTCAATTACATTGTTATCGACGGTTATTTTTTCTTTTCTTCCATTAGTCATTACCTTGGTCTTGTCCAAATTCATACTTAAGCCGACTTCTTTACTCCTTAGTGCTAAGTCTGTAAGCATTACTCCTAGCTCCTGTGAGTTTTTGGCGAATAGAACCAAATCATCAGCGAACCTTAAGTGATTTAATGATTCTCCATCTAAACATATACCAAAATCATCCCAATCGAAGTGTCTAAATATTTGTTCCAGGACAGCTGAAAAAAGTTTAGGTGAAAGGGGGTCCCCTTGTCGCACACCTCTTTCTATGTTTATGACTGTTCCTCTTCTCTCAAGCTGTATTACTGCGGTACTCTTTGCGTACACATTTTTGATAATTCTTATATATTTGCTATGTATTCCTTGCTCTTTAAGCGCTTGCCATATTTTTGTTTGTATCAAGGAGTCAAATGCTTTGCTGTAATCGACAAAGGCGCAGTAAAAAGTTAAATTGTATTCTGAATATTTTTCGATCAGCTGTCTCACCACGTGTATGTGATCCAGAACCGAGAAGCCTTCTCTAAATCCTGCTTGTTCACGCGGCTGACTTTCGTCCAAGGTCTTTGTTATTCGACTTAGTATTACTTTTGCAAAGATTTTATATATATTTGATGTTAAACTAATGGGTCTATAGTTATTTATGTCTTTCCTATCTCCTTTTTTATACAGTAAAATAATATTTGATAATGTCCACTGTGTTGGAATTGTCTCTTCATCTAATATTTGATTAAAAATATCCGTTATTACTGGTGTTAATATGGCTTTGTTTCCAATAAGTAATTCATTTTTAATTCCATCGGGTCCTGATGCTTTATCTTTTTTCTGAGTTTCAATAGCCTTTTCCACTTCTCTTTTAAGTATCATAGGGATGTCTTCGTCTTCCTTATCACTGTCTGTGCTGAAATCTTCAATGAGTTCTGTTTCCTTTGAATACAGTTTTTGGTAAAAATTTGTGGCAATAGTCATTATGTCTGATCTGCTCGTTTTTTCCTTGTCTTTTTCACTATTGAGACTTGGTATCCAATTTTTTATTTCAGTTAATTTTTTTATTGCTTTTTTTATACCTCCTGTTCGAAAGACTTCTTCTTCTATTGTTTTCATTTGGTTCGCTTTTCTATCTCTTCTTATTTGATTATTTATTCTTTTGCTAATTTGGGATATTTTGATTCTTGTCATTCTGCCTTTTGAGGGTTCACTCAAAAGTTCTTTTCTTTCTTGAAGTAACTTTTTTGCTTCCTCTGATAAGGTGCTTGATTTTACTTTCGGGTCTAACTGTAGTATTGAACTTCTGAGAATTTCTTCAAAATGGTCGTAATTTTGTTGAACGGATTTATCCTTCGCCTCCTTTTGGTAAGTAATGAGTTGATCACTAAGACATTGCTTCCTTCTATTCGGTAGAGATCCATTTTGTTGACCTGCAGATCTTTCATAATTCCTTCTTGTTTTCTTACCTGGTTTTATCTTTAACATAGCTCTGAGCATTCTGTGGTTAGTATTAAAATTGAATCTGTTAACCACACTAGTATCAGTAAAGCTGCTGGGCTTATTTGTTAGGATGTAGTCTATTTCATTTTTATACCGTCCGTCCGGTGAGATCCAAGTCCATCGACGGTTGGCCCTTTTTTTGAATTTGCTGTTTAGAATTGTTAAATTATGTTCGAATGCGAAGTTGATTAACCTTGCTCCGTTTTTGCTCCTTTTTCCAGTGCAGTATGGGCCTCTAATAAGACCCTCTCCATTACGCATGTCTCCTATCTGTGCATTAAAATCACCCATTATAACAAGATTCTTAGATGACTTAGCTTGCATCACAGCACCTAAATCATTGTAAAATTTTTCTACGTCCTCGGGTTTTGCTTGCTCAGTTGGTGAATAGATTTGGATGAATGTCCAAAACTTTTCGTATTCAGGTACATTCATTCTTAGAATTGCAATTCTTTCTGAAATGCCTATGAATTCCTCAATGTTACCTTTTAGTCGCTTGTTGACAAGAAACCCCACTCCATGCTGTCCCGGAGTTTCCCCCATGTAATACAATATAAACTGATCGTATTCTTCTATCTGTTCTCCTGTTCGTCTTACCTCACATAACCCTAGTATATCCCACTTAATGTCAGTCAGAGCTTGTGTTAGTTCTACTAGGCTTTCGTCAGATTTCAGGGTGCGTGTATTTAACGTGGCAATGGTAAGGGACCTGTCAGATTTAACTTTGTTATAATTTTCAATTAGTTGTGGATTTAGAGGGTGGTGGTCATTAGAAACTTTCCCCACGGTGACCAACCGGCTTGTGGAAGGTACATCATTATTAATGTTTATTAAGTTATACTTACTATTCGCGGATACCGTTTACCATTACCATTTACCAATTACCTTAAAAACCTTTACCTTTATTTTTGATCACAAAGATCTACCAGCTATCGTTTAAATGATTCGTAATCATCCAAATGATAACTAAAAAATAGAAAAATCAATTCAAGTCAACATTATTACTGTCAATCATCGGCCCTTGCGCCGATATATACCTACTAGACTAGAATACCTCTGATAATATACCTACCTACTGGTCTAGTAAGAATCTATCCATAGCTCTTGCAAGAACGGGCACATTTTTTATCCATGGGATAGCTAGTTGCAAGTAAAATTAGGCTGTATCATAATGGTTTAAGACTTAAATTACAATGTTTTAGTTTGTTAATAAAGATACACATACCCTCGTTTATAATTATGTAGGTTTTCTCGGGACACTTTTTTCGTGAATTTTGTATTACACCCGGGGTCCTTAGATAGTAAGTCAATGGCCAAATGAATCCGTCAGAAGGGTCCTACCACCTGAATGTTTTTAATAATATTATTATTGTATAAATGTAAATTTTAATAATTTAACCTGATCACGTAATATAATAATACATAATGGTCAAAGGCAATTTATAACACGCTTGGGTTGTATAAATAACGCGTCCCAGAAAACCGAGGTACGGTACAAGTCCCTATGAGGACTCTGGTCGTATAGGCAAGGTGAAAATTATTTTGTATGGTGGACATGTCTCATACATAATTCCTTGTATGATTGGGACGGCGTCACTACCCTATTCATTTTTAATATTTTGTACGTATAAGGTACGTATTTCGTTAAAGTACATAGAGATATTAATATTGAAAAAGGACTGGCTCATGGGCTCCTTATAGCGACGCAAACTTAGTGTAAAAGCAAGCCAGTGTGTTGTGATACTTAATTAAATACTGAATAGGTACCTATCAGTGTGATACTTAATTAATCAGTAAAATATGAAAGCCACTTGGTTGCCTTTTTTTTCCTTCGGAGGGGAAATCCTCATGGACACCATTCTGGTAGTGCCGGACTCCTACCGGCTAAAACCCCCCCATCTCCGATGTTGCCGTGTGCCTGCCGTTAACGGCCTACAAGCCGTATTTAGGTGATTTTGAATGAAGTTTTATGCAAAAACTATAAAGACAATTACTTTCAAATTTACACGTCATGTATTTTGGGTCTTTAATCTAAAATCGCTTAGAAGCAGAAACACGATTGGATAAAATTTTCTCGATAGAAAGTTCTCCCAAAAGTTGCTCCAAAATCTCAGTTTTTCTATGTTTTATCGGAAACTACAATGGATGTAATTGTAATTTTTGTTTTAATGTATCGGTAATAATAATATCCTAAAACGCTTAGAACAGATTTTTGATAACTGGCTTAGTTTTTGAGTAATTAGGTAAAACGTCGTTTTTCTGCTATATTCTTCCGCGACGCTGCATGTCGCACCTACCAAATCTTCGTGAGAGTGAGAAAGACAAAAATAAATTCAATAAATCCCCTTAAGCCTAAAACACGGCTACACGTTGGTCTTAAAACCTCGTTTCCTTTTTCTTTTCTCCTCTTCCCCCTTTTCTTTCATAATTTTTTCAATGTATTTCTCCACTATAGTCCAATGTTCTTCTTTTTGTAGCATTTTTTGGTTTGGTTTGGTTTCACTTGGTTGCCTTGTCGTTAGTAAAGTACTACTCTTATTGTTCGTTATAGATTGCTGCTTTCATGAGTAAAACCAAAAATTATACAGCAAATACGTTTAATGGATGGTTTTCAACTTTTAAGTATGTGTTCTGTCATCTGTGGCACTTTAGGAATAACACTATAACAATTAATAAAAAAACTACCTTGGAGGACTCCAACTGAACATCATTTCAGTATAGATAATACTTACTGTTTATTACTGGCCACTTCTACTTGGGAACTGAGTCAGTATTGAACTACTTTTTATACCTTTTCGCTATGTGGTAGTTAGGTACGTTGATACTTGAGGGGTTTATTGAACTGCCCGTAACGTCTAACGAGAGTCCAAATCCAAGTCAATCCAAGTCGGTTGCCAACAGGGAGATCCTCTTGGTCCTGCTCTTTTTAGTTTGGCAATAAATCCCATAATTTCGACCCTAAATTCAAAATTTAATATATGGTATTTAGATGATGGCTCTTTAGGAGGAGATGCGTCAACAGTTTTACAAGACCTGCACACAATAGTTAAAAAATTCTCAGAAATTGGCTTGAAGATAAATTTTTCAAAATGCGAAGTTTTCTTTCCGGATTCGATTTCGACGGAGTTGAAAATGAATATTCAAAATTCTTTAAGTGTAATATTTCCAGAAATTACTTTAGTTTCAAAACAAAATTTAACTCTCCTAGGTGCTCCAATTTTCGAAGATGCATTTCCTTCTTTCTTAAATTCTAAATTACAAAATTTTGATAAAGGGGTTTGAACTTTTTTGTATGGAAGCTGGCATAGCGACCTGGCCGCCATTTTGATTTTTTTTCGAAATCGCGGCGCACGATGAATGTATTATGTATGGATAGAGGACACATAGACAAACAAATAATGTCAAGTAACATAGTACCCCAAAGTGTCACGTTACCGAGATATTTGAAGGTAAAGACAGACATATGAGGATAAGTCTATTTTTAATGATTGTCGTTGTCCTCATATGTCTATCTTTACCTTCAAATATCTCGGTAACGTGACACTTTAGGGTACTATGTTACATGACATTATTTGTTCGTCTATGTGTCCTCTACCCATACATACCACTTAAATCGTGCGCCGAGATTTCGAAAAAAAATCAAAATGGCGGCCAGGTCGCTATGCCAGAAAGTTTCAATCCCCTTTCACAACGTTTATTGGACATAAAGCCTCATGTAGCCATTTACATTTTACGGTTGTGCCTTTTTGCTCCTAAATTCATGTACTTCTTGAGGTGCAGTCCCATTTGGAAATACCCCTCTTTGATTTCAAAATTGGACTTGTCACTTAAAGAATGTTTAAGCAAAATTTTAAATTTAAATTTTAATGACCGCGCTTGGACCCAAGCATGTCTCCCTGTGAAATACGGGGGATTAGGCACACGGTCTATCTCAAGTGTTGCGCTCCCGGCTTTCTTGTCCTCTGCTTCTGGCTCTACCGCCCTCGTTGGTCAGATCCTTAATCTGTTAAATCCGATCAATGTAAAGGTGGAGAGCCTATCAGAGGCGAGATTGGCCTGGAGTGCATCTTGTCCTGGCGAGGGTTTTCCAACGGCTGTGGAATGTCAGGTCCTCTGGGACAAACCACGTATTATCGCGACTCACGCGGATCTCGTAGCGCAGTGTACCTCAATTACGGATAAAGCTCGGATTTTAGCTGTTTCCGAAAAAGAATCTGGTCACTGGCTACATGCCCTGCCATCCCACAGCCTGGGGACGATACTCGACAGAACAGCACTTCGTGTTGCCGTGTGTCTACGCTTGGGTATCAAAATTTGTGAACCTCATATCTGTCCCTGTGGCAGTCGCGTGGATCAACTTGGTTACCATGGCCTCAGCTGCACCAGAAGTGCAGGCCGCCTTTATCGCCACGGTACTATCAATGATTTGGTACGCCGCGCTCTGGCCACTGCTTCTATCCCTGCGCAATTAGAGCCATCCGGTCTATTCAGGGATGATGGCAAAAGGCCAGACGGGATGACCATAATACCGTGGTTGATGGGACGTGCCTTGGTGTGGGATGCGACCTGCGTCGATACGTTGGCTGCGTCTCATTTACCGGGTACGTACCAAAAGGCGGGTGCAGCTGCAGAGTCTGCTCAAATGCTTAAGCGCCGCAAATATTCAGTAATCAGCAAGGACTATGTTTTTGCGGCGCTTGCATTTGAGACTTTAGGTCCATGGTCATCGGACACAAAAAATTTTGTGAATATGTTATCCAAAAATTTGGTTCACGCGTCAGGTGACCAAAGAGCTGGCGCTTACTTAGCCCAACGGCTAAGCCTAGCTATACAGCGAGGCAATAGCGCCAGTGTTTTGGGCACCATGCCATTAAGCGAGCATTTGGACGGTGTGTACATTTTGTAAATATTTTTAGTCTTAATTTATTTGTAGACATAAATTACAACCATTATTTTTATTACATAATTATAGCTCTACTGAAAACAAATACCTACATATACAATGTTATTTGAAGGGTACTATGATAGAATAGCTGAAAGTAAAACCACGTCCAAGTTTATTATATTCACGAAGGTCTTCGATTCCTGTACCTACTGTGAGTATTCTTTGGTAAAGGGTAGGTATTTTGACATGGCAAAAAGGAGACAGCGCGGTGCCATATTTTGCTTGGTGTAATTTAGCCGGTCCTTAGTAGATATTAAAACATCTATGGTGGACTGAAATTTTTATACCAGACGGCAAACCCTCGTTCCACTATAAATAAGGCTTTGACAGCACCAGGGCGTGAATTGCGAATGTCCACCTTTTACATGAAAATCCGATAAAAACTTGACGATTTATTACAACTTTTGGAGGAATCAAGTTATTCTAAAGTAATGGTATAAGGAGGATTTCATTGCACGAACAAGCCCGCCAAATTGTAAACCAATAAGTAGGTATATAGTCACATTTTGTATTGAACTCTTTGCTTCGAAAAATTGCTTTTGTGTAAAATTAGCAATCAACTAACTATTAAGCAGAGGTACTTAGATACCTACGAATAAAATCGCAATATTGTAATCACTATACTACTACTAGTACTAGTACTAGTAGTGATTACAATATTGTGATTTTAAAATGCGTAAATCGTACAGCGTAAAGCTAGCTTAAAAGCTTTACGCTTTTAACGAGAAATCCAAAAAATAAACAATGTAAAAAGAAAGAAAATTGATAAAAGTATTGTATAAAATCTTGCTTAACACCGGTAGTATACCTACTAAGACGAAGAAAAGTATAATTATCCCGCAATACTTTCGTTTTAAACCTCGCTAACCCGCGCTACCGTAATTATCATTAAACTTATTTCTGCGCAGTTTCCGTATTTCAAAGACAAACTTCACCACTATAAGAAATACAAGTGTATAGCATTTTAACGACTATAAAACCACAGTTCCGCGGGCTTCGGTTGAAACACTCAAAGTTATTATGCTGCAACAAATGACTTCTATGTAGTAGGATACTTACATAAATGTCATTGGCTGCAACATCAAGTCAACAGACGATTCGTTTGTGCAAGGCCTCGTACGCGTAGCGTTGTATCGATACACTTATGATACGACTACGCTAACGACCCGTGTGCGAAGGGGCGAAATATGTAATGTAAAAGTTCACAAGCTCATATAAGCCTCTGCAAAAACACTGAGCGTGTCGCGTGCCGTGTGTCTACGGCGTGCAATATTGCTTCAGTGTCAACATTTGCGGAGCCTCGCGCCGACTGCCGATGCAATGAGTTTTCAAATGGGGTGTCGTCTAAATACAAAGCGGTCACAACCCCGAGTGCGAGGCGAAAATAAAGGGTTTTTTTTTTCATTTAAACGTGATTTTATAAAACGCTTTTGTTGTGGTTGTTTCAATGGTACCTATTGTTTATGCCCGCCAAATTCATATCTTGTTTTTGGTTTTTCGTAATTTTCACTCTGTGAGCTTCATTAAGCTCATGTTTTGACATACTTACCTACCTATGAAGACTTGCAACAAAAAATCACCACGATGTCGTGCCGCCTGAAACCAGCGACTCCCCGCGAATCTTCAAATGTCGTTCGTCCACCTGATGGGTTGTTATGTCATAGCAGAATACTCACTTTTCTTATCTGACGCTTAGCCCTAATTCAAATGTACGGTCAACATCAAAAATCCATATAGCTTTTGCAAACAAGATCCTTTCGTGCACTCGGACACTCAGTATACAGGAGTAGGTAGGTATTCATAATAATCAATGTTTATTCTTCACTTAGGCCTAACTTACGCACTAATGAAATGTAGAGTCTGACACCGCCATGTTTCGAAAGCTGTTTTTCACCGCGAAGAACGAGCAAATAACTCGGTTCCGGGAAACTATCACATCATAGAAACATTAATTTGAACCTAATATATAGTTGTATGAAGGTTGACAATAAATTCAAGCGCTGACGTCACTTACAGTCTATTTATATTAATTGAGGTCGATACACGAATTTTCTGTGATTCGGAATGCAATCATTTTTGACTCGTACTTACCTACCTGATTTTCGGGCGACTGTGCTTACAACCTTTTTCTCCCCTATTGATTATTAAGATTAGTATATAGATATTTCAATCCACGATGACGCGGCTCAGAGATGACGCGCCCCACTCTGTCAAACTCCATACGAATCGAATGAAACTTAAGCGATTTTTGACAGAGTGGGCGCTTCTTCGTGGATTGAAATACTTGCACACCGTTTTAGCCTAAGCAGCGTATGGATTTTTGAAGTTCATCATACCTAATCCCAAACACCAACATAGGGCAATTTGGTTAACTCACCAAGGGCGAGATAATCGTCCTTTTTGTGTTCCCTGCGGACCGCGCCAATTAAGCCGCTCGCTCTCCGCAGGTTTAGGAGCTGAGGGTAGTCCGCCGAATTACGATCATCCAGGTGTTTGTTGTGAATTGATTTTAATTTTATCCCGTGGAAACGTTATGAATTCAAACTCTAAAAATTGGTCAAGTGCGAGTCGGGCTCGCGCAATGAGGGTTCCGTACCATCAAGTCCAATTCTCAATAGTTTTAAAGTAAACACCAGCAAATTCGAAAACTAGCAAAATATCACGTTTGTTGTATGGGAGACCCCCTTACACATTTTTCTTACTTTAATTGAACTATTTATTTCTAAACCAAGTATATGATTAAATATTCTGTGAACATTTGAAGCGTCTACCTTTTACTGTTATTAATGTCGAGCAAAAACAAGCAAAAAATCACGTTACCAACTAAAGCTAGAACAGAAGAAAATAAAAGAAAATATATTTTATGTAAGTATATATGTACAGTCTTTATTAATCTTAATATTCTTAAAGTCCACGAAAAATATATTAAAATGAATACAGCTAAATTACTATTATTATTGTTTATGGCACAACACACCTTCAATAGTTAAAAAAAACTATGTATTACTAACAAACGTTTGAATACCTTCACGTTACACAATAAAATTAATGTTCACAATTTATCACAAAATATATTATTAATACAAAATGTAATATAATTAAATAAAAAATACATGCTAATTCAAGTAAAAACATTATGAAATTTTACAAAGAGTTATAAAAATAATAATTAATCATAGAATGGATAATTACTTAGATACCTACCGATTTAAACCTTTTCCAATGATTTTTAGGGTATTTTCGTTGACATCCTACTTAGTTCAAATTAGATGAGACATGAAATTAAAGTTTACACATACAAATTGTCATGAATAAATAATTAGACATTTTTGTGCCAATTCTGTTAAGTTATGCAAAATCTCTCAACTAAATTAATTTGTCGCGTCTGAAAATATTGCTGTCCTTTTCCATGGGGAGCATTTAGAAAAAATAGCACTATTTTTAGACGCGTCAAAAACAAGTGATTTCCTAAATGTAGACAGTTATTTCAGAGTGAAAAAATAGTCTAATGGTCTAACATCCGAACCTACATCGACCTTCATCGAGCTGATATTAGAATGAGACCTATTTTACAATGAATTTAGGCTATTAGAAAATATATTAAAAATGGACAGAATATTTTAATTATTAAAAAAAATAAAAGACGTGTGGCATCCGGAGACTGTACGCGGTAAAGCTATTTTGTTTTTGTCAACTTATGCAATTATAATTATACAACCAATGCCACCTAGAGACGAGTTGCTGAACTAAAGAGACAAGCGTGATATTTCAAAAAGTCATTAAAAGTTCTGCTATTCATCGATAGATGGCTAAACTAAAAAGTGTTAGGTTATTTTCCTAACGGAATTTCTGGATTCGGTCTCCACGCTCAAGATCCGCGATAGAAGCTATGCAATAGCTTAAAAAATTATAAAATTTAGCAATATTAAGATAATAAGAAGATTTTACAAATAATAGACATGAATAATAGATAACCCTATGTAAATAAATAATAGACAATAATTTTTTCATAAAATTTTGCAATATTATGATAGTAAGAAAATTTTACAAATATGTAATAGACAGCCCTATGTCGGCACATTCTAAATGTTTCATACATTTTACACTAGACTTGAAGTCTAGTGTAAAATTTTCTTATTATCTTAATATTGCAATATTTAATGAAAAATCGTTCTTTAAAAAATAATTAAAAATATTCTGTCCAGGATTTTTCCAGGCAACCCATTTTTAATATATTTCCTAATAGACTTAAATTATTATAAAATAGGTCTCATTCTATTGTCAGCTCGATGAAGGTCGATGTAGGTTCGGATCTTAGACATTAGACTAGATAAGTTATTCACTCTGAAATAACTGTCTACATTGAGGCTCCCCTGTTATAAGGATCTAGAAAATTTTCAAGCCGAAGTAGAAAAATCGTCCAGAATGTTACGTTCTAGCGTAACACTGCGTTTTTACTACTTCCGTTACCTTGTGATCACTTTACATTTAAAATGAGAAAATTTACTTGCGCCATACTCCTTGGAATTTTAGTCGTTTGTTTTTGTAAGCCATATTAAATCTGATTAGACTTAATAAGCAAATCCATTTTCCATACATTATGGAAAAATAAATATGCTTATTTCAATTTAATATTCTTACATAGCGTAGGGCATTTAAACGAAAGCGTAAATTATAAGTCGTTTTTTTAAATAAACACAACAACGCCTTACTTAGAAAAAGTCCATTTATTATTCGATTGCTTTTTTAAATTGATTGATTTTTATTTGCTACGAATCTGATCTTTTTTAATGAGCAGTAAGGTTGGTTTTATTTTGCAAGATTTTTAACCAAACAACGAAATTTAACTTTACTTTAATTAATAACAGCTTAAATTCTAAAGGAGTGAGTACAAATCTGATCTTTTTTGATGAGCAGTAAGGTTGGATTCATTTTGCAAGATTATTAAACGAAATAACGAAAATGAATTTGCTTAAAATATTTTAATTTTTTGTTCGTTTTTAACTTATTAATTTCTTTCCGTTGACAGTTGCGTTTTTTCCGCGTTGGCGAAAACATTGCCTAAACTGTTAAATTATTAAGTTGAGCAATCAACGAAAAACATAATTAAAAATAAGCAAATAAGCAGTAATTAAAAGTGACTTTTGAAAAACAGTAAAATGAAAAAGTCTGCTTATTGTTTTAAGCCGTTTTGCCCACCTCTATTCTTACAGGGTGATTTGTTATCGAGTACACTTATGTACCCTTCAATATTATATCAACTTTTCGTTACACGTTGTAGACTGCAGTTAATTGCGCGTCAAAATATGGAGCAAGTTTATTCCCATTTTCATACAGATCGCATAGGTACAAACCTTCAATAATTTAAAGTCATTTTTACGTTATTTGTGTAGTCTATAGTCACTATAGGTTACAAAAATATATATAACTGTTAGTAATATAGTCACTCTATAGAGCGTAGATTGTCTGTTACCAAAGATACCTCTTCACATGCCAATACAATGTCCCTGTCACATCTATTGAATCATTTCCGAAACTGTAATCTGTGTCACTGATGATTCTATAGTAGTGTTATTATCTCGCTGCAGACTCGGTCATAAATCATTCGACTGTTTCGCTTTTGTTGAGTTGTGCATTACTGCAGAACAAAAGCGAAATCATTCGAGTAATGATTTATGACCGAGTCTGCAGCGAGATAATAACACTATTATAGTCACTGACGAGCGTGGAGTTTCTTTGTCATAGATGATACAAGTCACTCGCGAGTTTAAGGCCGCTGTTCCACTGGGCGTTTTTCGAGCGTTAGCGTTTCTTCAAATATTCAATATGCGCAGCGACGCGACGTCAACGTTGAGAGTCTCTAATCGCGTTGAGAAACAGACGTTGGAGAAACGCCGACGCTCGCATAACGTCTAGTGGGATAGCGCCCTAAGTCAGAAATAGAAAATTGACCTAAGCTCAATACGACATAATGTCATACACAATAAGACAAATCTGTAAAGGATAGATCATTAATTCCAGTCATTAATCATTTACAATCGTGAAGTTATTTCGTCACAAACTATACCTACTAGTCACTTACAAGTTTAAAGTCCCTGTCACATGATAATATAATTGTCCTAATTACAAATGGTTTTAATCACTCTATGGTTCTTGCCACTCACGAGCGTGAAGTTCTTTTGTCACAGATTGTTCTTGCCACTCACGAGTGTTAAGTTCCTTTGTCACAGATTGTTCTTGCCACTCACGAGCGTGAAGTTCTTTTGTCACAGATTGTTCTTGCCACTCACGAGCGTGTAGTTCTTTTGTCACAGATTGTTCTTGCCACTCACGAGCGTGTAGTTCTTTTGTCACAGATTGTTCTTGCCACTCACGAGCGTGAAGTTCTTTTGTCACAGATTGTTCTTGCCACTCACGAGCGTGAAGTTCCTGTGTCACAGATTGTTCTTGCCACTCACGAGCGTGAAGTTCCTTTGTCACAGATTGTTCTTGCCACTCACGAGCGTGAAGTTCTTTTGTCACAGATTGTTCTTGTCACTCACGAGCGTGAAGTTCTTTTGTCACAGATTGTTCTTGCCACTCACGAGCGTGAAGTTCCTTTATCACAGATTGTTCTTGCCACTCACGAGCGTGAAGTTCCTTTGTCACAGATTGTTCTTGCCACTCACGAGCGTGAAGTTCTTTTGTCACAGTTTGTTCTTGCCACTCACGAGCGTGAATTTCTTTTGTCACAGATGGTTCTTGCCACTCACGAATGTGGCTTGTGCCACGGGCGTCACTGGCGCCGGTTGACCTCTAGGCGCATGTAGGGCGTAAACTGCGCTCGGGTGCGGTCTCGAGCTGCTTTATAACCAACGGAGTTTTGAGTGACAGGAGCCTTCCTTGTGCTGGCTGTTAGTTTGTTAGTGGACGAACACAAACATTCATTAGTTAGTATATATGCACCCCACAAGTAGCTTACCTACGGCACTGGAGGTTGCATACCAATATTGGCTTTAAAAGCTAGAAAATATATCCTCTGTTTTTGTAAGTCTGATGTTGTATGTCTCTTCTTAGGGGTAACTTCAAAAGTCCATATACAATTTGCAAACAAGATCCTTGCACACACTGGGCCAGTCAGTATACAGAAGTATTACATAGAACTATTTTGAACCTAATGCTGTTGCCTTAAGGTTGATATTGCTGACAGTTTATGGTAAAATCTCTGATAAGAAAAATCAGGATATGGGCATCCGAACAATTTACGTAAACCTTTTTCTTACAAGCAAACAGTAGCGCCATCTGTCAAAATTCTATAGGTGGCTGCTGAGCGAACTACAGTGTGGCCCTACTGTTGGCATTATTGTCACTGATAAACCAGTGACATTTTTACACGTCGTCCGCTCTGTCCAGGCTACATTATGTCTTATGGGTAAATATATGGATTTTTGATGTCGACCGTACAAGAGACAAAACACATCACGTCTTCATTAAAAAGTGCTATGGTGCAATTGCAATCTCCAGTGCCGTAAGCATATCCATAAAATCCCCTCCAATCTATATTATATCATGTACCAAAATTAAGAGACGTCTCGGAGTACGATAGATCATAGTGAACTATTGCCTGAAAAATTCTCTACTTGACAATGTTTGGAACATTAAATTTTCATATTGACAAAAGTATATATTTATAAGATACGTAATATTATTTACCATCATAGGAAAATATTAATAGTTTCCATCAGCACCAAATTACCCTGACTAGTTTTAACCAAAATTCCCATCTAATGTCTAATTTATGTATTTCAGGAAAATTTTAATCGAACTTCTGTTTGTTAATTTGTTAATTAGTAACAACACAACATGATGTTTATAAAGGCCTGACCAGGAAAATAAACGCATAATAGTCCAGTCAATGAATAACCTAAAAGGGGGTGTAGAGTGCATGAGAGGGGACCTAAGCAATTTCTTCTGAAACTTGTTCAGGGTACTTAGGAAGTTAACATACTAAAAGTCCTGACGTCTCGGAGGTGAGCCGGAGTGGGGAGGGGGGGGGAAAAGGTACCACTTTTGGGTTTTTCACTAATATCTCAGAAACGGTGCGTCATAGAAAAAAAATCTTCTAATAAATTATTGCCCATAAAATTATCTAAAACTTTGGTTTTATTCAATTTTGCCGTATTCCTAACCGTTTCCGAGCCACACGCTCCGGAAAAGTTAATACTACAAAAAAAACCTTATCATATAATAATCCGGTCAAGTTAGACACAAAAATAGTGGTCAAATAACAATAATTTCGACAGAGCCAAATCTTCGTAGAGACCATAGGTTTACCAGAAGGAATAAAGTGTCAAAAGTCCCCATAAATCCTGTGTGTGCAACAAAAGTTATTCGGGGTCAAATATCAAAATTTGAGGTTTTTTGGATTTTTCTCGAAAACGGTAAGTTTTCTCAAAAATAAATTCAGACAAAAGTTGTAGATCTTAAAATTATCTACAAAAATGGTTCTTATAATTTTTTTCCTAAGAGTTAACATTCCTGAGATATCGCGATTCTAAGAGTCACATTATACATGATATGCACATATATATACATAATCAGGCAATTACAATAGTAGTTGCTGAAGATATTGATTTCTTAGTAGTTACTACTTACTGCAAGGACTCAAATGGATAAAATAGTTTATTTTCTTTAGCTTCCTAACATTAACCGTTTACGCAGAGTACGCAACGGAAACTCTCAATATGGAACAAATTTTCCCATTTTAGCAACATTTTTCATTGATGCTCCTATTGTATTGGTCGTAGCGTGATGTTATGTAGCCCATAGCCTTCCTCGATAAATGGACTATCCAACACAAGAATAATTTTTCAATCAGGATCCGTAATTTCTAAAAAACAAACACGTTGATCCGCTCCTTCGTTTCAGCGAAATGGCGATTGCCATAATAAAAAAATTATAGCGAGTCAAACTTAGAGATAAGTATTTGCTGTTGTGGATTACTTTTAAGAACTATTAAAGGAGATCAACTCCGCAATACATGATTTTTGCGAGACTTTAGCCGTTTACGCAGCGTACGCAACAGAATTATGGCAATCGCCATTTCGCTGAAACGAAGGAGGGGATCAACGTGTTTGTTTTTTAGAAATTACGGGTCCTGATTGAAAAATTATTCTGGTGTTGGATAGTCCATTTATCGAGGAAGGCTATGTGCTATATAACATCACGCTACGACCAATACAATAGGAGCATCAATGAAAAATGTTGCAAAAATGGGAAAATTTGTTCCATATTGAGAGTTTCCGTTGCGTACACTGCGTAAACGGTTAATGTTAGGAAGTTATAGATAATAAACTATTTTATCCATTGGAGTCCTTGCAGTAAGTAGTACCTACAAAGAAATCAATATCTTCAGCAACTACAATTGTAATTGCCTGATTATGTATATATATGTGCATATCATGTATAATGTGACTCCTAGAATCGCGATATCTCAGGAATGTTAACTCTTAGGAAAAAAATTATAAGAACCATTTTTGTAGATAATTTTAAGATCTACAACTTTGGTCTGAATTTATTTTTGAGAAAACTTACCGTTTTCGAGAAAAATCTAAAAAACCTCAAATTTTGATATTTGACCCCGAATAACTTTTGTTGCACACATAGGATTTATGGAGACTTTTGACACTTTATTCCTTCTGGTAAACCTATGGTCTCTACGAAGATTTGACTCTGTCGGAATTATTGTTATTTGACCACTATTTTTGTGTCTAACTTGACCGGATTATTATATGATAAGGTTTTTTTTGTAGTATTAACTTTTCCGGAGCGTGTGGCTCGGAAACGGTTAGGAATACGGCAAAATTCAATAAGACCAAAGTTTTAGATAATTTTATGAGCTTTAATTTACTAGAAGATTTTTTTTCTATGACGCACCGTTTCTGAGATATTTTTTTTTTTTTTTTTTTTTTTTTTTTTTTTTTTTTTTTTTTTTTTTTTTTTTTTGATATTAGTGAAAAACCCAAAAGTGGCACCTTTACCCCCCCCCTCCCCACTCCGGCTCACCTCCGAGACGTCAGGACTTTTAGCATGTTAACTTCCTAAGTACCCTGAACAAGTTTCAGAAGAAATCACTTAGGTCCCCTCTCATGCATTCTACAACTCCTTTATTGATTGGACTATAATATGATAATTTCATACGCCATTAGATAGAATGTATATGTATATGTTTTTAAGCTATTGCATAGCTTCTATCACGGGCCTTGAGCGTGGAGACTGATCCAAAAATTCCGTAACGAAAATAACCTAACACTTTTTAGTTTCGCCATCTATCGATGAATAGCAGAACTATTAATGACTTTTTGAAATATCACGCTTGTCTCTTTAGTTCAGCAACTCGTCTCTAGGTGGCATTGGTTGTATAATAATAATTGCTTATTGCATACATATAAAGTTGATAAAAACAGCTATGCAATAAGCGCGGCAGTCTCCTAGTGCCACACGTCTTTTTTTTTATAAGTAACGCGAGCAAACGAGCGGGCGGGTCACCTGATTGTAAGCGATCACCGCCGCCCATGGACATTTGCAGCACCAGGGGAACTGCAAATGCGTTGCCGGCTCTTAAGAAATTTGTTTATCCGCCCCTTGAATAACCTCATGTTATAGTTTTGAGGGAACACTTCCCTATCATAGCTATAGAGCATAGTTTGGCATACCGGGTGGAATGGATAGAACAATTTTCTACGCCGGAGTGTATGCATACAGAACGTGGAGGGAGGACATTTGTACTTTTGTTGACCACCTAATGTACCTGCATTCTAATTAATAAATGACATTTATCTATTTATTTATTTTATTCATTTAAAAATGACACCATCCTATTTACAAGCTTATATAACTTGCAATGTAACATGTGTGTAACATACATTGCATTAAAATGTGACATACATTGTATTCCATAAAACCAGATTGCCTGTTTATTTTCCTGGGGGGCTATTCACGTTACGTGTCGGCTACATTTCGTGATGTGATATATTTAAAAAGGTGATGGTATTAACAAACATAAGCAAACGATATTGAATTCAAAACATTTTTTGCGAACACTGAAAAATTAATTTTAATACAATTGACATAGAGCGTAAAATTGAATGTAGTTCAAAACGCCGTATTGGTCGACAGTTCCGAGATTGAAATTACTTAAGCGAGAGTTGAGCATTGTATTTCCTATGATAAAATACATTCAATTTTACACAAGCCAATAAGTGTAAAGTTCATTTTTCAGTGTTAATATTTTTTTCTTTTTCTTGCATCATCACTGAGTATGTGAAAACGTTACGAGAAGCTGCCCAGGCTATAGGCAAAAACGTAAACATATTAGTTATTATTATTTAGTTTAATGATGTTTACCTTGCACCCTCCTATAGAGGGCTGATTCGCGGGGCACGCTGGAACCGAACGCGGGCCCGCGCGGCGGCGGTGCCACGGCGCCCACGCGGCGCATGGGCGGCACTGGCTTCACGGGCACCGGCCGGCTTCCTGGGGGAAATAATTTTTTTTTTCTATACAAGTTAGTACTTGACTGCGATCTAACCTGATGGTAAGTGATGATGCAGTCTAAGATGTTATCGTACTAACTTGGAAGGGTTTTTTTTTTATTATTGAAGATAGGCTTGCGCTTGACGACAATCATGCCTGATGGAAAGCAATGATGAGGTCTAGGATGGAGCGCGCTTGCCTAGAAAATGCCTATTCACTCTTCTCTTGAAGGCACCTAGATTGTACTTGGCTGGAAACACGGAAGCTGGAAGGGCGTTCCACACCTTAGCGGTTCGTATCAGAAACGTGGAGGAAAAACGTTTCGTGCGAGTTTGTTGTAAGTAAATTTACCCCCTACGGTTTCTACACAGCATCGCACCGGAACGCTAAATCGCTTGGCGGTGCGTCTTTGCTGGTAGGGTGGTAAGTAGCTACGGCCGAAGCCTCCCACCAGACCAGAAAACTATACTTCTTAAATAGACATATACTCAGGACCCAGCGGACCACAGAAAAAAGTCGCCAGTTCACCGGTGTCAAAAATGTTTGTTTTGACACCAACAGCGTCAGTTGTAAGACGACCGCAGTATTGTCTAGACTACGGTCCACGCCACAGACCACTACGTATTATTAGACTGGACGCGAGTTTTCACAGGGACGATTTTCGCCAATTTTGACAAATGGCGCTACTTTTTTTGTGTATGAAGTAGGTTGACGTAGAATGTTCCGATGGGCTCATCCTGAGGTTTATATCGGTGACACAGGGCGTGCTACGGCGATGCCACACATGGACCTTAAATATTGCAGATAGAACATTTCACTGACAGAAGACTTCATTTCAATTTCAAAAACAATTTGAACTGCATTCATAGATTTTGAAATATTTACCCGGTTGAACAAAAATCGAACCCGCTATACAAGAAAACAAAAATACCTGCACTACACACAAATTCGAAATACCAAAACAAAAATTATCAGGACTACCAAATCTCTCTAATTAAAAAAAAAATCTCGTGCCAATTTTTGTTGTTAAGCTCCTCTGAAACGGCTGGATCGATTGTTATAATATTTTCTGTGTATGTTCGGTAGATCTGAGAGTAGGTTGTAAGCTTTTTTTATATAGGTATACCTTAAAGCAAAAGATTGTTTGCCGGGTCAGCACAAAATATACACAAAAAAATCATAAAAATCAGTCAAACAATTTTGGAGAATGTTTTTACAAGCACTGTGACACAAGAATTTTATATATTACACAACAGTATAAATTATAAATAGAATTCTTTACCTTTATTATCTCCATTGAGGTTGATAGGCCTCGGTATGTTGTGATCGCCCAATGGTCTTTTCACTGGAACTTGTTTCGGTTCAACTTTATCCGGACACTTCTTCAAATCCATGTTCCCCGCGAGCACGAACGTCGAATTCAAATCCTTGGGATCGATCGCGGGGAAGTTCTCCGCATTCCCCACATCGCTTTCAGTCTTCATCTTCTTCGCCGAATTCAGATTCTCCATATCCATCAGTTCGAGCGAATCGTTTATTACGATGGTTTCGTGGTTTTTAAATTTAATAGGAGTCCCCTTCATCGGTGTGCCTTTGCGTTTTTTAGCTGTTGGCTTTGAGGTTTCTACGTCGGTTATATCTTCGCTGTCTGTTATAACATCTAGTGTTGTGTTGTTCTCCTGTGGTTTCCTCTCATCGTTAAATTCCAGCGGTTCGGTCGGATTCTCCAGGTCTAAGTCCAATATGAATTTGAAGTGCGGGTCGTTTTTCACGTGTTTGTCGGACCAGGTGATGTTTTTGGCGGATTTCAGCTTGTTTATCACCGCCGTGTACTCCGCGGTGAGAGCGGGCGTCGCTTGGTTCGACCCTTTGAGTACGAGGTAGCAGTTTCTGAGCAGTTTGTGAGCGTCGCTCATGCAGTCTGTGGACACCCTGATCTCCTCCTTCAATATATCAATGAGTTTATCTTTTAAATCGTTGCTTGCTTTGTAAAATCTGAGCTCGCTCTCGCGGCGTACAAGATTTACAGTGTCTTCCATATAAGGGCACTCCGCAAGGCAGTCGTCAAGTAATGTTTGTAGTTGATTCTTGCTTTCAGCCCATTTCTTCCAAGTGTCCATTATTTTTACGTTTCTGTTGATTTTTTGTTGTATGTGGTTCTCTGAAGCGCGTTCCTGTCGCGGTAATTCTTCGGTGCGTATCTAGCAAGAAATTTTAATTAAAATAAAGAACTGTGTATATTTGAATGGAGCATGTGATTTGCGACGGCCTGACCGCGAGCACGTACTGCTGACTCATTGTTTTGAGCCGTATAGGGTCCTTATATGGTCTAGGGGTGCACTAAGAAAGGATTTTTCAAAGTTCACCCCCTAAGGGGGTGAAACGGGGGAACAAAGTTTGTATAGTTAAAATACTCCTTCAGGCCGCAAATACTGAACCGATTTGGCTAAAATTTGGAACGGAGATTGAATTTATCCTGTAATAATACATCGACTACTTATTTTTTATCTCGAAACCATACATGGTTTCTATGGTGAAGGTTACTTTTTATTCCGGAAAAATCTATGGTTCCCGTAGGAATAGAGAAGACTATAAATAACGCGGGCGAAGCCGCAGGTATCTGCTAGTACTGCCAGGCCAGTCTCACTTATCACGTGGCCGTCCCGGCTACAAGTACGGGTCCGGACCTCAATATTTCAGATGGTTGCCGCTCGCGGGCCGAGTTGCACGCGCTAGTTCTGTACGGTCTATTTTACGCGCCGTCTGACTACGGCAGCCCTAGTACGTCGTAAGAGATAAAGTTAGGCGATAGAAAGAGACCACAACATTGCGTTTGTTGCGTGTCGATTTTGAGGGCGGGCCAGGTGCTATTGCGAACTGAATTGCACTTTTTGTGTCAGCGCTAGAGTCGCTATTTCTTTAAATAATCGTGCGGAGTGGACCTTCTGTACCTACAGTTCTGTGGTACTGTATATATCCAAGTACCTGCTCGAGCGCGTCGCACGAAGACCGGAGCACGAGATCCGCGACTTGCTCGAAGGCGCGCGAGCGCAGGAGTTGCCGGAGCGACAGCACGCGCTGTTGGCTCATCATCTCAAGCAGCTTGCCCTCCACTGCCACGTGGGCTTGGACCATCTCCTCGATCCGTTCCCTCCATAAACCGTGTTTAGCTCTTGATAATTCTAAAAAAAAAAAAATATTGGTTGTCTGTAAAGTCGGTTTACGGATGATAGATAACGTCATAATTGGTCTCTCTATCGTTTGTTTTATCGTGTCTCTCTATCGCTTGTTGCGCGCTCTCGCTTGCACGCACAGGCGGAACGTTACGCGGAACGTTACTATTTTTCATGTGCGTTGCTGGTGTTCATCAATTTATTAAACGTTATCACGTCAAAAATAAGAGTCCAGTTTACAAATAATATACGTTAATTAATTAATTAACAAAAAAACGACTTCAACTCTCATCAAACTACTGTTGCATACATCCTTTCCAATTAAAATTTAACACTAATATGGTTTTCTCATGGATACCATTATCAGAACTGGACTAAATTGAAATGGGACCACACGGGAAGCGTCAGCTTTCTCATAAATAAAAAAATCATGAAAATCGATTCACCCAGTCAAAATTTAAGAGATGTCTTGCAAATTATATCGATATTGAGTACAGATTTGTGATTCACCCATACTTTAAAACTCTTGCTTACTATTTCCAATGACAGGCGCAGCGTAGGTACTGAGGCTCAATTTGGCCTGAAGTTCCTTGGCCTTCTTCTCCCACTTGGTCTCTTCTTCCTTCGCCTCCTTAAGCTCCTTCGCCAAATCATCATTCCTCTTCTGCAACTCCTTTGTTGAAGAAAGTCATGGGATTATATTTAAGAAACTTTTAAATATATTGTAGTGTACATCACATCACTAGAGAAGTGTCGAATACAATACATTGTAATATAGAATACATTACACTGTATTGTATATTACACTACAGCAATCAGCAAAAAAGGCATCCCACCAAAAACATTTTCATGTAAAATGAAGTCAAGAAGAGAGCATATTGCTCACACTGTCAAAAGGTTATCATATCTCATGTAGAGCAGGACTTCTAACTTTACACTACCTAACTTCGCAAACTCTACACTTTAGTCAAAATATATGTACTGCCTGTTTCGCAGAAAAGTACTAGACAGTGAATAAATTTAATTTTTATTTTATGCCCAAATTTTCTTTTTTTTTTGTGCTGTGGATATCTTGCAATCAGTCTGTAGACTATGAGCAGATGGTACGGCATGAGATTGGTGGTACGGCAAGATGACTTCCCCATCAGGAAGATCCCCCCTGTGTCACTTTCGTCTATCTAATATATGCCGTCTTTTCAGTCTTCGAATCACTTCTGGCATTGTAAGCTGTACTGGTTAGCCTACATTTGTAGTTGGAAATGTAGCTGTTTATTTCCTCCCTGTCAGTTTTAATGTTGAGCTGCTCATGGATCTCACTTATACGTAGATACCATAGGGTGTTGGCAATATTTTATGCCCATATAACCAGAGCGTTGACACGGGATCTGCATGAGCCACCTACCTTGATCGTCTTCATGCAGTGCGCGGTGTCCATGTCGCGGTCTATGATATTCTTCTTGATGCTGAGCTGGATCTTGTTGGCGCGCGCCGCGTACTTCAACGTGTTGTACGTGTCTTCGTAGCTCAGCGACGACGGCGACACGTTGGCTATCATCACGGTCTTGCAGTTGCCGCCGAGGCTGTCCTTGAGTAGACGCGTCAGCTTTGAATCCCTGTACACCACAAGGATTTATTTTTTTCTCACCAAAAAGAAAAGGTTGTCTGGAAGAGATTGCCTAATAAGACCGTCTTTTGCGCATTATGTTTTGTATGATTTTTTGTTTGTTATGTTTTCCTTTCTTGTAATATGCAATAATGTATTAATTCATTCATTCAATTCATTCATTTACGGCCACACTCAGAGACGTTACTTAACTTTAATTATCATTAAGCCCATATGATTCCGTTGACAAATGTATGGAATTTAATGTTTATTTAGTTAAGTGACGTGTCTGAGTGCGGCCGTAATTTTATTAACAACAAAACACATGAACAGTTTCCCATACCATACCACAAGAATATCTTTTTATTTCAATTTTATTTCTTGTGTTGAGGTACAGACAGTATCCTAAAAATTATCACAGCACAAGGATTTATGCTAGACAGTAAAAAACACAAGACTTGCTGTTTGCAGTTTTGAACATCTATGATTATTTTTAAATCACTGATGTTTATATTGTTCTAACTGATAGTAACAGTTCTACTCATAGGTATAAAGAAAAAATAAAAAGAAAATTAAAAAAATCAAAAAACCCGACTGCAAAAATGTCAACTGAAATGCAATAACTTAAAAGACTGAAACAAGGCGGACAACGAAAACAAAATTATAATAAACTTAAAACGATGCAATTTTTACTTCATTTTAACAAACAACATTATGAGCTGATAGCTTTAGTTAAATTTTCGCATTCAATTTAAAAATATAGAAGGCGGGACCTATTTTTGCAAATTATAAAGAAAATTAATAGGTCCCGCCTGCTTTATTTTTAAATTGAATGCGAAAATTTAACTAAAGCTATCAGCTCATAATGTTGTTTGTTAAAATGAAGTAAAAATTGCATCGTTTTAAGTTTATTATAATTTTGTTTTCGTTGTCCGCCTTGTTTCAGTCTTTTAAGTTATTGCATTTCAGTTGACATTTTTGCAGTCGGGTTTTTTGATTTTTTTAATTATTTATTTTATTTCAGGCTTTTTAGTTGCCACACTTTACGAGCGAAACCTAAGCACTTTTATCTACACAATGTGAAAGACGTAAAGTGGGTATATTTGGTTATATATTATATTATGTCGGTTCAAGTCAGTCAGTCACTTGGAAGAAGTAAAAGTTGTAAACAGTGTCGTCAAACGCAAACCTGGATTTTATCCCGGAAATATATAAGCTGTAACATTTCATAGGTGTAGTTTGTGTACGTTTAGGGCTCAGGCGTATCTAACTCACGTCGCTTTAAACGCAACACTTTGATAAATGGTTTTATTCGCGAAATCAATCTAAGTTCGATTTCGGAAAGACATGCAAGTTCCTGTGGGATTGGCGAGATGGACATGTTGTTCCAAAATGCATTAGAAGGGCACTGATTTTTTATCAGTTTATTTGCACATCTGTAGCAACAAGTTATTCTTTTATGTGTATTAGCAGGTAGTACTGTTGTATTAGCAGTTACGTTAAAGTTTCGGCACTGTTTTGGATATAATAGTTTTGTGCAAACATAGCACGGTGTTTCAGCCATTTGCGCAATTGCTTCTTCAAACCCACTAAATAAGCGTCTTCGGGCACGATTCCTATCCCTCATAACGCTCAGTCTCTCTTCACGAGAATTAGGAGACAGCTGTGTGTAAGTTTCCGAAGCATATTCTAGTTTTTTTGCTCGAGATGACGGTGACTCATTCTCACACTCACTCACATCACTCATTCACGGTCACTCATTCACATGTAGAAGAATATTCCCGCATAGACTCTAGCCTGGCTGTTTTAGATGCAGGTGACTCATTCTCCCTACATGTAGAAGAATATTCCCGCATAGACTCTAGCCTGGCTGTTTTAGATGTAGGTGACTCATTCTCCCTACATGTAGAAGAATACTCCCGCATAGACTCTAGCCTGGCTGTTTTAGATGCAGGTGACTCATTCTCCCTACATGTAGAAGAATATTCCCGCATAGACTCTAGCCTGGCTGTTTTAGATGTAGGTGACTCATTCTCCCTACATGTAGAAGAATACTCCCGCATAGACTCTAGCCTGGCTGTTTTAGATGTAGGTGACTCATTCTCCCTACATGTAGAAGAATACTCCCGCATAGACTCTAGCCTGGCTGTTTTAGATGCAGGTGACTCATTCTCCCTACATGTAGAAGAATATTCCCGCATAGACTCTAGCCTGGCTGTTTTAGATGCAGGTGACTCATTCTCCCTACATGTAGAAGAATATTCCCGCATAGACTCTAGCCTGGCTGTTTTAGATGTAGGTGACTCATTCTCCCTACATGTAGAAGAATACTCCCGCATAGACTCTAGCCTGGCTGTTTTAGATGCAGGTGATTCATTCTCCCTACATGTAGAAGAATATTCCCGCATATACTCTAACCTGGCTGTTTTAGATGCAGATGACTCATTCTCCCTACATGTAGAAGAATATTCCCGCATAGACTCTAGCCTGCCTGTTTTAGATGCAGGTGACTCATTCTCCCTCCGGGTGGAAGAGTATTTTTGCATAGACTTTAATCTGGTTGATCTAGATGAGGGCGACTCATTCTCCCTTTTGGAGGAAACATGATTGGCTAGGTATGTGAACCTTTGTATTTTTTCAGCATTAGTTTCCTTTGCTAACCTAACTGAATTACGGGTACTTATATCTTTGCATAATTGTTTCTTCGAACCTTCAGAAAGCTGACTGTAAATTATGGCCATTCTCTCTTTCATTTTTGTAAGACGTATTTTGCGTGATCGAGGAGATTTAGTTTTATTTTTTTCTTTAGCCGCCTTAGCTTTTTTTGTTTTTCGAGACAAAGCCATTTTTGAGAATATCAAATTCTTCGTATACGTACAGAAATACGATCTACTATACTCGAAAATACATAGAAAACCTTCATATACTTAATATGAACACAAACCTAACTAAAACAGACAATTTTTTAAGCTACCAAATCAATATGTATCTACAATTTATTCGATGCAATTTATACAGAATCATTTAAAAGCGATAGAATTATATTATAGGTATAGCTGTTATACGATGACTAACCTGTTCTTCAGAAAGTCGGGTTACTAACCAAGTTATTAAAATGAACGACCTAATCCTATATTAATAAAAATGAATAACCTAAAAGCAGGTAAGTGACTGCCATAAAAAAATATTTTTACAAAGCAAAAATACAAAGATTTCTATTATTAAAAAAAATACTTAAAAACTATTAAATTTTATTTTTTCCAAGGATTATCTAAAGCTCTTTAGCTTCAGGTAATCTAAGTCTATGAATCTAAAACTTTTGAAAAATAAATTATTTTATTAATTCAATAAAAAAAAATATTTAAAACTAATATTTAATTTTTTTTATCAATTAAATTCGATGATGGATGCCAGTGCCACTTTAATCTCGAACTACTCGTCAACAATATCTAGACAGTGTCTACTCCGCGCCGTTCAAAAATAAAATGCTAAAGATTAGAAAGCCTCCCTTGTTAGGGTGATCGACAAAGTGGAGCGCGTCTTAGAGTACACACAGCGCCATCTAGGGCGAGTAGCGAAAGTACAGATGTTAAAATAATTGTTTAATGATTATATTAAATTATGTTTTCGATTTATGCTATGATATACCAAGTAAAAATGCACAATATAAAGTACGACACACACTTGGTCAATACAAGAATAACGCTATCAAAAACTACAAATGTTACCATTTTGAACGCATTGATCGACTGTTTATAATTCCAAATTAATTCAAAACATATGACTTATATATATTTTTGTAATCTCCTTGTAATTCCCTTCATTTTGATACCCTACTCAATAGGTTTGGTTAAAATTATTTTAAAAATGACTGACAATTTTAGGCCCAAAATCCGCCATTTTGTTTTTTATTTTCAAAAACCTATCTAAGAACACTTGGGTTAATGAGACGAATCTAACGATACCATTAACGTCAAAATCCATGCAGCCGTTTGGAAGATACGTGGTCATAAAGAAATTTACATACATACATACATACATACAAGATACGCGCGAAAAACATAACCCTTCTTGCAGTCGGGTAATAAAAAAAGAAAAAGAAAGGTTACAATAAGAAAGGTAAATAATTTTTGCGAAAACAAGCGACAGTGCCATGATATTTTGTGAAAGATGATTAGAAAAGATGGTTCCGTCTGACCATTGTCGTGGCGTACACTGCGTCAATACATACTGCACGCAAATGCACGTATTTTATCGAAGTGTCTTGTCTTCTCGTATTGTCCAGGCACTATGCAAAGTATGTTCCTCTAATATTAGAAGTAAGGTGCATTTGCAATTTGTATACTACTTACATAATTACGTGAACATCACATCACATCACAGATAAACTTTAAAATAAACTTTTTGGCATTACTGTTCTACTTCTGAACACTAATAATTGAAGTAACTGAACAAGTTTTACTCAAATTGATAGCATACTAATAAATTTCGTTCTACCCGCAAAATAGTTTCAACAGATTGCTTTCTACGCAGGGTATAAATTTTATATTGTTGGCAAAAAAATCAATCCTCTGCTACTAAGCTATTCACTTAACTCTATGGTTGATGTGATGAACAGAAAATGTTTGATTGGGCCAAGATCTCCAAGGAAATTGGGCAGTTTGAATTATCATTTTGAAGAAGCATCTGTGTTGATTTGACTGAGCATTCTTTTGGGTCAAAAACACCTAACTCTGAATAGTCAGATGTTAAAGGGCAGAATTTGAACTGCCGACCTTCTGACAAGAGACAGTGCAGTTCAGAACCAACAGCCTATCACTGATTACTCTGTTATCTTTGCCATTGAACGTATGTTAAGTAACGTGGTTTCTACCACTCATGACCTTGTACTTCCTTCACTTTTCTATCATAGGACTGCAAGACGCCGAGAGCTGTGGCATCCTCCTGTGGTTGAAATCCAACAAACTCGCACAAAACCTTTTTCATCCACGTTCTTTCTGTTACGAACCGGTAAGGTGTGGAATGCCCTTCCAGCCTCCATGTTCCCAGCCGAGTACAATTTGCGTGCCTTCAAGAGAAGAGTGAATAGGCATTTTCTATGCAAGCGCGTTACAACCTAGACCTCATCATTGCTTTCCATCAGGCATGATTGTTGTCAAGTGCAAGCCTATCTACATTAAAAAAACTCATAAGCACTTACCGATATGGAATGTAGCTGCTACCGTCAGCAAGCTTGTTGATGCAGTTTCCGAGTGCCAACAGGCTGCGGTTTATGTTGGCCCCTTCCTTGAAGCGTTCGCCCACGCAACCGGTCGCCGACGCGCGCTCGCTGCCAGCGAGGTCGATCATTGATAACTTCACCATGCGACACTGGTTGCTGGTCTTGCAGCGCATCGTCACATACACCTGGTAAAGCACATTAACTTAATAGGTGGAAGGAGGTTTTGCAGTCTGCGCGCAACTTTATAAACTTATTCTCTAATCTGTGGGTGTCTGTTTTAGATTGTGTTGAAATTTATATGGCACTGTCTCTGATAAAATTATAGGGAACGAATAACTAATCTCTAGGGATGTAAAGCATAGTGGATTACATTGTATTTATACTTAACACAGATGAACATCTTGCTTATTTCATAATTCTCTGATAAAAAAAAATTGCAATACAGTCAACTTTTTTATTTATTTTATTTTAATTATTTAATCATTGTTTCTCAACAGCATGATTGAAAAGAAACAAATCAGCAATCTGTGATCATTAAATGTGGTTAGTGTGATTGTGTATGATATGCCAAGATATGACACTTGCTCAAGCAGGCATATCCTTTTTGTGACTCGTATCCTGCCATAGCATCATACCTGAAAGACAGCATGACTCCTGGAGCTTTCGGCGTTAGCGTCGGTGGGGTGCTGCGTCCTGTTCTGGTTGCCCGACTCCAACATGTCCAACAGTTCCCGGGCCGTCTTGATTTTGTGTATGGAGAGACCTGCGACTGTCACACCGTACTGCGGGAAGTCCCTCAGTTGCAAGGGTGTATGGGACGGCTTTAGCAGGTCAAATACATTCTCATTATATACCTAAAAACAAAGAGAAAAAAGAACTGATGAAAAAAAGAAGACGAGTTTGCCATCACCGATATATCTGATATATGACTGCACAAACACAAAAGTTTTTAGCCGATGCTTGAATAGATTGATATTGGAAATGGAATGCATTTGGTTGAATATAAAACTTTCATTTACCTCAATGTAGGATACACCAATGTCAAACTCTCTGTCAATTTGAAGCCCACCTATCGTTCTGAATAAGTGGTCCATAGTCAAGTATGTTATGCCAGGATACTCTTTGCTGCCGATCATTGTAAAAGTCTTGCCCGCACCAGTGGCTCCGTAGACGAACACTGAACAATTGTAGCCCTCCATCAGACAAGCGAGCATATCTTTAGTCGCTTTCTCGAAGACATTTTCGTTGGTGTCTTGAGGCCCGCAAACACAATCGAAAGCATACTTCAGCTCTTTATTCGCCCGTTTCAGGTAATTCTTACTGGGTTGCTGAACGCCTTGGTAGTAAAATGGCGGCAAATCCTCTTTAGGGTCGAACACTAGGTGGTTTTCGTCAATAACCTGGACGACTATTCGACTGTTATTTCCTAATTCCCTTTCGTTCAGAGGACGTACTCTGACTACTACTGTTATATTTGCGGCCATATTCTGTGTCGACCCACTCCTGGATGGCACAAGGGCCTTACCCTTGACCATTTTAACCATTTTTTAAGTCCTTTATTGCTAGGGTTTAGGCCCTAGCAATAAAACTGGACGGTAAGTATGGTCCCGCGTTAACTTAAAATTATTTCATCAAAATACAACCAAACAACACAAAGTACAAAAACCTCATAAAAACACCACACAAAATCAATTACACTTCGAAATAATCACAAAAATCAGAAAAAGTACACAACATTGCAATAAATTGTAGCGAAAGCGTTCGTTCGAATTTCAAATATTTCGTTTAACCGTCAAAACTCAAACAAATTTCCAAGTTCTGTTTTGAAGTTTTGAATCTGACAAACGCCAGCGAACAGCCAATTGGAGCAGACTGCGATACGCGTCACTACTCATCTGAGCTACAAGGGCTTGTCAAGTGGCGTTCGGATACACGTACAATTAATATGTTGTATGTATAATAAAAATATGTTGTATAATTTAAAGGATATAATCAATTAAATAATTAGTAATTCAATAATAGTGGGTTGATAGCAGATGTGATCATGTGACGCACATTTTCGTGTTTTCGGGCTACTAATCTCTATTCTATGTTTTTCGTTTCGTTTTATTTCGTTGTTTTGTTTGCATAACAGTAGGACTCTTCTTCTGAATCCATCCGGGTAGATAAGTACCCCCGTGCATGTCAGTAATTATTTTATCGTGAAGCAGTAGGAACGGCATTCCTTGGGATGAAATGACATTGATTATGCTGATGATACCTGCTTAATGGAACCCCTAAAAATATTTTTAGGGGTTTCATAACCACTATAACCAACAAGATTTACTTATCAGCTTGCTATACAAAATGAATCCTATACCTTTAAACGAGCAATTCTTGTATATATATATATTTCTATATAATCTGAATCTCGGAAACGACTCGAACGATTTTCATGAAATTTAGTATACAGGGGGTTTTGGGGGCGATAAATCGATCTAGCTAGGATTCACTTTTAGAAAATGTCGAATTTACCAAAAAAAAATGAACCCTGCTGCCATCTATTAGCAACCGAGCAAAGCTCGGTCACCCAGATATTGTTTATTTATACACGACGAGGCTAAGGGTTGCCAAATGGTTGCCAACTATTACGAAAACCAGTAAATTAAGCCAAATTCCCTTACAGATTTTTAAATATGAGATTTTTATTTGTTGTAGGGATGTTTTGGAGTACTTATAAATAAAATAAAATAAAATAAAATAGCCTTTATTTCACTGAAAAGCTTATACAGAAACAGTATGGATTAATTATTATAATACTACTTAGTACAAACTTAGTTTTGTTTTTTAATTACAAGATATCTATAATTCACCGTGGATTGCAAATATACAATTTCAATATTTAAAGTTACAATATTTACGCTACAAATGTCAGTAACAATGTTTTACAGTTACATATTGTTTTAAGATACAAATGTTCTACGCTACAATGTTACGAACAATATTTTAGAGTTACAATGTTTCAAGTGAGACTGACAGTTTTAACATATTATTTATTTATTTCATTACTTTGTATTTCGTATATATCAAAAATAGATAAACAATAACAGTATCTAGTTAGTAGAACATATCACTTATATACCAAATAATATATTATATTTTAAGTTTTTTTTTTTTTTTTTAGTACATGTTTATTTATTTAACTTTAAGTTTTGTTATTTTATATTGGTAATGCAAACAGTAATTGAGTTTTACAATTTAAAGTATCGAGTAAGTAGTAATAAGAAGTTCTTTTCAGTTTTGCATAATTTAAAATACAAGTAGCAGGTTGTTCAAATGCATACCTAATGTTAAATTTTAATATTTTACATAAAAGATTTTTTTTAGTAAAACAACAGTAAATTGCTAATACAATGATGTTACATCAAAATGTTTTCCAACCATAATAGATAGTAATATTTACTGTGTTCCAACTATACAAATTTAATTTATTTACTTTATAGTATAAAATGACCTGTAATCAATTAAAGTAAATATTCACCTGTTAGTAATTTTGATTAGTTTTTCTGTTAGTTAGTAAGTATACTACATTATTTAATTAGTTATTTATTTATTACATCATAAGTCAAGTTTTGGAGTACTTAAGTGAGAAGAAAAAGAAACAGTAGCTTTTACCTTACCTTAGCTAGGTGCCCCTGCTATTCTTGAGTGCTCCGGTAGAAAATATCTTTATGCTTACAGCTTACTTATGTCTTGTAAAGATAATTTCTGTGAGAAGTTTGAGATTAATTTTAGGTCTTTGAGTTATTGGATGGTCAAATGACGAGGGAGTAAGTCAAGAGTTACCTACCGTTGTTTGTAGTTATACTTATACTTTACTATAAGACTCGGTTGCTACACGACGTGTATGTAAATCCGTGGCTTGACTTGACTTTAACCGAAACGTTATGGTTAAATATGGCGGTCTGAACCTTATTCCGAAAGACATAAGAGTCAGGCCGCCATATTTAACTATAACGTATCGGTTAAAGTCAAGTCAAGCAACTCAGCCTAGAGTGCAAAGTTTTAATCTCTGTTAGAAGTTAGGACAAAACTGGATAACTTAATATTATTTCGGCAACCCTAGTCATAGCGTGTCGCCGAGCGTTGTATAAGAAACAAATACAATTTCCTCTTAATTTCCGCCGCCGATGTTATCTGGACATAACGAGAGTCTTAGCATTCAGTCGGGGCTGCTGGTAAAACTTCCGAGAAACCGGAATTATATTGAGCCCCTTTTGTGCAGTGACGTGAACACGGCTTTGGAGACGCGAAGACGATAATAAAAAATTTAAATATTGTTAATTAAAAATAATATTGCAATATTTATTGAAATGCTCTTTCATCTTATAACAATAAATACCTAATACCTACCACTGATTCGGCGCATTACATGAAGTAATTTACCATTGTGTATAAAGTAGGTATATGGCATGTACAACACATAATATTTCTAATTTAAGCTCTATCTTTAGTCCAAAATGCAAGTTTTAACGCCATCAATAAATTCACTATTTCACTGTTTGCCACTTATGATTCAAGTGGCAGACAAAAAAGCATGGTACGGAGACAAAGACAAAAAACATTATGTTCGTCTCTATCGCTCTTACGAAAACTTTGTATTATTTATCTCGTTCGTTGCTGGTATTATTATTACCATGTCCAATCTATGGGATACTTCATATAAGTTCGGCGCGCTACGTTCTATATTATCTATGGGCAGGTCTGGCCTCGCCAAAGTAGGTATAGTACGATTCACGAAAGATGACCACAAATGGCGGGCCTATTTTAGGTCTCTTTGGACTTATCTAACTAATATTATGGTCTTATTTATTTTAACTATTATATATGGTCTTATTTAACTAATACATGGTAATTATTTTGGCTTAAGTCTTTTCTTCATGAGTGTACATGAAGAAAAGACCCGCCATTTGTGGTCATCTTTCGTGAATCGTACTATACCTCAGATCACAGAATATGAATGAAGTAGGTAGGTACTGTAGGTACCGTTGGTACTTACGTTAGTTGATTTTCGATCGCCCTTCGGCCTCAGACGGCTACCGTCGTCACCTGTCAAGAACTCGACCTGGCCCTGCTGGAAATTTAATTTGCCGCCCCCGTGGATCGATTGTGATTTGATAAGTAATTTACTACGAGCAGGTATCAGCGATCAGCGCAGATATTCGACCACTCGGGAGAATTGCCTTTCAGTGCCATAATATTAAATTTCTCACAGGTTCTTGAGCCGTAGCCATAGCATTTCGATTCGATTCGTTCAAATGGAATGAAATTCAAATAATGTATGGGAATGACAGTAGTCCGTTTGGCTGTCACGTGACAATTTAGCGATCGCACATGTCATTAAACGTATTATAATAACCTCATCATCATCATCTCAGCCTGCGGACGTCCACCGTTGAACATAGGCTTTCCCAAGTGAGCGCCATCACACCCTGTCCTCACTCCTCAGCCTTCCTCATCCAGCCGCTTCTCGGTCCAACGAGCTGGAGGATGCCCCACGCTACGCTTACTTGTACGCGGTCTCCACTCCAGGACTTTTCGGCTCCACCGGCCATCGCCCCTGCGACGCGCGTGACCTGCCTACTGCCACTTCAGCTTGCTAATGGTTTGGGCTATGTCAGTAACCTTGGTTCTCCTGCGGATCTCCTCATTTCGGATTCTATCCCTCAGGGAAACTCCTAACATAGCCCTCTCCATGGCCCGGTGCGCGACTTTAAATTTGTGGATCAGGCCGTGTGATATGATAATGACCGTTGTAAAGTAATAGATAAATGACGCGATTAATTTGCTGATCGAATCTATTATTTCCATACATTAGAAATGGAACGGATCAGGACGGCTGTAGTAGGTAGAGTCTGTAGGCAGAGAGTCTGCAGGCAACTACCGACTTCTGATTTGTCAGAAACATGCTCACCTTATAAGAACACGATCGAAAATATTAAATACCCTCTAACCCACAGCTCTAACCATATAAAATGTAAGCTAGATACCTATGTCAAAAACGGTGAAGAAGAAATTGCAAGAATCGAAAATCACTTCAGGGAAACTTGTTTCAACGTTATTGTAATTGAAATAATCGCGAACTGGGCGGAAGATTGAGCACGAATCACGATACATAATCGAAGAAATATTTAACTCTCGCAAAGTTTGAGATAGCTCCCCGCCTGCCAAGAATCCGCCACTCGGAGTCGATTTGAGCTTGAAATTACTCGTTAATCGATTCTGATTCAGCAAGTTCCCTCGATTGAAATGGAGTTGCAGATATCTAAGTACCAACACGATTTAATGTTTGTACTATGTAACTTAATAGCTTGCGTTTGGACGTACATACTTAAATCAACAAACACGCGTGAGTAAAGTAGGTACTTGATGACTTTACGTCACCATCGTCCTCAGCTGAATTTGCTATTGTTACCAACGCAATTCCTCAGGAATATGTCCTGCGATTTATGCAAACGCTTTAGTACTTAGTAACAATAAACTTGTGAAGGCCGAAGGGGCTCACTAATGAAGGGGCTCACTTATGCCTAGAGGGCTTCATATGGCTTGAACCAAGTCATGGCAGCAGGCGTCTAATCAAAGCCACTAAAATAATGCTCGCTAATTATCCACAGACGGAATGCTTGGCATTGTACAATCTGAAGTGGAATGGAGTAAGTAGATCGCGCACGGAGTACGAAGCAGTCCATACCTACTCCATACAGCAGCATTACCATATAAATTGTTTTGAATCCGGCGTCTCCGTCCCGTTAAATTATTTCGCGAACTTCCCGAATTTACATGGTAATTGCCAAAACTCGAGATTATTGTAGAGATCACGATTGTCCTCGAGGCGGGACGCTTAGATGGATGCGTATTTCGTTAATTAATAGTTGGGGTTTGTGACGATTTGCTGTGTCATACGGGATACTTATCCGTTAGCTGTGTATACTCATTTGATTAAAATGGATTTAATTTGCAGAAGTCCACGTAAACAATGTGCCCGCCTAATTTTGACTGTTGTGTTTTTGACTGTTTGGGTTATAGGTTATAGAGTATGAAACAATGACCTCTATTATCCTACATAGAAGTCATTGGTATGAAACGATAGATTCTTCGACAGATAAAAGATATGAGATTATTTGGAAGGTGCAATGACACCTAGATTGATGGTGATAACAGTGTTAATTTATACCCTTATAATGTCGTCATAATCATCAGCCCAGAACAATCCACCGCTAGGCTAAGGCACCAAACAAGGAATAAGTGAGACTAAAGGCCATTCGCACGCCATCCACTGAAGTCGGTGTGTAGTTATGTATTATGTAGTATGGGTGGAGACACCTCTTGAAAATGAAGAGGAATTTTCCCATGGTAGTGTTGTCAGACCTAGCGCGTTCCACCTTAGACTGTATCATCACTTTCCATCAGGTGTGATCACAGTCAAGTGCTAGTCAAAAAAAACCTTCACCATGCAAACGTTGTCAGCCGAGACATCTTTGTGCAAACTACGGTTGCCATTCCAATAATGCTCTGCTCCCAAGGCCCAACATTCACCTTCCCTACAAACCACTTAACCCACCCAAATCCATTTCAAGAGCGGTACTAGCATGACAACTGGCAATGGCAGTAACGTCTGTTGTTTCTGATCTGTGTATTTGGGACCCTATGTAGTAGGTGGGTTTTACTATTGGCCTAATAATAAGTCACTTAGCGGGCGAAGCACGACGGCGAGAGCTATGCTACGTAGGTATCTAATCAAATTAGAAATGAAGAAATCCCTAGAGGAACCGACATAGTTCAGCCTATCGCGAAGCTGAAGTGGCAATGGGCGAGGCAATGGCAAAGCTCGTAGAACCGACGGACGTTAGGGATCCAAAGTGCTGGAATGAAAGCGCAGTGTTGGCAGACCTCCGACCAGATGTATTGACCACATTAAGAATGTTGCGGGAACTCGCTGGATACAAGTAGTGCAGTAGTAGGTTATAGCTACACAGACCAAGATTGAATATCATTGCAGGAGTCCTTTGTTCAGCAATAAACGTCCGTCGGCTGAAACGAACACAGCAGCGTTACAGCAGATGTCTCACACTGCGGTAGTGCACACCTGGGCGGTCTACATGAGTGGGTGATATTACGAATTTTCACACTTGTTTTAAAGCATTTCACCATCTGGACGTAACCGACACGCGGGTAAGAACGAGTCTCCCAGTGCGAACAACACCTGAACAGATTCTGATTAGCTAAAGTTACTCAACTCTAATTGGAAAACTTGCTCTGATTAGATTGTTTTCAGAAGGATTACGTTTAACCCCCCCGAATTAATATTCCGGAGGATGAACTTTTCGTTCTATGTAAAGTTAAATTAAATTATTTACCCGATCATTTGGCAATATCCAATCCAGGATTGGATATACTTACCTAATATACTTACTGCTCTCATATAAGAAAGTTTATTTGAAATGCAAAATTTTATAACCCTTCTTGCAGTCGGGTAATAAAATACGTAGGTAGTAATAATAGTTTGACCACTGCCAAACGCTTATAATTTTATTTTATCTGATCCAATCAGTAGCGTAATAGCGATTGGACGATAGAATGGATGGGTCTATGGCTACCCTTATGCTGCGCCCATCATATTATAAGCTATTTAGCGTTCCGGTGCATTGCGCGTTGCTGTGTAGCAACCTCAAGGGGTCCTCCAGGCCAACCCCTTCCAAGGTAGTACAGTATAACTTCGATTACATCGTCACTTACCATCGGCACCCGACAAGTTTGCAGTCAGGCACCCACTAACTTCTAACTGAATCAAGAATCATGAATCAATAAATTATTATCAATCATAAATCATAATAATTGGAATAGAAAAAGCTTCGAAGTTCCAATAAAAATTACCCAACATTATGTACCGCGGCGCAGGTGAAGAAACGATAAATTGTCGAAACCAATTTCGAAGCGAAAACGATATTTCGACGCAAATTCGACTGGGTAGGTGCCCACCTAATTTTTACTGAAAGCTCCCGCGCACGGGATCTTGGAACGTAATCAAATGGGGGAGAAGGCCAATTTTCCGTGCGAGCGCCCCTGACTCGTGCTGCCGCGCCGAATTAACCCCTTCTGGAACTGCCGCAGTGGTCGCAAAACTTGGTAAAAACTGCATAAGAATGCACGAAGTTATTTTCGTCATAATGAACTTCGAAAACTCAGACGACATTAATAAAGGTTTGAAAAATATTGCTTTATAGTACGCAGCTGGAATGAGAGAAATATAGCATTCTCGTGGCATTCTCACAATATGAACGTAAGCAACAGGGGCGGACTGTAAGTGGAAGAGGTGCCCTAGACCTCTGTTTCAATAGGGCCGCAAAACCACGTTATATTATATTTTTTACCAAATTATAATTACAAATTAATATTTATTACGTGAAAGATATGATTTCAAAGAGCATGGTCGTTTGGTCTTATCACTCTTAAATTAATTAACAGAAATACGTTAAATTATGTATATCGACCGATCGATGCTGATTGCATAGAAATTTACAAAAAAATATTTGAGCCTTCTCGATGCAATACTTTCTCAGCAAAGTACAATACCTACTATTTTTTTCTATATAATTAAATTGTTACTAACATACCTACTAACAACATACCTATGGATGGAAATGTCTCAATTAAACGTTTATTTATTTATTTATTAATCTTCACTTAATAATTGACGATGTTGAGGGGATCACAAATCCGATGTATACTTAGCTCTTTCTGGGTATGCGTTACGAGATCATAGTTCGGGGACAACTACAGATCAGAAGTAAGTTTATTTGGGTTAACTACTAGTAATATTAAAAGCTTCAGTCTCTCTGTGGTTACTGTGGAACAGTTTTCAATAGTGGCATGATGCAGTAAACGGATTGCGATGCCTAGTTAGAACGAATCAAATCTAGATGTTCTAGAGCCTAGCTCCCGTCGAGCCCGGTAATTGAGCTTCTTAGGCCCTACCACTTTGAGTGCACTTTACAGCTTTTTAAAAGCCAGGTTAAAAAAGGAGATAAAAAGACTTACGGAATACGGATTTCTGGGTATAACTAAACTAGTTTTTAGTTATAGGTAATTGTGATATAATGGGCCGAGATATTAGGTTGTTTGAAGGACTTACCTAAGTGTATCCCATATCAGTTGCTTCACAACACAGATACGCTAAATTACTTTTCTGTACCTACATATCTATATGAACATATGTGATCCGACCAGCAGAGGTCGAAGTCTCCCAATCCCAAATCCCACACCACAAAACCAGGACCTGGGGCTGTACATTCAACCATCTCTTAAAGCTGTTTTAATATTTTCATACAAACATAATATGAAAATGTCAAAACAGTATTGCAACATTAGCCACCTGAAGTGGTGCGTACGGCCCAGCTAATATAAAATATATAAAATCTCAAACTGACTAATGTCATGTCGGATCAAACCTTTGAGCTTGCGCCATCCGCTTGAAAACTGAAGAACGATGTTTGTCCTACTTACCTGAAAACGTCCTTAGTGAACAGGAGCGAGGAATGAGGAAATTTTTGCGAGACGCATAATGCGCAGCAAGCAATTTTTTTAACCAATAGGTATTTTGACTTTTAAGCAGAGAGTGAGAGCATACGTATCACTTTTCTACTCCTGTTGAAGAGTATTTGATGGTGGAAGCTTTATGAAATGAGCAACAGCCGACCATCAAAATCGGAAATAAGCAAAATGCTGGCGATAGTACGAGAGATAACGTTGCATTATACTTAACGGCCTACAAGCCGTATTTAGGTGATATTGAATGAAGTTTTATGCAAAAACTATGAAGACAATTACTTTCAAATTTGCACGTCATGTATTTTGGGTCTTTAATCTAAAATCGCTAAGAAACAGAAACACGATTGGATAAAATTTTCTCGATAGAAAGTTCTCCCAAAAGTTGCTCCATAATCTCAGGTTTTCTATATTTTATCGGAAACTACAATGGATGTAATTGTAATTTTTGTTTTAATGTATCGGTAATAATAATATCCTAAAACGCTTAGAACAGATTTTTGATAACTGGCTTAGCTTTTGAGTAATTAGGTAAAACGTCGTTTTTCTGCTATATTCTTCCGCGACGCTGCATGTCGCACCTACCAAATCTCCGTGAGAGTGAGAAAGACAAAAATAAATTCAATAAATCCCCTTAAGTAATTATTAAGTAGTATTTATAAAAAGATATGATTTCAATGAGCATGGTCGATTAGTCTTATCACTCATAAATTAAATAACAGAAATACGTTAAATTCAGCATCAATCATAATGTATATCGACCGATCGAAGTTGCTAATTGCATACAAATTTACAACTGTATGTCTTTTTCTCTGGAAAGTCAAAAATCTAATAACATATACTTAGAGACAAGGCGTTAAGTATTTATTAACTAAGCAAAATATTAAAACATTAAAGCCTCTATTGTGTACTACAAATTGTTTTTCGAAAATGATAACAACGTGTGGTGTAACTTAAATTTCAAAAGTCTTACTTTATTGGTGATGCACCAATAAAACGTGAGCTGCCTCCTCAACTATGAGCTTTAACATTTTGTGGTTTTATTTACGACCACCGCATTATATTGATGGGGCAATCAAATTTATCAGGCATTGTGATGTATTCTGCTTTAACAATACAACATAACGCTTTAGGGAATTCAGGAACATTACGCTATTATGAAATCATTTGGATAATAAAATAATATTGAATTCGTTTGGATTCTGGGGATAATTAATAGTTTATTACTAGGCTATTGGGTTATTAGCTAGGTGGATGGGTGTCATCTGAAAACCTACTTTGAGAGAGCCGCCAAACACCCGAACCCTCTTATAGTTCAAGCGTCATTGTACATCCATGACCTTAATGTCGACCCCTTAAAGAGACGCCCGAAACATGTCCTTGACGACCCAGACGACCAAATTACGAAGGGCAACGAACTTGCTAACTCAGGACTAGGGCATCACACACCCGCACATCTTGTACAGCGTCTTCGCCGGCGAAGACGAAGGCTCCGACTTCATTCGTCACCCGGACGTGGATCACACCCACGGTCTCGGGGGCGTGCGGACTAGTCTAGTCCAACCATTACCCTCCCTAGCATCACAACGTCACGGACAACGTCAACCTAAGCCTAGGTTCGAGCCTCACAGGGGGCGCCCTTAGGTGGAAGTTGCCCCCCGAACTTCTCGAGCGAGATCCCAGCTCTTCGAGCCCTAGGGTTCTTCGCACATCCCGGCGGTGCTTCTATGCCCGCCCAACTCACCCCGTGACAACGCTGTTACGTTCACTATGGCCATTGGCCATGCAGTATACTCAGTCCGAAAAAAAAAACCGTGTCGAATGCAATGCGTTCTGGGCTTTGCATTGCAATGTCATATTCTATGACGCACGATGCATTGCACTCGTCGTCCTGAGATAATATTACAGGCCATAGTGCAAAATAAAATACAGTATGTGGACTCTACAAAAAGTCTCATATATCGACATGTTTTTTTATATACCACCTACTGTATTATGTAATTCAGTTTCACTCAAAACCTCTCAGAAATATCATTAGCATTCACAATTGTCACTTTTAAGTGATTAAGAAATGAAAAATTACCACAATCTCAGTTATTCCAAAATGTAAAACAAACCATCTGCCATTATTATCATAGCTTATTGGCATAGAGTCAGAGATCGCAAACCCAAATTATGAAAACAACTTTGTTATTAGAGGGGCTTAGCGAAGTTGCGGCGCGTACTGCGGGCGTTGAATGCCGCCTCTTTACCAACAAAAGCCCGGGAAATTGGGGCGGATTGCAAAAAGAGGTTTCGTGTAAAGCGGTTATTGTTAACACCTTTTGCTGTTAGTTCTTTTGAAAAATTCGTCATTTACAATTATTTGTACCTACTTGAATGTGTTACTCCTAATTTTCATTAGGTGGGATGAGATAGCACCATTAAGTATAAGCATGGATTATAATAATTTCATATTTTTTTCTTATTGTAAACGACAATTTTCAAAGGCTTACTTACCTCCATTAAAGCACAACCCCGGGGCCTGCAATGGTTGGGGCCCCCTATTTTCAAGATCACCAACCGACTCTTACCCGATGTTTATAACGAAACAATTTAATATATTTTTTAATATATTTGCTCAAAAAGTTGACATTTCCATGTGTGTTTAGCGTGCGCAAAGTTATTCTTTTCCGCACTAGTTGCTTTTGTGTTTTCCTCCTACGCGGCACCGGAGCGGGCGTACCAGGAGCGCATAAACACGAACACGGCATGCAAACACGGAGCAGGCAAACACGTAAAATCAATATTTTTTCGCAAATGTATTAAAAAACGTCGTTTAATGAACGTGCGGAATTGTCATTTTTACTCGTCCTTATAGTTGAGCCTCGCCTTCGGCTTGGGTCAACAAACCGGGACTCGTATAGAAATGACAAACTTTCTGCACTTATATTGAAATGTACTATTCTCTCAACTCTCACCAAATCAGGACACGGCCCGGGCCGCAGAGAGATGGACTCAGAAGTCAGAACCGACGGTTTAAAAGGGAATCGGTGCAGCAAGTGCCGCAATGTGCCCAGGGCCCCAATAGGTTAAATACGACCCTGATGATTTTCCTGCATAAATTGAGTCATTAAAAATGTTTTTCAAAAAATAGGTTTTCCAGCCTTATCCTATACCTAAACTAATGTGAAGTGGTAGGTACATGTGGTATTTCAATGAGAGATGGAAGCCGCCGCGCCTGTTTCTTTCAAATGGTACCTAAGCATCTAAGTGCTATTACCAGTAGAGTATGAGTGTGTACCAGTAGAGAATGGTAAGTACCTACTTTGGCCGTAATATTATCGCAAGTGGCATTATGGGCGGGTTTGATTTACGGATTACCAAATTACGCGGTAACTAGTGACGCAATACATCAAAACCGTCGCAGAGCAATGTCGCGCACCGACAGAGAAATATTAAGCCTCCGCCGACGAATTCCGATGCGACGAGCTCTGGCGTAATTTATGTGTTCCGTACACACTACACTACACACCACATGTACCCAATACCCATCCCTGCATCCTGCATACGCATAGGTAGGTACTACTGGTACCTTCGAAAGGCCCTTTTTTACCACCATTCTGAGATGAACATATCTACTGTCAGTTGATATTTTTAAAAGACATAAAATCGGTATGTTTTTACAGAAAAATGTACCGAAACTCGCTCCTAAATCGCCAATTTTGTGAGAAGAGATGATGGAAACTATTTTTATAGTACTAAAAGTACAGATTTTTAACCAAACTTTTTACCACGAATTGTAGATAAAGCACCAATCTTTGTGTTGTTATTTAGTTCCATTATATTTTGTTTAACCTAGTCACAATATGTACCGAAAACTCCACGAAAACTGCAATATTTGTAAACACCTCCTTATTAGGCAAAGGCTGGGCATATTCTTCCTTGAATGCGGGATGGATGAAATAGCGGCAGGTGTCTGGAACTCTAGAGTCACAATGTGATCCACGAATGCCCCTAGACCACTGATCTCTATTATACTATAGCAGTGTTATTATCTCGCTGCAGACTCGGTCATAAATCATTCGAGTGTTTCGCTTTTTTAAAATTTATTTATTTATTTAATAATAGTTGTTAAGATCGAACAAAAACAATACATTTTTTTAGTATTTATCGTTATAACGGCAATAAAAATACATCATGTATGAAAATTTCAAGTCCATAGCTATCACGTTTCAAGTAATACAGTCTGGTGACAGACGGACAGAGGGACGGACAGAGAAGTTCTAGTAATAGGGTCCCATTTTTACCCTTTGGGTACGAAATCCTAAAAAATACTTTCTTAAAAGATCACAAGACTTAGTTTGGAGAGAACTACTACTAATTATTGGTCAGTAATGCAAGGCTGGAAAGTACAGCTTTTTGAGCCAAGTATCAAACTATGAATGAAGAGCTGCAAAAGATTGAACCATGAGCTCAGCGAATAGTTCAAAGGATAGAATTCTGAGTGAGGCGTGGCATTCAAAGACACGAGACGTAAAAGATTTGCGGCCGTGCTTCACATAATACTAATATTATAAAGGCGATAGTTTGTATGAAAGTGTGTTAATGTGTAAGTGTTTATATTTGTATGTTCCTAACTCCCTTACGCTGCAACAACTGACCCAGTTTTGTTGAAATTTGGCATAGAGATTTGATTGAATTATGTCCCTGCTTGAAATAGACCAAAACCGTAAAATAACAGGAAATTTCGCGCTCGCTTCGCTCGCGTTTGTTTCTTGACAGTCACATTCAGTGATCCGCTCTAAACAAAATAAATCGAAAATTTTCGACGTTTTCTGCTTGATTTAAACAATCGCCGCATCCTTTAAATTCACAAAAGATAGATACTTAAACATTTCATAGACTGGATTGTATTCGTTTATTACTATGATTATTATGGTAACAAATTAAAAACAATGAAAATGAAACTTTGTAAAAAAAATTAAAAAACAAAATTGCGTGATGGCAAGTGTGGAAAGGTTAGGTTGCAAGTCCGTCTCTCACTTGCTTTTTTAAAAATATCGTAAGTTTGAAAGGAAAAAAATTGAAAGTTCGAGAATAAGTCTAATTCTACACTTCTATAGGGCGGCAAATCCTTCTTGCCCCGGGGTGCTGAATTTTAAAATACGCCACTGGCTAGACAGTTCGAAATACGAATAAGTTTAACCAACTGTTCTAAATGAGTGATAGGTATACCTACATTCATTATTCAATATCGTCTATTTCGCACAAGAAAGTGGAACAAGCAAACTAGTCAGGCAGAAAACTCTTTACTATAAATTATTTTTGAAACAATTTATAAAAGGAGCAATATCGGAAGGCAATGTGTCCTGTAAATCGCGAAACTTCGCCCGCGCTGCTAAACTTCTCCGAGTTCACTTTGACAGGCGACAATATAGTTTTCTATACTGTGCCAATATCGTAATAAAATAGATTAGAAAAAAATAACAAAACGTAGGTATTATCAAAAAGAGGAAGGCAAACCGCCGAACCCAGCTCGCTGCGGGGCTTATTCTGTATCTCAGTGATATTCATTTTTGTCTGTGGTTCACTATACATACATTGCTGGCTAAATAATAGGGTCTTATGAAAGATTTTGTCGTTATCGTTAGGTTGAATTATTCAAATAGAACATCGAAGAATTTAGTTGTAGAGATAGGTTCATATATTTTCCTAGGTTTGAAAATTTTCTCCGTTTTAGGAGTGCTAAAGCTTTAGTGTAAATACGTTTTACAGCCTATCATAAAATTTTATTTTTATGCTAAGCCTAATCGCACGCGAAGCTCGCAAGCTTCACGAATGCTAAAATATAAAGTTGGTAATGCACATAAATAATCTTGGGCTTAAAATTACTCGCAGACAATTTGTCAGGGGAAAGTGTCTCATGGAAACAAATGGTGGGACCTTTTTCAGTATTAAAGGAATTTTCCAATCTAAATAAATATTACTTCGAACACATTATTCGAACTTTTTTCTATGTGAGTAGATCCGGAGTCCAGAATTTCTGTAAAATCTCTGAACATTTTTATGATTCTTCTTTTAATTGATAGAGCAGAGAACGAAGAAAAGAGAAAATAAGCTCAACGAGCGAAGCAAGCGCAGCAATCTTGTGTTTTGATTTGAACGTCTTTGATATGCTTACTTAATAGAAATCTAAATCCTTCTTAAACCCACTGTTGGTGAATTAGACGTCTCGTTTCGACTGGTGAGGAGTAGGTGTTGTTGTGAGTTTTGACGCAAATTGGACAGACGTCGAGGCGGGCCGACGATGCATCGTTAGTGGCACTTCTAGATTTAACGAGATTGACTCTCGTGGCTAGGGTTGGCATCACAGAACAGCAGTCGTATCGATATGGCATATAATATCATTATTATTTTATCAGCAATCATTGCAGAATGACTTAATAATTCGATCACGATCACGTGAAATATCGCGGACAACGTGCCTTTTCATATATTTTTTGGATTTCGTTCCATTTGAGCGCTCTACATGTTTCTGAACAAAGAAGTTTATAATAAAAACCGGCCAAGTGCGAGTCTAGTCTAGTCTAGTCGCGCACTGAGGGTTCCGTGCCATCACATAACATAATGGCGAAAGGTGTGTGTATGTTTGTTTTTTCTTCAAGTCGCAACTACTGAACCGATTCGCCTGAAATCTGGAATGGAGATAGGTTATCTGGATTAACACATAGGCTACTTTTTATCCCGGAAAAATACATGGTTCCCTCGAGAGTTGTTATTTTCGCTAGTTAGGTATTTATAAAAAAAAACACGTTTGTTGTATGGGAGCCACATTAAATATTTATTTTATTCTGTGTTTTAGTATATTTTGTTGTTATAGCAGCTACAGATGAGAGAATAAGTTTATACTGAGCGGCAACAGAAATAGGTAGGTGTAGGTACATCATCTGTGAAAATTTCAACCGTCAAGCTATCACAGTTCATGAGATACTGCCTGGTGACAGACGGACAAACAGATGGCATCGATTCTTGGTAATGAAATTTAAGCAGTCGTGGCTTGATTGACTAACAAGTGCTTACACTTGCAAACACAGACATGATATAAATTACCGTTTTAATAATATTAAGGGAATTTATAGAATTTATTTTCGTCTTTCTCACTCTCACGGATACGTTGGTAGGTGCGACATGCAGCGTCGCGGAAGAATATAACAGAAAAACTACCTTTTACCTGATTACTCAAAAACTAAGCCAGTTAACAAAAATCTGTTTCTAAGCGTTTTAGGATATTGTTATTACCGACACATTAAAACAAAAATTACAATTACATCCATTGTAGTTTCCGAAAAAAACAGGATAACTTGAGATTTTGAAGCAACTTTTGGGAGAACTTTCTATCGAGAAAATTTTATCCAATCGTGTTTCTGCTTCTATGCGATTTTAGATTAAAGACCAGAAACCTAGTTATTATGTGCTCTGTACCAGAAATACATGACGTTTAAATTTGAAAGTAATTGTCTTTATAGTTTTTACGTAAAACTTCATTAAAATCACTTAAATACGGCTTGTACGCCGTTAATATTATGATTAATAAATAATAGTATTAGGTAGACAGCCCTGAGTCCGCCATACACCTCAACGGCAGGCTTTTAGAGTTGATCGCTCGGTATTGCCTGTATAAAGACTTCACGAATAGGATTTCAATTTGGGGCTTTCACCATGACGGGTGCGGATCTTCAATTTCGTGTAGCACCGACTGCGGCGAGATGTGTGTGACGCCTCCATGCCGACCTAATCAGCATGACAAATTGAAGTATTCATTCGATTTGCTCGGATTTTGTGGTTATCATTTAGGATTTAGAGACATAATGCGAGTCGGCTTGATTAGGCTTTCATTTCAGTAGGTAAAACAATAAAATTTTAAGCAATTTTTCTTTTTACTAATAAGAAATATTATAACTAATGGGATATGTGATTACTGACTAAATATTTTTATATAAGTACCTAAATGTCTTAGGATGATACTCCTTTTCCCGCAATTTTACTGCCATAAACCTCTAACAGCCTGTAGCCTGTTACTAATTGTTCTCAAACTATAAAAAATTTGAATTTGGCGGGCTGAATGTACCTGTGTAGGTAATTATTGTAGGTGCAACAACCAACGAAGTGTAATCAAATGAAAACATACATTTTTTAGAGTAAATAAGTACATATTTTACCTAAATAAAGTTCTTGAATCCTGCGGAAAAATTTCATTGAAAATCACGATCTTTTGTTATTATTATACTTTAAAGTTGCAATCATGGAATTAATAAGTATCTACTTGTACTTATTAATTCCACAGATCACTATTATATTAATTAATTCCATGGTTGCAATAACGAAACGGAGCAACAACAAAAAAAATAGTCTGTGCCACAGATTACTTTATCACTGGCGTTGTCCGTGCTTTGGTCCGTGGTCCGTGCACACAATAGTGAGACAGAGGCCTTAAAAGACTGGTATCGAGGGCCGTAAAATAAAAAATAAAAAAAAGTGAGACAGCGTTGACAAGTGACAACCAACTCAGCTGTTGAGTTGTCAAAAAATGTCAGCCAAGGAAAGTAACCTAATTCAGGCTTACGTAGAATTAAATAAATTTTGCCAAAGTAGTGACTATGAAAGAGCGTTAAAAGCTGCAGGAAAGAGTAAGTAAAACAGACATTTACATTGCTTTCATAAAATCTGCCTTAAATCAACACGAACAGTGGATCCATATTTGCCTTCGAAACTTTAACATATTTCACTTATTCTAACCCAAATCTTCTTGATAATTCTGTATTTATACTCTGCAATAGAATTAATCTACATAAAATAACATAAAACATCGAAATACTTGTATTTTGGTTGTAAATTTATTTGTATAAAACAACATTTTTTAAGCTGTGATAAGAGTATGTTCACGGCTGTCTCCGATCTAATTGGGGCATATTTTCTTTATATGTTGGGAACTCTCATGGTCAGTTTGGTCAAATAAGTAGTAGAATTGATCACATTTTTAAGTGGGATTTAGATTAGTAACAAAACTATCTAACTAGATGAGTAACAAAGCAAGCTATTCTTTCTTGTAGTAGCTTGCGTGTTTTGTTACTTTGTACAGTTTACATAACTTTCAGAACTCTTTTGCAAGTTCTGTTGCTAATCTAAACCTCACTAAACATTCAGATCAGATTCCTGCGTAGGTATTTGTGAGCAAAGTTGGTTGTTAAATTTAATGTTAGTAATACATACCCACTTCGATCATGGATAAGTCTATCTAGATCAGTATTACTTGTTTGATATAATGACTTATTGGGATTGCAAAATCTCTGTACTGTATTTTATTTATACTACTTTGATGACCTCCCTGGCACAGTGGCGGCATGCTCAGATTTGAGTGGAAATCGAGGGTTTGATTCCCGCCATGGGCCACTTTGGAATTTTATCATTTCTGAATTGGCTCAGGTCTGGTCTGGTACAAGCAAAGACGCACCACCAAGCGATTTAGCTTTCCGGTGCGATGCTTGTAGAAACCATTGGGCAAAATTTACTTACCCTCCCAAGTTATTAAGATAGCATCTTAGGCTGCATCATCACTTACCATCAAGTGAGATCGTAGTCAAGTACTAACTTGTATAGAGTAAAAAAAAAAATCTTATAGGTATTATCCTGTTATGATCTTATAGCAAGTTAAGATCTTAGGCAGCCATATTAGAAACATAAAATTTGTTACTTCATCCACAGTCCTGCAGATAGCACCAAATGAGCAGAAAGCATTCCACTGCAAGGTGATATGCTTCATTCAGCTCCATAACTTCAAAGAAGCCCTATCCATCCTCTGCAATGCCAAGAATGCGGCCCTGGCGAGTGACCTTGTGTTTGAGAAGGCCTACTCTCAATACAGGCTCAACTGTCCCAAAGAGGCCTTGGAGACGGTTGATAGTGCTTCGGAGTTAACACCAGCTTTAAAGGAATTAAGGTATGAATTCAAACTCACAGTCTGTCCCTTTTATTTAGTCTTGTGGTCTGATATAAAGACCAAATAGCACTTGCTGTTGTAGCCTTAAGGTTAGTAAAAATGAAAACTATTAACTTATAGTATTTAAGCCACCAAAAATTTCAGCAGAATATGTTTTGCAGCCATAACCATGTTTTAGTTTATTTTCAAGTACCTTGGAAATGATGAAATTTACCAAATGTAAAAATTTGAAATGATGGATGACTGAACATAATAATAACTTAAATGCAACTTGGATTAAGGAAGTACATAATAAACTTCCGCTTCAAATTCTATTCTATTTCTATGATTGCTGATGGGATCAAAAGCTATAAACAACATTTTGATGATAGGTCATATCAGATCAACCAGATAATATGTAATTGCCATAGTTTTTTTAGCTTTTGATCCAATAGCAGAACATGTGAAGAGAACAAGATAGAACATGTAAGCAAGTGAAGAGATTATAAACATCTCTTCATGTTTACGACCGAATGGCGTAGTGGTAGCGAACCTGCCGTCTGCGCCGAAGGCCGTGGGTTCGATTACCACTACTGGTAAATGTTTGTGTGATGAGCATGAATGTTTTCCAGTGTCTGGGTGTTTTTTAATATAATATTATATTTATGTATATTATTACATACATACTATTGTATGTATGTATATTTACTTATCAGTTATCTAGTACAAATAACACGAGCTATGGCTTACTTTGGGGCTAGATTGCGATGTGTAAAATGTCCCGTATAATTATTATGTAAGACAATCATAAAAACATCCGACCTTTCATTTAACTTTCAGGGCTCAAATCCTATACCGCCTGGAGCAGTATCAGGACTGCTATAACCTGTACAGGGATATTGTGAAGACTACCACGGATGACTATGAAGACGAGAGGAAGGCCAATATGGCCGCTGTTGTGGCCAACTTAGCTGCACTCAACCCAGTAAGTTGTGTATAGGGCAAAATGCCATTACGAATATTGATTACATTGTGTATACTTAAGTGTGCAAAAATTGGTCACTGGATAAGAATGCTTTGTGTGGACTAAGATGTGTGATTTGGGATTGCACATTAATTTTGGTATATAATACCTTTTGCTAAATATGTGTGTATGTGTGACAATGATAGACACAGGCTACAGGGGGCCCACTGGTTATATACTTTCTTTTGTACTTTATCTTATATCGTGCAGTTCCACTTGTTCCAGTTTAGTACTTCTAAGGCCTCTATCCCATGGGCGTTATGCGAGTGGTAGGGTTTCTTCAATGCCTGTGCAGCCCGTCGATGTTACGCCATAGTTGAGAGTCTCTAATGGCGTTGAGAAACAGTCGTTGGCGAAACCCCAACACTCGCATAACGACCAGTGGGATACAGGCTAAGTGAGTTTGTTTATCAGTCAGCAGATCTACCAACATTCGAAGAGACCACGTACGAGCTGTCATACAACGCGGGCACAACGCTCGCGATGCGCGGCAAGTACAGCGAAGCGTTGCCCGTGCTGAAGAGGGCTGAGCAGGTGTGCTCCGAAAGCGTCATCGAGGACGGAGGCACGGAGGAGGAGGCCAAGGAGGAAGCTGCTATCATCAGGTAAAATGAGTTTACGCACTCACTACTTGTCATACAACACAGGCACAACATTTGCCATGTGCCATACAACACGGGCACGACGCGTTTCTTTTCTTTTGTTTTGTTTCTTTTTCTTTTCTTCGGGGACTTTCGCAATCATCCATCATAATCTACCACGCCATTCAGGCCTCATATCCATTACCCTTTCAAAGCTCAGGAATCGTGATGATATAAACCATGCGCCGAAGTTTTACTAGACTACCCCTCGATGCTATCCCAGATAGTTGTAGCATGGGTCGCTGTCATAAAGTTGGAAGGTTAAAAGTCATTGGCTAACTCAAGAACAGCTTTACCGATATGGCTGAAAATTGGTGAGGAGGTAGCTTAGACCCAGGAGGCGGACATAGGATACTATTTATTCCGTTCGAGAGAAAAAAAATTATATGGCAAAACAACGTTTGCCGGGTCAGCTAGTAGATTATATATTAATAAAAAACATTTATTTGTTGTAGAGTGCAGCAAGCGTACTGCCAGCAGCAAATGGGCAAGGAGAAGGAAGCTGCGTCGGTGTACCAGAACGTGTTGAAGGACAAGCCCTCCGACCAGGCGCTCGTCGCCATCGCGAGCAACAACCTGGTTGTTATCAACAGGTGAGTTGACACACTCCGAGAGTATTCCAGAATTCTTCCCTATTTCATTTTTGTAGGGAAAAAGTTGAAACCCCTTAAAATTCAGGGTTTTCCACGGCAAATTGTAGTCAGGGCATTCAGGGGATCAGGGCATTCGTTCTTTGTAATTGTTAAAAAATGAACTGACCCCGTTAAAATTTTGAAAAATCATTCCTTATCCCTTGTCTATATCACGAAGGAACCTCTGCATTTGGGGCCAACGTTTTGGATTGGGCGATGATGAGTGAGTGGATCGGGACTTATCATTTTATGCATTTGGTCATCTTAAGTAGCATTTACACAATGGCGTATGCTGGCCCATTGCAGGCCATCGCCATTGTGTATACGGGGAAATGGTATGCAATGGCGGACAATGGTCGACGATGGCGCGCGATCGGGAAGTTGTCGGTTTTTGGCGCACACTTCAAAGGAATCGTGGCGTTGCGTGGTCTGTAGTGTTCACACAATGGCCCATTGCTCAGTTCGCCACCGACCGCTGAACAGTGTATTCTTTTGTTGCGACTACTTCCAACAAAATTAAATTACTCAATTCAAATTAATAATTATTAAATTATTGATAAATTCGAATTATCGAATTCTCCTGATGGTTCTGCAAGCATTTCGCTCAGCAGATTGTTCATGGTTTGCCTAAAAATGATAAAAAATTACTTAGTCATGTACGTAAGGAGCATTCCACGGGTGTGCCCGCGAAATACAATTTTTTTGTGGTTTTCGCAATTTTTAAGCTAATAAGACATAGTAGGCTCATGGCAGTCAAATTGCGGGAATTCCAGTCGTCTTCACGTGTTTATTTATATAAAAATCTCTGCTTGTAACTAGCATACAAATTGCAAAAAACCACGAAAATTTTGAATTTCGCGCGCAGAGTCGTTGATTTCGCCTTAAACTACTTCCACGTCCATCGCAAGTGCCTCACCGGGCAGCAATGAGTCATGCGCCATTGTATGAACACCAAGTGATCGTGGCCTACAGTTGTGCGTGGCCTGCAGTGGGCCAGCATACGCCATTGTGTAAATGCGGCTTTAGTGAGCTAGGTACTCTTCAGATTGACCAATGCCGTAATAGCTTCTTTTTAACACGTTTGCTCAAATAGTGGATTTCCATGTATGTTTAGCGTGCGCAAAGTTATTCTTTTCCGCACTAGTACTTTTTGTTTTCCTTCTGCACGGAGGTTTTAATCAAAAAGTTTGTAGTACAAAATGTTTGTATTAAATGACTATATTTTTATAGCGTAAACACTATTAATACTTGAATTAACGGACGTAACTTTTTAAATTGTTAAATCTGAAATAAAAATATAATTTTTCAACAAAGTTTCATTGTTATTTGTTCCAGTGTTACTTTTTTGTAAATTATTAGGACTTTCATAACTTCCGGATTCTGACCCCAGGTCACAGAGTGCATCAGTTGACCACAGACAATTCTTGTCCACTTTTTTGTTTATTTTTTTTTTGTGCGTGAGTGGTCTGTATTCATGGTAAATTGGCCTTGGCCCCAACTTTATGTATTTTCGCAAATGTGATAAAAAATGTCGTTCAATGCACGTGCGGAATTGTCATTTCCACTCGTCTCTATTGTTAACACGCGCCTACGGTTTGTGTCAACAAACCGAGACTCGTAAAGAAATGACATACTTTCCACACTCATTTTGAAATGCACTATTTCCACGCTTCTTCTTTGGCGTGGGGACCGTAACCGCAGTTAAATGATTAACAGGGATACCAACGTGTTCGATTCCCGGAAGCGTATGAAGGCGGCCACCCAGGACGGTCTGGAGCACAAGCTGAACTCCAGGCAACGCGCCGCCATCGCGTACAACCAGGCCATACTCGCTATTTACTCCAATCAGGTTAGTATTACCACAGAACACTAAATAGTACCAGAAGGTTCACTCCGCACGAAAATTTAAAGAAATAGCGACTCTAGCGCTGACACAAAAAGTCCAACTCAGTTCGCAATAGCGCCTGGCCCCGCCCTCAAAATCGACACGCAACAAACGTAATGTTGTGGTCTCTTTCTATCGCCTAACTTTATCTCTTACGACGTGCTAGGGCTGCCGTAGTCAGACGGCGCGTAAAATAGACCGTACAGAACTAGCGCGTACAACTCGGCCCGCGAGCGGCAACCATCTGAAATATGGTAGTCCGAAACTCTACTTTTAGCCGGGACGGTCACGTGATAAGTGAGACTGGCCTGGTATTACTGACCCTCATTGCCGCTCCTGTTGGCCAGAGTCAGACTGCAATTGATTAATACAATTGTTATTATCTAGGACACCAGTTAATTTTAACCTACGCCAAATCCGACACTCCTTTGTTCATGTATTATGCTCAAAAAGACAGACACGTCTAGCGATATGGCATTTGAATGGAAGCAGGCGTTATTTTGCGGAAATCCATAATTAGTAGGAAAGACTAATTTGTTTTGCTATAATCCGCTTCTTGAAAAGATTCTGTATGGTACAATATGCACGAACACTGCCCACATGAAACACCACACACATTTTTCCAACTCTTTCTTCGACGTACGTTTCGTCCCGACACCGGGACATCCTCAGTAGATGTTGACTTCACAATGCGAAATCATCTCTAAACGCTAAAAAGAAAAAAATTATTGCTAAATTAGTCACGTGGCTCCGAAATTAAAAAAAAATAATTCTCATTAATTTTTTTAATTTCGTTCGAAAGCGATTCAATCGCAAAACGCATGAATGGGACATATGGTTAGAGTTCCAATATTAGCTCTTCTATTTTTCCACCTATTTGACAATGTTTTCTCAAACACATAAGTCATGAAACCACAGATTCAAATCACCATCAATATCTTAACCATACTACTAGTATAGTCGCTGCGCATTGGTCATTCTTACTAAATGGATATCCTCTGACGCCTTGCAGCCGGACTTCTGCAAGCAATGCTGCGTCAAGCTGTCCCGCGAGTTCAACCAGGAGCGACGAGCGGCGTTGGTGGAGGCCTCCTCGCTTCTCAAGGAGGGGAAGCACGCTCAAGCAGTGACACTTTTGCTCAAACACGGAGGCCTCCACACACTGGCCGCTGCGCAAGTGTTGTTGGCACAGGTGAGTTTTTGGTCCTTCCGAGCCGGACTTTGCGAGCAATGCTTCGAATAATGGCGTCACTATGAGAAAAAGAGGTATCGTTACTTAAATACGGCGGCGTAATCATCCCTGGCGGCTGTACAAGGCTATTGACAGTAGGTGAGTTTTTTGGTCGTTCCGAGCCGGATTGTGCATAAAGCGACAAATGGAGCTCAAATCGTTTCTCGAAGAAGAGAAGGCAGGCTGAAACCGTGAACCCTTTTGTTATGCTGGCCTTCTTACCAGTGTATATCGGTCCTTCCAAGCCGGATTTATTTGACGTTTATGTTGACAGGGTGACCGCAAGGCGGCGGTGAAGCTGCTAGAAGAGAGCGAGTTCAAGTACCGGCCGGGCGTCGTGGGGCTGCTGTGCACGCTGCTGACCGCCGACAACGAGCACGAGCGCGTGTCGCGCCTGTTTACCGACGTGTACGAACACTACAAGAACGACAAGGAGGTCAGCTTGAATAACCGCTACGAATACTTCGATGCTCTGTGAATCTATCTTCGCGATTTTGAACGCTCATTATTGTTCCAGAAAGTGGTCGCTTTGCGCAACGTGTGGCGAGCAGCGGCCGAGGCGCACCAGCGCGCCGGCAACGCTGCTGCCGCGGCCGTCGCGCACGAGGCGCTCGCCAACGCCGCGCCGGGCGACAAGCGCAGCCTCGCGCGCCTGGTGAAGGCGCTGGTCGGCGACCCGGAGCGCGCGAGGAAGCTGGCCGCCGGCCTGCCGCCCATATCCGAGCTGGAGGTAACGTAGCGCTGCCGACGCGGCGCCGGGCGACAAGCGCAGCCTCGCGCGCCTGGTGAAGGCGCTGGTCGGCGACCCGGAGCGCGCGAGGAAGCTGGCCGCCGGCCTGCCGCCCATATCCGAGCTGGAGGTAACGTAGCGCTGCCGACGCGGCGCCGGGCGACAAGCGCAGCCTCGCGCGCCTGGTGAAGGCGCTGGTCGGCGACCCGGAGCGCGCGAGGAAGCTGGCCGCCGGCCTGCCGCCCATATCCGAGCTGGAGGTAACGTAGCGCTGCCGACGCGGCGCCGGGCGACAAGCGCAGCCTCGCGCGCCTGGTGAAGGCGCTGGTCGGCGACCCGGAGCGCGCGAGGAAGCTGGCCGCCGGCCTGCCGCCCATATCCGAGCTGGAGGTAACGTAGCGCTGCCGACGCGGCGCCGGGCGACAAGCGCAGCCTCGCGCGCCTGGTGAAGGCGCTGGTCGGCGACCCGGAGCGCGCGAGGAAGCTGGCCGCCGGCCTGCCGCCCATATCCGAGCTGGAGGTAACGTAGCGCTGCCGACGCGGCGCCGGGCGACAAGCGCAGCCTCGCGCGCCTGGTGAAGGCGCTGGTCGGCGACCCGGAGCGCGCGAGGAAGCTGGCCGCCGGCCTGCCGCCCATATCCGAGCTGGAGGTAACGTAGCGCTGCCGACGCGGCGCCGGGCGACAAGCGCAGCCTCGCGCGCCTGGTGAAGGCGCTGGTCGGCGACCCGGAGCGCGCGAGGAAGCTGGCCGCCGGCCTGCCGCCCATATCCGAGCTGGAGGTAACGTAGCGCTGCCGACGCGGCGCCGGGCGACAAGCGCAGCCTCGCGCGCCTGGTGAAGGCGCTGGTCGGCGACCCGGAGCGCGCGAGGAAGCTGGCCGCCGGCCTGCCGCCCATATCCGAGCTGGAGGTAACGTAGCGCTGCCGACGCGGCGCCGGGCGACAAGCGCAGCCTCGCGCGCCTGGTGAAGGCGCTGGTCGGCGACCCGGAGCGCGCGAGGAAGCTGGCCGCCGGCCTGCCGCCCATATCCGAGCTGGAGGTAACGTAGCGCTGCCGACGCGGCGCCGGGCGACAAGCGCAGCCTCGCGCGCCTGGTGAAGGCGCTGGTCGGCGACCCGGAGCGCGCGAGGAAGCTGGCCGCCGGCCTGCCGCCCATATCCGAGCTGGAGGTAACGTAGCGCTGCCGACGCGGCGCCGGGCGACAAGCGCAGCCTCGCGCGCCTGGTGAAGGCGCTGGTCGGCGACCCGGAGCGCGCGAGGAAGCTGGCCGCCGGCCTGCCGCCCATATCCGAGCTGGAGGTAACGTAGCGCTGCCGACGCGGCGCCGGGCGACAAGCGCAGCCTCGCGCGCCTGGTGAAGGCGCTGGTCGGCGACCCGGAGCGCGCGAGGAAGCTGGCCGCCGGCCTGCCGCCCATATCCGAGCTGGAGGTAACGTAGCGCTGCCGACGCGGCGCCGGGCGACAAGCGCAGCCTCGCGCGCCTGGTGAAGGCGCTGGTCGGCGACCCGGAGCGCGCGAGGAAGCTGGCCGCCGGCCTGCCGCCCATATCCGAGCTGGAGGTAACGTAGCGCTGCCGACGCGGCGCCGGGCGACAAGCGCAGCCTCGCGCGCCTGGTGAAGGCGCTGGTCGGCGACCCGGAGCGCGCGAGGAAGCTGGCCGCCGGCCTGCCGCCCATATCCGAGCTGGAGGTAACGTAGCGCTGCCGACGCGGCGCCGGGCGACAAGCGCAGCCTCGCGCGCCTGGTGAAGGCGCTGGTCGGCGACCCGGAGCGCGCGAGGAAGCTGGCCGCCGGCCTGCCGCCCATATCCGAGCTGGAGGTAACGTAGCGCTGCCGACGCGGCGCCGGGCGACAAGCGCAGCCTCGCGCGCCTGGTGAAGGCGCTGGTCGGCGACCCGGAGCGCGCGAGGAAGCTGGCCGCCGGCCTGCCGCCCATATCCGAGCTGGAGGTAACGTAGCGCTGCCGACGCGGCGCCGGGCGACAAGCGCAGCCTCGCGCGCCTGGTGAAGGCGCTGGTCGGCGACCCGGAGCGCGCGAGGAAGCTGGCCGCCGGCCTGCCGCCCATATCCGAGCTGGAGGTAACGTAGCGCTGCCGACGCGGCGCCGGGCGACAAGCGCAGCCTCGCGCGCCTGGTGAAGGCGCTGGTCGGCGACCCGGAGCGCGCGAGGAAGCTGGCCGCCGGCCTGCCGCCCATATCCGAGCTGGAGGTAACGTAGCGCTGCCGACGCGGCGCCGGGCGACAAGCGCAGCCTCGCGCGCCTGGTGAAGGCGCTGGTCGGCGACCCGGAGCGCGCGAGGAAGCTGGCCGCCGGCCTGCCGCCCATATCCGAGCTGGAGGTAACGTAGCGCTGCCGACGCGGCGCCGGGCGACAAGCGCAGCCTCGCGCGCCTGGTGAAGGCGCTGGTCGGCGACCCGGAGCGCGCGAGGAAGCTGGCCGCCGGCCTGCCGCCCATATCCGAGCTGGAGGTAACGTAGCGCTGCCGACGCGGCGCCGGGCGACAAGCGCAGCCTCGCGCGCCTGGTGAAGGCGCTGGTCGGCGACCCGGAGCGCGCGAGGAAGCTGGCCGCCGGCCTGCCGCCCATATCCGAGCTGGAGGTAACGTAGCGCTGCCGACGCGGCGCCGGGCGACAAGCGCAGCCTCGCGCGCCTGGTGAAGGCGCTGGTCGGCGACCCGGAGCGCGCGAGGAAGCTGGCCGCCGGCCTGCCGCCCATATCCGAGCTGGAGGTAACGTAGCGCTGCCGACGCGGCGCCGGGCGACAAGCGCAGCCTCGCGCGCCTGGTGAAGGCGCTGGTCGGCGACCCGGAGCGCGCGAGGAAGCTGGCCGCCGGCCTGCCGCCCATATCCGAGCTGGAGGTAACGTAGCGCTGCCGACGCGGCGCCGGGCGACAAGCGCAGCCTCGCGCGCCTGGTGAAGGCGCTGGTCGGCGACCCGGAGCGCGCGAGGAAGCTGGCCGCCGGCCTGCCGCCCATATCCGAGCTGGAGGTAACGTAGCGCTGCCGACGCGGCGCCGGGCGACAAGCGCAGCCTCGCGCGCCTGGTGAAGGCGCTGGTCGGCGACCCGGAGCGCGCGAGGAAGCTGGCCGCCGGCCTGCCGCCCATATCCGAGCTGGAGGTAACGTAGCGCTGCCGACGCGGCGCCGGGCGACAAGCGCAGCCTCGCGCGCCTGGTGAAGGCGCTGGTCGGCGACCCGGAGCGCGCGAGGAAGCTGGCCGCCGGCCTGCCGCCCATATCCGAGCTGGAGGTAACGTAGCGCTGCCGACGCGGCGCCGGGCGACAAGCGCAGCCTCGCGCGCCTGGTGAAGGCGCTGGTCGGCGACCCGGAGCGCGCGAGGAAGCTGGCCGCCGGCCTGCCGCCCATATCCGAGCTGGAGGTAACGTAGCGCTGCCGACGCGGCGCCGGGCGACAAGCGCAGCCTCGCGCGCCTGGTGAAGGCGCTGGTCGGCGACCCGGAGCGCGCGAGGAAGCTGGCCGCCGGCCTGCCGCCCATATCCGAGCTGGAGGTAACGTAGCGCTGCCGACGCGGCGCCGGGCGACAAGCGCAGCCTCGCGCGCCTGGTGAAGGCGCTGGTCGGCGACCCGGAGCGCGCGAGGAAGCTGGCCGCCGGCCTGCCGCCCATATCCGAGCTGGAGGTAACGTAGCGCTGCCGACGCGGCGCCGGGCGACAAGCGCAGCCTCGCGCGCCTGGTGAAGGCGCTGGTCGGCGACCCGGAGCGCGCGAGGAAGCTGGCCGCCGGCCTGCCGCCCATATCCGAGCTGGAGGTAACGTAGCGCTGCCGACGCGGCGCCGGGCGACAAGCGCAGCCTCGCGCGCCTGGTGAAGGCGCTGGTCGGCGACCCGGAGCGCGCGAGGAAGCTGGCCGCCGGCCTGCCGCCCATATCCGAGCTGGAGGTAACGTAGCGCTGCCGACGCGGCGCCGGGCGACAAGCGCAGCCTCGCGCGCCTGGTGAAGGCGCTGGTCGGCGACCCGGAGCGCGCGAGGAAGCTGGCCGCCGGCCTGCCGCCCATATCCGAGCTGGAGGTAACGTAGCGCTGCCGACGCGGCGCCGGGCGACAAGCGCAGCCTCGCGCGCCTGGTGAAGGCGCTGGTCGGCGACCCGGAGCGCGCGAGGAAGCTGGCCGCCGGCCTGCCGCCCATATCCGAGCTGGAGGTAACGTAGCGCTGCCGACGCGGCGCCGGGCGACAAGCGCAGCCTCGCGCGCCTGGTGAAGGCGCTGGTCGGCGACCCGGAGCGCGCGAGGAAGCTGGCCGCCGGCCTGCCGCCCATATCCGAGCTGGAGGTAACGTAGCGCTGCCGACGCGGCGCCGGGCGACAAGCGCAGCCTCGCGCGCCTGGTGAAGGCGCTGGTCGGCGACCCGGAGCGCGCGAGGAAGCTGGCCGCCGGCCTGCCGCCCATATCCGAGCTGGAGGTAACGTAGCGCTGCCGACGCGGCGCCGGGCGACAAGCGCAGCCTCGCGCGCCTGGTGAAGGCGCTGGTCGGCGACCCGGAGCGCGCGAGGAAGCTGGCCGCCGGCCTGCCGCCCATATCCGAGCTGGAGGTAACGTAGCGCTGCCGACGCGGCGCCGGGCGACAAGCGCAGCCTCGCGCGCCTGGTGAAGGCGCTGGTCGGCGACCCGGAGCGCGCGAGGAAGCTGGCCGCCGGCCTGCCGCCCATATCCGAGCTGGAGGTAACGTAGCGCTGCCGACGCGGCGCCGGGCGACAAGCGCAGCCTCGCGCGCCTGGTGAAGGCGCTGGTCGGCGACCCGGAGCGCGCGAGGAAGCTGGCCGCCGGCCTGCCGCCCATATCCGAGCTGGAGGTAACGTAGCGCTGCCGACGCGGCGCCGGGCGACAAGCGCAGCCTCGCGCGCCTGGTGAAGGCGCTGGTCGGCGACCCGGAGCGCGCGAGGAAGCTGGCCGCCGGCCTGCCGCCCATATCCGAGCTGGAGGTAACGTAGCGCTGCCGACGCGGCGCCGGGCGACAAGCGCAGCCTCGCGCGCCTGGTGAAGGCGCTGGTCGGCGACCCGGAGCGCGCGAGGAAGCTGGCCGCCGGCCTGCCGCCCATATCCGAGCTGGAGGTAACGTAGCGCTGCCGACGCGGCGCCGGGCGACAAGCGCAGCCTCGCGCGCCTGGTGAAGGCGCTGGTCGGCGACCCGGAGCGCGCGAGGAAGCTGGCCGCCGGCCTGCCGCCCATATCCGAGCTGGAGGTAACGTAGCGCTGCCGACGCGGCGCCGGGCGACAAGCGCAGCCTCGCGCGCCTGGTGAAGGCGCTGGTCGGCGACCCGGAGCGCGCGAGGAAGCTGGCCGCCGGCCTGCCGCCCATATCCGAGCTGGAGGTAACGTAGCGCTGCCGACGCGGCGCCGGGCGACAAGCGCAGCCTCGCGCGCCTGGTGAAGGCGCTGGTCGGCGACCCGGAGCGCGCGAGGAAGCTGGCCGCCGGCCTGCCGCCCATATCCGAGCTGGAGGTAACGTAGCGCTGCCGACGCGGCGCCGGGCGACAAGCGCAGCCTCGCGCGCCTGGTGAAGGCGCTGGTCGGCGACCCGGAGCGCGCGAGGAAGCTGGCCGCCGGCCTGCCGCCCATATCCGAGCTGGAGGTAACGTAGCGCTGCCGACGCGGCGCCGGGCGACAAGCGCAGCCTCGCGCGCCTGGTGAAGGCGCTGGTCGGCGACCCGGAGCGCGCGAGGAAGCTGGCCGCCGGCCTGCCGCCCATATCCGAGCTGGAGGTAACGTAGCGCTGCCGACGCGGCGCCGGGCGACAAGCGCAGCCTCGCGCGCCTGGTGAAGGCGCTGGTCGGCGACCCGGAGCGCGCGAGGAAGCTGGCCGCCGGCCTGCCGCCCATATCCGAGCTGGAGGTAACGTAGCGCTGCCGACGCGGCGCCGGGCGACAAGCGCAGCCTCGCGCGCCTGGTGAAGGCGCTGGTCGGCGACCCGGAGCGCGCGAGGAAGCTGGCCGCCGGCCTGCCGCCCATATCCGAGCTGGAGGTAACGTAGCGCTGCCGACGCGGCGCCGGGCGACAAGCGCAGCCTCGCGCGCCTGGTGAAGGCGCTGGTCGGCGACCCGGAGCGCGCGAGGAAGCTGGCCGCCGGCCTGCCGCCCATATCCGAGCTGGAGGTAACGTAGCGCTGCCGACGCGGCGCCGGGCGACAAGCGCAGCCTCGCGCGCCTGGTGAAGGCGCTGGTCGGCGACCCGGAGCGCGCGAGGAAGCTGGCCGCCGGCCTGCCGCCCATATCCGAGCTGGAGGTAACGTAGCGCTGCCGACGCGGCGCCGGGCGACAAGCGCAGCCTCGCGCGCCTGGTGAAGGCGCTGGTCGGCGACCCGGAGCGCGCGAGGAAGCTGGCCGCCGGCCTGCCGCCCATATCCGAGCTGGAGGTAACGTAGCGCTGCCGACGCGGCGCCGGGCGACAAGCGCAGCCTCGCGCGCCTGGTGAAGGCGCTGGTCGGCGACCCGGAGCGCGCGAGGAAGCTGGCCGCCGGCCTGCCGCCCATATCCGAGCTGGAGGTAACGTAGCGCTGCCGACGCGGCGCCGGGCGACAAGCGCAGCCTCGCGCGCCTGGTGAAGGCGCTGGTCGGCGACCCGGAGCGCGCGAGGAAGCTGGCCGCCGGCCTGCCGCCCATATCCGAGCTGGAGGTAACGTAGCGCTGCCGACGCGGCGCCGGGCGACAAGCGCAGCCTCGCGCGCCTGGTGAAGGCGCTGGTCGGCGACCCGGAGCGCGCGAGGAAGCTGGCCGCCGGCCTGCCGCCCATATCCGAGCTGGAGGTAACGTAGCGCTGCCGACGCGGCGCCGGGCGACAAGCGCAGCCTCGCGCGCCTGGTGAAGGCGCTGGTCGGCGACCCGGAGCGCGCGAGGAAGCTGGCCGCCGGCCTGCCGCCCATATCCGAGCTGGAGGTAACGTAGCGCTGCCGACGCGGCGCCGGGCGACAAGCGCAGCCTCGCGCGCCTGGTGAAGGCGCTGGTCGGCGACCCGGAGCGCGCGAGGAAGCTGGCCGCCGGCCTGCCGCCCATATCCGAGCTGGAGGTAACGTAGCGCTGCCGACGCGGCGCCGGGCGACAAGCGCAGCCTCGCGCGCCTGGTGAAGGCGCTGGTCGGCGACCCGGAGCGCGCGAGGAAGCTGGCCGCCGGCCTGCCGCCCATATCCGAGCTGGAGGTAACGTAGCGCTGCCGACGCGGCGCCGGGCGACAAGCGCAGCCTCGCGCGCCTGGTGAAGGCGCTGGTCGGCGACCCGGAGCGCGCGAGGAAGCTGGCCGCCGGCCTGCCGCCCATATCCGAGCTGGAGGTAACGTAGCGCTGCCGACGCGGCGCCGGGCGACAAGCGCAGCCTCGCGCGCCTGGTGAAGGCGCTGGTCGGCGACCCGGAGCGCGCGAGGAAGCTGGCCGCCGGCCTGCCGCCCATATCCGAGCTGGAGGTAACGTAGCGCTGCCGACGCGGCGCCGGGCGACAAGCGCAGCCTCGCGCGCCTGGTGAAGGCGCTGGTCGGCGACCCGGAGCGCGCGAGGAAGCTGGCCGCCGGCCTGCCGCCCATATCCGAGCTGGAGGTAACGTAGCGCTGCCGACGCGGCGCCGGGCGACAAGCGCAGCCTCGCGCGCCTGGTGAAGGCGCTGGTCGGCGACCCGGAGCGCGCGAGGAAGCTGGCCGCCGGCCTGCCGCCCATATCCGAGCTGGAGGTAACGTAGCGCTGCCGACGCGGCGCCGGGCGACAAGCGCAGCCTCGCGCGCCTGGTGAAGGCGCTGGTCGGCGACCCGGAGCGCGCGAGGAAGCTGGCCGCCGGCCTGCCGCCCATATCCGAGCTGGAGGTAACGTAGCGCTGCCGACGCGGCGCCGGGCGACAAGCGCAGCCTCGCGCGCCTGGTGAAGGCGCTGGTCGGCGACCCGGAGCGCGCGAGGAAGCTGGCCGCCGGCCTGCCGCCCATATCCGAGCTGGAGGTAACGTAGCGCTGCCGACGCGGCGCCGGGCGACAAGCGCAGCCTCGCGCGCCTGGTGAAGGCGCTGGTCGGCGACCCGGAGCGCGCGAGGAAGCTGGCCGCCGGCCTGCCGCCCATATCCGAGCTGGAGGTAACGTAGCGCTGCCGACGCGGCGCCGGGCGACAAGCGCAGCCTCGCGCGCCTGGTGAAGGCGCTGGTCGGCGACCCGGAGCGCGCGAGGAAGCTGGCCGCCGGCCTGCCGCCCATATCCGAGCTGGAGGTAACGTAGCGCTGCCGACGCGGCGCCGGGCGACAAGCGCAGCCTCGCGCGCCTGGTGAAGGCGCTGGTCGGCGACCCGGAGCGCGCGAGGAAGCTGGCCGCCGGCCTGCCGCCCATATCCGAGCTGGAGGTAACGTAGCGCTGCCGCAAACAGCAAGTACTGCGGAGCTATTATAGACAAAGTCACAAGCGTTTGGCGTTAACGCTAGTCGACAAAAATGTATGGACAAAACAAATGACTGTAGAAAAACCACGACAATAATTACTAAACACGCTGTGTTTGAATAATTAACTACGCTAACTTGAACGCTCGCTGGCGTTCTCGCGGACCTTGTAGATAACTTTAGCGTACTTCGCTTGACAATTGACAGCCGACAGTATCAAACAACAGTATCAAACACAGCGTAACTGACAAAAGATGGCGTAACCAATCCCTTAGCACACTGACAGAGTTTTCAACAAACTTTCTATAAATACTACTTCTGACGTCATGTACGCTCGGAACACCAGCGGTTCCCAGGAATAACATCTGCCTGTAGGGAAAGTTCCCTACTTCCTTCATATCCACAGTTTTGACTGAATATTGATTAAAAAAATTATAATATCATTTCCATATTTTCAGAGCAAAATCGACGTGGATGCCTTGGAGTCATCCAAGTGGATGATGGGCGCCAAGGTGGTGAAGAAGACTGTCCAGAGCAAGCAGGAGCAGTCGCCCGGGTGAGTCCACCATCCACCACCTATATATATCACTATCTCGCTACTTTATATAGATATCGGCAACTTGGCTAACGGTTGGCACTTGGCCGATTATTCAACAATCCCGCGGGAACTGATTTTAAATCCTGTTAAACTAGTGCATGATCAATCTCCGTTCTAAACTTCAATAACGGTTCAGCGGGTCTAGACAAAGTAACAGTCGTTTAGCGTTGACGACAGTAGATAAAAATGTATGGACAAACCAAGTGACTGTAGAAAAACCACGTGACCGAATGAAAACAAATGAAAGCAGAATCTACTTTATGCTTAGCGTTGTTCACTGTTGGCTGTCAATTGTCATGCGAAGTACGCTAAAAGTTATCTACAAGGTCTGCGAGAACGCCAGGGAGCGTTCAAATAGTCGTAGTCGACTTTAAAACAAAGCGTGTTTTTCTCTATACGGTCACGTGGTTTTTCTACAGTCACTTGTTTTGTACATTTTTATCTACTGTCGTCAACGCTAAACGACTATTACTTTGTCTAGCCCCGCAGCAATGTCAATGCGCTAGAAGCACGCCCTAGGTTTCATCAAATACTAATTCTGTGTTACATATTGTATTCCAGAACGCCCGGCTCGGAACTGGGTCAGAAGACGAAGGCGAAACGCAAGCGCAAGACCAAGCTGCCGCCCAACGCGGACCTCTCCCGACCTCCGGACCCGGAAAGGTAGGTTTTACTTACTTCTGTTTCCGGTGCTTTTGACTCGATAGACCTAGCCTAAAGGCTAAAATGAAAAGTCTTATCGGAAAACAGCACACGTAGTCAGTAACTCGGTCAGGCCAGTCTCACTTATCACGTGGCCGTCCCGGCTACAAGTAAGGGTCCGGACCTCAATATTTCAGATGGTTGCCGCTCGCGGGCCGAGTTGCACGCACTAGTTCTGTACGGTATATTTTACGCACCGTCTGACTACGGCAGCCCTAGTACGTCGTAAGAGATAAAGTTAGGCGATAGAAATAGACCACAACATTACGTTTGTTGCGTGTCGATTTTGAGGGCGGGGCCAGGCGCGATTGCGAACTGAATTGCACTTTTTGTGTTAGAGCTAGAGTCGCCATTTCTTTAAATAATCGTGCGGAGTGGACCTTCTGGTACTATTTAGTGTTCTGTGACTCGGTGCTTATCAAGACTGATAGCCACTGACGGTCTCGTGACTTATCGATAAATACTGAAATACAGCAAAGAGCACGGCAATATAAAGTTGAAATTGTTCCAGGTGGCTTCCCAAGTACGAGCGCACCGCGTACCGCAAGCGGCGCGGCTTACGCCGTGACGTCATCAAGGGCAGCCAGGGCATGACCACCAACGCCGTCGACCAGTAGTGAGTACCGCGGTGACGTCACTATAACAGTTATAACATAATATAATGATCCAAAATGAAAAACCAGGATTCAGCTCTTATGGTGATAGAACTATACGTCTGTTTCCAGCGACATGAGCAAGCAGGCGCCGAGTTTGCCGGCGGCCGCGGCGGCGAAGAGCCCGCGCGTGGAGCCCAAGTCGACGGACAGCGCGTGGCAACGCAAGCAGCAGCAGAAAAAGGGCAAGGGCAAGGGAAAGGGCAAGTGGTAGCGGCTAACGCGGCGCTAACTATGTTATCAGAATATATGTACATGCATTTGTATCCAAAACTCTTTGTTTGATTTCTATACTAGCTTTTGCCCGCGGCTCCGCCCGCGTTAAATTCGATTTTTTACTAATCCCGAGAAAAAATTGAATTTCCTATTCAATGACCTTTACACCTACTTTCAGGAAAGATTGTCAAAGTAATCTACCTATAGCTGTAGCTATAGATTACTGTTGAAAATTAGGGGGTTTTAAATATCCCATGGAACTATGGATTTTCCGGGGATAAAAAGTAGCCTGTTTTAATCCGGGTTATAAGCTATCTATGTTCCAAATTTCAGCCAAATCGGTTCAGTAGTTGCGGCGTGAAGGAGTAACAAACACACACACTTACACACAAACTTTCGCCTTTATAATATTAGTGTGATAGTGTGAAGTGTGATTCATTACTAAAATGAATAGTAAGTAATGAAATAAACATGTGAAGAAAAAACACAAACTTCACAAGAAAAAGAATATAGTCAGGTCACCCCCATACCCACATAAAACACCACATATAATTCTTCCAACAATTTCTTCGAAGCACGTTTCGTACAGACATTGGGTCACAACTCACAACAAGCCGCTGCCACAATAGTCACTCTACGATTTCGAATTGTGAAGTCAATATCTCCAGAGGATGTCCCGGTGACGGAACGAAACGTAGTACGTCGGAGTAATTGTTAGTAGAATTTTGTGTAGTCTTTAATGTGGGCGGTGACCCTGTGCATATTGGACCATACTTACAGATTCTTTTCAAGTAGCGCATTATAGCAAAACAAATTAATCTGTTGTCCTGATACATTACCTTAGATACTTATGGATTTCCGCAAAAAAACGCCTGCTTCCATTCCAAGAACGTAGTTTTATTTCACTTAAAAATTTATGTGGAAGTAGTAGGCGATACAGGGAAAGTAGGAACCATATAATATGGGATTAATTTTAATTAAAACATTTATATTGGCATGTTTAATATTTTGGTCAATGAGTTGTGAATGGAAATAACTTAAATAATGATTAATTATTTAAATTATTTTGTCAATATTTTAAACAGTTAAAAATTAACACTAACACGTCAAAATAAGTCACTAGATTTTGACCACGTTTCCTCCCGCATGAATTTCGGTTGTTTCACAAATCTCTAGGGAGTCGCTGATTTCTCATTGTCCAGCTTTCAAAGAAGAAGCTTTTAAGCTTATAAAGAATTTTGATGACCTATACACTTACGGCTACAGCTAAACTTTCCATTCGCTTATTTTCTCTTTGACGCATGAGAAATCACATGAAACGGATATTATAGCAATAGCGAGAGAACAGAGAGATAAAGGTAAAGTGGTCCCTGTCTCTCGCTATTGCTATATATCTGTTTCATGTGTCAAAGAGAAAAAAAACAAATGGAAAGAGTTTAAGCTATGTTCAGGTACAGCTATATGTAGATTGCTATAGTCCGTTTTTTCAAAATCCTGCAGGATCTGTGATCCACATTTAGCCAAATCGGTTCAATAGGTCTAGCGTGATTGTGTAATAACATTCAAAGATACAAATTCACAAAATTTCACATTCATCATCATCAATTTCACATTGATCATTTGCATAGCTAGATAAAAAGTCGGGTGACGTTCAAATAAAAAAAATCATTTTAATTTCTATATCTTTATTAAATAATCCTATGAAATAAACAACTTATCATCTCTTGGCATTCTTCCTCTTAGACTTACCGGGTCTCTGGTTCTTCTTATTAGGTTTGAACGATTTAGATTTGAAATTGTTCGGTTTCTTTTTAGCTGAACTATTAAAACCATCCATTTGACTCGAAGACTCCCTGGTATTCAGCTTAGAACCCTTCTTCTTTCCTCCGAAACCGAACTTGCTGTCTTTCATTTGCCGTTTTTTGCTGATTTTGTTTTTAGCGTTGCTGGGGTTAGCCTTGTTTGCGTTCTTGCCTTTATTGTCCTCTAAAAAGTCCAAATCTGTGGATTTGCCTTTGCGAACACGTTTCAGCTGTTCCAGCATTTGTTTTTTGTCCGCAGCCTGTTTCAACTTGGCGTCAATCTGTGAATATTAAAATTTTTATAAATAAAAACCATAGATAGAACCTTGCTCCTTTGATCTGTGATTATAAAAATAGTTTGTCATTTTTTCGTGTTCCTAGCGAAAGCATTAGCTGGCTAGAAAAAGACGACCTAAGATAAAATGGAAAATTCTTTCCAAAAAACCAACTTCAAATGCCACTACAAAGAATGAAATAATCTTAATGTACACCAATTCGAAGTCGGGCAATGTTTTGTTCAATCATTAATAGTCCTTCTTATTATAGAACTTGAAGAAACGACAAAATTATCGACAATACGAAGGACTATTAGTGAATGAACGAAACATTGCCCGACTTCGAATTGGTGTACATTAAGATTATTTCATTCTTTGTAGTGGCATTTGAAGTTGGTTTTTTGGAAAGAATTTTCCATTTTATTTTATACTTTTTAGTGGAAAACAACTAATGCGCAAGGCATTGGAAAAAATGCCCACATCGCTCGAAGTATGCTTCTTAAATCTAAAGAGTTCCCTCAATTTCTCCAAGATCCCATCATCAGATCCTGACTTGTTGAATACAGACATTACTTGATGACTGCAAGGAAATGCAATAGTAACTATAAAAAATACCTAAATCGCTTCAAGTATACTAGCAAAATTTGAAGAGTTCCCTCGATTTTACCAAGATCCCATCATCAGATCCCGACTTGATGACCATAAGACTACCTGGAAAAAAATACTCTTTCAAACAATACCAAATCACTTCAAGTGTGCTTATAAAATTTGAAGAGTTCCTTCGATTTCTCCAAGATCCCATCATCAGATCCTGACTTGATGACTATGGGACCATCTGTGAACTATACCCTATCAAACAAAAAAAGAATTTTCGAAATTGGTCCACGCATCTTCGAGTAATCGGGGAACATACATAAAAAATAAAAAAAATAAAAAAAAAAAAAGATTCCGACGAATTGAGAACCTCCTCCTTTTTTTGAAGTCGGTTAAAAATTAGCCGGAGCACTGCACAAGGAGGCTATGCGTCAGAGGACGCACTGGTTGGAAACTAAAGTGCTAACTGAACATAATGAACGATTATAAAACGATAATGATTAAATTTCTAATTTCTAATAAATAGTTATTAGAATTTAATCATTATCGTTTTATCATTACTATTTAAATGTTTGAAATCAGCAAATAAAGGATTATTTAATTTTATTTATTTAGTAGCTGACCAGGCAAAAAATTTCATTACAATCGGTTGGGCCATTTTGGAGGAGTTTGGTAACAAAATTTGGCATTAGAATTTTATATACATTTTATATATTATATTAGAGATATTATGTGGTCCTAAACTTTGGTGAGCTATGTATCCTGTATTTGAGCACATACTTGTGCTACCCACGCAGATGAAAACCCTCTGCACAGACTGGCCACAGTAACCAGATCCGTCAGGATATTATTACGATGTCTTGTGTAATTCTTCATAAAAAAAATCTCAGCTATGTCTGCAAAGTTTGAAGTTGCTAAGTTTGACGACCGAATGGCGTAGTGGTAGCGAACCTGCCGTCTGCGCCGGAGGTCGTGGGTTCGATTCCCACTACTGGTAAATGTTTGTGTGATTAACATTAATGTTTTCCAGTGTCTGGGTGTTTCTCAATATATTATATTTATGTATGTATATTTATCAGTTGTCTAGTACACATAACACAAGCTATCGCTTACTTTGGGGCTAGATTGCGATGTGTAAAATGTACCGTATTCAATTAAAAAAAAAAAGTGACGTACCTGCACTCTCTTGGCGATCTTCTTCTGTTCGCGCAGCTGCCGCACCTTCTCCGTGCGCGCCTGCGCCGCTTGCTTGGCCATCAGGCTCTTGCGCACTTTCTGCATGTGCTCATCCGACTTGGCCATCTCTGCAAAGTAGTCGTCTGGCCTGAAAGTAATATTTATATCTGTAGCAACTGCTTTAAATAAGGTGTACTCAAACAACACACCCTGAAAGCAATTGTACACAAATATATTTATAGAAATTTGTTGACCAAATTGTGCTGTTATTGGTCCTGCACACTGTGTTGGAGCTTGTGGGATTGATTCCCACACTACTTTTGAATTTGAGAAAAAATGAAAATGAAAATATTTATTTTCACATAGGCCTAAATAATGGGCTCTTATGAAAAGTCAAAACTCTACCGCCAGGTTCGAAAAGCAGGTTTGCATAGAGAAGAACTGGCAAGAAACTCGGCACGGCAATTATTTCTTTATCATAATCTAGGATAAAAAAATAATGATGTACACTGAAATTTTTTTAAAATCCAACAAAGATTACATGCCATCTATGACTTTCTCGCAAAACGAAAATTTGTATGAAGCCGCACAAAGCTTCTGTGGCATTAGTAAGGTATGATGTCACAACTCAATGTTGCGGTCTCTGTTAATCTATATATATAAAAGAATGAGGTATTTTGGTTGTTCCACGGATTCCGCCAAAACTATAGGTCGTAGAGATCTGAAATTTGGTACTTAGGTAGATATTAGGTCATGAATTCGTACTAAGACGGGGATTCCAGAAATTCCATATTTAAGGGGTAAAAATAGTACATTAAAGGGATTTCTCCATACAAAATTGTAATTTTTTTCGTTGTTCCAGGCATTCCAGAAAAACTAAAAGTGGCAGAGATCTGAAATTTGGTATCTAGGTAGATATTAGGTCATGAATTCGTACTAAGACGGGGATTCCAGAAATTCCATGTTTAAGTGGTAAAAATCATACATTTAAGGGTATTTCCCATACAAAAGTAAAATTTTTTCGTTGTTCCAGGAATTCCCGAAAAACTAAAAGTCGTAGAGATCTCAAATTTGGTACCTAGGAAGATATTAGGTCATGAATTCGTACTAAGACGGGGATTCCAGAAATTCCATGTTTAAGGGGTAGAAATAGTACATTAAAGGGATTTCTCCATACAAAATTGTAATTTTTTTCGTTGTTCCAGGCATTCCAGAAAAACTAAAAGTGGCAGAGATCTGAAATTTGGTATCTAGGTAGATATTAGGTCATGAATTCGTACTAAGACGGGGATTCCAGAAATTCCATGTTTAAGGGGTAGAAATAGTACATTAAAGGGATTTCTCCATACAAAATTGTAATTTTTTTTGTTGTTCCAGGAATTCCCGAAAAACTACAAGTCGTAGAGATCTGAAATTTGGTACCTACATTGACATTAGGTCATGAATTCGTACTAAGACGGGGATTCCAGAAATTCAAATTGGAAGGGATAAAAATCCTACTTTTAAGGGATTTTCCCATACAAAAGTGTAATTTTTGCGTTGTTCCAGGGATTCCAGCGAAATTAAAAGTCGTAGAGATCTGAAATTTGGTACCTAGGTTGGTATTAGGTATATCATGAATTCGTATTCAGAAAGGGATTTTCGAGATTCAAATTTTGAGGAGAAAAAATTTTGAATTTTTTGGCCGCCATTTTGAACTTTTTTGTTACTGGGCCGATTGCTTTGAAAATCAATATTTGACTATGGCAGCAAGCATAGAGAAGGAATTTGTGGTCAAAATTTAAAAAAGTGGCCGCCATTTTGAACTTTTTTATTACTGGGCCGATTGCTTTGAAAATCGATATTTGACTATGGCAGCAAGCATAGAGAAGGAATTTGTGGTCAAAATTTAAAAAAGTGGCCGCCATTTTGAACTTTTTTGTTACTGGGCCGATTGCTTTGAAAATCGATATTTGACTATGGCAGCAAGCATAGAGAAGGAATTTGTGGTCAAAATTTAAAAAAGTGGCCGCCATTTTGAACTTTTTTGTTACTGGGCCGATTGCTTTGAAAATCAATATTTGACTATGGCAGCAAGCATAAAGAAGGAATTTGTGGTCAAAATTTAAAAAAGTGGCCGCCATTTTGAACTTTTTTGTTACTGGGCCGATTGCTTTGAAAATCGATATTTGACTATGGCAGCAAGCATAGAGAAGGAATTTGTGGTCAAAATTTAAAAAAGTGGCCGCCATTTTGAACTTTTTTGTTACTGGGCCGATTGCTTTGAAAATCGATATTTTATAGTGGCAGCAAGCACCGAGAAAAAGTTTGTGGTCAAAATTTAAAAAATTGGCCGCCATTTTGAACTTTTTTGTTACTGGGCCGATTGCTTTGAAAATCGATATTTGACTATGGCAGCAAGCACAGAGAAAAAGTTTGTGGTCAAAATTTAAAAAATTGGCCGCCATTTTGAACTTTTTTGTTACTGGGCCGATTGCTTTGAAAATCGATATTTGACTATGGCAGCAAGCATAAAGAAGGAATTTGTGGTCAAAATTTAAAAAAGTGGCCGCCATTTTGAACTTTTTTGTTACTGGGCCGATTGCTTTGAAAATCGATATTTGACTATGGCAGCAAGCATAGAGAAGGAATTTGTGGTCAAAATTTAAAAAATTGGTTGCCTGTAAAGTCGGTTTACTGACGATAGTTGAACGTGACAACGTCTTCTTTGTCGCTCGTTCCGCGCTCGCGAGGTAACGCCGCATGAGCGAGGTAACGCCGGTAACGCCGGATGAGTCATGTTTTTTCGTGCGTGCAACCGGCTCTTTCGATTTATAAGACGTTGTCACGTCAAAAAGTGGCCGCCATTTTGAACTTTTTTGTTACTGGGCCGATTGCTTTGAAAATCAATATTTGACTATGGCAGCAAGCATAGAGAAGGAATTTGTGGTCAAAATTTAAAAAAGTGGCCCCTTTTTTGAACTTTTTTGTTAATGGGCCGATTGCTTTGAAAATCGATATTTGACTATGGCAGCAAGCATAGAGAAGGAATTTGTGGTCAACATTTAAAAAAGTGGCCGCCATTTTGAACTTTTTTGTTACTGGGCAGATTGCTTTGAAAATCGATATTTGACTATGGCAGCAAGCATAGAGAAGGAATTTGTTGTCAAAATTTAAAAAAGTGGCCGCCATTTTGAACTTTTTTGTTACTGGGCCGATTGCTTTGAAAATCGATATTTGACTGGCAGCAAGCATAGATAAGGAATTTGTGGTCAAAATTTAAAAAAGTGGCCGCCATTTTGAACTTTTTTGTTACCGGGCCGATTGCTTCGAAAATCGATATTTGACTATGGCAGCAAGCATAGAGAAGGAATTTGTGGTCAAAATTTAAAAAAAGTGGCCGCCATTTTGAACTTTTTTGTTACGGGGCCAATTGCTTTGAAAATGGATATTTGACTATGGCAGCAAGCATAAAGAAGGAATTTGTGGTCACAATTTAAAAAAAGTGTCCGCCATTTTGAAATTTTTTGTTACAGGGTCGATTGCTTTGAAAATCGACATCTGATTATTTCACCAAGCATCGAGAAGGAATTTGTAGTCAAAATTTAAAAAATTGGCCGCCATTTTGAACTTTTTTGTTACTGGGCCGATTGCTTTGAAAATCGATATTTGACAATGGCAGCAAGCATAGAGAAAGAATTTGTAGTCAACATTTTAAAAAGTGGCCGCCATTTTGAACTTTTTTTGTTACTGGGCCGATTGTTTTCAAAATTGATATCTGATTATCGCAGCGAGCATAGAAAAGGAATTTTTGGTAAAAATTTAAAAGAATTGACCACAATTTTGTACTTATATGTCTTACCATGGTAGCAAGCAACCACGGCCGGATGGACGAACGGACGGTGGAGTCTTAGTAAGAGCTTTTACCCTTTGGGTACGGAACCCTAAAAATGGCCACCATATTTAACTTTTTTGTGACGATCGAATTTTTCAAAATCAATATGTGACTACTACCAGGAAGCAAGAGAAAATGTTGTGGGCAAAATGGTGTGTAATGTAGGAATTTTGGAAATTAAACCACCATAGTAAAGCATAACTCAGAAGTTAACGTGAGCGAAGCCGCGGGCGTTTGCTAGTCATAAATATTTAAATGCTTATAAATTTTTTGTTATTTGATTGATTTATTTATTTCCTTTGAGTGTGTCATTATTTTTATCCTAGTTTGAGACAGTGGGACCTCCATTTGTTCTACATTTTTTTTGCTAAAATTTAGCTAACTTAAAGTGAAAAAGGTGGTGTAAAGTATGGTTAACAATATTTGAATTTAGTCGATATTTGAAGACCAAATCCCTTGTCCTGAACCTAAAGCCACAACAGCAATAAGGCATTAAAATACAATATATAGTAAAAAATATAACCTACCTTCTAGTGGGTACATTGAGTTCCTTGAGCCTCTTGATGCCGTCCAACACGGCAGCCTGTGCCTGTCTGTGTATGAGGTTCTCTCTCTTGAACTCGTTCAGCACGGGGTCTTCAGCCGGGTCATACACTCTGTTGCCCTTTGAGTTCTCTATCACATTCCTAAAGTCACATCAAAATTACTTACTGCACATTTAATTTGATTATTCTTATGTAAACAGTAACTAAATATAAAGTTATGTTTTATGTAAGTTTTTATCTGTTATAGCAAAAAATAAAAAAACAGCAGTCACACAGAGTACTGATTGAGGAGTCAATCAATCAATCGATTGACACGAGAGTTAACACCTATTTGTATGGGATTATAACAGTTAACCAATATTGTCAATAGATGTTGCCATTACTATTCTTTACAAATTCACGTTTACTCTCTCATGCACAAATAAGTAAAAATCTGTCAAAAACCTCTGAATCAGCACTGTTGTTAAGTGGTGATCTGCCCAAGTTACAGGCAGCGTGCCCAAGACTTTCTTTGCAATATCATCCCATAATTATTATGGATTTTCTTTACCAGCTACCTTTCCTAAATGGAAATTTACTACAGAAAAAGGTTCTTTCAAAATGCTGTTACATTTTTCCAGGATAAAAATTAGCCTTTGTTCTAGGCTATAAGCGTTAGGTTGTTTGTTTCTAGGCTATAAGCTAACAACTCCTTTCACTCAATATTCAAACTTTCACAATCACAATTTTAGTAGGAATGACATGATTTTGGGTTCTGAATGTGGTAACTCAGTAGCCCAGTACTCACTTCCTCCTCTGCGCTGTCTGTTGCATTTGCAGGGCTATGTCGGGGGCCATGGGGGCGACACTCGTCACCAGGTCAACCGTCTCCAACCATGGCAACCTCAGCTCAAACTCCTTCAGCTTTGCTTTCAGCTCCGCCACATTATTTATGTGCGTCTTCTGCACTTTCTCTATTTCTTCATTTAGACCTGGTTTTAGTAAGCCCTTCGCAAAGGCTTCTTGTAGCTGGAAATATTAAATAGGGTTGGAATATTTTAATTTTCAATTGTGAAGCTTTTCTGTTGAAAGCATTACAGTTGGGTAATTTCAGGTAAATATCCAATAGCACCATGGACAGCCAAACGAACGAACATCTCGATCCTAAAGCAACTGCATGTTAGCACTAGGCTCTCGACAATCTGTTACCAGAGAATTCTTAGTTATTTTGGTCATATTGCCCGCCGCCTTCCAGTTAACTTGGAGAAACTTATAGTTGTGGGCAAAGTGGAGGGGAAGAGACCACGCGGCCGATCACCTAGCCGATGGTCTGACCAAGTGAAATCTTTTTCGGGCCTTCCTTTCGCAACAGCCATCAGGAAAGCCGAAGATCGAACTGGCTCTCTGGAACTGATCGACGTGGTTAAGAACATAGCAAAGGAACTGCAGTGCGGACACGACCTTCAGTAATGAAGATTGACGACCGAGGAGGAGGATCCAATAGCACACAACACATAGGCTAGAAGTTGGAGCCTGAAATAGCTTCATTTGCTAGCTTAGATGCAAACTAGATACAGGTATACTACTCTATCGCAGAAGCTTTGCCGATGACTTCCCCTCCCACTTCACACTACCGAGACCCGCATTCGTCTGATAAATTCGCGGTAGTGTAAAGTGGGAAGGGAAGTCATCGGCAAAGCATCTACGAACGGGTTAATTTGCTCTATTCTGGGCCGTAAATTTGTTCGTAAATTTGAAGCCATGCTGAGCTCTCGTCCATGATGGAATTTATAAGAGTCGATATGAATAAGTGCTGTAAATATTATGCATTCGAGTAGAATCTTACCTCCTCATCCGAATCAACGTCTGTGTCGCTATCATTCAGTATGAAATCACTCATTTTAACTTATCTTGGTAAATACGTGTATTAACTTTTGTAACCTTTAACGTTCCTATATTAATAAGGACGTTAATTATCCACAAATTAATATTATATTCGAAGAGTAAGTATAATAAAAACACTGCGTTCTTTAAATTGCAATTAAACCTAACCTAAAATTGATTTTGAAATTGATTTCAAGAATTATTGACATTGCACGTTGAATTCAAGAAGTAGAGACAACCTACTCTATTTTTTATTTATTTATTTATTTTACGGCCCTGGATACCAGTCCTTTAAGGCCTCACCTACTCTATGAACTACTAACCAAGGAACCAAAGACATTATTTTACTAACAAGACATTGGTCTGAGAACAAGACTGAGCACTATGATGAAAAAAACGGTCCGCGTGAGAGGGCACTTCAGGTAGTGCGTCCCTTTCTATTTTAAGGTGACCATGATGAAAAAAAATTCACAGGACAAATTATTTTTATAAAAACGATTGTGTAATGTGTATATAATAATATAAAATGTTGATGAATGACTCATTTATCACTTCTCCTGAACAATTTTGTGGGATTTTTTTTTCACAGATGGTGTCGTATACCTAAAAGATAAAAATTAATTCGAAGGAAAAATAAGGAGAGAGCTGAGGATTGAGGATTTTGGAGACAGGTGTAGAGCACAGCCTAGAGTTGAAGATAGGTGTAATGTAGTAGTGCTTGACCAAATGACACTCAAAACATCACCCGGGTGGCAAAGAGTTAAGTATGTGATGAATATATGGTGAACAAAAAATGGGTTTGATTCAAGAAGTTTTAGCCAAGAGCAGTAAGTTCACCGTTGTCTATAGTGTGAACCAAAAATATAATACATATGAATAAATCCAACTGGTGAATAAAAATCCAAGAAACAAACAAGTTAGCTTGTATGTTAAAATGGCACACATATTTTGTTTCATCTTTATGTAACAGATAATAAACTACATATTCATACTAAATAAACCAAAATGTTAAAAAATAAATTAAGACTAAAAATATTTACAAAATTACAAATATTTACAAAATTACTGGTGTGTACATTTTGTAAATATTTTTAGTCTTAATTTATTTTTTAACATTTTAGTTTATTTAGTAAACGGATTTTGTAAAAACATAGATTATTTGCTTAAAGTGAACGCATTTATAATATCAAAAATATTCTAGATTATTTGTTGCTGGTTAAAAAAAAGAAGGAACTTGCACTATGACTCTTGAAACATAGACTTCTAGAGGCACATACCTATAATTGTCTATGAATTCATAATCAAATTGAAATCTTTTTCTTAATATTTCACTTAGTTTGAACACAATCATGTGTAATTTAAAAAAAATGTGTACCAATAAAAATTACTTTAATAATGAAATTAGATAAAAAAGTATCCAATCATCTATCTTGCGGTTTTTTAAACAGTTTAGTATATTTGGCTACATTTGACCGGAAGTACTAGGTACTTAGACATGTTCCGTGTAACCCCCCGTTGTTTTGTATCAAGAAAATGCAATGGCCGCCATCTTCGACTCTTGTGAATGTTTTGGTCGTAGTTTCGGACTTTGAGGCCTTTTTCGTTTGTGCTATGCAAATACAGAGTAGAAATCGTTTCGATACATCACTGAATTACTGAATTCGTTAACGTAAAGGTTAGTAGTAATCTCTTTTCCAATTTTCTTTAAAAGTGTTTACATCTGGATTTCGTAGCCGAACTTATAGTGATGGCGTATTTTGTATTGAATTGTTCGTAATATTATTATCTTCATCATTAATATAACACCAAAAATGTATTGATATCAATATCGAATACGTATAAGCGCAAACCTCATTTTCTTATAATTATTTTACTATAATATCACTTCCCTTTGTTACTAAGCGAACAATTTTATTCATTCCTCCGAACAAATTAGGAATATTTCGGTCAATTATTCATTTATTTCCACTTTGTAGTTCAATTTTAGGTTAGTGTTTACTTTTTTGATGTTTGGAGACATTTCAGTTTTTGTGCCACAATAATGGCGGCAGTGGATTTTAACCTATCCACCGATTTTCGTAATATACGCTCGACTCGCGGCGACTATTATGTTTTTCTTTGCTATTATTTCTTGTATTTTCTCGTAGGAATGAGATTATTGTGACTTAGACAATTTTCTGGAACAATGACCTCGACTGTCATAATATCGTATTTGTGGACTAAAAATATTTTCACAAGATCGCTATGCCGCGTTCGGTTTGCGAAGATCGCGATGGCAGATGGATAAAACGTCGATTTTCGATTGCAGTCACATAAAACAAATCGGAGGCCGGGCGCACTCCAGATTATCATCTCGGGTTCAACCCAAGATGCTATTCTCATCATGTCCGCGACATCAGATTACGAGCCAGCGGTCCGGCAAGTGAGTAAATAATCATCACTTTTTTATCACATAACTAATATATTTCGCTACATACTTCATCACATACCTACTGCAATTCTAGCTTTCTAAAAATACCTTCTTGTACTACATAAACATGTCTCCCATGACAGTGTTTTTGCTGTGATTCTAAACTAACTATTGTTTTCAAAAACATATTATTTTTGGTAGTACCATTAACTGCATGTAACATGCTTGGGGAGCACTTAAAAGTACTTTTCTCTAGTGTTCATTGGCACTTAAAAAATAAAGTTACAGTTTTAACTGGTTTTATATTAATTACTTTATTTGAGGAATAAATATCTGAATATAACATCACCAAGAGTAATTTCTTGGACCATAGAAATAGTAAAATAATAAGAAGATTAAGCTCTTTGCTTCAATACACACAATATTTACATAATTTTAAGTCAATCCTCACCTTAAAGTTCTAACTCCAATACTAATGATAGTATTCACATACTGATATATTTTATAATTTTAAGTAATTTAATTTATTTTGTAAGTAGGTAATAAATAAATAATTTGGAACTCAATGTTGTATTATTGATACCTTTAGTGTATATAAGTGTACTTATGAATTTTCAGATTTACTGAATGAATGTGGTAAGCAAAGGTTGTTACCAACTTATTTTTCCAGTGAAATGTAAATGATTAATGAATGTTGCTTTAAAATCAATCAATGACTTGACATAATACTGATTGTCATACTGATTGTTTGGTTGTTTTTTACTCACAATAGTTAGTGACAACTGCAATATCATTTCAGAATATTCCAACTTATTTCTGATGCGATTTGTATTATAATGTTGATAACTAGGATGATAAGTAAAGTTCTAATTTTAATATTTGTCTCTTTATTATGTTTAGTGTATGATAATTAATTCACATGTATACCATGTGATTTAATGAACATGAAAATATTTAAACGTATGTCATTACAGAAAATGTATAACTGTAAATTTAAAAAAAAAATATAATGATAATGTCATTATACGTAACACTTTACAGTTAACGATTATTTATAAATATGTATTTAGCAACAGTTACATGTATGAACTGTGAATGCATAGGTATTTTTGATTGTATTTCTGTCACTCAGCTGTTGCGACTAAATTTTATCTGATTTATCTTATAACATACTTTATTATTTCTTATTCATGTAAATTTTGTTATAGGATTACGGGCCGACCACCTCCAGTGAAAATCTATATGAACATGTATTGGATCAGAAATTAATGAATACCATGGATATTTCGGGTGTCCGAACACCTGTACTGCGGGCTGTTCCCATTTCGCCCACTCAGGGTGACCCCGAACCTGACTCTACCAATCCCGAGAGCATTATACAATCTGTACACAAAGTAGACAGTAAAGATATTGAGTATATTGATGAGAAGAGATGCGACACAGAGATGTCGATCGATCCCCTCCCTAGAATTGTAAGAATTGAAGATGCTACCATTGATAATGTAGGACGTATAGCCTACCCAATCATACAAGAAACTGAGGACTCTGGAGATGGCAACTATATAGATAACACCGCAGCTCTAATTCAAGCTCCACTTAACACATCTATTGTGCAGAATGTTGCTAAGCTCCCACAGAATTTCACAATTAATGTAGATGGAGCTGTAGGAAACATTACAGCTATACAGAACGTATCGCAAGATGTGACAAGCAACCAAACATTGTGGTTGCCGACCATACTCACCACTAGTGCAGCTCCTGACGGTAAAACTGAAGATGAGAGACCCCCTTCAGGCATGTCACAGATTATAATCACTAGTGAAAGTTATGTCAGTGATGCGGTCCCTTCCAACCGTCGAACGAATATTATCACAGAGGCCAGCTACATGAGCAGACCTAAAGCCTCCAAGGTTCAAATACTAAGCAATATTTCATTACCGAAAAATTCCAATTACCCCCAACAATACATAGCTCAAAGCAAAGAGTTACCCTCACCTATATACGGTACACAGAACCATGTGTACAAGCTGAGCGCCAATGTAGTTTCGCAGAAACAACTCAACAGTACAATGCTGAACACAAAATCACCGAAAAATCAGTCGCTGATTGGAGCTGCATCTCTTTCTCCCACAGTTATCAACAACACTTCAATGAAAAGTGTGGCTTATGGTCACTCTTACCCGAAAAGCACAAACTTGAATAAGCTCAACAATGGTGCTAATCTTAATGCTATGGTCGCTGCATCATCAGGCAGCACATGTCACATATTGTCTAGAGTAGTGTCCGGACCGAACAAGCTATCGGTTCACTCTGGAAGGAAATCCATAGGCACATTCAAAGGATCAAAAAGTTCTCAAGCAAACCAGAAGAATCAATCGAGAGCCATAAAAATAATACAGCAGGCTGGCACTGCTCAAAAGCCTGAGAATAAACAGTGGTCTATGTCGAGTGTGACATACAAAAGTCCATCTAGTTACAGTATAGTGGAGTCTAATACTCCCCAAGTAATACAGAAGATTGGAAGTCCAACACATAAAAATCAACAGACTATGACAGTGCAAAAGGTTCCCAAAGGTGAACGCCTGGTTCTGTCACCGTGTGGACCTGTCTTATTATCCACTGGGCCAATAAGTTCCAGCCTTCCTAAAGGCCCACATTATGTCCAATCGGGCTCAACCCCAAACCTTAGATACGTCCAAACGTATGAGCATGAAAATCAGTTATCAACAATCTCCCAAGTATCAGCCAATCAGCAATTGACTGCACAAATTCTGCAATCTCTGTCAACGCCTAAACTAATGCTGCAACAAACGCCGACGCCTCTACACTCAATTAACCATAAGCCTTCTCCAGTGCTCACTTCAGAAGAACCACATGAGCCTAAGACTATCAATCAAAAACGGATTGTCTTGTAAGTATACAATATACATAATTATTATATTGTAAAAAAAAAATATTTTATTGTATTTGTGCAACAATGATGCAAATTAATGCAATGATGTAGTTGAAGTTACAGTAATACTAAAATATTCACTGCCGTAAATGTTATTAATTTCATTAGATGCTAAATTAAGATTTAAACAGCAAACTTATTAACAGATTTTTTTCCTTTCAGTGGTGATAAATCTACACTAATGACTGCAGATGACATTATTGGTATGGAAGAAAGACCTAACCTATTGGAAGAGTTGCGTCGATATTCCCATCAAGATGTGGTGTTTGTAATGCTAGATCACACATATGCATTACCCGTTCAGAAACAGCCAAGTGTTAGCACTCCCACCAGCACAGTAGCTTCTTTGTCACCGGTCATAACTTCCACAATAACAACAACCACTCCCACAAGTCCATTAAAAACCTCCCCCATACCAGTGACTCCAGTATCCCAGGAGCTACCTCCAGCCATACCGATAAGCATCGTGGGACCTCCCATACCAGTGACGTCAGTTCAACTATGTCCTCTCACTTATAAACCCCAGCTACAGACCGTCCAACCGTTGCCTCCTCAGGATGAGGATACCGCATCTGTCGTATCCTCAATCGAAGGGGAGAGGAGGCCTCCTGCTCCGGGTGGGAGCGATACGGAAACTGCTCCAGAAGGTGAAGAGGAAGGCAAGACTAGATGCATCTGTAACTTCACCCACGATGATGGATACATGATATGTTGCGATCGGTGCGGGGAGTGGCAGCACGTGGACTGCATGGGGATAGATCGCAACAACATACCCGACGCCTACATGTGCGAGCTGTGCCAGCCGCGCCCCATAGACCGACGACACGCCCGAGCCATACAGCTGAGGAAGCGAGAAGAGTTGAGCGCTTTGGGAGCGTCCGATTCAGATTCGGAGGCTGAAATCGGTCGACCGCCGGGGCAAAGGAGAAAACGGCTCCTGACAGTCACCACGTACACCAACACCAGCGGGTCATGCGTCACTACGTACAACTCCACCAACCTAACCGTCTTGCCACCTCAGCCGCAACCTTCTCTCGCTGTCCCTAAGAAAGGGCCGAAACGCCCCAAGAAAACCGAAGTCGTCCGAAAAGGCACTAAGAGGAAGTTAGCAGAGAAGAGAGTGAAACGGAAGAAGGAGATGATGTTGAATAGAAGCAAATACAATACCAACATGTCCACGCAGTCCCACTGGCGGGATCAATACGAACTGGCCGTGACGAATCACTACAGCCCCGAACTGCGCGCTAAGATCATGAAGTACAGCAGTAAACTCGGCAGCACCCCTAACATGGCGGCTGCGGTGACCGCGCATTTGTGCACAACGGTTCCCCACGCGGGAGGCAAGATCCTCATCGCTACGAAGGACCTGAAGCAGAATTCTCCCATCATCGAACTGAGGGGCAAGTACATGCTCTCGATCCAACACAGACCCCAGTTGCAGAACTCGGCGCGAGCGGGAAGCCAGAAACCGGGGCCGTTCGTATTCTTCTATAGACTACCGAAAGATAACACTCAGATATGTATCGACACGAGGACGTACGGGAACGAGGCGAGGTTCGTGCGGCGCTCGTGCAAACCGAACGCCGAGTTGCAGCACTGCATCGTGAAAGGCGCGCTGCACGTGTACATCGTGACGATAAGCGACATTCAGTCCAACACGGAGATCACCGTGGGGCACGACACGAATGGCAGCAAGCAGCCCTGCGCGTGCGGGAACCCTAAGCACTGTAAAGTCAACGGACTGAGCCCCGTGCTCACCCGGAAGAGCGTTGATTACACGCAACGAGAAAAGAGGAGCAGGAACAGGTGTTTCAGTGCGTCGTCCACCTTGTCTCCTCCTTTGACTCCTCTCGTGACGACACCTACGAAGGACTTGCCCTCGCCTTTCAGCGTGGTCAAAACTGAGAAGAAATCTCCCATCAAACACGAATACCCTCCCATGTCTCCGGTGAAAGAGCCCTTGCTCTCTCCGGACTATCCCGCTCCTATTAAATATGAGCCTTTTTTCATGCAGCAAGATAAAGAGGAAGAGATGGACTTGACAGCAAAGGAGGAAATGAAACCCGAGCTTGATGAGCCCGATTTTGTTAAAGTGGAACCCAAAATGGTAGACAACATTGACGAACCCGAAGAGAAGAAGGAGGTTGAACCCGAGCCAGAACCTGTGGCTTTGGAAATCAAAACCGAGGAACCTAAAATTAAGGAGGAGGAAGTTTTACCACCTCCCCCACCCCCGGTAGTTGAGGAAGAAATTGTTGAACCCAAAAATGAGGCAATAGAGGAGATACCGATTCCAGCCACACCCAAACCTGAACCCAAGGAACCCAAATTGGAAACGAAAGTTGAGCCTAAAGTTGAACCCAAGGTTGAACCCAAAGTTGAGCCCAAAGTGGAACATGAGAGACCTGTCACCAGGGAGCTGGCCGCCAAGTCAGCGTGTCACGACAGGTCTTCGCGATCCAGCAGGACCACATGCGTCAACCAGGACTCTCTGGACGACAAGACAGATGACTCGCAAGACAAAATTACCGCCGCCAATAAGGAGAAGGAAAAGCGGAAAATGGTAAGAGGATTACTTTTTAAAAATCTCTATGCAGTTCTTTGAAAAATCAGGCAAAATTTCTAATAATTTGGATTAAAAAAATTGCTTTTTTGAAATAATACATAATTAGTGTTTGAGTCTATGGTGCTAAATTCGAGCAGTAAATTCTGCGACCCCATTAGCTGATAGCGCTGTTTGCACAATTTTCAGACAATCAGGGAGCTGAATTAGCAGCCGATAATGATGAATACGACTTTCTTATACCGGAGTTCAAGCAATTATCCATGGTTTAGTGACATTCTTTGTATCTCTCCTCTGCCAAAAATGGAATGCCAAATAACCGGCTTCTTTATATAGATATTTCAATCCACGAAGACGCGCCCCACTTTCAAAATCGCTTATGCGAATAAAATACCAATAAGGTCCACTTGTGCGAAACGGCAGGTTAAATATTTACATTTCTAACCCCAGGCCGAGACTCATTGTCTCTCATTGGACAATTTTGACAACTTCTCTGGGTTAGCATGTTAACTTTCAGTTAATACACTAAACTGGATTGCCGCAAGCGGGCTTAAGAGACATTTACTCTGGTCTAAAAATGAAAATATTTAATCCATCGTTTCTCGCAAGTGGACCTTACACAACTGACAGGAGGTTTGTATAAAATTACTGTTTTTTCAGACACGAGAAGAACGCAAAATGGAAGCAATAATGAAGGCCTTTGAAAGGATGGAGAAGGCTCAGCAAAGGAAGCAGGAGGTCAGGGAACGGCAGAAGCGCAGGGAGTCCGACCCCCACCCGAACAACACTGAGAAAGACGACGACGATGATTTACTTTGCAGCTCTAAGAAAAGGAAGAAGTAAGTTTTGTACCATTTCCGTCTTTGTAATTGCATACGCCCATATTCCCAATTAGCTTCCCCGGATTTATTTGAATTCGGTATTTAACTCCAATTTTTTAATTACTTTAATATAATCTAGGATAAAAATTATGACGTTAACTGGAAAAGCTTATAAATCGATCGAATAACAAAAAAGTTATAAGCGTGTAACAAAAATGTTTTTGATTAGACAGAGATAGCGACCATTTCTAACCAAGTTTAAAGTATTAAAAAAATTAGAAACACTGTCTTCGACGCACCTTTCGTCCCGACACCGGGACATCCTCGGATGTTAACTTCACAATGCAAAATGGTAGAGTACTCTTATTAGTACATTTCAATATAAGTGCGGAAAGTTTGTCATTTCATTACAAGTCCCGGTTTGTTGACCCAAGCCGAAGGCGAGGGTCAACTATAAGGACGAGTAAAAATGACAATTCCGCACGTGCATTGAACGACGTTTTTTAATACTTTTGCGAAAAAAAAAATTGGTTTTACGTGTTTACCTGCTCCGTGTTTGCATGTCATGTTCGTGTTCATGCGCTCCTGGTATGCCCGCTCCGGTGCCGCGTAGGAGGAAAACACAAAAGCACTAGTACGGAAAAGAATAACTTTGCGCACGCTAAACACACATGGAAATGTCAACTTTTTGAGCAAATGTATTAAAAAATAATTTTTCTTTCCCAGACGCAAAGGCCGCGCCCGCACCGCGTCCCAGTCGAACAGACGTCGTCTCAACTCGGTTGACAGTGACATGGTGACGTCAGGGGACGAGGCTGGCCCCATGTCCCCGCGAGGCCCCTTGCAGCCCGAGCCTACCCTGCCCCCACCAGAGGTGGAGACCCCTCATGAACCTGTTAATGAGGTACAACACCTCTTTTTCTTCTCAGAATAGCCTTTTTTGACATTCTTATACATAGAGTCTGTTCTAATACTGAATCTCGTTTGGTATTAAATCAATAATAATAATGAAAAAATATTTTTTTATTCACAACAAGTTAGTGCTTGACTGCGATCTTACTTGATGTTAAGTGACAGTGCAACTGAAATGGAGGAATTTGGAAGGTGTGAGAATCCCTCTTATTTTACACACTTAGTTTTTGACTGTGATCTCACTAAATGTTAGTGCAGATGGAAGAATTTGGAAGATGTGAGTACCCCTCTATTGGAATACCAGTTTGATCAATTAAAAAAGATCATAAAATTCGACCATAAATATTATATTTTGTTAGTTAAGCAAAAACACACAAATCTAATCCTCTATGTCTCATGTCAACATCAGAATGCCATTGCAAGAACAGATTTCTCATATCCCCACCGCAGAAAGTTGGATATTTCACTACACACACAACTACACATTATATCATTTTTATAACATTAACGCAGGACCTTGGGCTAAGCTCCGCGTGCCTGCTCGTCGAAGCCGCGGTCGGTTCCGTGGAGTCTGCCTTCAAACTTCCCAAAACGAAGAAAACCATGGCGACAGAGTGGATCGGCCGTTCACCCGAGCGGACACCGTCCCCCTACCAGTCTCCGTACCGACCTGCGTTGGTCTCCGCTCCGTCGCTCGAGAGCTTAGTACGCGTCGCGTCTACTATCATCGGAGATCTCAGCGGAACCCAGGATTATCAAGACGAAGAGCCTCCCTCGCCTCCGCGGACCCCTGGCAGGGAGAGGACCAGACCACCGAAGAAGGCTAAGAGGATCACCAGGAGTAACCCACCCGTGGAGGTCCCCGAAGTGGTGCCAGTGCAACACAGCGCTAAGAAACGCTGGCTGAGACAAGCCATCAGCGAAGAGAGCGATTCGCCGATAACTGGTAAGAAAAATAACAAGTATTTAGGCTCGAGCTACGAATTTAATTTACTCCAACATGCTTGACTTGAGCATCATTTTGATAACGTTTTTTGAGATAAATCAAAATTTGCTGTAATGGCCAAGCAGCGGCCGGCAAAAGTTGTATGAAATTCGAATGATATTTGACGTAGTTGATCAGCCAAATAAATTATTTCCAGTAGAAAAGAGAGCATTTACGTAGTTCGAGCCATTTCTTTTAATTTCCTTGCAACAATTTGTACCATGTCAGTTGTAGATGCATTCATTCCAGAATCCCCGCCTAACGAAATGGTGACACCGTTGAAGAAAAGACGCATGGCGAGGGAATCCTTGTCGTGTGAACAGAACACTATTGGCACTGTAAGTTATTTGAGTTCAGCTTCAATATGTATATGCAGTTTTTGTAATTCATAAAATAAATGTGGCTATATTTTTTTAGTGTAACGACGAGACCTCACCAGTATTAACATCTGAGGAACATTCACCGGTTAAAGATGAAGCTCTATCGTTAGCTCGTCAGTATAAGCGGAACATAATGGACATGTACAGTCGAGACCGGACGCGCTCCGACAGCGGGCAGGGCTCCGACGACCAGTGCAACATCGACCACGACCTGCTGACCGTCAGCGTGCGGCCCCACGACGCGGAGCACATCCGACGAATCATCGGAGTACCCCCCACGGAGGAGGACGCGCCGCCCGAGATGACCAAACCAGAGAACGTCATCAACAACAACAATCTAGAGCCAGACGAAGGGGCTTACAACAACAAAGTCGTGCCCATGGAGATCGACACGACGGTCGTCACACAGACGAAGCTGGAGTCAAACGAAAACATCCCGCTCCCAGAGATGAAGGAGCTGAAGGACATCGAGAGCCCCAACGATAAAGTGCACAGCTCACAATCCGCCGACACCAGCGGGAACTCGTCTCCGCAGCGCGACGAAATGGACGACATCCAGAAGAAGATACACTCCTTCCACACCGAAAACATACAGATACTGAAGAGCAGGAACAAAAAACCGAAAGAAAAGCGGAAGAAGGTCAACCTAAATTTCGATCTCAATATGGTCGACGATCAGATCAGCATTCAGTTGCGCACGGAAGACGACGCGAGCTCCAAATCGCCAGAAATCAACGGCGAAATCCACGACGAAGCTAATTCTCATGAGGACGCGAAACTGTACGTCTCGCCTGAGAACATACCTCTGCCGCCGGTCGAGTCGATACCTCTGCCGGCGCCGGAGAATATACCGCTACCCGAAGAGTCTGTCCCGATAGTCATGCCGTCGCCGGAGACGATACCTCTACCCGAGGAGCCCATGAAGCCTACCCAACCCGTCGAACCCATTTCGGAGAAGAGCGAAGAAAAATGCGTAAAGGACAACGACAGACCTTCAGTGTTGGACAACACCCTGCCGTTCTCCACGCGCTTCAGCTCAACCGGCCTGTTCTCCGGAATCTTTAGCAATATATCCCAGTCGTTCAAAGTGGACACGATCAACGACAACATACCCAACATGTCGTTAATAAAGAGTGCGATAGACAGGACTACAAGTTTAGACGCTAGTTTGTTCGACAAGGGCAGCGCGAGCCCGGTGGACGAGTTGAAGAGTGTGCAGGAGATCCTCACGCGCGTGAGCAACATGGACTCCAACAACAGCGTGCTGCTGTCGGGGGTGCTGCGGTCGGCGAGCGCCAGTGTCGCGCCCGCGGGCGGCGCGCGGCCCTTCGCGCGGACCAACGACCCGCGCCTCAACCCGCCGCCGCAGGACAAGCCTAAACCTGTCCGGAGAAAGGTGAGTCCCACTTCTGATACCGTTTTAGCACAGAATACTTACAGTACCTTACAGCGGCTCGATTTTGGTAATTATTGTACACCGCCACGGAATACATAATAGTACCTAAAGGTACAGAAGGTTCATTCCGCAAGATGATTTAAAGAAATAGCGACTTTAGCACACAAAAAAGTTCAATTCAGTTCGCAATGACGCCTGGTTCCGCCTCCGCTATGCATCTAAAGTTGTGGTCTCTTTGTATCGCGCGTAACTTTATCTCTTTCGACGTACTAATCGTGTTGTCTCGTAATCGGGCGCATGCAGCGCGTGAAATAGACCGTACAAGAACTAACGCGTGCAACCTAGCCGGCGCGCGGCGGCCGTCTGAATTTAGTACGTCGAGACGGCTACCTGTAGTTTCTTCAATCACGTGATAAGTGAACCTGGCCTGACTTCGCCCAAACATGGCCAGTAATCATAGCAACCCTTCATTAGCCAATTGGTGCCTTGGCTGCGCAGTCGATGCACACATTAACCAATCAGTGCCTAGTTCTTATGTGGGTGGAATCTGGACCGATGCAAGCATTAACCAATGAGTGCCTAAGATGGTTATTTCGTCGATACCATAAGTATTTTAGCAAAAACACACAGGAGGGGTCTTAGCGAATTCTGCCCCCGATTGGCGGACGTAAATCAGGGAACCAATCAGCGGGCAGAATTAGTAAACGATTACGATAACGATGGATACGTTTTTCTTGCACAATCTAGGGGCAAGTTCGGAAAATTCACTTAGCAGAACGAAGTGCGATACATCGTAACAGCGTCTATTTTCTACGATATAATTAATCTATGAGTTGTAACAACTGACCTCTTTTTATATCGCGTAACTATCTGTTACGGCACGCTGCCGGCATTTGGGTAGCCGACAGAGAAAAAAAGGTCTATAAAACTGCGTATTCACTGAGACACAGTGTTTCGAATACACAGCTTCCGAAACAAAATCTGCTGTGTTTCTGATATAAAATGTTTGTTTCAGAAACGTTCTGTGCTCTTCACACTTCCTGAAGTTTCGGAAACTGTGTATCTGAAACATTGTACTTATCTCAGTGAAAATGTTTTTGTTGCCTGGCTTGGTTTTAGTCAGTTATAGTGGGTTCAATCCACAAAGACGCGCTTCAATCCTTTCTAATTCCTTCCGAATCGCATTTGCGCGTCTACGTGGATTGAACTCACTCTGTTTTTTTCTTTAGTCGCTGACTTTGGTCTTCAGCTTCTGTGTCTGTTGTATAAAGTCAAGAACTTTCAAATAGATGCAATGGTTTACGGTTTAACCTCCCATATAAGAAAATAGCGCTATCTTCATAAAATTAGTACAGCTGGTAGTCCAAATGCTTGTGTGTTTAACGATAATCATTCCTAATTGAACGTTATAAGGTCTACGCTTTGAGCGTGTTTGCCTAGAAGATATTGCCTATTCATCATATTTTTCTTGAAGACTCTCAAACTATAAGTAGCAGGCAGACGACAAAAGCGCGTTTTACATTTTAGCTGCTGGATGATAAAACTTATTATCAAAAACATAAGGTTGTCTCGTTGATTGGTAGTTATGTACGGTAACCGGTTATATTAAAAAAATCTTTAGGTATGTAGCGAAACAATTACATAATCCGAAACTCCGCGCCAGCGAGTGTCCAAGCTTACAAATAAACTGGTTTGCTAAAGATGGCGGTACGGCGACCTTGGTGTAGCTAAAGTGCATTCAATTTACGATGTTTTGACGCGTTGAATTCTGGTTTTTTCTTGGCGACTTTTTTTAATTAAATAATACCTTTAGTGCGAGATACTTATCAATGACCTATATGTAAAAATGTTTGTCTGTTTTGTATGTGTGTCATTTTTTTTTCTACAAATTATAGTACATACTAGTTGATGATCGGAAGGTCATGGTGTTCGACTACTAGAATGGGTGACATTTATAATGAAATAATAATTGTGATTATGTAGTAAAATATAAAATATCTATTCTATTGTTAAATATTGTATCACTGGCATGATACAGCAACTTACTGTAAAGTTGATGTTTAAAGCCTTTGATAAAATGAATCTTCATAGTAATAATATTTGGATCAAGGTTGGAGATAAGATATTCAGAATAAAATAATCATAATGTTTTGAATCAATCATATAAAATTTATATGATTGATTCAATAATTTATATTTAAGGACATTTTAAAAAGGTTGTTAGTTCCTGTTTGGACCCATTACTGAATTAGTCAAATCAGAACCAATGTTGAGGGTGCCTATTTTTAAAGTCCTATTTATAACAATCACTGCTTCACTGCACTCATCTGGGCAGATTGCAGAGAAATCAGATTTCCTAGAAAAAAAATATGAAAAGAGTAAATTGAAAATGTGTCAAAATGTACGTATCTAACACTTAGCTGTTGACCACAGCTCCTCTCGCGTAAATATAGGGTTTTACAAATCCTGGTAGATCATAGACTTTTTTTTTTATACTACATAGGCTAGCGCTTGACTGTGATCACACCTGATGGAAAGTGATGATACAGTCTAAGCTGGAACGCGCTTGCCTAGAAGATGCCTATTCACTCTTGATTGAAGGCACCCGGGTTGTAAGAGGCAGGAAAGACACTGCCCGGGAGAGCATTCATTTTCCAGGTTACAATCCACTCCATCCCGAATAGTCGATTTGGTGCTGCAGTTTTTGGAGTGAAGCAGCACCAAACATACACAGTCACACACATTACTCGTTGATAATAATATGAGTGTGATGTATTTGTGTGTGTCACAGCTCTCTATCAGCGAGTACCGCAAGCGGCTGAAGGGCGCGCCGGCGGAGGAGGGCGCGGGCGGCGCGGCGGGCGAGGGGGGCGACGGCGGCGACTGGTCGCGCGGCTCGTCGGGCTCCGCGTCGCTGTCGCCGCAGCGCCTCGACGCCGCCGCCGCCGCCGCCGCCGACGAGCTCGAGCAGCGCCTGCACAGGGACCTCACCGTGCAGCTGCCGAAGGGTGCGTGTACCTTCCGCTCCCGCACTAGATACTGGCACCGCTGAGGGACAAGGGAACGGTCGCGCGGCTCGTCGGGCTCCGCGTCGCTGTCGCCGCAGCGCCTCGACGCCGCCGCCGCCGCCGCCGCCGACGAGCTCGAGCAGCGCCTGCACAGGGACCTCACCGTGCAGCTGCCGAAGGGTGCGTGTACCTTCCGCTCCCGCACTAGATACTGGCACCGCTGAGGGACAAGGGAACGGTCGCGCGGCTCGTCGGGCTCCGCGTCGCTGTCGCCGCAGCGCCTCGACGCCGCCGCCGCCGCCGCCGCCGACGAGCTCGAGCAGCGCCTGCACAGGGACCTCACCGTGCAGCTGCCGAAGGGTGCGTGTACCTTCCGCTCCCGCACTAGATACTGGCACCGCTGAGGGACAAGGGAACGGTCGCGCGGCTCGTCGGGCTCCGCGTCGCTGTCGCCGCAGCGCCTCGACGCCGCCGCCGCCGCCGCCGCCGACGAGCTCGAGCAGCGCCTGCACAGGGACCTCACCGTGCAGCTGCCGAAGGGTGCGTGTACCTTCCGCTCCCGCACTAGATACTGGCACCGCTGAGGGACAAGGGAACGGTCGCGCGGCTCGTCGGGCTCCGCGTCGCTGTCGCCGCAGCGCCTCGACGCCGCCGCCGCCGCCGCCGCCGACGAGCTCGAGCAGCGCCTGCACAGGGACCTCACCGTGCAGCTGCCGAAGGGTGCGTGTACCTTCCGCTCCCGCACTAGATACTGGCACCGCTGAGGGACAAGGGAACGGTCGCGCGGCTCGTCGGGCTCCGCGTCGCTGTCGCCGCAGCGCCTCGACGCCGCCGCCGCCGCCGCCGCCGACGAGCTCGAGCAGCGCCTGCACAGGGACCTCACCGTGCAGCTGCCGAAGGGTGCGTGTACCTTCCGCTCCCGCACTAGATACTGGCACCGCTGAGGGACAAGGGAACGGTCGCGCGGCTCGTCGGGCTCCGCGTCGCTGTCGCCGCAGCGCCTCGACGCCGCCGCCGCCGCCGCCGCCGACGAGCTCGAGCAGCGCCTGCACAGGGACCTCACCGTGCAGCTGCCGAAGGGTGCGTGTACCTTCCGCTCCCGCACTAGATACTGGCACCGCTGAGGGACAAGGGATATATAGACTATGTTTCTACCATAGAACAGACGTCGAGAGCGTTTCTCTGCCACATTTCTGATACGAACTGCTAAAGTATTCCATGCTCCTCGATTAATTTTAATCTACTTGTGAGGTTTGGAAAGCTCTTCCAGCTTGAGTTTCTTGGTCTAGTCCACATAGGTATGAGCAGGGTCAAGCTTATGGGGAAAACCTTGATAATGAAACAAATTTATTTTAGTATAGGTACTCCACATCAGGTAAAAATAGGTATCTAAATTGCTAACTGAAATTTAATGAAATATTTTTAAAAAATAATATGATTTTTTGTACATAATGTCAACAATAAATAAAGTTAAAACAGTAGGTATTTTTGTTATAAAAAAAGTAGGTAGCAATAACTGATAAACAGAAACTGTACCAAAGTCGTTTATCATATTTTAACGTTATGTGAATAAATAATAATATATTGTTATTCAATGCAGTTACATAAACTGATAAGATATAAAATGTTCATTTTGTTTAAAATTACACACGTTGCGACTATCTCAAATGTTTATAAGTTTTTGCGATTAAATTACTGTTTATTTTATACATTTTCTTTATCTTCATGGTCAAGGATATTGCATAGTTTAGTCTACTATAAATGCAAACGCTTGGGCCATGTTATTTTAAGATAAGATTTGCCATTCTTTTAAAAATAAACCGAACGATTCAAACTCGACGATTCTGCCTTGCACTTACTAGTAACTACACAAATGCATTTGAGTGTAAATTCGTTATTTATGCAGTTTCCGCAAATATTATAAAAAGCACAGATTTCTTCGCCACGTAACAATGACTTGCTATACTGGGACTAGACTTTGTTTGCATGTAGACAATGAATGTATTTGAATAATTAATTTCTAACTAAAGTCCGTCCAACGAGGCGAGATAATAAATGTAAACAAACCTACTGCCAGGTCATTCGCTTATGCAGGGGTTTGTAACCTTTTTTTACTTACAGTAATTTGTAAAATGTAAAATAAATTTATATTTCAATAATTACTATTTAAGAAGTATTAAATCTGATATACATATATATAATTACTACATAATATATAGCTGCTCGTGTTGATTCACTGACTGACTGACTGACTCACTCACTGATGGTTTAGTAAAGAGGAACAAAATTCATTCGGAGCTAAACTATGGCTGCTCATTAAAATATGGAGCTGATCATTGAGGATTTCGAAGACGGGTGAGGAGCACGGCCAGGGTATTGAAGATAGTGGTGGGTTGCTACGGCTCGAGCTTCGACGCGAATTTGCCGACGCTACGGCTGGCCAGCGAACCGCGCGCGTTCCAAAAGGTCGAATCCCATTCTCATCGCACGCTGATTAACCAATTACTATAGACACTATAATAGGCATGTTTCAAAGTACTATTTTCGATTCATTTTGATTCCTTTTTCTATTTTAATACGGAACTCTCAAAAAGTACGTGTAATTGTATCACACTCGAAGACAAATAAAATACATAAATAAATTTATAAGAAAAAAAGGAATTTACTATACGACTAGGCAGCAAACGTCAGCCAAAGTTAGTTAAAGTTAGCAAGTTAAAGATAGACTATCTTTGTAATAAGTTTTTGACTAAGGGAATATAACGGAGAACGGGCAGCAGCGACCTCTGTGCTACTACTACCAACTATTGCGATCACCAACCCGTCTGCCCCGCGTGGTGATTATGGGCAAACCCTCCCGTTGGGAGAGGCATTTAGTCCAGCACTGGACTGTTATAGGCTGTTAATGATGATGATGAAATAGATTAAAAAATTACAAATCGAAATGGCCATCCGGATGTTTTCAATCCCTTCTTTAGCCTCGTTTGACCTCGAGCATTGTATCCGTGAGCCGTGCGGCAGATAGCAAACAAACAAGATAGAAAGGGATAGACTTTATTTTGTTTGTTCTCTCGTCGCTACGAGTAAATGGGCGGCAATTGTTTACATTTATTATCTCGTCTCTTTGGACGGACTTTACATACGAGTTTTTTGTACTCGTTTACAGTAGGTACATTAATCATTGACCTTTATTCCAGTCGGCATAAGAGTTGTAATTGTCTGGACATCATAGAATCATTACTTGTGATACTGCCAAGTATTCAGAATACTTAGGCCATGAGATTTTTTGAAGTGAAAACTTCTTTATGCTCGTTGGGTATATTTTGAGATGGGAAAAACCATTAAACTCGCGACACCGTTACCGTAACTGTCACCTCACGTTGCACTTCTGACGGCATTCCCGCAGTGCTACGGCATTTTTTGTGGCTCATTGGATTAAGTATTACTTACGATAGTATTAGAGCGAGTACACATTAGGCGCTCGGCGTTGCGTTAGGCGCGCGTTGGTAGCGTACATACAGCACGCTTAGCACGGCGTTTTACGAGCGTTAGTAGGGCATCCATCTCGATTCTCCGCTCGGGAAATGGACGTTGAAGTGATTGCTTGTGTGTGGCTTCTATATCGTCGCTACAGAAGACGACGGCAGAGACAAAGAAAATTTTGGGTGCACCCAATATTAGGAGATAGACTGACGCATGGAATGTTTGTAACATTGTATCCCAAATTAAGACAGTATGAACCTAAGTTTTTCAATTATCATTCTTCTCTCAATTCCTTCTTTTTAATATTTTGTTTTTAATATCTGGACTTTCCATGTCCCATATTGCTGGACGCTTTTGGATTTCGTCGATAAATAGCTCTTTATCGAAGTGCTCGGTCTCCATTTTGGTGAATATGCGCCCACTCTACACGAAAGCGCGCGTTCATATGTACAACAGAATGGCGGCTCATGTATCTCGAAGCGCGCGGCTGACGCCCTCCCAACGCGCGTTTGAACGAAAATCTCAGAGCGCGCGTTCGACGCGCGCTTGATCAGAAACGCGCGCTTGCATGTGTACACCTGGATAAGAACTACTAGTTCTCAAAACGCGCGTTACCAAAGCGCGCGCTTCAAAACGCCTAATGTGTACTCGCTCCTAGGCTTGCGTTTGACGATCATGCTTGATAGAAAGCAATGATGAGGTCTAGGTGGAACGCATGGAGGTAGTAGGATTAGGCATTCCAAACCTGAGCGGTTCGTACCAAAAACGTGGATGGAAAGTGTTGTGTCCTAATTTATTGAACGTCAACCACATAAGGATGCCACCGCTCTCGACGTCTTGCCGTTCCATGGTTAAAATGGAAGGAAATACAAGGTTCCTAAGCTCATTCCAAAATAAATCTATAAGAAAGAGTCAAACAGGCAACATTACGCCGGTGTTGTTAGCGAAGTGACATATTTATTTGCATAGGCGTCACATCGATGACCTGCGAATGCGTTCCTCAGAACGTTTTACGTAAACTTTTTTTATACCAACACATAGTAGCGCCATTCTACGAGCTCCCGGCTACGGCTACTTCTGCTGCTGAGCGAACAACATATGGCCTTACTGCTGATGTCAAAACAAACATGTTTGACGCCAGTAAACTGGCTACATTTTGTCGGTTCCTGTTTGTAATATGTCTATTATAGACGGTTAAATGATCGAGCTGTGGTGTCGGTTGCAGGCGTGTTCGACGCGCAGCCGACGGCGTCGGAGCGGCAACGCGAGAACCTCAGCTCGCGGCTGAGGCGAGAATTCGGCCTCGCGCTGCCCGACGACGAAGACGCGCGCCTCGCGGACACCGGTGAGTTAATAGACGACCTCCCGCTCCTCCCTGGCGCAGTGGCGTGGCGCTCGTATTCGATTGGAAGGTCGCGGGTTCGATTTCCGGCACGGACCACTTTTGAATTGTAATATCTGGGTGACCGAGCTTTGCTTTGTAAAAAAGACATTTTCTAAAAATGAATTCTAGCTAGATCGATTTATCGCCTCCCAAAACCCCCTGCATACTAAATTTTTCATGAAAATCGTTCGAGCCGTTTCCGAGATTCAGATTATATAGAAATATATATACAAGAATTGCTCGTTTAAAGGTATAAGATAATAAATTGCGTCTGGGAGCAAACACGCACCGACCACCGACAAGCGAGTTAGCGTTCCGCGTAAAATCTGTTAGGAGTGAATTTACATACCCCTTCCAAGCTATTACGATTACCTCTTCTGCATCATTGCTTACCATGAGGTGAGATCGCAGTCAAGTACTGGTAATAAATATAACAATGAAGAAGCGTTTCCAAATCAAGTATAGTCACGAAATACATAATAGCACTTAACGGCCTACAAGCCGTATTTAGGTGATTTTGAATGAAGTTTTATGCAAAAACTATAAAGACAATTACTTTCAAATTTACACGTCATGTATTTTGGGTCTTTAATCTAAAATCGCTTAGAAGCAGAAACACGATTGGATAAAATTTTCTTGATAGAAATTTTTCCCAAAAGTTGCTCCAAAATCTCAGTTTTTCTATGTTTTATCGGAAACTACAATGGATGTAATTGTAATTTTTGTTTTAATGTATCGGTAATAATAATATCCTAAAACGCTTAGAACAGATTTTTGATAACTGGCTTAGTTTTTGAGTAATTAGGTAAAACGTCGTTTTTCTGCTATATTTTTCCGCGACGCTGCATGTCGCACCTACCAAATCTCCGTGAGAGTGAGAAAGACAAAAATAAATTCAATTAATCCCCTTAACTCCGCAAGATTATTTAAGAAAATAGCTATTGCACAAAAAAGTGCAATACAGTTCGCAATAGCGCCTGGCTCCGTCTCCGCACCTAAAGTTACGATCTCTTTCTATCGCGTAACTTTATCTCTTTCGATGTATGTACTAAGGTTGCCTCGTAATCGGGCGCACGCAGCGCGTGAAATAGGCCGTACAAGAACTAACGCGTGCAACCTAGCCGGCGCGCGCCGGCCGTCTGTAATTAGTAGGTCGAGACGGCTACTTGTATTTTCTTCGATCACGTGATAAGTGAACATGGCCTGGTATAGTGAATCAACGTCAAAGTATGCAAATGTATAAAGAAATTAGCTGTTGTCCGCGGCTCCGCCGGCATGATTTCAGTTTTTCATATATCCCAGGGAAACTATGGATTTTTCCGGGATAAAAAGTAGCCTGTGTGTTAATCCGGAGTATAACCTAAATCCATTCACAATTTCAACCCTGTTACAGTATATTGATTTGTGTGTGTTTGTGTGTCCCCAGAGCCGGTCGCGAAGCGCTGCGACAGGTAGGAGCGCGGCGACGGTGCAGCGAAGCGGCTCGCAAGTATTTTGTAAATCTCACGCGTTGTAACATACACTTATACTGTAACGTTAACGATAGACTCGCTCCTATTGTATTGTATATGTTCAGTTTCGTGACACTCATCGGTTATGTTTAATTTTCACGGTTTTTCTGCAAGTACAAATTGTTTTTTATTTCCCTCTGTACATATTGTATATAGGAGAGTTTTAAGGTAAATATAACGTACGGTACGTGTAATTTAATGTAATGGTATCATTATAATAATTATATTTTATTGAATAGAGAAAAAAGATTTTTTATATATGTGTACACACACAGTGTTTTATGTATCATTGCGATATGTTTATTTATTGGAGGCAGGAAATGTATCGCGGGCGGGTCGGGGGCTGACCGGGGCGAAAACGACACAAAATGTGCTCTTCGAGAGTGGTGATACAATGTTCGGATGTAAATTTAATGCTGGTTTGATACACAAAACCATACTTTAACTCCTTCACAAATAAACTCTGAATAGCGGTGGAATAGTTATACTCTATCCCCCTTATTAATAAACGTGGAATAAAGATGGAAGAGTTAAACTCTGTTTTGTCTTTATCTGTCACGTAAAGGTTGACATTTGAAGAAAAAAGACAAAACAGAGTTTAACTTATTTATTCCGCGTTTATTAATAAGGGAGTATATAGATATTTCAATCCACAAAGACACACCCCACTCTGTCAAAAATCTATACTCTGTTTTGGTTTCTTTAGAATGGCAATATTATTGATGATAGAGTACAAAGTAGAGACAAAACAGAGTATAACTATTCCACTACTTTTCCACGTTTATTTGTTAGGCGTTTCAGTATAATTTGAGTTCGAATTTGCCCCAGTCCGCTCCCTTCCTCCTGCTATTCGTACCACGCTGAAAAGCGCAGTACGAGGGGTTGTAACTTGTAGTGTACGCTCGGATAAGGTTTTGTACGCATAATGTAAGTAGATTAAAGTTGTTTTTATTATTAATTCGTTTAGCTGTTTAGTATTGATTTCAAATTAATATCACGACGAGTACGTCCTAACGAGATTTTGATTTAACTTCGTCGATGAGGCTCTAACGGTGCCGTCCGTTGATTACGCCACAGATTATGTATTCATTTCGCTTTGACGTATGTGACAGATATAGCAGTGAGCTGACATTGGCTAATCTGTGTAAAGTAAAAGAAAAAATAACTGTCAAACGATAGCGGTCATTCTGGTCCTACCATTACGCTATTACTATATCAAATGTTACATCTCACAAAAATTATCATTTTCCAGAATATAATAAGCATTTATTAAAGCCGATATAATATCTCAAAACTAAATTATTTGTTCTTAAAGTATTGGCTATCACATTTCCCAAAATTTTCATATAAAAAAGAAGAGAGCTACTTTAGGATCTGTCAATTTAGATTATGATTTTGTACATTCTCAGAATTGAAATGAGAATATAGTGTGATGTAATTAACATTATACTCGCATCCATAGGTGTGTAACCCCAAATTCACCAAACAACTAATTTGTTATCTCTCCTTTTCTAAAAACCCGTAATATATATATTCATCTACCAAACATCTGCAATACTTTAGTAACAATTCTGTTCTAGAGTCTCTAAAAAAAAGATTCCGACGAATTGAGAACCTCCTCCTTTTTTTTTTGAAGTCATTTAAAAAGCACATCTAAAATTCTACTATCCTTTTCACTACTGTGTGGATGAAAAGGGAACTATTTAGTCATTTGTATTAGAGACTTGATAGCTCAGTCCGTATTTCGTTACAAATATTTTAAAATTATTTGTAATTCATGACAGACTACATAATTTCCTTACCATCTCCTTTTTCAATTGCAACTTTCAACTTCTAAAGACCGGTGTATAATAGACAATCTATTCAGACTCAGATAGCCATTCTCAATTAAACATAATGTCATAATTTAGTTATACTCTTTTCATTCGTTTATTTTCTCTTTGACACATGAAACAGATATAGCAATAGCGAGGGACCAGAAAGAGACCACTATCTTTATCTCTCTCTGTTTCCTCGCTATTGCTAAATCTGTTTCAAGAGTATAGGGGAGCGCATAATTGCTGAATCATCACAAGCTTCAGGCCCTTAGGTTAAACGCTAGATTTCATTCGGCTGAAAGTCGGGTTTAGATTTTCGTTAACATCGCAATGTCTTAGGCTGATGATTATTGTACGGTTTTTAAACTTGAATATTTTATAAAATACTTGTCAATAGCGTCTTGAACTAAAATTATTTAACGGCTGCAATTTGTGTATATAACGGCGTATTTACATAGTTAACGAAACGCTCGAACATGTTGGTTCAAATCGGCTTCTAAGTGTCATTTTCTATTTAGTCCGCTACAGCATAGAATTAATATCAGAGGGTGGCATCTTCAGTCGTATCCGGAGACAAATCTGCACTTAAAACAATACCAGTTATTCATATCACTCAATATATTTAATTACACACTGTAAAAATTTTAATAGCTGCTAAGTAAACTTATCATCACAAATATTTATATAAAATACTTAGCGCTCAAGTTCTTTCCACACCAAAGCAGAAGGTTTACGCTTTAGATTCAATAACAAAATCTGGATAGATCTATTTTGTTACATATTAGAGTCGTGCCGAAAAGTCATTTTTGAATGAGGTTTTATGAAAGAGTTGCAACGAAGATCTTTATTTGGAGCCATCCCTATCGCCCGGTGTTACGTGATCTAGCAGATTGACACAAACAATGTGTAAGTTTTGGTCCCTCAGATCTCAAATAATTACTAAACACTTACAATGGCTAGACAAACCCAGTGAAAAAATCCGACTTACGTACTTGATAATATATTTCATTTTTTTTCGTTTGGTGTGCTAAGAAATTAACGGTTAAATAAGGTTGAAAATCAATGAAATAATCGAATTAAATTATAATGTTGAAACTTTCATCTATTTTAATATTATTTGATTTTAAATGTATTTTTTTAAAATGCATTTTTTATTTAACTACCTACGTCGCCCAGTGCTAGCAGTCCATCCTACAAGCTCAATCGATGTAATGTATAAAAAATCTTTAAAATTGTTGTCATTGTCCTTAATTGCATTTTTTTTAAAGAAACCGTGTTTTTTTAATGGTCTTTACCTAGCCATACAAAATAATAGTATGGCACGCATGAATACATTAAGGCAACCTTTCGTTTTACGTTGCATGTATTATATTTTTTTAAATCGCCCTGGATGGCCTTAATAATACCGCCTAAATCTAAATTAATAAATAGGCTGAGCTGTTACTCGAAAACTTAAAAATAACTTATACTTTATGTAATATATATTTCTTTATTTCCCTTGATCATAGCATACTTTTGTTCTTCAACTAATTAATTACTTTTGTTTTTGATTTACATAATCAAATTAATTATTATAATAATTTACGTGTATTATCTATTGATGTTGTTTTTTTTTTAAATAATGAAATATACTTTTGGTTGAATTCTAGCAATCAAATAAGTTAAAATCAATATCAATGGGTTTTATTCTGAAACATATAACATCATAATGTTTTATAATAAAATCTGCAAGTTCTCTACTTGTTTATAATACAATAGTTCTGAATTACACTACTCAAAATTGTATAATATCACGTGTATTTTGATTGATTCTTACCTGCTTCGTAGCTTATAATATCTGCATAATATTTATAAATTATAGTTAGTTATTAGTCGAACTGTTGCAATAAATCGCCTAAAGGCAAAAATATCATAAGAGACTTATTAGACGCCGATGGCGTGACTAATATAAACTTCGCAAATATTTGTTCGCGTTCTGAAATAAAATATTTTCAAAAAGTCTAAACACGACAAACCAAGTTGTCAAATCTGTGCATTCAATTCAAAACTATCCTCTTTTCCAGATAACATTCTTTTTGGCACTGGTTAATTAAGCTAACTTAAATTGATTGGTCGCAAATTATAATGCTTGTACAATGATTTAGTGCAAAAAGAAAAGCATTATTTGAAACCTATTGAGATTTTTTGGATCAGTAATGCAGTCAAATAATTTTATTGTAGATTATCATTTTTCTATCTAATGTTTTAACAATTCGAGTTGTGGTATGTAAAATTTGGTGCATCAGACTTAATGAAGTCATGAATTGAAATAATGTAGATATCGCGGTGTAGCCTATGATTTACATTGTTTTTTTTAAATGTAATTTCTAGCGTATCTCTGGTTGTTGAGTATTGTAAATTGAATTCGCTTTTTTAAAATGTTAAAGTGCATTTTGCTGTGATTTTACATCTGTGTCTTTAAAGAATAACTAAAGTACATACGAGAAACGGGAAGCCTTGTTGTCTCGCTCCCACAGAGCCTATCTTCCATGCGATTGAAGCGCGTGCGAAAAGGATGGGCTATTAATATGTATATTTTTATACAGGGTTATTGGTTTTATGTCGGCAATCCGTTAAGGGGTTTTAAAGGGGGTCATTTAGTTGCAAATTACCCCTATCCAAATGTCGCTAGACGCCATAATCTTAGGCAGTTTTGTCTTTTTAATTATAATTGCATTGTTTTCGCCCACTTTCTGATATATGGTAACTGTTGTTGGATAGTTGAGAAGGTGGACATGTTTTAAACAAGTTAAATAAAAGCTTTTAAAATCATCTGCTGTGTAGATGAAGTATAGTGTTTTTTTCCATAAATCGACCATTTTAATCAGTCTGTCCTTTTATGGAAATTGTAACAATTTGTAGCTCTGATTTAAAAACGACTGAAGATCATTCTGAAGGTCATTGATTACACCTTCAGAATGATCTGAAAATGGTTGGCATTTGAGTCATCAGCTCTGATTTAAAAACGACTGAAGATCATTCTGAAGGTCATTGATTACACCTTCAGAATGATCTGAAAATGGTTGGCATTTGAGTCATCAGCTCTGATTTAAAAACGACTGAAGATCATTCTGAAGGTCATTGATTACACCTTCAGAATGATCTGAAAATGGTTGGCATTTGAGTCATCAGCTCTGATTTAAAAACGACTGAAGATCATTCTGAAGGTCATTGATTACACCTTCAGAATGATCTGAAAATGGTTGGCATTTGAGTCATCAGCTCTGATTTAAAAACGACTGAAGATCATTCTGAAGGTCATTGATTACACCTTTAGAATGATCTGAAAATGGTTGGCATTTGAGTCATCAACGGTCATTTGGTTGCAAAGGACTCCCTCTACACCTCCTTAACGGATTTCCATATTGTGAGTATTGCCAGTAACACTGTATTTCGTGCCGTGCTTTAGTGAAATACTTGCCATATTATACTTTTTATAAGAAAAAAATTTAAAGAGTTTAGGAAATATTTTTGGTATAGTGTTTTTTTATATATGTAGTAGTAGACTAAAGTAGGACGTGGTTTCTTAAGGTCACAATAAATAAATCAGTTTCAAGTTTCATACTAATACTCTTCTCCGAACATTTATAGATTATAGTCAAATATTTAGCAATATAGAATTTTACGAAAAATACTTAACTCCCTAAGTCTAATTTTACAATACATAATAATAGCATAATTCTTCTGAAAATCAAAATATTTAAAAGGGGAAGATTATTAATATGATAGATAATTCTAATTCACTGAAACATTCGAAATAAGTTATTTTCGATTTTGTAAAATGTCTCTAAATTCAACAATGATGGTTTGTACAAAGAATTTTGACGGGACTAAAAGTTGATCCTATGTAAAATGAAATCTTTCAGAAAGAATCCAATTATTTTCTATTTAATGGATATTATTTGGTAAAAGCCAGCCATTTATGTGAGGTATTTTCCTTCCGAATAAACCTTAAAAAGATTTGCGTGGATAACAAACTGTATGGCTGGCTTAAGACTTTGTACGATATCAATTTGGTGCGATTCTGTTTTACAAAATCGCTACGCTATAAAAAATACAGACCTAAAATAGGTTCTTACTTTCGCTTGTATTGAAAATTATGAAAATGATAGCACTTATTTTAGTTCTGTCAATTAAGGTGCACTTAAGGCTGGGAGTGTAATTTTTTGAGCTTGGAATCCTCTAAATTTTAATTTAACTTTGAACTCATTTTCCAGTAGTTTGGTACTTTCAGTTTTTATCTTTTATATGAAACTGATTGAAACTTGTGTTACACTATTGAACATTATCAAACTAGATCTGCACTCTAGCCTAAGTGATTTTGCACAACAGAATAATTGGCACCAGTCACTGATCTCTATCTATAACTATATGCTGGATTAAACATTCTATACCAGGTGTGGCCAACTTGATTGGACCCAGGATCTCTTGTTCACTAACGAGACCCTGTGCGATCTACCACTTACATACTCTTAGAAATCTTAAATGAAACAGCATAGTTCAGTAGGTACACAATCTTGTAGCAAGTTGTTCAACACATTTCTTCAAATTTGGATATTTTTCGTTGGAAACCAATGCCCAGAAATCTTGACCAGAGGATGACCTTGCTTTAAGAAATATTAGGTATGTCGCAGCGCAGAGTAATAATTTCGTTTTGTACATCATGTGCTCCATTTGAAATGTATCTGCAAATTTTGTAGCCAATTCATAGATATCACTATGATCAATGGAATCATTGAACGGATAACTGATGAATTGAACCAAGTTCTCAATTTTTCTGAAATCACCAAAGCGAATTTTGAAGTCTGCTACCACTGCCCTAATTTCTATCGTATATTTCTCTGAAATTAAATTGTAGGAAGGATGTTTTTTCATAATATGATCCTTGATGTTAACAATTGTTCAAAAATTATACAAGATGATGCATGATGCGTCCAGCAGTAGGTGATTACGTTGGGCAGCCTGGTCTACGTATTTATATTTTTTGCCTTGCCACGACTTGCCACGACTGGACAAACAGTCGCGATCGACCGGTCGATCGCGATCGACCGGTTGGCCACCCCTGTTCTATACAATTGACAGTTTATTTTTTGTGCCGATTTGAAACGCCCCCCTCGAAAGTCCACGGTACAAAATTGACATGACAATTTGTTGGTAGTGACCGCCATTTTGGATGTCATTTTATTTTATTTCCATGGACGCTCACGCCTTACGCAAAAATCTGCCCCAAAATGGCGAAAATCAAGTGTATTCATTTTTACGTTGACATTCTGAGATCCATGAAATAGAGATCAGTGTTACCATTGTAAAAAAAATACAAATATGGACAACAATCAGCATAATGCGCTCTAACGTACGAAAAATAAAAAAGTATTTTGTAGACTATTAGATGAAATCTTTGTGATAACTTTTAAATATCATTCAGTAGAGAAAACTGTCGTGTAAATAGTAATGAATAATAATAATTAAATATTTGATATAAGTAAGCAATAAAAAGCTACATATTATATTTTGTTAAAGCATATCTGAGGGCCTTGGTTCATTTGTCTTGTCGAATGTCGATTACTGTCAAGCCTTTCTTGGCACGTTTTAGTTTGTACGATTGATACAGTACGCGCGGCGAGAGTTTGGCTTTGACCTTCGGGTGGAGGGGATTACTGCGCATGGGTACCCAAATTCTGATTGGTTGATACCCAATTTCTGATTTCTCTGATTGGTTGATACCCAATTTCTGATTTCTGCGCAATAACGGTCAAAGCCAAACTTTCGCCGCGCGTACTGTACTCCAACCAAGGTTTGATTAGGTATTTGATTATTAATATCCATGATAAATTGGAAGTTTAAAAAAATGTTATCTTTTACCATAAACACAAAAACTTTTTAAACTTGTCAATATACAGGATTAAAAATACCAAAATGTATTGTACTTAGAATCGGGCTGTTTTTCCTGTCATTAAACTAACAACACTTTCTATGAATTTCAAAGTTCTGTATATTCTGCATACAGAATGTTTTGATTTCTCTAACATGTCATTACTATATAGCAGTGAATAGTTACAGATTCAAATAATATTGAACATGTTTTAATGGTAGTGATTCTGTTTTAAAGTCTCTAATGTTTTGATTTCTCTAACATGCCATTACTTTATTGCAGTGAATAGTTACAGATTCAAATAATATTGAACATGTTTTAATGGTATTAATTATGTTTTTAAGTCTCTAATGTTTTGATTTCTCTAACATACCATTACGATATCGCAGTGAATAGTTACAGATTCAAAAAATATTGAATGTTTTAATGTTACTACTGGTTCTGTTTTAAAGCTTAATTTAGCGCGTCTAATAATTTTCCATCCAATTGACTAAGATGGAACAATCTAAAGGGCAAATAGAAGATAGATAGAATATTAGGAAGTGGCATAAGTGACCTTTTAGTATTTCTTAAATAACCCTAACAACACAACTAAAAATGAACACTCCTCCACGTATTACGCTTGCACGTTGAAAGAAAATGTAGTGGATTTCAAAGCAGGCGATATCTAATTTAGTTTATTCAAAAGCACAACTTTCAGTATGACCAAGCAATGTGCCAAGAAAGGATGCTATCTGAAGATGAGTTGGTATAAATATTTTCCCACCTCGGCTTGAGTAACAATATTTTGCAATATAACATAAATAATGTAATATAATAATTATTATCATTATTTTTTTAATTTAAGCGGATTGTACGGTGGAGCCCTTGTATATTGTGCAGATGTTAAATATTATTTTATCTTTCTATGTTTGAAACTAAGCATGTAAAATTTAAAATAATAATATAGAATAAAAGATGTTATGATAATTAATTACATAAAATCTTCGTTTGAATTGTACGCCTTTCCTTTCATTCCTCCTTGCCTGACCTTTATTATTGTAAGAATAAGTTCGGTGTTTTTATCAACCGCGGGGCTGGACAAAGTAACAGTCGTTCAGCGTTCACGACAGTAGATAAAAATGTCTGGACAAAACAAGAGACTGTAGAAAAACCACGTGACCGAATAGAGGAAAACATGCTTTTTTTGGAAATCGGCTACGACAATTTGAGCGCTCCCTGGCGTTCGACGTTGTAAATTCTCCGTACTTCAATCTGTGACTTCGCATGACAATTGACAGCCGACATAAACAACGCTAAGCATAAAGTAGATTCGGCTTTCATTTGTTTTCATTCGTCACGTGGTTGGTCCATACATTTTTATCTACTGTCGTGAACGCTAAACGACTGTTACTTTGTCTAGCCCCGCTGGTCTACCAACCGAGCTACTGAAACTAGAAGTAAAGTTTTGCGATCGTGACAAAACTGTCGATCGCCTGAAATATTAGGACATTACCACAGACCTATAAGAGTGCCTTTCCACCAGAGATGGATTAGCACCTATGCTACAAAGATGAAATCTACGCTACAAATATGTGACCGATGTGAGAAGATGCCGTTCGAGCTATGCGATGTATCGATAGTAGGGACATACTGTAGGTACTCTGCTCTGCAGTTCTGCACATAACTACACCACTTGCGAAGGCCCCATGGCACGCATCCTTCCACATAAGAAACGTATCTTAGTTGAATCCCCCAGTGCTAAGCAGCTATGTGCACCAATGAATGTGATTGGTGGTATCAAACGCATCTATAGCAACGTAGCATAGCACATCTGAGGAAAAGCAGTTATGTAATACCGGTGGTAATATGCATTGAGCATTTAATACCTATACCTACATAAAATCCATCTCTCTCTAATGTTTAACCTCAGAATACAGAGTTTATTCTGTATTCTGAGTGTTTAACATTCTCGTGACAATTTTTGTTACCAAACTCCTCCGATTTCGAAACAGCATTCAGTAGGTAGGTGTAAAGTAAATTACTAATAAAAGCCTTGTTTATATAAGGTAATGTTTATTTTAAACATAATATCTGAAAATTATGACTCACAATTTAACACAAAATAAAAATATTAAACCTTGCGTGAACGTCAGAAAATTATTCTCTTTTCACTTTTTGACACAGACTAGAGGAAAATAGACGGTGCGGCGTCTTCCGCATCAAAGCTATTTTTTCTATTTAGGTTTATTTGAAATAAAAACAAAATTACCCTAAGTATGAATCGTGAATTTCTTTAAAGCTATTGATTTCTAGGCCGTATTCGTTGGTTTTCTTTTTTCAGTTTTGTTTTTGTCATGGTCATGGTCATTTGTCATAGGTACTGGACGCGGCGAACCCAGGAAAGAATGTTGCCAGGTTTTGTTTTTGTTTCTTGGTTTTCGCCAAAAATGTTTGTTTTGACGCCAGTAACTTGTAGGGACACCATGTGGGTGAGGCCGTCTTTTTTTGCTGATTTCGCAAACTTTTTTCTCCGCGGTTCATATTTTGAAAAGTATGATATCTATCTAATTTTTGATAACAGCGTAGGATTGAGCAACAAAAGGGCTCAAATGAACATTATAATTGTTAAAGTTCAGTTAGTAAATTAAAAATATATTTCGAATGGAACTTGAAAAAAGTGACGGAAATTACACAAAAACTCCTATCCGCCGAGGCAGAGGTGCACTTTAACCTTTGCTGTAGCAAAAGGATAGAGGATTCTCGAGATACAACTGATGTTTTAAGAATACTTATATAACTAGCTATCTATGCTTTTAATTTCGCAAGGGGTATCCTAAGACTTTCTTTAAATTTTTGTCCAAAACAGTTATTGCGTTGAAAATTGAAATTCAACGCCACTTTGTCAACGCCACCAATATTTTTCAAACCTATTCAAATTTGGAGTCAGGGAGGTTTAAATCGGGAAATGGCAACATAGAGTTTCTATAGACTATGGACAGCGGCTCGATAGCGGTCATTATTTTGACGGTAGACATGTGAATGTATGATACGGATTGTGTACACACTTTTTTCGAAAGAGGATTTTTGCGCATAAAAATGTAAGTTTAACTGTTTCACTTAAAACTATCAGTGCACCGTGTGATTAGAAGTGAAAGCTATATTTGGTGCTATAATGCAAGTCTAATCGTACGTTATTTACAGAGATTTATGTAATTTTCTCAACGCGTCGGTAGCGTAGAAGTAAAAATTCGCCACCATTTTGGCTCTTCAACGCCACTGGTAGCGTAGATATTCGCTACTTCCACTACGCCACCAAATAAAGGTGAGTATTCACTCGCAAATAGAGAAAATACCGAGCAAAGCTCGGTCACCCAGATATGGCAGTTAAAATGGCGAGTGAGTTCTCATTTTGTTCGGACTATACAGTAGGTATACTCATGGACATGACTGATAGGATAACCGAAATTATACGTACCTGCGTATATTTTGTATCACTTATAAATAATGTAAGATAAATAAAGTTGATTTTATTCATTCAATGTGTTTCTTTGTGCATTTTCATGTCCATATTATTACGGTTACGGTAAAATACATCAATATATTTAATATATAAAATAGGTACATCAATATAATTTTACATATGTATGCGAACCTTTACATTTAACCGTCACTATTATACGCCACTCAACGTCACCGACGCGTAGAAGTTTCTACGCCACCATCGCAATACTTCTGCGCCACATCAGCAAAAAACGGCGGCCTCACCCATGTAGTTCACTCGGCGGCATTCAAAAGAATTTTGACATTTGCTTAGTCATATGAAAGGTTTTAAATATGGTATAATAAAATTAACACCTAAGGTTCGGATGGCCTCAGTTTATAACTTTAATATATCTGCGAGGTAGGTATGTATATAATATACTCCATTCTTCCTCCAATCTGTGTTATTTGATTATCCTCCTAATAATAATATACAGTAGTACTTATCTAACATTATAAAATCTACAAGTCTTATAACGAAATATAATGTTCCAAAACGTCAACTTTGTCAAGGTTACGCTTGACTAGTAGGTACATTCTTAAATCACAGCCCTATCTTTATAACAACACTTGTGTCCACCGGGGACAGTCTTCTGTTCACGTTCACTAATCACTAAATAGTCCTAGAGCTAGATATACGTTAATTACTTACGGCTGATATTAATAACATATTCTATCCAGGACTTACCCTATCAGAGGTAAAAATTTGACATAAGCACCATACAAATGACAAATATCTCTCATAGGACATATTTTAACTGGATAGGTCCATAAACTTTAAAGACCGGGCGCTGCATGAAGTTGAGTGTGCAAAATCCGGGAACCGCAAATTTATTTCATCATAAATTTCATATTCCCACTAAAACAATTATTATAATGATACTAAAGCATGTTTTCAGTATATTTACTTGATAAGGTGCAAAAGAATTGGACCAATATACCTCCTGGCAACATCCAGATTCATAATCATGCTTTTCTGAGTCCAAAACCATTCACTGAATGCGGTCCTCGGATTTTGCAACTCCATCCAGCGCCTGGATATATTATTTCGTCTGTGGGTCCTATCCAGAATTGTCATATATCATATTCTATCCAATAGGATGTTATTAATTTCAGCCTTAAGATTACAATTACATTACAAATTATGTACCTATTTTCTTATTATTATTAATATTTACATTTTACTGTTCCAAAGAACTTCTTTTGCATATATATCTAAAATTAGTTCAGAACAAAAAATCCACATTACGCATTTATATAATAGACTGATAGCCCAGTGGTTAAAACTTTGACTTCATATTTGGTGGTCAGAGGATCTTAAAACGTTCCTAACGCAGCAAACTGTTGTCGCGCGTTCGGATTTGAATGGGAGGTCCCGGACTCGATTCCCGGTTCGGCGAGATCGATATGTATATAGTTTTATACCAGTTCTAACATAATTTTAGATAGCTTTCTGTGGAATGTATTTAATTAAATTAAATGGCTCATGCATAGGTACACAGCTGTAATTATTTTGTAACATCCGTTATCAATTTTCTTTACAAAAGCACTATCTAGTAACTAATTAAACATTTTAAACTCTCTTTAAGCCTAACCTACACAAAAAGATAGGTAATTATAATAATTATCTCTGTACAAAATTAAGTTGTTTTATAATTTAATAAATATAATTAATATCTAATAATTATCATAATAAAGTAATAATATGCGTTTCTGATATTTAGGTATATATGAGGAAAGCTTATTTATAGCTGCGTAAAAATAAACTTATTTCCTATTCCTTTCCTAATAATAAATTCCTATTAAAAATACCCCCATTTTCCGATACCCTGCTTTCAGGTAAGATTCTAGGTACTTAAAGTTTTTCCATACGATTAAAGTGCAGTCACCAATCACGATTACAGATTTATGAAATCAATCGTGAAACATTAATCACGATTTACGTTTGGCGTAGAGTGGCCGAAAAAGAAATAGCAATATTTTTGTTCCAAAATCATTCAAGGAGGCACGGTAGTGCATCGCACAAAGCCCTTTAAATTCGACCGTGTCACAAATAAACTAAATGTTAGTAGCATTGTACATGTTTGATAGGTGGTGATTGCTATAAAATTAATTTTTGGCACATGTTGATTTAATATTTAGTTACTTACACTTGCATAACTGTACTTATGACGTTGTCACGCGCACTTTACGTTTATTCTGTTTTCTGAGCACTTATCACTTTACTTCCTATCCTAACACTAACACTATGTGTTTGTGTAACCTCTTTAAGCAATTTTAAAGAATTATATTTGAGGTGTGTATCCAAGCATGCTCGACGCTTTGTGGCGCATGTAGCATCGACTTTACTCTACATGGGTCGCCACTGGCGGTCGCCGGGCTCTCGCTTCACGTGGTAGTTGAGGCAGGGGAAGTTGACGTGTATGGTGACGGGATGCAGGGCCGTGATGGGCCGCGTGTCGGAGTCCATGGCACCGAGCTGGCGCGCTATGCACGCGTACTCGACGCTCAGAGGCACGTAGTATTTTCCTGCATCGATATAATCTGCTGTTAGTGTTACTGCTATTGCTAACACTGTCCTGATTTCTTAACAAGTAAATAATTACATTAAAAATAAAAAACACGACTTCCCTGTGGTAAAACGATAGCCTATAATATGTTACTTGGAATGACGTAAGGATTCTAACCATACACCATCCAAATCTCTTCTCTTCCGTTCGGAAGTTAGGGTGGAATAAAGAAACTCACATACATATACATATAACATACACCCATACATACATGAACCCTAAAACAACACTCCTTTTTTGGGCAGTCGTATAAAAAAAGAAAGACTGAAATGTGATACGTGTTGACAGACACTGACCGTTCTTGTAAAGCATCTTAACAAATGTATGTTTTACTAAAGGCGCACGGTAGTGTACCTAGTTAAGTTTTCAAATTGAAACGAAAATTTTGAGTTATTTCAATTTTGTCTACAAAAGATCTTTAGTTCGATTTCAGGCATAATCATTATTTCAATTTATGCAGTTTGTATAAAGAAATTGTTCTTTGATAGAATGTAGTTTAGGTACCTAATGAGTTGAGAGCGAAGACCGGCACGTACTGCGTTGGCGGCGGCGGCTTGTCGTACTGGTGGTGGTGAGGAGAGTCACTCGACGTGTCCTGAGATGAACAACAGTAATCAAACGAATGCAATGATCAATCAATTTCAACTTACATCTCATCTCATACCTATTAGATTTATTAATATTGTTACAGGTAGGTAAAGTGATAAAAGCATGTTAAAAAGGTACAGGCGCAAAAGCTTGGTTCACAATGTTTCCGCTTGAGGCGCTGGCTGTATATGTATGGAGAAATCCGTTCCGTTTGTAGCGGTCTTCAATATCTGACGATAGATGGCGTAACTTTCAACGAGCGTTCTATGAGAAGTTCTGACGTCACACGCTCGGATCACAAGCGGTCCCCAGGCAACACCTGCCTGGAGGGAAATTTCCCTAGACCGATAACGCCCTCACAAACCCTCAAAGGGCTCTCACAACCGGCAAACGTTCATTCGAAGTCAGTCCACTCGAAAGTTTTACAAAAACCTGTACAAACCGAGCTATTTTTAGCGAGTGCGTTTTAAATGTTTAATAGATCAGTAGGTAGTAGGTACCTGTGGCGAGGTGTCCCGGGCGTCTTCGGTGGAGGTGGAGGCGGAGGTGGGCGCGGAGGGAGCAGGCTTGGCGGCGCGCCGTCGCTTGTGCGCATAGGGCTTCCCGTGGTTGGCGCCGTTCACGCCGTTGTGCGCAGGGTACTCCGCCGCCTGCGAATACAACACCAATATTTTTAACCTTTAAAATCATTTTCATGTAATATCGTTTGGACTTCACTGTCAAAAAAATGCAAAAGATTTTGGCTCGTCTTGGTGAGGGACTACCGTGCCCCCAATTTGTATGCCGTTCTGCACTGTAATCGCAGAACAAAAACGATTGTAAACAAATAAAATTATAAGAAACATTATTAACAATAGCCTCAATGTGGCAATGACTGAAGACCTTAGGGTTAGGAAGTCGACCTCCTATTCGATGGTCAGGTGTTCGAATCCGACGTATGAATTCCGGGGCTTATCAAGTTTTGTGTTTGAGGCGTAGGTAATGGTGAAGAAGAAAACCTGTATGCCTCATGCATACAGTTTTTCTTCGGTTCTCCATGTTTTCATGAGTGTGTGAAGGCGCCAATCCACATTTGACAAGCGTGTTGCACGGAAATCTTAATTAATAATTAAGAAAAATAGATTTTGCTAGATTGTTACAAGTGGTAGAGGTAAGTCTAATTCATTAATTTAGTGAAATAATACCTCATTTCATCCACAAATTTGTTCATTCCACGAAGTCGCTAACTCCATACGAATCGTAATCGATTGTGAAGTGTTCCTGGGGTGTTCACTGTTCCACACAATAATATCAGGAACACAGGGTCAGGAAATCCATAGCTACCGATATTTAACCCCAACAAATTCAGCTGAAGTGACAGAAATCAGGACGCCTCTGATGCAGAACCGATGGGCCTTTGCAGACAACCTGTTGGAATGGAGATCGCGTACCGGTAAGCGCAGTTGAAGACGACCTCTTGTCTTCTGGATCGACGCGAAAACCTGGCACGCGGTTGTTCCTGAAGAGGGAAGACCGTGTGTTGCGGAGCGGTCTTGGAAAGGGCTATGTCCAGCTGTGGATAAGTATAGGCTGATTATGTTGTTATATGGAAAGTACCTTGGTGTCCTGCGATCTGCTGAACCGCCTTTCTATGGAGTTCTTGAACTTGTAGGAGTGAAGGTAGTCATCGACGTGCTCGGCCTTGCGTACTTTTCGTAACGCTTCGCGCTTCACGCGTCCGTCTAAAGGCAGTGGCTCCTCGCTTTCCGTTTCTGGGGCTGGTTGATTTTGTACTGGAATCAAAGTCAAACACCAATTTGTAGTTGTAGTACAGTCAATGGAGACAATTAAGGCATTTCTTCGTTGGATTGGCCACCTGGAGAGGCTCAGGCAGTGAAGAGAACACGCAAGAATGCGTCCTGTAAGTCTCAGATATCGCTGAGTAGATGAGACATACCACCACTTTTACCCTACTTATATAGGTTTTCAACCTACAAGTCCATACATTATTTGGACATTTCTGTCAACACCGAAAGTCTGTACAATTCAAACTTTTGATCTTAGCGACATTATTAATTGACTGAATTGATGGCCAGTGACTACTAAGGATGCTGTTGAGTGTAGAAAAAAATGGTTACCTCTCTCGCATTCCATAGGATACTGAGGCCCGGCCGGCAGCCGCTCCTGCTCGTAGGTCTCTGCTGGAAACGCAGGCGGCAACTCCGGCCTTTGTATAACCTTCACGGCAAACCCATGGGAGCTGCTTGAAGAGCTGGTAGTTTCTGATGAAGAGCCCTGGTGCGATCGAGTTTTCTCACATAACATCGTGTCTCCTAAAAGCAATGGACGTAAGAACATTGAATACACTGGTTAAGAATTCTCGAAGGTGTGGGAAGGGCTTGCCAATGTTTGTGTGACAAGCGTTAGCCCTAACCCTTGTCAAATTTTCACAGGATTCTCGAGTATTCCTCCGAGTCCGAATTCCTGCACCTCGACGAGGAAACACATAACCTTCAACACCGCTTCTTGCTATTTCGAGCGGAATGCCTCGCCGGCAAGTCGCTCAGCTGCTGCAATAGACCAATTCCACCAACCTTTGTTGGTAACTTGTTCGCAGTGTCTCTGCATGTGCGCGGCGAGCTGCACGCACAGCCCGTCGCCGGGCCCAAAGCCCTGCACGTCGACGAGGAAGCGCACGGCCTCCGCAACCGCCGCCTGGTACCCCGTGCGGAACTCCTCGCCCGCCTGCCGCTCGGCCGCTGCAGTAACCACAAGCAAGATAAAATTAAGATTGCCGTTTGCTAATCCATTGATTTGCAAAAACCAGTACGATCTTTGACATTTGAATTACCGTACAATTTAGTTCAAGGGTATCTATAAGTTACGTACAAATTGATTCATGGCTGGGTATTCATGATCGCTGGCTGCAATGGGAAACATTGACTTCAAAGAACTTCTTACTATTATGTATAGGTACCATTTCCCATGAAACTTTGTTAGGACAATGTCAACCAGAGAATACATGAGTAGACACTATTAAAACCATTCAGGATTGAAGGTCCTTGTCACTATTGTATTAAAGGTACGCTTCAAAAAATCCCATGGTTAACATTTTGTAGAGGATTTGTGAAATTGGTAAAGAAATTCTTGACGACTAAATATCACCACCGGTACCGGTCATTTTAACGCACCATTAACGCGGTCCTGTAAGAACTTGAGGTGCCTGATCGCCATCTCGATAATCTCTGTCTTTTCCACTCGCCCGCGGCCCTTCTTGAGGTATTCCGGCGGGATGAGGCGCGACAGGTCGGCGAGGCAGTTGTTCATGCGGTCTCGGCGACGCTTCTCGATGATGCGGTGTGACAAGGGGTCTTGCTGTGGGTGATTAAAGGGCAGTTATTAATACCGGCCTGACTGTACAGGTTACTTATTTTTATTTGCCATTTCACAAGTTTACAGCCATAATAAAAGCACACCTACCAGTTACCACGGTACCAGTCACATCAAACATAAGAATGCTCAGAAAGGGGGAAGTAAATTTACCATTTCTTAACTGTGGTGAAGGTGAAAAGTGGTTTTGAGGCATAGTGAAGGATAAATGAGTGATAAAATAAAAGTGTTTCGCATTATTAAACAATACGTTTATTTTTACCCGAAGATTTGCCATAGGAAAGAATAGTCCACTACGTAATGCACGCACAAAAAATTGAATATAATTTAATTGGAATTGAACTAAGTATATAAGTAAAAGCCGATAGCTCTACAATTGGCGCCCAATATGAGGCCCACTTGTAAGGACAGATTTTTAATTCAACGCGCATCGTACAAAAGTTACCAAATTACACCGTTTTCAACACAAACTTAACAGTGCATTTGACCTGATAGTTTCTTACGTTAAAGGATACTTAATTCAATTAAAATAGAATTATTGCAATTCTACTTAGCAGCAATACGCGTGAACATATACGCAAACGTACATACAAACATTCAGAACCAATAAACATACATGAATACGCAAAAAGCACACTGTTTAGAAATTTTATACGAACGTGAACTGTGCGATTCGAACTTAATTACTATCAAACATGCAATTGATAATCTCCTTTACGTACCTCTACAGAAAATACCCATTTCTGCAAATCAGTGCTACCTCGGTTGTGTCTGAGAAGACGTTTATCTAAGCTAGACGCATTGCTATACTGCGATTTTCCTTCAATCGATAAAATATATCGAAATTGATGGGACTTTTGATAGACAGATTTAAGAATTAACACACACATTGAAAGTGCATTCATAACAGATTCAACCAACACATAAGTGCATGATAAAAGAGACTACAAAGACTTACAATGACCGACATGCAGATAATTTATATTACCTATTGCAGATACCTGGCAGTTTAACCTCTAAAGATTGAACGGCAGGAGGAGCAGACAAGCGGCCAGTGCCGCTTCCCGATGCATAATGGTCTTCCGAACAAAACCCCGCGTAAATTTACACATGCGCAATCAACCCCCACCACTTTCGCCGGTGCTCACAAACCAAGGCGATACCTATACTATAATTTGTATTTGATTGTAGCTGAAGACTGAAGTAAATTATTAAAAACAATCTGAGAGATATGTCTATAAATTCTTTGTTCAGTAAGATTTCAATACGTGAAGAGAAAAGTACTTTTTATTTTTTGTGCACAATATTCAATACAGTTAAAGAGTGAATGAATGGGTTATGAGTTATGAATGGGGGCTAATTTCATAAGGGCCACCAGCTGTCGCCTCTAGTACAGGAGGTTAAAAACTTGCAGAATCAGCCTCTTTTATTTGATCTTGTGGTCTGCAATGAGGGCTACCGTGCATGTCAACCACAAGATTAATAATAAAAACTGTCCAAGTGCGAGCCGGACTCAAAGGATTCCGTCCAGTCGAAAAAACATAAAAGTTTAATGTATGGGAGGGATCATCCTTATCTGACATATCGACCGGCATAATATAGCGAAGTGCAAAGTCAAGTTGATCAATTGTTTCTAGTTGATCAACTGTTGTCAAGTTAAAAAGATTTGTACAAGATGGCTTAGTAAAGGGTCCCGTTATACTCGGGTACCCCTTTTGGTAGAACCCTAAAAGGGTCATCATGTCCTTATGCATAACCTGTCGTTCCAGTGACGACAATCATGGTAGCCCTTATTAGGTGCGTTAGAGTTTCTACCACTAGTAGTAGGTAATAAAAGAAAAAAAATCGGGCATATTCAGTGTGACTTGCCCTCGAGACCTTCCCCTTCTTGAGGTACGCGCCGGGCGGGTACTCTGCTTCATCGTCGGAGCCCGGCGCCGCAAAGCCGAGCTGATCGCCGCGACCGAAACCGTCGTTAGAGTTGTAGCTGCAACAAGAGGACACATATAAAGGTTAAAAATAAAAAAATTGAGACACAACTATCGATTTACGACAAATGACGCAATATCAGGCCAGTCTCACTTATCACGTGGCCGTCCCGGCTACAAGTACGGGTCCGGACCTCGATATTTCAGATGGTTGCCTTGCCGCGTGGTTGCCGCTCGCGGGTCGAGTTCTGTACGGTCTACTTCACGCGCCGTCTGACTACGGCAGCCCTAGTACGTCGTAAGAGATAAAGTTAGGCGCTAAGAAAGAGACCACAACATTGCGTTTGTTGCGTGTCGATTTTGAGGGCGGGGCCAGGCGCTATTGCGAACTGAATTGCACTTTTTGTGTCAGCGCTAGAGTCGCTATTTCTTTAAATAATCGTGTGGACCTTCTGATACTATTTAGTGTTCTGTGGCAATATTGAGCTTGGAACCGTATCTTACAGGTTTTGATATTTGAATGAGCGCAGAGAGATTGGTGTATAAAAGTGGGTCTTCTTTTATTTCTCTCTTTAGAATATCTTGACAGAAGCTACAATACAACAAAACGGATCGAGACTTATAGGTAATGAAGTACCTAACATCACTCATTTTTTTCAGGTTGTCTTGGCAGGAGCACTGCCGACGTACCTCCAAATTAATGTTGTTCTATCCGCGTTCCGCGAGAGCAAAACAGATTATAACCGGACTTTCAGAGACAGGACTAGGTATACGAAATACAAACGAGTAATCTAAGCCGGGCACAGCGTGTCTGACCAAAACAAACGGTGTCCGGCTCGACGGCTTTAGTCAGGTTTTTTACACGGAAAAATTATATCAAAAAAGCTTGATTTTACATACCTACATTTTACATAATTTTATTCGTACCTAGACTCCAAATCGGGGCAATGATGTAAGGTGTCCGGCCTTTTTACCCAAATGTCCGGCCAAACCACCTGGTTTGTCCGGCTATTAGGTTTCCCGACCTGGCAACCCTATGTGAATATACCTACTTATGTATTATACACCACTTCGAACATTTATGCAACTTTGTAGCCGAGGTAGGTATGCCATATTGCCAGGCCCTCACAAAGCGTTTACTGTATTATCTGGGGCTCATCTGGGGTATAGAAATGTGATATAGTTGAGGAGTTTCGGTTTGTTTTCGACAGTTGAAATGTGGGGTTTCATTTTCATCGCCACAAAATTTTCTATAGAGATGGCTTGGCGCTGAACGTGTTAAAATAACAGATAAAATTATTTGGTATTTTTGCTATAGTGTTCTATACGAGGATCCACAAATACGTATTAATAATTTATATAGTTAAGAAACATAAAAACTGAAAAAAAACGATTAGGTAACAGAAATGTCCAAAGCAAAAGCCCACGTGTACGAAGCTCCGCCCACAGACGTTCACGTTCGCACTCGTACGCGTGACTTCATAAATAAATATGATATTATCTGCAATGTTACCTGTTGGAATGATAATGCTTTATTTTTAGTAATGTAAGCCTAAAGTATAAATTTCAAACATTATCTAAAAAACCGCAAAGTAAGTAGGTACACTTACATACTCTTACGATGTAAAACAATTCTTATTTCAAAAACATTCGAAAGAGTGAGCCAAAACCATTATTAGTTATAACTTAGCTTTCGCTTAAATAATCAACACCGCACAGTTTCTATCAATAGCGTTATTTCTCAGTTTGCCTTAAGTACCTATATAGTTATTCAGTACACTATGAGTCTATGGTATAACACAAATATTTTCGATCCGGTTAGACTTGTTTTTTTGCGGTTTTGTTTAAAATGAAACGAAATTCAAAAATAATATATGAGAATGACATATCCGATCGCTAAATTGACCATGTGACTTCCGTGCAGACAACTGTCATTCTTATAGGTACATGTTTTGAATTTCGTTTGATTTGAGCAGTCGACTCTCGACAGCTTTCTGTAACAATCGCAAATATGACATAATATGGGTATGGCAGCTTATTATAAAGTAGGTAGGTACCTACTATGTGAGTACGAGTGTCAAATTACAATTATTTAGTCTAGAACGAATTGACCGTGGCATTTAAAAGTAAACGTATTTGTACGTACCTACGCCGGGCATCTTGTTCAATGACTCTGTTACGGAAAAGTTTTGAGTTAATTCTGAAAAATTTCCACCACATGTTTTGAATAAATGAAGTACTACTTACTGGAATTAAACTTGTTTGCATAATGCCTTTTTTACTAACTCGCACGTAGGTAGTTTTATAATTTTTTTTGCACGCGCAACTATCAAATATATCTATTATCGATTTACAAGTATCGAAATAGTTGCTTTACTCGTAATACAAAATAATCTACCATGACCTCAAAAGAATTAAGGGACTGGAAATGGCGGAAACCAGGTAAGCGGATGCCTAAAATACAAAGACTCTGTTGGTTGACACCAGGTGAGCAGTTCTTTTGATACAAACGTACAAAGGCTCTGTTGCTTGAAACCAGTTGAGCAGTTCCTTAGATACAAAGGCTCTGTTGGTTTTATTTATTAACATTCGTTTGATGGACCAATCAAATCAAATGTATGAAGATGCGTGCAAAATCTAGTCCGTGATGGTACAGTATATTATACAGAAGGTTTGCCGATGACTTACCCTACTACTGTGAACGCGACCCTGAGCCTGACCCGCGCTCGTCACCAGACAAATGCGGGTCAGAATCGTCTTTAGTGGAAAGGAAAGTTATCGGAAAACATTCTGCGCACGGGTACGCAGAATAATCGGCAAAAATCGGGGAATCGCTAACACGAGCGAAACTGCTCAGTTTAGAACACCGACGCAGTGTTGCCTGTTTAGCGGTTTTTTACAGGATATATTTTGGAGAGTGTGCTCAAGAACTCCACAACCTTGTGCCTCCTTCACCTTTCTACCATAGAACCGCGAGACGTCGAGAGAAGTGGCATCCTTATGTGGTTGATGTCCAGCGTACTCGAACGAAATGTTTTTTTTCTACGTTTCTGATACGAACCGCTAAGGTGTGGAACACCCTTCCAGCTTCCGTGTTCCCAGCCAAACACAATCTGGGTGCCTTCAAGAGAAGAGTGAATAGGCATTTTCTAGGCAAGCGCGCTCCATCCTAGACCTCATCATTTCTGTTCATCAGACTTGATTGTAGTCAAGCGCAAGCCTATCAATTATAAAAAAAAAACGGCCAAGTGCGAGTTGGACTCGCGCACCGAGGGTTCCGTACTACATTAAATAAGCTTAGGTAGTTATAGCTAGGTACTTTTAAGATTTGTTCGTACTAATGTAGATGTAACACGACCAAAACTGTAACGACCAAAGATGTAAAACGGTAATAATTACCTTTGTTAATAAACCGCAAAACTAACTTTGTTTGTAGAGGTTTATTGTTAATATCAAAAAAACTATGCTAGTTAGAGCATTGGCTATAGTTTTCCTGTAAAATAGACGTAAATTCCTATTGACCATAATTATTTGAGATTTTTCGATTGGTAAACTCCGGAGATAAGGGGGGGGGGAACGGTATTTTTTTAGACATTTTCCCCGATAAATCAAAAACTATCATGACTAAAAATAATAAAAAATCGGTTTTAGAATGTAAAAAGTAAACCCTTTCATATGATACCCCACACAGTACAGTTATCTCACTTTTAAATTTCAACCCTCCGATTTTCCCCCCTTTTTAAATAAGAACAAAAATAATTTCCATTTTTTTTATTCCAGTGTCATTGGGCTACTAATATACACAACTATTCCAAATTTCATATCGATAGCTCCGGTAGTTACTGAAATAATCGAGTGTGACGGACAGACAGACAGACAGACAGACGGAGAAAGTCGCAGCATAAGGGTAATTACCATTTTGGTACGGAACCCTAAAAAGGGTAATAGCTGGATATATACAGGAAAGTGTTGGCAATAATGACGCGCTAAGTCTACATCACGTTGCTCGGTGTCTCGCAACGTTCCGTGAAACATTTGGAGGCACGCACCCGTGGCTCAGAAGTTGGAACATGTTGAAATTACAGCTTCATCAAGGCAGGAGCCAGCAAAAACACGTGGTCCGTACTGGCGTGTCACAGTATGTCCCAACTCCCACGTGAGCTCCACAGCGTCAGTTCTAAGTTCTAACCCTAGATTGTGTAAGACAAACGGAAAAAAATCTGCCCGTTAATTGGTTATCTGCGGGCAGAATTTGCCAACGATTACGATAAAGATAAATACGTTTTTATTACGCAATCAGACCCTTGAATCGTACAAGACATCCTACATTCGCTTCGATTCTTTGGTCTTCGGAAAATCCTGGTTTCTTTGGTCATCTAGACGTGGTGCTACGCATGCTGTCTTGGGGATCCAACTGACGTACCGTGGTCCGTGACATTCCAAAGGCCCCCATGGGATCCATTTATTATTAACTAGTGTACTGGGTCCAGTTTCATTATTTTTACTTTGGCTTGATTTTATTGGTTAGTTCTCAATGTCGCAAAGTTACGAAGCAGTCTCTTTACTTTGGCTTGATTTTATTGGTAAGTTTTCAATGCCGCAGAGCACCGAGTGCCTACGAAGCAGCCTCGAAGGTTGCATCCAGCGTTGCAGTAATGTATACCTACTTTGTCCTAAATCTGTACGACAATGACGAAAGAGCGGAGAGCCACGTGCCAACCGCCAGCGCTGGGAACGTGACAGCGTGCGCGCGCCGACGAAAACAACTTGCTTTATTGAATAATTTATATCAAACCCAGCGCTCGTCCAGCGAAACCATATCGCTGTCAAAATAAGAAGGACGTGGAATCGGTTAGTGGTGAAATTAAATAAAATTATGGGTATGACGGATTCCATCATGTGACTTAGCCATGCCAACTGTCTTTCCCATATCTACATTCTTTCGAAGTTCCTGATACGCACTGCAAAGGTCTGGTCTTTGTCTCAAGAGGAATAGGCATTTCTTAGGCAAGCGCGTTCCACCTTAAGGCTGGGTCCCACGGCCCGTGTTATCACAGACCAGGCCGGACCGTGCCACGCCTGTGGATGCCTGTGCGTCTGATTGCGTCTCGCGCAGTGCCGTTCCCAAGGCCTGTGTCGGCCTGTAGCGGCCTGTCGTTACTGCCAGTTCGACAGTAAATATCATCGATGCCACTACCCGTTGTTGTAGATTCCTTGACTTTAGGTATGGTTCCATCTTTTAAGTTATTTTTTATTCTTAACCATGCATCATGCACATCGTTTTCGTTTTTATGCTGTGGCGACGAGCTATTCCATATCGCCGGCTCAGTTTCATATAGAGTTAAAAACTCGAAAACTAAATCATTCGGCCACTCCATCACGTGCGTGTACGCGCCGTCGCTGGTGAAATAAATGAGTTAGAACCGACGCGGACGCGCCCGCACAGGCCGCGGCAGGCACCGTCGCGCCGCACCACGCCGCGCCTTTGAACTTACCGACTCCCGACGGATCGGACGGGCATGGACGGGCGACAACAGGCTTCATCGGGTGCGATCGTTCCCATGGCCTGTCGGTCTGGCCTAGTGCGATCTGGCCTGTGACAACACGGGCCGTGGGACCCAGCCTTTAGACTGTATCTTCAGTTTCCATCAAGTGTGATGACAATCAAGCGCTAGTCTATACCTACATTAAAAAAAATTGTATCAAAAGCCATCATAGAAATGGCTCAGGCATCAGATAGGTGATCTGCTGCCTGATCCAAGTGACAAATAGTGACGTGCAGAATGAACAAAATTCAAAAAATGTATGCCAAGTATCGGTATTTTGTCACTTAGTGACGCTACGCTGAGCGTCACTGAACGTCAAATCGCTTTTACACCTTTTGAATTTTGTTCCATTTCTACACGTCGTGACGTCACTTGGCTCAGGCATCAGATGGACTCATCCTCAGGTTCATATCGGTGAATAAAACTTTATTTATTTGGCTTTTTATTTAATTACACTTCGTAAGTCGTAACTTCGCAATACGCGATTTGTCACTTTGCTCAGGCTACGTATATATGTGATTGATAGATAACCTCTTCCACCTTCTTTTGATTTTAGAAGTTGTTATAAAAACGTGAATTAAGTTAGTAGCAACTTCACATTGGCCTGTAGCTGAAATACGAGCGATTCCGGAATCGCGCTCATTACGCAGTTGCAGTTTGCACGTGCGCACTTCACGTCACGTGAATGAAACCGTGTTGTGTTGTGCAGCTCGGCTTACACTCGGAAAACTCATTTCCGGCGCTCCAAGTAGCCTTATAAGGTTGAAGCCTAATGCCGCCGACTTATATTTCATAGTAAGATTAAACACATACTTTCGAATTTCATAGCGTTCGGTTTACGCCCTAAAGACGTATTAAAAAATTAACTCTGAAAAATTAACTTAACGTCTATTAGTTCAGAGTGTGAAATTGAATGTAAAGTGAATTTAAATTCATGATTCTCGACCATGTTGCGCTTCGAATTACATTCAATTTTACGCTTTATGTATTGACATACTTAGTACTTTATAAATTACATTTTTCAGTGTTTTCGTTTTGAATTTGGTATATTTCATTAGAGTGTTAGAACTTAGAAGAGAAGACTTGAAGAGAATTGCAAATTATCATGAAAAGAATAGGGTGTCAGGAATTTTACCCAAATGTCCGGCCAAACTGGCCGGTCTGTCCGGCTATCAGGTTTGGCGACCTGGCAACCCTAATCATAACTTATGTCGTATTAGATGGAGACGATTTCGTAAGTCCACGCTGTCGAGTTACTTAAAAGTTCTTACATAAATAGCCAGGGCAGGGAGATTCGATAATATCATTCGAATGCGAATTCATTGAGATGTAAAGCAAATGCAACTTTAATGCGTATCCTTGACTAATTTTAGAGGTCAGGCGGTGTAAACAAGCTGATAAAGGCCAGGGCAGTAGGTCAGCGCTCAACAGTGGGTTGATGTCCACAGACAAGCCAATAGAAAGCAGATTTCTGTAAACAACAACGATGAGGACTTCTCTGGAATATTCCAGATTATTTGAAAATTTCTAGACGATTAAAGAAATATGTTATAAGTTTGATAAACTGAAATTACGAGAAGAAAATAATTTGGATAGGTACTTTTGAAAGCATACTAAAAGTGGGGATGTGTAGGTGTGTAGTGTATGCTCGTTACTCTTTAATGTAAATACCTATCGCTAAAACCAAAGACTATTGGCTAAAACTAATGAACCAATTTAGCTGAAGTTAGGAACGGAGATAGATTGTACCATGTTTTACACTTAAGATACTTTTTATCCTGAAAGAATAATTCCTACGAATAAGATTTGTGAAGAACAGAAATCCACGTGAAAGGAAATTGTGAGCAACAGCAAAAAGCAAAAGTGACGTAACACAGAAGTGAAACCTTGAACTTGGTGTGTCGGTTACGGTAACGGTGCCTCGAGTTCAATGGTTTTTTTCATCTCAAAAAACTCCCAACGTGCCTAAAGAAGTTTTAACTTCAAAAAGCATAATATGGCTGTAAGACATCGATGTTTTTAGTTCAAGTAGGGCCTGTAAGTGAGAAGAAACGTCAAACAAGTAAGCGAGGCCCAATCACACATTCTTATAGGCATGCACAAGGCTGAAGGCGAAGTGCGATCGATCATCGATTGGCTGGCGGCTGTCGGCATCGTGGGCTGACACGTGCCGCGCGCTCACGTTGCGCGCCGCGAGGCAAACCGTCTGCAGTGACGCAACCACCGAGTGCCGAGATTATGTACCCTAGTATTTCAATCCACGACGTCGCGCCCCACTCTGTCAAATTCCACACGAATCAAATGAAACAAAAGCGATTTTGACAGAGTGAGTCGCGCTGTCGTGGATTGAAATAATAATATACTGCGAGTGTTGACAGTTCACCCAACTAAATTGTGTCGTTACTGGGTTTTTCCGCGGCTTTGCTTAGGGTTGCCAGGTCGCCAAACCTAATACCCGGTCTGGCAAGTCAGTTTACCTAATAGGACTGGCCAGCCATTTTGGCCGGACACTTTGGTAACAACCCGGACACCCCACATTATATTGAGGCGCCAAAAAGAAGATTATGTATACAAGTAACTACCTAACCTATTTATGATTATTATTATTTAATAATCTTGTGAAATAAAACATAAACAAAATCAATGCCAAATCAGTCTGAGTACTTTTAATCAGTCGTTTCGCCTAATCAGCCTAACCTAACCTAACCTAACAAAAGCCGGACAACCCGGACATTGTTTGTTTTGGCCGGACATGCAATCAAAAAACCTAACTATGTCCGGCTTTATCCGCCCTGCCATTGCGAGCTTTGCCCAATGGTGTTTCATTACTTACCTAATGTAAAACAAGTGTCACATATAAATAATTAAGTACTAACACATGTACGTAAATAACATTATCTTTGCTCTTATATTCGAATTTCACAAGTTGTTTAAAATAAAAGGTTTCCTCACTCTGTGACTCTGTGATTACAATTTACAAAACACCCGGCAAATGAGGCATGGACTAAAAACGCATGCGGATTTCCCGAACACATTAACATTCGAGGCTAAGCACGTGTGGTATAAATAAAGCTACTTATTAAGAAAACTGACCACTAGGGTTGCCAGTCATACTCATACCTACTGTTAAAATGTAAATGTTATACTGTTTCACGCTCAATACTATTGTTCTCTTCAAAAATAAACATTTTCGAAGCGTGAGACGCTGAGAGTCATGAGACTGATAGTCAGCCACAAAATAGTAGTTTATGTAACGGTTACATAATGGGGGTTATTAAAATACGAGTGTGAGTTTAAAAAACGAGCCGCAGGCGAGTTTTTTAATAGTATCACACGAGTGTTTTAATACCTAATTATGTAGAGTTTCATACACTACTTTATCTACGCTCATATTATTATCATAAATCCAAATCATAAAATCTTGCTAAATTTTGTCGTAAATCATTGCAACTACTAAGATGTCAGGTGGAGTGAAATTTTCTTTAGTAGGTTTCACTACTAGACATTTTTCAGCGCAAAATTTTGACGTAACAAAAAAAATTAGTTGTCTGTAAAGTCGGTATACGGACGATAGATTTACGAGATAACGTCATAATCGTTATCGTAATCGTTATCGTAATCGTAATCGTAATCGTAGTCGTAATCGTAATCGTAATCATAATCATAATCACAGGCCCAGGTGGAACGTTACGCGGAACGTTAGACATTGTGTTGTTGTCTATGGTCAATCATGGCCCATCTATACTCTCATCTATACTCTCGGCAATGACTACCAATTATATGTTGTCTGTGGATTCACTTAAAGGTACATATTCTAAAAATACCCGTTTAAATTCATGTTTCTTTAAGTAAATGTTCAGTCAGAAATTCTTCAAAATACCTACCTACCGTTTATTTATCTTTTGTAATGCTTCTGTCTCTGAACTGTCTTCCTCGTATATTTATATTGTACAACGTTGACAACCCTATTGAATAGCTACGTATGTTGAATTGTCGACTAGTCGCTGTCATCTACTGAAACGTTATTTTAAATAAACTGTTGCCAGCGATTTAGATTGAGCTGATTTCGAATAAACCGGGATTTTCGAAATAAAAAGCATCCTTGCATAACGCAAGTCCCTGTTTACCTGAAAATTCCATCAAAATCAGTCGTCGAGAAGATAAATAAATAAATCGTTTATTTTTTCACCGTCAATTTGTTACTAACAATAAGTATGCTTGATTTTGTACTCTCTTCTTCTTCCTTGCCTTTTCCCACTTTATGTGGGGTCGGCACAACATGTCTTCTCCTTCCATTCGCTCCTATCAGCCGTCAACTCGCAATCCACTCCTTTCACACGCATATCTTCTTTCACGCAATCCATCCATCTCTTCTTCGGTCTCCCTCGACTTTTTCGTCCCTGCACATGCATACTCATCGTTCTTTTAGTGACATGACTTTCATCCCTCCGCATAACATGTCCATACCACGCTAACCTTTTACTCCTCATCTTTTCTGTTATTGGCGCAATTTTCAAACTTCCCCTTATGTACTCGTTCCTTATCCTATCCATTCTCGTCACACCACACATCCATCTCAACATTCGCATTTCGGTCGCATGCACTCTTCTTTCATCTGTTCCTTTTACCGCCCAACACTCTGATCCATACAACACGACAGGTCTGACGACCGTCTTATAAATTTTCCCCTTAACTTTAAGAGGCATTCCTGGATCGCATATGACACCTGAGACCTGTCGCCATTTCATCCATCCCGCATTCATTCTATTGTTTACATCTCGGTTGATATTGCCATTGCTTTGGAAGAGCGAACCGAGGTACCGAAAATCGGAACAGACAGGTAGGGTTTCACCATCTAATGAAATTTTGGAGTAGCTGGAGGTACCGCCAAAATCACAAAATAGATGTTCGGTCTTAGTTCGGCTGATCCTTAAGCCAACGTTCTCTAATTTCTCCCGCCATAACTCTAGCCTGCTCTGGACCTCGGACGCTTCTTCACCGACAAGCACAATGTCATCGGCAAATAGCATACACCAGGGTGCCTGCTCCTGAATGTCGGCTGTCAATGCATCCATTACCACCAAAAATAAATAGGGGCTTAAAGCTGACCCCTGGTGTAAGCCTACCTCGACATTGAAATTGTCCGTTACGCCAGCTTCTGACCGGACACTCGTGCTCGCTTCTACATACATAGCTTTCACAAGATTTACATACTTTTCAGACACTCTCTTCAATCGCATAGCCCACCACAAAACCTTTCGGGGAACTCTGTCGTATGCCTACTCTAAGTCAATAAAGACTAAGTGCAGGTTTTTATGTGCACTCCTGTATTTCTCGCACAATTGTCGAAGTGCGAATATTGCGTCCGTTGTTCCACGACCTGGCATAAACCCAAACTGGTTTTGTGATACCTCACTCTCCTCTCTCATTCTTCTTTCTATTATTCTCTCCCAAATTTTCATACTATGTGACATGAGCTTTATTCCTCGATAGTTGTTACAGTCCTGTACATCTCCTTTGTTTTTATAGATGGGCACCAGAAAACTTTTGCACCATTCTTCAGGTATTCTCTCCTCTCGTAACAACTTATTGAAGAATAAAGTCAGCCATCTCCATCCATCTGCTTTAAGAGCCTTCCATACTTCAGCTGGTATCCTATCCGGACCTGTTGCTTTTCCATTTTTCATACTCTGTACTGCCTCTTTCACTTCATCCATACTCACCTCTTTCACTTCATTTGTGTTATTTTGCACATTTCTTAAGTTTCCATTCCAAGCATTCTCTTCATTCATTAATTTTTTTAAATATTCTTTCCATCGGCCTTTTATTTCTTCGTCATTTGTTAAAACATTTCCTTGAGCATCTTTCACACATTTAATATGGACAACATCCCTTGCATTCTTTTCTCTTGATTTTGCTAGTCGATATAAATCTTTTTGCCCTTACGGGCTTTCAAGAGATTTATATAATTTTTCTTGCATTCTTCCTCTTGCTATAGCTACCACTCTCTTGGCTTTCTTTTTACTCTCTGTATATATTCTCCTTTTAGCTTCTTTCAAAGATTTTGAACACTTTGCTTGATTTTGTACACGAACAAGATTAATAAAAAAAATTAAAAATGACTGCAAAAATATAGTAGTCACTAGGCAGTGCCCAGTAGGTTATTAAATTTGTCGCTATGGTAAGTAGTGTCACCATTAGATATTACGAGTATCTTCCGACTGAAATTTTATTATTTTAATTCAATCTTATTTATCAGCATAATAGGTAAATACCAAAGACAAAAATATATCTTGAACAAATGCCAGTTAAGTATAATACCTACCTACTGAAAAGCATGGACTATGGATTCAAATCGTAATAACTAGGTTATAACTAATAATGTATTTAAAGCTTAGCTTAAATAGGTAGAAGCTAATCTAGATTTATGTGGTTTCAACAGTTCAATAAACATCAAACCATTATTTGTTATCAGTAACCACGATTTCAGTGCAACTGCGCAGTTGGTTACATGATGCATGACCTAGCCTAACCGTCAAGAGCATTTTATGACCATACACAATGTTGCCATAAACATACTTGATAGGTTCAACATATAACACGGCGTAGAAAAGCCTAGGTCAATAAATCTGTGCTCGATGACGTCATCACTTTTCGCATAGATCTCAAACCTTGGCATGGACGCCTTGCTCAATTTTGCCACCTATTTGTAGTGACATAGGACCATTTTTAGTCTATGCTTCGTTTCTAGCAAACTGCAACGCAATAGACTTGGACTACGGTCTAGTAAAGAAAAAAGGGGATTGATTGAATTTATTTTTGTCTTTCTCACTCTCACGGAGATTTGGTAGGTGCGACATGCAGCGTCGCGGAAGAATATAACAGAAAAACTACGTTTTACCTAATTACTCAAAAACTAAGCTGGTTATCAAAAATCCGTTCTAAGCGTTTTAGGATATTATTATTACCGATACATTAAAACAAAAATTACAATTACATCCATTGTAGTTTCCGATAAAATATAGAAAAACTGAGATTTTGGAGCAACTTTTGGGAGAACTTTCTATCGAGAAAATTTTATCCAATTAGCTTATTCTGCTTCTTAGCGATTTTAGATTAAAGACCCAAAATACATGACGTGTAAATTTGAAAGTAATTTTCTTTATAGTTTTTGCATAAAACTTCATTCAAAATCACCTAAATATGGCTTGTAGGCCGTTAACGGCGTAGTTAGTGTAGGCGTATTTAAGCGATTTTTAGTAAACTGCAGTTTAAAAACTAAGACAATTACTTTCAAATTTTAATTTTGGGTCCTTTACCTAAAATCGCTGTGAAGCAGAGACTAACGGATAAATTTTCTCGATAGAATGTTTTGCCAAAAGTTGCCCCAAAATCTCCATTTTTCCTATTTTTTTGTTTGACTTTAATTGTTGTTGTTTGTTTCTTTTAGGTCCATTTTACATTGATGAGAAATACATGTGCTCTGTGCGTGTACAATGACCCTAAATGAAATAAATCATTTGAATCTTTGGATTTTTGTTTATAAGATAGTTCTAAGTTCTAATGCGCCCCGAACTGAGAAGCAGCCGGGTTACATAGTTTTTTTTAACTTATCATTATTTTACAAAATATTTAAAAAAGCTAATAAAAAAATTAAAGTAATTCACTATTAGGTACTGCCATGGGTTATTTTCTAAGTAATTTTTTATACAGTAATTAATAGTAATATTCCTTATTATTTATGAGTTTGGGCTTGACAAAAGCTTTGATTTCGACAATCCTAAGGTTTGAAATAACTGGGCCTACTATTTTTACCCGACTGCAAGGAAGGGAGTTAGGTACGTCATATGTTTTTCTGCGTATCTTGTACATTATTTGTTTGTAATTTTTTTTTATTAGGTTAGGTTTCTTATCTTATTATTATCTTTCAAACGACTAGCGCTAGCCTATATATGTAGTATAAAAAAAAGATTTCAAAAATATATCATAATCCCCCTTATTAATAAACGTGGACTAACGATGGAGCAGTTAAACATGAGTTAAACCCTGTTTTGTCTTTTCTCTCCAAATGTCAACTTTCACATGACAGATAAAGACAAAACAGAGTTTAACTATTCTATCTTTATTCCCCGTTTATTAATAAGGGGGGTAGATGTCTAAAAGTAACTATAGTATATTTATGCAGTCGGGTATTTTAATGTTTTTTAATTAGACTGTGCGTATTGTTTATCTGCATGCATCCAGCGTAGTGGAATTTTTCGACACGATAAGGCCGCTAAAATGATCGGCATTTTACTGACACGTGACGTTGTTTTGATCACTAGCTCCGGCCGCGTGCATCACGTGTCTTATTAGGGTTGTAAGTTTGCTATTTATTTATTTATTTCTAGGGTTACCCTGCAGAGGCTAAAACGGGACCCTATTACAAAGACTTCGCCGTCCGTCCGTCTGTCACCAGGCTGAACTTGAACCGTAATAGTTAGTCCCTGGAAATAAAAAAAAATAGAAAACTTTCACAGACGATGTGAAACAACCTGCCTTTTGATTTTCTGAAAAAAATTGAACAGTAAATTGAGTCAATCAAAATACGCTAAGAGGATTTTTTTCTATTTTCGTGTGAAAATTTTAATGCAGTTCACAGGAAAAAAGTGGCTGTGTGAGTTGTGACATACGGACGGACAGACAGACAGGCATGACGAATCTATAAGGGTTCCGTTTTTTGCCATTTGGCTACGAAACCCTAAAAATGGCGTCGCGGGTCGTTATCGCCCGTACATTTTGGTACCGCTGTCAGCACATAGCGCTGTCAGTTGCTTACATTAGCGCCATTTTACAGTTTTGATAAATTAAAATTGATGCTTCAGGGCGGAGCCTAAAAAATAAAAGTACATGCGTGACGTCACTAAATGCTGATCCTAATATTTTTAATCAATGGACCCCACAGTTTTTTTGACCAGCTATGACATTCTCGTAACTTTTTCACACACTCAGTGATGTGATACAAGAAAAAGAAAAAAAATATTAACACTGAAAAATGAACCTACACCTACTGGTTTAGAGTGTAAAATTGAATGTATTTCATAATAGGAAATACAATGCTCAACTTTGACGCGCTCAAATAATATCAATCTCGGAACTGTCGACCAATATGGCGTTTTGAACTACATTCAATTTTACGTTCATGTCAATTGTATTAAAATTAACTTTTCAGTGTTCGCAAAAAATGTTTTGAACTCAATATCTGCTTATGTACGTTAATACCATCACCTTTTTAAACATATCACATCACGAAATGTAGCCGACACGTAACGTGAATAGCCCCCCTGAATCATAAGTTCGCCGATTATACCTACTTACGAAGAGGTACTTAGTAAGTACCTATTCTTTTACAAATTATATGATTTGGCGAAAAAGAGTAAAACATGGAGGTGCCACTACAAAGTAGAATTAAATTCTAGAATTAGGACAATTAAATACAGAAATAATAATATTTAACTATTCCGAGATAATTTAAATACTTGTTTAAATTGCGCAACAACTAGAAATAAATAGTTTTCCTAAATGCAACTCGAGGAAAACAAACTGCAGGTATGTATAATTTAAAATTTTTGAAATAGGTAATTTACAATTTATAAAAAGTAAGCTTCCTGAAGAACTTATGTGGGATGACCAAAAATTTACCCAAACGCGGAGTGTCCTAAATAAATATTGTTACAGAATTAGAAATAAACGATAACCTTATTTATCGCGAGTATTAATATTGTAATATTAATTTTAATAAATAAGGCATAAAACTATAAAAAAACATGTAAAGGTATGTTACATAAATAAATAACTACATAATATGAGTACTTACCAAATGTACCTACATAATATAGTATGTTTCCACACGTGTCACGAATTCATGTGTTCATGAGTCATTGGAATTATTATACCTTGTACTTAGAATTTTGATTAAAATGTGGCGTGTAAGTACCTATGTTAATTCATCAAATTATGAAAGAAAAATACAGGGTATAATTATTATGGTCGACTCGGTATATCGGTCGATTTTTACTTATTATTTCAAATCATTGCTAATACTTCTAACAACTCAGCTTTTTAATTAATAAACAAACGCGAAATGTCGCGTAAATATAGAGACGTGACGTAATGAAACGATCCTCTCCCATGTCAAAGTTCCCTGGCCCTTTTAAGTTTATATTAAATAACAATGCACAGTGTAAAAACTAAAAACAGATATCGCTGTCCTAAATGCTATTTCCAAAACAATTTTTTTTATTCTTCTATAAATAATCAGTTTCAAGAATTCCTCGTGGTCTGTGAAAAAGGGGGGTAACACAATTCATTTTAGTACATAATTGGTTTAGTATGTCGTGAACTCGATGTGGATAATACGACCATCTCTCTGCAGCAAAATACTGGCTTGAATGCTAACATTTATGTGGATGTTCGTCCACAGAATTCTATCGGCATGTATTACTAGATATTATAAGTGCGTATTACATACTCTAAAAAAAATACACCGATGAATTGAGAACGTCCTCCTTTTTTGAAGTCCGGTTAAAAATCACGTCCATTCTGGCTCGAATCTGACCATTCTAGATGTTTGGGAACACTTCGACTAGTCATATCGAATTATCTCTTATTGAAAATATGACCGTGGTTCGTATTGAAAGGTCGAGAGATTCGAGAAAGGCCTATACTATTCTACTCCGCGTCGAATCCACGCGTTGCTCTATGGAAGCGCGGAGTCAGGCGAGGATACGTCACAAACGTGAGACGTTCCAGCTGTGTGCGTGAGTAGCGACGCTCGTGGCGCCACTGTGTGCGTGCGGTCACGTTTGGCGCGGCGTGTGGAGGCCGGCGCGCGGCGCGTGCACGCTCCCCGGCTCTGAGTCACGTGTTCAGCTATTTTCGTTCACCGTCCGCTTTCGCCTCGCATTCGATTCGCAAAGAATAGTGCCGCGCTAGGCCTTTTGGGTAATCGATATTAGATTAATATCGATGATGTCACTGATGTAGTGTTTGTTGTTATGTTATTGACCTTGGCCATTTTTATTATTACCTAGGCCATTTTTATTATTAGGCCATTTTTATTATTAGGCCATTTTAAGGTTGTACTTGTAATGAGCAACTTAATTGAAGACGATTTAATTGATGACGATTGTGAATTGTCTTAATTTCATTGAGATATCGATTTGCTGATAAGTATTCTTAGAATGGAAAATAGAAATCGGTTAATCACTCTACTAAATTTTAAAATATTAAATTGTTACTAGTTGATTAAAAATTATGTTTCATTTTCTAGTTATTTTTATTACAAATATCAATGAGTATTGTAGACAATCGAATGTTTTCATTTCATTGAGATATCGATTTGCTGTTTGTGAGTATAAGTTATAGTACCTACCTAATCTCCTCCTCTTTAAGACAAATAAGCTTATCGCTTAGATTTGTTAGAGTCATAGAAAGACCTCTTTATGGTGAGTTTATTGCCAAAAATTTTGATCACTAGTCGTTACATAAATTGTTTATGATTATGGTTTAGTTGCACTTACAGTTGATCTTACTGAATGATACCTAAAACATGTAGAGAGAATCTCTACATATATAGAAAGTCTCACTTATTTTTTTAATTTGAAAAAGATAATAAAGCCTTTAAAATTAAAGACGTTTACTTAAACGTCCATAGTCCAAACCTATCCTATTGTATTTGTGTAACTATAACGTGGTTAGGTTTTCATGCTAAAGTGCCCAATAACCTGGGTGAAACTGTTTGAAAGACTTCTACTAATATTTTTCACAACAACTTTCGGACTCTTTCCTTGACATGTGCTATAAAACCATAGTTTAGGACAGTACATATACACATAGGTTTTAAGATTTCCAGAATGATTAGGTATTTATAAATGGTTGTAAATTTTGATTAGATTCACTTCAATTTTATTAGGCTCAAACTTTAGTCATGTACAGAGACAAGAGATTTTAGCATACAGTATGAATTTAAGCTTGATAATTAATTATATCCATCACTGAACAAAATTTCGGTCCAGCCACAAACAGACAGAGAGACAAACGAACAACGAAACCCTTTGTGTTATTTGAGGTAACGATCAAGATTCCTTGTTATTATAATAACTAAGTAGATATGCAATGTAGATGTTCAAATGCCGAAATGGATAACAGCAAAGGAAGTGCTGCAGAAAAAACTTGTCTAAACCTCGAAGAATTCCACGAATAGTGTAAAGCACGAGACTGACATTCTAGTTTCAAGACTAAAGACCTTGCCAAAGTAGTCTATGCTTAAATGTAAGTATTTGGTTGTAGAGTTGTTGTTTGAGCGTTGTGTGTGTGGTTGGATTAATTTTAACGATTTGTTTAAAAGGAGATTAATAATTTTTTATTATTTGCCTCGTGCTTACCTAAAAATCTTCTGTAAGATAAGACAAGAAAGTCTTAATTCCATAAAATAATTACTTAGAGTACAAAAAGATTATTGAATGTCTTATTTCACTGTTGTTGCCAAGAAAGGATTGTTTTATCCTGTTAAGGATAATGTAGTCCTAATTGCTACTCCACTCACCCACTGATTCAAAAAATTAGGCTCACATCCTTGGACAATTCATTAAAAAAACTATTGTTGGTACACTTTAGAATTGTTTAAAAAAAATTCTTGAGATGTTTAGAGGAAACTGAAATGCACAGAGGTTCTCCAACAAATAATAAGCAGCAAGAGAGATTTTTTTTTAATTCACTCAGAATTGGGAATTGAGCGAAGCAGAGTGAATCGGCTTGGAATTATGAATTACTCTCAAGTCCCAACAATTTTTATTTGACTTGTGAACTAGATGTTTATAACCTTAGTATTATTTTTGACCTTAATAGCCCAAGTATAGTGTACATATAAAACAATACAAACTAGGCGATCAATGTAAACAACAGCTGTTACTCCCTTGTCATTTCGCTCAGAATTGAGATCTGAGCAAAACAGAGTGAGTCGCTCAAGTTCCAACACTTTATATTTGAACATGTAAACTAGATGTTTATATCTTAGTAGGTACTATTTTTGACCTTAGGATCCCAAGGATACATATAACTACATATAAAACAATAAAAACTAGGCGATCAATGTAAACAACAGCTGTTACTCACTTGTCATATTTAACGGTGTGCCCGTTCTCCTCCCAATAGTTGCGTGTTTCCATAATATTCAGATGCGATCACGTGTAACACAAAAGCAATTATCGATTCAGCAATATTATAATCATGTATTTTTCCACCACTATCTTGAAAAGTATTATGATTCGTCACTTTATCTGTCACATCGTTCCCGTATGGGCACAACACTTGTCACGAACACTTTGGTGAGCATTTAAATCTCGAAGCAACTATTCCACTGTTTGGGAATTGTTTTTGGTGTGATTGTTTGTTGTTTTTGGGTGTTTGTTTGTTGTTGTTTACTGTGTTCGCGTGGACAGTAACGTCAGCGCGGTGGAACGCTCGCGGTGTTTCTGGCCGCGTTCACGGCGCAGGCCGGCCGGTTAGTCATGTGATTGCGCGCTGTAATAATGGCACGGGTGTCGGAATGTGCACGCCTGCAGGGTTGACGACGAGGCATTTTTTGAGTTCAGCGAATCGCAGATGTATATTCAATAAATTGATACCTTCTTTACCTACATGTTACCTACCTATTTAATTGTAATTTTAGTAAATATCACTAAGTTTCAGTAGGTAGCTTTTATTGCATTTAGCATTTTTTCTTTATGGTTATTTCAGTTAAACAGTGAAATAAAAGACAATCGACTCTAGCTTTAAATTTTATTTTTATAAAATTAAAATAATACTTACATTGGAAATAATTAAGTGCTACAACAAATCGTGAAGTTAGAAACAATAATAAAATAAACAAATGGACGTTTTATTTCCTGACCTGTTTTCGTAACTTTTTTAATGGTCACCCTAATAGAAAATAGTCCCCAAATAGTTTCATAGACATAGAACTTTAATATTTTTTATGTTTTACTAGTACCTAACTACCTACCCTTTTTTAGGCACATTAATTTAGTATAAGAAGTGCAGAGAACTAAAATCAAATTATTTTAAACGCCGAATTTTAATACGGTGCAGTAAAATGACGTTTCGTAGTTTATTATATTTCACCAAAATAACTTCAAATATTATAAAATAAGAGAAGTTACTTTCATACCCAATAATTATTATGTGAAATATTATACTAATAGGTTTTAAGCAATATTATACCCAAAGGGTAAAAACGGGAATATATTACATGAATTTGCTGTCAGTCTGTCCGTCCGTCCGTCTGTCGCTAGGCTGTATCTCATGAACCATGAAAGTTAATTAGACACTTGAAATATTCACAGAAGATGTATGTATTTCTGATGCCGCTATAACAACAATTAATGTGATTTTTTTTGCTTGTGATTGCTCGATATTGTTAACGACTACAGTAGACGCTTAAAATGAATATTTCAATATTGAATATTGAATTATGTAGGTACCTAATAACTTTAAAAATAAATACCTAGTTGAATTAAAATAAAATAAGTGTTTTAGGGGGCTGCCATAAAACAAACGTGATTTTTTGCTCGCTTTGAATTTAGTGGGCAGATTATGTTTTGATTTGAATTGGTCTTGAATTCTTGACAGTACGGAACCCTCAGGGCGCGCCTGAATCGCACTTATTCAATTATTTTTTGTAAATTTAATTTACCAAATTACAGTAATTAAAATACGCCACTTAGATATACTTAAAATAGTATACGGTTGATAAAATGTTAAAACAGTCGCGGGAAGGCGTTGGATACAGATGGCGCAGGACCGTGCGGGCTGGAAAGCATTGCAGGAGGCCTTTGTCCAGCTGTGGACGTCCGTCGGCTGAAACGAATACGGTTGATATTAGACCCACCGCGCGACCTCCAATCGTAAGGGCTGATCTTTCAATCGTCAATATTTCAATCCCCGATGGCGCATCCCACTCTGTTAAACTCCATACCAATCGAATTTATGCGATTTTGCCAGAGTGGGGCGCGTCTTCGTGGATTGAAAAATATCTATAAACTATCTGAGAAATAAAGAAGCCGTAGATTTAGATTTCGTCGCTTGCGCTCCGACTAGATAGAGCTCAGCGACACCTTAGGGAGTGCGGCAACTTTTTTTTGTAGTGTAAGTGTGTCGATTTGTGCGGATGCTAGTGTGCGTGAAAACTTATGTAGTGACGGCTCGGGTTTGCCAATTTGGGCAAAGCATTTTTTTCCGCACTTTTGAAGTCAAGGCCCTCCAAGTTTGTAACATGTCATACAAAATCTGTCAAAATCTCACATTCATTCGATTATCTGGCGATTGAAAAATCAGACCTAAATAAAATATTTATATTCATAGTCAGGTAGGTACATCTATTTACTCTGATTAATGATTATTATGATTGCATAATCTTCGGGCTTATTAATGAAATCCTCCCGACTTCGTTGGATTGCTAAATCCATAACACAGTCGTCCCGAACTCCGGAACTCGAAACCCAAAACGTGACCGTCCACGCAACGGCAACGCAGCACGCTCGGTCATAGAGTAGGCATCCCCATTTACATCAATGTAGGCATAATTTAGGTTTGTTTGTCCTTCAATCACGTGATTTGAATGGACCTATAGTCTGACCTTTAATTCGATGCAGTAAAGGTAAACTAACATTTCGTAATAGAGCGGGCGACGACGTGTATAAATCTATGCGTTTCGTATTTTACTAGACTCCAATAAAACGTTACATTTCACTTTTGTAACTTAAAATAGTAGTTAGGTAGAAAATAAGAAAAGTGACTTTCTATACAAAATTATATTTATGGGAAATACTTGGATTTATAGGTAAGTACTTATGTATTTTTTGGTACCTATATTTATTTTACCAACTTTAGACACGTAATTTTACGGCATCGAATTAGTTAAGTCGGAGTACTTATAGGTAAGTATTTTCAATTTTGTTCCCAAGTTGTCACAAATAACTACCTACAAAATGGAGGCGCAAAAAAAAAATTAATAATTATAAGCAACGGACAAATATAAGTACCTACCTACTTAATCGTCCAATTAGAAATGGAGGACACAAGTTGGTTATAGTGCCACACCGTTTGCGTAAGGTAGGTACAGAGGTCATTTGTGGGGTTGAGTGTACGCTTCTACAATATGATCCCGAAGTCTGTTTTGGACTTACCTTTGCACAGGTTTAAAGACACTGTCAAGAAACATTTAATTAATCATGGTTACTATACCATTGAAGAATTTCTTAACGACAATGATTCTTGGAATGATAGAAATATGCTTCCATCTCCTCACGAGATATAAAAATATGTTATAATTTTTCATAATCTATAAGAAATCTTGTATTATAACAATGACATTTTTGAAAAGAGCAAGTGCCGAGTTTCTTGCCAGTTCTTCTCGGTGCAAACCTGCTTTCCGAACCTGGCGGTAGAGTTTTGACTTTTCATAAGAGCCTGTTATTTAGGCCTAAGTATGTGAAAAATAAATATTTTCATTTTCATTTTCATAATTCCATTTCAAGACCTTTATGCCAAGCTATACCTACATATTTAATGATACAATTACACTGAATTCAATCGGCCAAGTGCAAGTCAGACTCACACGCGAAGTGGCCCGTCCGTACCATCAATCATAAAAAAAGGTTGCTATATGGGCTATAGAAACACCTTCACCGTTAAATTTGTTGTAGAAGTGACACACACACACACACAAACACGCGCGCGCATACACGCACACACACAGATACAAATATCAAATATACACACGCACGCACAAACACACGCACACGCACATATATTTGCACACGCACACACACCAATCGGTCGAGCCCTTTCGGAGGAGTTTTTTAAAAAAATTAGCAACAGCGGTGACAACCATTATTGGCACTAAGTACATACCTATACTTTGGGATCGGAATATACACATAGGTAGGATGTAGGTTTTAATAGCCCCAAATGAGTGTCGTGTCTATGAGTTACCTAATGATTGTTCTATGATAACACAGCCACGCTTGGCGAAACGTGAGATCGCGGCGTTGCCGTTGCCCTCTGCACGTTTTTAAAAATATCCAAATGTAATTAGTACCTACTCTGTTTCGCAATTTTATTAATTTGGAAGGTAAACACAAACATGTTTTTCGTTTTTAATTTTTTTGTTAACTAATTAACGTATTTTTATACACTACCTACAAGTTAGTACCTACTAGACTTCGATCTCACCTGAATATGTTATTGCACTAACTTGGAAGGAGTACGTAACCCCTAACGGTTTCTATACAGCATCGCGCGGAAACGATCTCTTGGCGGCACGGTACACAAAATAGTACAGGGCGGTGCGTCTTGGTAAGCTGGTGGTAACTATGCTGAAGCCTCCAACCAAACCAGACAGACCAATGTGACAGAGGCTAACAGCCGGACAGACCAGCCTCTTTGGTTTGAGATTTGGGAAAAAAGGGGACATCCAACATTATTGAGGATTTTGTGTCTGCAGGCACGTACAACAAAAAGTTGCATGATAAATCAATTTTTTTAGATATTAATTATTATCATAAAATAGAATGCCAAATCAATCTTAGTATAGGAAAGTAGTCAATCAAAATTAAATTCTAGTTAAGTACCTATTTATCAAAGCCTAACAAAAGCCGGATATGCCTGCAGACACCGTTTATTTTGGCCGGACACGCAATCAAAACGCCTAACTATGTCCGGTTTTATCCAGACGCCTGGCAAAGCGGCGTGGTCGATGTAAGATCTCAACGACCTTACAAAATGAAATCTAGAAGCTGACCCGCCCATACGAGTATTCTCGTCCCATCCCATTATCTACTGACTTATAGGGATCCTCTGAGAAAAATATCTGTTAAGTTTTGAGTTTGGGCTGGGCAATGGGTGGGTGACTCAGTGAATTCATAAAGTCACAAGAATCATAGATAAGAATTTTCTTTTTTACGCTTGTGGATGCGTCGACTGAGGTATCATGTGTGCCATAGAAACGAACCCTCATTGATAAGTTGGGAAGGACCAATTACGAAGTCCCACCCTCCACCCCCTCACAAGAAAGGTGATGCAAACAAGGAGCCTCTAACTTGACGCCACACTCCTATTTTAGGTACACGTGAGTCGTGACTGTATTGCGAGCAATAAAACGGATATTTCTCCTCCCTCTCACAAAACATCACGTTGCGCTGTGGAAATTTTACGTAACCATCATAACGATTTTTTATTCAGCATTTCGGCAGCTAAAATCAATAATACCAGTTTATGAGTCGGTGTCTATTGGATGTTTTATACCCATTCAAGCTGCAACTACTGAACCGATTTGCCTGAAATTTGAAATTGAGATAGATTGCGCCCTGGAATAACATGTAGGTACTTTTTTATCCTGCAAAAAACACATAGTTCCCGTTGGATTCGTGTTCAATCAAACGAAGAATAACCAAAGGCGGTATCAAGTTTTTTCATGATCCAAAACCAGAATATTCTAAGATAATAAAACAATATTTTGTAGGAACCATGGGCACTAGGAATTTGTTTTTCATAAGCCGAATTTAATTTTGCATACAAAAAGTTGCTGTCTTTTCAATACACATTTCCTATACATGCAGATTTTATTGAAAAGTAGGTGGTACAACTTGTAACTTGTTTATTTGCCTAGGTAGAAAAGTTTGGATTTTTAGTTATCAACTTTGTATACCTACGCGATTCTATCATGATAATAATATGATCCATGTTCATTATCTTTGCTATTTATTTATTATTTACTTTATTATTTGTTTGAATATTTATTTATTTACTTATCGTTAGTTTCGACTTTAGGATTCAAGTAAATCTATACCAAGGTTGGATTGGTTAAGAAAAGCAATCACGTCACGGAAACCTCGGACGTTTACATTAGGTACTTACCTTACTCAGAATTAAGATTATTATCTAGATACTAGCTGACCCGGCAAACGTTGTTTTGCCATTAGGGACATAGTTAAAGAAGGTACCTACCTGAACTCACACCTGAACTGAACTACTTTATCAAAGAGCACTCTGGTCTCTTGTGGGTCTCGAACTCGTGATATTAGAAGGATATCAGAAGTATGGTTTTAATTCAATCCACGATGACGCGCCCCACTTGTCAAACTCCATACGAATCGAAAAAGCGATTTTGACAGAGTGGGGCGCGTCTTCGTGAATCGAAATATCTATAGGTAAGTACACGATTGCGATACGATGTTGCGTTAATTTTACTTAATATTATATATTAAAACTAAAATTGACGTAAAATTGAGGAGTCTGTGTTTGTTCTACATACAGTGTACAATACAATACAACAACCATCAACAACGCCCTCCAGTCTGCTCACTGCTGTGTTGGTCTATGCCAATCTATTACGATCTATGGTCTATGCTGCCAGCCTGCCAATGCCATTCAAGCTTGCATTCAAGTGCCAAGAGACCATTTACGGAGGATAAGGGCATCCGAACAAGCAAAAGCGCCATCTCTGTCAAAAAACTATAGGTGGCTGCTGAGTGAACTACATCGTGGCATTACTGCTGGTGACAAAACAAGAATTTTTGGCACTGGTAAACTGCTGACATTTTTTTACGCCGTCCGGCCTGAAAAACTCAAAAAATCTGTATCTTTTTCTAAAAAATCGGCATCCTTTTGATTTTTATATAAATTTTTGAATCTGTAGTTAATACTAATTATTGCTTCATCTGAGGCTTCATCAGTGATTATTTTTGACTTTTTCTGACATGGCAACTCAAGTTTGTGAAAATCTGTGGTGGGAATGTAGACTTTCCATAGTTAATGACTAACGTTCATAAACAGTGGATGAAATTGTATTTTCTTTATTTTAATAAACAATTTTATAATATTACAGGTTTGATGAAACTTACTAATAAAATTGTTACCAAATTCTATTTTTTTTACGTTGTATTAATTAATGAAAAAATTAATTACATCATTTGGGAAAAAAATTAAAGTTACAATAGACACGTCAGATACTAAACGCAACCGGTGACTGTCAAATGGTTAGAGGCAGCGATTTTTCCGAAAGGCGTATTTTAATTTGACTGTAACGTGAAACAAATTTTTATTAACGCATTCAAAATGTTAGCTTTGATCAATCGTATCCTAGATTGGATTAAAAGCTTATTCTGGAAGGAGGAAATGGAGCTGACGCTGGTTGGATTGCAGTACTCGGGAAAAACAACTTTTGTAAACGTCATAGCCGTATGTATTTATCTGAAAACAATTAGAATTTAACTGAATTGTGACTATTGCCCATATACAATAGTGATATTGGTTCTAAATTATAATGAAACATTAATCTTTACTAAGTAATCTTATATATTTATATAATGTACTGTAGGTACGTTGCCTTCTTTAGTGTTTTTTGTTCTATATTTTTTCATGACTCAGTCTAAATAACTGTATGAAGTCTTTGTTTACGTCTGATGCTAGTTAAACGGTTTTGAACAAAATTTGCTAAAAATTGCACATAAACTTCATACCATTAGGATGATTTTGTATTTATTAAAAAGCCCATGAAATTGTGCTATAAGGTAAAAAAAAGTTTAGGAAACAGAATAAGTAATGAATCAATATAGTGGCCGATTAAGAGGTGATTTGTTTATACACATTGTGTGTATATTTTGATATTGCTCTTATCACAGTGATTGCCTGAGATACGCCAGTCGTCATATAATATTTCCACACTGTAATATCTAAACAGTGTTATTGAACTGATAAAAAATTAATATAATACTAAAAACCTCTTATTTTCATTTACGATGTGAAAATTGTAATGGTATTGCTCTATGCTTGAATTATTTAGTAGTTTATCCTCCCATGTAAAGCTATGAATATTCAACTATTTTATCCCTTGTTTAAATTATAGAAAGGACCTCTAAAACAAAAGTTACGGTTGGGCAATAATGAGTTAGTGAGTGAAGGATTGCGTCAGGACTTTATGTACAGTAATACCCAGTTTCAAATGACCGTATACCTATTACCTAGGGCATAATATAGGGTGTTATAACACAGTTTAATTTCTTAATTCACCATGCTTTTCCTGAATGCATGAAAATTCAGATAGTGATATTAATTGTTTTAAAAATCTTCGGCAATTGCTACAAAACAGTGATGTTTATTCGGAAAGACTGCAAAAATGCTACTCAAAATCTAATGACTATTTTCTAATGATTAAGAATTCTGAAGATTAACTATGAAGTACCCATCAAAACCTTTATTATTACTAATTAATTTAAACAATTTTACAATAAAATACTATTTATTTGGCTTGTTATTTCATCATACTTCATTAATTCGCTACATGCAAATTTCAAGTAAAGTATGGTATTACGTGTAATTAACTTGATATACCTATTGCTTTACCTACTTCTTTATCCTGGACCTTTTCTCTGTGCTTGAAATCACAATGGCGGAATCATTGTGCATGAGGCACTTTACATATACAGGCTGAGTTTTTAACAAATCCTGTGGGAATAGAGCATTTCTTCAGCATGAAAAGAAGCCTAGGTGGGTACAGTAGGCGGCAATTAAATTGACTCCAAATGGCAGCTGTTTTGGCAGGTCCATATTGTAGAATCTGGTCTTATGTCCTTTCCCTCACAGCAATCACATACTGCACCTCATATGACAATTAGAAAAGTGTTCTGCGTAGGGTACAACTTATGCCCTACCCACTACTGATAACTACTTTATTTGATACATATTGTAACTTAATTTGAATTAATTGCATTTCAGTCCGGCCAGTTCAGTGAAGACATGATCCCCACAGTTGGATTCAACATGCGCAAAATTACAAAAGGCAATGTCACTATCAAAGTAAGTTTTTATGTTTGTTTTACACAAAGATTTTTGTACGTCAAATGTAAATAAAAGGAACACTACTACTTAAGGTCCTTAGCAATAATGCTTTGCTGCTTCCCAAGGGATGTGTCATATGAAGCACTGTCATATGGTGCACAACCCTAGTGAGCAGGTTTAGAGATAGTTCCAGTGGCGTCCTGAGGGCTTTTACTGACAGGCTTAAATACAGTACATGCCATAATGGTGCATATTCTGACAACTAGGGATTGTCTTAGAAGTAGGGTTAAAGATAAAGTAGTTCTATGTGTTGCTCACCCTAGATTAATTATATGCATTAAGTATTGATATTGTTTTCAGGTCTGGGATATCGGTGGTCAACCCCGATTCCGCTCCATGTGGGAGAGGTATTGCAGAGGTGTCAATGCTATTGTGTAAGTTGACATTTTGTAATACTTGAGTGTCAAGTTTTGAGATAAAACCTCACCTGACTTCCACCACCATCTTCATGCTATATACAATTACGACAGCTTGTGACATCACATGAGTGTCAAATTCTGAAAACTGATTTTGTAAAGAGAATGTTTGTTGGTAATCTATCCTCAAGCAACAGAGCAGCAGACGAAGGGATGTTTTGATTAATAGAATAAATTTCCATTTGCCAGATACATGGTAGACGCAGCCGACCCTGACAAGATAGAGGCGTCTCGGAACGAGCTGCACAGCCTGCTGGACAAGCAGCAGCTCACGGGCATCCCGGTGCTGGTGCTGGGCAACAAGCGCGACCTGCCGCACGCGCTGGACGAGCACGGCCTCATCGAGCGCATGTGAGTGCCAATATTGTACTGTAGAAGATGATCCATTATCACATACATCCCGGTGCTGGTGCTGGGCAACAAGCGCGACCTGCCGCACGCGCTGGACGAGCACGGCCTCATCGAGCGCATGTGAGTGCCAATATTGTACTGTAGAAGATGATCCATTATCACATACATCCCGGTGCTGGTGCTGGGCAACAAGCGCGACCTGCCGCACGCGCTGGACGAGCACGGCCTCATCGAGCGCATGTGAGTGCCAATATTGTACTGTAGAAGATGATCCATTATCACATACATCCCGGTGCTGGTGCTGGGCAACAAGCGCGACCTGCCGCACGCGCTGGACGAGCACGGCCTCATCGAGCGCATGTGAGTGCCAATATTGTACTGTAGAAGATGATCCATTATCACATACATCCCGGTGCTGGTGCTGGGCAACAAGCGCGACCTGCCGCACGCGCTGGACGAGCACGGCCTCATCGAGCGCATGTGAGTGCCAATATTGTACTGTAGAAGATGATCCATTATCACATACATCCCGGTGCTGGGGCTGGGCAACAAGCGCGACCTGCCGCACGCGCTGGACGAGCACGGCCTCATCGAGCGCATGTGAGTGCCAATATTGTACTGTAGAAGATGATCCATTATCACATACATCCCGGTGCTGGTGCTGGGCAACAAGCGCGACCTGCCGCACGCGCTGGACGAGCACGGCCTCATCGAGCGCATGTGAGTGCCAATATTGTACTGTAGAAGATGATCCATTATCACATACATCCCGGTGTTGGTGCTGGGCAACAAGCGCGACCTGCCGCACGCGCTGGACGAGCACGGCCTCATCGAGCGCATGTGAGTGCCAATATTGTACTGTAGAAGATGATCCATTATCACATACATCCCGGTGCTGGTGCTGGGCAACAAGCGCGACCTGCCGCACGCGCTGGACGAGCACGGCCTCATCGAGCGCATGTGAGTGCCAATATTGTACTGTAGAAGATGATCCATTATCACGGTGTGGTGTACATAGTAGATATAGGTATAGCATAGACATAGCATAGGTAATCATAGACAATAACCATAAACTCAAAGTGTGCTGTGATGGATGCCAAAGACAATCGGAGGGACATCAGTTTGACATCAGTCTTTGAAATATTCCTGGGCATGCCTTTAAGCCATAATCTCTTCATTTTATAAAGGCCTTTAGGTGTATTTATTGTCAGTATTTTACCAGTATTTTCTGTCACTTTCACTTGTGTACACGGAATACATAATCTTAGTACAGAAGGTTCACTCCGCAAGATGATTTAAAGAAATAGCGACTCTAGCGCTGACACAAAAAGTGCAATTCAGTTCGCAATAGCGGCTGGCTCCGAAAACAACACGCGTTTATCTCTTTCTATCGCGTAACTTATTCTCATTCGACGTACTAATGTTGTCTAGCAGTCGGGCGCACGCAGCGCGTGAAGACCGTACAAGAACTAACGCGAGCAAAGTAGCCGGCGCGCGGCGGCCATTTGAAATTATTAGTACATCGAGAGCTACCTGTTGTTTCTTCGATCACATGATGAGTGGACCTGGCTGCCGTTATCAGAATATATTGTTTTTCGGATTATCTCATCTGACTAAAAACCTCTTAAAAGCACTTAGAGAGTGCACTATAAAATTACTACACCCATGGGCCATAGATATGAAACCCGGCCCCGGCCCACAAGTTTCACTTATATAATAATTTTATTGAACTTAGCATACCAAAAACATAGGCTCCGCAAAACATTTCGTACGAACAAAATTAAAAAGATGTTCATCCCATTTTGTAACTTACAGGAATCTATCAGCAATCCAAGACCGAGAGATCTGCTGTTACTCGATCTCGTGCAAAGAGAAGGACAACATCGACATCACGCTGCAATGGCTCATCTCGCACAGTAAGTCGGGTAGCGCACGTTAACTCGCTCACAGACACACACACACGCACGGTCGCTCACTCACACATGCGAGGCCAGCTCTCGACGCCGCAACCATCTACAGCTGTTTTATTAGGAACTGTTCAATTGTTACATAAGAGGGTCTAATATTCATAGAGATAAGTCGCCGTAAAGTTTGCACTAAATACCTATGTCAGTTATGTGCGACGGTTAGGAGGCCAATCTATATAAATAAAAATAAATAAAATAAAGTTTATTAGAAATTTTATTTTAGAAAGAAAAATCCTGACTCATAAATCATAATTATCTAGCTGATGCCCTTGTTTCTAGAAAATTGAAATTTTGCTCAGAGGCCCCCTTGACAATGATGTAGACCAGGGATAAGGAAGTATTTTTCAAAATTGCCACTGGCAATTTCGAAAAATACTAGTGATTAGGTGTGCAATATTTACGGCTAAGTAAAGTTTACACCATACGTGATCATCGACAGCGAAAGTATTAAATAAACCGCAAAATTGTTTTGCTATATTCTACACTGCTGAGATATGTATCTCTTAAAATTTATTTAATTTATTTCCTATGTGTATAAGATAAATACAAAATTTGTTGTTGAAAATTCATACAAATATACTCAGTCAACATCTGATGATGTTGTGTGCTGTGTTGAACCATAAAAGTTGAAAAAAAAGTTTTTTTGAATACTACTGTAATTTTATACATTCGATGTATAAATTTAAAAGTAATACATACAATATGTATAAATTTAAAAAATAACAGAAGTTATATTATAGAAATCACAAATGCATCCGATATTGTGGAGTATACTCATATCAAAATAATTTTGTTGTTTCTATTCACATAATAAATTGTTATAAAAAAAGTTATGTAATAAAAAACCCCCTTACGTAATCAATGACTGGGTTCTTTGATAAATGTCACAAAATTAACACACAATATAATGATTTTTTTCATGAGTCAACTATGAGTCATGGCCAAAATGGTGACTCAAATATGTGATAGCGTCTATTTTCATAGAAAATTGTTTTGTCACAGTGACATTTTATGTGAAATGTGCAATTAAATGGAACGCAAAAGGTTGTTGGCAACTTGAAAAAAATTCAGTAAAGAAATCTCTGTTTCATATCTTGATCATCAAGTGATTTTTTTTACCAGAGGCACATATATGCGAGTGTTAAAAAAACTAAGGGGCACATAGTGTCATATTTCATGTCTACATCATATTTCAATACAATTCGAGTAAAAAATATTAATTTTTAAAACAAACTAAAATCAAAATAAACTAAAATTTCAGGCCCTGTCTTTGTTCTAAATTATAAACTATAGCATTGTATAACTATATACAACACCATTATATGATGTAATACAAACACACAAATAATTAAAAATTCAATCAACTTTAATACACCTTTGCGTTTCATCAGTTAAAATGTTTAGAACACCTCTTCGGGTTGTTGCATTAATATTAAATTCGATAATAGAGAAATAGTTTTTGCATTCCCTGTTCGAGATTCCTATAAATATAAAAAATTGAATGAAAAAAAAAATAGTCTGTTGAATAGATTAGTAGATGAGAACCGCGAATTTTTGGGACTACCCACCAAAAATCGATTTAGAATTTTCGCCTTATCGAGTGTGAATTATTAAGAGTTGACGTGTTCTGTCAGTGCGTGAATTGCTGCTATAGAATAATGAAGTCACCTGTCAAAGTTCGGACTGGAACATAGTCTAAGAGCCTAACAGTGGATTGGTGAGAAATCTTTTATAGCTAAAAGTCAATTTTGGTTTGGCTCTTATGCTCTATATGGCAACGAAAGCTTCCACTTTGTCATGTGCTTTCGAAGTTATTACATATTCACATTGAATTACATTTCCAACCACATTTTTTATGGGAAAAGTGAGGGCTGTGAGGTATATTGTTCAAGTACATAAAAATAAATGTGTTATAAGTTAACCAGACCTCACTCAGTATTTAGTATTTTTTCGTTTTATCTGCTACTAATACATAACCCTTATCTTCATTCGGGAAAATATTTTTATGCCTGTCCTTATTTTTATTTTCCTAGGTCTGTGAGTCAGGCAATCACGGCTGTCATGATGCAAAGTATTCATGACAAAGCAATTGGAAATTTAAAATGTCACACAAAATTGTAAAATAAAATAGCTAAGGTTGAAACTGTAATTCAATGGGAAGCTATTTAAATTCATTTAGGTCTTAAAACTAGCTAGAGTCAAAGCACTCTCTAAATTTATTCGTGGCATTATTTTGTCTTCATTCAAAATGGCGGTCTATTTATTATAGTTCGGTGCCAAGTTTATTGAGCGCTTTTTCAAATTTATATTATTGAATTATGAATGCAAAGTATTGCCACATTGGAAAATAAATTTGCCTATCCGTGCGTAATGGCAACTGATGGATTAAATAGGTTAATTAATATCATTAATTAAATACTGATGAATTAATATCAGTAATTTTTGCACTGGCATCATTATATTTGCATTTAATATTTATTTAAGATATGAATTTAATTGCATTGTATAATTGCATTGTACAACATCATGTATTTTTAAAAAGATTTCATATTTTTTCTTTTTTTTTAAAGGGTAAATATAATGTTGCCAGTACCTAAAATATATCAGATATATTTTTATCTGCCAGTTGCGATATCGAGGATGTGTACGTACTGTTAGAGTATAGATTCTTAATATTAGTTTAAATAAACATTATAAATAATATACTTATCTCATATTGTTAGCTAAATAATAAGTTATAAAACATAATAATATTGTAACTGTGTGAGATATAATTTTCCTTAGCTGTATATAATTATAAAATATTATTATATATAATCAAAATATTTTTTGTTTCTTTTAACGGCTGTAAGTACTAGGCTCACACAAATAAATCGTCAGTCATTAGATCGTAAATTAATGAAATTGTTTGTTCTTTTGCACGTTGTGTACTTGTGTTGTCAAAGATTTGTCTGCTTTACACTCTTGCGAATTTAAGTTTGATTTTCAAGAATGACATATTCTTGTTTATTTTTTTCAATGTTACGGAATTAATTTTAACTGTTGCGAATGTAAAAGGGGGTTGATTGTATAATAGATTTCGTAATCGTGACTGTTGCTTCAACGAATCATAGGGCAGATTCAATCCATCTGTCATGATTGGTTTAAGCAGCGGTTGATAGAAGATGAACACTTTTGCTTACACAATCAACGGCTGAATTATTATTTTCTATTTGTATATAAAAAAATCTACATAATATGGAATATGAATCATTTCACATGATAATCAAATCCAGTATAAACGATTATTATTTTTAACGCTGGCTACAATTTAATACTAAGTTGTTAAAGCTGGTTCCACAAAGCGATACATTTGTCGCTGTGTGTACTCGCCTTAGTACCGTATTAGGACGTTTTATTTGGGTTATTAAATTATCTATTATATTAAAATAGTTCATATACGCACTTTTGCTAGAGAATTGCTTTAGAACTATGTAATTTATAATAATTTCGTATTTAAGGTATAGAACTGATGATTCCTTTAGATATTTGTATGCAGGATGGACATCTCAAACTGAATCGTATCTACTCATAAAGCAAAACGCCTTACGACTTCTCTTGCAATCGTCACATGAATAACATCTATATGACCCCGGTCATATAAAAAATACCAAATCGCTCTCGGCCTGAACTTGTTTACATTAATACTAACAACTTTTGTTCTACGACTTTTCAAAATTCAGTATTAATTTATTTCATACAAAATCAATCAATCATCAAATTATTTATTTGCTGATATAGGTATTTACAAAGTTGGTTATTAGAAATATATAAGTTCTACCAAATATATAAGAACTATATCACACCAACAACAAAACAACAACATGTTAAGTAACAAAAATATGTCATTTTTGTAAAGTGACATTACACTGTTGCGGTTTCGCGCGCCGGCCTCCGCGCCGTTGCCTCATGCCGATGTTACAGAGTAGGAACAAGTAGAGTATCTCTGTAAAATATTTGATATTTCTCAAAATATCGAATAAAAAAAGCCGAAATTTTTTAGTTTGAATGCAAACAAATACAGGCCGGGAGCGATTTGGTATTTCTTTATATTATAACCCTGTATAATCGAGGCACACGGGCTGACCGGAGAATGATTTATCGGACACTACATACGCGAATTCCCTTTGATGCGTGCCCCAAAATCGCAGTCTCCTATCGACCACGAGTCGCCGGTAATCGTCTATAATAATAATGTGACGATTATAGACGATTACTACCAGTAGGCGACTTCCAGCGCGTCAAGTACCCTACTACATCACTATCGTGTTATCGTCTATATTTGTCGAATCTTAGCCACATCCGCACGCTTGGAGTTTGCCGCAAACTCCAAACCTGAAACCTCTACAAAGGTTTGGCTTAACAAACTCCGCCATACACACGTTTGGGAGCACAGCGTGTTTAGTTAATTAATGTCGTGGTTTTTCTACAGTCATTTGTTTTGTCCATACATTTTTGTCGACTAGCGACTAGCGTTAACGCCAAACGCTTAAGTGACATTGTCTAGCCCTGCTGGACAGGCAAGCATGACGGACGATCGAGTTTGTGTCGGCTATAAGTTATTTTTACATGAAAACAAGAAAGCAAGAGAAACTTAACGATAAATGCAACAAAGATTGTGGATGTTAAAAATTCATAAAACCATTCACCACCACTGCACGAACAAGACTGAGTTGGGCGCAAATGGATATGTCGCAAGCCAGCAAAATCTCCATTTAGGTTTGTGACAAGACACCGACACTCGGCGGATTGCCCGTAATCGCTTGCAAATCTAAGCAAACTCTCTGTCCGCACGTTTGAATTTGCGCTGCTTTGTCGATTTTTGCAAAGCGTGCGGACGCGGTATAAAATTATACTAGTGATGTTTCGAAGTGTTCAAAGGATCAATATATTACCAGTACTTACCTATTCTTTTCTTTTTTCTATTACATTTTAACGACGTTAATACACTATAGTAGTGTTATTATCTCGCTGCAGACTCGGTCATAAATCATTCGAGTGTTTCGCTTTTGTTGTTATGCAGTAATGCACAACTCAACAAAGAACAACAAAAGCGAAACACTCGAATGATTTATGACCGAGTCTGCAGCGAGATAATAACACTGCTATAACACTAGTGTAAAGTTAGGTTGAATTAATTATTTATTACATCTCTTTAGCGCTTTTCGGTCCCAGTTTGAGATGTGTATCTTGGTGTACCTTTTTTTGTATTGGTGCATTACTACTTACGACACTTGGCTGTAATATATTCTTTTTTGTATGATGATGACACAAATCAGTTAGCATTGGAAAAGAAATACTATTAAATTATGTTCTAAAGACTTGTTTTTATTTCATTTCCTTCAAATCAATAACCACCCACAAATCCTTAAACATAAGTTTTATTTATAAAAATTATTAAAAATTATAATTGTAGGTATTTATCTAATTAATTACATAGTAGATTTTAATAGAACATATTACTATACATAATACATAATATATGTATTACATAATATTATATAGTTATACTGATGGTATAGTTTAAAACATCTTAAATTCTATTTCTTATAAACTACTAGTTATAAACTATAATAACTCTAAACATTAAGGAAATCATAGCATTTGCATTTTTAATCAAATATGATCAATAAATGCCATTAAAAATGCAAAATGTCGGATGGCAGATTTTTTTGATTCTTGAAGTATGCCTGATAAAAGAATCTCGGACATTGAAGACATTGTTTTTAGTTACTTACATCATTTGTGACTATGTCTACTGACAGTTAGAGCTCGTCAGAAGAAAATATTTAAGATTTGTTTGTCTCTAATAATAGCGAAAGAATGTCGTCAGTTTACCGGTGCCAAATATGCTTGTTTTGTCACCAGCAGTAACGCCCCAATGTAGTTTCCTCAGCAGCTACCTATATACTTTTGACAGATAGCGCTACTGTTTGCTTGTACGAAAAAGGTTTACGTAAAGTAAATCGTTCGGATGCCCGTATCCACAGGTTTCCGATTTCAGTAATAGTCGGATCAAGCAGTACTATATAAAATTCTCGTGTTAGTGTTTGTAACCAAACTCCTCCGAAGGGGCAAGTCCTTTCAACGACCGACGAAAGACCGGTCAAGACCGGTTTTTTTGATTTTTTTTGTACTTTCGGTAGATCATAATATATTTTTCGCAAAACAACGTTTGCTATTACGAAAAATAATTAATTTGTAACACGCCGGATATTAGTAATATCACTGACTGCCTCTAATTTGGCTGCCAATTTTCTTAGTTTTATCCTAGATAGGAAGTATCCCTGTTCACCATATAGTATCTACTGTTCATTAAAATTTATGCAAATATCAATAAATCAGTCACTTCAGTCTCAATATTCTTATTATCTACTATATCCGATTCCGATATATCTTTAGTATATAAAATTTCCTTTTCTGTGTTCGGATTTAGTGCATCTTTTTTAACATCCTTTAATTGTTTTTCTAATTGTAAAATTCTATCGTCTTGTTTTTCCATTTGGATCGTCAATTTATCTACCTTGGCGACTAGACTTTTGACAAGCTCAAGAAGGCTGTCATCCTTTTGTTTTTTCTCCACCGGTTTAGAGGAATCGACCTCACTAGAACTCGAACTAACGGTGGACGTCGACCGACTGATATTGTTCGATAACTCAACTTGCTTCTTATAAAACTCTGATTCTTTGAATTGCTTTATTTCCTCTGTACTAAGCAGCGCGTATACAACTTTTTCCACATCATTCGCGTCTATGCTATCTAGGACTTTTTTGAGTTTGTCCGCATAGTCATTCAGGAGCGTGGCCTTGACGCCTTGTATAAGATTGTTGTGCTCGTTCCAGAAGTACGGAATGTTCTTGTTTTTGATGGCCGTGTATAGGTCGTCGACCATCTCGCGGAAATTACGCTCAATTTCTTCTGCCAGTACTTCTTGTCGTTCTTCTCCACTTTCCAGAGGAACAGTGTTTTGATGTAGTAGCTGGCGATTGCTTTCATGCCGCGCGCGTCGCGCAACTTCTTTACCTAGATGACAAACAATAACTCGAATCAACTCTATAGCCACACTAATATTATACAGATGCGGGTAGGTGAGTGTGTTTACTTTGTTATTACAAGCTGCAACTACTGAACCAATTTGGCTGGTAGAAATGGAGATCGTTTTTACTAACTTGGATTAACATGCACTGTATTGTATCCCGGGAAAATAACCGCGGAATTGGAGAGAACCAGAGTTTTGTGCAAATGGAGCCATGGACAAAAGCAGTATTCATGGAATTATTATGTTAAAAGATCTTGGAAGTCAAAGTCAAAATATCTTTATTTCACATCTGCCTAAAGTAGAGGCTCTTGTAAAACGTCAATATGATATATGTCGCATATGTATGGTGATAACTACAAGACGACTTAAACTAAGTTTACTGAGAAGAAGCCCACAACAAAATCAGTCTGGTTTTGTTTTCTGTTGCACTAGCAGTAAGTCTCGTTGTAAAGCCGTCGCAGCGAACGTGTTAAAGATCAGTGATAAAGCACACACCAGTCGTATGGTGGTCTTCAGTTGCTGGCAGCCCTTCATCAGGTCGCGCTCGTAGTCTTGGAACGAGAGGCGCCACAGCCGGTTCCGCTGGGCCTCGTCGGTCACCGCCTTGTTTGGTTTGGGCACCACCAGCCACTCCTTGATTTGGCTGTTCTCCAGCGTTCTGAAATTAACTCGCGCTTGAGCTGCCTATATTCGACTTTGTTACAGTGGTAACAAAGTGAACGCCGCCACCGCTAAGCAATTTCAACTGACTTTGCTATCACTGTAACAAAGTCGAATGAAATTGCTTAGCGGTGGAGAAAACCTGCATGCTTGAAAGTTCCAAACAGTTAAAAAAAATTGGTTGCCTGTAAAGTCGGTTTACTGACGATAGTTGAACGTGACAACGTCTTCTTTGTCGCTCGTTCGTGCTCGCGAGGTAACGCCGGTAACGCCGCATGAGCGAGGTAACGCCGGATGAGTCATGTTTTTGACGTGACAACGTCTTATAAATCGATAGAGCCGGTTGCACGCACGAAAAAACATGACTCATCCGGCGTTACCGGCGTTACCTCGCTCATGCGGCGTTACCTCGCGAGCGCGGAACGAGCGACAAAGAAAACGTTGTCACGTTCAACTATCGTCAGTAAACCGACTTTACAGGCAACCAATTTTTTCGAGCGCGCAACCGGCTCTATCGATTTATAAGACGTTGTCAAAATCATTCGAGTGTTTCGCTTTTGTTGTTATGCAGTAATGCACAACTCAACAAAGAACAACAAAAGCGAAACACTCGAATGATTTATGACCGAGTCTGCAGCGAGATAATAACACTGCTATAACACTAGTGTAAAGTTAGGTTGAATTAATTATTTATTACATCTCTTTAGCGCTTTTCGGTCCCAGTTTGAGATGTGTATCTTGGTGTACCTTTTTTTGTATTGGTGCATTACTACTTACGACACTTGGCTGTAATATATTCTTTTTTGTATGATGATGACACAAATCAGTTAGCATTGGAAAAGAAATACTATTAAATTATGTTCTAAAGACTTGTTTTTATTTCATTTCCTTCAAATCAATAACCACCCACAAATCCTTAAACATAAGTTTTATTTATAAAAATTATTAAAAATTATAATTGTAGGTATTTATCTAATTAATTACATAGTAGATTTTAATAGAACATATTACTATACATAATACATAATATATGTATTACATAATATTATATAGTTATACTGATGGTATAGTTTAAAACATCTTAAATTCTATTTCTTATAAACTACTAGTTATAAACTATAATAACTCTAAACATTAAGGAAATCATAGCATTTGCATTTTTAATCAAATATGATCAATAAATGCCATTAAAAATGCAAAATGTCGGATGGCAGATTTTTTTGATTCTTGAAGTATGCCTGATAAAAGAATCTCGGACATTGAAGACATTGTTTTTAGTTACTTACATCATTTGTGACTATGTCTACTGACAGTTAGAGCTCGTCAGAAGAAAATATTTAAGATTTGTTTGTCTCTAATAATAGCGAAAGAATGTCGTCAGTTTACCGGTGCCAAATATGCTTGTTTTGTCACCAGCAGTAACGCCCCAATGTAGTTTCCTCAGCAGCTACCTATATACTTTTGACAGATAGCGCTACTGTTTGCTTGTACGAAAAAGGTTTACGTAAAGTAAATCGTTCGGATGCCCGTATCCACAGGTTTCCGATTTCAGTAATAGTCGGATCAAGCAGTACTATATAAAATTCTCGTGTTAGTGTTTGTAACCAAACTCCTCCGAAGGGGCAAGTCCTTTCAACGACCGACGAAAGACCGGTCAAGACCGGTTTTTTTGATTTTTTTTGTACTTTCGGTAGATCATAATATATTTTTCGCAAAACAACGTTTGCTATTACGAAAAATAATTAATTTGTAACACGCCGGATATTAGTAATATCACTGACTGCCTCTAATTTGGCTGCCAATTTTCTTAGTTTTATCCTAGATAGGAAGTATCCCTGTTCACCATATAGTATCTACTGTTCATTAAAATTTATGCAAATATCAATAAATCAGTCACTTCAGTCTCAATATTCTTATTATCTACTATATCCGATTCCGATATATCTTTAGTATATAAAATTTCCTTTTCTGTGTTCGGATTTAGTGCATCTTTTTTAACATCCTTTAATTGTTTTTCTAATTGTAAAATTCTATCGTCTTGTTTTTCCATTTGGATCGTCAATTTATCTACCTTGGCGACTAGACTTTTGACAAGCTCAAGAAGGCTGTCATCCTTTTGTTTTTTCTCCACCGGTTTAGAGGAATCGACCTCACTAGAACTCGAACTAACGGTGGACGTCGACCGACTGATATTGTTCGATAACTCAACTTGCTTCTTATAAAACTCTGATTCTTTGAATTGCTTTATTTCCTCTGTACTAAGCAGCGCGTATACAACTTTTTCCACATCATTCGCGTCTATGCTATCTAGGACTTTTTTGAGTTTGTCCGCATAGTCATTCAGGAGCGTGGCCTTGACGCCTTGTATAAGATTGTTGTGCTCGTTCCAGAAGTACGGAATGTTCTTGTTTTTGATGGCCGTGTATAGGTCGTCGACCATCTCGCGGAAGATTACGCTCAATTTCTTCTGCCAGTACTTCTTGTCGTTCTTCTCCACTTTCCAGAGGAACAGTGTTTTGATGTAGTAGCTGGCGATTGCTTTCATGCCGCGCGCGTCGCGCAACTTCTTTACCTAGATGACAAACAATAACTCGAATCAACTCTATAGCCACACTAATATTATACAGATGCGGGTAGGTGAGTGTGTTTACTTTGTTATTACAAGCTGCAACTACTGAACCAATTTGGCTGGTAGAAATGGAGATCGTTTTTACTAACTTGGATTAACATGCACTGTATTGTATCCCGGGAAAATAACCGCGGAATTGGAGAGAACCAGAGTTTTGTGCAAATGGAGCCATGGACAAAAGCAGTATTCATGGAATTATTATGTTAAAAGATCTTGGAAGTCAAAGTCAAAATATCTTTATTTCACATCTGCCTAAAGTAGAGGCTCTTGTAAAACGTCAATATGATATATGTCGCATATGTATGGTGATAACTACAAGACGACTTAAACTAAGTTTACTGAGAAGAAGCCCACAACAAAATCAGTCTGGTTTTGTTTTCTGTTGCACTAGCAGTAAGTCTCGTTGTAAAGCCGTCGCAGCGAACGTGTTAAAGATCAGTGATAAAGCACACACCAGTCGTATGGTGGTCTTCAGTTGCTGGCAGCCCTTCATCAGGTCGCGCTCGTAGTCTTGGAACGAGAGGCGCCACAGCCGGTTCCGCTGGGCCTCGTCGGTCACCGCCTTGTTTGGTTTGGGCACCACCAGCCACTCCTTGATTTGGCTGTTCTCCAGCGTTCTGAAATTAACTCGCGCTTGAGCTGCCTATATTCGACTTTGTTACAGTGGTAACAAAGTGAACGCCGCCACCGCTAAGCAATTTCAACTGACTTTGCTATCACTGTAACAAAGTCGAATGAAATTGCTTAGCGGTGGAGAAAACCTGCATGCTTGAAAGTTCCAAACAGTTAAAAAAAATTGGTTGCCTGTAAAGTCGGTTTACTGACGATAGTTGAACGTGACAACGTCTTCTTTGTCGCTCGTTCGTGCTCGCGAGGTAACGCCGGTAACGCCGCATGAGCGAGGTAACGCCGGATGAGTCATGTTTTTTCGAGCGCGCAACCGGCTCTATCGATTTATAAGACGTTGTCACGTCAAAAAAAAATTGGTTGCCTGTAAAGTCTGTTTACTGACGATAGTTGAACGTGACAACGTTTTCTTTGTCGCTCGTTCCGCGCTCGCGATGTAACGCCGGTAACGCCGCATGAGCGAGGTAACGCCGGATGAGTCATGTTTTTTCGTGCGTGCAACCGGCTCTATCGATTTATAAGACGTTGTCACGTCAAAAATATAGTACAGTAACAGCTTCTCCACTACAAAACACTCAACAAATAAAAGACATCCGAGCGTCCTGATGTACAGCAATAACGTAGTATTAGCAGTTCACCAAAATATTCTCTAAGGTGTGTGAAGTCTGCCAAACCGCACTCGACCAGTATGGTGGTCCAAATCAAAGTGCCAAATTGCAGTGGGACATAAAAAACGGTTAAGAACTGTTCACTTTTTGCTGTTGGGTTTTGTTTGCACCTGTATGTATTTTCAGATTTCAATTAAACAAATAATGCAACCTGCCAAAGTACAGCACTATTTTCACGCCTGTCCAATTAGTTAAATTAAGATATCTTGTACCCCAAAGAGGCACAATGCTACTCCAATGATCATGAAAAATGTATCAAGCAAACACTATCAATGCCAAAACATGGGGTTTGACAAATAAAAAGCAATAAAAACCAATGAAATTGATGCAGTTCTTCATTGATTTATGATGATGCACATTTTTATGCAATTGTGGGGCTGGTCTATCTGCATCAATCAGCATGGTGCCTACTATGATAGAGATGTCCTAAATCCAATAGTGGGACGTTACTAAGATAAAGTACCTGTATCCTTCAGGCCACCTCGGCAGCAGGAACCTTATAACTGGAACAAGGTCTACGTCCAGCTGGAAATGCTCATCAACATTACCAATGTTCAGGGTGTATGCAGGGCCGGACATCTTGTACTGTATGAGGTATGTGACACCATTGACGGTCACTTGCCCACCCAGCTCATTGAGGGTCTTCTGCACAATGCTATGCAGCCACTGCCGGAACTTGTTCTGAAGGAAGTACTTCTCAGAATCTCGCCAGTCTCGCGTCACTTTGTGGCGGTTTTCCCAATCCTGGGAACAGTCATCAAAATTAAAATCTCATCTTCAAATTATGTATTGTATAGTATTTAGAATAAGCTAGTGATAACTTATATTGTAACATTAAAAAAAAAAAAATGTATTACACACAACATTATACTGAGATACCTAGTTTGTTTTTTTGGATTTCTTTTCTGTACACTAGATTTTAAAATGACCCAATTTCATGCTGACCAGTGACTCCTGAAATCTATAAATGGGGCTAAGGGCATAGGGTAAACCTCCGATTAGATGGACTGACAACATTAAAAGAGTCACGGGAAGGTGCTGGATAGTGGATACAAATGGTGCAGGACCGTGTGGGCTGGAAAGCATTGCAGGAGGTGGAGGCCTTTGTCCAGCAGTGAACGTCCGTCGGCTGAAACGAAAGAACGAACGAACCCTAGGGTATGACACTTCAGCGCCTGGATCAAGGGAAACCAACGGGTTAAAATTTTTTCTTTATTCTTTATTACATAAAATATTGTAACAGCCATGGTTGAATCTCCATTTCAAATTTTATCAAAATCAGTTCAGAAGTTTTAATGTTTCTCACATTAAAAACAGATGTGCATCTAAACTTTTGCCTATATAATATATTAGTGAAGACATGGCAGTATACATAAGTTCAATCTATGTACACCTTCTGCTTATCCAAGTTGTCGAAAGCTTTGATGATCTTCAGTTTGACGAAGCCCGGCTGATCATTCTCAATGATGATGCCATTCTCTCCATCATCTTGGTAGTTGAGGGGCAGACGGACAACTATGTCCATGTCAAACTCGTCCAGTTTGCTGACTTTGATGCCGTCATATACACTTCCTGCATAAAGCACCTAAAAAGACAAAACAATTTTCATTGCCTGTTTAGAGTTCCAAACCAAAATAGAAAAATGGAACCCTTATAGTCAGACTTTCTCCATCGCTCGCTCGCAAATGATAGAGTGTGACGGACAACACTCTATCATTTCTAAAATTTGAAATAGTAGTATATTTTAGTGGCCCAACATAATTTAAATAAAAAATAAATTAAAATTATATATAATTAAAAAGGGGGGTACTATCGGGAGGAATAATTTTAAACTTTGTGTGGGGTATCATTTGAAAGGGCTTTACTGTACATTCTCAAATGGATTTAAATTTCTTTTTATGCCTGATAGTTTTTGATTGGCTGGGCAAACTTTCAAAAAAAAAACCTACCATTCCCCTACTTATCTTCAAAGTTTACCAACTAAAAAAAAACTGAAATAATTATGATTAATAGGGCTTCATGTTACATATTTTACAGGAAAAATAAAATCATTTCTCTATCTTAATATAGTTTTGCGGTTTGTTATCAAAGTGATACATAACGTTTTATGTACTTATTTTGCAGTATGCAGTAGCAGGTTTTTTTTTATTTTATTGGATAAGTATGTTGGATTTTATGAAAACTATGTTAAATAACTTTTAATTTACATAAGTAACTATCATAACTATTACATATATTTTAACTTTGTTCTCTGACCTGTGACGCGTAGGTTCCGAAGAAATTGCACTGTTCCCCCATCTTCTGTTTGAACTGTTCAAATACACTCTTGAACACCTCCTGCGATCTCTTGCAGTCTTCATCCTTGAGTGCAATGAATTGCTTGAAAATTTCACTCAGATAAACGTCTAGGTTCTTTTTCTTGGCTGACATATTGGGCGTTGCTCGTCAGAAGTCCACTGATGAAGCAAAAACAAATTCAAAAGTCAGTCTGCAATCCAACATTTCATTCCCATTAATAGTTTGTGAACGCCAAAAGTATGTACTCTACAGTTACCGCATTATTTAAAATAGCAACTAAAAGCCTAAGCGAAGAAAATAGAAGTAGCCAAACAATATTCTGAATAATAATTGTAATTTGAATTTAACCTAAAATAGTTTTGTTTTGTAATTTGTTGACATCAAAGAGTAGGTACCTAATCACTACCTACGTGTTGACATTTGGTTGGGAACACTTTGGGAATTCCCGAATCCCGGCCGAGAACACAGAACACAACTCAGAAGTTTTGCACACAGCACAGTCACGGGTCACAGACAAACACAGATTACCATAACATCACTGTGGTGAAGTATCACAGAACATTATTGATAAACTTCAGATTAGGCTCGTGATAGGACTGGCGAGTTACCGTAGGTTTCCACCAAAAAACATGTAACATGTAATGTTTTTAAACTTGTCCTAATAAACTTGTCGCAAACTTGTTTTGTTGATTTTGCGTTTCCACTGCATAGAACTGTATAAATTATTTGATAGATTTCAAGATTTGTTGCCGCTTGTGTTTCCACTGACTAAAAACTTGTACATTGTACATGTTTGTCTATAGATTTGTCTCGATTAGCGTTCGCATTGTTGTTTGTTTGTGTTTTGCACTTGTTGTAAACTTGGTTTTTATGTCTCGTGCACTTTTCGGTAAACATGGGGTTTAATGAACTTTTGCAAGGACATCCATGCTTGTGGAATATTAAAAGTGTGGAGTATAAAAACCGGCTAAAGAGACGTGATGCTCTATCACAGTTGGCACGAAATGAGCATGGATGTAGGAACAGTTGAAAAGAAAATTATTAATTATATTTAAAATAATTTATTTATGTACTAAAAATAATTATAAATTATTTTTATTATATTATAATATATTTATAATAATTATATTTAAAATAATTTATATTTTAAAATTGATAAATTATATTGAATACAATTATTAAGTGCAGTTTTTTTCTTTTTGTATCTAAACAATTCACATGAGATGTTGCAAGATTTGTTGAAAACATTTTGAACAGTATATTTTTTCTGAACATTGTCGAGGCTAGGAAATGCCAAACAAGTTTGTCTTCAACAAGTTGTGTGACAATGGAAACACGGTTCAATACATTGACAGAAAACACAGTTTAGAACATGTTTTTGCGTCAGTGGAAACCCACGGTTAGGTATCATTTCGGCGGCTAGTCATTTTGCCTAACCATTGACCAATAGCCGGCAAATATTCAAATAATATTTGATGCAACGATATTTCGATGTGATTTCGATATTTTGATCCCATGATATTTCTGGGTTCCAATTGCATAAATAATATTATAATATATTATAAATACTACGAGTATATTTATTACTAATAATCTTTTAGTCATAAAATGCTTTATGTTTTTTCTACATTATAGATTTAAAATTTGAAATAAGTAACTATATATTATTTTAATATTTTTACTCGCATATTAATAATTTTTTATTTTAATAATATTCTCCTTGTTGGTACATCTAGGAAGGTATATAGTCTGTCAAGAAAGTCATGAAATAAATTCACGGAAACAATGATTTTTCTCAGCCGCATATGACTGATAAAAAAATATGTAAATACAGAATATTAAAAAGAATTAGGTGTAGTTTTTAATTATTTGATTATCCACTAAAAATATATTTTACTCTGGCTTTTATAATTAATTTTCAACTCTTTTTTATTTCATGACTTTTTTGACAGACTGTAAATGTTATCATGCTTACACGTAGTGTAAAGTCGGAAAAATCTCTATAAAATATACGGAACTAATTTATATTGACGGCGCAATGAGCAGTCACCCATTTGAGTTTATATTTTGTTTTTGGCGCGATACGATACGCTAGTCTCAAAGAGCAAGAACCTAGAATCGGTATTGAGATTAGTGGCCAGCGAATATCACCCATCACAAGACATTATTGGTTGTCTATGGCTGGGACTTGCCATGGACTTGCCTGTTTCTCTTTGTAATCTGTAAACAGATAAGCTGGCCGCTGGACTAAAGGTAGAGATAGACTGCTTACGTATTTTAACTAACAACAACTTATGAACACATAATATATATGTTACGGCTAAAGGTGGGTGTGAACATAAACTTAAGATTAGCCGGCTAAACTTAAGTGTAACTGCAAGCCCTTGGTTAAAAATGTAGAAAGAAATGAAAAAGGAAACAATGTAGTTAATAATGTTTACTATTTTGACACGAAATTTTTATTAAAATGCCGGCTACAACTAGTTCCAGCCTGTTGGATAAAACTAGGGATGCAGAACGAGCGAAACGAGCTCGGGACTTAGGGCACCCCGACTTGGATAATTTAGGTGACGAAGAGGATGGCGGGGCCTGCAAGGCCCCGCCCTCCTTCTGAGTGGTTATTTTCTTTTATGACCACCCAGAAATAGCCGTCCGTCGACCAAGCCTATTATTACATTGTTTCCTTTTTCATTTCTTTCTACATTTTTAGCCAAGGGCCTGCGGTTACACTTAAGTTTAGCCGGCTAATCTTAAGTTTATGTTCACACCCACCCTTAGCCGTAACATAATACGCTTTTTATCATTCGCAAGTTGTTCGCAAGTCCACAGATCACTATATTCAGCTCAATATGGGCTCAGTCTGTCTCTTCCTTAACGCGGTGATTTTGTGCGCTTTGCGATCGGTTCTCGGAAACATTTCAGATAAAGCCACGATAAACGGAATGTATACTCACTTACTGAAGGAACTTGCAATTATTATTACTTATGGACCCGTAAAGGGCTGCCAGATTAAGCAAATTATCGCCATTTATAGGCATACAAATTGCGACCAAAAAATACAATCGGCTACCAGTAGCCATTTTAGCCTAACTAGAAAATAAGAACTGGCGATTAAGGCTACCAGAAAAATATTTAATATTTATTTAAAATAATATTAGCACTGACTATTTTAATACTAAAATCAATGATATAGGTATTTTATAAAAAAGAGGCAGATATGGGAAAGCGCGCGCGTTGTGAAGACTCAAAAATCCTACAATTGTAAGTTTCGTAGTAAGTCTGAGTCGAGCGCAAGCACGAGCATGCCATACGTCGTCGTGAAAATAAGTTTTGAAAGGCCATCGTGTGTGTTTCGAAAGTGCACCAATTATAACTCAAAGATAAACAAAACCCAAGAAATTACATACCACACGTGAGTACGCTAAGATACTTAGATTATTTAGTACATTTCAATTATTTTTGCGAACAATCTAATAAATAATGCAAAGACGCCATATTCACGTGAAGAAAGAGATAGCGATCGTATCTTTTGTTCTATTTATCAGTGAAACTTGTCAATGTGTACGTACGTGTGTATAGTACGATTCACGAAAGATGACCACAAATGGCGGGTCTTTTCTTCATGTACACTCATGAAGAAAAGACTTAAGACAAAATAATATTTTAATATTAGTTAAATAAGACCATATATATTAGTTAAAATATATAAGACCATAAAATTAGTTATCTAAGTCCAAAGAGACCTAAAATAGGCCCGCCATTTGTGGTCATCTTTCGTGAATCGTACTATAATGTTGGTGTGACTGACGACTGTGTGCGTGTAGCTGTGGATTGCTCGGCAGTTCGGCACAGATTTCAAACACGATTTACTATGAACGTGACGTAGGTATCTTGGTGATCTGTGACTAAAATGGTATTCTTGTAACGAAGACATTGTCTTTCCATGCTGCTTGCTTTTTTCTACATAATGCATCTACTTACTTTAATATTTGTCGAATAGATCTAATAGTGACACATATGCGTTTGACAACAACTAAAAATTATATTAGGTATAAGTACCTAGTGCATAACTGTTATACCCACATTGAAAGCTTTAAACAGTGAGTTTTGTGAGCATAATAATTATGCATATAAAATTTATGTTTTTCATAAAAACTTTGCCCAAAAGCACTCATTTACTTCACATTAAGTATCTATTGATTCCCAATAATTCCAAATCTGGGAAACGGCACGAAATGATCTTATTTCACTGAGGTGAATGGGATTTTTTTTATTAAAAACATGAAGACGAAAATGTTATGCTCGCTAAACATTCATTGCCAAATTCTACGATGTTTGATTAGCTAAGTATTCGCGAAAAACTAAATAAAATATTATTTCGCTGGCTAATTTGGCCAAACCACCTTAAATAAATATACCTACATATTTGGTATGTTTAAGTATGTTACGTTACGTTTGTTCACGTTGTCTTTTTGACATGTCTTTTTTATTCGTAGCTCAAAATGTTAAGCGTTTTAGGCTACTTAAGCAAAAAAATTCTAAGTATAGATACTTCAATCCATGCCCCACTCTGTCAAAATCGCTAATGTTTCATTTGATTCGTATGAAGTTTACATACTACTCGGTAGGCAAAATTTAAGCGAATTCAGTTAGCCGATATCTGGCAACCCTGAGGCCTGAGGCCAACTTTGTATTTTATATGAGAACATTCTAGTGGTGTGCCGGTTCGATTATTTATGTCATCGATTAATCGATAATACGAACAAAGTTTATCGATTATTAATCGTTAATAATCAATAGACGCCGTCAGATCCTCCACACGGACTCTATGTGGGTCCCGGGGTAATTATGTGGGTCCCTATGTGGGTCCGGGGGCTTCCAATAGTAGCAACGCCGCCTGCGACTAATCAATAGAGAAGACAGAAAACTATTTTTGTATGTCTGAGATCCTGTTTACCCCTGTTATAGAGCACTTTACTACTCATCACTAGACTTTTTACTAGTAACGGTGTCGGGGATCCCCTTTATATGTAGGGTTACCATGACTTAAATGGCTTTCTCCCAATAATCGATTGTTATCGATTATCTAAATGATAATAATCGATTCCACACACCATTAGTACAAATACATTTAACAGTTGCAGTAGTAGTGGTCTAGTGGAGTCACTGAAGAGTGAAGTGCCAGTTGCCAGAGTGGAGTCTTGAGCACAGATCGCTATATTAGTTACTAATTTGAGCTATGTAAGTTTTAATTTCATAATATTCAATAAGTAGGTATAAATATTTCAATCCAAGATGACGCGCCCCTCTCTGTCAAACTATAGGAATGGAGTGAAACATAAGAGATTTTCGAGCTTTCGCTCACGTGGGTGGATCTATTATCAGTTTTTTGTACTGAGAACCTCATGAGTCATGATGGTCATGACTCATCAAAGGCACAGCCTCAAGGCAATCGACGACCGAATGGCGTAGTGGTAGCGAACCTGCCGTCTGCGCCGGAGGTCGTGGGTTCGATTCCCACAACTGGTAAATGTTTGTGCGATGAGCATGAATGTTTTCTTGTGTCTGGGTGTTTTTCAATATATTATATTTATGTATATTTATCAGTTATCTAGTACCCATAACACAAGCTATCGCTTACTTTGGGGCTAGATTGCGGTGTGTAAAATGTTCCGTATGTACTTATTAATTAATTTATTTATTTATAAAAAAAAATCGGGGCCCATTTCAAAATTCTAATGGATGAGAGCTGTGTTCCGGTAGTCATTAGAGCAGACTAAGGTAAACGAGACGATTTAATATTGTGTAAGGCATTTTATCGTGACTTCCCAGGTAAAATAGTCACGGATGAATACAAGGTAGGAATTGTGGGTAGGTATCTAACTAACTATACATTATTCCAGTATTTCGATAAGTCGTAGACCGCTATGAGCCAGTGTAATAGGAACAGTAGAGACGGGGACCGCAGTGGCGGAGAGGGTCGAAGCGACAACGCGGGCGGTTGGAGCTGGTGGGAGGCTGGCATGGCGTTGGGCGCCGCGGCTTTCGCTGGCGGCCTGGGGTATGCCTTGCTTGCAAGTGGTTCTTCCCACAGAGCACATAATAACTAGGGTTCTTCCCCCACCGCTGCAACGGAGTCTCCAGGAGGAGAACGACGAGAAAGAAACTCTTTCACCAGTTCGGCGAACTCCCAACAACCAGTCGCAGAGTGTCCCAACGACAACAAAGAGTAAGTATTATGACGCCCTATTTTCGGAGACCCTCACTGAGAAAACGAGTAGAACTGTCATCGAGATCTAAATCGGAAGTAGCTGCTGTGAGTGTTGTCGCCCGCAACGCAAAGATGATATTTCTCAGTTAAATTTAATTCGAGCCCGTATAAAATTAAGGAAATACTATCTGTTTAATATTAAAATTAAATTGACAAGAACCTATGGTTGTTGTCTTCTCTCTCAAAACTCGTACAATATGTCTATGGTAACAATTCTAATATAATATAATATTATATATTATGTCCGTTTTCCGATCTGTTACTTTTTCTCTTCTTCGACACAGTTATATGTAAGGCAAGTTGTACCTACTAATTTGATAAAAAATTAAAATACTTATACTACTTAAACAAGTGCGTGTTCATATTTATCACAATATTAATCTAGAATAGGTACTATAGACACTATCAACAATAGGTATTGGAATACCTGTCGGTATTGCTATTTAACTACCGGTACTTAAATATACCGAATATAGACAATACCGACAGGTATTCCAACAAGAAAATACCGGTATTTTCTTCCACGTTTCTGTTACGAGCCGCTAAGGTGTGGAACGCCCTTCCAGCCTCCGCGTTCCCAACCAAGCACAATCTGGGTGCCTTCAATAGAAGAGTGAATAGGCATTTTATAAGCAAGCGTGCTCCAACCTAAACCTCATTATTGCTTTGCATCAGGCATGATTGTCGTCAAGCGCAAGCCTATCTACCATAAAAAAAAATAAGCCGGGTACCAGGCATTGGAAGCCCTTGTCGGAACCATAATATCTGTGAAATATGACATATATTTCACAGATATTATGGTATAATATGAAAAATATTAAAAGCTCCATTTAGGTATTTAATTACACGTGTCAAGGAATTCTCCGTAAAATGATTCATGTTCCAGGATGGCTTCGAGGCCGAAGGTGACCAACCTGAACTCGATGTTAGACGACATCCACGTGCGGTACATCATGCTGAAGCGCGAGGACTTCCAGCTCCACTACCGAGTGTTCTGCGAAGTGTTCCGAGTGCTGCAGCGACACATGCGCGCCGTCGACAAGTACTACGAGCGATACGCCAGCAATGTAAGCAGCAGTTCTTATAATAGAAATAAAGAAAGAAAGAAAAAACATTGATTTCAAAAAACTTGAGAGGTGTCAAGGGACACCCGGATCTCAACCCGGATGGAACGAAGTATATCTGGCTTGCTTTCTATAAAGAGAGAGAGAGAGACAGACAAACATTCGTGCGCGGCCTACAAGCCGTATTTAGGTGATTTTGAATGAAGTTTTATGCAAAAACTATAAAGACAATTACTTTCAAATTTACACGTCATGTATTTTGGGTCTTTAATCTAAAATCGCTTAGAAGCAGAAACACGATTGGATAAAATTTTCTCGATAGAAAGTTCTCCCAAAGTTGCTCCAAAATCTCAGTTTTTCTATATTTTATCGGAAACTACAATGGATGTAATTGTAATTTTTGTTTAAATGTATCGGTAATAATAATATCCTAAAACGCTTAGAACGGATTTTTGATAACCAGCTTAGTTTTTGAGTAATTAGGTAAAACGTCGTTTTTCTGCTATATTCTTACGCGACGCTGCATGTCGCACCTACCAAATCTCCGTGAGAGTGAGAAAGACAAAACTAAATTCAATCAATCCCCTTAATTGTAACAATACTTTTTGCTTACGACTGTACATTAATTCCAACGTCATTGCAATCAAGTATAATAGATTTTCTTAGACCCCGCATAGCATGAAGTGTCGTTACAACATTTCGGATGAATTTTTTTTCGTCTTTCGGTATTTGAATTTTTTTCGTCTTTTCGCAATGCGCGATAAAGAACTTCGTTCTATAAGGTCAGATTCCCGCGTAATAACACATAGCCTTCCACTTGATATACTTGTAACAACTTATTCACTTCCAGCACATTTGTTACACAATTTTGATATCCTTCCAAAATACCGGTTAATACTAGATTACCCAATTCCTGTTACACCCTCGCCTTTTATTTAATCTTACAACAACCACCACCATTTTTCCCCCTTAGCGCCAGGCGCTGTGATTGGTCGACGTTTGCATCGCTATCATTGGTTGACGTCGTGAACGGAAGTCAAACTCACAAATTATAATTAAGTAAAGGCTTCATTCCTGTTACCCAATGTTGACAATTAATAAAAATATGAATGCCCTGGCTAATTTATAAATTTGCAAATAAAAGCGCTGGTGATTCAGCAGTCATGTCTAATAAAACCTAACAGCTCGGCCATCCGACCCTAAGCGAGTCCCATCGCTTTTATATTAAACTTATTATTCATATTATATTTGAGCCTTTCAATTATAATTTCTTTTTATATAAATGCTTCTAACAAATTATCCAACTAAAATATTTTAACTAAATTTATATAACAAAAGGATCCATAATGTTTCTATATAATATAACGAATAGTTATTATAAATACAATTTATAGGAGAATGACCAAATCCTCTCATGAACCAAAACAGTCGAAAACAAAACAGTGCCCTCCTTTTCAAGAACCATAGGCACAAGGAATCCGCGTTTCCCACCCGTAATCCAATTTTACATACTGATCCTAACAAGGAGTACGACCTGCCTTGCTTGCCCATAATTCCAAAATCCTGATATTAATAAAAAAAGTAATAATTGTAGGAGTTAATGAAGAGACCGCAGTTTATAAAAATAAAGTTTGGATTTGACTCAGCTTGATACGAGATTCCATACATCTATGATCACTATCACTCAAATCTAATAAAAATATTATGGCACTTATTCTGTTAGGTACTAAAACTATTCTCCCATTCTACATTTAGCTACAAAATTGTGTGATAATACTCCGCAACTTTACAACTTAAAAGTCTTTTCCAGTTTCATGTCCACATCACCTTCATCACCCTTGCCTTGAACATGTTACACACTTGTCCTGATCAGATTTATCCTTTTCCTTTTTCCTTTTATTAGACCCTTTACCAAGAATTTTCCTTAGAGTAGACCCTTTACCTGGGGTTTCCTCAATTCCATTAGACCCTTTACATCGGGTTTCCTCCCTTTAAGTAGACCCTTTACCTAGGGTTTTTTTCCTTTTGAGTAGACCCTTTACCTAGGGTTTCCTCAATTCCATTAGACCCTTTACCTCGGGTTTCCTCCCTTTAAGCAGACCCTTTACCTAGGGTTTTTTCCTTTTGAGTACGCCCTTTACCTAGGGTTTCCTCAGTCTTGATTAGACCCTTTACCTAGGGTTTTCTTTCCTTTGAGTACGCCCTTTACCTAGGGTTTCCTCAGTTTTGATGAGACCCTTTACCTAGGGTTTTCTTCCCTTTGAGGACACCCTTTACCTAGGATGTCCTCAAAGTGAATACCTTCCTGAAACAGAGATAACAGCCCAACACCAAAAGATTTAGACATCACAACATTTAGTGACCGTGACCACCTTGAGACCAATAACCCCTTACCTATTTCATTTGATATAACCTCCAGTCACTCCTTCTCTTCCATACGGTAGCCAAATACTAAACTGGTCCCAGCACACCTCCGGTCCACCTCCGCAAAGGCGCGCGCGCACGTCAGTACACTGAATACGCCAAAAATATATGATAACGCATTACGCAACCTTACACGAATCCTAAAATCAACTATCAAGCCATATTCGCTACACTATTTGACCGCTCAAAGGTAAAGTGTTGATTAAACATGAAAATAAAATTAATAAATAAGCCTATTATAATTTATGAAAAACTGTGTCAACATTCAGAGATGTTGACGGCTCACTTCAAAGTTACCTTTAATAAAAACCTTATCATTACCGTTACAGTGAATAGTCAGAATGCCATCCAACCCCAATATTACCAACGCTACCTATAACCGGTTACCTTTCAAACTTAATGTGATCACAAAGTTCTATATTATAACGAAAGCTCGTTCAAATGATTTGTAACCATCCAAATGATAATAATAAAAATATTCAATACTAGTCAATACAGTTACCGTAAATCATTGGCGCTCCCGCTGAAATGTACCCGGCACCTTTAGCCTAATTTTTAATCGTAAGAGTAGACCAACAATCACAAACTAAACTTAGATTGTACAGCGTACCCATTTGTAAGGCCAACCCTCACCCATGCCTGCCCCGTCCGGAGCAATACCCGCATTACCAAACAATATCTGGATGACATAACATTTTCTAACAATGAATCCAGGCTAGATCGACTTATCGCCCCCTTACTAAATTCCATGAAATAACTATCGAAATAGTACAAAGCATTAGAAATTTCTTGCGATACCAGTCCTTTAAGACCAACTTAAAACAATTGCACAGATAACAATAATTAATAATACTTAAAGCCCCTTTATCTCGAACTAATAGACTCACCAGAGAATATTTCAAAATTTCGGCGTGTCTCTTGACTCAAGCCTCCTTCAGCATTTTTCCTTGAGTTCCGTCTCTCTCATAACCCTCCTCCAATAAATTCCAGTTGTGAGCTTCAGATCATCTGCCCATCTCACCTGCTGACGTTCCCCCACTGCGCTTGCCAGCGGAACACGGTTGTACTCCATTTTCTTCGCTTTTTTTTTCAGTTATGCCTTCTTCCATAGCCATGAGAGCCCTCCAACAGCGTTCAAGCTTTTCTTTGTGAAATTTTCCTCCTTAGCTTGCCAGATTTCATGTTCTTCTTCACTGACCAGTATTTCTTCCCGTTTTTGCTATTTTTCTATTGATCTCGTTGGTTGTTTGTTCCACATGAGAGATTACCTGTCCTAGATATAATATATACTTCAGAACATATTCCAGTGGGTTGTTGTCAATTTCTATAGGTGCCAGTTCAGAGTTTGTGAGCACTTTTGCTGATCCATATTCACGGTGAAGACTATCTTGGACCTTTCTCTAAGGTTTTCCCGTTGTATCCTAACCTCGCTATTTCAATAGATGTTCTTGATAATTCTAATATATTCTGAAGGTTCCCTGTTATGCAAGGCTCTTCCATATTGGTTCGTGGTAATCACTATCAAATGCCTTCTTTTCATCCTTCTCTTTTTTTTGGTTTGTAAATAAGGATAATATGCGATGTTTTCCACTATTTAGGTATTTTGCCTATATCCACTATTTTAGTAAATATTTTTTTTCAAGAGTGCCTTTCAGAAGTATTTTCTTAATTTTTTTTTTTAGACCTGGAGTTTTTTTTTTCATCTTCTGACTGCATGTGACATTTTCTATTTTACATGGGAGTATCTTTGGTTCAGATTCTTCATTGTGTAGTTATTTCAATTCCTCAAATGCATTCGTAACATCTATATTTTCAATATGCTTTCCTAGTGTTTACGGTATGTTAATTCTCCTATCTTTTCCGATATCTTCGCTGATTTGCTTACTCAGTAAGGTTATGTACAGTATGTTCAAAAAAAACATTCTGTTGAGGAGTATTTTCCTCTTCTCCCTAGACCTCGATAGCGAGTTGACGTGCCCCAAAGTGCTAGCCAAATTTTACCTTAAATTTTATATAAAGTATAGACAATTTTAACTAACACAAAATAATAGGACTACAGAAAGTGAAAAGAGTTTCCTGTAAGAAGCAACGCCTGCCCTCCTGATACACTGCGCCCGCACTGTCCCGAGTAGCGTACGCCGCGCGCCATTACCGCTACGAATGCCACAAAACAGCTACTAGCACTACGTCTGGTCTACAAGTTCGATTAAATCTCTTCCAAGTCGCTGGGCGCCTGGTACCCTGCTGAGATGTAGCATCAATTTTCGTTGATATATCAATTTATAACAAGCCATATAATAATCTTCCAAATATTTATTATTCAACAATCTTCCAAACACGAGTAATTAATTTATTCTCTAATATAACTAATTGTATTTTTTTTGACGCCGGATTGTGTTGCGTTCCCGCAAAGGCCCCCCCAAGCGCTTGCCATACATTCCCGTTAAATGTTGTTCTTCCCCAAGTAATCCCTGCTATTTTTCGAATCTCTTCCTCCCATCTTCGATGCTGCCTACCCTTTCTCCTTCTGTTTTGTCTCGGACACCATTGTGTCACATCCTTGGCCCATTTGTCATTGTTGCTGCTTCTCATCAGATGATCTGCCCACGTCCCTTAAATTTTCCCGTTCTAATGCAGTAAGCCACATCATTAATTTTAGTTTTATTTCTTCCTGACATCATTCTCCGATGACATGTGCTTCTTTATTTTGCTTTTCTTTTACTTTGGAATTTAAGTCACCCATGAAACATTAACTTCTCTACAAGTTCTTCCTAGTAGTTCAGTAGGGACAATTCTGTCTGTCACCGGAACAATTGGCCCTAACCTATGACAACCCGGTATGCAAATTGTATGGACATACGAATAAAATTTCCGGGGGTACCCGAACCCACCCCCTAAACCCACACGAAAATTCAATATTAAGAATAAACCGCACCAAATCTCTTGTAGCCAACATTTGAACCCCTAAGATCACCGATATCACAGACACAGAACGCATGGACCGCACCAACACTACTTACTTGTTTTCGCCGCCTGCGGCCCGAGGATAATGTGTGCACCCGCCGTACAACTCACCAGCGCATTATACCCTTGCGCCGCATCCCGGCCCACGCCTCAGATTACGGGCGACAGCATTGTTTTCACTTCAATCGTATATTGGTGCTTGAATATTAGAAATTATTAACCCTTCCCCTCCTCCTCACAACGTCAATAAAGTGTAATAACAATTAAACACGTCACAATCATACTTGATTCTTTATAATTATTTCCATCACCCAGCACCATTACAATTCGTGATCTTAATGAATCCCGCAATAAGAAAATTTTGAGAGGCTTATAGTCAAAACAAGTGGTAGCTAAACAAGATCAGCCAGACGAACCCAAATTCGATGGGATTATAACATTCGATTACCGAGCTCCCGCTTTCCTACACGATTACCAACTGCGCGCTAAAACGCTACATTGTTTTTAAAGCAAAGAACGAATATATCCCCTCACCTATTCCATGTACTTACTGCCCAGATAAATTAATCCACAGAAGAAAAATACTTTGGATTTAATTGATAACAAGGAGATCTAACAGAAACAAAGTGATATCAAACTTGCTTTCTCCTTTTAGGATCGCTGTACGACATTGTTTGATGTGTACCGCGAAAAGTCCGATCAAACATTCATCTATTACTCGCTTGTTAAGCCCCACCTTAACCACCTCACAGAAGTATGGAGAAGCGCTGCTAAAACCAGTTCCTAAAGTTTAAACCCTCAGACCGTTCAAAACAAAATTACGAAAAAAAGTTATCCAGTTTTGACTTTCCAATGCCAACAAAAATTAATTATCTATTCCGGAACAGAACTAATGAATCTTGGACAAACATATATTACTACAATACCTGCCCTACCACTTAAGGGAACAAAATCGAAAAAATAGACCAGTTTCTCCAAAACGAGAGCTATCTGGGCAAGTACCTACCAAAGCGGCCGAAGACATGTCTCAACGTGTTATTGACATAGACTAACTCAATGTTATTATCATTCCACAACAAACTATTCTAATTTAGATTCAACTCCCAATGACGATACTGGTTTTGCCTCCACATATCGATCTAAATTCTAAACAATAACAAAACTCAACCGGATACTAATCTTGTGGCACTACCGTACCTTCACAGTCCTAACTGAACGACCAGTATGATTACAGCAATGCACCATTATACTTAGGGACTTTTTTGTTACTTTTAAATAATAATCCTTTATAGAAGACCAAAAACGCAGAGAGAGAGAGAGAGAAAAAAAAAATCTCCCCGACAGCAAGAAAAAGAATAATATTATATCAATATTTATAACAAATAGCACTTAATGGATCAAATCAAAAATTTCAAAGATACGTACGTTTTCTTTCATCCAGTGGGCGTGACAAGAAAATAATAGATTTTCTCGATTATCCCACTTCTGACCTATAAGGTCAGATTCCCGCGTAATAACACATAGCCTTCCACTTGATATACTTGTAACAACTTATTCACTTCCAGCACATTTGTTACACAATTTTGATATCCTTCCAAAATACCGGTTAATACTAGATTACCCAATTCCTGTTACACCCTCGCCTTTTATTTAATCTTACAACAACCACCACCATTTTTCCCCCTTAGCGCCAGGCGCTGTGATTGGTCGACGTTTGCATCGCTATCATTGGTTGACGTCGTGAACGGAAGTCAAACTCACAAATTATAATTAAGTAAAGGCTTCATTCCTGTTACCCAATGTTGACAATTAATAAAAATATGAATGCCCTGGCTAATTTATAAATTTGCAAATAAAAGCGCTGGTGATTCAGCAGTCATGTCTAATAAAACCTAACAGTTCCAATAATTATGCCACACGTATGACGTAACAAACACAAAGTATTTACGAACTAAAACAATGCCTGAAGCACCTGAAGCTTCCCCCACCTGGGAAACAAAACCAAAAAATTGCCCAAGTGACGGAAGCACCAGACATCGCCTGTCACATGTGGCACAACCGAGAATTACAGAAGAAAAACAGGCGATTGGACTTCCTAAGTGTTATTGTTTAGGGCACCGACCCCATAAAGTATCACTCTCTTGTGTCTACTCTACTGTCCCAGGTCTGCGGAGTACGGATAAAAAAGGCCTTCGATCAAATCTGATAACAAAATAATATACTAAATTGGTCTGTGGGTACCATAAAAATTAAAGCCTCAATCAAAAGGTACGGCAATCCCTAAAAAAAAAAGATGGCTTTCCAACCTTAGTTTAACCTTGCATGTTTTTCATGCAAACAGAACTTCCCATGTGGTCATGTTTCAGATCCAATTTGCTGGCAGTCATTACGATGGCCTGCGCATAAAGAAACCGGACGAATTCGACATGGACATCGTGATCGGAGTGCCGGTCAGCATCCACGAGGACCCCTCGCGGCCGGCAGACAGCGATATCGTCATCGAGGCCAAGTGCCCCGGCTTCGTGCAGCTGCGCGCCGGCACGCAGTACCAGAAGATAGCCGTCCGCGACGGCGCAGACCGCCTGATCAACAGCACGGCGCACCAGTGGTTGGATGCTAAGAACTACATCCTGCGCTCCAAGTTCACGGACTGGTTCAAAAGCGTCGGCAACAAGGCGCTGAATCAGTTCGACAACATATGCGGTAAACCGGCGTGCTTCGTGGACGGCCGGGCGTATACGATCCGCGAGTCCTCCAGCGGACCGGCTTGGACGATCATCATTGAACGCTCCGGGTTCAGGTAACTACATTTGTTAATTATTAAACATGTCTTGGGGGCTGTCACGTGAGGTTCGACAGGGATTCAGCTTAAATCACGAAATATCAGTAGGGGGAGGAAGGGTAAAGTAAGATTTTAATGACGCGTAATTTCTAGATTTTTATGCAAGTCAAAAACAACCTGCAGTCGTGACATTTTTATCATGGTCCTTAATTTTCTAGGATAGGATCAGATTCATCAACCACGTATCGCCATGGGAGAGGGGAGGGGTTGAAAAATGTTAAAAAAAACATCACGTGATTAATGGACAGCCCCTTGCATAGAGGTCCCGCGAGCGACGGCCTATTTATAAACCCATGATTTCTTCGCTTTGATTTAGCGGTAAAGGAGAACATCGTGAAAACCAGAGTGTTCTCTATAATGTTTTAAACTAACCATGCCCAACCACCGGTGTTTCACTAACGGCGTAGAAACCTTATTTAAGCGATTTTGAATGAAGTTTTACTTAAATACAATTACTTTCAAACGTCATTTATTTTAGGTCTTATCTAAAATCGCTTAGAAGCAGAAACACGTTTGGATAAAATTTTCTCGATAGAAAGTTCTCCCAAAGGTTGCTCCAAAATCTCAGTTGAATCTCAGAAACTACAATGGATGTAATTGTAATTTTCGGTAATAATAATATCCAAAAACGCTAAGAAACAGCCCCTAGGTTGTGTAAGAAAAACGTAATAATTCATCGCTATCGTAACTTTACGAATTCTGTCCGCTGATTGGTTATCTGATTTACGTTAGCCAATCGGGGGGAAGAATCTGCAAACGATTACGATACCGATGAATACGTTTTTCTCACGCAATCAGACCCAGATTATTTATAACCGGCTTAGTTTTTGAGTTATTAGGTAAAAGGTGTTTTTCTGTTATATTCTTCCGCGACGCTTCATGTCGCACCTACCAACGTATCCGTGAGAGTGAGAATGACAAAAATAAATTCAATATAATAAATCCTCTCGCGCAGTCGGTCGGAACTAGGATCCAAACTCCCACTCCTACGCGAGCAATCCTTGCAGGTTGGACGTAGACCTCGTGCCGGCGCTCAAGTTCCCTGAAAGCAGGTGGCCCGTGGGGAAGAACTACCGGGAGATCCCGGCGGAGTGCCGCAGGGGCTACTGGATGGTGGTGCCGAAGCCCAACAAGGCGGGAGACACGCAGCAAGACGCGCAGCGCTCGTGGCGCCTCGCGCTGCAGGACCAGGAGAAGCAACTGCTGAAGAATACATACCAGTTGCGCCAGGTTGTTCGACTGGTGCGTGTGCTTTAATGGAGATATCTTTTATACCGGGTGTTGGTGACACTCTGACAGATTACCGAAAACTCATGCCTCGGATTCAGTATTATGTTTCTTATGAAAGTCAAAACTCGGCACTTGCTCTTTCAATGTCATTATGCACAATTTTTATATATAATATCATTGATGCACAACGTTAATATTACATGATTTTTATGTGTATCATTCCATATTAATTATGATTAAAAACAATTATACTTAACTAGGAGAATGTAGTCTATAAAAATAATGTTTGGATTTGCCCGACACGAAAGGGTTAGATATGCAATTTTTAGCTACCGCAGGTTGGAAACTATAAAGACACTGTGGTCGATTATGTTGTGCAAAATCTCTAAACTAAACTAATTTGAAGTAGGGGACAGTTTGAAAAGGATAGCACTATTTTAAATTAGTTTAGTTTAGAGATTTTGTTCAACAGAATTATTACCATTGGTGCATATTCTTGAGATTCTGTTGTGCAAAAGACGACGTAGTAGTCGTTTAATTTAAAAGCAAGTCATGTTAATTTGTTTCAGATTAAAAAATTCCGAGACGCCCAGGACATGAGCAAAATAGCCAGCTATTACATAAAAACTCTTTTCTTTTGGGAAATTGTACAGATGAAGGACCAAACTTTTTGGCAACGGAATGATCTAGCAACTTTATTCAAACACATGCTGCGTAAATTCCATGAAGCTATGGACAAGGGAATACCCTATTTTTGGAATAAAAATAATAACTTGATAGAACATTTGAACGATGATATAAGAAAACGATACAAGAATAAAATTGGTGAATTCTTGAGCGTGCTTGGATGTAATGATTACGAATCGGTACCGAGATATATTTTGACTAGAGAAGAATATCTGGAATACCAGCAGAAAACAAACATGGCTTGAAACTTGCAGCATTTTTGAAAAAAAAAATTAAGTTAGGTACCTACTCCATTTTAATTACGAACCATTCAAATATTTTTTTAAGAATCAGTAAGTTAGTTATACCAAAATACCAATAACAAATATACCTAGTAAGTAAGATATACCTACCAAAATTAGGTAGGTGCCTACTTATTAGATTTCATATACATAGTAATAAACAATAGTTACGGGAAAAATAGTTTTATTTTAATAATGCGTGTATAAAAAAATCTAGACCACCAATGGTTTTTAATTTAAAAACTTATGTACTTACTTACCTACACCGGACTCGAAGTCGGGCGATTGTCTATAATGTCGTCTTTTCTTCGCACATCGAGTAGTAGGTATGATACGATAACTATAACGTTTCGGTTAAAGTCAAGTCAAGCAACCGAACCTTAGAATGTAGATAAGTAGGTACCTACCTACATTAAAAAAAAAATTCACTCAAGTCGGTTTATTGAAAAGAATTTTATTTTTTACTTTTCAGTGGAAAACAACAAATGTACAAGGCATTGTAAAAATGCCCAAATCGTTTGAAGTGTGCTGAAATCTGAGGAGTTCCCTAAATTTTTTCGCGATAACATCAGTCATTAGCAATCTTCAAGCAAATGCACTAGTACTTAACTATAAAAAATACCCAAATCCCTTCAAGTATACTAGCAAAAATTGAAGAGTTCCCTCGATTTCACCAAGATCCCACGATCAGAACCTGACCTGATGACCATAGGACAATCTGGAAAATATTATCAACTCTTTCAAACAATTGCCTAATCGCTTCAAGTGTCCTCATATTTGACGAGTTCTTTCGATTTCTCCAGGATCCTATCATCAGATCTCGACCATTACAATGAGACCAACTGGGAAGTTGAAGATCCTTTCGAACAAAATAATTTTCCAAATCGGTTTAAGCGTCTTCGAGTAATCGGTAATACATAAAAAAACCGGCCAAGTGCGAGTCGGACTCGCGCACCGAGGGTTCCGTACTCAAGAAGTACTGAAGCAAAACAATCAGGCAAAAACCAATATGTTTATTTGACGACGAGTACCTACTTAGAAGAACTTGCGTTTTAATTACCTTTGTTAATGAACCGCAAAACTAACTTTGTTTGTAGAGGTTTATTGTTAATATCAAAAAAACTATGCTAGTTAGAGCATTGGCTATAGTTTTCCTGTAAAATATACGTAAATTCCTATTGACCATAATTATTTGAGATTTTTCGATTGGTAAACTCCGGAGATAAGGGGGGGGGACGGTATTTTTTTAGACATTTTCCCCGATAAATCAAAATAATTAAAAATCTATCATGACTAAAAATAATTAAAAATCGGTTTTAGAATGTATAAAGTAAACCCTTTCATATGATACCCCACACAGTACAGTTATCTCACTTTTAAATTTCAACCCTCCGATTTTCCCCCCTTTTTAAATAAGAACAAAAATAATTTTCATTTTTTTTTATTCCAGTGTCATTGGGCCACTAATATACACAACTATTCCAAATTTCATATCGATAGCTCCGGTAGTTACTGAAATAATCGAGTGTGACGGACAGACGGACAGACAGACGGAGAAAGTCGCACCATAAGGGTTCCATTTTACCATTTTGGTACGGAACCCTAAAAAACATTCCGACGAATCGAGAACCTCCTCCTTTTTTTGAAGTCTGTTAAAAAGAAGCTGTCTGTCATGTCATGGCACAGTCCATCAGTCTGTCATTAGCTGTTCAAAATATTCAAAATAAAATTGGTATGGTATTGTAAGTATGATTACATAAAGCGTACGAGTAACTCCGTGTTTTATATCCGAAAAAATGGAAAAACATATTTCTCGATGAAAAATATTTTTATTGGAAATAGGCTTTCAACTGTACCTACCTCAAGGAAATGTGTGACTGGTTTGTTCTTTTTTTTAATGTAGGTAGGTATAATTAACTTACTAATTAATTCTTAGTATGTATTAACGTTTCTTATTAACTTGCCTCCTCTTCTAACCTTATGCTTAACCTATTAAATTAACGTAGGCACAGTTTTATAATAGGTCGTCGGTCGCGCTCCGACTTATAGATGATAGAGCCCTACCTAACAACGACAGCTCCGTGAGCAGTGGCGTATTTACCCTAGGGACAAGTGGGCCATGGCCCTGGGCGGCGCAAGCCGCACCTCGTTCAGGTTTTTTTAACTTTATTTTTATTGAGATTGCTTTATTCATTGGCCTGAACAAATTAGAAAAAACCCACATTAGATCATTAGAAAGGCGTTTTTTTAATAATTTCTTCAATATTTTTCGATTAAGGACATCAAAAACTTAACTTCATCTTATGTAGTTGTAAGTTTGATAGACGTAACAACGCGCGGCATCGTTTAGACTTTAAGTTATAGACATCGTTTAGACAGGCGCGTCGATGGTAGAGGGCGGGAGCTGACCTCTATAGTACAAGTACTCGTACTCTGGATTAAATAGTCTATGCAGTTGACGGTTTCTTTTTTGTGCCGATTTGAAGCGCCCACCTCAAATTCGTCGGTACTAAAATAAACATTTTGTTGCAAATGACCGTAGTTGTGAATGTTTCTTTTATTTTCCTGTATCTTTTATTTTAGTTCCAAGGGCCCTCACGTCAACTTACGCATCAATCAGCGCCTTCCTTTTTATGTTGACAGTCTGGAGTCCAGCGTACTTTTATAAAAGAAGGCGGGTGACGGGCGGCATTATGTCTGTCGAACTCTTTCGCGTGCGCAACTTCGGAGTTCGGGCAATTCGGGGCGGGCAGTTTGGGCGGCGCAAAGCGATGATGCAGTTCGTTTTTAAGTTGTTACAATTTATATCTAATTAGGCTGAGGTTAAAATAAAACTGTGAAAAGTTTGTCACTATGAGCGACGAGAGGCGATTGTGATAACCAGCTTTCACAAAGATGGGAGGCAAATTGTAGTGGTTGTTGCACTAAAACCCACCAATAAGTTTACGTTACATTACTTATGGGTTTATCGTAACATATTATGAACTCAAAGAACGTGGTCCGTTAGAGTAGTTTCACTTCTGAATTAATGAACAGAATAACAAAATTATAAAAATGTTATTGAGAGGGCCGCTAAAAGAATCAATTTTTTTTCATTTAGCTTCACATCAGCTTGTAGCATACTGTTAATAATTGGTAAAGTGCGAGTCGGACTTGCGCACTGAGGGTTTCGTACTATCAAGACCAATTCTCAATAGTATTAAAGTAAACTAAACACTTCTGCCCAGCAAATTAAAAAACGAGCAAAAAATCACGTTTTTTGTATAAGGCCCTTAAATATTTGTTTTATTTTAAATGAAATTTTTATTTTTAAAGTGAATATGTAACTTAAGTGTCCGTGGACATTTGAAGCGTCTACCTGTTACCGTTATCAATATTGAGCAAGAACAAGCAAAACAATCACGGTTGTTGTATGGGAACCCCCATAAATATATTTTTTATTTTATTTTAATTTAAGTATTAATTTTTAAAGTGAATATAGCTATCGAGGTTATTCTGTAGCTATCGAGGTTCAAGAGGTACAGCCTGGTGACAGACGGACGGACGGGCGGACAGCAAAGTCTTAGCTTTTTGAGCCGAATTTCAAAATATGAATGACGAGCAGAGAAAGATTGTTGCGTTGAACCATGTGCACAGCAAATAGTTCAAAGAATAGAATTCTGAGTGTGGCGTGGCATTCAAAGATACGACACGTTAAAGATTTGCAGCCGTGCATCACATCATACTAAAATTATAATGGCTATAGTTTGTATGCAAATGTGTAAATCAATAAGTGTTTATGTGCGTATGTAAACTAATTAATTCACGCTGCAACAACTGAACCTGTTTCACTGAAATTTTGCATAGAGATAAATTATGCCACTGCTTGAAATTGACCGAAATCGTTAAAAAAACATGAAATTTCGCGCTCGCTTCGCTCGCGTATTTACTTACCAAAACTTAAATGAAGTTTGCAGCTATTTGTGATTTCAAGTTCACTCGCCACTTTAAACACGCTTCGCTCGCGTTTGTTTCTTACAATAAACCAAAAAAATTTCAGCGTTTTCTGCTTGATTTTAGTAATCGTCGCACCTTTAACTATTTACGTTAAAATTTCATTTGTTCTTATGATAACAACAATGAAAATAAACTTCGTAAAAAAAGAGTTAATAAAAAAAATGCGTGATGGTTGGTACAAGTCCGTCTCGCACTTGCTTGTTTTAAAAATATCGAAAACTTTGAAGGAAAAAACGTTAAGGTTCTAAAATAAGTCCAATTCTGCACTCCTATAGGGCGGCAAGTCCTTTTTGGCCCGGGGCGCTGAATCTTAAAATACGCCACTGTCCGTGAGTGCGGCAACTTTATAGGGTTCCGTAGCCGAATGGCAAAAAACGGAACCCTTATAAATTCGTCATGTCTGTCTGTCCGTCTGTCCGTCTGTCCGTCCGTATGTCACAGCCACTTTTTTCCGAAACTATAAGAGCTATACTGTTGAAACTTGGTAAGTAGATGTATTCTGTACACCGCATTAAGGTTTTCATACAAAATTTAAAAAAAGTAATAAATTTTGGGGGTGCCCCATACTTAGAACTGAAACTCAAAATTTTTTTTTTCATCAAACCCATATGTGTGGGGTATCTATGGATAGGTCTTCAAAAATGATACTAAGGTTTCTAATATCATTTTTTTCTAAAATGAATACCTTGCGCGAGAGACGCTTCCGAAGTGGTAAAATGTGTGTCCCCCCCCCCTGTAACTTCTAAAATAAGAGTATGATAAAACTAAAAAAAATATATGATGTACATTACTATGCAAACTTCCACCGAAAATTGGTTTGAACGAGATCTAATAAGTAGTTTTTTTATATTTACATTAAACCTCTAAAAACAAAGTTAGTTTTGCGGTTCGATAAGAAAAGTGGTTTTTATGGTTTTATTCCTCCGGTTGTAGTACGGAACCCTCAGTGCGCGAGTCCGACTCGCACTTGACAGGTTTTTATTGTAGTGTGAGTGTGTCAATTTGAAATTATGGTGCGCGGATGTTAGTGTGTGTGAAAAATTGTGTAGCGACGGCTCGGGCTTGCCAATTTGGGCAAAGTATTTTTTGGCGACCTCTTGAAGTCGAGGGCTCCCTCTTGGACCTCTATGCTCGTAGGATTTGTCCAATTTTAATTCGATTTCTTACAAATTACTTACATACACTTGTTATCATATTTTTTATATTGATTGCATATTCTAGATAGAACCGTGGCTTTTCCTAGGCAAAAAGTAGCTAATGTTAATTCAGGCCTAGGGATTATAGGTACTTAGCACTGAATATAGATATAATTTTCCTTACGTGGTAATAGGTAGGCATTACTTATAAGCTGTCTTCATTCCAGATAGGTAGGTAGGTATGTTCAGTAGGTAGTTGTGACTAGAGAGAATTCGCCTGAACATTGATTCTCTCCGCAAGTCTCCGCTGTGATTTTGATTTTCTTAGCGCTGAAGAATTAGAACGAAGATCTTCGCGCAGCCACCCGACACCGTCGCTACAGTCTGAGGCTTCATCCCTCTGCAGGTGGTCAGGGTACCTGCCGGGGTTCCTGGGCTCGTCTCCGCAAGGTGGCAGCACCGGCGACGGATGGCCCAAGGTCTGGGTGCCGATCGTAGGCGGCACCGCCTTGAGTGTACTGGCCTTCATTTTCAAATTCAAAGACAGGATCAAAGGCTTGATATGGAGTAGCGCCTCTTGCGACGACTTCGTACCGAAGAAGAAACGGGTTAGCGTGTTTTCTTACTACATCATAGTTAACTCTCAAGCCCTTTTTAATATGAAATCTTTTTGGGTAGAAACCATTGAACTCTGTTATTACCTTTATTGTTATTTACCTCTGTGTACTACCTAAGTTTTTTTAAGCGAAAACTTATGCGCAATAGCTATTTTTGTGATGGAAAAAAACATTGAACACGTTACCGTAACTGACACCTGTTTCACATCTGTAGAAACTGCCGGAGTGCCGCGTCTTTTTTTCCCACTTCTTCATTTTCGTCTTTCGTCCCACTTCTGGGCACGGGTCTCATCGACCGTGCCATTCGAGCCCATTGAACTGGAAGTCAGCCAGGAATCTAGATACTATTTCCTATGTTGAACATTATTTATTTCAGGTACTCCCAGAAAAAAATAATCCTTGCGTTTGTGAAGACATGAGTTAAGCATACATACCTACTTAATATTTTGATCTATTCATGCAATTGTAAAGAAAATAAATAATTAGTTACTTAATCATGTTTATTTTTATGTACAGTTTATTCAATAAAATTATACCTATATAGACGGATTATAACTATCTACTCTTATATAGTTGAACAGGCGGATATTTTTTAAGTATAAACACGCTTTATCTTATCCTGAGTAGGTAAAGTAAGTAGGTATAGTTTGTACTTGTGGATAATTGCATAAACAGTGAACTGATTCACCTATACCTACTGTCAAGGTCACACTAATTGTAAAATTGACACTTTCAGTGATAAATAATAAATTAACCAATGTTGTGTATGGTTCCGTAATACATTGTTGCTTTATTGAGAGATTTTGCGAATTACGCACAAGATGCTCCATATGAGGTAGGGGCGATAAAATATGAAAACACCAATAGAAACAAAATATATTTATTAATACCACCTTTCATTTACAAATTATTATATTCTCATGTGCCTCAGTCGGCTTACTGCTTAGCACTTAGCAGCTATACGTGCGGGACAGAGCCGCTAACCAGTAACAACATGTCCTTAACGTTAGGTACTACCTATTATAGTCCGTAGTCGTAGGATACATGGGGTGAGAGAAAAAAAGTCATTAACCCCTCTTGTCTATGGTTTTTTGTGGCTTAACACTAGAATAAGTCATTACCAAAAAGCCACTGACCTCCATTGTCTATGGTTCGTAAAATTATGCCCGCGAATTTGCAGTTTGTAAGCTAATAACTTATTAGCCTTACAACAAGAAAATTGCGAGGCAACACGTCTAAAAATAGTGCTATCCTTTTCCGTGAAATGCGTTTTGAAAGGGATAGCACTAGTTTTAGACGCGTTAAAATCAATAGTTTAGAGATTTTGTACAACAGAATTGGCACGATTATCATCTTCACATGTTTATTTAAAAATATTTGTTTGATATTGTCCAGTGAAGGAAATTAGTGCGAGAATAATTATGAGTAACCTTCTTCAAACTAAATACTTGGGCTACTTTCTAGTGGACACAGATTCTTACACATGTATAAAATACGTGAAGATGATATCTACTTACTGTAATTCCCGCAATTTACAAATTGCGAAAAATCAAAAAAAATTGCGGGTAGACCTGTTTAGTTTGCCTTTAGTATACAGGATGTGGGGAGACTTTCGGTGATACCACTCGCGACTACTAAAAATATTTATACATCAAAAAAAATTTAATCACCTTTGTTTTCGAAAGCGCTCTCCTAACAATCTGTATAGGCGTAATTCATTGCACTATACACGGAACGAAAACGATGGTTCACTTTGGGGAACAACAGAAACGGAATTGGTAATAGTGAGATTTGGCACAGGTTGCGCTTGCTAACTTCACTCACGACTAAATATTAGAAACGTGTAGGGTGAAGTTAGCAAGTAAATAGCTAAATGCGGAAAACAACGTCACAAATCGTATTGTGTTTTTCAAAAATGTAAATTCAGAATCGAAAATAAGGGTCAATTTACACTGCGTCGGAATGGAACGGAAGACTTTTTTTTTACATGGCATACTGAACTTTATGTCAATTGTAGTTGCAAACGAAGAACCAAAAAGGGTTGCGCGTCTTCCGGGGAACCCTCACGTATTCTCAGAATTATTTATTTTGTATCTTAAACAATTGACTTTTTAGCGACTTTTTTACAAATGTATATTTGTAAAAAAGTCGCTTCCATTCCATTCCGCCTGGTGTAAATTGACCCTAATATTGACAAAACATTTTCTTCACAGACTCATGCAAAATCTGTATGAAGCTAGAATTTCATACCGGGTAAGTTTATTTGCCCATTTGTATGGTATTCCAGAATACTTAGTATTTAAATAAAATATTACAAGTATTTTTATACATTTTCGATTAGACACAGATAGCTTTAAAAGAATGTGACGGCATTGCACTGTATCGTTTTGGCGTGAAAGGGACAGAAGACAACTACTCCAAAAATCCAAATATAGTTCGTCTAATCTAGAAATGAACTCCCCTCCACGTGCTTACGATTACACGTTGTAATGTAGTGGAGAAGCGTTCATTTTTAAATTAGAAAATTTCTTTTGTATTTTCTTGTCGGATTAGAAGTTTACAATAAAGTAATAAAATTCAGTAAAATACCGTAAGGGTGCCCCCTTGTCTTAACTTCTGTCTTATGCAAAACAGCGGCCACGCATCAAACACCTATTATTCTTATAATTGACAGAAGTTACACCGTTTTAGTTGCAGCCGAAAAATTGTGAAAATATAGTGCTCTTGTGAAACGCGAAATAGCGGTGGAAGTTTTTCTCTGTTTTGTTCTCTTTCCTTCGAACGTCAAATTACTGTTGACAAACAAAGACAATATATAACTATTCCACCGCTATTTCACGTTTATGAATAAATGGGGTTTTTGAGGATTTTTATCCAACGAAATATTTTAAATAACATTTTTAATTTCAAATAAGTATTATAATATTATGTAATGAATGAAGTCAATCGTTTTCGTTAAACAAAACTTTACCTTTAATTTTACGTTGGTTAACCTTATGCGATTTTCTATATATCTATAAAATAGTTTTTTTCTGGAAATCTTACTTTGTCTATCTGCCACACAACCATATTATTAAAAACGCTATATTGTCACAATTACTTCATCGGCTTATCAGTCAAAATGATCTCTTTTTCGTCTATTGCACATCTACATCGGTGTATCAAATAGCAGGTACGTCTGACAAATATATTACTTCTATAACATAATAATTATAACCTTATTGACTGGTATTCGCGAACCCCGCAACTATACCGTGTTAAAAAGTACGTAGTACACAAAGACTAAGGAAAATATACCAAGGCAGTGGGGGAACCCCCAAAATATTGTATTATTGTGGGGGTTCTGCCTAAGGACCTCAATATTACGAATCTGAATTTTATCGCAGTGGCTCGTAATATAGCCCAGTGGTTAGAGCACCCAGCCGCGATAGCTGGGGGACGCGGGTTCAAAACCCGCTGCGAGTGAAATTTTGATTCGTATTTAAATTTATAGGTATTGTGGGGGAACCCCCAAAATATTGTGTCATTGTGTTTCAACCGACCAGTTCAATGTCATAAGTCGTGTATTTCTTTTATGGGAGGCCCCATGGGCCCTTGCAAACGATTTATGAAAATGCAGCATTAAGTTTTAAACGTTATTAAGGATTACCTGTCAAATTCAAATGATATTTATTTTTTCGCAGTTTGAATGCTTATAAAACACATTTATAAAGGCTTAGACAATAAAATGGCAATATCATTTTCGCATGTTTATATAAAAACTTTGCTTGAAAATGTCCAGTTTAGAAAAATTGTAGCCCCACAATTGAATATTTTATGAGTTACCCACATATAAACTCGATACTCGAAGTAATTTCTTAAAATGTATATTTTTTTGGCAGAGTAAACAAATGTTATATAATATGGCGGACAAACCCGTTTATTTCACCTTACTAGCAACGAAATTGTAAAATGATGTTTTGTTTGCTTTTCTGTATGTTTTCTGGTTATTCTATATTTTTCCTTAGTCTGTGGTTAGATGTACGGGCAACATCAATTCGTATTTGAGTTGCCATATGACAAAAAATTACATACTACCGACGGTCATAGATTTATTTAATTATACAATTTTCATTACTTAAGTAAGTATATTATTATGTATAGTATAATTATTAATAAATAATTAAGCTAAAGTATCTCGTATTTCCCTTTTTTTACTACCCAGATTTGCATTGTGTTTTTTGTTTGAATCGCAAGTGTTTTGATATTTTATTGTATATTTAAAAAGAACAACCATTTTATAGTAAGTAATAATAAAAAATCGTAACATTCAAAAACCTTTTGTATAAAAGGCAACGCAAGCGTGTGCGAGCAAGAGGGCATATTTTTCGCCGCCATTTTGAATTCGTTACAACATAGACGCTAGTTTACACTTAAATATGCAATTAATATTGTTTTGTCAATAGTAATTATATTAACCTTTAATTTGGCACCTTTTGATTGATTATTTAATTTTTTAGAGTTTGAATTTTTTTCAGGGTGGTACTATTTTTTTGATATTATTTACAACAAAGATACCCTGACGCTATAAAGAAACTTTTTCTTCAATAGGTACTGAAAAAATAAACAATATCATTTTGGTTAATATGATTTTATTCACAAAAATATATCCTTTCGTTTTAAAATTCTGATTTGAATCGATTATTTTAACAAATAACGAAAAAAATTAATTTGTTTTAAATAAATAATTGGAAACATTGAAGTTGAAATTGGGGGAAATAATAATAATATGTAGATTATAATTATTTCCCCCTAGAACGGGTGCTGAATGTTACAGGCCCATAAAAAAAATTGCTAATAATATTTAAAAAACTATATTGCTTATTAATTTAGGACGAAAAATGTTCACTGGACTCGACATATTTTTTTATATATTTCACTGGGCTTTGCTTCATTATATTTCAGTTCATAATCTAATTATAATATATTTATATATCAATATATTATAATTAGGTTTAGAACATAGAAATATTGAGAAGTGTCACTTTGTAATATTGTTATTTATATCAGCGTTGGAAAGATTTTATAAATATGACGATTTAAAATATAAAAGTGTCATCAAAATAATCGATTCATTAAGTTAGATTTGCACGTGGTATTATTGGAAGTGATTTTTTGACACACAAATTTTTATAAACTTTACTTTATCAAAAAAAAAAAAAAATCTATATAATTTTTTTATTTTGATTGTTAGAGATTGTTGCTTTATTCGCTAATAACTGATAAGTGTGGAATACTGGAGTTAACTTGCTTTCTGGAGAGATGACAATAATTGTTCTAAATGAAACAAGACAACGAACAAAATGAGTCTCGTTGCCTCACATTGTTCTTCGGAACAAGACATATTCAGCTAAAAAAATAAGTTTCATTGCCTTGCTTTGTTCTATGGAACAAGACATTAACGAACATAATGGGACACAATGTCTCAATTTGCTCTTTAGATTATAGATATCAACGAACAAAATAAATCTTGTAGTCTTGCTCTGTTCTACAGAACAAGACATCAACAAATATGATCGAGTCTCGTTGTCTTGCATGGAAGCATGCAAGCAAGACAACGATACTCATTTTGATCCATGACGTCGTGTTCCATAGAAAAAATAGGAAAAATCCTTCCGATTTATTGTGCTTAACTAGGTAAACTAGGTAGGAAACTAGGTAAATCTGCAACAGACTTTATTTATTGTTTGTCATATTATAGCCAGTCATGAGTTCAGTATTGGTTATTCCTTGCAAGTTTACACATAATCCATAAAGATATTATTTAAAACATATTTTTTATAATCTTATTTGGCAAAATTTTATATTATTTAGTATTATTGTTGCAGCTGAGATTGTAAATATGGACATGTGAGGAAGACTTGCTCCTTCCTAATATAATTTGATTTGTTTTAGTGACCGTTATTACTTTAACATCAGTTAAAACTTCTGAGTTTCTTCAAATAGTTTTAATGCGCCTTAGTTATTATATTTAAGACCTGTCAGTATACCTTTCTCGAAAGAGATAGTACGTTGAAAGATTATTATTTTTTAAGGACGAATTCGAACCGCATATACTCGTAGTATAAAAATGTTTAGTTAGGTATTTATTTGATAAATAAATAGATTTTGTAGAATTTAAGCGATGATAAATGATTTCTATGCCTATGTCGTAAATAACGTAATATTAATTTAATATTATCACTAAGTCTAGACGAAAAAAAATATTGCGAAAACCGCTTCTACATAACGAAATAGTACTCAAAACCCTTCACAATTCGCAAATAAAGTACAATATTCATTACTACGACGGCTCTTACAAATTAAATATTTAATCTGATCATATTTACAAACTTATGTAGACTGGCAAGTAGTAGTATAATACTGTATACAAATTATAAATATGAAAACAATTATAATCTATTATTATTTACAAACACCAAATTAAGTATGAAAAACAAGTTGATCGCAGCGGAGTTCAACAGAATATGTTCAAGGAAATTATTTCACATAAATATCAGCCGAGGTTAAGCACGTGTGAATCGAACCGAGCGGGCTGCGGCCCACACTTGCGTCCTCGCCGCACAGACATAGGCCAAGTCGTGGACACCCTCCAGCACTGCAGAAGATGGACAAGTTCATATCGATCTTCGACTACTTATCATTCGTCTAAAACGGGACCGAAGTTTCGTCATGTTACATTGTGTTATTTCACCGATCGTTCAACGCGAATGCTCACGGCGGTCAGTGGTCAGTCGGCGCGCGCTCGCTACGACTTGGCGTCGAAGAGCGGCAGCTTGGAGCGCACGGCGCCCTCGCACACCGTGACGCACTTGTCGCGCGCGCGCGGCGCGTGGCGCACGTCCACCACGTACTGCGCGTGCGGGGTGTGCGGGGTGTGCGGGGTGTGCGGGGGCGCGCGCAGGCGCGGCGGCAGCTCGGCGCCCTTGCGCTCGAAGTACTCCACGATGCGCGCGATCTGCGCCGAGCGCGCGCGCGGCGTGCGCTCGTCGTACAGGCTGTCCGAGCCCAGCGACGCCACGTCCTCCGAGCTGTCCGTGTACGCGCTGCCGCTGCGCGCGCCCAGCACGTGCGCCGGCAGCGCGCGCTCGGCCGGCTCGGCGGGGCACGCGCGCGCCTCGCAGCAGCAGCGCGCCAGCACGTGCGCCTCGTCCGCCGCGCCGCCGCCCGCCGCGCACAGGAACGGCGACCACGCGCACGCCGGCTCCGCGTCCTCGCGCGCGCGCCGCCGCAGCAGCCGGTCGTAGGCCAGCAGGCAGTCGCCGCACACGCGCAGGCGCGGGCGCTCGGCCGCCGCGCTCGCCGCGTCGTCGGCGCCGCGCCGCCACCAGCAGCGGTGGCAGCCCATGAGGCTGCAGGGGCACAGCGCGCCCAGCGACAGCGACGGCGGGTCCTCGTTGGCCACGCTGAAGATGCCGCTCTCGCACGAGGCGCGGCGCCGCAGCTCGTCGTCGCGCGCGCAGTCGCGGCGGCGCGGCGCGGGCGAGGGCGGCAGGCTGCTGCAGCGCGGCTCGTCGGGCGCGGGCGACAGCGGCGGCAGCGGCGGCGGCGGGTCGCCGGACGCGCAGCGCGCCGGCGCGGGCTCGAGGATCTTGTGCACGCCGCGGAAGGAGTGCAGCGCGCGGCGCGCGGGCGCGGGCGCGGCGTGCGAGTCGCGCAGCAGCATGATGTGCGCCAGGCGCTGCAGGCGCTGCAGGCGCGGCGGCGCGGGCGGCGGCGCCGACAGCGCGCCGGCCGAGCGGTGCGACGGCGTGCCCGCGCTGCGCCACGACCACTCCAGCTCCGACAGCGAGCGCCGGTGCGCCGCCACGCCTGCGGACGAGCCACGACTCAAACCGAGACCACACACGACGGCGCGCAGCGCTGCCGACTAGGATGACACTCACGCCAAATATCTGCCCTTTTGCAAAGTAGTTATAACGATGAAGGAGGCTGCGGAGAGGGATCGAGAGAGATCTGATTCCTCTCGCAGACGCCGTAGATAGCAATCCCAGAACTCTTAATAGCCTGAGTCCTCGAGGCTGATCCTGACCTTGCCCAAAAGTGGCTAATGTTAAGAGTCAGCCAGAGGTGAGCCCAACGGGCGTTGCGCAAGGGAGCCTCCGGTGCGTTCGTATGAGATCCCGGAGATTTCCAACATGAGCACTGAGGATGTCCGAGGGGGTTTTAGTGGGTAAAAATCCCACATAATCAAGTTGGATATTTCAATGGAGATTTCCCCCTCCGTAAAAAAAAATAAAGGATGACACTCACGGTGGTCGCGGCAGTGCGGGCTGCCCTCGGAGCGCAGGCGCGCCGGGCGCCGCCACGCCGACAGCCCGGGGCACGAGCGCGGCCCCGACGAATCCGCAGAATCACTGCGAAGAAAATCACAATAAATACTTGTCATTGATGATAGTTATTATTTAAATTAAATCCCAAATACATGATATTCCAGTGTCGCTTGTCAACGCTAAGCATTTATTATCATACCCTTTTTCTATTTGGCTAACTTTAAACATAGTTGAATATAAGCAATAACACAAACGCGGGAGGGACATAGCCCCTTAGCGCTAAGCGGCCGCCGCAAAGCCCGGCGCGTACCTGTCGTAGGAGGTGTTGGGCGTGGGGCACTCCCACGCGGCGTCGTCGAGGCCCTCCTTCACGTCGGCGAGCTTGCTCACTATTTCTGGGAATAGCGGCCGCGCTTTGGCCTCGTACTGAAAAACAAATATACGCATCTTATTAAACTTGCACTAATTTCTAAAAAAAAAAAATGTTTAACATGCTTGTAGTAAATTCTAGTAAAAGGTGTCCTTGTCGCACAGCTCCACGAACGCCATGTAGTTGGGACGAAGTTGTCGGTGCGCGGGAGCACGTCCGGGTCGGCGTCCACCTGAAGAGGTCTAACAGTGCACATGTACATTGTACAAGCCTCGCCACTCACAATGCAGCAGTTGAACGCGAGTCGCAGGAACTCGGGCACGGTGTCCTTGTCGCACAGCTCCACGAACGCCATGTAGTTGGGACGAAGTTGTCGGTGCGCGGGAGCACGTCCGGGTCGGCGTCCACCTGAAGAGGTCTAACAGTGCACATGTACATTGTACAAGCCTCGCCACTCACAATGCAGCAGTTGAACGCGAGTCGCAGGAACTCGGGCACGGTGTCCTCGTCGCACAGCTCCACGAACGCCATGTAGTTGGGACGAAGTTGTCGGTGCGCGGGAGCACGTCCGGGTCGGCGTCCACCTGAAGAGGTCTAACAGTGCACATGTACATTGTACAAGCCTCGCCACTCACAATGCAGCAGTTGAACGCGAGTCGCAGGAACTCGGGCACGGTGTCCTTGTCGCACAGCTCCACGAACGCCATGTAGTTGGGACGAAGTTGTCGGTGCGCGGGAGCACGTCCGGGTCGGCGTCCACCTGAAGAGGTCTAACAGTGCACATGTACATTGTACAAGCCTCGCCACTCACAATGCAGCAGTTGAACGCGAGTCGCAGGAACTCGGGCACGGTGTCCTCGTCGCACAGCTCCACGAACGCCATGTAGTTGAGGCCGAAGTTGTCGGTGCGCGGGAGCACGTCCGGGTCGGCGTCCACCTGCCAACAGAACGACATCATCAATATAACTTCAGCCCTTCGGCGTCACTGTCGAGTACATGCTCTATATAAACGGCACTCTACTGAGCACTCTCATCATTGCTTTAAGAATATACACCTTGGAGAATTACGGAAGTCTTTCAAGGATATTTCACGATGAAGTAGCTAGCCACCGTCGAAGTATGGTACTCACCCTCGCGATAAGTTGGCACAGAATGATTCCGTAGGAGAAGATGTCGGAGCGGTGGTCGTACCAGCGCCCGCGCAGGCACTCGGGCGACATCCACCACGGGGAGCCGACCGACGGCAGTCTGTAGCCGTTGCTGGAACGAAACATTCATGTGAAACGTCTCAAAAATCACACCAAAACTTACCCGTATAGTCCTATTCAGAGTATGCCGCTGTTCGCTGATACCGAATATAATTCTGCGCATCAAAACGAAGTTCGCGAAGGCAAAGTTTAAATCGGGATTTACCAGATCCGAGAAGTGGACTGTGAAAAAATGTCTAAAAATTGTATTTTGTCTTAAAAAACACAAAACCAGCGAATTTTTTAGTCAGTAATGTCTGGTCAGCTTGTTGTTGTAACCTTTTAAAGTTTGCGTCGGGCCGTGCGGCGTGTATGGCTTTACCGTATTCAGTACGTCCCATAACTGTGCCCCATAAGGTATGCTTTTCTAATGACCTAAACCACCCCCGATGGGGTGGTAGAGGGGCATGTTTTCACGTTGAAAACATGAGCGTCTATCCAGCCCCGTCCGTGTTAATACAACTATAGACTATAAATAATTCTTAAGATTTCTCTGCATTCAAAAACATCCACTGTCATCAAAAAGTGCTGCAGCTTTTTCATCTTTAGTCAAGGCGTTGAGACTTGGATGCTGAAAAATCTGAACCATGAACTGCCTGACCCACGAATTAAAAGACGCTTCCCGAATCTCGTGCCATGGTAAGAGAAAATTTAGGGTTTGCCTAGCCCTAAAGGATATATTATAAAAAGAGGAGATCCGAAGGAAAAAGGCACATACGTGCCTCAGATCATTACCATGCTGAAGTATGCTGTAGATACCATGCAAATAGTTGTACGGAGTTAAGCAATGTTAAGTTAACAAAAATTGCCATAAAATACCAATCAAGGAATTGGTTCATCCACTATTACTTTCAACATAGGCATGCAGATTTGTTAACATGTTAACATTTCTGCCAACATTCTCATAAATCCTAACCTATAAATACGCTTTACGTATCTATGTAAGATAAGGATTTACGCGTAATAACGTTCTCGCATACACATATATATAAAAGTGAAGGGTGGTTGCAACATTAGCCGCTGATAAATTGCCTAAACTTGACAAATGACCCGCCCCGTCACGCGGCATCGCTTTTCGCACGCGAAATGGCGTGACTCGCTTTCCCGCATCGGAGACTTTGCGTACGCACTTCGTATGCTCGTACAATTGTTTAATTATTTATTACATACCTAAATATGCAGCAATTATACGATCGGCAATCACGGGCTACGCAAAGCAATAATAACCTTACTTTTGATTAAATGTGAAACGTGGATCGTGTACCATAAACCATACTGCGGTCGGCTTACTACTCACGCCGTTGGTGTAAAAATAAACATTTTTGACACCAGTAAACTAGCGACATTTTTTGCGTTGTTCATCGTGTTCTGTATATATAATAATTATGTCTATTGTGATATTCAACTTACATCGGATGAGGTATTTTGGCAGCCAGTCCGAAGTCCGCTACTATAGCGGTGTACTCTCCGTCTGGGCGTTTTCTTAATAGTACATTCTGAAAACAGACCGTACAAGAAGATTAAAGCTAATTAAAATGTAGGATTAGGTAAATAAGTTACTTTAAAAAGCTTATAAACATAAAATCCGTATTCTTCTCGGCAAATCCTTTCATTTGATACCCGTAAACAGGAGAGCATAAAATGTAACAAGCCCACCATCTTGAATGTTCCGCCATGTTGGATTTAGAATGACGTCACACAACTAACCATACATTTTCACACAAACGAAAGGTCTAATAAACTACAAAATTTCACCACAATGGATTGAAGATATCAACTTCAGAATTGATTTGGAAGATTCCACCCGAACAAAAAATATTGCAAGTTAAATAAAAGCTTATATATATATATATATATATTTATATATTTATTAGGACATTACACACATCGCAATCTAGCCTCAAAGTAAGCGATAGCTTGTGTTATGGGTACTAGATAACTGATAATTATACATACATACTAATATACATAAATATAACATATTGAAAAACACCCAGACACTGGAAAACATTCATGCTCATCACACAAACATTTACCAGTAGTGGGAATCGAACCCACGACCTCCGACGCAGACGGCAGGTTCGCTACCGCTACGCCATTCGGTCGTCAAAGCTTGCAATCTTATTAATAAAGATAGGGGTGACTATCACCAACCTTAGTAGTAAGATCTCTATGGAAGACTCCTAACGAATGCAGGTACTTCATGCCCTCGGCGACGTCCGCCGCCAGGGAGATCCTCAGAGACTGAGGCAGCGGCTCCGGGGGTCTGCTCAGGATCAGCTGCTCCAGGGAACCGCCCTCCATGTACTCCGTGAGCGCGTGCAGCTGACCCTCGTGGACGCAGACGCCCATGAAGCTGGAAATTATAAGAGGATCAGTTAAAGAACTGGAAATTAAAAGGGGATCAGTTACAGAGTCCTTAAAATTATAAGGGGCTCAGTCGGAGAGTCGTGGAAATTATAAGGGGATCAGTTGGAGAGTCCTGGAAATTATAAGGGGATCAGTTGGAGAGTCCTGGAAATTATAAGGGGCTCAGTTGGAGAGTCCTGGAAATTATAAGGGGATCAGTTGGAGAGTCCTGGAAATTATAAGGGGATCAGTTGGAGAGTCCTGGAAATTATAAGGGGCTCAGTTAGAGAGCCCTGGAAATTATAAGGGGATCAGTTGGAGAGTCCTGGAAATTATAAGGGAATCAGTTAAAGCGTCATCAGTCATGCACAAATACAAGAATTGATGGCATTTCAAGAAAAAGTGTACTATTGTTGTTACATGGCAATCCGGGAATGCAAACAGATGTGAAAACTTAAACGATACTCGTGTCAGACAACACTACAGATTGGGTACTTTAAATATAGAATTGTTGGTTATGTTAACAGTGTATAATCGTATCAGTGTCGTGAGTTCAATGTTTTTCCCCATCTCAAAAAATACCCAACGCGCATAAAGAAGATTTCATTTCACAATTTTTTGTGAATTGATATCTTCTTTAGGCGCTTTGTGTTGTATTAAGGCACCAAACAAAGATTGTATAATGTCGAAGTTTGGCATTCCCGGCACACCTGTGCACACACTACAAACATATAAAGCCTTATTCAAAAATATTTTCGTTTCGCAGTATTATTTTAGCTGCTAGGCTTTCCATGCCTTCTGTTAATGGCAACAAAAGGCTTGGTGCCTCAAAAATGTGTTTTGAATGTCGTCTCAAGTGGCCATTGTTCCCCGCTGGGCTGTTGACTCCGAGTTGTGAACCACTACATTGTATACCGTGACACCCCTCGCCAGGTGAAAAGGTGTACCAACATTTCCACTTGACTTCGCGCGAGTGGTAACTTCCATTTACCTGCGTTAAGTTGTTTGAACTGTGTATCTTGATTGACTGCGAATCACGAGGTTCGATTCGATCCGAAAAAATGTTTATTAGGTCTTCTGCCAAATGTTATGATCGACCCCCGAATCCGATACCGAGTTCGGTATTTATGCAAGCTACACGAACATTGACGGTCTAAGCTCTAGCCCCCCCTGATGAAGAGATTTGCCAAAGCTGCTTTCTGTATCGGAGTTGCTCTTCAAGCATTTTTTGGACGTCTAGATTAAAATTCCAGGAAAATAGGTTCATGATGAGATCTGCAAACACTGCTTTCTGCATCGGAGTTGCCATTTACTTTTTGGGTGTCTAGATTAAAATTCCAGGAAAATAGATTCATGATGAGATCTGCAGACGCTGCTTTCTGCATCGGAGTTGCCATTCAAGCATTTTTTGGGTGTCCAGATTAAAATTCCAGGAAAATAGATTCATGATGAGATCTGCAGACGCTGCTTTCTGCATCGGAGTTGCTATTCAAGAATTTTTTGGGTGTCTAGATTAAAATTCCAGGAAAATAGATTCATGATGAGATCTGCAGACGCTGCTTTCTGCATCGGAGTTGCTATTCAAGAATTTTTTGGGTGTCTAGATTAAAATTCCAGGAAAATAGATTCATGATGAGATCTGCAGACGCTGCTTTCTGCATCGGAGTTGCTATTCAAGAATTTTTTGGGTGTCTAGATTAAAATTCTAGGAAAATAGATTCATGATGAGATCTGCAGACGCTGCTTTCTGCATCGGAGTTGCTATTCAAGAATGTTTTGGGTGTCTAGATTAAAATTCCAGGAAATATACTCATGATGTGATCTGCCAACGCTGCTATCTGCAACGGAGTTGCTATTTAAGCACTTTCTGAATGTCTAGATTAAAATTCCACGAAAATAGGCTCATGAAGAGATCTGCCAACACTGTTTTCTGCATCGAAGTCGAAGTTCCAGGTGTATCGAAGCACCTTTTTTGGCACGTTCATTAAAATTCTAGGAAAATAAAAGGTTCCAACAGTTACCACTGACTATAAGATTTATATCACAGGTCTACAAGGAAGCAACAGCATCCACGATCGTAAGATTATCTCGAAGACGTCACGCAATGAAAATAGGAGCGGTGTCAAGGCCTGTCAATCAATCGAACAATCAATGGGAATTGCCAATTAAGCGCTCGCGTGCAACGCAGGGCGCAATAAGGATGCAAATGCTGTGGATGAAAACAAGATGAAACACACAGCTGGCGGGTCGGAAGCGTTCCGGAGCGAAGCGTATTTAAATGAATGTTTTGCAGGTCTGATTTAATTGAAAGCCTGTTTTATAAATGCGTGAAAATATAAATTTGCGCGTCCTCTTTCTGATGGAGATATTGTAATATATTGCGTACAATGGAATGCAAGATTCGCGTTTCCATAAAGACGAAATGCCGACAAGTAAAACAAAATTACAGTTGAAATCCCGATGACAAAATAGTTACTGTTTAACATGGAAAACTGCAGTGCACTGTCCCAGGCACGCCTCTTCTTGTACGATTTTAAAAATGTCACGTTGAAATTTGGACTTTGCAGATATGGTGCGATTCTGTTTTTCCGAAAGGCTCTCACGCCGCCTGCCGTGTGACTAGTGCTTAAAACAAAGATAGATGCACACGCAAAAGACGTTACGCGGGAGTGAAAGTACTGGTACAGGTCCTTCCTAGGAAGTCTTGAAAATCGAGAGGCACGATAGTGATTGCCATTGTTATCTTGTAACGATTTAATGATAGGCTCTTATGTGGTTCTTTTATAAATTAGAAGAAGATGGCAATTATCCAACATCTCAAGCGGCAATGGGGAAAACCTCCGTTTCTATTATTAATCGGAGGACACAATTTAATGTGTGCCTCCTACCTGGGTTAGAGATTTCCTCATTGCAATTTATTTTCCAATAACGTTCGTATGCGTTGTTCGTCATACAAGTTGGGGTATTTTTCTTAATTCTAAATCATTTTTTCGTGTCAAGAAAAATCTCACAATTTAATCGCCAAAAGTGTGACTGTTTCGTTTTAAACTTCGTCCGACATTGTAACTATTTGATGCAGAAAATGTACTTTAATTGTTAGCGAGAATGAAACAGTCTTTAGTTTTTGTTAGTTCGCATATACTTCTATTTGCAATACAATGGGTGTACAAAATGTGTAGCTTCTGAAGTTTTGAACCGTGAACTGACTCGAAAGACGGAGATGAATCCTTTTTTTAGTGTCCCAAAGCGATCACAGGAATAGAAACGGCTTTTATCACAGACGAGCCGTGTTCATGCACCAGTAAGATGATATAACAGACTGAACGGTTTTGCTTGTTGCTAAAGTTATTCGCTTCATCTTACAAAGAGGCGAGTCGCTGCAACTTCCTAGAATTTGCTTTGCCACAACGCGAAAGCAAAGTTGAAGCTCTCACATTATTGAAATCCAGTCTTTACAAGAAGGGTTTTAGCTGCAATATTAATGAAAATGAAAATCTTTTTCATATAGCCATAACTGAAATGCTTTTATGATTTAGTCTAAACTCTACCCCCTAGTTCGTAAAGCAGGTTTGCACCGAGAATAACTGGTAAGAAACTAGACAAACTGCTCTTTTCAAAATGGCATTATATTCAATTTTTTTTACGTAATTTTCAAATAAATGGCATGATTTATTTCCCAAATATTGAAGTACAATAATTATTCATTTCATTTCAAGATTCAAGACGGATCTATTGAAAATTCCACGTGATCTCCCACGTGAACAAAGAGCGGGACGAGATTGTAGATTATTATTGGACCGATAAAGGATTTTTGGCGAACAAGTTTTCTGTGATAAAACTATTTGGGAGTATTTTCCGTCTGGATAGGATAGAGAAGCAGGGAGCGTTGTTCTGTACCTTAAATGACACCTTCAACAGTATTTTTTTCTTACTGTGTTGTCTATTTCCAACCATTATTATCTGTATCTATAGTTCTATCTGGGAAAATGCTGCTTTGAACAAGCCACGAGGGCTCTTCGCGAACCAATGGCGCAAATTCTCTTCTAAAACCAAGATATTCTTTTGCGGATCGGCCACCTTATTATACCTTACCTTACATGACTATTTGATAAAAAGTTCACACTTTTTATAACACAAAATGTGAAATGACGAAAGCTCCTATAGCTCCAATTGTGTCCTGTCATTATATGTTGATGCTTCGTGCGACAGTTCTAAGAAACTGAATTAGGAGGCAGGTAGCATTACGCAACCACGTCTTGGAAGTCGTGTTTAAGATGTCAGGAAAGAGGTCATGTTTTGATGGCGCCTCATTGTCGCCTCTTGTTGTTGCTAAACGATTGGGAAAGCATTTCGGTGCAAGTTAATAATTGATAATGCAATAATTTCAACTTGCTTTTCAGTTATCGTACGGCTATAGGTAGAATACACAAGTACATCTGTAAGGATTACGGATGTCTCCACTACAAATCTTTATCTATGCTGCATTGCACCATGTTTTTGTGGTACTGAATCCATTCGTTTCTTGGACATTACGGAAACTCCATAGCAGTTCGTATGAGTCTTGACTCTTGACGGACCACCCGCGTCTTATCTTAATCTGAGCCTAGCTGCCGCACTGCTATCTAGTTTCACTTTTCGCCACTTCACAGTTAAATTGAGACATCGTTGTAGTCTTATCGATCTTATATTGATCTTATTTTAATCGATTGACGTCCACGGACATAAGAGTCCTTGAAACGGTCGACAAACACCACGATTTTGTGCTGCCGAAGCATGTGATTCCCCATGTCTCTTTTGGTCCGTCCACATAATGGAGGAGTCTGCCAAGGGCCAACACTATACTTCAAGTAGCCGCTATTCAAGCAACATGGATCCCCGACGTCAATAAGATTTACGAGCAATGTACCCCGCGCACTGTCACGTCAATGACAAATTGAACAATGCCAGTAACGGACATTCTGTAAAATTGTTACCGTCTATCCACTTCAGCTTCAGCTAAATTCTTCGAATCGTATGTGTTATAACAAAGCTAGTTCCTGTAGCCACAGCCGGATGAAAGTGCACGTCAGTTCTAGATGCTGAGAAAAATATTATTCAACAATCAAAGACCCATTGTTTTTATATTATTTGCGGAGATAAGCGACCAGGAAACGAGCTAAACAGTGCGACCTATTGTTTCGAGGCTGTTGCGATTTCATAACACGTTACGTTTGCAATAGCGATACTTGGTAACAGAAGATGGCATTTGACCCGGGGGAAATTGTTGCTTGCGAATGACTTATGCAGCCGTGATGGTTGGTGGTTAAGAATTAAGATCTTGTTCTCATGTTTGGGATCCAAGATGCTATCCAAAAGCATGCACTTTGGTTTGTGTATTATGCGTTTAGAGAACTTAATATTACACCGCTTGATGTTGAAGGATACCCATCGTCAGAAAGCCGGCATGTCATCAGAGTTCTCCAAAATATTCTCAAATATCTGCCTGCAAACCCGGATTTGGGTAGGTGTAGGACATTGGATGCTAGTCGAGCATAAGATGGAATTCAGGGAGAGCAGGCTGGCCATACACCAAACTTTCTATCATCCTATCGGCATGACGATGCCGATTGGATCAGTTTAAAATGACTATGTGGGCGTCTATTAGCATGACAGGCATAACTGTCAGCGTCATGCCGATTGGACGATAGGAATGATGGCGTATGGCCGGCATTATACCTTGCCAACACGCCGTAGCGTATTTCCGTGGAGGCAATGCTACTCACCCTAATATGTTGGGGTGTTTGAGCTTGTTCATGAGCTGCACCTCCCGCAGCATGTTGGGCCGGTTGGCGCGTTGCTGGTTCATCTTCAGAACCATCACCTTGCCGGACGTTTTGTGTGTCACCTGCGGAAAAAATCAGAAAAGGTATAAAATTTCAAGTTTTCTTGTTAGACTTGAAGTGAAGCCGAAAACGATACACGCATATTCAGAGTTCTTACTCGAAGCGACCATATATCGCAACATTAACAAAATATTCGAGTATAGGTATAGTTAGTTCAATCCACGAAGACGCACTCCATTCCTGTACAATAGCTTATTTTTCATGCGGCTCGAAAGGAGTGAGTTAGGAAGGAGGTGGATTGAACTACCTATACAATACATCCACGACTTTTTCCGCAAGGCTCAAGATCGTACCGCCTCGCCAGGCTTACAATTATACAAAGAGTCAGTAATACCCTTAATGATGACGCATATCCAAAATAATTTTCAACGAAACGTCTTGAAGGGGCTTAAAACATAAATGGCACAAGGTTGTGCTCTTGTGGAGTATCTTTATTAAAAAAACATCAAGTCAGTACTTGTCTAGCCCACTAACCCGGGTCGATGGGTAATTGGTCAAAAGTTCAAGTGATCTGTCACACTGACACAATAGCATCAGCAAAGTTCGTGTCAAGTAGATGTTCAACGGCTAAAGACTCCTTCAATCTGTCATGACTCATGCGCGATAAGTTTTAAGGCGCATATTTATATTAACGACACACAATTCGCCATGGCTAATATTATCATTTCTCCTCAAATAAGTCGTTAGGGCCGGGACACATTTGACAGATTAACCGTCAAAATGTTGACGACTAAACTTTCAGTCTCGTATTGTTATACAAAATGCATAAAAATACGCGCGTAAATAGTAACTCATTTTATTTTGTTTGTTAGATTCACAAGCGATTTTTACATTCTTAAAACGAATGCTTATAAAATTAACAAAACATGCACAGGGTATGAAAAATTTTAAGGTAAACACTAGTTGCGTACACAGCATAAAACTAGAATGAAAATGGCAACAAAAACGAACCGACGTAAACAAGAGAATAGAATATGCAAAATAATAAGCTTAGATTAATCTCTTCTTCTCACTAATCAATTAGCTAACTAATTTACTACCTTGACAGAAGATTCGACGCTATGCTGAATGCGACTTCTAGTTTCAACTGACAAAGGATATTTGGAATACATTGCGAGCGCATTGAGCGGTGAACCGAATGGCGATGTAATACGCCGGTGTGTCCTGACATTAAAGCTTATGCTGGAAATGAATACTTAAGATAATACCTCAACAGGTGAGAATAAAATTAGTTGTTGTTTCAATCTATCCCGTTAACCGTTTATTGACAACATTCAAGTCACAGCATTCAATGGGATCGTAGAAGAAAATTGTCCTTATAAGTATGCTTTGGAGTTCCGGAAAAGGTGTCTCAATGTCTTTATTGCTGTGCGATTCATTGAAATGAGCAAACCAAACAAACCGTAGTAGTATAGTACCAAGCAATTGCTGCTATGTATATGAGAATTGGAGTTTTCACGCCGGATACACACTTTATTTGATGGCACCTTCACGTTTTGACAAGATTAATTCAGCACCTTATAACCGCCTGAGATAAGGGTGAAAATTAATGCGAAGTAATGAAGTCGTGAGATTAGTGGGCGTGGGCGTGAAATACTGTTACGGGTCCACTTGGTGATGGTGTGAATGAGGTGTTTCACAAGATCTTGCAGTCAAGTACCTACCATTAGTTTTACTTGTTGCCATTACAGCGTCCGCTTTTAGGAGAACTGAAGCTATAAACGATACGAGCCTTGCGGTAATTTAAGAGAACCATATTAATGACGTCTTATATTCCGTCAATACACAATAATTCATCAAATCGGGCAAAAAGACGATAAAGGCGGAAGGGACAAAGGCTGACGACGTTCCAATAAAGGAAAAGGGCAAGCTTCGCAGTATTTCTAAGCATTTAAAATTTAGCGGACTAGGCGGCTATAAACGTTTAAGATGGTTTATAATACCAGTGAGGAGACTATAATTAGTACGTTATATGAACTACATGCATGGGATTGAGGTTGCCTGGAAGTTGGAACTATGCTAATAACTACCTATACGCAAGAACAATAAGCTAAGCAGTGCGTAAAGCCATCAATTAGTATTTCTTTATGATAAGATTAGCATTTGACATCAATTTCATTAGGATGGAAAATAATGATAGTCTATCTAAGAACACTTCGAAATAGAACCACTTGGTTGCCAAGTTTCGATGTTTATAACCAAGTTCAAAATGAACTTAAAATTTTTAAAAATCTCCCAGTCCCTTAATCACATCTTTCTTTATTCATAATTCAATTACTTAATTGTTTATTTAAGATTCCAAACAAAAAACTGCTCTACCTATAAGTACACTAAGATGAACTCGTGTATCCAATGATTTCGTCATAACATTTACCTATCTAAATAAGTTACTAGATTTTTTTCGTAGATTTTTTTAAGAAACTTAACCATTCAATTGAGGCAAGTTCTATGGAACAACAATGCATTTTTATTTAGCCTATAAGGTCCGCATTATTCCAAACCACTAACAGTATTCAAGCTTAGCAATAGAACGAGTTGAAACCAAATCAAGTAACCTATAATTTGGTGAACCCCGATAGGTACTCAAATACAGTCCCTTATCTAAAACTGCATTAACACCCAAAGCGAGTCCCGTCCGAAGCACGTCTCGGTAGAAAATCTCCATAATTGCAGTGCTCTCAAGTCTCAACCTAAACCGCGCTCCTCAAATAAGGCTTCGCAGTGACCCTAAACTGCTAACCACCGTAATATGCTATCCCAATACGGGAATTCTGATATTATCGGCGCGTTTTAAAACGATAGGCCGGCTAGATTTGGATTGCGATCTCGCTGTACGGTAATCTATGACCAATAAATTGGTCTTTGATCTTGTCTGTTTATTGCCAACCCATTTATTTGAAACGTCCAATAATATAAGATCGTTTTAGTGCCTATTGGGTGATATACAGCGAATTCACAGCTGTAATTAAGTCACCGCCCGTATCAACAGACATCTGTTGTTGGAAATAGATCATTTTATAGAGATTCATCATCACCATTTCAGCCTCAACAGAACGAGACTGCGTCATCCAGTCTCCAGCCTATCCAGACGTTGCTCAACGCGCTTTCAACGTAGTTTTTTCTTCCTACTTATTGGGTTTAGAGGATTCCATACATAAGAACTTCATGTTTACTGGAGGTAAGGCTCTTCTTTCGGAGTTCTTCCGGGTAAGTACCAACACAATGTCTGTTAGTTATAGCGTATAGTACTGCACCTGACATGGGCATGCGTATCACTTAACATTAGGTGAACGTCTTGTTCGTCTTATAATTCTTCATTTAAAAAAATTGGGCTTTCAGGAGTGGACTGAGAGTGTATTGTCGCTGTTTGACGTTTTTGGGTTTTCCTCCCAGAGCAGGCCAACTTAGCTCGAGGATGCCCTAATGATGCGTAAGTAGATCTCTGCCACTGAGCACCCACCCTCAATATATGAGAGACGCTGGTTCAAATATGTGATGAAGTCGACATGATTACTGGGCAAATGAGACTTAAGAAGCCATCTCTCAGAATGATAAACGCAGTGCAGTGCGTATGATATTGCAATGCAAAATGGGCAGTTACTTTACAACAGATATGAATGTCTTGCATTTGCTCGTCTTATAATTCTTTCGAAGGTATACAAGGGTCTTACGGAGTCATGAGACTGACACTTTACAATGTAGAGCTAGTTAGATAATGCTACCAACGTTGTTCTAGGTAAATGTGAACTGAAGCCTTCCACCTGAATACACGTCACGATCCACGTGTAAATCAGAAATCAATGAACTTGTAAAAACATGAGCAGTCACGAAGACATTATTTCAAACGTGTCAGTTGATTTGATACAAAGTTAGTTGAAACAAATGAACCTAAACCTCTATCACAAGAATGTATCGAAGTAAACATTGCATCGTAAAGAATTACTTACACCTATAAAGTGGTCGCTATAAAAAGATTGCTGCGACTGATAACACTATCTTACAGCTCTGATAACAAAGACAACACGACTTGTATGTGCATTCTTGTCAATATTAACAAAGCAGAGAGCGCCTGAATTAGTACCACCGCAGCATCAAATATACTACCGTAAAGGATCGATTGTGAGCATTACTGTTTCGGTTTGAGGAGTAATGACGTCTGCGACAATATCTGATAATAATGATGTCTCAGGAATCAGGATAAATCTGCTCACTCTAAGAATACGTTTTTTATTGTAATTTTTTTTTAATGCTAATGCTGGAGATGTTGATTTTGTTTTTTTGCTTAGTATCAGGCAATCGTTCGTGTGTCTTTGAAAATTCCAAGAACAGGTACCTACAAGAAACAAAATATTATTGACGAAATAAATTTTCATAACATAATATGTATGGAATACCAAACAAAAGTCAAGTTTACCGAAGGCACACAATAATGTTATTTCCTCATGTAAAGACGGATCGTCTGCCCGTTTTGCACGCCCGGGTTCGTTACCATAAGCAAGCAACGGGACTCCACGCTACAATGGTTAATAACATTTGATATTCATAGACTACGGAGAGGAGTTTATTCTAAAATCTTTTCTTTGGCTACACCATTCCAAATAAAGGTCTCGTTAATGAAAATACTTTTGTAATTTCATAAATTAAATATTGTAAATGCAAGTTGATGAAAAATAATACCCAAGAGGCTAAGACCTCTAGCAATTGGAATTCGGGGTTTGAGATACTTTGGAGATATATGAGCTTATGTCAACAAAACACGTCTTTCTCAGCGGTAAAGGTAATCGTCACGAAGAAACTTGTATACCTCAGTTCCATTAATAGCCCCATTTGGCCAGCGTGGTGGGCATTGGTCAAACCGTTTACGCCCTGATGGGATACCGTCTCCCAAGGGCCGGTGTCTGATGACGAACCGGTGACGAACTTTCCTAAGATAGTCAAAAAAGATTCCGACGAATTGAGAACCACCTCCTTTTTTTGAAGTCGGTTACAAAGAAACCAAATAAAAATAAAATAAATAAATAAGAGGGGCATTAAATATTATATTACTTGCCCAACTATACACATATTGACGTAGTTTGAAGGGTCTAACAACTACAACTGAAAGGAAGACGAAATAAGCTCATAATGATGATGATGTTGGTTACAAAGTATGATTTCAATAAATAAAAAGAAGCATTAAGCAGGTCAAGGCGTTGTTTGATGAAGTTTTATTTGACTTGTTGATTATTCTATTTAATAGCCTCGCTAAGTGCTTAAACGACTTACATCGTACAACAAGACGCAATCGTGCTGCAAACGATAATAATAATTCATTAACGTGATTACCCAATTGTTTTCTAAGACACCATTGACAGAAAACATAGAAATAAAAAAAAGAATAATAGTATAGACTCAATCAGATAGATCATAGATTTAAATGATTAAAGAAGAATGTAGAGAGAAAGGAGAACCGCAAATTATTTCAAATAATAACCTCGGAAAATTTAACAACGAACTGTGATCTTAAAGCCTACCATTAAAGCACAGTTGACAAGCATTCAACCAGACACGTAGCACGTACGTGACACGTAGCATATTCTGATATTGTCCGCTGGAAGCTGGTAGCAGATTTTTCTTTTAAAGATTATGACAAAACAACGATTTTCTTACTCAATCAGCCTACAAGTTAGACACTTTCTTAGACAAAATAGGCACCAATGTATACTTGGTCTAACTTCATAACGGGCCTCGAATCGTGCAGCGGTGATAAGCCAGCGCTTCGCCCGCGGGACCCATTGGAAGGTGTAAGCGGAAGGGATTGCAAAGATGCATTGTTTATACGAGAACAGCAAACGTAAGAAGCAAATCCTACGAGTAACTATCTAAAACGGTAAACTGGAAATGCCCGAGGATACGTTATGCAACGATGAATCTGAGGATGGAAAAACTGTTTATTCAATAAAGATTGCTTTAGGAGTCACGTTTGGTGGACATGCAATGCAGTTATTCAAGCAAAGAATCGACCATGCTAAACGAAATATAGATTTATTTTATTTACCATTAATTGCGGATAGGTCAGCGAGGTTTCAAGACAGAGGATTTGATTAAAGCTATTCATAAACTCTTTTTAAAAATGACGGAATCGTGTATGTCGAGATGAAAACTAATGAAAAATGAACAAAGGTCAAATTCTTTGTCTGAAAACATTTCAATTTCAAGCAGTGTAAAAAATACTGAAATTAAGTTTTACAAAGAAACGACAGCCGTTGAAATAAGAGTAAAAAGGAATGATTAACGAATGAACTTAATTCAAATTCTCCATTGTGAAATTTGGACTGTTTTAAATTAAAAAAATCCCTTTTATATAGATATATAAATGCCTTTTACAATTGAAATACTTACCTATTCTTACCGATGGGAAAGTATTAAATTGAGAAATGTATATAAACAAGCATGTAATGTATCTTTTTAACCGACTTCAAAAAAAAGGAGGAGGTTCTCAATTCGTCGGAATCTTTTTTTTTTTTTATTTTTTTTTTTTTTTATGTATGTTCCCCGATTACTCGAAGATGCGTGGACCAATTTAGAAAATTCTTTTTTTGTTTGAAAGGGTATAGTTCACAGATGGTCCCATTGTCACCAAGTCAGGATCTGATGATGGGATCTTGGAGAAATCGAGGGAACTCTTCAAATTTTATAAGCACACTTGAAGTGATTTGGGTATTGTTTAAAAGAGTAATTTTTTCCAGGTTGTATTATGGTCATCAGGTCGGGATCTGATGATGGGATCTTGGTAAAATCGAGGGAACTCTTCAAATTTTGCTAGTATACTTGAAGCGATTTAGGTATATTTTATAGTTACTATTGCATTTCCTAGCAGTCATCAAGTAATGACTGTATTCATTAAGTCAGAATCTGATGATGGGATCTTGGAGAAATTGAGGGAACTCTTCAGATTTTAGAAGCATACTTCCAGCGATTTGGGCATTTTTTCCAATACCTTGCGCATTACTTGTTTTCCACTAAAAAGTAAAAAATAAAATGGAAAATTCTTTCCAAAAAACCAACTTCAAATGCCACTACAAAGAGTGAAATAATTTTTAATGTACACCAATTCGAAGTCGGGCAATGTTTCGTTCATTCACTAATAGTCCTCCGTATTGACGATAATTTTGTCGTTTCTTTGCACATTAAGTTTAATAATACGAAGGACTATTAATGATTGAACAAAACATTGCCCGACTTCGAATTGGTGTACATTAAAAATTATTTCACTCTTTGTAGTGGCATTTGAAGTTGGTTTTTTGGAAAGAATTTTCCATTTTATTGATAATTATTTACGGTGTACATTGTAACAAACAAAAAAGATGGAATGATAACTAAATAGTTAAGCTGATGTAGATATCTCCTTGGTTTCAGAACTGCTTTGTCACATTGAGAACTAACAGGCACGACTTTATAATACGTTGAAAACACTTCACCGTACGAACCCAGTGTTTATGGAATGTGCGAAATGTTTAGATTAGAATAGTAAATGAAAGGTGCGAACTGCCAACGACCTATTTCAATTTGCATTCGAAAGAAACACTAGCCGATTGCGTAAATGCGTGGGACATTAAAATTAAGTGTACCCCGAGAGATTCTGGGTTAATCTTAAATTATATGGGCGATTAATGAAAACGTGGGATACAGTTTAATTGACGCAAGCAAGAATATATTATAACATATTTGGGGCAACAAAAACTAAACTCTACCTAACGTATAGAAATCATCTGTCGATTACTTTTCGCGTATCATAAATGCGAAATTGATGAGAGAATACATATATGTAATCTGTTTTTTTTTATTCGGATCTGACACGTAAATACTAAAGGATGATGCAGCTGACGATATTATAGTCGTAGTACTAACCGATAAGGGGTATACCAGTAATTTCATTATTTACTATGGCATTAACGGAAACTGTTTTGAAAGTGCTTTGGTCCAATTGAAAATGTGCAGGACTTCAGACGATCGATACATTCGTCTGCTACTAAAAACTTGACCATACATACAATGGTTGCAGCAATGTTGGCAGTTAACTGACACGTTGCATCTTGGGAAAATCGTGGACGAGAGTAGCCGCAAGAAATGGATCGCAAGAAATGGCTTGCTAATAAGTCATCATCATTAAATTGAAGTTTGCCGGACAACAATCGAAAACCTATCCTATGAAGTGCCGCTTTCTTAAGATCTGGATAACGAATTCCGGTCATCCCTTTATGTCGTCCAACCGTTTGCGTCTCTGGCGCCCTGGAGATCTCCTCCTGGCAATTTTTCCCTCTGTGTTTAGAGCCTTGGGAACATAAACAGATCTCCTCTCTGTTGGCCAAAGTAAGGTGCTTTTCTGCGTATACTGTTGGACTTCAGTTCTCAATTATTTCCTACTAGTTCTAGTAGGGAAAGTGCTAATAAGTAATACCTACGCTATTTTTTGCGCTACATAAGAGCTTTAAAGAAGAAATTTTCATCATGCATATGCTTTAATTTAAGATAAAAAAGTGCTTACTCTAAAAAGACACTGTTACGTCTTAGTTTCATTAAATTCCGTCAACGCACATAGGTGATGCAGATGCACCGGCAACGACTGCGTCTCAGATGAGTTAGTTATTCTGGTCCAACTAAAAATACAACTAAAACCATCACGGCGCCGGCTGTAATGCAGTTTTTATGCATCTCGCTAAATATTATAAATAGCTGTTTGAGCCCGCGACTTCGAGCGAGTCTAATTTATGCTTTTTTTTTAAAGATTTAACCGAGTTTAGCTATGCTTTCTTCCACATGTAGATAGACGTTTATATTGTCTGTGTGTGATTTACCTTCAGAACAGATTTTGTGTATACTCGTACTTTGTTCGAAATCATAGCTCAACAACGGAAGAAATTACGAGCTTAGGAGGAGGCCTATGTCCAACAATGCATGAATGAAGGCTCCTAAAGAAGAGAAGAGTATTTTCTTCGGCAAGGCAATGACATTGCGCTGCGTATTCAAGTAACGCACGAGTCCTATTAAAGAGCATTCAATGAGGGTCTACTCAGCCGTTATGCCCGGGATACACGAGGCTAGTTTTTCAAGCTAGGATAGCAAGCTAGTTCTCTTTTAAACTGTCTTGGCTAGCTGACCTGGCTTGGAACATGCAAGTTCTGTTTACATGAGGCTATATTATTTTAAGCTAGTATCATATCTGTGACTGAGGTGACCACACGTCCAAAATGAACTGCACGCGAAAAAAAAAGACTAGACAAACTAGAAGATGAATTACAAAAACGGTTGTGGACAAGACCGTGGATTTTAAGAAGAGATGAACGTGGATCATCTGCTTTACTTTTGGAAGAATTTCGCAACGAAGATTTAGGCGAATATAAGAGTATTTTGCGAATGACGCCTGATTTGTTTGATATTTTGTTGAGTCTTGTGACGCCAAAAATACAACGAATGGATACAATTATGAGACAGGCGCTACCAGCAAAAGTAAAACTGGAGATCACACTAGATTTTCTTTCGTCCGGTATTAGTTACAAAACGCGTAGTTACTGCTTACTAGTCAATTGAAAACTTCGCCGGCCACACGAAGCTAGTACAGAAGCCAGGATAGTAAAATCAGTGGTGGGGGGCGCTACTAGCCTAAAAAATAGAACTCCATCCTATTAAAAACTGTCCTGGCTTGTCAACTAGCTTACTAGCTTACTAGCTTAGAAATGAAGCTAGTTTTGTTTACACGAAGCCAGAAGTACTAGCTTGCTAGCTTACTGACACTAGCTTGCTATCCTAGCTTGAAAAACTAGCCTCGTGTATTCCGGGCATTACAGCACTGAAAAATCGATACAGTCATTTAAAAGACAAAATTATATGATGCACCAGTGTGCATATCAGTATATAGGAAGAAAATGTTAAAAAAATAATAATAAGGAGATTCAGAGTAAAATTAAAGAGACACTTCTATTACAAGCAGACGACATTTTTGCCCTAGCAGAAAAAGTGAAAACATTTATGTATTTATAATTTAAAATTCGATTTTGCAGATTTTTAACAAATCCAGCGTAAGCATCTACACACCAAATTACAGTCAAAATATTTCAATTGTTTTGATAGAGTAACAAACACACAAACTTTCACATTACAATATCCATAGGATATCCGACGCAAGGGTGAGATTCGCTCGCAGGTGCCGTCGCATTCCGCCACGTCTGGGGTGGATTATCTCGGCGGGTAATTTTCGTTGCGAATTGATTAAGCGGAACTTTTGATTCCATAGATATTCGTACATTCAGCTCTGAACATTAAACACACGTAGACCGGAGCGAGAGCGGACTGGGTTAAAAGCGGGAGTAAGAATTTTGCACACGAACGCAAAGAATTTGAACTATAGTATTTCCACTAGTTTATTTTCTCTTTGACACATGAAACAGATATAGCAATAGCAAGGGACCAGAAAGAGACCACTTTACCTCTATCTCTCTCTGGTCCCTCGCTATTGTTATATCTGTTTCATGTGATTTCATGCAACCTATACTGTATTTCTGTGTTGTTATTTTAACTTTTGACATTTATGATTTATCACAGTCACACTACTGTTCAGCCCACAGCAAGCGTTTTTTTTAACTTTTATCAGTTTATGTTGCCCACAGCAAGTGTATCTAATAGTTATACGATAGCTATCCGTGTTAAAATAAATACTACTAATACATAAGTTAAAAATAAAATTTTATATCCACACTGAAGCTGTTTAAATCTATTGAATCATGGTAGGTATTAATGGTAATAAGAGTGAAGCGCGAGCTTTATCCCCGGTCCGCCCCCGTTCTGATCAATGTTTGGTTCGTATGCTTTATACAATATGTATATCTCTGCAGGTACTTTTCGTAATAACTTTCGACTACGGGCACGGACTCAAAGAAATCGTCTTACGTTATATTGCCAAGCTTTCTTATTAAACCCATGAGGTAAGCTGCAATATTTATACTTATTGAGACTAAATATCGTCATTCACGCCGGGATTTGCGCGATTTTGTTCATTAATTCGGATATCTCATATTATTTATTAGCATAATTTGAATTCCTTTGCGGGCATCGGCCGTCGTAAAAACAAATTGCATTCGACATAATATTACGTCAACGATTCGACATAAATACCACGCGCACTCGCAAAAAATAAAATGGACCAAGTGTGAATCAAAGTTGTGCACCGAAGGTTCCGTACCATTGTATAGTGTGACCGAAAATAATATACCTACCTAAGGCTACTCAAAGGCAAGTAAATTGTGAGTTGACGGGAAAGGAATCCATGTTGGCAAAAATTGAAATTAAAGAAAATTGTCGAAAGAACATTAATTGTTAATTATTTATGGTGACAAGTTCAGATACTTTACAGAGCACACGCCACATACACATATTTCCCCTAGATTGTGTAATAAAAACGTATTCATCGTAATCGTAATCGGAAACAAATTCTGTCCGCTAATTGGTTCGCTGATTTACGTCAGCCAATCGGGGGGCAGAATTTGCAAAGGATTACGATAAAGATGAATACGTTTATCTTACGCAATCAGACACCTGATGTAGTATATCTATTAATTATATTACGTAGCTAGTATGAACACTTTTGCGATTTGACCGAGGAACGCTAAAAAGTATACCTACATTCAGAAAACTAGCTATGCTATTAAAGTCTGACCTAGTTTGGCACACAGTTCAAATGTGCACATTTATTTAAATCTGGACAGGTAAAGATTTGCAGACACCCAAATACGTGATCGACGATCGTAGATTTAATTAATCGCGTATTGAAATCTCGTTTTCAAGTATTTTTGTGAAGGCTGTTTTGCTGATCTGTATATAGAATTACAGACATAACATTACAGAATTAAATTTATAGGATAACATTACAGAATACATATACTGAGATTCCTATAGAAGTGAACACAGGCAGCCAATAGACATCTTCTAGTGGACTTAAGCTTTTCCAAGGACGTGTCATCCATACACGGTATGCGTCACAAGCTACCAGCAACATTTTTATGGTCGTAGTTCACAAATAATGAGTTCTGGAGACGAAAATAGTTACCACGGATTGTATTGAAACGATGTGGATGACGGTTTAAAACAGCTATATCTAAAATACATGACCACAATCGTAAGAAAAATCAATTAAAGCAATCGATCAAATACAACGAATCGATTCTCAAGTACCAACGTATTGAAATGGAGAGTGATCATGTCAGTCAATGCAGGTATTGTTAATCGAGATGCCTCACAATCCGAAGCGACCTGAAAATAAACAAACCGTAATATATATACAATCATAACACAATGTCATAGTATTCAGACTATTTCAATTGGTAGTTAGAAATGTGAAGTCACCCACTCCTCCTTTTCTATACCTACTACAAATCTTCTATATATATAAAAGAGAGTTACCACTCACTCACTCACTCATCACGATATCTCAGGAAGTATAAAGCCTACAAACTTGAAATTTGAAAGGTAGGTTCTTTGTAATAGGTAGGTGTCAGCTAAGAAACGATTTTGAGAAACTACCCCTCTAAGGGGGTGAAATAGGGGTTGGAAGTTTATATGAAAGTCCCGTGTTTTTGAAGTTAGAGACGTGAAAATCGTCATTTAGGTTATCAGCTTCAGATATTAAAAATTTGTATAAGTCGTTTTGGAAAATTCCCCTTTAAGGGTGGTAAAATAGGGGATGAAAGTTTTTATGTGAAAATTTTAATATTGTTACTGTTGACTTGAAATTTGAAAGGTAGGTTCTTTGTAATGGGTAGGTGTCAGCTAAGAAACGATTTTGAGAAACTACCCCTCTAAGGGGGTGAAATAGGGGTTGGAATGTTTGTCTGTTACTCCTTCACGCTGCAACTACGAATCCGATTTAGCTGAAATTTGGAATGGAGATGGATTATTACCTGGATTAACACGTTATGGTACTTTTTATCCCGGAAAAAGCGATGGTTCCCGCAGAAGTAGTGAAAAACCTAAATTCACGCGAGCGGAGCCGCGGGCAACAGCTAGTTATACTATATAATAGTTTTACCAACAATAGATCTAGTATTTTCAGATAATGCTAAAAAAATGGCCACGTAAGGCTTCAGATGGTAATAATATGTGAACAAGGCACTGTTAGAAATAAAATAAATGTTTTCTCTGTTGTCTTCATGTTCATGATTTAATGAGGGATCAATTTTTACGTCACGTATTAATAATTCTTATTTCAAAAACATTCCGAAGGAAGAAGTATAGCTACCACTGAGGTCTTATTTGTCTCTGAACTTTCATAATTCCCCATTGATAAAAAGGAGACGTAAAAAATCTGGATATCTGGGTATCTTATCTGGGTATCTGGGTATCTATCTGGGTATCGTATTGTTACGGTTAAATGCAAATTTTGTAATCTTTGTATCAATACATATACATAAATGCATAATTTCGTGAGATTATTGCAACAATAACTAATACTAAGGAAATTTATTGGAATGATACCTAAGTGTTACGATCAGCTTCAACAATCTATTTATCATTGTTAACCCAGTTTCGAAATGTTTCCTCCTACCATCAGACAGTCTTAATGATTCCAAATACCTTTGGAAACTTTGGTGTGGTCTTGCCAAAAGTTTACTTTTTCTGATGCTCCATTTTAAGTTGTTAATTAGTATCTTCTGAACAATCCGTCTCAGACCAGACGATCTTATCTGGTTTTATTTTTAGTGCCAAGTGGTCATTCTTTTCACAATTTTTTTATATTACATATTATGTAAGTATCTATGTGAAAATTTTGTATCACGTAATTTGGTTTTCTATTGACTTTGTACTCGACTGTACTAGGAGTAGTAGTGAGTCTATTTAAATGTTCGATTCGAAAAGGCTCTGATGATTGAAATGAACTGCATTGGAATTTTCATCAATTTTCATCAATACGCTCTTACTGATAAATTATGGTCGAATTTTGACCCTTAGTATATATTTTAAATACTTTAAGTAAAACATTTGCATTAGTGTAGTCGTGAAATAAATAGCAAACACATACTAGTAGGTGGTAGTGGTGGTAGAGAGAATGTTAATGTACTTTTAACTGTTAACATTTGAGTAGGTCGCCGGGCTCCGAATATTTTCAGTTTCGAAGTTTGTAGAGCGTTGATAATAAGCCTTCTTTGGTTTGCCTGCGACACCTACTTCGCTCACAAGTGTGTTTGGCTAATTAATTTTTATAATAATTTTATAATCCATCAAACCACTGGAGCATTTAGAATTGGAAGTCGAGAAATTGATACAATTTTACGACAGGCAAAGACAATATTTGAAAGACATAAAATAATAATATACCTACTGATCAATGATGCGAACAGATGTTTGAGTGATCTGAGGAACAGACTCTAGCCAAAAAAAATTGCTAAAGAAGGGGTACTTTTTCAAGATTGATTGTGGGAAACTTTTAAATATATTAGAATACAATTCATTGACTCACTCATGTCGTATTCAAATTTGACAATGTAATACTTTGAAATAATAGATACAGAAAAATAACAGTAAAGGAGAACCAGAAACAATGTATGAGACTAGGCAAAACCTAAAACACACAAGCAAAAAATAGATGCGGCATTATTTTGTGCAAATCCATCATTAGCAAGAATAGATTTTGCTATGACAATCTACCAAAAAACAAATCTGTATGGAAAGTTCTGCAACAGAAACTTAAATCTTACAATAAAACTTGTTCGCAGATTTCACTTCATTACATCGTGTCGAGTACCCACTACCTACTGCTATTACGATTCTTACGAAAAAACTAGACTCACTTCCAGAGACAGAAACAGATGTTACGCCCACGGAAATCATATTACCGCACCTTTACATAACAATCAACTTATAATGTAAAATCTTTTAGATAATATCCTTCCATGCGTAGGAAATGCACTGTAATATTATAAACAAAATATTAAGTATTCCGTGAGAACACAACGTTAGAGAGGTGAACACAATCTATATTTGTGCGTTTGTGAACTAAATTAAGTACTTCCTGACAATGCAGAGCGGAATTTGAATTTTTAATTTGTTTGTTTCTGTATAGTAATAACAAATATAGTCATGTAATCACAAAATATTCTACTTGTTGCTTATTATAAACGAAACCTGATTGATTTTAGTACCATTGTGGTTTTTAAAAACCGTTAACCTAAAGTAGATCAGTTAGATTTGTGATTCTGAGAAAGAGGATCAAATGACTAGATTCTAACATCTGATCTTTTTTCAATTCAGAATCAGGGCAAATTGGACAAAATCTAAATTGGTTGAAGATACCAGCTTCAAAATTGAGATGCAAGATTTCACTTATTACTTACAATGCGCCCGTAAAAAAAAAAGCAAAATATAAAAAGGAAAAATATTTCAATAATCATTCATGTAAGCAATTGAGTTCCACCTCGGAACAACCGTTCCTATAACTACGTCTATTCAATGCTAATGGAACAACCGTATTTTCTTTGTTAACCGCCACGGGTCTGGCCGCGAGGAGTGGATGGCAATCGGTATCAATCGTAAAACGGTCGGCCTTGGTACAGATTCCGGGACAAGACCATTTACAGTTACGCCGTTAAGGTGTAAGACTTCGTCAGTGTCTACATAACGTTCCCTTCCACCATTTGTTCTGCCTTCAGACCGGAGTACCTCAATACTAAATCCTTCTGACCGGATTCAAAAGCGGACAGTTAGACTTGTTGACAGTGCCGCTTTCTTTCTAGCTAGAAAACTGGACTCTTTGCATAACCGAAGAGACATCATAAGTTCCTTATGTGTATTCTATCAATATTCGATGTTTAGAAGAATTGTTATAGTTGATTCCACTTTCCACTTTTCTTAAGCATGGTGTGCAAAGAAATGTGTTTACCACCTGAAAACTATGTTCCCGGAATTTTATGATAAGTATGCTTAAAGTGTATAGTCAACGACACGTAAACAACCCGAATACCAATTTATCTCAATTCATCAAACCCAGTAAACCTATTCTTACTACAACGAATCCGTGATATCGTTTCCTACATTTTATAGGACAGCACAGAAATATTCACTTTATACATGGAAATCAGGCGCAAGCAATCGCAGCGTCAATCAATCTGCAAACGGTCAGTAATTCCTCGGACAGTTACTGTTACCGGTTCATTTCTATTAAGCGACTATTAAGTAATTGCTTGGCCTTTCCTCGTTGCCAGCTTTAATATGACGTGATCACTGATCAAACGATCGCTGCAATGCGATGCTTTAGCGTGTAAAGCGTTAACTTCAATACAATTGAGTAAATGAAATCGCGCCTGCAAAGCAGTAAAGTTGATGGGCGCAGTCTGGGTGCAGTGATGACGTCTGCTGTCTGCACTCTGCAAGAATATGAATTGCCACATCATAAACCATATCATAAACATGAAACATATTCAGCTAAGGAATTCATAAGGTTCGTGAATATAGGAGTTTCTTAGAGAAAGCCAATGTTACCCAGTAGAACCTAGACTTCTTCAGATCAGTGAGATATTTTAAATGTATTATTCGATTACTAAAGCCATCAATGTTACTAGCTTATAAGTTCATTGCAAAGTAGTTATGTTGATCAATTTTATTTTAAAAATGGAAATTTGGAAAGAAAGGTTTAAGATTTGACTTGTATAGTAATTAGAATAAGCTAGTGATAAGTTTTATTGTAAATAAAGGTTTAAAAAAGATTTGATATTCATTATTAAATCACGTCTCAACAATAGAGCGAATTCTAAGCTTACCGTCATCATGCCTAGATTTTTTTTATATTTTTGAACATGGAAAAACAACGCAACATAAACATGTTGACAAAGACGCTAGTCCATAATAGATAATAGATCCGATCGGCCTTGGTATGCTACCGAACGGCCATTGTTACCGGTCAATCTGTATCGAAGAGTGGCGAGCGGCGCTCCCACTACGACGTACCACGTAGCTGACGTGACCGTGGCGATACGATAGCTGATAGCTGCTTTCAGAAGCCAACAAAAGCTTTCCGACAAATGGCCGAATGAATTACAACAGGAACAATCACTATCGACCATGTCAAGGCCGCAGGAGACCTTGCTGATGAGTTCGCCAACGCTTGCTAGAGCTATGCTATAGCACCTGAAGTTTCTCACGTAAACGTAATTCATATGAGTACTGTATTTGATATAGATGGCAATACTTCTCACCATGGCACACACAACACACAAATCGTGGCAGAGTATAGCATACCCGTGACGCAAAAGCTCACAGGATGAACTCGATTCACAGTTAAAAGAAGTTTTACCAGGTTAGGAATCAGGTTTATTTTGTTCAATACTTGCGGCAAATAAATAAATTTCAACTAAACAAAGGACTAGAATACCCTCCCGGTCTCAGTCTTACCAACCATCTCTTGGCTACCTTCAAGTAAAGCTTCTCCATCTAATCCCGTATGCTCCATCTAAGGCTGTATCGGCTTCTTTCAGGTGTGATAACAGAACCAATTGCTAGCATATTATTTGTAATACAGTTTAAAAAATATTGGGGAACATAAAGACGCTCATAAAGTTAGAAGAAATATAAAAACACATTTGCAAGAAAGATCAAGTGGCAACGATGTCAACAATTTTGTTCATTTCTTCAAAGTGAACATAACAGATTTCATTATTCTCAAGTAAAATATCGCTTAAACAAACAGTGTACGCCCCATTCATTGTAGTAACGAACTTCGTTAGGCAACAGCCTGCGGGGCTATTAAATTAAACAGAATATCAGAACGTCGCCATTTGTGCAGCGGTGCAACTAAAAAGCTAACTGTTTGGAAACAGGATTAAAAGACACAAGCATAACGGCAAAGCAAAACTTGATTAATTCTTATTCTAGTCGCACTACGTTTTGGCTTTTCCAAAGTATGAAACACTTTTAAATCCAAGTCTTCCAAAGTTGTGAGATAGAAGATTATTATTGAACAAAGTTCGAAAAACGTTTTTGTAAAAAAATCTTGTTAGAAGATTCCATGAGAGATAAAATCCGAAATGAGTAGATTCGCAGGAGAACGAAAGTCACTGACAAAGCCCAAACCATTAGCAAACTGAAGTGGCAGTAAGCAAATCATGGATGTCGTAGGGGCGATAGCCGATGGAACCGAAAAGTCCTGAGTGGAGACCGCGTATAAGCAAGCCTGGCGTGGGGCGCCCTCCAACTCGCTGGACTGACGACATAAAGCGGATGGCGCGTAGTCGCTGGATCAGGAAGGCTGAGGACAAGGTGTGGAGGCGCCTGGAAAAGCCTATGTCAAACAGTGGACGACCGAAGGCTGATGTGATTATGAAAGAAACATCTCTTTGTCGACAAAATTTAATTTTACTTTTAATGTTTAAAAGAGATCAATTGATGAGTGTGAAACAGTCGATATGTGGTAGGAGTTACCAACGAGTGTGAGAGGATTAATTTGTTTTGTACAAACACACAATCAATCACAATCACGACTGCTATTGATAATAATGGGATTTGACAAGTGTTGTGGCACGAAGAGATGTTACACCAGATACCGTTGCAAATACATAAATCAGAACAAACAAAACCTCACCAGTAGCGTTTTGTAATCAGTGAAATAATTTGTACATGTACTCGATGATGAATCGTTTAAGCACGTAACCTATTGCCTCAAGAAATCAAGAATGTTTTATTTAACTCCAAGTAGTAATGAAATATTTAACTGGTTAACATATCTTTTGGTTACCATCTATTAGCTTTTTAAGCGTTCACTTAGTATTTTATAAAATCCGAGTATAATAAAACTGCCGGCCAATTTCAGTCAGTACTAAAAGAGACAAAATATTCCACAACGAAATTAGTATGATAAAAATGCACGACCGAAAAAGTCCGTTACGAAACACGCTAAGAACTCTCGGAATGGACATCCGACGTGCCGAAGGGCTTATGAGTGCTATAAATAACATTCCCACTGATCCGTGGACGCCCGTCTAAGTCCCCGCACATCTTAACGACTTGCGCATGCCCATTGTAAATAGTTGCATGCTCATAACCTCTTGTTATGTGTTTAATAATAGGGCTCTGTGTGTATAGAATGTGTAGATCAAGTCGTAGAGATGATATAAGGATCGTAGTTGTACAGAGAGTTGGAAAAAGAAGCATAATAGGTAGGACCTTTACATAAGTAGTTTATAAGCTTGGGGGTCCAAATGATTAGAATAGTGGGAACAGGTATAAAATGATATATCTTTATTATCAACATGGTTTTTATGATACTATTCGTAGTGCCAAAAACAATCTTTAAACCATTTTATTGCTGGTAATTGGCTCATGTGGTGTCTAGAGACTTTTCACAGAAAGAATCAGCAGAAATGCAGTATTCTTGACATTTTAATGTAAGAGGTCATGACTAAGGCAGTAATAATAATTTTAAGACATTTTTTACTAAAAAATCTTTACCTAATAATGTTTTTCCTAACCTTTAGTTTATTATGCAAAAAAGATGAAATGAACTTTTTGAAAAGTCCAACGTAAGACTAAGTATTTTAGTATGTAATGCTCATAGCACTACGCTGAAATATTTTTATAGACAAAAATAAAGCGAGAACAAATCTGCGGTGCCGGTTTATCTGTCTTGTTAAAGTGCCAGGAACGAGTAAAAATGCAACCGCAAGATTTTATTAAGCCAAGTATTGTATATTCTGGCAAGCAACGCGACAGCATTGATCAAATCAAATCAAATCAAATATTTAATTCAATGTAGGTATCATACATACACTTATTGAAAGTTACAAATTTAACAAATGAAAGAAAGAAAAAAATTTAACATAGTCAATTTATAATAATAATAAAAAAAAATGTAAATTGAGTATATATGATCGAGGAGGTGCACACGCCTTTCCGAGCGCATCGCCACGAAATACCTTTAATTCAATTTGCTTGTACGGCATAACATCGCCTGCGTTTTCTTTGATAACCTTTCTCGTGAATGTGATTTTTTTAAGCGAGTATTTTTATACTGAATTGCTTTTTAATATAGCACTGTGAACTTTAAGATTTTTTAAAATAACCATCCACATTTCAGTCTTTATAATTAAAACATTTAAAGCGTAATTTTATTATGGATTAGTCACTAAATCAAAACCTATGGGGTGGGGTTCCTTCCTGTCCTAAAATCATGGAATTTGTCTGAACGCAAGGTCTTATGGAACAAGTATAGGATTACATCCGATATTTTGTTTTGTAGTTATGGTAGGTTAGGTACATATTATACTACTTAATAAATGTTTTTGTTTTAGGCAGTCAAAATTTTTATAGTATATGTACTTAAAGCTATGCCCTCTTTGTCAACACGGTTTGACGAAAACAACCGCTCACAGAAATATTCCAATCATCTGGATAGAATATCTCTATGAGAAGTTGATCATAATGCCACAACAAAGTTTTGGACGTTATCACGTTTGTACATATATGTCAACGGTTCAATGAAACGGTTTTATAAAGCCAGTAAAAAATTTAAACACAAGTCAAGTAAACCTAATTGCTTCCGCCAAATGCATCGGTGCTATGCGGGCTGCCTTGCCGGCCGTGTGAAATGTAACTGACTGACTGGATTGCATCGTGATTCGTGCGTCAGACGGACGCATCCAGCGTCTTTGCCGTCCTTCGGCACTAACGAGCTCTTATAATTAGATCGCGTTATGCATTTCAGCTTTACATCTAGTACTCAGTACTCTAAAACCATTTGATTCAATACACACAGCTATAATGATACGGGCTTGGAGGAATTTATGTGATTGCTAGGAAATTTGTTGATACAGGCAAATTGGCTCTTGAAGATTTACTTTAACTACTTCATGCAAAACGTGTTAAAGTAGCAGGCAGCTGGGAATTAACCGTAACTCAATATGAAATATTTGAAAGGCATCCATACCAATTCTTGACATAATAATCTTCGCTAGAACTATAATTATGTGTAATTAGTGTCAGAGCCAATTTTTAAAACTTTAAAACCGATTCTTGTGAATGACCGACATTCAGATATTAAAGGAAATGTTAAGACGAATTTGAATGTGATTTGGATCTATTGTATAGTTTTTTTAAATAATAAAGTAATATAATGATACCGCAATCTAAACGCCAAATACCGTTAAACTCCCGATACAGATGTTCGAGGAAGTAACATTTCACCTCGTACACTTACCTGTAAAGAAAACAAAAAGAGATTTAATATAATCCATCAAGTAAACGCAGCGTTCCCGATTAACATAAACAATTTAAATCAATAAAATGAACATTAAACAAACTCAAGAACAAGAAGATAAAATCAGTATGTGCGGTTCAAAATGAACTGCTGCATCGAAATAGCGCTTACATAAACTTTGTTGGAGTGAAGTTTTATTCTTGGTTTACTTATGCTACATTCTAGCAAAATTCTTAATTTATGATATTTGAAATAAAGGATAAATATTAATTTATGTAATTTCTTTCATAAAACTTATAATAATTAATTAGTATAAGAAAGGTACTTGAAGTTGTTGATGTTGATTATTATTATTATTAATTACTATGACGCTTGTTCCCTGGCGTTTAGGGAGGTCGCTTGTTTGGGACGCAACTTGTGCTGACACCCTGGCTGCGTCCCACATTGAGGCGACCTCCTCTATGGCGGGGGCTGCGGCTACTAGTGCCGAACGGGCCAAGGGACGCAAATATGAATCTCTTGACAAGATTTTCATATTTGCGCCTTTTGGTGTGGAGACTCTGGGGCCGTGGGGCCCGGGGGCTCGAGCTCTTTTTGAAGAAATTTCAAAGAGAGTTATCGAGTCTACTGGGGATCCAAGAGCTGGCAGCTACCTTGGCCAACGTATTAGTTTGGCCATCCAAAGAGGCAATGCTGCCAGTATCTTGGGTACCATGCCTCGTTGCGATGGATTCGATGAGGTTTTAAATTTATAACCTAGTTTATAGTCTATAAATTATTTATTTTTTAGTTTAAATGTTAATTGCTAATATCTACTACATACATTCAAGGATAAATTGTTAAAAAAAAAGGAAACAGAAATGTTACAGACTCTCTTACATTGGGCATGACTTCGAACCAAGATGTGTATACGTTCAGCAACTTCGAATCACAAATTGAGATTGGAATTAGATTCAATATTTCAATTTTTTGTTGCCATATTGATTTTCATTTGTTAATACTCTGTATGTGTAAGTCCATCGAGTTTGTGGGATCACAAACTATAATGATCGTTACAACTTTTTAAGTATTGGGTTTCTCATTATTATCTATTTATGTCGTTGTTATGGTATTACCCCTTGTTGTGGGAATTTTCCATTTTCTGATTGGGTAATAATGCCAGTCAAGATGTGTACAGCCATGGGTGGAATGACACTTTACGTTTATCAATAGATTCATTAGCCGTAAGCTAAACATTCTAAAATTGACAGTGTATCGAGAAACCGAAAACAACTATTTGCAAATAGCGGATCATTTCGAGCATGGCCTACTGGGCGCTATTCCAAAATACCTTACATTCTAGTTTTCATCAATGTGCACTTTCTATACAGCATCTGTCATCGACATTGTTCGTCCTTACGTACTGGTTTAAAGCATGTCACAACTCACAAGATGAAAGAAAAAGTTGAAAGAGATTTCTTTTGCTACAAATAAAAATATTTTGCGTTTTAAAAATGAGAATTTGCGCGTTCTAGAGTTGTTACTACAACCTTTAACATGGCTTAAAATGCGAATTCAACTAAACACAACATTTCTATATTTAAATGCGTACTAATTCTAGCGTACGAGTGTATTTTTTATTTCTTTGCTCTGTTTTATTAAAGTGACTGTTAAAACATTTTTTACAATTTTTTATCGTAATTTTCAATTTGTTTGCTCCTAATTCGTGTTTACCAATTGTCTAAGCTCTATGTACTTTGTCTTTTGTCGCCCCCACTCAATAACAAAACAAGTTTTGTCCTTTGTATTAGGTTCGTTAAAATGGGCTCAAGTGGTCTGCCAATTAATTTCGCTTATTTTTGTTGGGGTATTAAATTAAGTCAATTATGCCAACAAGTTCCTTTAGTTGTTTGTTTTTGTATTGTTATTTGTTATCAAATTTAGGTTAATATAAGACTAAATTATCAAATAATATAAAACAGCTTTGTTTAAGGTTTTGGCCTCTTTATTTGTACTCAAATTAATCCAATTGATTCATGATATTTTCTTTTATTTATCTTTGCGTTTTGCACTTTTACGCATAATAGAAATATTTTTTTTTCAAAGAAGAAAATTTATAAGTCGATCATCAGACCTGTCGCGTTGTCTGGATCAGTGTTGGGCGGTAAAAAGGACGGACGAAAGAAGAGTGCATATGACCGAAATGCGAATGTTGAGATGGAATGTGTGGTGTGACGAGAATGGATAACATAAGAAACGCCTACATGCTGGGAAGGTTGAAAGTTACCCCAGTAACAGAAAAGATGCGGAGTAAAAGGTATAGACATGTTATGCGGAGGGATGAAAATCATGTTACTAAAAGAAAGATGACTATGCATGTCAGGGTCGAAGAAGAAAATGGAAGGATTGCGTAAAAGAAGATATGCGCGTGTAAGGAGTGGATTACAAGTTGACAGATGATAGGAGAGAATGGAAGAAGACGTGTTGTGTCAACCCCACATAATGTGGAAAAAAGGCAGGAAGAAAAAAAGGCATGATAAGAAATAATTTTGTTCGAATATCAAAAATTATTCACGTAAAATATGAGTGGATCTAGGCTACCTATAAATCTGATATCTTCTATGCAATCATCCGAGGAAAATTATTTCTCATCTGTCGCAATAAATAATGTAGTTTACAACGGTGTTTGAGTTTTCTTGTCGAAGCCTTTAGTACTGGCCTACAGCGGCGACTGTGGGCGTGAATTATTTATGAGGCACCATGGACATTCAGGCAGAGGTAGCCACTATCATGTGATGCAACTTCCCCTGCACCCACGGCACTGGCGAAAGAATGGCTGAGGATTTAAAAAACAACAATTGTCTCTGTTTTGCAATGCTATTTATATGGTACAGTTGGCTATAGATAAGGTTATATTTATATTCTGTTGATAATTCAGACTGTCAATATCTATTGATTAGGAAATACGGCTTCAATCTCCGTAGGTTAAAATTCAGAACTATGTGAATCTAGAAAATAAGGATTTTATGAATATTTTCTTGAATTTAGATTTTCGAATAATAAAAAGATACTGATGATAATAACGACTCTATCACTTTTTTTTTCACCGAGTTTCTACCACGGCAGTCAATCTCTCCAAATTTTACCAACAGCGCAGGAGAATAGCAGCGCAAGAGTAAGTGGAGACTGGAGACATATGTGCCCACTCTATTATTATATTTGGCGGTAGATAAGACAGACCAGTCACAGCACCAAGGGCTATACATGCTCTCCGAGGAATTAAAATACCGCCAGTATCCCATCTCCTGTCAGTAGCATTTCGTTATAGAAAACCAATTAGTCTTATGGCCCCACCCAGGGATTGAACCAAAGACTATGTGATCTACAGTAGAATATGATCACTGTAAGACAATCGAGGAGTCAATAATGTTCATCATTAGACCACTGATAAAAGAAACGAACTGTATAACGTGCATATTATGCATTACAAGCATACAAGTTCGCGAAGCGTGTACAAACGATTAACAAAAGGCAATCGTGTGCCACCGTGTGGCAAAAAATCTGCCTTTGGAGGAAGCGATTTAATTTCTTCCTCCTTTGTTTCCGCTAGCGAACAATAATTACTCGTAATCGGCGGATGCGACATATCTAATTATCGACATGTTTTTTGAGGCAATAGATGAGGATGAGGAATTCGTTTATGGTTTTTATCGAGGTTTTATAACATCGGTTGCTGTAATATAACTACTTTTATCTACGCTCATTGCTTAAAGTTCGAATTATGAAATCGAAATGTGTCAAATAATTACCTACTTTATTCACAGACTTCTATAATTATTAAAAAGTTATTCATAATAACATCGCTCTACTATGGAAAGATTTAAAGAAAGTTGTTTAATATCCATAACGATACACGGCTCTGGATTCCTGTATTTGTATCTGGGGTAATATTTTTTATGTAATATTTTTTTAAGTGAATCCACAGACAACATATAGTTGGTAGTCATTGCCGAGAGTATGGATGGGCCATGATTGACCATAGACAACAACAACAATGTCTATTGTCTATGGTTCTGCGCCATATTTGCAGAATTTTGGTGCCATACATACAAATTTTTTACATTTTAATGTGTTATTTTTGTTACTCAGTCAAAATTTTGCGTTGAAAAATGTCTAGCAGTGAAACCTACTAAAGAAAATATAACTCCACCTGACATTTTAGTAGTTGCAACAAAAATGAAACAAAGTGAATGATTTACGACAAACGTTAGCAAGATTTTATGATTTGGATTTATGATAATAATATGAGCGTAGATAAAGTAGTGTATGAAACTCTACATAATTAGGTATTAAAACACTCGTGTGATACTATTAAAAAACTCGCCTGCGGCTCGTTTTTTAAACTCACACTCGTGTTTTAATACCCCCCATTATGTAACCGTTACATAAACTACTATTAATATTGAACCTATCCCCCTTTATTAATGTAGTCTGAGCCAATCCCTCAACAAGTTTAAAGTTGCTAAACGAAAGCTCATTTATAAATCTCATTATAGCATTAATGCTTATCTTCTATATATATATAAAAGAGAGTTACCACTCACTCACTCACTGACTAATCACGATATCTCAGGAAGTATAAAGCCTACAAACTTGAAATTTGAAAGGTAGGTTCTTTGTAATGGGTAGGTGTCAGCTAAGAAACAATTTTGAGAAACTACCACTCTAAGGGGGTGAAATAGGGGTTGGAAGTTTATATGACAGTCCCGTGTTTTTGAAGTTAGAGACGTGAAAATCGTCATTTAGGTTATCAGCTTCAGATATTAAAAATTTATATAAGTCGTTTTGGAAAATTCCCTTTTAAGGGTGGTAAAATAGGGGATGAAAGTTTTTATGTGAAAATTTTAATATTGTTACTGTTGACTTGAAATTTGAAAGGTAGGTTCTTTGTAATGGGTAGGTGTCAGCTAAGAAACGATTTTGAGAAACTACCCCTCTAAGGGGGTGAAATAGGGGTTGGAATGTTTGTCTGTTACTCCTTCACGCTGCAACTACGAATCCGATTTAGCTGAAATTTGGAATGGAGATGGATTATTACCTGGATTAACACATTATGGTACTTTTTATCCCGGAAAAAGCGATGGTTCCCGCAGAAGTAGTGAAAAACCTAAATTCACGCGAGCGGAGCCGCGGGCAACAGCTAGTAATATGACATAACGCAAAAAAATTGGGAGTCATCTGGAACTGCAGTGTCAATTAGTTTCTAAGAGCCACTGTAGAATGGTGATAGCAGAAATGAAAACCCTGCCAAGATTTTTTGATCTTTTTTTCAGTGTTTCAATCAGTTTTAAGTCGACAAATAGTTATATGACACCATAATATGACAAATATATTATTGAAATTTCATAAATGCTTTTAAGTTTGGCCCACGTGAAACTAAGTATTCAAATCTTTGGATCGTTGACACAATAAAGAGAACGAAAGCTTACCGCCACAGGCATTCCATTTCCATTATAATTCTCAGGCCTGTCAGAAGGTAACAAGGAGCAATGAAACGCAGAATATTTGGCCTATTTGTAGATCGTGTAGTAATGTCTGCGATACATGTAACTAAACACGACCACCTGACGTCGCTGTTATAGCTGCCTTACTTAATTGGATTCATAATATAATTGGCAATGTCAGTAGTTGGGCTAATGATATACCCCTTATAAATGGACGTGAAACAGCGGTGGAATGTTTAATGTCATCAGTAACTTGACATTAAAAGGAAAAAGGCATGTTTCGTCTTTTCAACGATTCCGCCGCTTTTTCAAATTTATTTCTGGCATGGCCGCACAGTTAAAAAAATACATAAAATAGTAACTTTGTATTTAAACGAATCAATCATATAAGTAAATAAAATTTATAATATATCCGCAGAAAGAACTTTTTCGAACAGTATGTTAGAAATTGGAAATAATAAAAAGTTTTCCGATAACTCCACACTACACAGAAGCGTACTGGAAAATCTAAGCATTAAAAATAGCCTCTCATTCATGATAGAGAAGATCTGCAGACAGCTAAAGGCTGCTAATGATTATAATATAATATTGTATAAGTGTATGAGTTCACTAAACTTTCAAGGCAAAGACGCATAAATTGAGGACATACAATGATAATAATTCTATATCATTAATCTTCTCAGGAGTCATTGCAATATCATTGCTATGGAACAATATTATCGTGATGCACCCACGCACAGCTTGCGTACTTTTGTCAGTATACGTACGCACATTCAAAACTAGCTGTTCCTTACGGCTTTATCTATGTGGAATTTAGTTTATCGAAAATGTCGGAACCGTTGGGTTTTTTGAGATGAAAGTAGTACCTTCTGCTTGTGATAGCTTCGCCAAAATAGATTGAAGCAGGCAGATACATAACTAGCAGTCGTGTTATTGGAGCTTCTTTCTTTCTTTCTGGCCTTTTCCTACTTTATGTGGGGTCGGCACAACATGTCTTCTCCTTCCATTTGCTCCTATCAGCCGTCAACTCGCAATACATTCCTTTCACACGCATATCTTCTTTCACGCAATCCATCCATCTCTTCTTCGGTCTTCCTCGACTTTTTCGTCCCTGCACATGCATACTCATCGTTCTTTTAGTGACATCACTTTCATCCCTCCGCATAACATGTCCATACCACGCTAACCTTTTACTCCTCATCTTTTCTGTTATTGGCACAACTTGCTATTGTCGTGTTATTGGCACAAGTCGTGTTATTGGAGCTTAGTGATGATTAATATATTGTATCAATTAGCATAGTTAATAAAGGGCTTTAACCTTATACAAGCCTGTAATAATGGTCTTGCATCGCGGCATACAGATAACGAACTGGTTCATATCCTGCCAACGATATCTACATCGAAACGCCGCCGCATCATTTTATTAACCGACTTCAAAAAAAAGGAGGAGGTTCTCAATTCGTCGGAATCTTTTTTTTTTTTTTTTTTTTTTTTTTTTTATGTATGTTCCCCGATTACTCGAAGATGCGTGGACCAATTTAGAAAATTCTTTTTTTGTTTGAAAGGATATAGTTCACAGATGGTCCCATAGTCACCAAGTCAGGATCTGATGATGGGATCCTGGAGAAATCGAGGGAACTCTTCAAATTTTATAAGCTTACTTGAAGTGATTTGGGTATTGTTTAAAAGAATATTTTTTTCTAGGTTGTATTATGGTCATCAGGTGAGGATCTGATGTTGGGATCTTGGTAAAATCGAGGGAACTCTTCAAATTTTGCTAGTATACTTGAAGCGGTTTAGGTATTTTTTATATTTACTATTGCATTTCCTTGCAGTCATCAAGTAATGACTGTATTCATCAAGTCAGAATCTGATGATGGGATCTTGGAGAAATTGAGGGAACTCTTCAGATTTTAGAAGCATACTTCCAGCGATTTGGGCATTTTTTCCAATGCCTTGCGCATTACTTGTTTTCCACTAAAAAGTAAAAAATAAAATGGAAAATTCTTTCCAAAAAACCAACTTCAAATGCCACTACAAAGAGTGAAATAATTTTTAATGTACACCAATTCGAAGTCGGGCAATGTTTTGTTCAACATTAATAGTCCTTCGTATAATAAAACTTCATGTGCAAAGAAACGACAAAATTATCGACAATACGGAGGACTATTAGTGAATGAACGAAACATTGCCCGACTTCGAATTGGTGTACATTAAAAATTATTTCACTCTTTGTAGTGGCATTTGAAGTTGGTTTTTTGGAAAGAATTTTCCATTTTATACATAAACTACTCATACATAAGCGATTGTTGATCTATGAATCCAGTTTATAAGAATTTGAAAGTGAACAGGAAAATAAAACAATGGAATCGTCATCATAATCCCTTTAGCGACATACGCCTGGGTTTCCTCTCAGGACGAGGAGGGTTGATAATAAGATAGCCTGGGTGGGTAGGCTAAGTGAGGGCTAACATGGTACTAGTCACTTTTAAGAACATTATGGCGAGTTTTCAAATATATAGGTTTACTCAAAGTGCTTCAACTGTACCGTTAAAGCAAGTGTTATTTAATTTAATATAAGTAAACTGCACATAACTCAGAATAATCAGATACGTGTGCTTGAAAATTAAACCTCGGACTTTGCGAATAGGAGGCCGAAGATTCTAGTCACAGACTCTGGTGGTAAGACTGTTTTGGCGGAGTTCTTCCGAATTGGTACTACCGCAGTATTAGATATTATTTTAAGATGATTATTATTATTTTGCTGTCTTTGGGTTTAAAGGACGTTGTAGCAGATAAGGGATCAGTCGCCTCGAGAGAAGCCAGCACGCGAAAAGTAAGAAGTTTGGTATCGAGATGATGGTCCAGTTAATGAAAAAGTTTTGATTTAGACTGATGTCTCAGGATGAATAAGGGATGATGAGTGCAGTGCAGTGATCACCTTCCTGCCCTTTTTCCCACGTTATGTGGGGTCGGCACAACACGTCTTCTTCTCCCATTCGCTACTATCAGAGTGAGTGATGAACTGATGAGTATTATGAGAGATTAATATGAAGAGAGCAGTGTGTCGCATTATATTACTTACTATGCAAAGTTGTGAGATGCACTGCGTCTTAACATGGATAGGAGTTTAACTTCTTCCTCATCTCATCGTTCTCGTAAAAAAAATGTATGTCACATCCAATAGCCATCCCGTAGAGTGCAAAGCCACAGAGTATCGGATAGCGCAGGTTGGTGGTCGTCTGAGCGACTGGATTGGAACAGACGGGTACAATTTGCGCGGGCGTGCATGGCGCCGTGCTCCTACGCAACGCCGAACCCAGGTAATAATCTATTACGAAATCTCTAACACGTTCTACGAGTAAATGCATATTACACCTGACTTGGTGGGCATGCACCCCGGTTTTGTAATTTTAACAAATGTCAGTAGCTAACGTCACACACGTGGAAGTGTTATTACTAGTGTCGTTGATAGAAATATTACTTGGAAGACTACGGCACCCGGGTTCAATTCCCGACTGATAATTTTTTTATAGTCTGTACAATTTCGCATTGTGAAGTCATCTCCCCTGAGTGTGTCTCAGTGTCGGGACGAAACGTGCATCGAATGTGTTGGAGAAATTGCATGTGGGTTGTGGTGGCATTGCTCGCTTGAGAACTTTGCTTTCGTGTTTGAGTGGGAGGGCAGATGGTGCTTGGCTGCTTGGCTTGTTCCTGCATGATGGACCATACAGATTCTTTTTAGGTAACGGATTATAGCAAAACAAATTATTATTTCCTGATAATTGTGGATTTCCGCAAAAGAATGCCTGCTTCTATTTAATATTTAATAGTTATAATTCAAATTGACTCAAACCTTGATTCAAACTGCTGTGAAACCTGACACCTTATATCCTCAGGAAATAATTCTAGGACAATTTTTCATCTTAAATACTTAATCAATTGGCTTGATCTTTATATTTCTCCGCTTTGTCAAAATCTAATATTACTGTCACGGACCTGGACGGACAGTGGACACTCAGACCATGATCTTGAGGCGCATTAGATGTTTTAAAAACTCGTCTCGTTAACTTTACCATTTAACGTAGATCACAAACAACATGCTAATTTGTAGGCAGCAATATCTATAAAGTAGCCTGCACAACGCAATAACAAAGCCCATTGAATCATAATAAATTGTTATTAATTTCCCATAAAACGTACAGAACAGCCACCATTCAGAGAGATAAAATTCAACCGCTCTAATAGTTTCTACTCCAAAACAGGGTCTGTGTTTTTACGACGCCACGGATTAAACCAACACAGACGTTATCTGTGGCCATAAGCGGAATATTATGATTACAGGCACCGCGGATAGACATTTGAGGCAACACTGTTGCAATCTCGATTGCGGTTAGCGACTACTAAGTAATTGTACTATGAAGATACGAAAGGTGCTATTGTAAAACGACGTGCTGCTAGTATGGTGTAGGGAGAAACTTGAGATTTTTTCAGAACAGGTTATAGGTATGTTTGATCATATTATCTGCATATTTAAAAGGAAAAGTTGATCGACGGATTTATCAAAAAACAGTTCAAGAAGCCACTGGGGAGATTCGGCTGGACATTCAGCTATTATGACGTAAGCATCTGCTTAGGATTTTCGAAAAATCAATACCTATGGCAAATAGAAGTCACGCGGGCAAAATTCAAAATATATTTATTTCACATAGGCCTAACTTACAAGGCACTTATAAAACGTCAACAATATTTGTTACATAATATTATGTACGGTGATAACTACAAGTCGACTTAAAACTAAGTTTACGAGGGTTCCAACGCGCCCTGCACTGAGAAGAAGCCCACAACAAACTCAGCCGGGTTTTGTTTTCGGTTATCACCACTTCACAAAAGCTCTTAAAAACTAGTTGAGCTAGTAATTATAATACAGCAGTTCATTCACTCCCAAGGATTTGATTCCTGCGGGCGTACCTGCGGGCGCTCTCGTAATAAATATAATATAACTAGCTGACCCGGCACACGTTGTTTTGCCATTAGGGGTATAAAAAATAGCTTACAACCTACTCTCAGACCTGCTGAACATACACAGAAAATTACATAACAATCGGTCGAGCCGTTTAGGAGGAGTTTGGTATCAAACACGGTACGAGACACGAGTATTTTATATATGTTTGAGATATCAAATGAAACAAAAGAATTTCAACCTCACTTCAGTTTTTTTCTTCTACTGAAAATTTATAATCGGGACCTGTAAAGCTATCAACAGATCCACAGATAAAAGAAAGAAATGTGAAAAGCGCAAGCACATAAACGCAACTGCTAACCGAATCAAGGTCGACGTATTTAGCGCATCAACGTGTTTGCAATACGGCTTGGTGCACATTACAGTTTCCTTTACACTGCGATGTCGCTATGGTAACCGGCAGAATTCAACCAAACTGTACGTAAGACAATCATCCACTTTATTATACTGAAATCTCATCTATATACAGAAAATTCCAGAATTAGTATATGTATAACAAATATTCGACCACCTACTAACAATTTAAGTTTTACGTAGGACTCTCCTAAACTTAAGTTTTTGTGAAAATATTAAATGATTTATTAAATGTACGCACGTTCATTACTCTGTAACTTCGCTACGCCCTGCCTAATAGCGGCAACATCGCGACACAGGTTTGTACTACTGCGCTCGCGCGTATATTGTTAAACAAAATACCTAATTGCTACGTTAGAGAAATTAAATTATTTTACAATTGTAGGAATTAAAATGGTACAGAAAAATAAAACTAAGTTTGTGGTTAAAACGGAAAGGAGACGAACAACAGCCTATAAGAGTTTCAGTGGTATTTTTTTACCGTATAAGAGCCGCGACCACGTTATGCCACATGGGGTTTGGGAAAGTATCTACCTATCTCTCGAAACGTCAAAACAACGAGATAAGAGACCGTAAGCCGAGATCGTGTTGATGAAAATGAAAATGAAAATGAAAATGAAAATATTTATTTTTCACATAGGCCTAAATAACAGGCTCTTATGAAAAGTCAAAACTCTACCGCCAGGTTCGGAAAGCAGGTTTGCACCGAGAAGAACTGGCAAGAAACTCGGCACTTGCTCTTTTCAAAAATGTCATTGTTATAATACAAGATTTCTTATAGATTATGAAAAATTATAACATATTTTTAAGATATCTCGTGAGGAGATGGAAGCATATTTCTATCATTCCAAGAATCATTGTCGTTAAGAAATTCTTCAATGGTATAGTAACCATGATTAATTAAATGTTTCTTGACAGTGTCTTTAAACCTGTGCAAAGGTAAGTCCAAAACAGACTTCGGAATCATATTGTAGAAGCGTACACTCAACCCCACAAATGACCTCTGTACCTTACGCAAACGGTGTGGCACTATAACTAACTTATGTCCTCCATTTCTAATTGGACGATTACTTATATCTATCCGTTGCTTATAATTATTAATATTTTGACGAACAAATAGTAAGCAATTATAAATGTATTGAGATGCCACTGTAAGAATACCTATTTCTTTAAATTTTTGGCGAAGAGATTCGCGTGGCTTCATTTTGTATATGGCTCTAATTGCTCTCTTGATATAATCTAACATATCAAGATAAGGCCCATGAACGCAACCACCAGAGCTTGTTCACTGTGTCTAATGCAGTTATAGGAATCGATTCGATACGATACCGTTATTTGTAGCCATATTAGCTTTTGTTAACTTGGAGGGGAAAGCGGATGTCGCCTCGGTTATCGTTTATTTGGAGGCCAACATACTACTAAAATGCATATTTTGAAATAAGATTGATTAGTGTTGACTTTGATTTTTCGTTAGAGACGCAAAAAACAGAGATTCGTAATTGCTGTATCATATTAATGGCCAAAGGAGATTTTTCTGGAAAAAAAAACTAGCCTATGTGTTAATCTAGAATGAGACCCTTCTCCGTTCTTGATTTCAGTGAAATCGGTCCAGTAATTTCGACGTGACATCCTATTCACACGAAACACGATTGGATAAAATCTTCTCGATAAAAATTTTTCCCAAAGTTGATCCAAAATCTCAAATTTTCCCATTTTTATCAGAAACTACAAGGGATGTTGTTGTAATTTTCGTTTTAATGTCGGTAATAATAATATCCAGAAACGCTCAGAACGGATTTTTGGTAACTGACTAAGTTTTTTAACAATTTGGAATACGTAGTTTTTCTGTTATATTCTTCCGCAACGCTGCCTGTCGCACCTACCAACGTTTTCGTAGGAGTCAGAAGGAGTAAGTATATCCTCTTAAAGTAAGGAACGATGAACTTTCTATAAGAACTCATATTAATAGCGGATGAAAAGGCGCGTGCGTTCTTAGCGTTATGTTTTATCCGAGATAAGGCGGAACGCGCGTCGCGCCGGCAGGTGCGGTGCGTTCACTCAGCCACCTGCCAACGGCGGATTCGATGCGCGACAATTTCATACGGAATGTTCCATTATTATCTCTAGATATCCATCTCCATATCTGCACGTACTAAAAAAAATTGGTTGTCTGTAAAGTCGGTTTACGGACGATAGAATTACGTGATAACGTCATAATTGGCCTCTCTATCGTTTGTTTTATCGTGCCTCTCTATCGCTTGTTGCGCACTCTCGCTTGCACGCACAGGCTCAGGTGGAACGTTACGCGGAACGTTACTATTTTTCATGTGCGTTGCTGGTGTTCATCAATTTATTAAACGTTATCAAAACGTCAAAAAATAACTTAATAAATTGCTCCGGGATGTTTTCTGCTTACTATGCGTCTCTTTTGATAGTATTTGAGACATTACTTGAAGCTGTGGGTCTATCCGTAAACTAAGTCCCGGGTAGTAAAAACCACGTTGCTTAGTTAGTACATAACTTAGTTTTCCTAAATATTGTTTCGGAAATATGAGAGTTTTTTTTAATTTTCCTGTTAATATTGAGGTAAAGGTTGCTGATCGGCAAAACTTCAGAGAATTGTGATAAAATATAATTCATGAAAACGTTTTAAGGCAGGCAGACCAGCGCATAGCATGCGTAATAATATGCTGCCGATTACCAAAAATGTGGTTGTCATCATCTTATCAGAGCTTTGAATTGATAACGGAGTTTTGATTTGTTATCAGAGCTGATTATGATAGCTAAAACATAAACATAAAAAATACCAAATGTGCATCGAACCCAGAGTCGGAATAACGAGTGGTGGACTGTTGCGCCAGCGTCAAATACCAAACCGTCATTACAATCGAGGTGATAGACCGCTAACATACCGGTAACGATTTATAGCCGCGATACTACAAAAAACCTAGTAGAAAGTGCCAAGGAGTCAACGGCACCCGCCGCTGGCCCGAACGGTGGCAAGGCCGTATTCGATAATAGACGGCCCGGAGTGAAGTAATCGTTTGTTTATAGTTTTTCTGCACCAGCCGTTGACATAGACTTCGTGTCGCGTCAGCGTCACGTTGGAAATATAATGAAAAAAGTCTCGATAGCAACATAGAAAACTAAAAATGAAGAAGATCAGCCTACATCTCCAAATTTAGTGATACCTTTTTCGCTGGAAAGATGTATGTGATACTGGATTGCTAAAGCAACGCAATCAATAAACCACAAAATTCTTTTGCTGTAGTCCGCAATATTGGATGTATCAATTCTTGAACTTATCACGAATCTGTGAGGTTTTTAACGAACAACGAACGAATAAGCTCTACAACATTTATCTCAACCAGATTGTACGGTCCACAATTATGGGCATGGGTCTTTTCTGTGTGTTGTGTGTGTTCTACGTGTGTTTTTGGTGTGTTGTAAGTAATTGGTCTTTTTTATCTTAAAAATGTTTGTACTTATAACTTCGTTGAATCGTTAACGCCTAGCGCATGTTTTTGAACCTAGAAAACTTTGCACAGAGGTTTCTTTTATAATGGAGAAGACAAAGATTAAGAAAGGATTTTGCCGAATTCCCTCAACCGGGAAATAGCCTGAGCTGTCGCTTCAGCTAGCAGATCAATAAGTGGAAACGAAGTCTTATATTTCCGCAGCCCATGTTGAATTCGCGTCCACATGCCAAAGCCAGAACTCCTGTCTGTCGCCTCCTAAACCCTATACTTTATAACTAATTTGAAACTGTTTTCAATATTAGAGCCGTTTCATGGATTAACGAAGCGGAGCGATTCGTTGATTGCTCGAAGATCGGTGCGATGGGGCGTAAAGGCCGATCGAGTCGGGCATGTTTATTGTAAACCGTGGAAATCGGTTGATATCACAATCGGCGTTTTCATTGTGAAGGTCGCTAAAAATCTGCAATTGTGAGCCTTTATTCGCCAGTTCAGTGTTGATTCCGGTAATATGTTATTGTTTATTGCTGGTTTCCGAAAATCGTATACTGGATTAATTCTATTGTAGAGTAACTTTGAAAATACTTTTCTTCCGTAAGAAATGATTATTATTAGGACTCTATATTGCAAGCAATAGTTTGGAAATTTGCATATGGCCAACTGAACTGATCTTTTTTGTTATAGGTAAGTACAGGTACGTGAGAGTGGTATTTTATATCGCTGTTTAAATTTTTTTTTTGATTTTTTGATTTTCATTGAAAATTCTTAAATTTCTCATTCTTCTCATTCTTTGATTAAAAAAAAGTTACTAATAAAAAAGGCACCTTTTGGTAGTACTGGATATAATTCATAGTAACTTAGTAATTATTATTGATATAGGTGGTAAATAATAAGAAGTCATGTGTAAGGTTTCCATATTATCCGTGTGCTAACATTTCCGTCATACATGTCTTGCTTACAAATTGGATATAATCAGAATAATTATTGCAAACAAAAGAAAATGTAGGTAGGTATAGCTTCTGCTTCATAGTAAGTCTCTTACATAGTAATATACATTTATACGACTTCACTTCGCATTTATTGACCGTGAAATTCGATACTGATTGTATGACCTATTCCGAAAATTGATTCCACTTTTAGACGAAATTTGGAACGTTTTTCATTAACAAACGTAAAAAAGACGACCCGGCGCGTATATTTTTTTAGGGTTCCGTATCCCAAGGGTCCCTATTACTAAGACTTCGCTGTACGTCCGTCCATCCGTCCGTCTGTCACCCAGGCTGTATATCTTGAACCGTGATACAGACTTGAAATTTTTACAGATGATGTATTACTGTTGCCGCTATCACAAATACTATAAAATAGAATATAAAATAAGTATTTAAGGGAGCTCCCATACAACAAACATAATTTTTTGCTCATTTTGCTCGATATTGATAACAGTGACAGGTAAACGCTTCAAACATTCACAGAATATTTAGTAATACATATATAAATTTTAAAAATAAATAGTTATTTTAAATTGAAACAAATATTTAAGGCAGTCTCCTATACAACAAAAGTGATTTTTTGCTCGTTTTTGAATTCGATGGGCAGGGTTGTTTTAATTTACTAAAATAGGTACCAGAAAGTTAAAAGATTCTGATATCTTTAAACTGTGATAATACTATTGAGAGTTGGTCTTGATGGTACGGAACACTCACTTGACCAATTTTTGGCCTCACAATAATAACCTTGTTCAGCCACTACTTCTTTAAACTCATCCAACAATTATTCATAATTGGATTGATCCTAACTTTTCACTCGATAATGATTATCGATATGCATTGAAATACAACGTGGAAGCGCCGAAACATTGCAATAATACTTAAAAATCAAACGAACTTACCAAGTGAAGTTCGATGATAATTATGCGAGCAGCTTCTTTCGATGCGATTTTGGTTTACTTATTGTATATGCGTCCCACGCATCAGCCTATCACACGGAATTTTAAAGTTTTTTTTTTTTTTTTTTGCTGGCAACACTATCTCCCCACTGTTTACCTACTCCCACTATCCCTACTCCGATACCGACCCGACCCGAGCTGCGGGCGCACGAAGATTAACTCGTCATTTTGTTGATAGTTTATTCAAATTTTATATTTGTTTTGTGTATACATACTATGTATAAATTTTAGGGTAGGGCATAATATTTAAATATAAATTATATACTGGAAGTTTGTAAATCTATTTGCATTTATTTATTTTTATTTGAAAATGTTAGTCAAGTCAATACATATCTACTTCACACAAGCCCAACTCACAAGGCACTTGTAAATTATATAATGGTTGTTTAATAGGGAGGGTGTGTATAAATCGCATCGAAAGAAGCTGCTCGCATAATTATCATCGAACTTCACTTGGTAAGTTCGTTTGATTTTTAATTATGCTGCGCAGCTTCTTTCTTAGCGATTTTGGTTTACTTATTGTATGATGTTTAGAGGTAACAAATATAAAATTTGTGACATTTGTTTTTTACATAAAACAAGCTTTTTTCTAAATCAATGATTTTTGTTAAATTAATGAGAGAATATTATTAGGTAATTTACACTTAAGCTGATTAAATAGTTAATTAACATGTCATCTTATTATTTTGTACATTCTAGAATTGATTGCGTAAAGTCTATATAGAATTTAGCAATACTAGATGTAGTTTGGCTCCAACCTGTATTATTAAATCACATCATTTTATTGACGTGATAATATTAAAATAACGAAAGGGGCTTTGAGACATAGACTTAAAATATTGACGCCATAACAAGAAGAAAGTCGTAGAGAGACCACAGACTATAAGGAATATGAACAGATACTTGAACAGACACAATAATACATTTTAACAACAATATTATTGGCTTTAATTGTTGCATGGCGTTTACTATCAGCTTTGAATATACTTTTATCAAATACCGCTTCATTGTAAAGTTTTCTTTATCCAATGGCGCAATAGTTGGGATGACAACTTTGTAACAGTTCCTCATTTAATCAAATCTAATAAATGAATAATCGTTGTTAGTTTCATGAATGGAATTGTTATATCTTTAAGATATGTAACTAGACATACATGTTTGAAGGATGGCAATTTCAAAAAGTGTTATCAGTATTTATCACCATATACATATGTATATCATAACTATCGTATGGATCTTTTGTGCCTGTGTGCTAGGTCGATGTAAAACAAAGATATCTTGAATTTAAACTTGAGTTTAGTTGAAACATGACTATTATATCTTGAACTTCAACGCCGTAAACGGTAATTTTAAGTGAATTTTAGTGACCTGCAGTTCAAGAACTATAAAGACACGTCATATCCAAACGTCATGCGCTTCGGGTCCCAAATCCCAACTCGCTGAAAAGCAGAAACACGATAAGTAATTGAAATGAAATTATTGATATTGTTTAATTGTTTTATCTGCGAAAGGTTTGCACTTTATGAGCAGTTGCAGAATAATAGTCTCCTTCGAAAGAGTTTCCGGGTTGAGGTTCTCTTGTGGCCATTGTTTGGAAAAAGTAACCTGGAACAATATCAATATCCCCAGCTCATAAGGTATTTCGGTTGAGCTGGCCTCGACCTAAAAACTCATCTATTAAAAACCTCTTAATTCAAAAAACATCTAACATATTATTATGAAAATAATAGCAATACTGAAGATTTGTGGGAATTAATTCTATCAAATAAATACTTGTGTAAGAAAGTTTAAGATCAGTGTGACATTTGTACCAAATAAGTACCTAATCATAATTATTTTGTTTTCAAAATTTTACTAGATTTTAATACAAATAGAAAGAAAGCGGAATAATTATCAACAGTTCTGTCTGATATAGGCATTTTTAAAAGCAAGTAACCTTTCAAGAAAGCCGAGTGTCTTGTGGTTACGAAAAATCCTAAAAAGAAATGTACTTAAACAAATTAATTTCAAGATCAAAATATATATTATATGCAGGTAAATTTTTAAAAATGCAAACCACGGCTGTGAGGACAAATATGGTACAACATTAAGCTGTTTGCTTTCAATACTTTTAAATCAAAAATCAATATAAATAGCGGAAACGCATAAAGGTTCAAATTTTTTCCAGGATACCTTCAAGGTATCAACGTTCCATACATCAAGATCAATCATTCATATGTATTAAAGTTAGATTAAAATTTTCAAAAGCATGTTCCGCGAATTCCTGCTCTTTATAAAATTATTGTAAAATTTAAAGGAATGTTATGTTTCGAGTTTTATACCATTGCCGTATTTCTCTGGCTATTTTATTAAAATGAGGGTACTTCATGCTTCATATTCGATTAATATAACAAATTGTATTGTGAATATCCTTATGGAATGTTTATCCAATAAGGATGTTTTACAAATATATATTTAAGGCTAGAAAAGTATAGCCTTTCATTCTAAATCGCAAGACGCAAGATTAAATTTGTTACCAATGAGCGGATGCCTCAGTATTATTCTAAAATGCGCGGCAACAAGATGTATTTTCGTTAGAAATAAAAAATGTGTAATCAATTAATCAAATTGAATAAATCATAAAGGTTACACTGTTAACATTATGAAACGACTAATAAATCAGAATTATTTATCAAATTACTGAAAAAGGTCAACATATCGTTCTAAGTTTGGGTTCTTATATTTTTTGTAACGTACAAATACTTTTGTTTGTAACAACGAATATTGAACAGCAGAGTAAGCAGATTATTAGTTCGATCTATCTAGTGCAATAGCGTAGTTTACGTTTTTGTTAATTTAAGTATGTAACTAAATAACTTTCTAATTTTTAGTAACTTAATTGTATTGTTATAAATATATTCATCAAAGGATTGTTCAAAACATAATATAAATAGTATGAATATCATATCTTAATTATATTAGTATTCTATAGCAAATTTACGTAATTTAGTATTTATACGTAAGGTGCTGTCCATAAAAGCAAATGAGGCAAGTAAATTCGTAAAATGTTTTTAGTGTAATGGCAATGTTGGATGACAATTTGATATTAAAACGTAGTATATCCGTTGCGATTCAATGGCAATCACTAGACGCTGAGAATAGACGCTATGTCAGAACATATATTTGGTGTTATTAATTAGATGCTTTACTTAAAGTAAGCCTCCATTTTAAAAGTATTAGGTTCAATAAATTTATTCAATTTTTTAAGTTTATGATAAATCTTCTGATGCCATTAGGCTAAAGGTTCTATAAAATATATACTAGATAAAAGTTTAGAAATCATGACGCGTAAACGAATCGCTTTATTTTCAAGTACTTAGTACTTAGTTTATTCTGGAAATCTAACACTTCTTGTGCTGATTTTGGACAAAAATTAGGACTGTGTATTTAAACAGGCGTATTGTCTCAAGGAATATTCCCTTGATCTGAGATAATATAGTGGAACCATTCGTAATAGAAGACCAAAACTTTTGAGAAAGAAACGTAATCGTCATGTGTACGATACCTCGTTTCGCGGTCTGGGTGGCGCTGGCGTGTAGTTCTTCAGTGCCACGCGGCGGCGATGGTGGCGGCGAGTGGTCGCGCGACGTCGGCGCGGCGCAAAGCAGCTCGACTGCTGCAGGTAGCGGTGCGAAACAGACTGGCTCACCGCTGGCCCTTGTTTGACCGTCATCTTCTGATGCAGTTGTTTGAAGATTAATCAATCTTAATAACCGTTAAATTTTGTAAAACCCTTTTTTTTATAGGTTTTGACAGATTCTTATAGCTTCGCCTGATATTTGAACAGGGCTTTCATTATCTAACATATTTCATGATACCAAGTTCTTATCGGTATTCATCGGTATACGTGCTAGAAAAAGTGTCTTTAAAGACAATTATTATTGATCTACGACGGCTTTAGCTGCGAAGTTCTTGTGCAATCTGCTTCTGGGCCGAACAGTCTCATAATTTCGGTGTCAAATTGATTAGCAATCCGCGGTGACTTGGTAGCAGGTTACGGATGATCTGTGTCGAACGTGGCTTCGTTATCTTGAAATCTTCGAAGTATACTTAAACACTGTTCAAAATCGTTTCGACATTATGATTTCTAATGCTGCTGCTAACGCAGCTAAGGAGTTACCGAGTTGTTTCTGGCCATTGAAGTGGTTTCGCGGGTTTTGCCATGCAGAATTGTGAAGGTAAGAGCCCAGATTTTGGCAATTACGCATCAAATTTAGTGATGGATACAACCCAGGATAATTAGTTGTTCGCATCGAGATTATAGTGATGGATACAACCCAGGTTATTAGTTGTTCGCATCGAGATTTTAGGGATGGATACAACCCAGGTTATTAGTTGTTCGCATCCAGATGCCAGCCGATGATAGTGTTCCGCAGGTTTTGTCATACAGAATTGTGAAGGTAAGAGCCCAGAGTTTGGCAATTACGCATCAACTTTAGTGATGGATACAACCCAGGATAATTAGTTGTTCGCATCGAGATTATAGTGATGGATACAACCCAGGTTATTAGTTGTTCGCATCGAGATTTTTGGGATGGATACAACCCAGGTTATTAGTTGTTCGCATCCAGATGCCAGTCGATGATAGTGTTCCGTCGCATGCCAACCGTCGAGATGTCTTTAGTAAAATAAATTTTTACTTACGATTTTTTAATTTCCTTAACTTTCTCCTGATCCTTTCCGTTTTTTCCTCTTCTTCCCCATGTTCGTAGCGATGATAAAGATTCGAGCGGGTTTCTGTGATGTGCGTAGGCTTCAGCACGGAAACACGTAATGACGAGTTAATCTTCGTGCGCCCGCAGCTCGGGTCGGGTCGGTATCGGAGTAGGGATAGTGGGAGTAGGTAAACAGTGGGGAGATAGTGTTGCCAGCAAAAAAAAAAAAAAAAAACTTTAAAATTCCGTGTGATAGGCTGATGCGTGGGACGCATATACAATAAGTAAACCAAAATCGCTAAGAAAGAAGCTGCGCAGCATAATTAATTATGACGAAACTATCGATTTCCTAAAGATCAGTGGAGTGCGATTTTAAAATCGACGCACGCTGATGTAACTGCATCGGAAACATATCTAAATTCAACGCCATTTATAACTTCAACTTCACCCATAATAATGTTCATTAGTGTAAACAAATTGCTATCATAATTTCTGATGCTAATTCCTCGCTCGGCTGTAACTTGAATCCGGAAAACAGGTGCCTTTAACGATTTGATATATTGAAATCTTAATATACGAATTGCGTTAAGAAAATCAAAAGAAAATATAATTTATCAAATAAATTGCGTTCACCACAGTTTACAGAGTAGTAAAACTGAAAGATCAAAAATTTTTACCTTGATAAACACATGTAATTATTGTAAAGGAAATTTTCAAGACAGTTAACTAATAAAGTTACACTTTTCAGATTATCTTCTTTATAATAAAAGGAGTGGATAGTATTAATCACACTCCTTTTATTTACACTCATTTTTTTTCATAAAAACCAACCATTACTTACTTTTCTTCTTCTTTTATCTATTTTCATTATTCAGGAAACAGGCAACAAGCGTATTAAATAATAATTAGTTTAGGTAATGATACCCTAACAAAATTTCGGACCAATGCAAAGAACTAAATAGCCGTACAGAAATGCCTATGCCACTGAATTGCGAACGTAACGTAAACCAGTGTAAGTACATCATTACGCGTATTTAGTATTTACCTAAGGAGTGTCAGCGACGCAAGGTTGTGCGCTGCGCCATAGATTCCATTCAGCCAGCTATTAGTTTCAAGGCGTCGAGGTCGCCTCTCCATGCGACTCGATACATTATGTACATATTGGTGAAACAGAATTTTCCAGACAAGTAAACAAGCCTAGCTGTAAAACTGTATTTAACGGTTCATAAATCATAGTGACTTGTTTATTTATTATCTTCGTTCATAATATAGACATGAGAAAGTGTGAAAATTCCGTCACTAAATATTCTACAAATGTCTTCCATCTCTGCGCCATCACAGAGTAAAATAACTTGCAAATTTAAATATCATCTACAACAGTACGGGTATCCTTTTAAAATAAGATGGGTTTCACCAAAGCCTACTGCAACGCTACCTAAGTAGGAGTCTTAACTTAAGAGATGCATTAATCTCAGGCGTACATACAGGAATAGTACGGCTGAAGTCATAACCACTACGTGTTCATTGATATGCATTATTATCATATTATGCAATATAAATGAAAGAACAGCATACTCAAAAATGCTGAAATTATACTGTTTATGGTCTTTACTTTAAATCCATGGAAAGATTCTCCAAGAGCGCACATATTTACGATGTCGGTTTTATTTTTAAAACATATTCGTCGCCCGCGTCTCTATTCGCTGTTAGATCTATTCTGTATGGATATTCTTATAATCCAACAATCGACTCCGTGTCTCTCTCCCTATATCTGTTACCCAATGCCCATCTACATCATCGAGTGAAGCTTCGATCCCGAGTTGGTGTTCTGTGAATAGCCCTGCTGGATATCCGTTTGTTGTGGCTTGCGGTGAATCATAAGCGTGTTACGTTTAGTTTTTAGTGTTTATTGTTGTTGCCAAGATGTTAGTGTGCTATTAATCCGGTTTATGATTCCAGCGTGGGGTTAACGTGACCTATTTGTAACGGAGACATCAAATTGGAGACACAGTTGAGCAATCCTGTTCCGAAATGAATTCATCGCTCTGTTAACCTTTACTGTCATAGTTAATTCGACTTGATGAAAACGAGATGGCTTCCTCAAAAAAATATTTTTAAAAATCTAATTACCATCGAGCAATCTATGCGATGCGATGTTAATTGATCAGCAACGCCCGTGGATGTTTGTATCATCAGGAAAACTGCCAATTCTTAGACGGCTCTTGAAGAGTTTATTTATTCTCTCCATGACGGTCAGGTATGTAAACTTTTTCCTTGGAATGCTGTTGCAGGAAGCCGATTCCCTAGTTTACACGTTTGTCCTATAACTATTACTACCTGTACATTTATAATACACCTCATCCATATCAACATCTTCACGTGCTACTTCAGATGAACTTCAGATGAACTACAGGCCACCGCCCTCTTCTCTCATCAGAGAGAGATTGAAGCTAACACCTACTCCTGTGCTATAATATGGGTATTTTTATTCTAAATGCGTGAAAAGATTCATACATCTGAAATACCTCGAGTTTTCTCTATATCAGTAAACACGTTATCACTTTTTGCACTCTGCACTGCTCGCATAATCTTCGCGAATGTCATCCCAAGGGCTATTTTTGCAGACAATGGGTCGTAGCAACCAAACGACTAATTGTCCGGGCGAGGCAAGGTCGCCCATACATCCCGATTCTTATGGATCGTCCTGGTCTGAAAGGTCGGGTATGTTATCTAGATCACATTGTTCATTATTTCCGGTATTGCTATGGGCGGGAGTACCTACCTACCTTTGCTGTGCTGTTTTATTTTCTTTTTTAATCATCCCAATTTTTTTTAAAGATCCGGTATCTGTACTCACTAACTAAAGTACCAAATTTTACAAAGGGAAGGAGACGTTTACAGGATATTTATATTCCGGTATAACAAAAAAGTATCGTTGGTCTGGCTTAAGAAGAAAATACACTTGGCGACCTTTCAATTTCTAAAATAGTTCCTGTTTGCAGGTTTGGGAAAAACAAAACTGACAAAAATAGACATTTCAGAGAGCAGACAATTTACAAGTTTGTTTTCGCTAGAGTGTGATATCTGTGAAATTTCAGAGCATAGCGCGAAATTTCAGTAGAAACCACAATTAATTTATTGGAAAATATTTTGCAGTATAATGTATTCTGCAGCACTGAATAACAACGTCACAGACACAAAACTAAAACAGATCTCCATGAAGAAATCCTAGAAGCATGAAGAGATGTAGATCTTTAAAACAGGTTCTAATAGATTTATGTGCTGAGAAGGTTTTTATAGCAGATGCATCATTATGCAAAATCTGGTTCCATCAGAATTCTACAACTTCGATAATTAATTACTGATGCTCAGAATAATAAACGAAATCGATAATACAATCGCATCCAACAGATGTACTGTGAAAATTTCTCGGCAAAACGCTCAATCGATCAAATCAATCAATGATTGCGTGCGCATTATGATTTGACCAGAGAATGCAAACGATGACGCGACGCACTTTTCACTGAGAACCGTTTAACATTAGACCGAGAAATTGTAGAGAGCTTGATTTTTTACCCACGACGGAACGGAGTACGGGTATATGCGTTTAGGGTGAGAGACCGTTTGCACATTACTCTGTTAAAAAGATTTTATGTTTGTTTGTATGTTAAATTGTTCACAAAAACCAATAATGCAAAAATATGTTTGTTTGTTTGTTTGTTGGTTTGTTTGTGTGTGCACATCGATGTTCCCATTTATTTCAAAAACGGCTTGACCGATTTAGATGCGGTTTTCTGTTTAATGTTTGGTGTTCAGCGGCAATGGTTCTTAGATAGTTGTTACGAACATCGATCACCAGGGGGCGCCATAAAGTACATTTATATTGCAAACGAATGTTCCATTTATTTCAAAAACGGCTTGACCGATTAAGATGCAGTTTTCTGTATAATGTTTGGTATTCATTGGCGATGGTTCTTAGATAGTTGTTACGAACATCGATCACCAGGGGGCGCCATAAAAACATTTACAGTGCAAACAAATGTTCTCAATTATTACAAAAACGACTGAACCGATTTGGATACAGTTTTGTATAAAATATTAGCGAGTCATTGGCAATGGTTCGTAGATAATTGTTTTTGTGATTGAACAGCAGGGGGCGCCACAATAAACGTCTCTTTATGACTTGGAAGGGATGATGCCTTCAAACGCTGCTATAGAGGAGCTAATGGCTAGTTTGAAGATTAATTTTCATTTTTTAATAATAATATAATTTAAATTACATTAATATATTAATCGAAAAACTATAAAATAAGTTGAAAATTAAAAAAATTTAAAACACCCACGACTTTTGCAGACTTGTAATTGAAAAAGGATTAAATAATTTTTTTTAAACTCCCCGACTAAAGGAAAGTAAGAACTAAGAACCTATCAGTATAATTACAAATCCAAGAAAATCCGTCGGAGCTGCCATTGCTATTTTCGTTTCCAATATCAATTAATGTAATTAGTAAGTATTAAAAAACTGCCGGTATATGAGACGTATCAAGAAATTGAATTAGTCATCTGGTAAACAGGACCATCAACACAGTCATAGGCAAAACACAGCAGCTCCGGCGGATTTTCTTGGATTTGTAATTATACTGATAGGTTCTTAGTTCTTACTTTCCTTTAGTCGGGGAGTTTAAAAAAAATTATTTAATCCTTTTTCAATTACAAGTCTGCAAAAGTCGTGGGTGTTTTAAATTTTTTTAATTTTCCACTTGTTGCCCGAGTCCAGACAGTGCCATCTCAAGTAGATGCATTATATGGAATTTCAAAAATAATATTACCGATTCAATCAATCTATCGTAGCAGGAACACATTAAATAAGTAGAAGGGTGAAAATAATAACGAATCGTGCTTCTTTAACTCCGTATGGTGTCGTTTAATTGTACTTGTAATAGACTTTGTAAGAACTATTTGTAAAACTGCCGATATTGTTGGTGTTCGGGAAACCTGGCTATTGTAACTTTATTGTAACTTTTTATATGGGTGACACTACCTGTAATAAAAATATATTTATTTATTTTTATTTTATTTATAACGTAGAAGGCTGACATAAAATCTTTATTTTGCTAGAAACAAATGCTACAATATTAAATAATATTTTTTCTAAGTTCAGAACCTTGCCAATAATAATCTAAAAATACGTTTCTTGAAAGGGGAAAGGTTCGAGGGAGTTGACATAATGCTTTAAGTAATGACGTAGCTATACCTGGCCTACCCTTCGATTTCAATACCTACCTTACACACAAAACTTTTCTCGTATATTACTACTTCACTCGGCTTTGATATCTACTAGGTATATAAAAATAAGTCCACAGGTTTTCCTTCCTGACGCTATACCTCCAGAACGCACGAACCGATTTCCACGGTTTTGCATTCGTTGGAAAGGTCTCGGACTCCGTGAGGTTAATAGCAAAGAAAATTCAGGAAAAATTTCAACAGAAAAGCGGGAAAATCTTTTTAGCGGGAAAGCCATCTGGTGGCGAAACGGAGTTCGCCGGGTTTGCTAGTTTCTCCATAGAAATTGCCGAGTGTAAAAAATCGCGGCACGCGTCAAAATCAATAAATATATTCTTGAATCGAGTGTAATATTGACTTGATTTTTGAAATGGCATGTTACTCAACTTTTGCACTTCACTTGTTAGACTAAGAGTATTCGTCGTCGTTGCTATGAAAGACAAAATCGAAGAAAATTAAAATAATGCTCAAATACATTTCAAACTTAATTTATTTCTTTAGTTACAATATGAGTCATGTCGTAAATTCAGCGCAAGAGCCGCAAGACATAGTTGTCACAGCAAATAAAGAACGACTTCCTCAATTGAAAATTAGTTTGCATACAAACAATGGCCGTGACAAACCAAAGTTCGCGTGGAGACCTCGACACTGAGAGTTACAACTAAGGACAGATGGAACCGAATCGCGGAACCGTCGTGACATTAGCGCAGGATCTACTCAAATGAAGATGCAAAATCACACCGTCTTCAAAACAACTGAAAAGGAAGTAACTTTTGAGTTTGGGCCAGGAAAGAAAGTTACCAATGGTTGTTTTTCATTCAATAAAGTTTTTCTCCTACATTCACACAAGGTTTAATGAAATGAATAAAAATGAAATTTTGATAACTTAACTAATTAAGTATTCATAAATAACAATAGACTCTTAGGTAAGCGTAATTTAGATTTGCACAAAGTTTGCTATATAAACTCTTTTAATGACAACATTATTCAATTGAAAAAAAAAAATTGCTACGAATCATAGTTTAATAACTAAAACCCAAAAAGGAAAAGTATTTTAAATAGATCGATTGATATTAGTGAATAAATAAGTTAGTGCAAAAGGAAAGTAAAGCGGCGCATAATAATCCAGACATAACAAAAACATATGCGCCCGATGAGGACGAAGATATACCGGACAATGGTACCAGAGTTCTATAACTCGCGAGGGCTGCACATACGCATTCAAATAGACACGTGAGAAACGAACAATACCCAGCACAAATAGGAACATTAATCAATCAAGATTACGACCATGAAATATGTATTTTCTAAGAGGTCACTGAAGATCATTAAGTAGGTACTGCCGTATATGGGAAACACAAATGTCAAAAGACTTACAGACTGTAGATAAGAAATTATGGCAATCTAGATTACGCTCTATATGGAGCTGTTGATCCTTGAAGACGATAAATAATTTCAAGTAGTTATGAATGTATGTGATTCCTAGATATACAAATATACTATGAGAGTAACCAAAATGACTCGTTCCTCATTATTCTGCATGTCTGTCGTTTGATAATGCTAACGGCAGTTTTTGTGTAGGTTCATCTAAGCATTCACATTTCACATGAGACCGCTTATTAATATACAAAAACTAATTGTTCCATAATTCAAGTTTGTTATATGACAGAATTCATTTCTGCACGATTTAAATTTGCGAGAGACTTTATTACACTTTTATCAGAAAGTATACATTACATAAATAATTAGTGGCACTTATTTGCTTGTTAGTGAGCGGAACTGTCATTTGCATTACTATCAATTGTATTAGGTCCTTACATATGAAATTGGCGTTTTGTCGTACTGGCCACTTTGATCTCAAATATCTCTTTTTTGGTTAAAAAATCCAATTTCAAATTTTTACAGCTATTTACTCATGCTTTTGTGTTTTGAAAATCGTAATTCATTTGTTTTTTTCTCGTTTGTTTTTTTTTTGCGCCACTCTGTTTACAAAATGAAAAACTTGAAATATCGCGTTATTTACGAGTACGAGTTCCATCGTGGCACCAGTGCTGCAGAAACGGCTCGAAGGATTAATGAAGTGTACGGCGAGGGTGTCGCAAAAGAAAACACACTGCGTTTTTGGTTCCAACGTTTTCGTTCTGGAAATTTCGACCTGCAGAACAAGCCCCGTGGACGACCGGAGACCAAAGTTGACAATGAAGAATTGAAGGTTATTGTGGAAGCGGATCTATCGCAAACCACGTCCGAGCTAGCTGCAGGCTGCGGTGTTAGTGATAAAACTGTTTTAGTTCACTTGAAGCAAATTGGGAAGGTGAAAAAGCTTGAAAGGTGGGTACCTCATGAATTGAGTGCAGCAAGCCGACAAACGCGCGTAGACTGCTGTGTTACATTACTCAACCGGCACAGTAATGAAGGGATTTTAAATCGAATCATTACCTGTGATGAAAAATGGATCCTGCATGATAATCGGAAACGCTCATCGCAATGGTTGAACCCTGGCGAACCAGCCAAATCCTGCCCCAAACGAAAATTGACTCAAAAAAAATTACTTGTGAGCGTTTGGTGGACTAGCGCCGGCGTCGTTCACTACAGCTTTCTTAAATCTGGCCAGACGATTACGGCGGATATCTATTGTCAGCAACTGCAATCCATGATGGAAAAGCTAGCTGCTAAACAGCCGTGGCTGGTCAATCGTTCTAGGCCACTGCTGCTTCAGGACAACGCTAGACCACACACTGCACAACAGACGGCTACCAAATTAGAGGAGCTTCAATTGGAATGCCTAAGACATCCACCTTACTCCCCGGACCTTGCTCCAACAGATTACCATTTTTCTCGAAATTTGGATAACTTCTTACAAGGGAAAAAATTTAACTCCGATGAGGCAGTCCAAAGCGCTTTCAAAGATTTTATTGATTCCCGTCCGAATGGCTTTTTTAGTAAAGGGATCACTGAACTACCTATGAGGTGGCAAAAGTCCATAGATAGCAATGGTACATACTTTGATTAAATATATATATTATATTAAAAAAAAAATCGACTATGTTCCTCCCATACAAAACGCCAATTTCATATGTAAGGACCTAATATTTTATAAAACATACCTATGTTTTTAAAGTCGATACTCATAAAGATGTAATAATTTCGACTACAAAAGAAGAACTTACCGAAGTAATGTTATTTTACATGACACTAAAATCAGTTCCAAAAAGGGTAAATAATAACGAACTTGGTAATAAAAAGGGGAACTTCACCGTGTGATAGTAAATTAAAATTTCTGAGATGAAGCCATGAAGAAGTTTATTTAAGTTATTTTTATTTAAGTCTCTATTTGATTTTACGTCAGCCAATCCACTGAATTACCTACTTTGAGATTTGGCTCTTCCCGTAGACTTATGTATACGATTGCAATATTTGAGTTTAATGACCTTTTATCAAACACAAAATTACATAATAGGCAGAGAAATGTAATAATGTTCTGGTAAAGAGTTTTAATGCGTCTCTGTTACGCTAGATGAGCAGTTTATGAGATGAAGTGGTACACGCGAAATTACTTGCCAGTGATGACACCAAGTGGATTCTGAACGACCATTACTTTTGAATGTCATAAAGTTCACGTCACCGTAATTGTCGTCTGGTCTTATAAGATTAAAGGCTAACATGATTATGATTTCATCGTTATAAAATACGAATTTAAAAATGAAAATTAATTCATTTCAGCAGCATACAATTTTGCAAACTAAATGCGAAATTAAAATGTACGAAAAAATTAAACGTTAAAATTTAAACCAGTATAACATTATTATGTAGAAATTATGAGTGCCTACTCGATTCAAGCGCAGAAACATACCTATAGGTAGAATGCTAATTATATAAAATTTTGTTCACGTTTTTCGTATTATAAGTGACTCGTACACACCAATCGAAAACCGTGAACATAAATATCAATAGTCCGTCAAAGAATTAAAAAAATAATCAGGAACGGAGATGTGACAAGCAAATACAAAGAGATATAATTTGCGTCTCAAAGACAATGATCGTAATTCGTAAAGCCAATGTTGTGAGAATCGTGTTAAATTGACCGAATGAATCCAAACATTTGTATGATAATCTAATTGCGATGCCAAGAAAATCCACAGTTGCCAACACTTTAATACAAAGTAGGTAGGACGTAGTTGACTTAGAATCCCACATGCTTATATTATCTTCCTTGATATCCTCAATTTCTTCATTTTCTTTTTTATTACTTTTTCGAAATCAATTGATATTTCGAGAAAAGATCATATAATCAAATAGTGAACAAATAAATACAATCACCGCACTCAGGTATATCGTTAGTTTAGGAAATAATGCAGATGATACCTTCATCCAAAATAAATAAATAAATTCATCAGTTCCGTGTCTGGGTTCCCTCAAAATCGAATTCGAGTAAACATTACGAAATCGGTTATGCAGCAGTGAAAATAAACGTAAACTTTACATCTAGGGAAAACATGAAGTGAATTGCTCACTGCGTTTCCAGTTTTTGTCATATATAGTTACCATTAAAAGTGAATTTTATGTAAGTAAAGAAAGTTGTACGCTCCTTTTTGGTAAGTCCTACAGGCTAGTTCCTATAGTAATGATGTAACTAAACTCTTAAAATAATTGCTGTTTTGACACTACTTAGTTTTTCTGTATTTGATGTAACTTTTAATCAATCAGACTATGGGGGTTTCAATCATCTGAGGACGGTAAGTATTCTGTTTTTGTAAATTCGAAACAGTCGCTTTTGCGTACATATCATGGAAAAGTTTATCTATTTGGCAGTCGCGTCATCACAGATCAATCTACGTATGCATTATAGTGACGACAAAGCAACCATGTCGTTAACTACACGGACAAATGTCGAGTTTTGATCGAAGTCTAACTTTTAGTCAGAGTTAGTAAAATAAGACTGCATTGGGGCAGCTTGTAGGTTCTTGGCTTCACATCCCTTATTATTAGAAGGCTTGTACCCAGCAGAAGTCATTTATACGCAGGCCGATAAAAAATTGAATACTTTTACAAATCGTGTGGGATACACGCAGGAGGCTGAACTCTTTTAGACTCGTATTATACTTCCAAATGTCTTTGTATGTTTGGACGAGTCACATATTTCGGCCATCCCACACAGTCCGATGGTTAACTGGTTTTTCTTTAAGCACGAACTGGTATCGAGAGACAAAAGTCGGCGCGAATATTTTAAATCGCCGCCTCCAATACGGGCTAACGATTCGACATTCTTGGCTGAAAAACTCGCGCGACCGGTCGGTATGGTGCCTTCCAACCATCAATAAGATCGAGCTAACCATAATATTGTCAGACTTTCGCTGGAAAATGTCCATTATTTATTAATACATGTTTCTATGATTACCGACGCGCGGTGTTCTAATGTTAAAGCAATTCTAGGTGGTATTTTCGCTGAGCAATCTTTCGCTTTGAGGCAACTCGCTTTCTATGTGATATTATTTCTTATTGCTACGAAATTATTAGAAACATCTAGTATCATGAGCTGTTATGGTTACTATTCGACGATATTTAATTTCTCGAGTCTCTGTGTTTTTAATATTAATACTTAATATAGACCTACCTAATATGTCAATTTCATTCTATGATCGATCGTCATCGTAGATTCCTTATTTTCCTCTAGTTGGAAGGAAGCTAGTCTTCGGGCAAGTTGGTTGGCATTGGCACCTCAATCAAAATTAAAAAAAACTAATAGGGTTTACTGGAAAGGGTTTCTCAGTATGTTGATCACAGTATATTTATTGACGCAATACACACTCGTACATTAGCAATCATCATCCCTAACGTAAACCCCATAGTTGGGCTTAAGCCTCCTTTCCTCCGCTTTAGGAAAAACGATTTCGAAAAGCACTTCAGCTACGCGAGTAGGAATGATGAGCATTTATAGTGTGAGTAGTTACCGTCAGCGACTTCAAAATTCCGATGCAATGTAGTCCTTGTGCTAATTCAGGATGTAAGCTCACTATCTCTAACTTCAGCCAAATCGGTTTACGAATTATAGCGTGAAAGGGATATAGGATAATAGACGTAACGTTTATCCCACTATTCATAATTGTAATGATAATGTTGCATATATTATTTTCTATTCAATTACAGTAATAATTACGCCGGATCCTATTGTGTAGTACGAAGAACATTATGAATTAATTTGATATTTTTCTTTCACAACTATGTCAGTGCATGAATAGGCTGAGGAAGTGACTTGCGCATACGCAGCTCTTAAATTAACTGACTTGTTTATTGCTGCGGATACAACAATTTAAAAAGTATGTTACAAGTTGCAACACAGTATTATGATATTGTAAAGTGATATAATCGCGGGTCTGTGTGTTAATGCTAATTAAAGTTATTTCAGTTGAAGTATTATTTCATTATTACTCAATCTCTTCAGATCTGTGCCGTGAAAGTGTTACAGTTGGCCACTTTTGGTGAGAAAAAAGTAGTTTAAATAAACAATTAATATCAACCTACTTTTAAATAAATAAGTGGTTAGTATAATAAAAAAATTTATTGGTTATACTGATTTTTATTTGGCAATGTTTTGCTTACAAAATGTATTGGATAATAGGCAATTATTATGTTCATATACGCTTTTTTAACTTATGTCGTATTCCCTGTTTGTAACGTTACGATATTTGGTGTTACAGATTTTCAAGAAAACAAATCTCTTTTACTTAAATAGAATAACTAGACGACTGAGATGTATTTCATCTTACGACTGTGTATTATTAGATTTTTTTTGGTTAGCAGATTGATGGCGCTACTGCGTTATCAATGTCTATATTCAGCCTAAAAGAGCGAAATAGTGAATAGTTTATTTTCTCTTTCTCAAATGTATAAAATTCTCGTCACAATTTTTGTTACCAAACTCCTGCGAAACGGATCGACCGGTTGTTATGGAACTTTCTGCGTATGTTCGATAGGTCTCAGAGTAGGTCGTAAGCTATTTTTTTTATATCCCTAATGGCAAAACAACGTTTTCCGGGTCAGCTAGTATACGTATATTACAACAATTTTACGTAACGGTTGATTCTACATACCTACTAGGTTATTTAAAAAAAATTATGCAGTCCGCTCGCTCAAAGTGGGCATGCCCGTAAAAGAAACGAACTCCGTGTCGCGACAGATGGCTTTATCAATTGCAAATCTAGGTGAGCTACTGCGCCGATGACTGCACTTTAGTACTTATTCCACAACCACGAAAGTTATAGAATCTACAATATTAAGCATAGGTAAAGCTAAGTAAACATGTACCAAGTAAACATACTCGCCAATTTTTGTGAAATTAGAAGGTTGAGACTTGAGATAGAGACCTACTCGAGCTAAAACTTTGGAAGGGGCAGTGTTAGCTGAATAAAACCAACTCTGTACTTACTCTATTTTACAGCTAGTGTCTAAGTTTTAAACCTTTCTTACTGAAGCTGAGTAGTTTAATCTGTCAGTTAGTCAGTCACGTTTAGCTTATAGTATAAATGTAGACGAATAAAAATTGAGAATTTCTTAGATACAGATTCAGAAAAATGTTCTCATAGAAGACTTAGTGGTTGATGTGCTGTGGGTAAGAAAGGCTAAATCCACTTGCAAAGTATAAATCAAAGAAAACAAGCGTGCACTGAAGAGATTGACATGTAGCATATGGAGTGCAGAAAACTGTAATGAATTTCGGCCTAGTTTCATCCAATCGGTAACCACTTATAATAACTGAAAATATATATCCTAGCTTTAAAAGGATCATAAACGAAACCGTAGCGTCCTTCATAACAAAGGAGAGTAAAAAAATAAAACAAGTCTCTTTAAAAATATGTCGTCAGCGTATGAGTAGCTACTAGCTAGGCTTGCTGCGTCTTATCTGACATTGATAAAGATTGCTCGCCGCGCACCGACGCAGAGTCATCTTATTCGCATTGCGGCTTTATTTTTACCCTTATCAGAGACATGCCATAATTTATTGCAGCGGGCCGCCATTGACTGAGAAAGTATACAGTTTATATCATATCAAATGTCTGCGTCGCCCTTCAAGAATTGTTTTCCTTCTTTTATGTATACCGTCAGTTGTTGACTGTGACTTTATCCAAGTGAAGTTAGTTTTTTTCTTACTTGGGTACTTCATTTCATTTCTTTCAGCTTTCATGTACAATGTACAATATTTGGTTATTTAGTTTTGGTTATTTTTGGTTTGGTTTGGTTGGTGGTTTGGTTTATTTGGTTCTTCTATCTCGATATTTTGACGTTTCGAGATAAAAGTATCAAAATTCAACATATAAAATTTTCTCTATTACAGTGCATCTGTAGATCACTAAAACAGTCAAACATAACTTTCATTTGAGCTTATTAAGAGACAGTTATGAGGGAAGGGGTCTTATAAAATTCGGACATCTACATTGGTGCCAATGTAGATAGGCACAAAATTTCACTATGTTATCCTTTTCCTTGGCAGATATTATGTAAAGTAGTATAGTAATTGATAATTTCAGCGTTTTCAGTTTCAATGAACAAACGTGGCATTGCAAATCAATTGTATACATATGTTTAAGTATTGAACTGTGGTTACGGTCTATAAATAGCTGGCAATGATAAAATTGTTATAACTTATATTTTTATCTACTTTATTTTTAACCCTATCTCACTACGAGTTTTATTGAACGGATTGTTATATCTATTTAATGATATATTAATATTAATAGAATAGAAATAAGGAAAGACAACATACGAAAGTTCTAGGCATTAGAATAGAGTTGCAAAAATTTAAGCAGTAGCTGGAATCTTCGACTAAACACGGTCAGGATACGAGTAAGTTTTGGCCCTTAGGCCTATGTAAAACATGTTGAAGATGGATATTGGTCAAGAGAAAGGAGTAGCTCTATAATACCTCTATCATATGACAGCGAAGTCCATTAGTCCAGCAGTGGCATGTTGTTTGGGAAAATTTACAATATTGTCATATTAATAAATATTACATGCGTGTAATTAATGGATGTCGATTCGAGTGGCTGGTAGGCAGATATCGGTAATGAGCTGTCACATAATACGGTTTCATCGGGTGTCCGACCTTTACGCGGCGTAAGACGAATGACGCCTAGGGTTGAACAAAATAAAACAGCACAATGCTGTTTTATTTTGCTCCTATCTTACATTATTAATGCGAAATGAATGAAATACTATTGAAACAATTTGGCAGAAAATTGGAATGTAGATTGTAGATAGCTAACAAGCTGGATTAACTTAAAGGCAATTATCCGAAATCCGAAAAAGCCATGGTGCCCGTGATTGAAAATATCGATAATCACGTGGGCGAAGCCGAAGGCAAACCCTAGCCGTAAAAAGTGTTAGGCTATATATTATGTAATAGAGTATATAGAAAACTGTACAACTTTTTGGGTAAATTCAAAATTCTATTTCAAATTAACCATGTATCTACTAAGTATATAAAACTCTAATACATAAAGTGTTTGTAACAAAACTCCTCCGGAACAGCGAAATTTTTTGTGTAAGTATTAGGTCCTTACATATGAAATTGGCGTTTTGTATGGGTGGAACATAAAGTCGATTTTTTTTAAATATAATATATATATTTAATCAAAGTATGTACCATTGCTATCTATGCACTTTTGCCACCTTATAGGTAGTTCATTGATCCCTTTACTAAAAAAGCCATTCGGACGGGAATCAATAAAATCTTTGAAAGCGCTTTGGACTGCCTCATCGGAGTTAAGTTTTTTCCCTTGTAAGAAGTTATCCAAATTTCGAAAAAAATGGTAATCTGTTGGAGCAAGGTCCGGGGAGTAAGGTGGATGTCTTAGGCATTCCAATTGAAGCTCCTCTAATTTGGTAGCCGTCTGTTGTGCAGTGTGTGGTCTAGCGTTGTCCTGAAGCAGCAGTGGCTTAGAACGATTGACCAGCCTCGGTTGTTTAGCAGCTAGCTTTTCCATCATGGATTGCAGTTGCTGACAAAAGATATCCGCCGTAATCGTCTGGCCAGATTTAAGAAAGCTGTAGTGAACGACGCCGGCGCTAGTCCACCAAACGCTCACAAGTAATTTTTTTTGAGTCAATTTTCGTTTGGGGCAGGATTTGGCTGGTTCGCCAGGGTTCAACCATTGCGATGAGCGTTTCCGATTATCATACAGGATTCATTTTTTATCACAGGTAATGATTCGATTTAAAATCCCTTCATTACTGTGCCGGTTGAGTAATGTAACACAGCAGTCTGCGCGCGTTTGTCGGTTTGCTGCACTCAATTCATGAGGTACCCACCTTTCAAGCTTTTTCACCTTCCCAATTTGCTTCAAGTGAACTAAAACAGTTTTATCACTAACACCGCAGCCTGCAGCTAGCTCGGACGTGGTTTGCGATGGATCCGCTTCCACAATAACCTTCAATTCTTCATTGTCAACTTTGGTCTCCGGCCGTCCACGGGGCTTGTTCTGCAGGTCGAAATTTCCAGAACGAAAACGTTGGAACCAAAAACGCACTGTGTTTTCTTTTGCGACACCCTCGCCGTACACATCATTAATCCTTCGAGCCGTTTCTGCAGCACTGGTGCCACGATGGAACTCGTACTCGTAAATAACGCGATATTTCAAGTTTTCCATTTTGTAAACAGAGTGGCGCAAAACAAAAACCAAAAGAGAAAAAAACAAATGAATTACGATTTTCAAAACACAAAAGCATGAGTAAATAGCTGTATAAATTTGAAATTGGAATTTCTAACCAAAGAAGAGATATTTGAGATCAAAGTGGCCAGTACGACAAAACGCCAATTTCATATGTAAGCACCTAATATATTCGGTAGGTCTGAGAATAGGAAGTAAACTACTTTCGTATCTCTATTGAGATATAATTTACATGACAAAACAAGGTTTGCCGGGTCAGCTGTAAACACGGATTGGAACGAAAACAAATAACGACATCGAATTCGCCGCATTTTTGTATCTTGTACAAACCCTGCTCGAAACTTGGCCTCATGTGGCGCCACGCAAAGCGCACCTACAGTTTAATGAGTAAATACATATAAATTCCTCTTGGTGTGGAAATTTACAGGTAAAAAAAAAAAACTATCAGAAGTTAATAGTCCTTGTAAAGACTTAGTAACAAGAACGAGATGGTTTTAGAGTAAAGTAGGTAACGGTGCTAGGTCAGACGCACGAGTATATTACCGATTCTTTATAATATTACGAAATGCGAAATGTAACACAATCGCGGTTAGAGACGTTAAACTTAATGGTACAATAGTACCGTTAGAAATTGCATCAAGGAGATGAAATTGCTAATAAAATAATTTTAAGGATGATGCAAACTTATTGTAAACGCTTCCTAGATCGGATTTAGAAGTACATAATCGATTTACCAATATCAGTTTTCGTTTGGTATTTACTCGGACTGCATTAACCATCCCGGCCTTCTCAAGAAATCTCGCCTTGAAGATGTTCATTCCCAAAAGCTATTAGTTACTTGCGGATTATTAAGGAAAAAGTCCTTTATATTCATACAGTCATCAACGCTCCGTCCAAATAAAGACCTACCCTACGGGCATACCCTCCCTGCCACTTACAACCCGGGCGCCTTCAAATCAAGAGTGAATAGGCATCTCCTAGGCAAGCGCGTTCCACCTTAGACTGTATCATCACTTTCCATCAGGTGTGATCACAGTCAAGCGCTAGCCTATATCGTTTAAAAAAAACCTTGAAATCTCAACAAAGAGGTTTTCTTTGTTATGCAGATAAGGATAAGGTTAAACTTTTCTAAGCTATGTGCGTTTGTGGAAAGTAAATAGGTAGGCTTGCTTATTAGTAAAGGAAAACATTGCCAAGCACGGCGCCTTGGGCTTAGCCAGCATGGTGGGCCAAACTCCTCTCATTCTAAGAATAAAAGAGGTTGAGACTTCACACGATGTTCTTTTTGGGTCTTAGGACCTTTAGGATGATCAAAGATTCTGAAGAGTCGTTTTGTCGATTAAATTAGTAGTATTTCATGTCCGTAAAAACGCTAGCATGATCCAGGATACATTATATACGACTGCAACTGCATATAATATATTAAGTTCCCCTTTCAATAAACACCTGCTGCAACATAAGGTGATACGCGTCGATGAGCAAGACTGAGGGTCATTGCTCAAGTTTAAATGGTTCACCTCCAAATTTCTTTCAAAACTTTTTGTACGTTGCACATGTTTTTGTATCATCTTAGGTTGGCTGGCAACGTGAACATAAATTCTTATTGTCGTATAAAAGCAATTAAAATTAGATTAGTTCACTAATTTAATATTGATTGGTTTAGTGACATAATAATACATCACCCATTTAATCAAATGTTTTAAAAAAAAAAAATGTTGCACGTGTATTTGTATCATCTTAGGTTTTCTGGCTCAAATGTGAACATAAATTTGTATTGTCATATAAAAGCAATTAAAATTAGATTAGTTCACTAATTTAACATTGACCGGTTTAGTGACATAATAATACATCATCCATTTATTCAAATGTTAATGAAATCACACGATTTAAGTTTACCTAGCTACTGATATTAATACAAACGTTTGTAAATTTGACTGCGTTTCATCTCATTTGACTGCGATTGTACTGTTACCATGATGATTTAATGCAAGCCTTACCTGAAACAAAAAAGATACCAAATTTAAATTAATTTACGCTACCTGATTATACATAATACACATATACGACGAAAGAAAAGAACAAGGACAAGAAAATGATAAAAGAGTCGTTCAACAGAGAAACATTATTAGAATTAAAGATTTAAATCGTTGATTATATAGAAGAGGAAAATTATGGGTCACGTATTTAGAAAGTGAAAATTTATAAGAATCTTAATTGGGGTTGTAATAGCGGAGAAACGAGAAAGAAAGACCAGAATAGGTTTTATGGAACAAATTAAGAAAGAAGGTTATAGAGGTATAGAATATATAAATAGGTAAAAAAGGGTAAAAAAGGATGGTGAATGCTAAACCACAACAACAAAGTTTTTAAATTAAAGAAGAACCAGAATATAAATTTACAGTGCAAGCAGTAGTAGTAAACTTGCTCAATCTTTAAAAAAAGAAAAAAAACTACGTAATAGTTCATGCGCGGTCAACATTACAGAAAAAAATAAAGTTCTAATGAAAGCCTTACATTTTGAGCGTAACGTTACAAAAGACCGAGTTTACGGGCGGTGAATACCAACCAAACAAACGTTACATTTGCATATAAGTTACTATACACTCGGGAGCAATGAATCCGAATCATTTACAATAATCGTGAGAGTGCAGCTCGTCTTACCCAAATTAATGGTATTGTTTTAAGGTAAAAGTAATGGTCTAAGCTGCCTAATTTAAATATTTTATATGTAACATTAGAAGCAAGCCTTGGCAATTAAACATCTGCTAGACTCTTCGAAAATTCCTGTCATACAGATTAATCCAATATTGTAGACTGAAGCAAAGAATTTTGTGGTTATTTATTAAAATATGTTTGTCTTTTAAAATTTGCCGGCCTGTATCCTGGACAGATTACCTAATTTTTACTTTTCAAAAGAAGTAAGAACTCAAATCGTAATGAATTGATTGCTTTCGGAGTGTGAAAAGAAAATCTTGTAAGTACTGTGTTTTCGGTAAGTGTTATTAAGATATTTTTTCTCGGCTCTCTTTTTTTCTCGGAATTCGTTGCACGTACATACATTATACATTCAGGCTCAACGTTTAATTTATAAACTCATAAATTAAACGTTGAGCCTGAATGTATTTAGAAAAATGTAGCCGTTTTGCTTTAATTACAGCTTATTTCACTTTTACCAGCTCTTTAGTTACATAAACATTGCTAAAGATCGAAGATAAGTGGAATAAGTTCATAGCTACTGCCGACTGCGCAATCGTACAAAATGGAAAATGGCCGGTTTTACATCAATTTGCGTATAAAATGCATACGATTAGTACGTATAAGATAACTTTGCATTTATCGGAGTATAAGCCAAGTAAAGAAAAGAAACTTCTAAAATGTAGTCAAGTATTTTTATAGAAAAGCAATGTTGTGATCATCTTCGTATTCATATATAATTATACATATTATACGTATATTCATTTCTTCTTATGCGCGATAAAAAACATGCATGATTTTAAGAAACACAATACTTATCATACCAGTTAAGTATTTTTTTAATAAGCAAAATTAGCTATGATACCCAATAGCCATCACGAATATACGTCTTCCATAAATCATTTACCCTAAATCTTTTTGCATGAATTTTCATATGGTACATTATAACTTAAGTCTTAAATATATTTTAATATTAATTCAACATACTCAAGATTTGAATATTCTACCTTTCGGTTTTCAGTCAGCAACAAGTGGAAAATTAAAAAATTTTAAAACACCCACGACTTTTGCAGACTTGTAATTGAAAAAGGATTAAATAATTTTTCTGAAACTCCCCGACTAAAGGAAAGTAAGAACTAAGAACCTATCAGTATAATTACAAATCCAAGAAAATCCGCCGGAGCTGCTGTGTTCTGCCTATGACGGTGTTGACGGTGCTGTTTACCAGTTGATGACTAATTCAATTTCTTGATACTTCTCATATACCGAAATTTTATCAATACTTACCAATTACATTAATTGATGTTGGAAACGAAAATAGCAATGGCAGCTCCGACGGATTTTCTTGGATTTGTAATTATACTGATAGGTTCTTAGTTCTTACTTTCCTTTAGTCGGGGAGTTTCAGAAAAATTATTTAATCCTTTTTCAATTACAAGTCTGCAAAAGTCGTGGGTGTTTTAAAATTTTTTAATTTTCCACTTGTTTTATAGTTTTTCGATTAATATATTAATGTAATTTAAATTAAATTATTATTAAAAAATTAAAATTAATCTTCAAAATAGCCATTAGCTCCTCTATGCAGCGTTTGAAGGCATCAATCTTTCCAAGTCATAAAGAGACGTTTATTGTGGCGCCCCCTGCTGTTCAATCACAAGAACAATTATCTACGAACCATTGCCAATGACTCACTAATATTTTATACAAAACTGTATCCAAATCGGTTCAGTAGTTTTTGTAATAAATGAGAACATTCGTTTGCACTGTAAATGTTTTTTATGGCGCCCCCTAGTGATCGATGTTCGTAACAACTATCTAAGAACCATTGCCAATGAATACCAAACATTATACAGGAAACTTCATCTAAATCGGTCAAGCCGTTTTTGAAATAAATGGGAACATTCGTTTGCAATATAAATGTATTTTATGGCGCCCCCTGGTGATCTATGTTCGTAACAACTATCTAAGAACCATTGCCGCTGAACACCAAACATTATACAGAAAACTGCATCTAAATCGGTCAAGCCGTTTTTGAAATAAATGGGAACATCGATGTGCACAAACGAACACACAAACAAACAAACAAACAAACTAACAAACAAACAAACAAACAAAAATATTTTTCCATTATTGGTTTTTGTGAACAATTTAACATACAAACAAACATAAAATATTTTTAATAGAGTAATGTACAAACGGTCTCTCACCCTAAACGCATATACCCGTACTCCGTTCCGTCGTGGGTAAAAAATACTCAAATAAATTATATTGAAATGAATTAGGTAGCTTGAAATGGGTTCTTTAGGGATGCGTGATTGGAGTCGTGCAAGGTCATCTAATATCACTCAACTTTTATCGTTACTCGTTGTTTTTGTGGATCGGATTATTTAAATCAATTTCTAATAGATTGATTTTTAAGATTTAAAATCTACCTATTCGGTTATTACATTAGCCATTACCAATATAACATTAATATCAAGTAGCTAAAGCAAGGTACTCTAAAGTAAAGATGTAGGAAGATACTAAGGAGATTGTACTATGTCATGGGTGGATTATAAATATCGGAAGTAAAAGGAAACCATCTAATATAATATGTAATGACATCACATTGATATGTGATAGACACGATGGACAATCCATATACGCTAACCGGTGTCCAGTAGAAATAATCTCCACAAGCTCGCTAATTTCAAGGCATCACGATAAATTATGCTAACATTTAGACCCAATAGATTATGTGTGTTATCGATATTTGACTCTGGTATTGTGGTATCTCGGACTGCGTTCACACTTGTTTGGAAAAGATAAATTCTGATAACTAGAAATCTTTGTCTTAAATTGCATAAGAAAGTCCACTTGTTTGAAAAAGATAAATTCTTATAACTAGAAATTCTTGTCTTAAATTGCATAAGAAAGTCATGAACCTTTGCATTACCATATATATTTGCATTAATTAGATATCATGACTAAACCTGAGAATTTATTTTGTCTTCGCTGTAATAACTAAGGTACTTGCAACTCCAAAGGAGATTGACCGAAAATGGGCTATATTGCGTCACTCTGCGTCTGAAGCACGTATGCATGAAAAATCGTCTTTCAAATTATAATATTACATGTATTTTTTTTAATGATGTGCGAACCGGGGTTTAAAAGTATTATAAAAATAAAAGTAATTAAACGTTTCGACACAAGCGGAACCGCCATAATAGAGTCTGGAAACGTCACAGCCACTACCACTCGGCGAATGATACCAGTTTTTTATAAACCCACTTTTTAAGGGAAAACTAGGATACAATAATACAGGAAATAGATCGAATAATAAAAACCGAAACAAGGCAAGCTTTTTACACACAACTGGTTAAATATCATTTTATATAAACATATTAATAAAATGTTCCGTTTGCCTCCTATTAAAAACTGCACAATGATAAAAAACTTCAACTTATTTTCGTAGCTGTTTATTGAAAAGTACGGAATGCTGCATGCATTTTGATGGCGATCACTGATCCCACTGATCTCTATCTCTGGATTTCTGACTGTCAACGTAAAAATGAAGTATTAAAATGAATAACACCCGGATTTGCCTTTTAGAATTTTAATTCGAGAATCATCAATGACATCACATGACAGTTCATCCCGCTAGTCGCGTGCACCACAGAGCCGACAGAGTGTGTCTCGACAGGCCGGCAGCGCCTCAGATCGAGGGAGGCGCCACCGCTCGCGCCGGCCGACCACCGCCGACTGCAGCCGAGGCGCCCCCAGTCCCATTGCGGCAACGCGGCGCGTCACAGAAGACTTGATTGTTACATAACCTAGCGTGAGCGTCTATGGAACTAAAATAAAACGACATTCAAAACGACCACCACTATTAACAAATATCAATTTAGTACCGTACACGTTCGGGGGTGGCGCTTCAAATCGGTACAAAAAAGGAACTGTCAGATGTATAGAATAATTAATCGAGAGATAGAGCTCAGTGACTGATCTCTATTCCATGGATCGATGATTGTCAAAGTAAAAATGATTTTCGCCATTCTGGCGCTGATGGTTACGTACCTAACCTGGCGCGACCGTCCATGGAACTAAAATAAAATGACATTCAAAACGACGGTCACTACCGACAAATGTCAATTTAGTACCACGGACGTTCGAGGGTGGCGCTTCAAATCGGTACAAATAGGAACTGTCAGATAAATAGAACTGTATAGAATGATTAATCATTAGAATAGAGATCAGATCAGTGATCTATACAGATTAGAACTGCACCACCTGTTCAAATTATTTTCATAGCTGTATATTGAAAAGTAAGGAATGCTTCACCAAACATTTTAATTGCGACAAACAATAGCACTTGCAACACCACAGAGTACATCACATTTATTGTGTTGTTTGATCTTTGAATCGTGACAAAATCCTACATGGCTTAAACCCTATTCATTAGTTTATTTAAAATTATTAATTATTAATTATAATACTGTAACCTATTTCCATTACACCTTTGACTCGTAATTATTGAAACGATTCTAATGTTATCTGCCACGGCGGCGCCACCGTCGAAACTAGGGTAAAACCAAACTCGTAAAGTAGAAACACTGGTTTAAATGTCATCAAGACATCAACTCGTGTCTTGATAATTGTCTATATCGATAATCGTCTGTCGTATCTAATCGCAAAACCATTGGAAAAGTAATTCACTTGGAAAACCCAGTGTTTTATTAACTTATTTTCTGGACGGTGATTAATGTGATCAGTGTTGTCGCTTGCTTAGTTTCACTCCGACAAAAGCGATTCTCTGTGAAAACTAACAAGTGTTTGTGCATGTTGACTGTTGAGAAATGGACTCCTATTCTACGCAATAATTTAAATGAGATATAGACTCTAGATATAGACTTTTGCGTATTACGCAATAACAATGTCGTCAGCGTCGTCTCGAGGAGTTAGGCCTGGCAGTGTATCACGCCGGTGCATTAACTGAACCAGCTAGTACATTCTCTGGATTAATTATCACATTCAGCACTTAATGTATTGAACTCCTGGATCGCACCGCGTTCAGTAAGTATTATGTACTATTATATACCTAACACAGGCATATTTTAATTCCTTCTGCTAACTGAACACATTGTAGTGTCAGGCCCCTGATACTCAGTACAAATAACAGGCCTAAACACCTACACTACTACTAGAACGCTGGCCCTACTCGCATACGCTTTCCATTTCTATGTGTGAGTAATGTCATTGTAGCCCGTAGGGCTGACAAAACTCGACCTGTAGGTATGTGACAATGCGACTGATGCACGATGCCTTGGTTACAACTGGCAGCCTGCTGTAAAACATTTCATTTAAACTAACAAGAATAATTGGTAGTTAAGTTATGGCTGCTAAATGGACAAAATATAATAAAATGATACATTAAGCTTTTATGCTCTTGGTGAACGGGGCCGTTTCTCACATAACAATAAATCATTGCGTATTATATATACACAATGATTTATGAGAACTCATGTTTTGCAGCCATAGAAGAAGGTGGACCAGTTGTAACATTTCATGAGACTACATCTCAGTTCGAGCTTTAATTTAGAATTGCATAAGGTCTTCTAGGAAGTGTATTCCAACTGGATGCTTATTTAAATTCAAACATTTTGTTGCAGATAACAGATGGAGGCATCTTATGTGATGCATGCTTAACATTGATTCCTCGTACAACTTCTGAAGACCAGACCACACCTATACCAGACTTTGGACATCACAAGTTTGCTTTGGTTGTTAGACAATTATGTACATACCTATATAATAAACAATTTAAATCACCTAACCGCTTTTTTTATCAAGTACGTACCTACCTAAGTATTCCTTCATAACAGAAAATTCCTCCTTCTCGAGACTTAGCCAATGATAGCTTGGACCTTGGAATCTGTTCTTGATGCTGCCAGCAGATAGGCCATTTATTTAGGTAGGTACCTACCTATCTACCTCCCTATAACCATAGTATATTGCAGAACACAATTATATTTTTCTTTATATAAATTGTATCTCAAACTATATTTGTTTGTTTATCAAGCAGTTAAGTACCTAAATAAGTAGCTAAGCAAGGAGTTGGAATATTAACTATTTTCTCTCTTAAGGTTCTGCCAACGTTAGCTTGGAGCCTGGGAACCTCTTTTTGATGTTAGCAGGCCACAGGTTTATACCTATATTTTAAAACACTACCTAAGTACTGTTTAAAAATAAATAGGTAAACCGTATTTTTATCAAGTACCTCAATACTACTGAGGTAGGCACCTATCTTGTTTTATAGTACTAACGTAATATATGTGTAGGTAGGCCCTAGGAATAATTAAGTATATCTATATGCATCATCCAGGGTTCCACGGTAATAACGAGGTCGCTTTCAATAAAATAATCACTATGAGCAACTTATAGTGCGCGAGAACTACTAAAAAATAGAAAATTAGATTACTACGAATTCCCGGTTTATATCTCACTGATTTTTTTTTTACATATTATTGGGAATATTTCTAATGTTTTACCGATGATTTCGTTAAGACGCAAGTATAGCCCATTTTTCATACAAGAAAAGGCATTGTCCTTTAATCTTGAAGTTGATGAGAAGACTTTCTTATCGTTACTAAGTATTTCCAAAGTATTTACTCGAATTTTTCATTAAAATTTATATCGGCTATCACACTCAGGGCTCGTTTCACAATGTGGCCAATTAAGGTCATCGAAACATGGTTGAAATTGGATGAAAGTGAAAATGAAATCAAAGAGGACCTCAATTTCACGAGAGCATCATAAAAACAGTGCGTGTTAAGATGCCATGAAGTGGATGTTTTTATATTTATTAATAGGTATTAAAAGCATGTCTGTTGGACACGCGAGATTTAAATCACGCTGACCCTTCCCCGCCCTTGCAAGTAATTACAATTTTAAGTTCCGCATAATATATCTTCAGTCAAGGCCGTTATGTGTGACAAAACACCTGCGGGGCTAGACAAAGTCACAAGCGTTTGGCGTTAACGCTAGTCGACAAAAATGTATGGACAAACCACGATTATAATTACACGCTGTGTTTGATACTGTCGGCTGTCAATTGTCAAGCGAAGTACGCTAAAGTTGTCTACAAGATACGCGAGAACGCCAGCGAGCGTTCAAGTTGTCGTAGTTAATTATTCAAACACAGCGTGTTTAGTAATTATTATCGTGGTTTTTCTACAGTCATTTGTTTTGTCCATACATTTTTGTCGACTAGCGTTAACGCCAAACGCTTGTGACTTTGTCTAGCCCCGCTGATTTACATAATGTTTATTTGGGTCGGTTTTGCAGACGAAAAAAATGGAAAAATTGTAGTCAAAATTCTTCATTACTTACGCTAAGTATACAACTCTAGAGCTTACAGGAAAATTTGGCAATGGCATTGTGAGACAGTGTTGTGAACAATGAACAACATACGTAGGGATGAAGGAAACGCTGAAGCAGTGATAAGAAATGACTTGACCAACCAATAAATACGTGGAAGGTCAATCGACACCGATAAAAATAGGGAGACATAAAGATCTACTGCTGCAGATCTTTAGCAATGAAGGAATGAGTTCTTCATCATCGTCATCCTAATACCAGAAAATGCCAAAAGTATGCTTTCTAAAATGCATTGACGTTCAAAGATGTTGTACCTACTTAAATAAACAACATATGGGAACGTTTTCTTTGTTGCAAGCACATTTTACGGCCTACTTCTAGGCAAAGGGTATTCTCTACGAATGAGAGTTTTTGGCTAGAGCGGGTGGGCATATCTTAGAGAATATTATGGAGAATTCTGGGGCATGCAGGTTCCCGCACGATAATTCCCTTCACAGCAAAGCAAGTGATTTTATTTTACCACAAACGAAAACTCAAGTTTACTCAATAGAAAATAAGAGATCCTTCCGCGGTCAACTTTCAAGCCATATTAACAGCCGTAATGAACAACTACCGTAAATACATGCAAAGCGTAGAGAATGTTTGGTTAGAAATAATTAATTCGACTTTTACGAGTAAACACAGAGTAATTTATATTCAAGAACCCATTGAAAATGGAGACTCAGCGACTTGAGAGCACAGTGAAAACGCTAATCAGCATAATAGTTAGCTAATCAAATACAGTGCAATACTCTCTTTCATTATACATTTACGAAGTTTTTAAGCATTTTCTTTCATTACATAACCGCATTTAAATTATCTAGTAACTAGGCTTTTGCCAGTTAATCCTATAGAGGTTTTACTATTAAGATTTCAACCCCTCGTCTCACCCCTCAGGTAAGGGCTTTCCAAAATATTATTGTTGGTTTCAACTCAATCCTATCACATAATATTAAACATCAAAATATAATTGCGAATATAAAAGGTCATGACCTAAAATTAATGTTATAAGAATGACTAGGTTATACAGCTGGTTATCAAGTTAGCCGGAATATAAATGGCTAACACCTGGGATGCGAAGTGCAGTAATATATCCCAGTCAGATATTAACCCACATAGCTGGCGCGAATGTTAACAAAGACATAAACACGTAGGGAAACAAGATCGGGTTGATTTTTTTATACCGATTTCGTATTGCACCAAATAGTACATACAATGCTTCAAATGTCGAAATTTCTTTGAGTTTGCTTGGGAAACAATATATAAAGAGGGGTGTAGAGTGTGGACTATTGACTATGTGAAGAAGATTTTGGGCGTGAACCTTTAGGACTCATGAAGTGGCACTATCCGATATTACATAAATATAATAACTTTTTGGTTCATTAATGAAAAGGTTTTCCGCAAAGTACCATTAAATATGCTCGTACAAAAAACATGCAACATTATCCTGAGATTATTCAAAAATACCAACATTTATAATTAAAAGAAACATTATCCAAAGCGTAATAAAAAAGACAAAAAGCGCAAAAGGGCTTGTTCGTGGAAGAATTTCTGGTTGGCTGGGTCAGGATCTACGGTAACTGTAGCACCTGCCATTACCGTCATTGTTGAGAGATGCAATTAACAAAACAAACAGGCATTAATTAGCAGGAAATGATACTTGTTATAAATATGGCGCCCATTGAAAAATTCAACACATTCACTGCATTTATTTTAATTTCAGCTTTCAACAAGAAATGTGATAGTGATAACCTATATTTCTGTGCATGCACTATAAATATTATGATGCATGAAAGTTGTGCAGTACCTACCTATATATAAAAAAAAAAACTTGTTCCAATTCACACAATGAGGTCAAAGTTATGAATTTGTTGTGGTTTGTTTGGCGCCTTAATTTCCCGCGGTCGCTGTTCAAAAGAACGATTCCAGCAAAACTTCTTCCCACTATGTTTATTGACCTAGTTAGCAAATAAAAGTTCTTTAGAAAGAAATAAATTAAAAAAAAGATTACATAAAGACGAGGAACTGGCTGTACAAAGGACGAAGTTGTGCGCAAACCGGATCGTCATAATGCAATTGCATTATATACGAAAATGAAAGTATTACGAAACGACAATCAATATTTTTGGTCCGATCAGGTTGTCTTGACATGATAATCTCGAAACAGTTTCCGAAGGCCTTCGTTCCGATGTGTGCTTTATTTTTAAAGCCGTGGAAGTTACAATTGATGCTTATAATGGGAATGTTGTTTATGCGTTGATAGAGTGCGTTGTGTGTGGTACACAACCTGTAGTATATTTTTATCCTCCTCATTAAAGCGGCGTGTTGTAATCATTGCCTTTTTGTTGGACGTTGTTTTTAATTGGAGATTGCTGATGATAATTATATAAAAATACTTGTTGCTTGTAATTTAAAATTTTGTACTACAATAATAGACATAGGTATACTCAGGATCCAGCGGACCGCGCGAATAAATATCGCTGGTTTACTAGTGTCAAAAAAACTTTGTATTGACACCGACGACGTCAGTAATAAGCTGACAGCAGGATCGTTTATGGACCATGATCCATGCCTCAGATCACTTCACTATGTTATGAGTCCGCACGCGCGTTTCCACAGGGACGGGTTTTCCATATTGTGCAGGCGTATGGCGGAAGGATTACGGTAATATGTTCAGATGGGCTCATTCTTAGGTTCTTAGTGGCTACAATAAACATCGCTAATGCGAGAGCTCGATATCCAACTTGGCTTATGCAAGCGCTTCCGCACGCGCCGCATCGGTGGACCGGAAACGTTTTAACACTCGGTGTGACCGTAAAATTTGGTCACCTCTTTCCTATTTCTGTTCGTGACTTGGAATTTTTAAAGGCTAACTAATGTAACCATCTGGTGAGAGAGATTCATTTCCTAGTATAAAGCTTAGAAGATGACGCGCGAGATATGCCTGGATGCGATCAAAATAAGAGTAATTTGAAGAAGTAGCAGATTAAATGTAAATAAATAAACGATATGACTGTATAGTTTTACAAAAATTGATTGATGCCAAGAATTGTGAAAATAAAGTCACATTCTAAGAAGAAACACTATCGCTTATCCTTAGACAAAGTGATAAAGGATTGAGAAAATAACATTCTTTTAGGTACACTCTTTATTATTTATCTTTAGGCAGGTAATATTTGTGATTATCTCAATATTAAGGATTACCTTAATCTTAGTTATAACAAAATGGGATTCAGAAGAATGAACTCGTGTAATTTGCATTTAAAGTCAATAACTTTGTAGTTATAGAGCTAAAGAATACAAAAACCGCTCAGGTTTAATAAACAAGAAATGGTATTTCCTTGTTAGTTGTTAGTACCAACAGACCTTTACAAATATCTTAAAAAGTGGATCATCGCGGGCAGCCAAGTCGAACACGAATGTTTTTACACTTGCAGCCCACTTTGCACCCTCGGTATACTCAGCAGGGCTATTCACAACATTCCAACTCGATATCGAATTTTCACTCGGGTGAGACAGTCGAGACAGTTAAACATGTTTCAGTAGAGAAACTGATGATATCGAAACTCATGCCTTCGAAATAATGAAACATCTGCCTCAATTCTGCAAAAAGGCTTATAGCAGCGACGAGTTAACATTTATGCAGCTGATTGGATAATGCTTGCATCGATTACACAAGGCGCCAGTTGGATGGTGATAGTTGCGTTGATATGTTTACCGACGATGGTTGGTAGACGTACAATTTTATTTTAGGGAATCACACCCTGTACAGAATAGCTCTAAGAGAGCACACAGCCAGTACACGCTTACGAGTTACGACAGACTGTAAAGTGCAAGCAAGTGAAATCCACGATGAACATAAATGAATTTATTTCGGTTTTATTGCAATTTTTTAATTTTGGTCCTTACTTCAAAAGTAAGTGATGTATTGAGCGCTTTCAGAATTAATTCGACAGATTATTACTGTGATGGATGATATTTTATTACTGAGACTAATCCTATATATTAAGTACCTCATGTTCTGTAATTAAAAAAGACTCTTAGTTTCGTGTTCAGCTTAAATCAAATGCAAGAACTCTCGATAATGAAGCAACAATGTAGGTTCCAACTCTTTTGAGCATTTGTCACGATCAAGAGTTAATTTTATACTGGAAGCATGTAATTGTACTTCAATAAAGAACAGCCAGATAACTAATATTTGCAGTTAGTTCCATTATGAGTTAAGACAAATAAATTATCGTATTATTCATACACTTAATCGCCAGCCGTTATTTGCCGGATCAAAAATCAAAATTTAGCTAAAAATCTAAATAATCGTAATGGTGATGCTTTCGAATACTGTTACCCGTAACTGTTACTTTATTTAACAACAGTAAAATAAAAAATACAGACAGAATCAAATTAATATGAAAGCAATGTGCGTGACAAATACAAATAAAAATAAAATTTTATCGACACACGAAGACAAATTACTTAGCTGTAATATTTTAAATTGAAACACTGTTCAGTAATATTCGAAACAAATTGTATTGACCGCAACCAGTACGATAAGTAATGACTTTATGGTAGACTTTGTTTCTAGACTTAAACAGATTTTTTTTAGGTTTTATTATGAGTAGAAAGCTACTTACCAATTGAAATCAATTAAATGGCGGTTTCTAAAAAAATCTCGAACTGCAAAACGAATGGAATTGAAAGCTAAGTTCACTTAAGTTTGTTTGACATTGTACAAATAAATAAGTTAAAGTAATATTGCACCCTAGACTAGAATGTCTTTTCTTTTAAATTTGATAAGAAAACACATTTGGACGCTAAAATACTAATAGTTATAAGATTTATATACAGTTACCATTACAAAGAAGTCGTCCTCTATCAAGAAGAGTTAAAAAAAGAATACTTAATAAACATTACAATGGATTTCATTAAATTGCAAATGAAAATTTATTAGTGTCCATAAAAAGTTTACCAATTATGTTCGTTGTGGAGGTGGTAGATTATAATGCAGATGAAGTTGTAACTATGGAATGCCGCGCTAAAAAATACACAGCAAAGCTATTCTATTTTTTTTTACCGTCGTTTTTGTGCCATTTTAATACGAGTAATATGATTTGTCACTTGTTCTAAATATAAAACACAGCAGTTCATTGGCCATCTTAAAATGAATGATCAATTATGCACGTTAAGATTTATTGCAACATATATTATTCATTCCAGTTTAGAACGATATGGAAATTGGAAAAAACCATTCCAGAAAAATTGAAGCAGGTTTTACTTTACGGAAGTGTATTACAAACAATTTAAAAGTAAAGCCATATAATTACATTGTCTAGCCAATATATTCTGTTGATGCTCCAAACTCGTGTAGTGATAAAATTTATGTAGGTAATGATTTTTCGGTTGTGTACTGAGGTTGTACAAATTTACACTGTTGTCGGTTGTACACTGAGGTGTCATATAGGTCTAAACACAGACCAAGGAATAACTTTATAGTGTGGGTTAACACATCAATAGTATTCTTAAACTAAACTTGCAATTTCAACAGTTTCGGAGGCACCATCCCGGTGCATTTTCGTAGATTAATTAAAATTTCCGATGCGAATTTATACGACCTTGTATTGAGTAACCCTTGGTCCTTACACCGCGGCCCGAATTGTAAGAGCATGATTCACATGAGATCAGGCAATTGATTTCTTAAACTAAAAAATTAAAAAATTTAAATATTTTACTAGTTACCAGTTACAACATAATGAAGATTGTAAGTTAAAATGAACTTGCGTGTCCACAAATGTAGGTACAACTGGAACGACTCAAGGCAAATGAAGAGCAATTAAGAATGCATTTTATTTGAACACAGAAAAACAAAAAAATTCGTAAGATTCAAAACTTGTGTTACCCAACACAAGTATATAAAATAAAATAAAAATAAAATAAAAATAGCCTTTATTCCGAACTGAGACATGTCACATACAATTCCGTCATATATATCATTGCTTAAGGTCTATAAAATACAAGAACGTCAAAGAATTACAAAATAGTCCATAGTATAAAAATATTGTTTTAATTATAAAATGTCTCGAGTTTCGAATTGCCTATTGGCAAAGGCCTCCTCTAGCTGTTTTCACTGTGTTCTGTCGTGTGCAACCCTGCGCCAATTTGGACCCGCAGTCTGTTTTATCTCATCTTCCCATCTCCTGAATGGTCTGCCTCTGTTTCTCTTGGCATCCCGGGGGTACCAGTTAGTCACAATTGTGCTCCACTTTGCTTGTTTGTCCCTCTGAGAGTGCCCAGCCCATATCCATTTTTGAGAGTCAATTCTGTTAAAATGTCTGTAACTTTTGTCTTTTTTCTAATGTCAAAAGTTACAGACATTTTAACACAAGTAGATACTTCTCTTTAATAAAACTTAGGTTTTCTACTTTAATGAAATCACTTCCAGGCGTTCCAATAAAGTCAAAATAGTTCTCAATATACAAAGTACAAAGAGTAATTATAATATCTCCAAATCTAAACCGCGTTCAAAATGCCTTTTTTTGCACAATAGAAGTGAATATATCAACAGTGAAGGGTTAAATAGTAAAACCGATTCAAGCAGTACTAATACTGACACCTGTTAAAAGGGACATCTTATCGTCAACACATTTTCGACAACACCACATATATCTAAATTATTTGAGATTCTCTATATAAACAATGCGATTCTCTATATAAACAACTGTTTTATAGTCTGAAACTTTTCCAGTATTTATTTAATATTGACCATATTTCATAAGTTCTAGTAATGGAAATAGAGACGAATCAATCACAAGTAAATACACAAGTAAGATAAGTGATGTGAGGAGGATTCATTTCACTCAACCTAGTCCTAATAAAGTCTGGCATAAATTGTATGACCACGCAAACATTATGGTTAATTTTATCAGTCCCTAACCCCGGGTTGGGTCCCCCGTTAGCTCCAACGCGATGATCGTTGGGGTCCGGAAATGTATGCGTGATATACTCGTACCTACGCCCAGCGCACTAAACGCCTGTGTGATGACTAATACAGAATAGGTATTCGTCACCGCAGCCAACTGAGATGTATGACAGTTAAGCAAACAAACCTAAATACATCGATATGTTTGAGTTTCAACAGTACGCTTGTCGCTTACTAACGTAATGGTTTGATTGAGAGCTTTGGATATTAAGTTAAACATCATAAATTCAGAAAATGAGTTCATGTAAGAAATAACAGAATAATTTAAAGACAGAGATTCAGACCAAACAGCCGAAACGAATATTTCAATGTCAGAAAACTTACCTTGAAATTATGAATTGAAGGAGAGGTTAAATGGAAATCCTACAAAAATGGGTTAGAGAGCAGTTTCAATCTTATATTTTAGGAATGAATGAAACAGAATCTGTGGATCAGAGTTTAGGATCTTATCTGTGAGGAAGCTTATATGGAGCTGATGGACGTTAAAATATCGAGGAAGATAATAATCATGACGCCGATGATGTATCTTAATCTAGAGAAGAAAGTTGCCTTATTAGAACCATTAAAAGGGCACTCACACCGACACACGTAACAGGCTCTGCGTAACACAAGAACAGATTTATCTGCATTCAATTAATTGCGACGTCTCACATAAAATCTTCCGACATCTACAAAAAAAGTTACGAGATAGAAATTTAATGGCCCTTCTTGGTAACGGACGAGACTTGTGTCGTGAAGAGTTAAAGCAGAGGACACCGGCCAATTGGTTTCTTGCAAGTCTGCGTATTTGTATCAAACTGCAAAAACCATGAAACATTTCAAGGTACACAATCACAAACTGTTAAACTGTTTTTAATTCCTGATGTTTATCGAAATTATATAAATGGAAATGCAACATTATTAAGGAATTTGAAGACATTAATATGTCGGCCAAGATAAATTGAAGGAAACCTCCCTGAGATCTAGCCTACATGTCATAGTTTGAAGTTTAAATATATTTAAATAAATGTACCGAATAACATCAATGAAACAGAAAATTGGTCGCACATTCCTAATACCTAATTGATTTCACGAGCATTCCCCAAGAAGTGCTGGTTGTAGAATTAGAGACTTATGGTGAAAAACTCTTCGATACCGAAACTGTTCTTCCAATTGCAAATGAGTCAAGTGTTATAAAGGATAGTAGTAGCCGGTACGGCCACCAAACACAATCGCTGGCCATCGGGCTGCATAGATTTTATCACAACAACGCTGTTGTTTCTTGCGCGTACGCATATTTCCGGAACATAGGCAAAACCACGAAAGTTGCAAGACTTTTCGCTCTCATTATTATTAAACATGGAAGTGAGGCCAGAATTACAGCGGATGTTATCTAAGCGCTATTTATTACGCCGATTATCGCTTTGGGAAACACTATCGACGACAGATATAGATATCGAGCAGAGATTAGATTACCTAAAATTGTACTCTCCGTCATCATGTATTGAAGCAGCGTAGAGGAGTCAAAGCTAATAGCTCTTAATCTATCTTTGAGGCCTGAGATGGTGATTAATGGTGATATTTATTACTTCCTGCAAACCAGATTACCTAACGAAATCTAATATTTATCTAAGCATGAAATTAGGTTAAGGTGCATCTAGATCAACTGCAGTTTAAAAATCATTAAATTTCATTTAAATATGAGTTATCACCTATTAAAAACTAATTTCGTTATTTGAGATTTAGTTTGTCATGACGATTAGTCACACATAAAATAAAATTCTAGCTGTTTCATGATTTTTTCATATGTACCGTATGGGCACCATGTATGTTTCCGCCTTCCGGGACAAAAATCAGCCTTTATGTTAATCCAGGCTATTTAATCTATCCCAAATTTCAGCCAAATCCATTCAGTAGTTTTTGCATGAAAGAGTAACAAATATCCATACAAACTTTTGCGTTTATAATATAAAGGAAGGACTAAGGATGAAAATATTTGTACTTTCAATGTTTTTTCTATGTTTTCACCGATACAAAAACGCAACGTTATTTCCACACATAATGTAATGTTTCTACAAACTACTTTCAGAATTGTCACTCCAATATTCGCTAGCAATGGCACGCCACGCAAGTCTTTATGAAGATTTTGGAGAGTCATCTACATACGCGTGAAACCAGACGAGTTACGTGATAGTAGTTCGCGAGTGCCGGAGAGCTCTCGTCATTTCTTTGCTACTCACTAACAAGTGCCTATTAACATTTTGTTGCGTGTGAAATGCTACTATGTGTGTAGGTGTGTAATAATTACCTAATAGCATACAGATGTGCCAGAAATGTGTTCAGAAATACAAAAAACTTATTTCAAGATAGAATACCCATTTCTTTACCATTTTTTTTCTTTATGATAAATCGGAAGTACCACATTATCACTTAATGAAATCGCGAAAGCCCAGTCAGAAATTAGCGGGGCTTCTACTTTTTGAACTGACATTTCGGGGCATTTCAACTGACAATTGGAGCTTCTCTTGAAATTACCTTTCACATCCTATACCTTTAAACGAGCAATTCTTGTATATATATATATATATATATATGTATATATATACCTATATATATTTCTATATAATCTGAAACCTTTAAACGAGCAATTCTTGTATATATATATATATATATATATATACCTATATATATTTCTATATAATCTGAATCTCGGAAACAGCTCGAACGATTTTCATGAAATTTAGTATACAGGGGGTTTTGGGGGCGATAAATCGATCTAGCTAGGATTCATTTTTAGAAAATGTCGAATTCACCAAAAAAAAATATGACCCCTGCTGCCATCTATTGGCAACCGAGCAAAGCTCGGTCACCCAGATATTTACTTATAAACAGTGGTTTCAATTACAATAGGTTCAGAGTCTCTACACATAGTTAAATGGTTAAAAGTAGAAGCTACAAACTAAGCAACTTTAGGTGTGTGAAACTCCCAACTAAGTTGAAGTATTAAGTTGGCAGATACACAAAAATTACAGTGTATGCACCTATAAATTATTATAATTGAAGATTGTTGTGAGGTTCCAAATTAAACACCATTCATTCGCGAGGCAGTCGCCCTTTACGTAAGTGACGTGTTATAAACCGGCATTGTGTGAAATTGTATGGTGATTGTATGGAATGTTATAATTTTTGGGAACGTATTATACAATGAGCCGATTATAGGTACGTTTGACTGACTGTGCTGACTATTGTAACGGAACAGTAATAACATTATTGACAAGATACCTAATACATCAATTTTGTATGAATTACCTACTCATAATTAGTCATTAGTTTTTGATGAATTTTTAGATTATTTTATAATTAATTGAAATGGTTATCCAGATGAATTCAAGGATTAAAAGATCTGTTTGTAGTTCTACCTATGTGACTCATTGATCTATCTCTCGACTCAACAGTAAATAAAATTAATTACAGTGTTGTTTGTTTACTTATGTACAAGTATTGCAGTAATCTGTAATAGTTCTTGGATTTACGCAGGATTGATTTTTCGAATACAGACCGTAGATCTGAGTGACCTAGCCACTCTAAAGTTTGCCCAATACCTAAGTGTAATTTAACCGGTCACGCATGAATGAACGAGACGCGAGTACGGTCAGCAAACATAGCAGTTTTAGTGAATGGGTACTGCGTAAGCGTTTGACCTGTTTGTGATTACCACTGCAATACGAAACCATAAAAAGCCTTTATTTGTTAAAAATACAAAGCTCTACTCCTTACCGTAATAAAATGTAACTTAGCAATTACATGACGTGAAGACTTTAGAGTACAGGAATCCTCTCTCATAGCAATAAGTATTTGAGTTGTTGAGTAAAAATCCTGGGTGGAAAAAATATTTTTTCTTATTAAACAGGTTTAGTTCTGTGCAACCAATTAGGTACACAAATTTCAACCATTATAATTGGCCAAACTGGTGTTGGCGAAAGAGGGCGAGGAATTTTAAATTTATATAGTCACCCTACGGAGACCCTACAGATCTTACTGTCCAGAGAAGTTAAGACTACTAATACTTGAGAAAAAAATCAAAAGGTATCTCCCGGTAATTCTTATAATAGCTAGTTACTAGTATCCTTATTACTAAACTACGAAAGTTAAGGAGGTCAATGGATGTAAAACAGGATGCCTCAATGTGTCATACCTGTGCCGCTACCTAGTTTTAAATTGCCAAGCCCTTTTAACACGTGATGTGACAATACTTTAGAGTTTAGACGCAATTTGGTTTGCGGCTAAAGTTAGTTTATGGGGAAATACGTAGATGTATCACCTTATAAAAGTGTCGTAACTGAGCGTTCATTACCTCAACACATTCAAAATAAGCGCAATAACAAAAGTCAGGATTTATTGTCTTTGCGAATTTATTGCGTGAATAGTCATACAGCAAATTATAACTGAACTGGGCGGGGTATTTATCGATAGACGAGACCCAAGCAATGACAACTTCGCTATTAAAAGTTGGAAGACCCTCAACCTAATGGACTGATGACATGAAGAGTGTCGCAGGGGGCCACTGGATCTAAGCTGCACAAGAAGCACATGTTGGAGATCCCTACGTCAGATATATTATATTCAGCAGAGAACTTACAAGGTCTGCTTGAGTTGTCCTAGATTGTAGATATGTACCTAGTAGAATATAACCAAGGCGGCGTAGATGCTACGGTAAGAGACGACTGGATAAGGATTGTGAAATCAAAATGTGTTCAGCCCAATCAGGGTAAAGTTTTCTGCTGGTCACTTTTACGATGGATACGCTTTTCTTACACAAATAGCCCCACGATTTATGGCTAACTGTGAATTGTGATATGCTATGAGAAAAAATGATCAAAAATAATGGAACCAAAAAATGATCAAAAATTGTTAAAAGTTATTGCCCCAGGGGTGTTGCCAGGTTCCAACGTGTTTCTAGGTCACAAAGATAATATGAGCCGGGTCACATTTCTTTTTATGAAAATTATTGTAAAGGTCGCACTTGTTACTCAAGTTAAAATAAGTGAGGCCACGAAATTGATCGTGCACCTTATATAGCCGGTACACGGTACCCGATAAAGAAGAAAAAACGCGTAAAAGATTGAATAATTACACACGTTGGCGATATTTACGACGTTTCATACATTGCGACCCAGTTTAATGAAATTATGAATATCGACTTGTATCGTACATAGATTTTGATGCGATTGCAGGAAAAATATTATGCATATTGCATTTCGGGTTCCGCTTAGTTATTGATACGATGAAAATTACAAGAGACTGCATTTGCAATCCAGTAATTACTTGTATTTAATGTATACATCAGAGGCATTCTCAAATTCTCAAGTTCTTTAGCCATATTACAAGAAGGAAGGACACCCAAATGCCTGGTGGTGCTAGGGCGAGTGAAAGACACACGTGGTCAAATCCTACACGATGAACTGACCACATCCAGACCTCTATAAGGTGCTTCCTTAGTTAATCAATGGAGGATGGCAAGAACCGAAGTGACAGACCATTTAGCGTCTCTAACCCAAAATCACGACCACGAATTTGTGCCTCAATAAGAGAAAACTTTGGCGTGTTTCATTCAAAGGAAAAACCTGTTTAAAAGTTGATCCCTCATTAAAAGCCCCAGGAGGCAATGGAGGTTGGCATAAATCCCAGTGACAGACCATTTAGCGTCCCTAACTCAAAACCACGACCACGAATTTGTACCAAACTCGATAAAAGAAAACTTTGGCGTGTTTCATTCAAAGGAAAACCGTGTAGGTAATCAAAATAGAGTTTCCTATGATCCGGCGGTCGTTGAACCCGTCATCTGCGCGCAAGGGCCCGCAGCCAGAGAGGGGCCTGGGGAGACGTGAGACGCTTTCAATGGGAGGTTAAGCGGCGTGGAGCGTTACATTGATTTAAGGGCGTCGACGCCTTGTGACTTGTCACTCGCAGAGATAATCACATCCGGTGGATTATTGAAATATAAAAATGTTTATATAAAAATGGTGAATTTGCTGAATCAGACTTTTTCATAGATCATCAGTCAACACAGAAGGATGATCTTTTCATAAGGTGAAAATAGTAAAAGGTACAACCACACACACGATACTATTATATCACGAATTCTTTGGTGCAACTTAGTGCGCTGGTTCATGTAACTGGGAGGTTCCGACTTCCGGATTCAATTTCCTCTACGGATCTATAAAGTATTTCATTATTTTTAAATTGATTCAAGTAGGGCCGCACCTAGTTACCACCTTACCAGCAAAACCGTGAGCTACAGGTGAATATGAACGCGTTACGGAACGACGCACTGTGTAACTTTGGACAATTAATCTAACAAATGAATGGGTTTGGTAGGTAGGTCGCATCTTCTGAGTCAAAGCAAATTCTCAGGCGATTGAACTGTCGCTTACCACCAGGGGGGCTATTCACGTTACGTGTCGGCTACATTTCGTGATGTGATATGTTTAAAAAGGTGATGGCATTTACGAACATAAGCAGACGATATTGAATTCAAAACATTTTTTGCGAACACTGAAAAATTAATTTTAATACAATTGACATAGAGCGTAAAATTGAATGTAGTTCAAAACGCCATATTGGTCGACAGTCCAGAGATTGAAATTATTGAGCATTGTATTTCCTATGATGATATACATTCAATTTTACACTCTAAGCCAATAAGTGTAAAGTTCATTTTTCAGTGTTAATATTTATTTCTTTTTCTTGTATCACAGCACTGAGTGTGTGAAAACGTTACGAGAATGTCATAGCAGGTCGCACTCAAGCACTATAATTGAAAAAAAAAAACTTGTCAAGATATTAAAGTAAAGTTATTGAGAATTGTGACGCAAGGTAGCTTCCATTGGTCGAAGTATAACAGTGCTAATGGTAATGAGATCTCTCGACACGTCGCGCGCCGTCGCATTCTTGTCAAAGTGGGTTTACGTACAAAAGTAAACATTTTTACATTCCTAAAATAGACCGCGCTTACAAAACTGGCTTAGTCGGCGCACACGATATAGAATACCTAATAAGCGGATCGGTTCAAATCTCCTACACACAGATATAACATTTAAACAGACAAAACAATTGCATTATAACAATGAAACCTTTGAAAAATTGGAGAGTCATTCAGGAGGATATCAGGAGAAAGGACAATTTACAAAAAAAAAATTAAAAAGTCCATGTTATCCAGTACAACCGAAACAACAACCCAAATCTTAGCTTTCTGAAAGACCCTTAGGCCGAGGCCAAGGTTAATTTATCGTCCTACAAGATAAATGTATCGCTATCATTGAATTAAAACTCGATCAGTCTAGTCGAAACAATAAATTCATAAAATGCATTATATCAGATTAATGATTACGTCGACAGAAAAAGCTAAAACCACCACCACCAGACACCATAGACTATCATAGATAGATTAATTCTGATTATGATGATACATACTTCAAGTTGAGATTTGAAGATTTTTTCAGGCTTTACTGTCATGCGTAAATAACTAGCAAATAAGTATATCTCGGTAATTGTAATTCGTATATCAATGCTCGTACGCTAACCCGTGCGGGGTCGACGACCCGTTGGTGCCTGCTAAGCAAGACGGTGCGCCGGCGCAGGCTTATTGTTGTCTATAGTCCACACTACGCCGCTATGGCCGCACCACGCGAATGGACCCGAAGGTGATGTGGCATTATTGCGATACAGTTTTGACTAACCAAAAGCGTGTGGTCAAGCCGTTAAGTTGAAACAATTGGTGAATCGAACAGGCAAAAATATCAGTCTCTACAGTTTCTAACGGCCGAAATTAATAACCTATCCAATCCGGATTTGTCCTATCTGAGATAGAAATTTGACATAAGCTCCACACAAGTTATGTCAAATTTCTATCTCAGATAGGACAAATCCGGATTGGACAGGTTATTACTTTCGGCCGTAAGAATGACAAACGTTAACTAGACCTGATGCTTCATGGGCCATGGTTACAACTAACACTCACTTAGTGTCGGAGACATGACCCATTTGAAACCGTGCCATGCCTTCCAAGCAGTTATCCTTTGCAGGAATCACGGCGACAAATTTGATATCGTAGATTCAATTATTTGTTGTGCTTGATGGTACGCGTAATTTTGTATCGGTTGGGGAATAATTTTGTGGTACATCGATTGCTAAGAACAGGGTCCTAACATAGGCCTAAGAGACTAATCTATGTTGCAGCTCCAATGGTGATTACTGGTATTTCTAATCAGGCGGCTCGTTTAGGAAACCGCGTTGGAATGAAGGCGGTGTATGAACTCTTCAGGCATATTTTTGGTACCTATGACGTCACCGGCAATCTACGTGACCGCGAAGGCGTATGACAACTAGATTATCTGCGCTCGAGACTGATATGTGTCGCTAATCAGTCAAGTCGTAAACGAATCGCTCGCATTATTCACTTTCGCGACATTTCAGCAAGATTGGGCTGCCTGATTATCGCAGGTAGGTAATTTTTATTTCGAGTAGTTGCAGGTACAGCTAGTTTTGGTAATTCGATTTTTCAGCAACTTTATCAAATTTGGTAAATATTTTTGATACTTTGCCTAGCAAATATAAAGTTATTTTGATTCCGGAGGACCGCAGATATACTTTCGATTTTGTTTTTTATTGGCGCGATGTGCATTTATGAGTCTGTCAAAAAACCTAGAGTACACTTGCAATTACAAGCAGTGATGTAGCAGAAAAACCTTCAGAAGATACATTATTGTCAGAGCAAGTCAATAATCAGGATGGTCTCAGAATAAAAGCTATAGCAACTTACGTAACTGAAACCACAAAAAAAATACAGATATGTACCTAGTAATCGTAATTAAATTCTGACAACAAAAAACGTAACAATGAGGTAAATTTAGTTACTTCAGTGAATTGTTTGCGCGAGTTTTTATTTCACTTACGTAAAAGATAATAATATGCATACGATAAGATTATTTAGCATATTTGCGTAAAAACACATTTGATAATCTGAAGTTAAATATTTAATATTTAAGAAGATTAATAAAAATTATAAGTTTTTTTTAAGCTTAAAATTAAATAACAAAACTAAAAAGTCATCAAGTGTTCAACTAAAATGAGTTTAGACCAATGATTTAGATTAATGATTAAATATGACATGAAACCTTTGCTTTAAATAAAAATAAGGAATGCTCGCTCTGCCAGTAATGTCAAATGTCCAACGGAAAAATGGAAATAAGTTTAACTGAACTTTGAAAATACTTAAGTAGACTGTTGCATAAATGATAGGTGAACGGAACTACTTAAGTGATGATTTTATACAATGGTAAATATACTTTCAAAATACTTGGCGAAATAGACAATGAAGATATATTAGAATTAAGACTTCCGTGAGTAGACATAATAATTTTACTGAAAAAACGGCTAAAACTCACTATGACTTGGTCAGGATCGCCCGACCAGTTTCGGACCCATCAGGGGTCCTTCTTCAGGGGCATAGTGCACGCGCGGACGCCCGAGCTATACTGCTGAAACGCGGCCGGCACGACGCGCCGCGCGCAACGCGCGCTGAGAAGGCGGTGGCTGCGGCGCGCGGGGAGGTGACACCCCACCCGCCTCTGACTCCTGAACATCTTGTCCATCACAATCTTGAAACTTCATACACGCCGAACTAATGGTGTCTAACTCGTGACCCATAGATGTTGCAGTCCTGCACTGAATAAGTGGTTTCCACGCCGGGTGCAACGCCCAACCGGTGTCCCGATTAAAATTCGGATGTCTATAAATCTCAATGGCCTCACGAATCTTACGAGGTACTACAAGTTTTTCCCTGGACAACACGGAGGCCTTGTCAAAACGAATGTAGTGAGAAACATCCGAATTCTGGACATGTTCCGCTATTGCTGACCCATTTGTGTCCACTTTCTTTACACTGCGTATATGTTCCAAAATCCTTGTCTGGATGTTACGACGAGTCTCGCCAATGTAGCTCTTCCCGCAGTCACAAGGAATCTTGTATACGCCAGGTACGCTCAGGGGATCACTATCTTTGGGGGAACGCAAAATATCTCGAATTTTTCCGGATGGACGGAACCTAGTGCCTATGTCATATTTGCGTCTCAGAAGATGACTTATCTGATCCGTTACCCCCTTGATATAAGTAAGATAGGCTGGCGAACGTTCAACGGCCATAGATTTCGGTCTAGAGGTATTATGGGCAACCCGCACACTTTGGCGCCAACTGTACCCATTGTGCTCCAAAACTTGCCTCACCTGCTTTAGCTCGTCATCTACGTAAGGTGGATCGCACAAACATAAGGCCCGATTAATTAGACTTCTCGGCACAGATGATAAATGAGCCGGATGGTGGTGAGAACTCGCATGTAAATATTTATTAGTATGAGTAGGTTTACGGTAGACCGTAGTACTCAAACCTCCTCCGGGTTCTCTTATAACCATCACGTCTAAAAACGGCAACCTTCCCTGGCTCTCTTCTTCCATGGTGAACCGTATCTTACTATGTAAACTATTTATGTTCTGTAATACAATAGCCAGGTCGTTTTTGTTCACAATGGCAAACACATCATCCACGTAACGTAACCAACAGCGAGGTTTTAAAGGCATCCTATTTATGAGCCCATTTTCCAACCATTCCATGAATATATTCGCCGCCACCGGCGCTATAGGCGAGCCCATAGCCACACCATCAACCTGTAGGTAATAATCGCCTCGCCAAACAAAATAGCAATTTTTGAGACAAAACTCGCAAAGCTCCAAATAAGCTACAGGAGCATTTGACTGTTTTAGTATATCTGCTGCCAATTGAGACACCTCATCCACCGGGACATTAGTGAAAAGGGACTCCACATCGAAGCTCACCATTATGAAATGAAAATGAAATGAAAAATCTTTATTTTCACATAGGCCCAATTAATAAGCTCTTATGAAAAGTCAAAACTCTACCGCCAGGTTCGGAAAGCAGGTTTGCACCGAGAAGAACTGGCAAGAAACTCGGCACTTGCTCTTTTAAAAAAAAAATGTCATTATATACAATTTCTTAAATAATATCAATAATTAATACATAATTTTTAAGATATCTCGTGAAGAGATGGAAATATATCCCTATCATTCCAACAATTCTTGTCATTAAAGAATTCTTCAATAGTATAGTAACCCCGACTTATTAGATGTTTTTTGACAGTGACTTTAAACCTGTGTAAAGGTAAGTCCAAAGCAGACTTCGGGATCATATTGTAGAAGCGTACACTCAACCCCACAAAGGACTTCTGTACTTTACGTAAACGGTGTGGTACTACAACTAACTTGTGTCCGCCATTTCTAATTGGACGGTTACTTACATCTATACGTTGCTTATAATTATTAATGTTTTGACGTACAAAGAGTAAGCAATTATAAATATATTGAGATGCCACTGTAAGAACACCTATTTCTTTAAATTTTTGGCGAAGAGATTCGCGTGGCTTCATTTTGTATATAGATCTAATTGCTCTCTTTTGCAATACAAATATAGTTTGAATCTCAGCAGCTTTGCCCCATAATAGAATACCATAGGACATAACACTGTGGAAATAGGCATAATAGACAAGCCTGGCTGTATCAATGTCTGTTAACTGCCTAATTTTTCTCACAGCATAGGCAGCTGAACTAAGTTTACCTGCCAGAGTCTCAATATGAGCGCCCCATTGTAGTTTATCGTCTAAGGTTACCCCCAGAAATACTGTAGAGTTTTCCATTTCCAGTGTTTCACCATTCACAATCACCTTTTTGTTGGTAGCTACGTTTTTTACGTTTGGTAGTGCGAACTCAATACACTTAGTCTTTTTTGAGTTTAAAAGTAAATTGTTTACAGTGAACCAATGCGATACATGCGCGATAGCATAATTTACGTCGTCAAAGTTGTCTTTACCTCTATCAGTTTTAAAAATCAAAGAAGTGTCATCAGCAAACAATACTATCTCGCAAATACCGTTTACATGGTGCGGCAAATCATTTATGTACACTAAAAATAGAAAAGGTCCCAATATTGAACCCTGTGGCACACCCATTATGGGGGAACAACCCTGCGACTTTATGAAAATGAAAATGAAAATGAAAATGAAAATGAAAATATTTATTTTTCACATAGGCCTAAATAACAGGCTCTTATGAAAAGTCAAAACTCTACCGCCAGGTTCGGAAAGCAGGTTTGCACCGAGAAGAACTGGCAAGAAACTCGGCACTTGCTCTTTTCAAAAATGTCATTGTTATAATACAAGATTTCTTATAGATTATGAAAAATTATAACATATTTTTAAGATATCTCGTGAGGAGATGGAAGCATATTTCTATCATTCCAAGAATCATTGTCGTTAAGAAATTCTTCAATGGTATAGTAACCATGATTAATTAAATGTTTCTTGACAGTGTCTTTAAACCTGTGCAAAGGTAAGTCCAAAACAGACTTCGGAATCATATTGTAGAAGCGTACACTCAACCCCACAAATGACCTCTGTACCTTACGCAAACGGTGTGGCACTATAACTAACTTATGTCCTCCATTTCTAATTGGACGATTACTTATATCTATCCGTTGCTTATAATTATTAATATTTTGACGAACAAATAGTAAGCAATTATAAATGTATTGAGATGCCACTGTAAGAATACCTATTTCTTTAAATTTTTGGCGAAGAGATTCGCGTGGCTTCATTTTGTATATGGCTCTAATTGCTCTCTTTTGTAATACAAATATGGTTTGAATATCAGCAGCTTTGCCTCACAATAGAATACCATAGGACATAACACTGTGGAAATAGGCATAATAAACAAGCTTGGCTGTATCAATGTCTGTAAATTGCCTAATTTTTCTCACAGCATAGGCAGCTGAACTAAGTTTACCTGCCAAAGTCTCAATATGAGCGCCCCATTGTAATTTATTGTCTAAGGTCACCCCCAGAAATACAGTAGAGTTTTCCATTTTTAGTATTTCTCCATTCACAATCACCTTTTTGTTGCTAACTATATTTCTTAGGTTTGGTAGTGCAAACTCAATGCACTTAGTCTTTTTTGAATTTAAAAGTAAATTGTTAACTGTGAACCAGTGCGATACGTGCGCAATAGCAGAATTTACATCGTCAAAATTGTCTTTACTTTTATCTGTTTTAAAAACGAGAGAAGTGTCATCAGCAAACAATACTATTTCGCAAATACCGTCTACATGGTGCGGTAAATCATTTATATACACTAAAAACAGAAAAGGGCCCAAAATTGAACCCTGTGGCACACCCATTTTGGGGGAACAACCCTGCGACTTTGTGTCATTTATGCATACCCTTTGTGTTCGATCACTCAGATAAGAGGCAACGAAATCAAGAGCTCTGTCTCTGATACCGTAGTGGCTAAGTTTAAATAGTAGCGTCTGATGTTCGACGCAATCAAAAGCTTTGGACAGGTCACAGAAGACTCCTATGGCATTCTGAGACTGTTCCCAGGCATCATAGATATGGCTTAAAAGCTTGGCACCAGCATCGGTGGTATTCCTACCTTTAGTAAAGCCATACTGCTCGGAGTGAAGAATTTTGTTGGAATTAAAATGACTTAGAAGTTGGTCAAGTATGATTTTTTCAAATATCTTACTAAGAGTTGGTAAAATTGAAATAGGCCTATAATTATTAACGTCCTGCCTATCTCCAGACTTAAATAGCGGTATCAGTTTACTATGTTTCATTAAATTTGGAAACGTTCCTAGGTCGACACATTGGTTGAATATTACAGCCATATAAGGGGCAATAGTGTCGATAATGTTGAAAATAACTTGCACAGACATTCCCCAAAGGTCGCCAGTTCTTTTAATTTTTATGAATCGGCAGGTTTTTTTAATGTCTGCTGCAGTGATATGTTCAAAATTAAATAAGACAGTGCATTCTTTTACGTTGTCTCTTAAGAGTTTTTGGGCTGTTGTTGGCGAGGACTTAAGAGAATCCGTCAACAAAACAGGAACATTCTGGAAATAGTTTTCAAAGGTATTCGCGATTTCTAAATCTGATGTTAATTTACTACCATTGGCAACTATTTCAATCTTTGGGTTACGCGATTTGGTTTTTCCTGCCTGTTTGTTAACTATATTCCATGTGGTTCTTATTTTGTTATCAGATCGGGTAATTTTTTCTTTAATATGTAGCGATTTTGCTTGAATGCAAACATTTTTGAAAATTTTTGAATAAGTTTTAACCCGTTCTAGAAAACTTGCAGTTTGATTAAATTGTCTTTCTTCATAAAGCTCATACAACTTTTTTCGACTTTTATGGATCCCAATAGTTGCCCAATCGCTGAATTTTAATTTATTATTCATAATGTCTATATTTTTCGTTTTAAAAATATTTTTAAATTCCGTATCTACAGATTTGAATAGGGTTCTGTAAATACTATCAGGATGTCCATGTTCAAAGACTAGGGCAGGAACTGTAGTAGAAATTTTATCTTTAAACCGCATTAATTTATCTTTTGTTATAGGTCTGCATTTAACTATTTGCTTGAGTTTAACAATACTATTCAAAACATAAATTTGTTGACCACAGTGATCAGACCTAAGCTTACTTATTATAGCCTTATCTAAAATCTCACAGTTGCAAAATATATTATCAATGCAGGAGGCTGAGGTTTGTGTTACTCTAGTGGGTTCCCTAAATACATTATTTAGATTAAAGCATTTAAATAAATTGAGTAACTGGACACTATTTGAATTACTCAATAAAATATCAACATTAAAATCCCCACATACTAATATTTTTTTAGTTGAAACTGACAATCGTTTGAGTACTTCCTCCATTATATCCTCAAAATGTTTGAGGTCACCTGAGGGGGGTCGGTAAACGCATACTACAATATATCTATCCATCTCAACACAAGACAGTTCAGCAATGCGTTCCCTGGAAAGACTGACAATATCTTTTCGTTCTTTACAATTCAGGTTGTCCCTTGTTATAATCAAAGACCCTCCCCGGATTGCTGTCCTTCTTGAGAACGCACTTGACAATGTGTAATTGTTAAAGTGTATTAGCATTTGGCTTTGATTTAGCCAATGCTCAGTAATACAAAGAATGTCAATATCACATTGATTAATAAACATTTCTATTTCATGTTCCTTGCCGGGTAAGCCCTGAATATTCTGATGGACTAAACAAATTTTACAGAGCTTATCCTTTGTCGTCCTATTTAGTTTAAATTATTTTGGTCACAATTTACAATAGTAGAATTACTATTAATTGAAGTAAAAATAGGTAAATTAGTATTATTACTAATTATGTCAATATTACTATTTGTACAACATGTACCGAAGTCAACTGGTTTCGTGCTAAATATAGCAGAGTCCACAATATTACAAGCTACAAGAGTAGCTATTCGTTTTTTATAAGTAAAAGGTAAGTACATTGTACCTTCTGTCATTGGAATTCTATTTACAAATTTATTTAAATCAAAAATATGGAAATTGTCCCTATGACTAAACGCTAAATTATACAAAGCTGCATTGAGTTTGTATGCCTGCTCATTTTGCTTTTGGGTCAGGTGATCTGAGTATGGAAATGTACATATTATAAATTTGCACCCAGACTTCCTTTGCAATGTAATCATATGCTCAAAACTTTTTATCATTAATTTCTTAGTAATATTTATGCTGTCTCCTATCATTAAGACAATAGTCGAAAGTGAGTCTATAAGGTTTGCTGGAATATGTTCAATTAAGAATTCAAAAGAGGCCCCAGGGTAACATAAGTTAATAACTTTTTGGTTTAAATTATTGCTTAATAAGTAACCGAACTTTTTGCCTATATTATCTGATACAACAAAAGTTTTCCGCTGCAGAGTGTGAGATATTTTGCTACTATCACTGTTGTTACTACAATTTTTAGTACTACTTAAGCATTCAGGACTACTGCTTAGACATTGATCCTCCGCTGTACCCACCATTTGTAGTTTATCCGAGCACTGACTGGTTGGCAACTGATCAGCAGTTCGGGTGTAATCCTGGATCTGCTTTTGTGAAAGCTCATACTGAGCAGATAGAGATTCCAGCGATTTTTGTAGATTTTCAATTTGACCATTGAGGCTGCTCATATGAGATTCATATTTTCTCCTATTGTCATCCGCCACCATGTGATAGTTGTTTAATTTTTTCAAAAGCTGGCGACGCTGGTTTCTATAAGTGGTTTCTTTCTTTTTAAATTTCAAAGCATTTCTGATAAATTTATTTAACTTGATATATTTCTTAAATTTATTGCGGCTAAGATGAATTTTGCACGATTGACTGTCTGAATTTAAGAGACTAGAGCTTTCACATTTCAGATCCAAGTTCACAATTTGGGGGGGGTTGGAGGGTAAATCCAGTAATTCGTACTCGCACTCCACATATTCATACGGAAATAGTTCATTATACAGGCAGTCGGTCTGTTGAAAAGCACAATTGTCTAGCTGCACCTGCAAGTCATCAATCAAAACTTGAGCACTCATCAGTTCACTCTCCAGCTGGGATATTTTTGACAGCGCCTCCTCATATGTTTCAAGACATTCATTAAAAGATGCTACAGCTTCCCGCAGTTGATCTCTCTCCAGCAGCACTGCGGAGTGGGTACAGTGCAGCTCAGCGAGCTCTGCCTTTAGCTGTGTGTTTCTGTCGATTGCTTGTTTGATCTCCAGCTCACTGTGTTCATGTTCAAGCATCAATTGATTGCAGTGCTCCCTCGACGCCTTCAGTTCTTCAAGGGCATTTTGAAGTTTCATTTGCAATTCCACACCGGCTGCTCTGCGTGTCATCATTGTGTTATCTCAATATCTGTAACGTGCAAGAAACAGTGTCAGTGTGGGAATGACAACAAGTACACAGATATTATGACCTACACACAGTAGTACCTACAGAATCACTTACAAGTAATAAAATTTGTATGCTTAGATTTTCCTAAAAACAAATTAACAATAATTCAATTTGCATTTGTGTATTGTCCTGTGGCACAAAGAGACAGTTCATAAAATATTGATAATTCAATGCAATGCAATGTACATATAATAGAAGGTTAACTTATACTAAAATGCTAAATTGTGTTGTGTTAATATGTCTTTCTAACTAAATGCACTGAAATATTGAAATATTTCAACAATATTGGTGTTGTAAATGTGTGGAAGTTTGTGCTGTCTGAGATAGTTTTTGTTATTCATCAAACTTACTTCCACAATTAGTCAAGTAAGTTGAGAAAAGTTCTACCTAATGTGGATGTCAGTGACGTATCTCGAGATTATCGAGGATTGGGGAGTAAATGAGTTATAATACCTAGTTATTTCCAAAAGTCTGAATAATTAGTGTTGTTTGAAACCAAGTAAAACATAAAATTAAAGACTAATTAAGTAAATAAGAAGAAATACTCCCCGGGTTAGGCCGTTGACGTTTGAAATCCACCACCGCCGGTAACTTCTCCTTCAAAAACTGTGTTTGCTCTTTAGAATGTTTAGCACTCCGGACAATATATTATTTATTATGATGATAAGAAAGCATTATTTTAATTGATTAATGTAAAATTATTAAAAAAAACTAAAATTTAAAACAGGAACATCTGATTTCGCGTCCTGTCAGTTTGACAGCTGACCACAGACTATGTCATTTATGCATGCATGTCATTTATGTCATTTATGCATACCTTTTGTGTTCGATCACTTAGATAAGAGGCAACGAAATCAAGAGCTCTGTCTTTGATGCCGTAATGGCTAAGTTTAAATAGTAGTGTCTGATGTTCAACGCAATCAAAAGCCTTGGACAGGTCACAGAAGACTCCGATGGCATTCTGAGACTGTTCCCAGGCATCATAGATATGGCTTAAAAGCTTGGCACCTGCATCAGTTGTATTCCTACCCTTAGTAAAACCATTATTATTTCCGATTCAGCAATCTTTTCCTTTTTTATTAACTGAACGAAATGCCTGGAGTCCTTCACGTAACTACTTGTTTTTCCCGTATAAGGTGTTAATACGGAGGACAGGTGTTTGGATATTTTGTACGTTGGCGAGTCTATCTGACTGACTATTGGTCTTAAAGGCCATTCAGGTTTATGAATTTTTGGTAAGCCATAAATTTTCGGAGCAGTTGGGTTGTGTGGACGCAATTGGGATAATAGATCTTTGTCACCGATAGTCTGCAACAGTTTTAGTACTTTATTTGAAATGCGGGTAGTTGGATTATAATTCACTTTCCTGTAGGTTCCGGCATCTGACAAAAGCTGGTTGATCTTATTTTCATATTGCAATGTATCCACAATAACAGTTGCATTACCCTTGTCAGCTGGCAGTATCAAAATATCTTTGTTATTGCGCATGTCTAACAACGCTGCTTTGTCCTGTCTACTGATATTTGGTGATGGTAACTTGGCCCGACGTAAAAACGTTGAAACATCCTGGCGTAAGCATTCCGCATCACGCGCGGGGATAGAATTTCGCACAATTGTGTCTTCTATATTGCATATTATTGATTCGACAGGGATTTTATGAGGCGTCGGAGCAAAATTCAACCCTCTGGCAAGCACACTGAGCTCTTTTTCATTTAACGTGATTGACGACAGGTTCACCACAGCCGGCCTCGTTACGTTGCTCTCCGTACTTTGTTGGTGGTTCGAATAACTATGCTGTTCTGTACCCGTGTATGTCCGGCCGACCAACCGATCCAGTTTTTTCTTGTGTACCTGACTCGTGTTTATACGTACCGCATCAGATCGGCTATGGGTCATGGCGTCAATAGATTCCCACAAATCATAATCCAAAACTCCCACCAACTCTAAATGTAGGTCATACAGGTCTTTGTTGACATAATTAAGTTTCCGGTGATAATCACTTATAACCCGTCGCAATACCTTCTCACTGGCCGCACGGAAAAAATTGTCCAGGGAAAAACTTGTAGTACCTCGTAAGATTCGTGAGGCCATTGAGATTTATAGACATCCGAATTTTAATCGGGACACCGGTTGGGCGTTGCACCCGGCGTGGAAACCACTTATTCAGTGCAGGACTGCAACATCTATGGGTCACGAGTTAGACACCATTAGTTCGGCGTGTATGAAGTTTCAAGATTGTGATGGACAAGATGTTCAGGAGTCAGAGGCGGGTGGGGTGTCACCTCCCCGCGCGCCGCAGCCACCGCCTTCTCAGCGCGCGTTGCGCGCGGCGCGTCGTGCCGGCCGCGTTTCAGCAGTATAGCTCGGGCGTCCGCGCGTGCACTATGCCCCTGAAGAAGGACCCCTGATGGGTCCGAAACTGGTCGGGCGATCCTGACCAAGTCATAGTGAGTTTTAGCCGTTTTTTCAGTAAGACAATGAAGATATTGTTAGCATAGGATACCTTTCAAAAGTATATTCTATAAATTTTCAAACCCAAATTAACGTTTATCATTGGATGCATTGGACATTTAAACAAATTAACCCAGAATTGAGGTTTAATCCAGGTTGACACAAGTGAGCCTGTGTTATAACTCTATTAACAACTATCAACATTTTTTTTCTTCTCCTTCTGTTTCTGGGATTTTTCCAGGATTGTTAATTAACTGATTAGGAGTGCTAATTTCGAAAAACAACTGAAACATATGTTATTCAAACTTGAACAGGAGAGGTATCTCTATAAATTATTATTATGCACATATTAATACCTAATCATTTCCAGTATGTAATTTAATGATAAATATTCTAACAGAACTAAGATGTCATTAAAACTACTTTTACGTGAACTAAAATAATATTTGGATAACATTGCAATTTAAATTTTTCTTACCGCGGTTTATTATCTAAATATCCAATTACATACTTGTGTTAACATTTATGATTTCAATGATCACACGGAATAATTTAACATATCCAGAATTGCAATGGAGCTCTTTATAGATGTTGTAAATAATATAAACTTGTAAGGTACTTCTTGGACGAGCAATTATCGTAAATAACCACTAACGATGTACACGACGATAAAATTTGTCGGTCCCTCTGACTTATCTAAAAGTGGAGTGTTCTTAAGATGTAATATTTTATTTATGAAACATAAAATTTACGAGCAATCATTTTAATCAGCCTATAAGTTTCGGTATAGTACGATTAAGTACTATGTGCGGGAACTTACTTTATTTATGTTTACTATCTTCTATTTTGAGATTGAGATTATTAAACATTAACAGAGTGCAAATTCAAAACATTGAAGAATCTCTTCCTTGTAGAGTCAATGAAGCAAGAAAACAATAATAATAATATTGATGATTTGAAAATATATAATTTATTGAGAATTATAATTTTATTGTAACCAACTCGGAACGATAAAGTGTTTACAAAAAAACGGTAAAACTTGAACTGATCTCTAAATTCGGAAGCAAGTCTCAGCACTCACTAAGGACATCGGAAAATTACAACCTTGGTTTTAATATTATAATCTACCTAGTTATCAAAAGTATTATTTAAAGTGCCTCCATAAATTGTACATAATGAACACTCAAGAATTCAAACGAACGTTACACAAAACATTAAAGAAGAAGCCAGCCAATCGCGAACACTTTCTCTATCAACAAAAAATGAAGCGCTAGACGCCAGTTGCCATTGTTATCAAATGTACTTGTTTATTCGTTGGAGTTTCAACGTCACCGCTCACCTGTTCTGTTGTACCTTGTACTTGTACGGGTACAGTTGAATCGATCTGTCATCACGTACACGTACGAATACGATACTCGTACAGTCAGCCACCAATATCAAGTTCAAGTGGTGTTATTATTGGAGTAATGGATAAGCTGTATCAAAATATCGCATCGGAGTACGTAAATCACAACAACTAGTAGCAAAAAGTAGAGAAATGTAAACATTATAACATAGGAGTGATTATGAGATACCAGTAAGAAAATACACGTAACGTGATGATACCAGTCATAGTTATGGGGATCTGTGAAAGTATTTTAAGCTACAATATACGAGTACTCGGCGACGATTAGTTAAGAAGTTGATTTTACATTGTAAATTGTTTAACAAATTTTGCTAGTTTATCCTGCAATTAGCTAAGTATTTTTTTAATACATTTGCTCAAAAAGTTGACATTTCCATGTGTGTTTAGCGTGCGCAAAGTTATTCTTTTCCGCACTAGTGCTTTTGTGTTTTCCTCCTACGCGGCACCGGAGCGGGCGCACCAGGAGCGCATGAACACGAACACGGCATGCAAACACGGAGCAGGCAAACACGAAAAACCAATATTTTTTTTTCGCAAATGTATTAAAAAACATCGTTCAATGCACGTACGGAATTGTCATTTTTACTCGTCCTTATAGTTGACCCTCGCCTTCGGCTTGGGTCAACAAACCAGGACTCGTAAAGAAATGACAAACTTTCCGCACTTATATTGAAATGTACTATATTTTACAAACTCATCCTGCAATTAGCGATTGTAATTAGTTCTATAGTATATAGACTTTTAGATGATGAATGAATATCGCAAGTTTGGCAACAAATTATAGAACTGAAAACCCTTTTTGGGAAATACCAAAAGGATGAATTTTTAGTTTCTGGCATTGTTTTCAATTTTATTCCCATCAATGACACTGTAAAAATTCTAAGTCCACTGTTAATATTATGTTCGATGTCAACTGTACCACCTACGATGTCACCAAGATTGTAAGTCTATTTACATATTGTCGTTAAAGCCGATGCGAGTATCGAGTGAGTTTACGAACCATAGGTGTCGGCTGTCGTAGAAAGCGTGGGTGATCGGCAATTAATGGCAGCATCTAGAGATCTGCCTGCATTGTTCCGTCGACTCGTGTAATTAGTGGCGAAAGTCGTGAAAGTCACCTCGCACATGATCCCACGTTCTTTGTTGCTTTGTTTTTACGTGTTACGTGGTGGGTGTTATGTCTCAAGGTCGCTGACGTGATGTTATTTAATTTCTTAAAGATTAACCTTTTAATGAATTCACATCGCAGGCTCAATTATAAGAGGACATCTTCTACTGGTTGTAGGACTCTACGGTACTACCACAGTGAAGTTGATTCTACCGTGAAGCAGTAATCTATTGTGGCACTACTGTGTTTCAGTTTAGCACTATACGCTTACGTGATTGGGCAAAATGAGACCTAAGAACTGATGTCTCAGGATAATGAGCGCAGTGCAGTGTGTCGTATAAGATTGTAAAGCAAAAGTATGAGACGCGCAGCATCTGACATAGGCATGCGTACTATTTAACATCAGATAAACGTCTTTCTCATAATTCTTCATTATAAAAAAAAACATCTTCTTACTGGTAATGACTAACGAGTACATACAATAAAATCTAAACAAGAAATACCGCGTCTTCCAAACAACGGTATCAATCAATTTTACGATTAATCTGCGCATAAAAAGTTCGAAGGGCAATAATATTGATCTTGTAAATACAAGAAAATAACATCGTCCAAATGGGCCGTTTAAATCGTTCATTCAAAGGTTGAAGTGAACAAAACAGAAAAAGTAGCAGAACTGAATTGGCAAGAATATAACGATATTTCCAGAATGTTTGATTATTAACTTCATAGTAGTACATACCTATACCTATATTGGGCTGCTTGGAGGAAAATATTTTTCCGTATTTCGCGTTTTAATAGAATTGATTCATTTTAACATTTTAATGGCATACTTTAGTTTTTATAGCGCGAACTATAAGAGATAAAGGCAATAGTTTTGAATCAGAAAATAAAAATTACAGTTAAGGCAGTCAGTCAATCCAGTCACAGATGCGGGTTAGCTTTGGTAGCGTAGCGCAAATATTTTGGAAAGCTATTACTGTTAAGTCCAGTTTCAATTGGTTTAGAAAGATAATACAGTAGCATAATAACAGAATACTAATACTATTAATAATAATACCTACTTACGTTCGCAACAGGTTCTTAGCAGATGAAAACTAGTTCAAGTAATTGAACTGGCGAAGTCTAAATGCGTAGCATTAAGTCATTAAGTATTTTAAAATATTGAGCGCCTATAATTTGACGTTGAGGACTAGTTTTTAAAAGTATTTCATGAATAATTGGGTGGAAATTGAATTTGATTGTTATGCTGTATTCAAATTCGTTATGAATCAGGTGGTCAATTCAAATTTTAAATTTGAAACCTCTAAAAGCTAAAACTTCTAGATCTATACCGATATAGTTATTTATTGCTATTTGAATAAAGTCATTGAAATAGATTGGTTCACCAAAATACATGTATTTTTCAGTTCTAAATTAATTTCAGACTCACTGGCTATGACAGATTTAAGACACCCGTTTGAAGTTAAAAAGAAAAACTGGGCGAGGTTGATCTCTCTAACTACTCTAAGATCCCATTGGTCGCTTGGCACTTCAAAAATGGATAAAATAATATCCAAAAGAGAAATACATCGGATAACACTTACAGGATTTTTCCATTAGTTGGCGAGACATTCAGCGAAGCTAATTTTGTTAATGTTATTTCGAAGATATATTCTGTACTAAGGAAAATAGGTAGTTTTTATTTATTCTCTTGGAAGTTCCTTTTTGGATTCGCTACCACCCGTAGGAAGAGGAACACTAGGAATCAGTTAGGTCACCAAACCTGATAAATTTTAAAAAACTTGATATTTAACTATTTTACAAGGCCAATTGAAAGCAGTAGTCACTTGAAGTTTGGAAGTTCAAGGTCGATCCGGACGTGTTTAGACATAGGCACCCATGAATGGACCGACGTGGTACTATAGTAAAACATTATCACCGCTCACTATTTATTTATCTACGACAATAATTACAGTAATTGTATTGCCACTATTTGATGATTAAAACGTGCCTAAATCGAAACTATGCGGGCGTTATCGACTCATGACCCTGACCGACTCACGTGCGTACCAACGATTATTTTGTTTGTATTGCGATACAAATAATTTAATTAATGTGTACGGGATATTGGGTCACGCATGAACATACTTACACAACATCATACTACAAATTGATTAAGACCTTAATAACTTCACTAGGTATAAGATGATTAGGTGATATCGGACTATATTATATCTTGATGATTTCCCGGCATAGCATTCGTTTGTTTATTTTAATATTCGCACAAGTCAAGTTCTTACTTTTTTGAATTTTCCAAATGCCTGATTACTTTCGGAACCACGCGAAGAAGTCAATTTGACGACCGAATGGCGTAGCGGTAGCGAACCTGCCGTCTGCGTCGGAGGTCGTGGGTTCGATTCCCACTACTGGTAAATGTTTGTGTGATGAGCATGAATGTTTTCCAGTGTCTGGGTGTTCTTCAATAGATTTTCCATCTACGCGGAAGAAATTATAGTAATGACAAGAAGTGTGAGCAAAAATACAATTAGTCCACACTGTAGTGCGACAACTCCGAAACGATCGAAAAGATCAAGAGAGTCTCCGAGGCACGGAGGCGAAACACTGCTAATTTCTAAACTCCGAGCTATTATTTCCTAAGAGAAAATCCCAATACTGTACCCAGACCTTCATGATCTGCAGTCAAAGACACTTACCGCTAGAAGAACGAGGCAGTTATAAGAGGGTTATAAAGTCATAACAACCCTACATCGTCTTCCACACAACAGAAAGACGGCAAGAATTTCCAAACTCCGAGCTATTTCCTGAGAGAAAATCCCAATACTGTACCCAGACCCTGAGATCTGCAGTCAAACACGCTTACCACAAGAAGAACGAGGCAGCTATGAGAGGGTTATAAAGTCATAACGACCCTACAACGTCTTTCACACAACAGAAAGACGGCAAGAATTTCCAAACTCCGAGCTATTTCCTGAGAGAAAATCCCAATACTGTACCCAGACCCTGAGATCTACAGTCAAACACGCTTACCACAAGCAGAACGAGGCAGCTATGAGAGGGTTATAAAGTCATAACAACCCTACATCGTCTTTCACACAACAGAAAGACGGCAAAAATTTCCAACTCAGAGCTATTTCCTGAGAGAAAATCCCAACACTGTACCCAGACCCTGAGATCTGCAGTCAAACACGCTTACCACAAGAAGAACGAGGCAGCTATGAGAGGGTTCTAAAGTCATAACAACCCTCCATCGTCTTTCACCCAACAGAAAGACGGCAAAAATTTCCAAACTCCGAGCTATTTCCTGAGAGAAAATCCCAATATTGTACCCAGACCCTGAGATCTGCAGTCAAACAGGCTTACCACAAGAAAACACGCTTACCGCAAGAAGAACGAGGCAGCTATGAGAGGGTTATAAAGTCATAACAACCCTACATCGTCTTTCACACAACAGAAAGACGGCAAGAATTTCCAAACTTCGAGCTATTTCCTGAGAGAAAATCCCAATATTGTACCCAGACCCTGAGATCTGCAGTCAAAAAGGCTTACCACAAGAAAACACGCTTACCACAAGAAGAACGAGGCAGCTATGAGATGATTATAAAGTCATAACAACCCTACATGGTCTTTCACACAACAGAAAGACGGCAAGGTCGCCATCAGGGGTTATTGAAACTATTTATTGCGGCCGTGTTGCGGTTTGACGCCCGCTCGTAAATTAGATTACGGGCTTACTCTTTATCTTATTATCTCTCGATTCGTTTTTCGCTTTTTACTGCATTCAATTGCTTCTTATCTGGCGTTTCTACTAAACTATTAAGATCAATATTTTCGCTAGGGACAATATAATTGATTACTTCAAGCTCTGTTGTTATTTTTATCGAGGCTATAACATCTCAAATATATTTATTTGTCGAAAATACATTTTGATTTTTACGCAAAATACTAAATTGGTACGTTACTACATAAATAGAGTTTTCAGGGGTTTTTTTGGTTTTTGATTTTTTTTCTTTAAAATAAAACAACGTATAATTTTTTATCAGGTCAAATAATAAAAGTCAAAATTAAGCCTTTCAAATTAAATCTGTGCCATTAGTCTATTTGAGTTGAGCGTAATATTAAGAGCTCCAACAATTGTTCACAAAGTGATATTGATACAACTCAAATTTCATTCGAACACCAGATTCAGTGACTACCGCAAACTATGTTGCTTGATAATACTATTTTCAGGGCTGTCAAATACTGTTTTCGCGGTTATTGTTTAATAAGACTTTACAAACTTGAAAACTTAAAAAATAATCATTTCTAAAAGGAGGCTATAGATTCAGAAGCAGAATATAATATGAAAGTGGAATGTATATAAATTAAACGATCTGAACGGAATTAAATATATCAGAATAAGGAAATTTCGTGCTCTATCTACCTAGTACCTAACTACCTGGTACCTGCTTACAAATCTAACTTGACAGTAGTTTTTAAAAATTAAAGCAAAGACCTAGGAGTGCTAAGTTAAAATGTTAAACAGTTTGTAAGCACATCTTTTTTCTAATAATATATAAAATTCTCGTATCTCGTGTTTGTTACCAAACTCCTCCGAAACGGCTCGACCGATTGTTATGAAATTTTCTGTGTATGTTCGGTTGGTCTAAGAGTAGGCTATTTTTTATATCACTTATGGCAAAAACAACGTTTGCCGGGTCTGCAAGTATAAATATAATAACCGTTTTAAATACAACAAGCAAGATGTTAAAAATTGCAATCACATCATTTACAGTGGCCTTGGAAGGTACACCTAATTGCAGTGAGGATGGCTGCCATTGTGAAACGTTTCTCACGGCTTGCCGGTGATTCGTATTATTATTTATTATATTTTTCTTAACCTTAATTAAGTACAAGTGTCTACTACACAGCTTTAATGTTCTATTTTCTATAAATAAAACTACAAGATGCTAATTGGAGGACGTGGGTCTGAGATTAACTGGATAACTTTGGCTTGGTATTTAAAGAACTTAACCATGTTGGATTGAATCTATCAGGATTCTGAGAACAGGATTAAAATATTTGCGAATTATAGATCCTATTACATAAGTACAACATAGGAATCTTAATTCCTTAGTAGTAGGGACTAGCATGCAATGTCATGTTTAAAAAATAAAGAAGTAATACTTGGATGAATTTTATCTTTTTATTTTTTATCCCAGAAAAATCAACGATTTCCGCGGGATTAGTAAAAAACCGAAATTCATGCCATGGGCATTCGCTACTTTAAAAAATTGGTTGCCTCATGCCTGTAAAGTCGGTTTACGGACGATAGATTTACGTGATAACGTCATAATTGGCCTCTTCATCGTTTGTTTTATCGTGCCTCTCTATCGCTTGTTGCGCGCTCTCGCTTGCACGCACAGGCTTAGGTGGAACGTTACGCGGAACGTTACTATTTTTCATGTGTTTTGCTGGTGTTCATCAATTTATTAAACGTTATCACGTCAATAATGTAAAGAAGTTAGTGAGACATTTGCTATAATATAGATTATAATATGCCAAACTAACACAAGCCTAACAAACCCTCGCTCCAATAAAAGACTGAAGGTTGATATTGGTTTGGAATAATAATAGGTATCTTATTAAAATATGCAAAGGGAGCATGCTATAATACAACTACGAGTAGTTAAATAAGCAACAGCTGTAAGCAAAGAGGTGCTAGAAGTTAAACCAGCTGTGAAACTCGATACAAGCGCCGAAGGGAGAGCGAACGCGGCTGATTGAATTAAGTCGGCAGAGGGCCCCGCGCCGAGCCCCGAAGCTGGATCTATGTGCACCGCACACATCAATTTAACTAAATGAACGCTACCGCCAATGAAATTGATGAATGAAGATTCTGATTAGTATGTGAGTCGGGAGATCTACATGTTTTTTTGATAATTACTTCAAAAGCCTCAAGCAGATCGATTTAAAGTTAAAACGCTTGATGAATTTAAAGGATAGATTGATTGAAACAGCAAACCTGAATGAAATACTTAATTATTAGTCAGTGAATGAAGATTTTAACTGATTTGTTGGAGAGATAAGGATCTATGGAAAGATGCCTTTTGAAAAGAATGAATTTGATTTGTCTATGGCTACTAATATAGGAGCAAAGGTACTACTAAGTGATTTTAAGGAAAGTAGATAAGATTGAAGTAGATGGATGAGTTTATGGGTCATTTTAGACACATGAATGTAATCAAAAACGAAATTGATGATCGTAAATTTTAATAAGCGCAGGAGATAACTTTACTTTAAACGTATCTGCGAGTATAATTGACGTTAGGAATTAATTCAATTACTGTAATCATTAGTTAAAATAACCTCTTTTCGATCGAAATACAGTTATTTAGCGTCAGGTGTATTTATATATAAATCATTCTCAAGATGAATCAATCGATCTGTAACAGAAACCTGTATTTTGGAATCATTTATATGCGCATCATATTATTATTGGTAGTTCGAACTACAATATAGTTGCTTACGTATATAACACAGCGGAAGAATTTATGTTTTATGTTGGCCAATAAATTCTCGATAGCCAACTATAACGTTGTTATAAAATTATCAATATGAAGCTATCAAGAATGTTTCGCCAAGTCCCTGCCAAACCGACCGTATCATATCGCAATGAGATACTACCACAGACACCGTTACTGAAGCGATCGTATGCGTAACACTCCGTGTATGCAACGTAAATGTGAAAATTGAAACTTTAAGGGCATTCCTTAAATACTTATGGGATCAATAGCAAGTTTCGAAAAAGTGTTTTATAAAAACTAATAACTCTAATTCAGAAAAATATTGTCAGACGAAGAGGACCACATCATGAAAGAATAGTAATTTAATGATGTCGCAGTTCGCACGTCGTTTTGCATGGGTCCCAAGTCCCAGTGGTTAATTAAAAGATAAACTAGAATAGAATATTTTTATTTGCAAAATACACGTACCAAAGTGGTAAGGGTGCATTGACATACCATTCGCGTAAATTATAAACACAATGCTATCCTTAAATTATAATTTATTATTTCAGAAAATAACAGTTTAAACCACAGCCCCAAAAGCTAATGTGCAGGGATTGATAAAATCATAACGTTGTGTTTCTTTTAGATAAGTATCTGCTTGAATAATAACAATGAAACAAATTATCACCTTAATCTCTCCGTTTTATCAATCTTGCTCCTTTTGTGAAGCATCAGTATGGAAATCCAAAACACCAAAGTAATAAACAACACATACACTTTCACTAGATGTAGATTTCCATGATTGCACTGACAATTACTTTCCAATACAAATGCGCCAATGTATGAGAAGAATATTCTCGGAGATGAACTGATTTCGCGTTGTCATGCACTATCATGTTTTGTGTTCGAAAATCAGACTACTAACACTTTCGTACATAGCAGGTATTATAATATATCGATTTTTGTTACATATCATCGTAATCTAATTGATGCAACATAATTTCTATTATATTTTTAGCTACTTACTCGAGTTTTGCTAGCGCATTTCCTTCCAACACACTTACATAACGCTCAAAATTTACATTTACGATGTGTCGTCATTTCTACGTCATTATAGATTAGAGTCGACTGATTCAGCTTCATCATGTTAATTGATTATCACATCATTAGTATCAAACTGAGCATTAAGTTACGTAAGTTTCGTCGTTATTTTAACTAATTCTTCAATTCTATCTTTTGCATTTAGGCAAATAACTTTTTGAGATAAATAAAAGCGAAAGAATAAAGTATTGGTGGCATTTCTACTGCATCCAATTTGTAAAGTTTCAACATTATTGTTCCGTCTTTTTCATTATTGTGTCTCCGAATGTTTTGCGCGAAAGAGGAAGCGAAATTTTTCAAACTGTCATTTTAGTTTAGAGATTCCGTACAACTGAACTAATCAAAAAAATTATAAGGTTTGCTCACGATGTGTTCCTTCACCGTTATGATAAAAGTTTTCTCTGTTTAATCTCCATTTGAGTGGAAAGTTTGAAGTTACACCGAAAGTAATATGTTTTTATTTAAATGGAAAATCATACACGACACGTTTATGGAATGGAATTGCTGCAATTTAACTCGAATCGAAGCATCCGAGTTTCGGATCTTTTTCTCTAAGTTATTAAAAAGGACTAACTGTAAGAGAGTAGGTTAAGATATTTGAATAGTTCATAATGTTTTGAAAGCTTTACATTTGTGAATTATACATATTATGTATTAGTTACATTTGCTCTATATAATAAGTATTTTTTAAAATATAAATTAGTTATCTAACAAGTAACAACTACGCATACTTTTACAATTATGTTAAAGTTATTATAATAATCATTATCGACGTAATATTATCTATTTCTGGTATAAAATTACGTTCGTGTTATGTGCGTAGATCTGATCGCTTATTTTAATAGCGAGGCTTATTTCTTTATCTGTGAAACTTGCTACACGAAATATGAATATTGTACAGGAAAAGACAGTGTTATAATTACTCGTTTTATTTTCATTCACTTTGATTTTTTCAGTCTTAGAATATTTTCAGTAAGTAGCAGTTTATCTACTTTAAACAAGTTTTCATAATACCTTCTTCAGTTTCTTTTATGATTTCCAAGAAAAAACCGCAATATAAAAGGAAATTTACACGCACATCATTTGCATGGAAAATCTCCACTCCGCATTCAGTTTTGTTCGTACCGACAATACGCGGCAAAGCTACTACATTTCTACATCATCTCATTACTGCGTTTATTGTTGTATATTAGAGATCTTATAAACCATTTCACGTAACAAAGTTTCCGTTAAATACCTTGTTTGTATTTAAATTGGACTCTTTGTATTCAGGCACATGTCTTGCGCACCTGTTTACGCTCACAAATTTCTCACTGATGAGCAATCTTTAAACAGTAATTAGTAAGTAACATTTTTATCTTGTAAATAGTGAAAAAGTTTTCTACTAATTATGCTTCCTTCCAATAGAGGTTTTCAAAGTAACTTCCCCTAAACGAATTCTTCAGCTAATACTTTTTCGTAGAACGTGTTCTCAATTTTCTTAGAACCAAATTCGAGTATCTTAATGAAATAGTTGATTGCCCGACCTTGGATGTTATAAACTGCGAACAACTTGCAAAGGAATAATTAACACATCAATTAAATACCTGATAGATTGGTTTCAGCGGCACCAAAATTATTGTGTTACAATGATACAATTTCAAGGGTTTCTGCCAAATGGGATAAATGCCAGAACTATTAATAAAAATTCTGAAATGTATCTGTACGGTTGCGATGTTAACAATGTTAATCAAAAGGACATGCTATTGCCTTTTCTTTATATTATTTTGTATATTCCTTATTATTTTAATACCGTCTTGCAAAGCAACAAGTGTAAGTCAATGGGTAGCTTACCTAGCGATAAATATTGGGATCCAAGATATATCTACGCAGCTTTGGTAAATTAGTAAGATAAGACAAATCTATCGTCGTAAGTGGATGGATGAACGCACTACAAATAAATAAGATAAAGCTAAAGAACAACTGAAATGCAAACATTACGCAAAAAGTGTCAAGTTTTTATTTACGTGAACGTGACAATTGTGCTATGCTCTAATTGGCTTTGACGCACAATATGTCGAATATATTATTGCAGGTTCGAGCTTAGATACCTACATAAGAATAGAATATGTCTTACGAAATGCTATTTTACAACTGTGGTCACGATAGGTTTGCTCTGACCTGATGAAATTCCAGCCTGAAATAAATGATTGGCAGGTAGAGATTTAGCTATTGTAATCTGTAACGTTATAATTATAAAGGCAATATCATTATTGAGCAAGTAATCGAGTAGTTTCAAACTTATAAGTGACCCAAAATGATTAATAGAATTATCGAGTTCAATCAAACCACGCTATGCCGTATTAGCTATTGAGATATTAGTGGTTAATATTGTCTCAGATTATTATAAAGTGCTGTCGTCAATTGATAAGGTACAGGTAAGTAGGTACACAACCTTCTTCGCAAGGCTGTCTTCAACATTCGCAAAGCTATTAACCTAAAAACGGTTAAGGGTTCGTATCAGTAAGCCATTTATCACTCAACGCATTGTTTTTTTTTTCATATAGTGTATTGTTTTATAAACAAACAACCAGACCAATTTATTATTAATCTGTAATCTTTACTGTGTACACTAGTATTGGCATAGTGAGAGGTATTTTTAGACCAGCCAAATTTTTAATTGGCATTATTTGTAAAAATCGTTCGAACCAAAACTAAACAAAATTAAAAGAAAATTAACGGTCAAGTACGAAGATAAAATGAGGCAAGTGTTTTAGCCGGACATCCCGTGAAGTTAAATTTAAAAGATCAAAGAGATGGCAAAAGGATTCGGCCTTCGTAACTTGTAATTTTCAAGGAACATCGAGCTTATACCTACTTACAAAATTTCGTACTTCGGCAGGTAAAATTACATCATTAAGGGCTGGTTTTTTAGTCGCCAGATAATAGTTTAAGGAATATAAATATGATGTTTTGACAGATTTTGCATGTTTCAAACTTATCATATATATTACTTAGTTTTACTGGCGATTGAAAAATCAGCCCTTAGAAAGAAAAAACTTAGAAACAAATTGATTGTGTATGACGAGTCCTCAAAGAAATAATGATGACGTGTACATTTACTTAATTGCAATGTACACAACGGTTATAATTTCTTATGGTTCATTTAGAACCAGTTAGGCGGCCTTCGCAGAGGACTCTATCTCAATTAACTGGTAACGACTGAGTGACCGATCTTTAAACCTAAGACTTGCTAAACCTGATATTGGACATCTTGAATTCTTGACTCGCGGAACTAATCGGGAAGTTATTAACTATTTTGTAATAGGTGTTGCATACAACTTTGAGCGTGGTTTTATTATTTATCACGTGATTGAAAGAGTTTTTGTTTGTTTGCAACTTCGATAGGGGCTACCATGTTTAGATTTATTTTGTTGCTTATCGAATTAAGTAGTAGTATCCACTTACTAGATAAAATTTGATCGCAGGCGAAATATTTTGGTGGGTGAAACTGTGAACTAAAATATTTACAATGATGTTACGGTAAACCATTTAATTATAATACAGACAAACTGTGCCCGTATACTCTGTCCGTATACTCTGTCCATTTGTTTATTTGCTTTTTGACACATGTGACAGATAAAGCAATAGCGCTACCAGAGAGAGACAAACGTAAAGTGGACTCTCCGACCCTCGCAATTGCTTAGATACAAACGAATGGAAGGAGTAAAGTTAAATAAAAAGAATTAGCAAATGAAAATAACATGTCTGTCATTCTTGTCTGTCAAACAGCTATACACTTCCTTTTAGATAGTATCGCCGTTATGAGTGAAATCGTAGTGAAGTGCTAACCTTTCATTAATACGAACAAATCAATCTGGCATTTCCATCTAAACTCTAGTTTAGTCTACGTATACTCCATGTCTGCAGATAAAGAGAAGATTCCAACCTCACTGACCTCAGTTTAAGATTACAGTACGTCATTACTATTAATAAAACAGTAATTAAGTATAATTAACTACTATTATATTATTATAATAGGTACTATGCGCGGCATTATCAATAAGGTCACGTCAAAGGCTTAGTGTAAAAGTGCAAAATACGAAATGAAATAATAATGTCTTTACGCTGAAAATTACAACAAAAAATAAATTAAAAATTCACATCCAGTTTTTTGTGGGTCAGCGAACCGGTAAGGCGTTTTTCGATTTTCGGAAACATGAAACTTGACATGTATTTGTATAAAAGCGCTAATAAAATCTGCATAAAAGTGCTAATAACTTCAATTTTCTTGCTTTGACAACATTGCTGGTCCAAAAAGCAGACGAAAAAGGATAAACATAAAGGTAAAAATGAAATCACGACTAACAAATTACCTAGGCTAGGGAAGTAGAAATAGACTGTGATTTACAGTGCCGATATTGTGATACAACATACAACTTATATAATATGTATATTTAATCATTCAATTTAGTCGACGTATCAAAGACGCGTACGAAGCGGTTTGATTCCTCGTTCACGTTCGATACGCACTGCAAAGGCCTGGAATACCCTCCCAGGCAGTATCTTTCCTGCCACTTACAACCCGGGTGCCTTGAAATCAAGAGTGAATAGCCATCTTCTAGGCAAGCGCGTTCCACCTTAGACTGTATCATCACTTTCCATCTGGTGTGATCACAGTCAAGCGTTAGCCTATATAGTATAAAAAAATTCAAACAAACAGCTGAAAAGGCTTCTAGCTCAACACAAGAAACTGCAAAAGTTGTATGTATACATATATTAATATGTAGGTAATGTGGTCGATTCTGTTGTGCAAAATCTCTAAACTAAACTAATTTAAAATAGCGCTATCTTTTTCCATTGGGAGCAGTTTGAAAAGGATAGCACTACTTTAAATTAGTTTTGTTTAGAGATTTTGCAGAACAGAATCGACCACATTAAATGCCATACAAATCTATACTAATATAATATTATAAGCTTGAAGAGTGTTAGTTTGAACGTGCTAATCGCAGGAACTACTGGTTCAAATTTAAAAATTATTTTTGTGTTGGATAGTCCATTTAAAGCTATAGAACATTATGCTATGGCCTATGAACAATTGCAGGCAGCAGCGGAGCGTAAATGAAACATGTTGCAAAAACGGGAATAATTATTGTTCCTTTCGGAGTGCTTCCGTTGCTTGCGCTGCGTAAACGGTTAAAGTTACGCAAGAATCATGTATGAGGGAATTGCTCTCCTTTAAAAGTTCTAAAAAATATCCACACGTCTATCCTTAAGGTAGACTCATTACAACGGGATATGTAGAACCGAAATTTATGCGAGCGAACAACAGCTACCAACAGCTAGTATGTAATAAGTGCCATAGAAATTAATGATAAGTGATAACTATCTAATTATTACAGCAGGATCTAAGGTCGTTACTTACGGGTGACAAATAAAGACATGTTGCGAAATCACGAGAGCAATTAGCGTGCTTATCTGAGGCGAATGACGAAAACATCTGCTCATAACGAACGGGTGGATTTCGTTCGAAAAGCGGTCGAGGTAAGCGTCCACCGTGAATAGTATTTGTGTCGCTTTTTGTCGCTTACTTTATTAGACGATTAGCTACTATAGTAGTGTTATTATCTCGCTGCAGACTCGGTCATAAATCATTCGAGTGTTTCGCTTTTGTTGGTCTTTGTTTAGTTGTGCATTACTGCAGAACAACAACAGCGAAACACTCGAATGATTTATGACCGAGTCTGCAGCGAGATAATAACACTACTATAGTTACTCGATAGGTTTATAAATATATCTGAAAACAATGAATTTAAATGCTAACATCTTTTCTACTTATAGTATACAGAGTTGAAAGGACCGAGGTCATTTTTTCTCTTATAGAGGTTTCTCACTAAACTGAGTCACAGAGTTAAAAGGGAAAAATAATGGGATCTGGCAAATACTCTCACTAATAGAGCTTTTTAGCTTACTCAGTTTCGACTGAAATTGTCTTGCTATACTCCGCTACCTGAAAATACGTAATATGTATGGTCTAACATGGAGTAACAAGCCAAGCATCGCCCTCCCTCCCACTCAAGCATGAAGGCAAGTTCCCAAGCAACTATATTATCAAGCAAGCAAGGATTAAAACAATTTAATTTAATTTTTCTAGTGAATTAAGGGTTTCCGTAAAGTAAAGCCTGCTTCTATTCAATATTTTTATCAAGCCTTCTCAAATCTCGGTTAATAGTTCGATAGTAAAATTCATCTTCACGACAAATGAAGCAGTCAAATATTTGCCAACAAGTAACACCAACAAAGCTACGGAGAAAACTAGTTCGAATTACACTCGGTCGTAATCTAGATCATAGAACAATTTCCTGTGCAGGAGAGGTTAAATCTAAATCGGTAGCGAGCAGTAAAAATCTGCGGCCTAACAACACGCATCACAATTGGGTACTAACAACACGTGGTTTAGCTATAATTAGACAGTTTGTAAACGGCTTGCGGACGACAACCTTGCGTGCGAACAGAAGGTGCTACAACATTCAGCAGTTTTATCATTAACTAATGCAATGTTATAGACAAGTGCCAAAATGCAATGACCCAATTACTTATAGTATCATCGTATAAAAGTAAACTCAACCCGTACATTATATTGTCTGAAAGAGCCAATACCAAAAGGTGAGCTAAGCGATAATAGTCAGCAAATTGAAAAGAGTTAACACTAATTAAAAGAAACTAAATAAGAAATAATTATACTCTTTGCATTCGTTTATTTTATCTTTGACACATGAAATCACATGAAACAGATATAGCAATAGTGAGGGACCAGAGAGAGATAAAGGTAAAGTGGTGTCTTTCTGGTCCCTCGCTATTGCTATATCTGTTTCATGTGTCAAAGAGAAAATAAAAGAATGGAAAGAGTATAGCAAATCAGACAGCGATGTTAAGTCATACCATCAAGATCATTATAAAATAACTATATAGAACGATCACAACATTGAATTGTTAGTTTAGTAGTTTAACTAGTTTCAATAGAAATGATTTAATATAAAACCTAACATTGGTTGCTTAAGTTGATGTCATAAGATGAACGAAGGTTATGAGACAATATACCAGGACATAACTATAAAAAAAACTCGCTTATCACCACAGTCATCGCTGCAATCAAAAGATTTAATCTTGTTAAAAGAGGGGGACTTTTCAAAATGGAGACCAAATGGAGGAATATTATCAAATTGCTAACAACGATACACTTATCTACTAAAAAACATAGGTCGGCGCGTTAAACCTTGCACGAAGGTTACATCCTGTATCCACAACATACTTCCTTTAGAAACATTTTCCTGCATTCAATCTCGACAGCTGTACAATGCCAAACAAAAAGTAACACCTAAGTGTTATATTTTCTTCCGTGAAAATTCTGTTCTTACGAGTTGAGCCGCTAGATTGTTTTGAAATAACAACTACTTAATAATAAAGTAAGTATATCTAATCTAATTAGAAAATCATTCGGAAATTATCTCAGCAATCTTGCAAATGGGATCACGATTCATGTTATTCTTTTTTTAAGTAAACGCTATTGTTTTGTGACGTACTTTGAAATTGTGACGTACTTATCAAGTAATTAAAAAGAACTTTACTAAAACCAGTAAAGGACTATGTGTAGTTAGTCTCATTTATTTACGAAAAAAACTAAATAAACTTTGAATTTCGCGGGCTAGTAGGGCTGAAACACCTTAATAACTTGGCGTGGTGGATACGTGACGATTTTTCGTTAGTCCCGTTGATCAAGGGGTGGAAAAGAACTGCCTTAGGGGCACTACCAAGGACGACGATCTTGTTAAAATATCAACAAAGCGGGCGGGGATAATCTTCAAGAGAACATTTCAGAGGCTATTCCCACTCGCAGGAGACGCACCGACTGCGAAATCTTCCTTCGGCTTCCGTGACTGCCGGCCTGCGGGTGATGAATTAAACCGGGAAGGAGTGTGGCGAACATGTACTCCCCTTAACACGTGGTATGTCGTGGCAAGTGACATACAATATTGGGTGGCTGCACTAAAACTTGTCGTAAGTCGTGACCTGGGTGAAGGGGTTTGCGTTTGGAATTTTCTGTCATTAGAGAAAAACTAAAACGTTGCCTTGAAATAAAGTTGATTGACCCAAATTTTTTACAGAATGAAAATGTCTTAGAAAGGACCAAAACGAGTTTTATAGATCAAGTAAACAAACCAAATCAGATCGACAAGAAGCAATTGACGACAACAATATTCCGAAATTAGACGATGTGAAATAGCGATCTGTAATAAAGCATAGATTAATTTTTAATCTGGAAAGTCATTCCGTTTAAATAAAGCAACTATACTATTCAAGAAGTCGTTTCAAATATACGCAATCACTTGGCATTTTTTTAACGAAGGCTGCGTTGAGAAATTTCGCATAAAAATAACATTGTGAAAGCGCGAAGTCTCACACTTCACCAGTTTTATTATAAAAGCGTACACCGAGTTTCGGAAGTTAATGGAGATTGAAGATTTAATAAGCGACTTTTTCATTTTTATATTCCTTCACTGATATGTAGGCAGCAAAGCAGCGAGCGTTGCAGGTTATTAATCTTGGGTGAAGGTGTGAGTTTTTTAACTTAATATTGTTTTTCTTTTCTCTTTCAAAAGAAGTTTCAGCAAAATATTATTTTCTTAATGAGAATTTATCAAATTCATCCCAGAATATAGAAAACAATCTTTAAAGGTGGATACACCTATCTAATCATATTTTAGGTAATTTTAAAATATTTTTAAAGGTGTATTATATAAATGTTTAAATACAATAGCTATTACTAGATCTACAAAACTGAGGAATAAATTACTGAAGATTTAGAGTCGATTTTTCAATCGCCAGGTAAACGTTAACTAAGTAGTAAATATGACATTTTGACAGATTTTTATGGCATATGTTTCAAATTTATTCTTCAGAAAGTCTATCTGGCGATTGAAAAATCGGCCCTTACAGAAATAAGTTACGAATTCAGTATTCTACAGGAAGGAAACTATAAGAAAATAATAAACGATTTTGTTAAGTGACTTATATGCCCCAAAGTTGAGCAAACCATAAATAAAACTGATGAACTATCGACAAATAATTGCGAAAACAATTTCTTTATCAAAACTCTACACGTCAACTTATAATGTTGCACATGACAGTCTGAAAAGATCGCTATGCCCATTTGACGTCCCGACTGATGATTGCAGATAAAAAGTGCGCGTGCGTCTTGGCGCTGTAATGCGTGAGTCTTGACTCTTGATCACTTGTCTATGATAACGCTGGTATAGACAGGGTACAACGGAGGTGTTTTTTGTGTCTCTCTTCTTTAGGCTCTCACATGTTTCTTTTGTCTACGGTTTTAAACTGTGATAAGTAGTATGTTGTATCAGATTGTTGTATTTTTGGAACGAAGTTCCTTTCGGACGGTGTAGCGGAGGGGCTAGGCGAAAAAAAATGCATCATTTATGCATTTCTTTTCTGTGTAACCAGCACATTCAGCATTTTGCAATCTGTAAGTATCTAATGAACGAATTTTCAAACCGCGTGTCACTTTTATAATATACTACGAAAGAAACTTCGTTTCAGCCGAGTGTTCCACGACACTCAAGCATTTCTCAAAGTAAAATCATATTGAATATCTATTATTAAAGTAGGTAATCTCTTGACAGCGGTAATTCATCGTATTTATTCCAAGCGATTGTTTATTATTGGACTCTTATCAATGCCAAGAGTTAAATAAAACAGTCAATGAAGCCGATGACTATTATTTATTGCTAGGTAATGGGCATCACACATGACCTGATCCACAAATTTAAAGTGGCTCAGCGGGCCGTGGAGAGGGCTATGTGAGGAGTTTCCCTGAGGGATAAAATCTTTTTTTTTTATACTATATAGGCTAGCGCTTGACTGTGATCACACCTGATGGAAGGTGATGATACAGTCTAAGGTGGAACGCGCTTGCCTAGAAGATGCCTATTCACTCTTGATTTGAAGGCACCCGGGTTGTAAATGGCAGGAAAGACACTGCCTGGGAGTGTATTCCAGGCCTTTGCAGTGCGTATCAGGAACGAGGAATCGAACCGCTTCGTACGCGTCTTTAGTACGTCGACCATGTATGGGTGGAAGCCTTTCTGAAATGAAGAGATCCGCAGGAGAATGAAAGTCAGTGACTTTCGTTCTCCTGCCCAAACCATTAGCAAGCTGAAGTGGTAGTGGGCAGGTCATGCTTGTCGTAGGAGTGATGGCCGATGGAGCCGAAAAGTCCTAGAGTGGAGACCGCATACCATGCTGAGTTGGGGCCTTTTTCCGGGGTTGTGCCACATGTGACAAGCGGTGTCTGGTGCTTCCTTCACTTGGGCAATTATTGGTTTTTGTTGCCCGAGCTGGGGGAACCTCCAGGCATCGTTATAGTACGTAAGGTGTATTGTTTTGTTACATGTGGCATTTTCTTGTGAAATAAAGTTTTCTTTCTTTCTTTCTGTCTTTCTATAAGCAAGCGTAAGGGCGTCCTCCAACTCGCTGGACTGACGACATGGCGCGGGTGGAAGGGAGTGGCTGGATGAGGAAGGCTGAGGACAGGATGTTGTGGCGCTCGCTTGGAAAGGCCTATGTCCAACAGTGGACGTCTGCAGGCTGATGTGATGATGATGATGAATAGGCATCAATCATAAAACACTTATACAAACAAATTAATATCAAAATTACTTGCTTGAGCGCACTACAGAACTTATACTCGATAAATAATTCATATTAAAACAAATGAATTTTACCCTAATGTTCAATTAAGTTTGGGCGTAACCATTAAATGTACCGGAAAATTGGAAATAGGTACATATGTTGTTTAATTCGTAGGAAATCACCAATCAGACATCCGTATAAACCCTTCCCAATACCCAGCCTTTTAAATTCATTTCATTTTAAAATAAGACTTTCCCCTGGGAGTGACCGACTTCCTATCTGATTTATGTTTGATTCAGTAGAATATATTATTATGTGAAAAGTACTTAGTTAGTTAAGAATAAATTATCCATATTTGTTTTTGTTACAGGATAGAGCATCAAAGTATATTAAAGTAAATAACTTCACGCCCTCTAAGCTAACGAATTAACTAACGATGACACTTTGAATGCATCTTCACTTACCATCACGTGATATTGCAGTCAAGTACTAATTTGTAATATAAATAAATCTACTAAGTACTAATTATATACTAAAGTGTAAAAAACCTGTCAAGTGCGAGTCGGACTCGCGCACTGAGGGTTCCGTACTACAACCGGAGGAATAAAACCATAATAACCTGTCAAGTGCGAGTCGGACTCGCGCACTGAGGGTTCCGTACTACAACCGGAGGAATAAAACCATAAAAACCACTTTTCTTATCGAACCGCAAAACTAACTTTGTTTTTAGAGGTTTATTGTAAATATCAAAAAACTACTTATTAGATCTCGTTCAAACCAATTTTCGGTGGAAGTTTGCATAGTAATGTATATCATATATTTTTTTTAGTTTTATCATACTCTTATTTTAGAAGTTACAGGGGGGGGGGACACACATTTTACCACTTTGGAAGTGTCTCTCGCGCAAGCTATTCATTTTAGAAAAAAATGATATTAGAAACCTTAGTATCATTTTTGAAGACCTATCCGTAGATACCCCACACATATGGGTTTGATGAAAAAAAATTTTTTGAGTTTCAGTTCTAAGTATGGGGCACCCCCAAAATTTATTACTTTTTTTAAAATTTTGTGTGAAAACCTTAATGCGGTTCACAGAATACATCTACTTACCAAGTTTCAACAGTATAGCTCTTATAGTTTCGGAAAAAAGTGGCTGTGACATACGGACGGACAGACGGACAGACGGACAGACGGACAGACGGACAGACAGACATGACGAATCTATAAGGGTTCCGTTTTTTGCCATTCGGCTACGGAACCCTAAAAATGAGTTATGGGACCCAATTACTAAGACTCCGTCTGTCCGTCCATCACCAGGCTGGATCTCTTGAATAGTGATAGTAAGAAAACGGTTTAAATTTTCACAGATGTAGTTCTGCTTCCGCTATGAAAAAAAACCTGCGGGAATAGACAAAGTAACAGTCGTTTGGCGTTAACGACAGTAGACAAAAATGTATGGACAAAACAAGTGACTGTAAAAAAAAACACGTGACCGAATAGAGGAAAACACGCTGTTTGAAAATCGACTACGACTATTTGAACTCTCCCTGGCGTTCTCGCAGACCTTGTAGATAACTTTAGCGTACTTCGCATGACAATTGACAGCCGACAGTGATCAACGCTAAGCATAAAGTAGATCCTGCTTTCATTAATTGTTTTCATTCGTCACGTGGTTTGTCCATACATTTTTGTCTACTGTCGTTGACGCCAAACGACTGTTACTTTGTCTAGCCCCGCTGATTTTATGCCGTTTTTATAGTAAATGGTCCGGAACCCTTATGCTAGTTTTTTTCCTTGTGAGTTGTGTTACGACCATTGCGCTTCGGATGTCAGATGATGACGTTAACCAGCCGACACCTACTTAGTGCTTTGTCGGTTGTATATTCACCAATAAACTTATATCCGATACTCATTTTCGTCCTCCCCATTCCGAGCCCTTTGTCACAGCGTATCGGGGAAATGATTCAGCCATTTCATACTAAAGTACATTATTTATTGTGATTTGTTGATACACAAAACGTTATTTTTACACGTTCATGTTTGCAGCGTCGGCAACTGCGCTTTACATAGATTTTTTTGTTCATATTCAAACACCTTGAACAATGAACATAATATTATTACAATTTTTATTTTGTTACTTGCATTGTAGATTGATATGATGTGTGGTATGGTAGGTACTACTTAAGTATTACTCATAAGAAAGATATTTTAAATCAATTAATTAGCAACGGACCACACACGACTGTTTGTTACTCCAAATACAGAATAATAACAATGTTTTGAACAGCTTATAAGTAGATAATAATTTTACGGCTATTCAAAATAAGGAAAATCATTTGTTTGTAAGATAGGTAAGAACCGTCAGTTATATAAATTATTCCAAAACTCTATTACAAAAATATTACACCAGTGTAAGGAAAACGTATTCATCGTTATCATAATCGTTTACTTATTCTAACCGCTGATTGGGTCCGTGATTTACGTCAGCCAATCGGAGGCAAGAATTCACGAACGATTACGATAACGATGATTCATATGTTTTTCTTACGCAATCAGACCCCAGAAATGTAAGCGTGAAATCCTGCACAATTTTCCTATCTCTTTTTAACACCTTCCTCGGGTTACGGAGAGAAGAGTCAAGACACATAAAAATGGAAAATTCTTTCCAAAAAACCAACTTCAAATGCCACTACAAAGAATGAAATAATTTTTAATGTACACCAATTCGAAGTCGGGCAATGTTTTGTTCAATCATTAATAGTCCTTCTTATTATAAAACTTGATGTGCAAAGAAACGACAAAATTATCGACAATACGAAGGACTATTATTGAATGAACGAAACATTGCCCGACTTCGAATTGGTGTACATTAAAAATTATTTCATTCTTTGTAGTGGCATTTGAAGTTGGTTTTTTGGAAAGAATTTTCCATTTTATTTTATACTTTTTAGTGGAAAACAACTAATGCGCAAGGCATTGGAAAAAATGCCCACATCGCTTGAAGAATGCTTCTAAAATCTGAAGAGTTCCCTCAATTTCTCCAAGATCCCATCATCAGATCCTGACTTGATGAATACAGTCATTACTTGATGACTGCAAGGAAATCCAATAGTAACAATAAAAAATACCTCAATCGCTTCAAGTATACGAGCAAAATTTGAAGAGTTCCCTCGATTTTACCAAGATCCCATCATCAGATCCTGACCTAATGACCATAAGACTACCTAGAAAAAATTACTCTTTCAAACAATACCCAAATCACTTCAAGTGTGCTTATAAAATTTGAAGAGTTCCCTCGATTTCTCCAGGATCCCATCATCAGATCCTGACTTGATGACTATGGGACCATCTGTGAACTATACCTTATCAAACAAAAAAAGAATTTTCGAAATTGGTCCACGCATCTTCGAGTAATCGGGGAACATACATAAAAAAAAAAAAAAAAAAAAAGATTCCGACGAATTGAGAACCTCCTCCTTTTTTTTGAAGTCGGTTAAAAATAGACATGTTGAAGTACGGAGTAAGTATTAATAAGTATTGAGTGATAACACATAGACAGACACAAGTAGTACCGAAAAAAAATTCAAGTAGAATATAGCTAAGTATAAATAATTACGTAAGTATCTACAGCTGACATTTCGCAGATAATTAATACAAAAACATTCCTTTCGCTCGCTTCGTTAATTATTATGTAAAACTGTTATATTCTGGTAACTTTATTATAATGCCATGACAAGAAGATAATATGATGGCGCGAAGCGTGACGAAAGATGGTATCTTCTTATAAGTCATACTGTCATGTCACATGACTGTTATTGGTTCAAGTGTTAACTGCGAAGCGAGCGAAAGAAAAGCGTGTTTTACTTGTGACATCATTTTGTTAATAGAATGTTCATCGTGTGAACAATTAAAGCACTGAACACACTCATAGAGTGATAAGGGGCAAAGGAGGGATTTAAAAAACGCCACAAGGTCTCTACCTATAAATCAAACTAGCTTTTTCCTGTTTAAAACAAAATGGCAAATCTTGTGTTTTCCTGTATGTATATTAAGTATTCTATAAGTACACTAGAATTGGTTTAGCTATCTAAAATATTAATCGGCACATGACCGGTTTTACTAAAGTAGATGGGATTCTATTGAATTGCACTAATTACATGGTAGGTTCATCTTAATATTCCAATCAAAATTGCCTTTGAGTTCTCGCCCTTCGCAAGAGGAAGTCCAACGGAAGCTGAGGAGTAAGATTATGGTACCTCGGACTTAGATATCCATGAGGACGATGTAATGATGACAAGGAGTAAGCTGCGGCGAATTTAGCCAGTGATCTAAACGTCTACCACAGAATGAGGAGAAAGCAAGAATGGAAAAGGAATTGAAACTTGTAGGGAGACCAAGAAGGCGCCCCGGGCAAATGCCCAGAGCCAGCATTGAACGGGCATCCTGCGGTTGGGCCAAGAGCCCCTCCTCGCCTATAGTAGTGTTATTATCTCGCTGCAGACTCTGTCATAAATCATTGGAGTGTTTCGCTTTTGTTGTTCTGCAGTAATGCACAACTAAGCGAAACACTCGAATGATTTATGACAGAGTCTGCAGCGAGATAATAACACTACTATAGACAGTCGAATGACTGTAGTAATGATGACAGTAGATGTTAAACCTCAAGCGTCTCCCAAATGAAATATAGTCCATACTAATTTTAATTAAGGCCCGCCTATGTAGCAGTCTGTGTGTCTCATGCTTTACAATGTTTATTGTGGGCAAAATTCCACAGTTCGACATTCGTATTGTGAACTCGAAATGGAAGCCATTTTCGATATTTACTCAGTGATTAGGTTTACATACACGCGGGAACAGCGACCTTAGTAATACTGAGTCAGCATTATAATATATAGTATGTAAGTACCTATAGCTACTGTTGTAATGGAATCATCTATGCAGCATTCAACTTGCGGGTACAATAATATTCCTTGAAAGTTAAATTGAATTTGCTCACTTTCGTTCGTTCTGAAAGACTACTAAGCCGATTTTGATGTAACTTGTTCCCATTCAACATTCAAGTAAATAGTGATAAGGTCAAAATTTGATTAATGAAATTACCAAACAAATATACATTAAGAGTACATAATTATGTATACATATATTTAAACACCTGTGGCATTTCTTACTATAATATATATATATGTACTTAATTGATATACCTTTCTTGAGGCAACGTCAAATTGATAACCTCCTATTTTGAGGTTGGAGAATAATTGAAATTGATTAAGAGGACTCAGTCCACAAGCAATAAACACAGACTGTTAATCAAAAATACCTAAACACAAACTATACAATCATCATGTTATTGTTTTGGTTTTCCTAACCTTGCCAATGACCTTATTCATACTGTACACTGTAGGTAGAGGTAGTAGGTACCTACAATATTTCATATAGAACCTAATTTGAATAGGTAGTTAGTCTACCTTGAATGCATAATACTAATGTGACATTGAATCCTGTACTCAAATACTAGACCATATTTGAACTACAAATTCAATCACCTTCAACATTTTTGTGTTGTTGTTCATATTACATTAGATAAACTCATACCAAATTGACTCCTAAATGGAGAGCAGTTCCTGTCAATATATTAATTTATCATGGAGCATATTATATTTGAACAAGGTTCTTTTTGGATCCTTCTACAATAGCAACATAACTTGTACCTACTGATCAGAAATCAATTTTTACCTGAATGTATTTTTAACATTAAGCAAAGTGTATCCTAGATTGGCCATGTAGTTACTATTATGCTTTGCTATTATTTCAACTTATGGAAACTGACAAAAAAAGGTGTGGCGCGCTTGCCTATGGGATGTCTATGGTGGTCAGAAATACAGAATCCAGGAGCGTATTCTAACTTTGTGGGATATATTAGGAACAAGGAATGAAAGCAATCTTTAGGTTTCATCACCACTAAGCAAGTGATTTTTAGATTCCGTAACAATAATATGCTAACTGAAATTCCCATTTGCATACTAGATTGTTAAGAAAAATATCGTAATTAAGAATTTTTAAACATTCTAGGTAAGTAATGTGCTTACTTAATATGGAGATTCGTTCTTTCACTCTAAGAAATTAATGCAATATATTTACGTACCTGTTTAGTTAATATTTAAACAAAATTTCCACAAGTGATGTAACCCAAAGTCGTTGGTATTTTATTTTACTGGAATTCATCCTATCCTACTTAAATATAAATGTGTCTATTTGTTTATTTGATGACCATTTGGTGCAGTTGGTGGACGTCTTGCCTTGTGCGTCGAAGGTTGTGGGTTTGATCCATAGAAAAATGTTTGGGTGATGAGTATGTAATGGACGACAGAATGGCATTTCGGTAGAGAACCAGCTGTCTGCCGAATAGTGTAGCAGTAGCGAACCTACAGTCTGCGTCGGAGGTTGTTGGTTCATTTCCCAATTCTGGTACTTAAATGCTTGTGTGATGAGCATGAATTTTTTCCAGTGTCTGGGTGTTTTTCAATATATTATATTTATGCATCACTTATCTAGTACCCATTACACAAGCTATCGCTTACTTTGGGGCTAGATTGCGATGTGTGTAATGTCCTGATATATATTTATTTATTTAAATGAGTATGAATGTTTCTTCTATGTTTCAATATTATGTACCTAAAATATAGTGAAAATGAAAAATGAAAATGAAAAATCTTTATTTTCACATAGGCCCAATTAATAGGCTCTTATGAAAAGTCAAAACTCTACCGCCAGGTTCGGAAAGCAGGTTTGCACCGAGAAGAACTTGCAAGAAACTCGGCACTTGCTCTTTTCAAAAAATGACATTATATCATTATAAGGTCAGTTAGGGTAAGAGGAACACAGGGGAAAGAGGAACACTAGATCGTAACTCATAAACTATAGCTTTTTAACTCTGTGGTGTCCCAGTCGATAAAAGAGCACAGTAAAAAAAATCAAAAGGTTGCTATCAGATGTCGCTACGACGTTCCACAGCCGAGTAAAAACCTTTAACAGTTTGGCAGTTGTAAAATTAAGAACACGAGTCGGCCGCATAACTTTGATTCGCGCTAAAATATTGAAAATTAAGTGGTACGGATAATTTCAAGGAAGAAATACTAGGATATAACGGTGAGTTTTATGTTGTCTTTGATATTATAAACTAAAACCAGCAAACAATGTAAGTTTCATCAAATTCAAAACCATAACCCCCAAAATCTTTGTTAGGGTAAGAGAAACTGTACTTACAGGGAAAGAGAAACAGTATGTTCCTCTTCGCCGATATCAGGGGTGGTAAACATAATGAAGAATAATTTCTAATAACATAAAGACATAATAATTGTCCCTATTGAGCTTGCTTTAAGTTGGCTAATGAAAAAATTTAGAATGAACGCATAGAAACTAACAGTTGACATAATAATACGATTATTTCTAATCTACCTGCAATATGAGATTTAAGTCTGACCTATTAAAGTATCTAATCAATTAACTATTGTCTTATTAAAGTAATATTTCTGTTTTATTTTTCAGGAAAACTATGAAACATGACAAAAACTTATACAAGAAAATCGAAAAGAGGCCTATACACAAGAAAATTTAAAATATGCAGCCGAGGCTGTAAATAATGGCATATGCAGCTTCAAAACTGTACGGCATACCTAGACCAACAATAATAATAAAGTTAACCGCGTAGGTATATGATAGAAAAGGTCTAGGTAGTTTGTTCTCCTTATATGTTTATAAAATTATTTTAATAAGAAATAAACTGATTTGTAATACTGATCACTTAACATGGTGCCGTTGCTAATTTATTGCAGTTTATTAGGGATGACGTTTGTTTAGTTTTTATTTATAATCCTATCTTATTAGGATTAAACTAACATACATGCAATACATTGATCTCCAAAGGATAATTGTCCGTTATAAATAAAAATTAAGTTTTTAAATAATAATTTTGGAGGTAATACTTTTGATTGTTAAAAGTTGATTTTTCTGCAGAGAGTGGATGATTTTAATTATTGGTTAATTATAAATAATTTTTTCCTTTCTTACTTTCGGTAAAAAATATATAATTTGCAAAACAAATGACTTTTTATTTTTAGTTTGTCACCCCTGAATGCCCCTAGCTGAACTTTTATGTTTCTCTTACCCCGACTTTGATATTTCTTTTTTTTTCATAGAAACTGTGGCTTATTACAATTACTTAAAGATCAAATTCGATTGAATTAGTGTTACTTAAAAAGTAGCAACAGGTATATCTTAATAAACATAACATTATTAGGAGATACGATGAGTGTTCCTCTTACCCCAAATGTGGGGGAAGAGAAACGTTAGCACAACCTAAACGATTTGCCTGATATTGCCGTAAGTATTCAAGTTAGCGTTTTGATTCATAACAAACGAAAAGCTAATAAACAAAGGCAAGTATAGAGTATCTTAAAATTCCTATAAAACATTATCTGTTTTTCCTGGAGCTCAAAACATCTGACTCAAAATAAAGTATGTTCCTCTTACCCTAACTGACCTTATACAATTTCTTAAATAATATCAAAAATTATTACATAATTTTTAAGATATCTCGTGAGGAGATGGAAATATATCTCTATCATTCCAAGAATTCTTGTCATTGAAAAATTCTTCAATAGTATAGTAACCCCGATTTATTAGATGTTTTTTGACAGTGACTTTAAACCTGTGTAAAGGTAAGTCCAAAACAGACTTCGGGATCATATTGTAGAAGCGTACACTCAACCCCACAAACAACTTGTGTACTTTACGTAAACTGTGTGGTACTACAACTAACTTGTGTCCGCCATTTCTAATTGGACGGTTACTTACATCTATACGTTGCTTATAATTATTAATCTTTTGACGTACAAAGAGTAAGCAATTATAAATGTATTGAGATGCCACTGTAAGAACACCTATTTCTTTAAATTTTTGGCGAACAGATTCGCTAGTACGATAGTAGTTCACTAGTACACATAACACAACACAAGCAAGTAGTTACAAAGTATGTACTTTGGGGCTAGATTGCAAGGTGTGTAATGTCTTAATATATTTATTATTATTCACTCCTTAATAGTTTATTAGTTATTTCACTTTAGAATATTTTATTTCACTCCGAATTCAAAATAACGCCCTCCAGAACAAAATACAAATCTCGTAATACAAATAGCTATTTCTTACATAAACAGAGCAGGCCTTTCTATATTACTAAATATTAAAAGTTTGAGTTGAGTTGAGTTTTTTTAAATTAAAACATTTGAGTGAGTATTTAGGATAATATTATAATATCTATGCTGATGTTGCCAATTGTCCTAAATTAATATCAACAAGTGTAGTAGACAGTCATTCTAATTACATGCAAATTAACAACATTCTAGCACAGTTATTTAGCAAAGGCAAAATGCCAATGAAATTGTTAGTAAAAGAGCAAGTGTGCCAGAAACTTATTTTGCCAAAATAACAAAATGATAACGGCAAGTTTATTGCCACATGTTTATCAAAATAAAGAGGCCATGATAATTTTGTAATCTATTTGTATTTCTTAAGACGGTTAGCTAATACTTTTTATTATAAATTTGGCTAGTGTCGGAATTCTTAAATTCTGTATCTTTGTACTTTTATAACGTTTTAATTCTATAAGAACTACTTTAAATAATAATGTCTAGTTAGGTACCCCACAAATTAACAGTAGGTAAGTATACTAAAGTCACAGGTTTCCAATAACATAAGTTAATCATTCCAGCAAAATGTATTCCCGGAGAATACAATATAAAATCCCAGGCATTCATTGAAATTTCAGACTTATGTGTAGCATTTCAGGACTTTATTATAATAATTTGGGAGATTTTGTACAGACTCAATAAAATAATGTTCTCATTGCATAAAATATCCAATCTTTGAGTTCTCAGAGTCTGTAACGCATACCATCATGCAATTTATACCAGAAAATACCTATATAATGAAAGAGAACTATTTGGTGTGAGTTTCTTGAATGTCAACGAGCATTAGGATACTACTGCCATATTTACTTTGAAATTATGAATGACTTACTTTAAAAACCTCAGAGAAGAACCCTTCCCCGATCTTCTCCAGTATAAAATCATCGAAGGGGTAAAGGGCAGCGACCGCGGTCCTCAGCGCGGTGCATGAGGAGCCGGTCACGCGGCGGTCACCGCCTCTGTCACCATCACTAGCACTCGACTCCGTACAATTATCATCACAGCACTGTTTACTGCGCGCTCCATTCTCAAGGAACCGCCGTCCGGCCCGCGAGTTCGGCCCCCTGACGAACCTACCGGCCTTCGCGATCTCATCCAAGTTCGTGAAACTCTCCGCTATCTTTAACACTTTCGACGGCTTCCTCTCGAAGTTCCTCTTGAGTTCCGTGCACTCGTCTTGCATTCTAACTGCTGATCACGACCTAGTGTTTACCACTTCGGCTACCCCGCTTCGAACATAGTGAGTCTCGATCACAAATCCCATTATATTATTCATGTGGCGGCACTTGAAACTATGCGAAACATTGTGATTTGTGATTCTCACAAAAAAAGAACTCGATTTTACGCGACTGTCACTTTCACATATCTCCGAAGCATCCCAGTATAAGTTTCGATAAAAACTTTCCACTTGAATTCACTGAAGTATTAAAGTTCGTGTGTTATTGATATTTGTGTTTTGTATTTTAGCCGTACAGGCCATTGACTGCCGACGCGCGTACAAGCTTAGCAACGAAAGCAGAATATTCAATGATTCAATGGATTCAATGTACTCTGTGGCAGAAAGTAAGCAAACATGCATTGCCACCAGTGTGAACGTTTTATTTCCACAATCTACCAAAGTGTTGCTAAAATCTACCAAAATCCATTCACAAAGTACGACATGACAAACCTTGACTGTAAATAGCAATAATAATTTTACTTTTCACTAGGAACATAAAAAGAATCTTTTTAATTTTAACATACAAAACCTCATTTGAACAATTCCAAAATATCTATAATTTTTTAGGGTTCCGTTTTACCCTTTCGGTTCGGAACCAAAGGGTAACTGGAACCCTATTACTAAGACTCCGCAATCCATTCGTCCGTCCAGCCGTGCTTGCTTGCTGCGATAGTCAGATATCAATTTTTTAAACAATCGGCCCAGTAACAAAAAAGTTCAAAATGGTGGCCAAAAAGGTGAACATTTTTAAATTTTGACCATTTTGACATTTTTAAATCCTTTATGCTTGCTGCTATATTCAGATATCGATTTTCAAAGTAATCGGCCCAGTAACAAAAAAGTTAAAAATGGTGGTCAAAAAGTTCTGAGTTCCAATTGTTGACCTAATATCAACATAGGTACCAAATTTCTGATCTATACGACTTTTCAGTTCGCCGGAATCCCTGGAACAATGCCAAAATTACAATTTTGTATGGGAAAATCCCTGAAATGTACGATTTTTATCCCTTAAAATTTGAAGTCACAAACGAAAAAATTACACTTTTGTATGAGAAACCCATGACTTATCTACCTAGGTACCAAATTTCAGATGTCTACGACTTATAGTTTTGGCTGAATCCGTGGAACAATCAAAATACCTCACTCTTTTATATACATAGATAAAAATTAAAGTTGATCCTAAAAGTGTATTTCATTCTATTTAGCCAATTTAAATAAAAGCTTTTGTAAAAGAAAAAAGTTTTTTTACTTTTAATTTATTTTTTACTAGCTGTTGCTCAAGACTGCGCCTGCATAAATTTCGGGTTTTCGCTAATTTCGTGGGAACGATGGACTTTTCCGGGATAAAATTTTGCCGATGTTCAAATTTTGGCCAAATCGGTTCAGTAGTTGCGGCGTAAAAGAATAACAAAGATCCATCCATCCATACTTACAAAATTTCGCGTTTATAATACTAAAAGCAAACCGCTATAAACTTGACCCTCCTGATGGTCTGCGGAATGCGGGGCGGGAGCCGCTCAACCAATCAGCAAGTCGTCGCTGTACGCCGGTAGCGCTGTCGTATAGTTATAGCCAATCGTAAGTTAAGTTTATTGCGGTTTACCTATCGTAGGATTTTTCAAGTTACTCTTAACAAGCTCTTTAATTTGATACCCATATTGTGGCAGTTTATTAAAAATAACTGGTCCGCCATCTTGGTAGTTCCGCCATATTGAATTTAGAGTGACGTATTTTTATTTTTCTAGTTTACTCACAGAAAGTCCTTCCATTTGATACCTACCCATATTGTACCTACTCCTACATAAAATAATCAAAACTAAACGTGTATACAAAATTTCGGCTTAATCGATTAAAGACTTGAAGATATCTTTAAAATTAAATTGCAAGATTCCACCAGAACAAAACATACATACATTGCAACTTGCAAGTTAAATAAAAGCTTTTAAAATTAGTACAGTTTACACTAAAGAAAAAATACACTAAAGAATTTTTTCCTTTAGTGTATAGGATTGCTCGAATATAATATTTAGAAACAGTCTTACGATGTAGATGGTTATTCAAATTACAGGAATTTACAAGAATCAATATCATGTCTGTCATATATTATGGCAGTTTCATAAAAATAATTTTGTTTTTCAGTTTTTAACCTAAATACTTTCATTTTGTATCAAAAAGAGGGAAATTTGTAAATTATCGATTGTCTACCAGAATCTATTAAACTATTTCGCACTTATAAACGTTTTTTCTTTTTGTTGTGCCTCAAAACTACCAAGAAATAAAAAATTTATTAAGAGTGGTAGCACTAGTTTTCAATCATTCAACTGCATGACGTTTATTTTGTGAACGTTGGATACCATGGACTGGAGATTTTTTCAATGTTGGTAGAACATTAAACGAAGTTATCGTTCGGAAATTATTATTGGAATGTGTTTGGCCACCATTGGTAAATAATTGGTCCCAATATGATATCAGGCAATAAGATAGGCATTTCAGTCAAACATATTATATCTTCTAAAACAAATAAAAATATATTTCCACAAACTTTTCTTGTCCATTGAGGGTGTCGCTAGAGCCCCTACGATAACGGTCATTTTCAATCTGAAATACGTTTTCCATCGTTCCCAGCCTCAGAATACAGATTATTCTGTATTCTGAGTTCCCAGCATTGCTTTAGTTCCAGTTTTGGCCACTGAACAAGAAACACTGACCACTAACGCTGGACTAAAATATAGACCTATTCTAAAATAAAATTCTCGTGTCTCGTTTTTGTAACTGTTGCGAGCCGGGGGGTCGGGATTGGAAGAATACCTACACGGAATCGATGGGTTGGTGTTTTTATTTGATGTCGATCCCTTGCATCACAGACTGGAGTTAATGCGCCGCGCGAACGTTCGGTAGGTCTGTGGGTAGGTCATAAGCTATTTTTTTATACCTCTAGTGGCAAGACAACGTTTGCCTTGTAAGCTTGTATCAATAATTGTCAGTTCCTTTTTTATGCAGATTTGAAGCGCCCACCTCTAAGGTCCCCAGTGATAAAATAGTCATATTATTTTGTTGTAAATGACTGTCGTTGTAAATATTATACCTATTACTTTAGTTCCAACTTCCATGGAACTTCATACCCGCTTATAGCAGCAATCATCGCCAAAATAGCGGAAATCACGTTGACAGTCTGAAGTCTAGCGCACTTGTATTAAATAGGTCATTGAGATTTGTAGCACTTTAAATAATATAGAAGTCACTTTGCTGTAGATTAAAAACATAATCTTTCTAATGATTACCTACCTATAGGCATTCAATTTATAGAAAGATTACATCTATATTCTCTTCGACTTGGCGAGGGCACTGCCGTGCCCCTAGACGTTTCCTTAATTTCACCTGTTTTTAAAATTACTCTTGATAGATATTTTTAACGATATCAGGTTGAATTTTGTAGATAAATAAAACACGCACTACAATTTTGCAGTTTATTATAATCCATGCTGACGACTATATAATATACTTAATTAATTAATTAAATGTATCTATATCACACGATGTTAACCACGATGACAGTGTTTATGGAGAATCATCCTCAAGATATTATATACTCACATTCATAAATAGTTGTCAAATAGTAAGAAAACGATTTAGGATAAGTTATACCTACTGTAGGAAGGACTCTTCTTGCAGAGTCCCTCCGGGCCTGTACGTGTACAGTGTCAGTTATTTTACCGTGAAAAGTAATTGTGTACCTACCTATTAATTAACTTGTTTCGGTTTGAAGGGAACTGCATGCCAACGAGATTATTTAACTGCAACGCAAAGTACTGCATTTGACTTGGGTACTCATCTATGGGCGGTGGCATTCACTCAACACCAGGTTTCAGAAAACTCAAGACGTTCACCTAATGTTAGATTATACGGTCGGCTGCCCAATAGACATTACAAATTTTGTAGTAGTTACCAAATACCAGGGGCTGACCCTTGAGGAGGTTGAAAAGAAGTTTTATAAGTACTTGAAGTTTACCGTAAAATTTTGATTTTGTTTCTGTCATTAAAGCAGCAACCTATATGGAGCTCTAGATAATGGAGCAGAGATTCAGTAAATGTGGATGTTGGAATCAACTAAAACCATAGTTGTATAATAGTTTGCTCTTTTTGTTTGTACTTAGGTTACATTCATTAGTTTTTAATAAATTCTTATGTGACTTTTAGTAATTAATTTTAATTGCCTCGACTGCAGATCACGAGGTCCTGGGTTAGATGTTCGGGTCGGGAAAATAAATATTATTGAGTTTTGCTATCTGAAAATTCTTAGACCAGACCGGAGTATGGACATTTTTGGTGTTTCTCCCACTTGCCTCGGGTGATGGAATATTCACACTTGTGAGATGTGCACTAAGTATAGTATCTCTCATGCATATAGAAAATCTTTATAGACTGATAGAGATTGGGAGACATGGCGCTAATTCAGTTGTGCTAAATCTTCGAAGTACACTAAACTATTTTGACGTGTATAAAAATAGTGCTATCCTTTTCAAAATGCTCCCCTTAAAAAAAGAGTAGCACTATTTTTAGACGCGTCAATTTAGTTTAATTTAGAGATAATGCACGACAGAAAATCTCTGTAGCCCACGATTTTGATCGCACTATTAACTTGAAGTGTGATGTAAATTATAATTAATTTATTTTAATTATGGTTTAATATCTTTCAAAGATGATTCTCAACCAATTTCATCAGAAATATCTCTGTCACAATAAAAAATAACAACACTAGCTCAATTATTCACAACTACCTATTTATCTATTAAAAATTTAACGCTCAATAGCTATAAATACAAATATATTATTGCTGTCGCGATTTTATATCTAGCCCTTAACTATCTAGTTACCGATCTATACATTAATCTCATACCGAGTATTCGTTTATCCTTATCTAAATGTATTTATTATTCTATAACTATATTAGTATTGCTTGATGAAGGAAAACATTGCTTCCCTTAGAAAATTGTAACAAATACGTATTAACTATACATATATGCGCCCATCAGATGGTGCGTTTTTAACAATCGTGAGAATTAAACCCAAAGCTTCCTTCTAATTCTAGACTGACTATTGTAAACAACCACTTACCTATACCTACTCCGACTTTTAATTCGATGAAGTAAAATTACGTTTTGTATTTTAATAAACTCCTCCCCCTTTGCTTAATACTCCTGTATTTCACCAAAATAACTCAAAATATCATAAAATAAGAAAAGTGACTTTCAAAGCAAAATAAGATTTATGTGAAATACATTGATTGTACCTATATAGGTATGTATATATTTTTTAAATAAATATATCAAATGACAGTTTTAAATTAAACGTCATTTTAATGCATCGAATTAAAATTCGGAGTAGGTATAGGTACTTAGAATGGTCAAAATAGAAACCTATTGCTAAAATAACAAGGAAGCTTTACGGTTAAAGAGTCATATTACAATCATTTAAGCAAAAACGTCTCGAAACTGAACTAATTTTTGGTTTTCCTGATACAAGTTACAATCAATAAAACTGTTACGAGTAAGTTGCTATCACAGTTGCTATGATCATTACTGTGTGTTTAATGTTTATTTTAATATTTTGGAATTGGTAAATATTATTTTGGTGTTCAATTGTCCTCCTGTTAAAGGTGCGAGAGGCGCCCCCTTAATATTAAGATTAATGAGGTACTTGCTCTACAGAATAAAATAATTACTTGAAGATTGGAAATAACGAAATATAAAGTCGACATATTTTATTAGATAATTAGTTATATAGATTTAAAGACAATCTTTTAATTGTAATATGGCCCATGATGAAAGTACATTGGTAGTTTAAAAAATATTTTTAATTAAGGGGTAGGTATAGAAAGTTGTAGATATTTATTTATGGTTTAAAATGAATAAACAATAATATCAGCATAGTAAGGTGATAAGGAACGTTTTACAAAATTATTATCAACAATAGACACACCTACTTTAAACTTAGTCAACAAAAACGAATTTAAAAATGGGATTTGCTAGAAATTGTTTTAGACACAAATTGAGGAAAACCAAAGAGACTGAGAATTTTAAGCTTTGTGTTTAATATATGTAGAGTATTATCAAAATGAGTATAACTTTGGAACCAACAAATAAGCTAATCAATACTTAATAAATGGTTTTGGAGAGACCGTATAAGAATCTGGTTTATTTTGTATCATAATCATTTATATTCATATTATACCATTATACTACCATCACAGTGTATCAAAAACTTTAACCTGTTTTGTTTATTCAGGGTCAAGTCTCTCTCAATATTTCTACTTTATCTAAACACAAAGCCTATAAATTCTGGACTTTAACTACTGAAGACTTAAAATATATAAATGTTTGACCGTAGATAAAGAAAAGTATAGCACTAGATAATTCTAGCTACATAATAACACGTTACAATAACTTTGTACATCTTTAATAAGCTTCGTGTTCGTTTTTCCTATTATAAACAGTGTTAACATGGATATTTTTTCACATGGAACAATTAAAAATACTTATTTGTTTGTTTCTTAAATAAAGATTACCTACATGAAATCAAAAGCAGAAACTAAATGTTAAATCAATAATTCAACTTCATAGTACACAGAAACTTTTTATTGAAGTTTGAGTGAAACTCGAATTCCCTCAGTCATGATACACTAGCAGTTTCTTTAAAACAATCAATTATTTCATTATTATCAAAAAAATTTGGAGGTATGGCCAAATACTTGATGGAATAACATTGTTAAAGATATCATTGATGCATTTTCAGAAGTTCATTTTAAGAATATAAAAAATATATTTTAATGATTTTATTAATCATGAAAGCAGCGATTCAATGATGTGACTTTTTTGAAGAACGAATTTACATATCATTTCGTTCTTTAAGTGCCATTAAACGTTAATAATATTTTTGGAAAAGCTTTGAAATGTTGTGCTGTATACCTGGAACATATTATTAAATTAAAAAAATATATATATTCCTTAGGTAAACTCAAGAAAATTATAAAAACGTAAGACAACTTAATCTGTGTCTTGTGAAAGAAGCTTAATTTATCCTAACTACATAATAATATAATAATATGAGAAATATACAGTCTTCGATGCTGTGATTAAAGCTAATTTATGTTTTGTTTGTTATAGTTTTATGCCTATAATTTACTTACATAAATATTGTAATGTGGGAAATGGTATTTTATTAATTGAGAGTACTGCTTAGTACATAAAAGACATTTGTGGTAGCAAGAAGTTATTAAAGGTGAAAAAAAGATAATATTTCATTAGTAATATTTCTATTCATTTTGTAATTATTAATATGTGCGTAAATGAATGTTATATAATAACGATTAAATAGTGTCCTCAAAACCTCTTTATGCCCTGTTGTGTAAGCAGTAATTACTAAAGTACATACTTGATATTAGGACTACTTTTAAATATTGTATAAATAATTCTGTGGTAAAAATAATGCTTGACTTGGTAGGTACACTGCCGTGCCCCCTGATTTGACTAATCTGAGAAAGTTACATTTATAAAAAGGAATATTTTAAGCGTTTAAATAATGTTCTAATTAATTTTAAATTAAATATAAATAAATGCGATACTTCTGTTTGATTAGGTAATAGGTTAAACTTGCAAATTTTTCATAATTTCATCATAGTTAATTTTAAACTATGTGGGCTTTTATAATATTTTCATCTAAGCAAAAATATAAGTTTACCTAGCTCTGACACATAACGTAATGTTAAACTTCTTTTTACCGATGTTATCATTTATTGCTTGTCTAAAACCAAAGAATTAAAGATAATTCTCTCGCCTGCAGTTATTTTACAACATTTAGGTATAAATATTTCAATCCACGACAGCGCCCCACTCTGTCAAAATGTATGTAGTTTGACAGAGTGGATCGAAATATCTATATTATAACATAAACATTTATTTCACAACCATTTGCACCATCTCTATCATACAAAATAATATGACTTACATAGGTACATACGTACGAAATAGTGATAAGAGCTTTAAAATTGTTTGTGATACTTAACTGGTTTTTCTTGTTTTTATTAACCACATGATTATAGGTGCATGAGAAGTTAAATAAGTGTTGAAAGTATGGTATTCGTAGAATATTATTTAACCTTTTAAATAAACCTATTAACCTAATATAATTTATACACATAGGTTGGTGAAAATAAATGTGTCGTATAGATCGTGTAATCTAAAAATAAACCCTCGACGCGGTTACGCTTACACGGTGAAATAATAAGGTATGGAGGGGCGTTCATTTTTAAATTAGACGTATAGTATTAATATTTTAGTGATAATAAAAATGTTACGCTTGCAACTAAGTGACACCAAAACTTTATTAATTATTATTCAACATTGTCATTAGCGTCTATTCGAGTTAAAGTAATTATAACTTAGGTATACCTGTACAGTGTACACAAAACAAATGAAAACAAAATATTTTAATTAAAATCTAAAACTTAAAAACAATGTGATGAGCAATTATTTCAAAATTCATTAAAAATAATGTTTAACAATGTGTGAAATGAACATTTTTTATCTAAACGTTGCAAATTGTAATACTTATAATTACAACGGTAGCGTCTCCAAGGTTCCTACAGCTCGCATGAATGCGAATCATCTCGGGATGATGAAATGTAAGATGACAGCTGTCACACTGATGATGTAGGCTGACGGTAGTAGAGACGGTTGGCCGCTAGGTTTGTCGAGACATTTACCTGAAAAAAAAACAACAGGTAAGTAAGTTAATATCGCTGTCAATACTCGTGATGGCAGACGTGATGGCAATTACTCGCTTATTTACAGGTAAGTTCTAATTATAACAAAATTAAGAATGTGCAGTAAAACTTTAGTACAGCAAAAGCTGTCCTATAGCTGTTGTGTTACAATGCTCAAGCTAAAATTATTGTAATGGACACAACATTCGATTGGAGAAACAATGTAGTTACAATGCTCAAGCTAAAATTATTGTAATGGACACAACATTCGATTGGAGAAACAATGTAAATTATAAGCAATAATGGTCATTTATTAAAAAGTTTTTGGGTTTTAGAATATGAAACTCCTGTTGTATTTACTTACTTATTGCCTTATTAATATTCTTGTTGCAATTGTTTAGAAAGGCGTTATCACCTATGCCACGCTCAGGGCTCCGTCTCGCGGCTCGACACGAAGCCGCACTACGCACGCCACGCTCAGGGCTCCGTCCGTCCACCTGCGATACGAAGCAGTACTGCCTCGCTGCCGTGGTATCGCGCGTCACCGGCGTGGTCACACGAACACGCGCCGTGGCGTCAAACTATGGTTGATAGAAGGGAAGTCACACTGACCAGTGAACGCGGCGTCAAACAGCAGCGCCTCGGGCTCCGAGACAGCTCTCTCACAGTTGGCGGCCGAGCGCGCCACGCTCAGGGCTCCGTCGCGTGGCTCCCGCGACACGAAGCAGTACGTACCGCCTCGCTGCCGTGCTGTCGCGTGTCACCGGCGTGGTCACACAAACACGCGCTGTGGCGTCAAACTTTATTTTAAAGAAGTCAAGTCACACTGACCAGTGAACGCGGCGTCAAACAGCAGCGCCTCGGGCTCCGAGACAGCTCTCTCACAGTTGGCGGCCGAGCGCGCCACGCTCAGGGCTCCGTCGCGCGGCTCCCGCGACACGAAGCAGTACTGCCTCGCTGCCGTGCTGTCGCGCGTCACCGGCGTTGTCACACGAACACGCGCCGTGGCGTCAAACTTTTTTTAAAGAAGTCAAGTCACACTGACCAGTGAACGCGGCGTCAAACAGCAGCGCCTCGGGCTCCGAGACAGCTCTCTCGCAGTTGGCGGCCGAGCGCGCCACGCTCAGGGCTCCGTCGCGCGGCTCCCGCGACACGAAGCAGTACGTACCGCCTCGCTGCCGTGCTGTCGCGTGTCACCGGCGTGGTCACACAAACACGCGCTGTGGCGTCAAACTTTATTTTAAAGAAGTCAAGTCACACTGACCAGTGAACGCGGCGTCAAACAGCAGCGCCTCGGGCTCCGAGACAGCTCTCTCGCAGTTGGCGGCCGAGCGCGCCACGCTCAGGGCTCCGTCCCGCGGCTCCCGCGACACGAAGCAGTACCGTCTCGCTGCCGTGCTGTCGCGCGTCACCGGCGTGGTCACGACGAACGACGCGCCATTTTCGAACCAACCGCCGTGGCATATGTATACTGGAAACATACCAAGGGATATAATGTAATGTAATATAATAAAAACTGATCTTGACAGGCATTAGGTACAGAATATAATATACGTTAATTAATTAACAAAAAAACCGACTTCAACTCTCATCAAACTACTGTAGAATACATCCTTTCCAATTAAAATGTTAAGTCTGATATTGTCTTCTCATGGATACCATTATTAGAATTGGACTAAATTGAAATGACACTACACGGGAAACGTTAGCTTTCTAATAAATTATACTGATCGCAAGCGATTTACTCTTATGAGGAGTTCCGTTCCGTATCTCCGAAGATATTCATGAGATCTTTACCAAATTGAAATGGGACCACCTCTGAAGTATGCCCTACCAAACAAAAAAAGAATCATCAAAATCGGATTAGAATTGACGGAGAAATCGCGTAACAAACATACAAAAAAAAAATATAAAAAAAAACATACAGTCGAATTGAGAACCTCCTCCTTTTTTTGAAGTCGGTTAAAAATTACTATAGTGCACAAACACAGCTGCACTTCAACAGTCTTTAAAGATGAATGATTTCGTAGACTAGAAAATGATAGGTAAATGCCAATATATCTATGATATTCCAAAGTGCTTTGTTCATAAAATTATGTCAAGTACATTAAGCATTAATTGCGTGGAATGTAATTGGAGTTAGGATACTACTTATCCGGGACATACCAACGATTCCCGTGGAATTAAAAAAAAAGCTTTTTTAGCTTTTTTAAATTTTTTGGTTTGTCTCTTGCTGAAAGATAGTAATGGTAACTTGGGGTACTTTAATCCTGGGAAAATTATGGATTCAGAAATCCATGCAGATGTTTAGTAGTATTTTTTTGCATTTTAATACCTATTAAATGAATACAAAATTGAAGGTGACTGTAACTAAAACTTACCTGTAACTAACTCTTTATTATCACAAGTGGAGTAAAACTCCATGTTCTTATTGGAAGTGCACCCGACCGCCAGCGCGCTGTACGCTGCGCCCGCGCAACTCGGCTCCGACTGGCGCCGGCTCCTCAGGATCCCGGTACTCGACACATTCCTTACGCTAAAATTGAACAGCCTAGTGTGGTTAACCCTATGATTATGTTCGAACATTGCTTTGTCTCGCTTACTCCTATGTCTCTCTCGTTCATTCGTACGAGAACTTCGTTTGTGTCTGTGGTTTGAGATTATGTATTTGCCGGAATACGGGCATTCCTTCGATTCTGGATTACTAGCTGAAATGAGAGAAAAAAATGTTGTTAATTATTATTATTGATTAAACGTAACCTAGCTGTATGCGTATAATTAATTTAGAAGATGAGCATTAGTCAGATAGTTGTATTGAAAAAAAAATGTTGATGCACACTTTAAGTTGGATCGGAAGAACAGGTGAAGATGGAGCTAAAGATAATATTATCGTACTAACTTGGAAGCGGTAAATTAGGTAGAGGTAACCTAAGTATGGAACATAAATAAGAGACATCTTCAGTGACTATAATGGGCCTCATGAGAAGGCTTACACTCACTGAATGAGCGATGTAGAGAGAATATAATGCTCGGAGTATGCATATTAGACCAGTGTCGATAATTTTTGAAACCAAAAAAATTACGGTATTTATTTTATGCGGTATTATGCGGTATTTTTTTTCACTTTTTATTATTTTAGAGGGGATCTACCCTGGTCTAATATGTGATTATGATTAAATCAGAAATGAGTTCTGCAGTAGACTAACTAAAGTCACCGGCATAGGTCAACGTATCGCTAAGCTAAAGTGACAATGGGCGTACACATAGCTCGTAGAACCGACAGACGTTTGGGACCGAAAGTGCTGGAATGGCGACCGTGGACGTAGAAGCGCAGTGTTGGCAGACCTCCGACCTTAAGACAATAAGAGAGTCGCGGGAAGTCGTAGGGTAAAAGTGTCGACAGTGGAGGTTGTAAATCATTGCAGAACGGATAAAAAAGCGCGTTCCACCCTAGACCTCATCATTTCTGTCATCAGTCAAGTGAAAGCCTTTCAATTATTGTAAAAAAAATTGGTTGCCTGTAAAGTCGGTTTACTGACGATATTTGAACGTGACAACGTCTTCATTGTCGCTCGTTCCGCGCTCGCGAGGTAACGCCGGTAACGCCGCATGAGCGAGGTAACGCCGGATGAGTCATGTTTTTTCGTGCGTGCAACCGGCTCTATCGATTATTATAAGACGTTGTCACGTCAAAAAATAGAGATGTTAGTTAGGCTTACCAACTAAAGTGACGTAAGGTGCATTGACAGCGTTGAAGTGGTGCGTGGAGCAGGCGTCGTCGGGCCTGGAGGTGGGCGTGCCGCGCTGCAGCTCGGCGATGTACGTGTCGCGCCGGTACAGCACCACGCACACGTAGCGTGTCGCGCTGAAATCATACAACCACCAGCCTTAGCCATAAGACGTCTCCACGATCTTCATAGAAACTTGCCTATCGCTCATCTATACTTATAATAAATCTGTAACAGGTCAAATTCTGTACATTAAAGATATTTTGAAAATTTTTTTTCGAGGGCACTCTAAAATCGGTTCTGAACCCAAAACTGTATTTTTTTTCATTTTTGTCTGTCTGTCTGTCTGTCTGTCTGTCTGTCTTTCTGTATCACGGCCGCGCATCACGCCGAAACTACTGAATGAATTCCAATGAAACTTGGTATGACTTGAGTTCATACTACGAGGAAGGACATAGGATACTTTTTATCCCGAAATTCAGCATGGTTCCCTTAGGAGAGGGGATAAAAGTTAAATTCTCTCGATTTTCTTTTTAGCCAAACTCATCCTAAACGGCTGGATCGATCGTTGTGAAACTTTCGGGGTGTGATCTCTGGGTCGGGGAGCGGGTTGTTATCTCTATTTGATCTCCCAAAATGCTGAAGAACCCTGGCCCTGGCCGATTTAATTTTCCCATACAAAAACCAAGGGCGGTACCGGTGTATGGTGGAATCGAACGAATCGCACATCAAATGAAAGAGCGTAAAAAAATAATCGACCCGAGTCGAGGACTTATACGTGGAGACTTAGGATTATCGAGTATTTTCTAATTGAAAATAAAATTAATAAATTGATTTAATGGCGTTGCTATGTAAACATTTCATTGCTGTCACGTCAGCACCTCTGACAAGTTTGTTTCGAAATTTGTAGCCGGAGTATGATGTCCGACCTTTTTGGTCTATTTAAGTTATTTGATATGCAAATAACGTTATAATACCGATTGTTAGTTTGGGAGAAAATCGTCGAATTACGTCGATGCCAAGTATTTGTTCAAGAAAGGATTAACGCTGAAACAGAATGACAAAGAAGTAGGATCTGCTCCATCGTATACAATCGTTAAAAAATGGTCAGAAGAATTGATGACCCACGAGCTGGACGGCCATCAGCTTCGAGTACTGAGAATAACGTCGGAAATATTTGGGATTTCATACTCGGGGCCGTTGATCGAAAATCAGATAAATAGCTGAAATCATAGGTGTATCCTATGAAAGAACTTGAAATATAATTCATAATTAATTGTGGCTTCGAAGCTTTCTGCGAGATGGGTACCGAGGCTTCTTTCAGCTGAACATAAATGCAACCGACTAACGATTTAGCGCAATTGTTTGGAGTTGTTTAAAGCCGATTCACCAAACTTCTTACAGATATTTGTTAGTACTGATGAAACTTGGTAAATCGCGGTTGGATTTACTTTCCTTTGGCAGGAGTTCGGGGGAGAAAGGTGTTGTATTTGGTAGAGGTTTGGTCCCAGATTACAACAATACTATTCGCATTACGAGGTAACGCAGTGTTTTCGAGCTTTTCAAAAATCAATCTATATGGCGGTCAGTATAAATCGGGAAGTCTTTTATCGGAGTAAGGATGACTTTCGGGAGATACAGTAGGACGAGATGGAACACCACACATGTATTTTGTTGTACCGACAAAAAAAATAGGCCACAGAACTTTTTAAATATGTTATTTGTAGTATTAAATTTTTGACACAAACCACTTAGGATCTTGAGCGAGCGAAGCGAGCTCGGGACTTGGGGCACCCCGACTCCGTTAACGGATAGGTGACGAAGAGGATTGCATTGGCCTTGCAGGCCCCACCATCCTTCTGAGTGGTTATTTTCTTTTATGACCACCCAGAAATAGGAGCTCCTTCGACCGAGCCAAAAAAGGGTAAGGGAAAGACAGAAGGCTAAAAGAGTCTTAACCTCAAGATTTTAAAGCTCTGTCGACTGACCCTTAGGGGGGGTGAGGGGTAGATGGTGATGGATAAAGGGTTTTCCTAGCTCCATTACTTCTTCTCCGAGCCTTAAAAAGGGTAAGGGAAAGACTTAAGACTTAGGATGTAGAGCGAGCGAAGCGAGCTCGGGACTTGGGGCACCTCGACTCGGATAACGGATAGGTGACGAAGAGGATGGCGGGGCCTGCAAGGCCCCACCATCCTTCTGAGTGGTTATTTTCTTTTATGACCACCCAGAAATAGACCGAGCCAAAAAAGGGTAAGGGAAAGACTGAAGGCTAAAAGAGTCTTAACCTCAAGATTATAAAGCTCTGTCGACTGACCCTTAGGGGGGGTGAGGGGTAGATGGTGATGGATAAAGGGTTTTCCTAGCTCCTTTACTTCTTCTTGAGGCTAGAATTCCCATTTCAAAACATGTATTTCAGTAATTATAACAGCAAAATCGAATTCAAAACTTCATAATTAAAAAAAAATATTTCTTAAAAACTATTACGTGTCGAAAGTTTTAGCTTGGGAGGGGGAAAAAATCCCATTTTTTTTCTTCCCACCCCTTCCCCTTTCGCTTCTCTCCGCGACGAAGCGACTCCATCATCGTCATTTTAATTATTTTAATCTTTTTAAATTTGTTCAAGAATGGTGCAATACCTTTTCAGGGAGTGGTATCGGGGGTTAGGGGACACCCCCTCTCCCCCCTTCCCCCTTCCCGTCCCCCTACTCCTGCCAAACGATTCTAAATTTTTACCATGGAGTCTTCTTCCATTCTCTTCTTCTGCTGTCAACGTGCAATACTCTTCCATACGATCCATCCATTTCTTTTTTGGTCTTCAACTAAGTACTTACTAAACAAACCTCTCTTATTCTGAGAGGAAACCCTAACCCAGCTATTGTGGGGTTGAGATGAAATTCAATTAACTATATTTGATCCAGCGAGAGGCTTCGGCCGCGTTCAATTAAATGTTGACAAAAAATAACAGGCAAAACGAAGTTTGCCGGGTCAGCTAGTAACATAATATAGTCTGATTTTGCCCAGTTATCACGTCGACGTGCTGTGTCCTTTAAACGAAAACACTTTGATAGATTACTTCTTCACAGTCGAATAACTGCTGACACTGCAGCAGTAGTACCTACCCGGACGAACTTCGCAAGAAGAGTCCTTATACCAGTTAAAGACACAGACAGTAATGAACTTTTTATTCATTGCAAACCAAAAGCATCAAAAGGTGTACCTTATAAAATTCTCTCACAAATTGTCTGTATACATTTGCCCGACATCACAACTAAAAAAATAGGTTGGCGATAATAACATAGGACTTTCAGGACTCTTCTTCTTCTTAGAAACGCAACTGTGGCGGGCTTCTTTGTTTCCAGTAGCACGTTGACCATTCGCCATGGTATTGTGCTTGCCGCTGTCTAAATATTCGCTCCAAGGGCTCCAAGGCCGGTGCCGCGAGGAAGATTCGGCAACGCATTTGCAGATCCTTTGGTGCGAATGTTTATGGGCGACGGTGATCGCTTAACATCAGGTAACCCACTCGCTCGTTTGCTTGCGATGACTATAAAAGAAGACCTCACCAGTGATGCTGCCAGTGCGCCACCAGAGCGACGGAGTTCCCGCTGGGCGAGCTGGCCTTGACGTAGACGCAGTGCACCTTGATCTCCGCGCCCGTCTGGTTGGTGATCCGCAGCGTGGCGTTGCGCTGGTAGAACGTGTAGTTGCTGCTGAAGTCGAGCGTGTGCCACGTGTGCGAGAACGTCATCCACGACGGGAACTGGCAGTTGAAGCGGACTGACACTGAAAACGAAATTGTCCCTCGTTAACTTAGGGTGCGTACAAAAGAAAAAACTTTACAGATTATTGGGCCAAGACAACTACCAAATGCAGTGGGAGAGTACGTACTTGTACGAAGAAACAGATCAATTTCCAGCCAATGAATCATCTTGACAGACACTTAAGACCTGAGACATACCTACAACCGTTTGGCTAAAATCTACAAAGCATCCAGTAGATTTTTCAAAGATATCCTAAGGGCCTACACCTGGTACACCTAGTATAATTATCGTATTCTGGTGCCAATATCCCATTGAGAATTAACCAAACCAAGCTTGGTCAGTACATACCATAAACCCAGATTTAACCCATTAACAAATTATCAAATCTAGCAACTGCAATCCTAGAAGCAGCAGTTCAAAAACAAAATCTTGGGGCGATGCAACATTGCCCCAAGCTGCTTCAAAGAATGCCCTAATTTGCAGAGAATATGAATTAAGTAACAAACCTCTTTTCAGAGCCATGGTTCTGGAGCCTTCTGTGGCGCTGAACAAGCCATTGCACGTGGCGTCCCCTGACTGCGCCACCCTGTACTCCACACCGCCGGCCGGGGTCGGGCCTTCCTTCATACTGCTGCCGGATGCTGGATAGAGAACAGAAGATTCGTTGAGACTTATTGGAGTTAGCACTGGGGTTATACCGTGGTCAATACTGTTTGTCAATCCAAAACAGTATAGTGCGTTCAATACACGAACATGCACACAACCCCTTAATAACTTCTTCCAAATCGCATTAAACATAAGCGATTGTGATTGGGGGCATGTCTTCGTGAATTGAATCACTATAGAGCCCTCGCCAAATTGAGATTTAATTTTTGTTGACGCAAAAACAGATACCAAATGTTTTTAGTAAGCGCCTTACCTAAGAGACTCGTCGTGTCAGAATGGCAGGGGTTTGGCCAACTTTGGGTAGAGTGAACAATCAGGCAATCGCTAAATCATAATATCAAACATTCGTAATGTTTCTTAGTAAAATTCTGATTTAAATTGATATCGCTTACTAGCCACATCCAGTCATCAGTATCTTTGTTATTACGCCATTGCATTGGGTCACGCGTTGGTATAGTTTTTGCGTAGTTTCTGCAAGCCGACCCGCAGTTTTACTAATAATTATAATGACTGCGTTGTAATATAATTATATTATTATTATTTATATTATATTGTATTATTTATAGCCTTAAGTATCGTTTAAGTGTGTAGTGGTATTGTATACTTTTTACAAGACAATAAATTTCTTAAACCAGAAAGCAAAAAAATCAAGAAACAAAATCAATACAAACCAAAAAGCGAACTAAGTCTTACCAATACCATTAGTTTTTTCATAGACGAAGCATCTGTAGCGGTCCTCGTTGCTGGTGGCGTGGTTGTGGTGCAGCTTGCCCACCAGGAAGCGCAGGCTGCCCTCCTTCCACGTGGCCAGGCACTCCAGCTCTTCCACTGGAATACACGAAACCGCAGACTTAGTAAGCCTTCACCACGGAATACATAATAGTACCTTACGGTACAGAAGACTCATTCCGCAAGATGATTTAAAGAAATAGCGACCCTAGCGCTGACACATAAAAGCAATTCAGTTCTCAATAGCGCCTGGCTCCGCCTCCGCTATGCAACTAAAATCTGTGGTCTCTTTCTATCGCGTAACTCTATCTCTTTCGACGTACTAAGGTTGCCTCGTAAACGGGCGCACGCATCGTGAAATAGACCGTATAAGAACTAACGTTCAACGAACGAAATTCAAAAAATTAAAAGAATGGCAGTTGTCGTAGACGCGCCCCACTCTGTAAAAATCGCTTATGTAGCCATTCGATTCGTATGGAGTTTGACAGAGTGGTGCGCGTCATCGTGGATTGAAATATCTAGCTCTCGTGATTAATTTGTCGATTTAATCCCCATACATTCTTTGAATTTCCTTCCATTTAGATATGGAATGAGTAATACGATCGCAGATAATTCATAAATGGTTAAAGGCGCTAATCCGTAAAATATAGTGTGAAACGAGGCGCAAGCTGAGAACTGTTCTCAGCTTGCGCCTCGTTTCACACTATTGTTTAACGGCCTACAAGCCGTATTTAGGTGATTTTGAATGAAGTTTTATGCAAAAACTATAAAGAAAATTACTTTCAAATTTACACGTCATGTATTTTGGGTCTTTAATCTAAAATCGCTAAGAAGCAGAAACACGATTGGGTTAAATTTTCTCGATAGAAAGTTCTCCCAAAAGTTGCTCCAAAATCTCAGTTTTTCTATATTTTATCGGAAACTACAATGGATGTAATTGTAATTTTTGTTTTAATGTATCGGTAATAATAATATCCTAAAACGCTTAGAACGGATTTTTGATAACCAGCTTAGTTTTTGAGTAATTAGGTAAAACGTCGTTTTTCTGCTATATTCTTCCGCGACGCTGCATGTCGCACTTAACAAATCTCCGTGAGAGTGAGAAAGACAAAAATAAATTCAATCAATCCCCTTAATAGCCGGCACTAAAAATATAGCCGCCGCGGGAATTTTACTATTTTACTTTTGGAGATGACATTTATGATTTTAACTCCAGCTTATTTCGGAACAAGGGCTTTCCGTATGCGTTGTTAACGCTAGTTAAACTCACTTCATTCCTACTACTTACAGTGTAAGAAGAGTTGTGGTTGTGTATAATGACATTTAAAATAAAAAAAAACAAGTAACGAGGTTCCTTGCCAGTTCTTCTCGGTGCAAACCTGCTTTCCGAGTCTGGCAGTAGAGTTTTGACTTTTCATAAGAGTCTACATAATATGTATTAGGCCTATGTGAAAAATAAAGATTTTCATTTTTCATTTTTCATTTTCATTGAACTCAGTCACAAATAATCTCGTTTCAGTCACTTCCCGGTGGCTGCGGTGGAAAAACTAGAGATTACTCTACATATTGAATACCCAATATGTTTTGTTTATATTTAACTACGAAACATTATTACTAGGCACTAACAACCTACTCCTTAGAATCTGTACCATTATACCTTTTTTTATACTATAACTAGCTGTTGCCCGCGGCTCCACTCGCGTCAATTTAGGTTTTTCACTACTTCTGCGGGAACCATCGCTTTTTCCGGGATAAAAAGTACCATAATGTGTTAATCCATCTCCATTCCAAATTTCAGCTAAATCGGATTCGTAGTTGCAGCGTGAAGGAGTAACAGACAAACATTCCAACCCCTATTAATTCACCCCCTAGTCTCTCAAAATCGTTTCTTAGCTAACACCTACCCATTACAAAGAACCTACCTTTCAAATTTCAAGTTTGTAGGCTTTATACTTCCTGAGATATCGTGATTAGTCAGTGAGTGAGTGGTAACTCTCTTTTATATATATATAGATATAGGCTAGCGCGCTTGACTTTGATCATATCTGATTGAAAGTGATGATACAGTCTAAGGTGGAACGCGCTTGCCTAGAAGATTCACTCTTGATTTGAAGGCACCCGGGTTGTAAGTGGCAGGAAAGATACTGCCTGGGAGTGTACCTCTCAGTAAATATCACCCCGACCGAATTATCAGGTGATGTTGATTAATTATTCTAAAAGTTTTTTGCGAAGTGGGTACCTGCGCTATTCTGTAACTCAGTGATCACTTACGACGTCAAGAAACAATGCGTCTTGCTGACTCTGAAGATACAGAAGTTTATTAAACTCGAGTGAAACGTAATCTCCGCGGCGACGCGACGTCTTATTGTATTTACACAGACAATAGAAATAACTTGGCTATTTTAGTACCGGTCGCCGGAGCCGGCCAGCTCTGAGCGGCTTGTTAGCGAACTTAGCTGTGATACCTAATTATTTATTGCTGACTCGAGGGTATGTTTGAGATTTCTGATTGGCGACGGAACTGGATCTTACAGCTTCGTCATAGTTAGTAGCAGCCTAACTTTAATGAGGTGATATTTTAGTAAGGCATTTCAAACCGTCCCATACCGATCATGGGTTGTAAAGTGGAGTTAAAGTTCTTGTTAATAGAATAATGCATCAAAGGGTACACCGCACATTATATCAATCGGTCTTCGTTAAATAATAATTAAAATCAAAAGGTGATTCGAGCTGTCTTGTCGAAGTTGGATGAGATGAGGGTCAAAGCTTCTCTCATGTGATTTTAAATGGTCTAAACTTAGTCTGTTGTTCTAACGATCGACTAATGAAACCAACTGTCGCACGTGCATCGTCAGAGATAAGTCACTGAAGCCTTCTGGCCAATAAGGTGCCTTTAAAAATTTGTTAAAACCCATCGTTAACTCCATAAAGCTTGTATGGAATTGTGTGAAATAGAAAGACTTATAAAAGGTCGTTAATTAAAAAGAGTATACGTAAGACGTTAATCCAATCTTTTTCGAGCAGTTTTGCCTTTCATTACTTTTGACCATACCTGTGCTTTCAGACCCATAAACGTCGGGGCACGCTTGGTAGTTAAGCAGTAATCTAGAATCTTCTGTACAGCTCTCTATTGAGGACGCCGGTATCTTGCAATCGCCGTGCCCCCTGAAAATAGAAACCATAATGCGTGTTATGATATCTGATAGCAGCGGAAAACCCTATCAGTCTAATTGAACTAACGTACATGATTTTGACTGACGTCCTGAAAAGTCCCTGCGTAGAAACGGTCCCAAAAAAGTGAACAGAGACATATTCACGGTAGGGCTTTGCCGTGAACAAGGACAGTGTGTTCCGTGAAGGAATGTAAGGGTGTAAAGGTTCTTCGATTCTTCGATTTCGATGTCCTAGATTTACATGAAAACTGTATCCCCCATATTATTTTCATCAGAAGCTTTTAAGACGTATCCATGTTAAAAATGATTTAGTAAGATCTTTACGTGATCTAGCCTCGTGATTAGGACTTCGATAGGTCTGGATTCGAATTGCAGGCCCCTGATTTTTTATGTACGTTTCAGACTGAGGACTACGAGTTTCACATAATGTTCTCCCAGTTGCGAAAGCCTTCCAACTCACACATGACCAGTGTGGTGAACTAAAACACAAATCTCATTCTTAGAGCCGGAACTGTAGTCTTATATGACTTATCTATTCTATATTTTCGAACATTACTTTTGGTAAAATTGTGGAATGAAATTCAAAAATGTATGGTAAAATATCGTAGAAAAGGAATCAATAAGTATTATAGCTACGGCGGCAGTGCTTTAGGTGTAAATAGTAATGGGGTGATATGACAAAGATTCTGATAAAGCTCAGTTGTAGAAAATATTGTTCCTCACCTGTTATAAGTGAAGGAGAAGGGCCCCTTGAGCGGACAGGCCACGGGCTCGGCATTTTCCCTGAACATGGAGTAAAGCAGGGCGTCGCCGGTTATCATTGAGCATAGATGCGGCAGGGCGTCACGTCGGTGGCAGAAAGCTGCAAAGAAATATAACATTTCATAAATCATCTCGTGCGGGCTGGTTAGTAACCTCCAGACACTATGGTTAATACAAAACTCTAAAATTTAAAACATCGTAGGCTTCTACAAGATATAAATATTTGGGAGAGTGCGCGCAGGAGTGACTTAAATTTACCATAAAGCTCTATTGCAAAACACGTACAAAACGTTTTGATTCGATGTTTCTGCCACTCCGTGCCTTAATGAAGAGATTTGTCTATATCCAGAAATTAGTCTGTAGTCCTCTTTCTTTCTCCCGCCTATAATGTGGGTTATGTCTTCAATCAAGACTGAATCACCATATTTTAGGCAATCAACACTTTTCATCTTGAGTAATAATAAATCATTTAAATAAATCAGCACTGTTTATCATTTTCTAATGATTTTGAACGTTTACTATAATGTATTACTGCGTTTTCGAAATAAATCAAAGATGTAGTGTATACTCACTCTCTTTGTACTGTAGAACGTTAATATGTTTTTCATGCATCACAACGCAGCGATAACAGCCTTTTCTGCAAACAAACAAACGGCTACTTAATTTGCGATTTTATTTTTGATTTCTTCATAATATGATCTGACATCATTTTTAAGTACTTGACAATTCCTTACAGGTACCTATCTCTAGCCAAGTTTACGTATTTCATCAGCTCCCAACTGTGTTTTTTGTTGTCCTCTTCACGTTGGAAAACCACGTATGATTTTTTTTTATTTTTTATTTTACCTCTAAACTCAATTGATGACCCTTTTTTTTCTGAAATAAGCCAGATAAAATAGTCGTCAAGCCTCTGAATGCAAATCACCCAAAACGGCAAATACCTAGGCCATGTCAAATGACAAAAGTGATAAACGCGCTAGATTTTATCAGAATAACTCCAAGGACGCTGGACGGCTCTACAATGACAATCTCGTATAATTCCGAGATTAAAATAATATTGCCCTATTCCACCCCTCCCCATAGCCCTCCCTCAGACATGGAATATCACGAAATCTTGAAAACTGAAATGAGGTGAGCGAATGAGAACGCTTTCGTTATAATAGTTGTCGTACTTCATTCAGTAGTTTTCATATCAGGCACAATACGTAGGCGTAGCTAATGTAAGAAAGAATCAAAAGAAAAGCATATTTGTAAGAGCTTTTCCAGTGGTCGGAGAATTTTTCCATAAAGTTGGTTAGGACACCGAAAGAATTCGATGTGTTTGATGGGATCATGGCTTAGAGTCCTTTAAGGCGTGGGTGAAAAATTGATAATATTTTTCTTATTTCGGAATAGTAATTTATATATATAGAACCTGGAAAAGCCAGAACGGTTTAGCTTATCCATCAAGAATTATTTCTCAAACATTTACTGGCTCACTGACATTGTTGACAGTCGACCCTATTTCTTTTCGGATTGTGTTTACTGCGTAGCCCTAGTCGCCCTAACAGTGTTACCGGGTGGGTTAGGCGGTCATCGAAGTTCCACCGAGATGTGAGAAAATTGGGATCGAGATTGTTCGAGAAGGTCGGGGGGGTAGTCTTAAGGGCGCCTCATGTAAGGTTCGGACCTATAGGCTTAGGTTGAAGTTGTGACGCTAGGAAGGATAATGGTTGGACTAAAATAGTACGCACGCCCCCGAAATCATGGGTGTGATCCACGTCCGGGTGTCATGCCCTAGTCCTGAGTTTGCACGATTGTTGTCCGTCGTAATCTGGTCGTCTGGGTCGTGAAGGATAGGTTTCGGGCGTCCCTTTTCGGAAGCTACAGTAAGGTCGGGGACGTATGATGACGCCTAAACTATAAGGGGTTCGGTTGTTTGGCAGCTCTCTCAAAGTGCCTAATTTTTCGGTCAACCCTATTGCCAGCATGCGGAAAATAAAGGGTTACAAAATTAAAAAAAAATGCCGTAGACTTATTTTTCAGGATGTCTGGAGCACGCAAGGCGCAGGTAAGGGCGAGATTATCCAGTGTAGTAATAAATAACGTGCTCAGTACTTACTCATCGACGATAAGGAACTTGTCGCCCTCGGAGGAGAGGCAGCGGCCCTTGTTGGAGAGCATGGCCCCGTCTATCATGATGGGCTGGATCACCCCCGACTGGAACCAGCGGCCCTGCCACCGCGCGGGGAACGCGCAGCCTGCAGACAAAAACAACTTAGATATAACTCACTGTTAGATTTAACAAAAAAATATTAGTAGTGGCAACACTACAATTATGATATTGTTATTATTAATCTGCTTTTGCTAGATGCAGTCATGTTTCTTCCTTCCGGTCCCTTCCAAAATTTGCTACATTTGTTATTTAGTAGCAAAATTTGCTACAGGAAATTGTGTATATTAAACCTTGTTCATAAAAAGGGAATATTATTTAAAAACCGCTATAAGAAGTAGCCTGCATCGCACATCTTTTGGACATTCGAGCCGAATCTGAATCAGCTACCTATGGATAGTTTGATATGCATTTCTGTGGGGTTTATCAAGTTATGCCTATAAACAAGCCGCTACGTTCTAATCGATACCAAAGTCTTCGTCTTCTTTGAAATCCAAACAAACGCCTTTCCAATCCAAACAAAGCGGTGAAGAAATTAGAAGAATGTCGTGCGTGTAATGTTCTCAAAAATGTGTGAAGCCTGCCAACCATTTGCCGAGCATGGTAGACTGAACCCTCTTCCTGATGCGAGCGGAAATGGGCCGTGCAAACTGGTTCAACCATGATTGGATCGCAGAGAAATAAAACCAGAAAGTAAACCGAGCAAATGAAAGAAGTGCTCAATAAATAAATAATCAATACTTAGAAACCTAGAAGCCGGCTAGGTGCTGTGAATATTTTATATTTTCATTATATTAAAAACGCTTTTCAAAGCCTACACTCTAGCTATCCACTCCATGCAATAATAACACGTTAGAGCAGATATTGCTTCTCGTTTATAGCGAAGATCTAATAACGGTAATGGAAAATTACTCCTATAAATGTATATAATTTTTATTCCGACTAAACCTTCATTAAGTAGTTCAGTTAGTTCAGTATTTAACGTAAATACGTCTTTAAAGTATACTGGGAGGCATTTCAAAAAACTGACGAAAGTAAAATTGGTGGAAGTAGGTTTTAAACTTTTAAGTTGCCCAAAATACCTACAAGAAGATATTTTTATTTATTGAACTATTCCAAATAGGCCCGCAGAATTCCAATTTATTTAGTTTTTCGCTAAAATTAGGTTAACTACATATTGTGGGCTTATGATGACATTGAATATTGCGCAAATAATGGAAAATATTACAGCTACATTATTTTTACATAAAAGCATTGCTCAAGAATTCCCCATTCACCTCAAATTGGTTCCCAAAAGATCATTTTCTGCAGTTTTCCAGACTTGAAGCTATTTGGAACCAATATGAAGTAAATGAGTAGGTATTTTTACGATAAGGCGGCCAAGTTGTACCCCTAACTTTGTGTTTTGATTATTTCTTTTTTATATTTTTATTCTGTGGTGTGCAATACTTAATTCTATTTTTGTGCAATAATTAATCTATTTTTGAGCAAAGATATTATTAAAAACACGTATAGATGTATATAAATGTTATTTGCGCAAAACTCATTGCCATAAGCTTAGCATACTATTTGCGAAAAACTGACTAAAATTTGAATTTGGTGACCGGATGTTTTCCTTTTCCCATCCCCCTTTTGAAGAATATTTTTTATCAATACTTGATTGGTCTCTCAGTGTACATTGAACTACAATAAAAGGACTCGTTATGTGGCGTATAGATAGGCCTATCATAATATGTCGTACAGGCTAATGGTCATTGTGGAGCGATCACAGGCAGGGGTCAGGCTATTAGAGCACAAAGCGCGCTCAATTACCTCTCACAGCTCGATGAATAAAAATGATCCCGATTGCCGGTGACAAGTGTTACCGCTACAATTACGTGTTCCGGGATCTGTTTACACATTTTAGGGTTCCATACCAAAATACCAGAACCTGACTTTATCCGCCCGTCCGTCCGTTACAGCCTTTTTTTCACAGATTTTTTCAGTAACTATTAAAAGCTATCGCATGAAGTGTGGAATAATTTACATAATATGGAACCTAGTAACCGAACAACACCAAGTGGGGTATTAGCTATAGTGAAAGGACTTTATTAACCTCTGCTATAAATGATAATTTTTAAATGATTTTTGAAACAAAGTTTCTTTTCGGACGGTATCGCGCAGGGGGCTACGCAAAAGAAAATAGATTCTTTACGTGATAAAGTCCCGGCAAATCTACGAAAATTTTCGTAAATCTATAATCATATCACTGCAATGCGTTCATAATGCTAAGACATCAGTTTTTAGGTCTTATTTTCCTATAAGTAACTTTCAATACGAAGTGGCTTTAAATTTAATAAACTGCATTTCTCCGCCCAAAGTAAAATAAAGAAAGCCAAAACCTCCATTCTATTAGATGTTTGATAACGTTGTAAATTGTAATGGTCTACAAAAACGCAACGGTTACCCGACCAAATATAAAGTCAACTTTGTGTTCACGCGCACGTAGTTATATGGTAGCCTATTTAATTCCGCAGTGTGATGCAAATTACTTAATTTTGCTTAAAGCATAAATACGTCAACTCAATTTATTATAATGGTATTGTGATTTTGATTATACGGTGGTAACTTTTCCGTAGACTGTAAATATCGCACTCGCTGTGACACAAAAAATCATAAAACAATAGATATATACCTACCCTATTATATACTTTATCAAAGCATATACAGCGGAAAAAAATTCGCCAGTTTATTAAATACCAACCAACAGTAAGGCCACACTGTAGTTCGCTCAGCAGCCGCCTATAGAATTTTGAAAGATGCGCTACTGTTTGCCTGTACGAAAAAGATTTGCGTAAATCGTTCGGATGTCCATATCCTGAGGTTTCGTATCGGTACATAAAACAAAAGAATTCATCGTGATGGAAAACATCAAGTGGAAACCTGTAAGCCTGAGTTTACATTAACTTCCAACGTACTTGATCAACCAAGGGGGCTTTTTTTCGGAGAGGAAAAATTCCCTTAAGGACTTCTGCCCTTCGGCAGGGTATGTCCGATTCGCACGTACTTAACCAACCTCCCTGTCTTCCGACTTCTGAATAAGCACGGAACCGCATTACTTCGTGATGACCCTATGTTTCATTTTTTCCCATTTCTTCCTTCTATCCTAATGGGGTATGGCTAAACAACTTTAATTTTGATAGGAGACCGGTGCCCAACTGTGGGACCTATAAAGGATCGTATTTCCGATTGCTAAGACAGTCGGACGAACAACATAGCAAATGGGTTGTAAGTAGTGGCACAGAACACGAAATAGTACAAGTAAGTATAGAAGGCTTACTCCGCACGATGATTTAAAGAAATAGCGACTCGAGCGCTGACACAAAAAGTGCAATTCAGTTCGCAATAGCGCCTGGCCCCGCCCTGAAAATCGACACGCAACAAACGCAATGTTGTGGTCTCTTTCTATCGCCTAACTTTATCTCTTACGACGTACTAGGGCTGCCGTAGTCAGACGGCGCGTAAAATAGACCGTACAGAACTAGCGCGTACAACTCGGCCCGCGAGCGGCAACCATCTGAAATATTGGGGTCCGGACCCCTACTTGTAGCCGGGACGGTCACGTGATAAGTGAGACTGGCCTGGTAGTGGTTGGTATTCCTTTCGCCTTTGTACCTACCCTAAAAAGAATTTACTTACATTAGATACGTATTGATCTTAGCTACTGTAACAAAAAATAATAGAAGAGTACTATAACAAACTTAATTTGAACGCAGCGCTTGAATGGCTACCATTTTTTACTCCGACACGATTATAACGTACCCACTTACTTACTTTCATAAAAAACTTTTCATTTTGTATAATCCGGCTTTATTGTTTGCGGGCGTATTCCTTCAGCAAGCTTGCAATTACGGTGGCCACGGTGCGACCGCTATCCCGGACTCGTCCTACTTTTGGGACGGTTATTTTTTAAGAGCGGCCGGAATGCAATTTTTATTGGATAATAGGGATTGTTTGAGAGTGTTGTTTGAAGTTCGATAAATTCTTTTCGGAATAAAAATTATACGTAGTTATCTCTGAACATAAAATTACATTATTAACTGGCTTACGTGAGCTAAAATGACATGGATGCCAAATTTTAGCCAATTACATCCAGCTATTAGTTGGAGCTATGCGTTGATAGATCAGTCAGCCACTCAGTCAATCACCTTTTTTTTAAATGCAGTTAGAGTTTGCTGAACAATTGGATGTAACATCCAATTTGTAATAATATTAACACTGTGCCAAACCAAATACTTCTATGACAGAAAATTGATGTTTATTTGATATTTGCGGCACTTTCTAGAATACAATGACATAGTATTCTGTTTCAAAGAAATGTGGAAATGTGCTTAAAAATGGCTGAAATCCATAATTAAATCCTTTTCAGTAATATACATTAATAAATAAATAGTTGATAATTTAAATTTGCGGTACTTTAAAAGTACGTACGTACGTAAAGTAAAGTACTTTTCCTTTTACGTGAAAATTATATGTTTGATTGATTTTTATTACTTTCATTTGCTTGTCCCATTTTAGTAATTATACCAGATAGACACACTAATAGCAAAACATTTGATATTATGTATAGTTAAGTTGGAAAACTGCCAAGAAAGTTTAATTTTACTAACTAGAAACGAATTAGATGGTTCAAAAGAGAGTGTGGGAGTACCAAACATTTGCTTAGCGGATTTAATTTCGGCTTTTTGTTTTGTTATGTTGATTCTAATTTATTTCAACTTAAGCGGTGTGAAATTTCGAATTAATTTGTTATCCGAGTCTTGAAGTGGGAAGTTCTGTTCTGAATTAATTTCGCTGTACTTTTTAAATGACGTATTAAACTGTTGATCAGGGTTCGACTTTGAATCCTGTTGAAACATGGTTCGAACCCTGATCAACATAATTACGATGTTCGTATAGTGAATAGTTTTAGATTAAAATACCCTCATCCTAAATCCCATGGGATTCGTGCTAACTCCATCGCCTGTTACAAATGCAGCGTTCTCGTTTCTCCAACACAAAAACCTATTTACTTTGTTTTCCATACAACAGCCCACGCTTGCAGTTTGTGATGAATTAACATACAATCTGTTAAACAAAAAGTCTATTAAAATGCACTATTCTTTCACAATCATCAGTCAGTAAACTATTTCATTCCAGAATTACCTTCTAGCTGACCGGCCGACTTCCCTGGCCCATTGGAGCAGAAGATCCCGGGTTCGATTCCCGGGGTCGTAAAGTACTATTATAGTATTCTGTATGGGGGTAATAATGTTTGAGTATATAATATCTCTATAACTTCTAAATAACCCCATGGCTGGCTTTGTCCACAGCTGATTACCACGCTATTGGCAATGATTTTAGGTTCGGGTGCGATGCTGTGTAGCAAATATTAGAATTAAATAACCACTTCCAGTTTAGTGTGATAATATTATCCTCGGCTACATCGTCATTTTGCATTAGGTGACTTCGCAGTCAAGTACTAGTTTGTAGATTGTAAAAAAATGTACCATAAAATCAAGGGTTGCGTTTTTATCATGTTGGTACGAAGCCCTAAACGGTTATCCCTACTCCATAACGGCTGTCTTCCAAAAATTAGAAATCCACTTAATAATACTTAGTCATTATAAAAAATACAATGTATGGTAGCAACGAGAAGACTGATGAATTAACATACAAACAGTCGAGCACAAATCTCGAACGCACTCAAAGTGAACGAACACAGGAGCGCACTTACTGTTAACGCGCACGATTTTTTATGCCAAGTGCGTGAATACATCACAACACTGGGGTGAAGTGGCGAAGTGGGGGCGGACTGGAGTGCCGCGTTATATTGTGGATAACATCCTAAACTTTTATGAAACGCATTCTTTAGATCAGTGGTCCCCAAACTTATATTGTGTCTTAAAGACCCATATTTTTTAAATGTGGGTGCAAAATCACATATCTTTTACAACGTGTTTTTGATTCAGGTATTTGTTTTTAAATGACTGAGGTGCACTTGCGGCTGGGTGCTCTTACAACTGAGCTATACGAGTCATATCTCCCTGCGGTGAAATTTTCGATTCGTATTATTGGGTCCTCAGGCAGGACTATTCACCGGAAAATTTCACCGCAGGGAGATATGACTCGTATAGCTCAGTGGTATGAGCACCCAGCCGCGAGAGCTGGGGGACGCGGGTTCAAATCCCGCTGCGAGTGAAAATTTTTGATTCGTATTTAAATTTATAGGAATTATTTCGTGTGTAAAACACTATTCAAAAAGATAATTAGACTGAGGTGCAGTTGTGAAAAAGCTATACTTACAGAACTCATAATCGAGATTCATGCTTAGAAGATGTAAGTTTTTTTACACACTACAACTTAGTACTTGACTCGATCTCACCCGATAGTAAGCGACGATGCAGCCGAACTGAACTGAAGAAGATGTTGCCGTACTAACTTGGTAGGGGTAAGTAACTCCTAACGGTTTTTACACAGCATCGCACCGGAATGCTTAAATCGCTTGGTGGCGCGCGCCTTTGTTGATAGGGTGGAAGGTATCCACGGCCAAATCCTCCCACCAGATAAGTCATAACCCGATTTTGAAATTCTAAAATTCTAATGTTGGCCGTGACGGTATTGAACCTCCGTCCTATCACGAAATCGAGCGCACGCCACTGCGTCAGATTTCATAAATTAATCGTGGTGGATAGTGCAAGTATTGCCAACACCCTGGGCATATAATAATGTAATGCGATGACCCAGTGGTTCCCATTAAAACATGGGAGTTTTTGATGGGTAATGTGGGGGTTGATAAAAATAACTTTGGGTATCACTGCTTTAGAATTCGATGTGAATACATATAATACTTTTCTCATGCTGTTTCTCAGGATTTCGCGTCTCGCGGGGACAGTTTGTTTTCATGAGAAATAGCCTATTAACGCACGCAATCTGTATGCGGATTAATGGAGCTTTATTAGTCAAATAAGTTTTAACATCCGGATGAGTTCCAGAGATTGGCGCGTTCGATAGTGTCGACATTTTGGCAGAGCGCTGAAAAAAAAGAGAAAAAAAAAGACTCCTCGTTACCTGATGCTATCTTAACACTAACTTGGCCTTATTTCAAAGTCTGCCAGATTGCCACTGCAATGGTGTCTCAGTTGCTTAACAATGACTTCATAACTTTTCTTTTCATCCGACGTCAAAAAATGTTTTTGTTTTGACATGACAACGTCTTATAAATCGATGGAGCCGGCTGCACGCACAAAAAAACATGACTCAATGACTCATGAGTCATGATCATCGTTGCCGTTACCTCGCTGCCGTTACCTACCTCGCTCTGAGGCGTTCCATGTAAGGCTTGAAGTGCAAGCGAGAGTTGTCACGTTCAACTATCGTCAGTAAACCGACTTTACAGACAACCAATTTTTTTTTGTTCTGAATTCGACTGTATTTTTAATGCAAATAAAAAAATGGATGAGAATAGCAGTTGTCATAAATGATGGTAGATGTGATCAATTGGTTGATCAGATATATCATTCACGTACTTGTATTGAATTTCATTCCAATAGCATAGGTGTACCAAAAGCAATCATAGAAATAGAATCAATAACGCTACTGGCTAAGTAAGAAAGGATGTACCTACCAAAGTATCGGATAAGCATGTCTCTCAAGACGTATCTGCAGTCGTAACGTCTGAAATGAGCGCTATAAAGAGCCGGGAGGGCCAGCACGCCGCACCAGGTGCTCGCCAGTGCCGCGTCATTACTTACCATTCATTCCTCGGGAATCGGGATACATGGCGTCGATTTGCGATGGAGATATTGTAACTAAGCATCCCTCTTACTCTTTATTTGCCAACTGTTTCTTTTTTTATAGACAGCAAATGCCTAATGCTTTCGTATACGTCAGAGAAACCGAAGGGGTTATGCAAGTCAAAGTCAAAGTCAAAATATATTTATTTCACATAGGCCTAACTTACAAGGCACTTGTAAAACGTCAACAATATGTGTTACATAATATTATGTACGGTAATAATTACAAGTCGACTTAAAACTAAGTTTACGAGGGTTCCAACGCGCCCTGCACTGAGAAGAAGCCCACAACAAACTCAGCCGGGTTTTGTTTTCGGTTATCACCACTTCACAAATGCTCTTAAAAACTAGTAGAGCGAGTAATTATAATACAGCAGTTCATTCACTCCCAAGGATTTGATCCATGTAAATAATCCTTAATACTATAGTAAGCTTTATTAACGAGGTTTCGTTTTACAGCGACTTTGAACTTATTGAGGGATAAGTTTAATATTTCATTAGGAAGTTTGTTGTAAAAGCGTATCCCAATGCCTTTGTAGGGCTTGCACCTACTAAAAACTGTCTCTTCAACGGCTCGCTGGCCGGAGTACAGGATTAACTTTAGTATTCACTGAACTCCCGCCAGATATTGACCAGCCGCGTCAGCAGCAGGTCCCATCGTCGACGTCAGCCTGGCCACTAACGAAACCGACTAAACGGCGTGCCCGCATCAGTGCGCTCTGTCATCCAGGCCTGTCTATATTTTGGGCGATGGACGTCCCCTAAGGTCCGTCACCCGCAGGCTAGCAACTCATGAAGGCCGGAGGTCCGGTGCGTCTCCTGCGAGAGAGTTGCACTGCCTGATTTTCCCTCTCGCGTTCTGCCGCCTGCTTTGCCACTTATAAAAGGTGTGTCTGCATCAGTGTACGCTGTTATCCTGTCCTGTCTTTATTTTGGGACGTACGTTAGCCCCTAACGTCCGTTACCCGCAGGCCGGCACCTCATGGAGGCCGGAGGTCCGGTGCGTCTCCTGCGACCGCCTCATTTTCCCTCTCGCGTTCCCCTGCCTCCTTTGCAGACATCACCTCCTCGCAAAAGGTGGTAGCGGCATTCCACGCTGTCTCAGTTAGAACCATCACCTGAACGATGTTTGGGAGCGAAAGCTGCGCCCAAGATGAGCACTCCTCCATGTAGGTATGAGGTAGGTACCTACTGATGAGAAAGAGAGGACTATAGGATACCTTCTTCTGTGACAACAGACAACTCTGCACGGAACTGTGACTGTTCCCGTTTTTGCAACATTTTTCATTAATGCTTCGCTTCTATTGGTCGTAGCGTGGTGTAGTTACAGCTTTCCTCGATAAACAGAGAAACGATCCAACAAACAAAAATGTTCCTATTTGAACCAGTAGTTCCCAAGATTAGTGCGCTCAAACATACAAACTCTACGGTATTATAATATTAGTATAGACTGGAAATCAATGAGGGCCTATCGATGTCGATATAAAAACAGTCATCCTCAATCATAAATCAAGTGAACGCTATATTTTACAATCACTATGATAATATCCACTCAGCATTTAATGTCTATTCTATATTCACCAAGGGCACCGCTTCCTGTTTCCGTCGACTTTTGTTTGACTTTGCCTCTACATTGTCTCTGGGCTCCCTCAATAAATAATACGCAATTTGCATGGAAATGTATAAATTCGAAACGTGATTCGTACCGATTTGTATGAGTCATTTTCTTCGGACATACTTTGTGTGTTAAATAAATTATTTCTTTATTTGATCAATAAATAACACATTACTGAAACGAAGTTTCTTTTCTGATGGTACAGGGGGGCTAGGCGAAAGAAAATGGATTTTTGCGTCACAAAAATCCGCGAAAATCAAAGTCTTCACACACTAGTTGAAATTCTCGAGTTTGATGTGTCGACATACAAAAAGCATCCGCCGTTGCAATCATGCAAGCCGCTTTTTTTGATTTGGTATGAGAAACTCGTATTTTACAAAGCAGTGATTGAACTCTGCGCTCTAGATAGATTGTCGAGGGTTCGATTACCAAGCAAGCACTTCCTATACTTTTCAAATTTGTTTTTTGGGTAGACTAAACTCTAAAGATTTTACTCGAAACCATAAAAGTAAGTTTCAAATAGGTACAATAAATTTAAAACCGTGTATCGTAGTGGTAACTTAATATCTTCGTAATTAGATGCATACTACATTCAATTTCGATGTCTCGTGTAAATTATCCGACAGATAATTCAAACAATCCGACACCTTAACAGCCTGGAGCTGTCTTACATTAGTGTGCCTAACACGGACTATACGAAAAACATAGACCGTACAAACGTCACTATAAAATAATCTTGTGTGAAGATTTGTAATCAATTTAGCAAATACGCAACGTAATGTGTAACTTTATTGTACTGTAGACCACACAAACTGTAAGTACACGAAACATTTACAAATAAATAAATAAAATTGATTAAAAATAAATTAATCGATTGTTTGATTATAAATAAATAAATAATATAAAATAAAACTGCATTATAATTCAATTTTGGTGATCCGTAGTTAGGTGACGTAGTTGGGTGGTAATAAATTTACTTATTATAAGTTTTTCGCAAATAAAAGATTTAATTACACATTTTAGGATGGCAATATTAAAAAGAATTCACACACATCTTTGATGTAACTGTGATGGGTCTGAAGTTTCGCAAATATGATATATAACACTACTAAATCTCGAGAATTGCACCAAATTATATACCTATTTGGAATTAATATGAGGAATAGCTCTATGCACTCAAAGCAACATATTTATACCTTAGACACACTTGCGCCAAATAATGGGTGCCAAATATATTTACATTTCATTAACAATTATTGTTATATCAGTTAAAAGCGTTGTCTATCTTTTCCTTCGTTCTATGACTTCAAAGTAAAGTAGTGTATAATGTATAATAAATTGTAGGTACCACCTACGCGGCATACAGGTATAAATTTCAAGCAACCTATACTTAACCCTGTAATGGCCACGTAAATAAATAGCACCGAGAGTATTTGGTAGTTTAGGGTTGGCAAGATAATTTTGATTTCTTTAAAAAGAAAAATCTTGGGTCGTGACATTGCTCATTCAGGTAGTTATCTCGACTCAGCTCGAGCCTAGGAAGCTACTTTGCACAAAGGTTTGCACCCCTCTTCCTACTGGTTTTTTTTATTTTTTATTGCTGTTTAGATAAAACTGGGGTCTAATTGCGTAAGGAAAACGTATTCATCGGTATCGTAATTGTTTACGAATACCCCCGATTGGCTGGCGTAAATCAGGGAACCAATCAGCGGGCAGCATTTATAAACGATTACGATAACGATGAATACGTTTTTCTTACACAATCCAGGGGCTGGTCTTGTGGACTGTACCAAAGTAATGTAACCTTATTTTTTTGTGAATGTGATGTAATTGTTTAAAGCTGTAAAAGGCAAGTAAGTTATTTTTTTTCACGTCTCAGCATTGTTTTACATAGTTTAACGTTACCGGGGTAGATGGGAAAATCCGCAAAAAATAAATAACAAAAAATTAAGGTACTATTTTTGGATCCTTAATTAACTGTTGAATACCAAATTTCATACAATATTTCCAAACCTTCGGTTGAACTACATATAACAGAGTCAGTCCTAAACAAACAGTAGTGTATATAATATTGTTATATATCATTATTTTTCGATGTGCAGGCAACCCTGTGGGTCATAGATTATTAATATTTTCGGCTGGATAGCGATACGTGATGTTCAAGACGCATACTCTAGGAGCCAGTGACAATACGCGTACATACTTGAAATTTTTCCTCTTTTTCGTGAAAGGCGATCTTTATTTAGGGAACTAACCACTGATTAACTCTTTGGTCTTCAACGACCAAAGAGTCTTCGACTGTAATTACTTGTGCAATAATTATGATCTCAATAAAATTATCAGTATTTTGGTCTACCGATTGGCGCAGTTGGTAATGATCCTGTATTTTGCGTCGGAGGCGTGGGTTCGATTCCCACAACTGCGTAGGTAATATTGATGTGATGAGCACGAATGTTTTTCAATGTATGGGTGTTTTCTATATAATGGTTTAAATTTTTATGTATTTTATATTGTTTTGTATGGTGGTTGGCGCGGAGTCAAAGGTGTTATAAAAGGAGTACAGCAAAATAATTTTGTCATTTATTTAACTTTATAGCATAGGTACCTTCTTCCATAAACAAAGACGTTGTTTATAGCTACCCAGTACATTTTATTGACTACACGGAGATAATTTGTAAACATTAGCAATTTCGTGTCATTTGCTCTCAGACTATAGGTACGTTAGGCGCCTGTAGGATATACCTACATTTCACTTGACCAACGCTTTTAGCCTTCTAGAGATCTGATCGGAATATATTTTGTACATTTCTAGTACGTATACCTACTTATTAACTACTCTTAGTAATATTTCTGTAAATGCAAAAGCGAATATTTATATTTAAATTTTCTATAAATATCGGGGGCTTCAAGCCAGAAGGTCGTATATGCAATACCCTTTCAGGAGACAAAAGAAAAGCTTTACAAGTTTTTATTCAATGGATCTCTTATTTGCACATGTGTATAAACATGTGCGTCTCACGAGGCCTGAGCACGAGGCACGTGCAAATTTTCAGTTAAAGAGATCCATTGAACAAGAAATTATTAAATTTTCTTCTCTTCTAAAAATTAAGTGTATTGCTTATACGCCCTTCTGGCTTGAAGCCCGCGATATCTAAAGGTATTTACTTACAATACTTCGTATAATTATTTTATTTGTTTTTTTTTCAACATTTTGCACACTAAATAAAAAACTATCAGACAAGAAATCTTATATACCTAAGGGTTCCGTTTTTTTTCTTTTGAAGTACGGAACCCTATAAAACTTATAAGACATAATAGCTGCTGATATTTTTCGCTTTAGAACCTTTAAAATTTACAATTTTCAATGTCAAATCATGCGCCAATCTACGATGGTGAATTAACACGGAAAGCATTTTTACCCAAAACTAACACGGTCGGTCGAGCCGACCTCGCCGCGTCGCCGAGCCTCCATTTTGCGAGCAAATATTTTCCAATACACGGCTAATTGTACACGGAGGCCTATGGAGGCCTACTTTAGAATAGAGTGCACTTTGAATTTTGCTTAGACGGGTTGTATGATGCATAATATCAATTTACTCATTTGGGTCATTTTATTGAGAACCGAAATTCATGCAAACGGAGCCGCGGGCGTTCTTCAGTAATAAATTAGCAACTAAATCACGTCTATCTAATGTCAAGCTATTGAAAAGCTAGGCTACTCAACCCGTTTCCAATTTTCCATCGTACTTTTAGTTGAACGAAATAATGCCCAAATACCTTATAAAGTTCTTGTTTCGTCCACTAAATCTCTTAAACAAACTGTATTACATAAAAGTATCTTTCCATTTCTACCTCATAGTCATACCTTCTTACTTTATTATGATTCTCAAAGGGGGGGTGAGGGGTTTAAAAAATTATCACAAATACCACACCCAGCTACAAATATGCAAAGCTATATAGCCCTGATGACGTCGATGATTTAACACGAAAAGCATTTTAACCCTAAACTAGCGTTGCGGTCGTCCCGGCCCCGTCGCGTCGTTCCGTCCACTTTGCGAGCAAATGTTTTCCGATCGGCGGTTAATTGTACGTATTTTCGCTCGAAATGCACTTTGGATTCGCAATTTTAGTGTGGCTCCTTTGGAAATTCTCATAGTCTATTTTAAAACTCGTCAAGATTTTCGTCTGCTTTCTTAGTACTTTTCATTCGTTATAATTATTTTAAGTGCTTATAAAGAATGCAGAAAGGTAAGGTAAGCTAGATTTATTATCATTTAGTTTAGTAGTCCTCCCATTCGTATATAGAGGTTTCAAAATTAGACCTTAGTGGTACCACTGACTTTTCAAAGTTTATTTATATGCTCACGTGAAACAACTATAAATATCGAACGTTAATACGTTCACTTATAAGAATTTTAAGTCCGTTGCTATCACGGTTCAAGAGATACAGCCTGATGACGGACGGACGGGTGAACCGCGAAGTCTCGCTATTAGGGTTCCTTTTTTACCCTAAAACAACAAAAGCATTACCATTTAAATAGAAAAAATATGAGAAACAATTAATGTTAATACTAACCGCAATTAAGATGGATGCTTGATTAATCAATTTAATCTCAATGTCAACGACATAAGGTTCATTGTAATTTGAAATGATCCGTAAACGAGTAAACCAGATGCCAACAACTAATATCCTAATCCTAAATCCGAACAAATGACTCGCCGCCCTCAAATAAACCAAAGTCTCAGGGAAGTGTTTATTTAGCTCCCGATTTATGTTACACTAACCTCTTAGTTTTTCTGTAATCTTAGTCTCGGCATTTTGTGTAGTTTACATTCTATTGCTTACACAAGTGGGCATCAGTGTTACATTGGCGTGAACTTCAAACTAGGTACTTACATAACCCCAAGTTAAATAGAACTCGTCTGTAGAATTATACCTAATAATTCATCCTGCGAAGTGCGCTGCGAACTAATTTAAGCTTAATGATAATCTGCCCCACGGATCCTGTCGGAATTTCGGAAAATCCTTCTACCTTTAATCTTGTCTACATTTTGATTCCGGAACGTCTGTGTAAAACCTCAGCCTCTTAGATCCAAAGGGATAGTGCTTTGGGGTTTGTTGGACACTAATCCGCGAGTGAGTGAATGAATGAGTCAGTTTATCTTTTATTTTCAAGACAATATAGTATTTTATACACACAGAACGCTAATAAAATCTGTTGATTTTGTCCTTCAGAAAGACTCGAAACTCAGTACTTTAATCGTTCACCAAGGTAAGTTTTTTCCAATATTCAATATTTTTTTGAAATTATGTAAAAAATAAATGAAATTAACAGGCAGATGCAAGTATAAAAGTAACGTGGGATAAATATAACCAACCACAAGCATATGTTAAGGGTATTTAAACGCTCTACCATGTCAACCATTAACAATAATCCTTTGTTAAACTGGTGAAATATCGACGCGGTCGCAGCGACCGTATTCTGTGGGGTTTAGGGTTGATTTTGCTTCAGGGTTTGAGTTTTAAAATGGTGACATAAAGTTGCAATTAATCAGGATGTTTTAAGGGAAATGTAAAAGCTATCCTAGATAATTAAAAGGATGCAGTTTGGTCGCGGATTCTTTTTCCGTCCATATTTTTACTACGTTAAAAGATATTAAAATGTTTTGTATGAAAGCCATGAGTGCAATATCTATTTAAGTGACATTAAAAAAAATCTTGGGTAGGTATTTCGATAGTTTTTAGAGTATTATCGTTTAAGTTTAGTGTTGCTTTAGACTCGGTTCGATCAAAATAGCTATAGTTTACACACATTTTTTAATTTTGTTCCATTTCTAAACGCTATTTGTCACTTAGCTCAGGGGTAAGTAATATTACGTATTTGGCGCCTCTACCTAAGGTTCTGTCATTGGGAATTAGAACTTATCAAAGGGTATACTGCGGACTGCTACATGCGGCATTTTATTTGTGACTGTACATAGTAGGTACGTGAGCATCCTGGCGGGAGCGCGGTGAATGCGACAGTGAATCCCGTACTCCCGCCAGCTGGTCCGCCGTGTAAACAGACAGTTTTTAGTGGGTGCAAGCCCCACATAACCCATCCGTTTCCCCTGACGGAGGGGTATGCGTCAGGCATTTTTTGTCTATAAAAAAAAAAGGTACGTGAGCATTGTGGCATCTTAAAATTTTTACTAACACGAATATACTCGTAGTAATTTTTGTTCAACATAATTCGTACGTGGCGTGTTGTCGCCCGACGTTTCTTGACGTCGCGTGCAGGCGTCGATCGGAATTAGGCACGTGTTCCACCCCCGACGATAAACGAACAGAAATTGAGCTCTAGACATCTACAGGAAACGAGTTTGAGACCAACTATAAAATAGAAAATTCTTTTCAAAAAACCAGCTTCTTACCACTACACAGAGTGATATTATTTTTAATGTTTAAGAATTCGAATTCGAGTAATGTTTCATACAATCATAAGAAACGACGATAATATAGTAGACAATCGCCTGACTTCGACAATTTCGTTCTTTCGGTTAAAAAGCGAGCGTGCCATGGTTGTGAGCTGAGCAAATGTGCAACTGTGACGATTAATCGCACCGGTTTTTTGACATTTATCAAGTTTTTGATGCTTATGAAGACTTACCATTTTGAACATTGGTAGCTCTTGTCACTGTAACAACAATTTATAAAGGGGTATCGCTGGCAGTTTAAAAATAAGCGATCGACTGCATGTAAATTCTGTTGTGTCATAGTATCATCCGTTTGAAAATATTCCCCATGCAAAGGACACTACTTTTAGACGCGTCAAATTCGTTTATTTTAGGGATTTTTCATAACAGAATTAGGAGTGACCAATATCTATCTTCCTAATTCACACGGACCGATTTATGTCTTTGAATGTTTTTTAGCTAGCTACTTCCTATAGCTAGAGGTGGGGCAAGAGCCTTAGCTGGCTGCTGTTGGCGTCAATTTACTTGCACTTTAAACGTCAAACGTTTGAACTGTTTCGCGAGGAATATTGAAGATTTTATTACGATCCGCAGTGACTAATAACAGTGTTCAGTGAGCGAAGGGGTAAATTAGCGCCAAAAATCATTTGCTTAGGTGGTTCGGTTTGACCCTACTTAGCTTCGACCGATTTGTACGTTTCGCGAACGATAAAACCTTCTAACTTAAAACTACAAGTAGGTTTGGTTTCCATCTAGGTGTAATCACAGTCAAGAGCCTATATACTTACCTAGTTAAAATAAAATGGAAAATTCTTCACAAAAAACCAACTTCAAATGCCTCTACAAAGAGTGAAATAATTTTTAATGTACACCAATTCGAAAGAATTTTCTACGCATCTTCGAGTAATCGGGGAACATACATAAAAAAAAAGTTTCCGACGAATTGAGGACCTCCTCCTTTTTTTTGAAGTCGGTTAAAAAATGGTATTATTTAAACTTTTTCTCTTAATCATCCAAAGTAATTGTTTACAACATAATCTGGGTACGTTCAAGTGCTAATAACTCAATGATGCCCCATATCATTACGAATAGTCCGGGGCGTATAGTCCGCAGGCTAATTTTATTTATGGGCGACCACCCTACACGCATTTATAACAGCCGAACAGCCGAACCAATAGAACCACTGAATCAAAGAGAAAAAGTGCTCTCACTGCCATAAATATTTTATTTCGGATAGTGAGAAGTAGGGTGCATATGCGAGGGGGAAATCGTAATAACTGAAATGGTGTGTGTGTTTGCGGTAAGTGCTTTCTTGAATAGTTTTATGCTCCTTCTCTTTAACAAAATTTTGGCAGCCTCCCTTGCGCAGTTGTCATGCTGTCAGCATTGAGCAGAAGGGCTCGGGTTCGAGTAAATTATGTAACCTAAGTAAAATAATTATGAGGTGAATAGTCAAACTCTTCAATGTTTATATAACATTTAATCGCAGGAGTTAGGGCTCATTTGGTTTGTTTTCTTGAGATAAATAAAGTTCACCGAAAATTTATAGCCCTTCAGTAATTTTTAACAATAACATGTAGATTTCTTTACTGTAACTACTGTTTCAAAAAACACAGCACACTTTTACATTTAGAACAAATTGCTGCACCTATTGTTAGGGAAAATGTAACCTTATCAGCTGGAGCATTACATGATCCCTCGAGTTCAATTTCTACAGTATTACTTTCCACAGCTTTGGTAAAAGTACTGGATAGCAATGGACAGCCACATACTGCCAAAATTTTGCTTGACAATGGAAGTACTGCAAATTTTATTACCGAGAATCTCTGCGCCAAGTTGAATTAAGTTTGTGGTTGGGTAAGAAAAGTGATTCTTATGGATTACTTTTTTTTATACGGAATACGGAACCCTCGGTGCACGAGTCAGTCTCCCACTTGGCCGGATTTTTTATTATTAATCTGACTAAGTCTAGCATGTCCGCCATTTTGCCAAACACATACTGCCCGCACTCCCAACCGGGCAACTTTGCTAATGTGTGCTAGGCAAATGGACTCTTGAGACAGCTTACATTCAATACACAGCTCTCCGCGCACCGAATAGAACTCAAATCGCAATGATAACACATTCAGGACTTACGGGAGGATGGGATAGCCACTCTTATTCATGCATATGGAAATTTTGACTTAGGGCTGTGGAAATGCCTACTTTTACAGCGGGCAGCCATTTTGGTGTCTAGCGGATAGTTATTTCTATTATCCACCGACTACAAAAAAGGAGGAAGTTCTCAATTCGACAGGACATAACATGATAATTATTTTGACAACCTTCTTCGGGATAAATCGAAATTACTGTACTAGCCAGGCAGATGGTAGAAGTTGTATGAATATCCATTGCTGTCATTGTTTAGCTGTCGAATAAATTACCTACACACCTCGAGCACACCTCCTACACACAAACTCATAGCTTTTTTTCAATCTGACACAAATGGCAACCAAAGTGGTAACTTACCTAATAAACGTTTTATTTTAATTTTGAACTGGCTTGCGAATAGAAAATTGTTTATTGATAAAAAAATGAACACTTTATTTAACTCAGCAAAAATATTGCTGTTTGTTGTTTTTGATTTTGAAAATTTCTGTCTTATGAGTTATGACATAGGACAGAAATTTTCTGCGCATTGTTTGAGAAAAGTCCAAAACTAGGCATTGATGGACTCACGTATATGTGCCTTAGCGCTACCTCAGTCCACATTTACACTTTAGTCCATCGACGCCTCTTTTGCTGGCCGCTGCAGTAATGTACTATATTATTGTTGCTGTAGGCACATTATGTTGTACAATAAACACATATTAAGCGTTGGCATTGTTTCCCGCACGTCGGGGCTCCCATCCGTTCCGCTCCACACTCTCTATTCTGTTCTGATAAATAGATTGGGCCGGAGTCGGCCCGATAATTAGTGGCGCGTGTGCAAATTTAATAACTCTTGTGCGGTTGGCTTAGTTTTTACACCGTACGACACGATTGTGTTGAAGTCCGTTTCATATTTTGGCGAACACTGTACGGCGCACGTCTTAGATCTTTAATAAACCGCAAAATTTATTATAAATCAAAGTATTTATCCTTTCACATAAGCTAAACCTACAAGCACCAAAAAACCGTCAGCTCTACGGAAAGCAGTTAGTTTCTCATAGTACACAGTATCGAACGAATTCTATGGATAAAATAAATATACACATAACAAACCATACAAATTACACAGCCTGTCTAAATTTTTTGACGTAAATACGTGTTTTTTGTATTCATAGTGTGAGGCAATTCAGAATAAATAAATAAGATTTTGTGTTAAAGAAGAAAAATTGTATGATGTTGTGGCTTGTGAGGTGTCATACAGATTCATCAGATATTGCGGACTACAGAAAGAAAGAAAGAAAACTTTATTTCGCAAGAAGATTATGCCACATGTAACAAAACAATAAATCTTACGTACTAAAACGATGCCTGAAGATTCCCTCACTCGGGCAACAAAAACCAATAATTGCCCAAGTGAGGGAAGCACCAGACACCGCCTGTCACATGTGGCACAATCCTGAAAAAACAGCAGAATATTCTTGTGATTCATTGGTTTGACATTGTTATATTTAAGTTCACGAGATATCGTATGACCGTATCGTACAGTAATAAGTAATAAAATGAAAGAGTCGCTATCGTACGTTGTAAAGGTCGAGGCTAGGGAGTATTTGCTTACCGCGAGCGCTCGTCAATCACGAGGCGGGCTTGAAGGCTGACTGTGCATTTCAATATTAGGCCTCCGCTACACAGAGTACCTACGGACAGCGAAACGAGCTTTTTGCTAGAACAAAACTCGAGCTAACAAACTGGCTGGCCTAGATAAATTAAACTATAGTCTACGAGGAACGATGAGTGTTTAGTATGTACCGACTTCAAAAATTCAGAAGAGGTACAATTCGACGCTTCAACTAAGCCTGTACCTATCTTATGGGTTTGGTGTGTTTTTATTTTTTGTGTTTGTTAGTACGGTTTAAACTTGAAACCAATAGATTTTTTAACGATAGCGAAGATTAAAAGAAATCTATCGTGTTGCAATTTATAAGGAAAAATTTATACATATCTAACGGTTACATAACGGTATTGGGTATCAGAAGCAATTTGAAATTGGAAGAAATCTCTTTCTTGATTCAAAGTAGACTTGTACTATTGTAGGTAGATAGGCGAATTGAAAAGAAAAGTGCAGCCACGCGTTATATAATATTACTCAGGCATGAAAAGTGTCACATAGATATACGCACTATATACATACGAAAGTTTGTATGTGTGTAAATGTGTATGTATGTTTGTTAATCCTTCATACCGCAAATACTGAACCGATTTGGTTGAAATTTGGATTGCGTCTACTACGAATAATTTGTTATATTTCTACTTTTAGCTGGTTTGAGTTATTGGTGAAGTTTATGTGGGTATACTTCTACTTCTTCTTCCACTGTCTACGCGAGTAGCGAGAAGCTTATATGCAAGAAGAAATGACAGCTTATCATCTTCACTTCCATTCTAATTGACTGCTAAGATATTTAACGGCCAGTAGGTTACTTACAAGTTACGATTGAATTTGCAGGCGTTTTTCTCGAAATGATTCTTACCTGAAACAACAGTAATGGAAAATTTAATATAAAACAAAACATTTAAAGGTATACAGAGATAAAAAAGACCTTCAAAGTCCTAAACTTAATAAGATAAAGCCATAGAAGAAAAACATTCTAATAGAAGCCAAGATCTACTCTACTCTAGTAGGTAGTATAGTAACTCTAGTTGCACCATTTCTGTTTAATTTCAGCCGATGGACGTCCACTGTTGGACAGTCTTCTTGAAATGACCGCCAAACACCACGATCTTGTATCGCCGCGCGCGCCCGTGACTTCCCGCAACTTTCTTTATGTCGTCCGTCCACCTGATTGGTCTGTCGATACTGCGTTTTCCGGTGCGTGGCTGCACTAAAGTCCACCTAAGTCCATCTATCCTACGAGCTATTTGCCGCGCCACGATAATTTTGCACCACGTTGAGCTATGTTGGCCACTTTGGATCTTTTGCTTTAAGTGTGTGCAAGCTTAAAGTGAATCACTTTAACTTTTGACACATACTTCGATGAATGATTGCAAAGAACCACTGCCTCTTCAACTAGAGAGTTGTATTTATTCATTTTATTAAATTTATTGATATAGGTAACTAATTTTTAGACAGACGTGTACTGGCCGTGTGATAGCATCGTCTCCACAAGAGGGAGCTCCTCAGTTGTTATAGATATTTCAATCCACGAAGACGCGCCCCACTCTGTCAAAATCGCTTATGTTTCATCGATTTGTAAGGAGTATGACAGAGAGGGGCGTGTCATCGTGGATTGAAATATTTTAAAGCTCGGACAAGAAGAAGTATGTTTTGTTACAATTTATTTTACTGGAAAATAACATAGGTTTGCACATTTTGCAATGTATCCAAATAAAACGGGTGTTTGTTCTCTTTTGGCATGTTACAAAGGATATACTCTCAAAAATGGAAAATGAAAACCTAAAGCGGGCCTAGCGTGGCATATCAATCGAATTTTGTATTCATACATACACGGGCTACTTTTAAGTTATAAGGGATTGGAGGTTATGGATGTAAGAATTTGTTGAGTTAGTGCAATTATTACATTGTCTATGTTATAGATCAGTAAGTAGTCTGTTGTCTTAAGTCATGGTTATGTTAGTGATCTGTGGTCGTGTTATGTCGGAACTATGGTCGGAACTATGTAAAGGTCTTTTGGTTGTATTATTTGAGATAATAAAAGTGATTAATATATGTTTAAGATGTATCCAAGTGTTTAAATATGAAGATCCGCAGACCTCAACTAAAGATAGTCAAATATTAAGAGAATTTTACAAAATTCCCAACGTCTAGTGTTTTTTGAATTACTTGCGTTTTTTTTTATTATTTTCCACGAGTAAACTGTTGAGTTGGTTTAACTCAACGGTTTACTCGATGACAACATCGGATGACACAAAACAGGCATTTTGCGACATGTTTTTAGTGTCACAAAAAAAAATTCTAGCTTTTATAGAGATCTAAATTCTAAGGTAATCCTAAGTAACCAGCTATACGATGTGATGCTTGTAGAAACCATTGGGGTAAATTTATTTACCCTTCCAAGTTAGTACGATAACATCCTAGGCCGCATCATCACTATAGGTGAGATCGCAGTCAAGTACTAACTTGTATAAAGTAAAAAAAAACAACAACAGTTGTTCCCTCAAAACTATAACATGGGGTTATTCAAGGGACGAATAAACAAATTTCTTTAGAGCCCGCAACGCATTTGCCGTTCCTCTGGTGCTGCAAATGTCCATGGGCGGCGGTGATCACTTACCATCAAGTTTGCCCGCTGGTTTGCTCGCATTGAGTATATAAAAAAAAGTATTATAAATAGTGTAAGTATTTAATTTTTTCCATAATATGCGTGTCTCTTAGAACTTAATTTTCGCTTATTTTCACGCACAAATATAACTCTAAAGTCTCTCACACGATTAAATTGCAGTGGGCCTCTAAAATTGAAGCCTTAACTCATTAAATCGCTATATCTTACACCTTGCGGCTTACAAAACAAGTTGCTTTGATATGACGGCTTTTATCAGGTATTGTTTGGCTTTCACGAATGATGGAGCGGTGTCAGTGGAGGCAGGAGTAGGAAATCTGACGGTACGTTTAAAGAACGGATCCCTTATTACGTATTTTTCGACATCGCTCCTGTCATCTCGCAATCGTTAATGTCAAACGTCAGTTTTTAGAAAACATGAACCCCAATCGCAAAAAATGTGTCAAAACTTTATCAGTGTCAAAACATAGGTTTTGCACAGTCAAAAACGTAGACCTACAAATCAAAACCAATGAAAAGATGTTTAAGTATTAACGCAGTTCTATAATGATTGTTACATTTACGCGATTGGAGGGCAGCCCAGTGATTCTCGTATTGTGACACACTGAGTGTAAAGACTCATTCTACTTCACCAAAGACTTCACGTAGTCGTGACGTAGTAGGCGTGCGCGGTTCACGTGTAGTCTGCGTAAAGACGCGAATGCCGCGAAGTTTTTTCTTTTAAACATTTCACTTCACGAAATGCAGCGGACGCGTTACGTGAATTGCTAGGCAGAATTACGAAAGTGACGATCGCGAGATGTACGCCAGCGCAAATCTATCGCGAGGCAATAAGTGCCTTTTCACACGTACCGGTTGCCAGGTAGCCGGCGCCGGTTACCCGGTGGTGAAGTGTATGGGCATGGTACATAGCTTTCACATGTACCGGCGTAATTTACCCGGCAGGCGGTTGCCGGGTGCGCGCCGGAACCACCACTGTGCGTCCGGTCGCCGGGCATCGGTTAGCCGGCGGCCGAACTGACAGTGGTGTATGGAACACGCAACTATCTTTCAGACGCGCCGGCCGGTCAGGCGCCCAGGTATACAGTCTGCGAGAACAGTCCATCTTTGAAACTATAGAACGAGAATGTAGTCTTATCGGCTCTCTAGCCGATACTGCCGGCATCAACCGGGACCTGTGAAAGCTTATTTGACACCGGGTAACCGGCGTCGGCTACCCGGCAAACCGGTACGTATGAAAAGGCACTAAGGGTGCCGGTTCGGTTTCGGAGAAGGTAACCCTTCTGTTTCGCACTAATTGTTTCTTTAATGATCGCCCATGATTAAACTAGTGAAATTTCATTCAAATGAGACGTACGTAGGTCTATGATTTACTGTAAAGGGCGTAGCAATTTTAAGGTCTGTACGGGGAATAGTGTAGAAAATCATATTACATATTTTATCGAGTTCACACTGAAATTTTCAGTCGCGAATCGCTTTACTATTATAAATGTTTTGCTATTTGCGCTTATCGGGTGATTATTATATTTAAAACCGTAATTAATGTAACCGTTATTGATATAACCGCATGGTGACTTCAATGATAATAATCTTCGTATTTTCAAGGTCGTGCATTTACAATAATACCTAAGTTATGATTAAAATGAAGCCATATTTACCAATGTATATTTACTTAAACGAAATATACTACACTCCGAATAGAAAACCTTTAGAAAAATTGCTAAAAGAGTCATATGAATATCAAAGAGCTTGCCGCGATGTGAATATGGCAGTTTGTCGCCATGTTACCTTTTAAATTGATTTGTCGTGTCGAAAGTGAAACGTTCTCACCTAAAAAATAATATTTGAAAGGACCATTCCATTATTTCCATTTTGGTCCAAAAGTGAAAGTGCCGGCCAAAAAAAAATTTTACTGTATTTCGATAGAACTTGTCCACCTAAACACCACCTTTCTTATTATGCCACCGAAGCTGTAGAACTAATAACCTTGGTTTTATTTGAATTTAAAAATCTGCATTTTTTTGATTTTATGTTAAAAGTTTTTAACACATTTTTTTTACTTTTTTGAGTTTATGAAATTATTTTTTTTTTTTGAGTTTATCAATATGTATGAAACGTGGATGATGTCCTTTCATTATTATTGTGAGCTATTTATAATAGGGAACTCTACCTTTTTAGGGTTCCTTATAGGCAAAAGGCTAAGGTATTATTAATTCTTTTTGTTCGTATACCTATCACGACCATTTTGCTACCTCTTGAGTTATTGGACCATCGTCGATATGAATTTGAAATAACTGTTATTATGTGTTCATCAATTTAGAAACTTGACATTTAGACTCAGAAAAGAAATGCAACCAGATTTACCTCGAAGACTTTGCATTTAAAACTAATAAGAAAAAGAATCAACCTTCCTCCAAGTTAGTCATTTATTTTGAACCCCAAAGAAATGCATCGCATTATACGGAATTTGTATGGAGGTTTAATTAAAAAAATATGGCCGACTACGAATTTTATGAATGCCCTTTAAAATTAATTTAAAACGGAGGCTTTTCTAAGGATGTAGTGCCTTCTTTATGTGGGTTTGTGGAGAGTTTGAAGGCCTTGTGTTATTTTCATTTCTTATTCGGATTATTATTATTCATTGTTCATAAAGTACACGTAGGCACTTGTAAGAGATTGTTTGATAAGTCACATGGGTTTTGAATTGGTGTTGTTTATGCAATTTTCTTTGAAAAGGAAATTCAAGGTGGTTTCTCAATACTAACAACGTATTGTTATTTTTTTTATTTATACAACTTTTTATTGCAAAGAAGTCTTTATATTCGAAATTGATTTTATTATATTATATAAACGTAAGATAAGTTTTTTAATGCATCTAAATGCGGTAGGACTTACTTAATTATCCAATAATTTCTTCAACATATTAAGTCATAGGAACGTTTACTTAAATGCTTACTTACATGCAAAGAAATAAATAATTAATAGAGTACACAAGACACTTTTGAAATATTTAAGCATAAATTACGTTTGTTTAAGTAGTTATATGAAAGTTAGTATTTGCAGGACAGTAGTACGACTTCCAAGGTGTACAAATTGTCGTACAAACTACTTCAAATGAATAGCCCGGAACAAATAGGGCTATTTTGTGGACAGTAACCGCCTATTAGTGTAGTTTATCGAGAAATTGGGAAAATAACAGTATAGGTGTGGCACGCAAAAGAAACATTTAGTAGATAATCTGGGTGACAGAATGCGATATTTGTTGAGAAAATAATTACGCCGAGAACAAGAGACACTATGGCCTTGTGTCCGCATGCCCATATTAAGGGTTCCGTTACTCTAAAGGAAAAAAAAGAACCCTTATAGGATCACTTTGTTGTCCATCTGTCTGTCTGCCACGACCGTTTATTTCAGTAACTATAAAAGTTATCGGGCTAAAATTTATAATAGTTGTAGTTGTAGGTAATGATGCCCTGAAATAATAAAATTGCAATCATAAAAACATTAAAATCTAGTTTTTATTTTTATTTAGAAGTGCGTTTTACCGGGGTTTCCAAATTTCAAAATGAGATAGTAATATATCCAGTTTTTTTTTTTATACACAGAAAATGCCTAACGCATATCCCTCCGTCAGGGGAAACGGATAGGTTATGTGGGGCTTGCACCCACTAAAAACTGTCTGTTTCCACGGCGACCCTGCTGGCGGGAGTACGGGATTCACTGTCGTATTCACCGCGCTCCCGCCAGGTGGATAATTAGTGGGGTGTGGGGTATCATATGAAAGAGCGTTACTTTTGTATTCTAATAAAACAGATTTTTATTTATTTTTATGCCTGATAGGTTTTGATTGAAGGGCTAAATGTCGAAAAATACTGCTCTCCTCTTATCACCGAAGATTACCAATCAAAAAATCTGTTTTTTTTTTTAATATATATTAATATAAAAGGCTTGTTGTTGGACAGCAATGATAAGTTCTAGGATGGAGCGCGCTTGCCTAGAAAATACCTATTCACTCTTCCCTTGAAGGCATCCCCTGGGAACATGAAAGCTGGAAGTGTTCCACACCAGCTTAGTTCGTATCAGAAATGTGGAAGAAAATGACAGATTTGTCAACCATGTAGTTACCTGTTCTTGAGTAATTAATTATTTTTCCGTACTATTCTTAGATTTTTTTCTGTAACTTGTATGACTTTTTACTGTAGGAAATAGTACCGAAATTCCCTTCAAAATGTCGTTCCATTTCCGTTACTTAGCTATGAAATCCTTAAAGTAATTAAGTAAGTAAGATTAAGTCATAACCATTTATCATTCCTTAAAAATCATTTAATTTAGAAGGGGCTCGTACATGTGTTATCTTTTTTGATCAAATAAAAAACGCGCTGTCTACTAATGGGGGAGATGTAACTGTGGATACCATGGCATTAAAACGCAAAGTAATTCAAATCTTATTATTCGAACGATAAAGTTCAGATTACTTTATAACTCAAGATAAGTATAAATTATTAGGCGGGTCTGTCATATTAATTTGATTGTTCCCTGAATTTTTAAACACTCAATTTTCCGCTTTACTCTACTATGAATAAAGTTCTTTTATTAATTCGCGTTTTCATTTGTTTTTGGATATTTACGTTTAATTAATGGGTAATTAGGACGGCTCATTAAGATTTGGTCTTTTTAATTTAATTTGGACAATATTAATTGGAATGTTAAATATGTATTTTTGAGGGCGATGCTCAGAGATTTTTATGTTTAAATTGGACCTCACAAACCGTTAAAAATACGTTATGATAAACTTATAAGTAGTACAGTGAATAATAAGCAGAAAAGGTATTTTTTAATATTTTGTAGGACTCCATCATGCCAAAAAAGTTAAATAAAATAAATATATACGGGACATTTTTCACATCGCAATCTAGCCCCAAAGTAAGCGATAACTTGATAGTAAAAGTGAAATCCTTATGTTGTGTCTTTGTCGTCTGTTTGTTTGTGTCAGGCGATTAGCGCCATCTGTCAAAATCCTATAGGTGAATGCTGAGCGAAGCAGCGTGGCCTTACTGTTGTGACAAAACAAGCATTTTTGGCACCGATAAACTGGCGACATTTTTTCGTGCCATCCGCCCTGTCCAGGGTATATGCCTATGTTATTCTCTCCCAAAATCCCAACTCCCTGGTTCCCGTCCCTCACTTGTGAACTGTTCCCACAAATTACTACATCCTACTTCCTACAGTGTGGTAAGTGTGGAACTTCTGCTGCAACTAGTGCTGCAAAGTAGCAGGTACGACTTACGTAGCATCTATCAATTAACAGCGCGAGCAATTAAAACAATTGTACAAGTCTTTAGAGCTAGCTATTTTCGAGACGGGTAGGTACAGGTTCTAAACGACTTAAGTGAGTTAATATATGACAAGTATCATTGAAAAATATTTTTAAAAGCAAGCTTTTATACGTTTAAACATTGACTTACTATTTAAGGATCCTGGGTGTAATACAAAATTCACGAAAAAAGTGTCCCGAGAAAACCTATATGTATATAAACGAGGTTATGTGTATTTTTAACAAACTAAAACATTGTAATTTATGTCTTAACCCATTATTATAAAGCCTAATTTTACTTGCAACTAGCTATAGTGCGATTGTCTCCCTTTTCGCGTTTTATCTCTCTTTCGGTTCGGACACTTTTTAGCGCTGACCCGTCATCCTTAGTATAGTACAATTCACGAAAGATGACCACAAATGGCGGGCCTATTTTAGGTCTCTTTGGACTTATCTAACTAATATTATGGTCTTATATATTTTAACTAATATATATGGTCTTATTTAACTAATATTAAAATATTATTTTGGCTTAAGTCTTTTCTTCATGAGTGTACATGAAGAAAAGACCCGCCATTTGTGGTCATCTTTCGTGAATCGTACTATACTATACTACTAGTACTTACTATCTAGCACCAAAGTACTCGTCAAGACGAATCAAACGAGCCAGAAGCGCGATTAAAACAAAATTAATATTAGCAGGTAGAATCTATTAGCGCAGTACAGTAGTTGCTTAATTAAAACTAGTCGCTAAAATGCCGCTAATGCGGGCACTGTACCGCACCGGCTGTTAAATGTGCTGGTGTACTAAACCTTAATTACTATAGTTAATTTGCAATCGAGTTAGTCTTGACGATAAATATACGTTAGTATTTTTTTTAATACATTTGCTCAAAAAGTAGACATTTCTATGTGTGTTTTGCGTGCGGAAAGTTATTCTTTTCCGCACTAGATCATCAATTATATTGTTGTAAGGTTCTTAATTTGTTGACTGTAATTTAATTGAAATTGTATGCTTATATCTATTATTAATACTAATTTTATTAAGGTTCCAAATATTTCTTTTTAAATTGACTTAAATTTGCATGTCAGCAATGACGAAACATGTTTGGTCTACATTCGGTTTGTCATCATATTTGTACAATGTTTCTTGCAAATAAAAATTTGATTATTGATATGACTAGTGCTTTTTTGTTTTCCTCCTGCGCGGCACCGGAGCGGGTGCACCAGGACGTGCACAAACACAGTTCGTACACGGAGCAGGAAAACACATAAAAACAATTTTTTTTTTCGCATATGTATTAAAAAACGTCGTTCAATGCACGTGCAGAATGGTCATTTCTACTCGTCCCTATAGTTGATCCGCGCCTTCGGCTTGGGTCAACGAACCGGGAGCGAAGAATAGACAAACTTTCCGCACTTATATTGAAATGTACTATTATTTTGCTTGCTACTCATCCCGCCGGGACTTCGCTTTTTTTAATCACTGTGATGAAAACGAATGGAAATAGTGACCTTGTGTTATAATGAATTGCAGGGGGGAAAATAAATGAAATCAAATAATAATTAAAATGTTTATTCTTGGCACTCATAAATTTATGTCAACTCTAGTTCCTTTATTTATAAGTCTGTGGTTCCCTCCCACTCAGAAAGTTTGCACCGAGAAGAACGAATTGAAAGTCGACTCAAAAATAACACTGAACGTATCATTAGTAGAGTATAATTATTATAATTAAAGTGTCGCCTTTATGCAACACTCAAAACACGGAGTAACAAAACGTTAGCATGTTGATAGTTGATACGCTCCAGTTAGCGAATCAGGTCACGGTCTCGGACTAGAAACACAAGCCTACAGGCAAATGTATATATTTAAATTGTAATTATCATCACCATCAGTCTCAGTAATGACGGCATAATAATATCACACAACACTAAACATGTTACGATGTTGTAATCATATCATATAAGTACATCAAGGTCGAAATTTTTATCGATTAGGTACTATTATTTCTTAAAAAAAAACAATGGCCACCCCGTTGTTTTTTTTTTTTAAGAAATCTCTATGGTATTATTATCAATTTAAATTTGTGTGAAAAAACACTTGACTGCGATCTCACCTTATACTAAGTGACGATTCTGTCAAAGATGTTATCGTGCTTACTTGGAAAGGGGTAAGCAACCCTGGTAGAGTGGTAACTAGCCACGGCCAAAGCATTCCAAACCAGACCTGAGGCGAATTAGAAATTATGAATTTGTAGAAGTCCGACCTAAATCTTCATCAAAGATTCAATAGGTCCAAGAGTTAGAATGATTTCACAGTCCGATCACTTCAGATGCAGTAGCGGAGTTTATTACTCCATGGAGTTACTGGATGACACCGAGTTCTCAAGATAGTTAATGCAAAACTCTTAAATATTACCCAATTGGACCATTGTGTAATTGGCCAGCATGTCTTTACGTTTTTTTTTCACTTTTTCTACTAAATATCTTTTTACTGCCATGCTAAACTTTGCATGAGCAAATTTTCACTCACCTCTTTTAGGTCTAGGTACTTTTCGTGAGAAGTCGTATTTTCAATTGGTTTGTTTAACGCTATTTAAGCATTTTGTAGTGACCTGCAGTTTAAAAATTTAAACGTCATGTATTTTGAGTCTTATATCTAAATTCTAAAATTTTCTCGATAGAAAGTTCTTTCAAATTTTTATCGGAAACTATAATTGTATTTTCATCTCACCCGCTCGGAAAAGAGATCTTTAATGCCCAAAATGCGGGCGGAAAATGCTATTATGTTCCCTAGCCCCTAAAAGAAGGACAAAAATAAACTCAGTGTATCTTCTTAAACTACAAATGCTTTAAACGATACGACAACTGTCACTAAAGGTTTGCTTGTCTGGTTCGTTACAATGGCCATCGAATCGGCATCATTCCGTTATGCAAATCTGACTGTCGACTGTTAACGACATGATCGCCGGACGACGCCATGCCGATTGCTATGTAGAACGTCGCAACTAGCTACGTGCTGCTATTTGTCGCGACGCCATTTTGAAATTCGAATTTTCACCAATACCGCGGGAACCACGGATCTTTCCGTGTTTCCGTCTTACGAGTATATTCAAAATTTCAGCTAAATTATCGTAAAAATCAATTAATTGGTAAATCAGCGTAATCCGCGCGTACGACGAGAGCAGTACGAACGCGAACATCTTCAAACATGTCCGCAGACGAAGCGGTGTTGCAGCGAATAGTAGGAGGCGTAATTGTCATATAGCTATGCGTAGCGTCATAACGATACACTTACGAGCTGTGTGCGAAGAGCCTTAGGGTGTCTTAAAATGAGAAGTATTTGGTCATAACTTACTACGCCGGTCAAGTACGAGTTGGCAGGCTTAACACACCTTTCAAGAAAATATAAAGAAGTCTGAAACTAAAACCTAATGAATATGCAGATATCTTCACGATGGTTAAAAGTCTCAAATGCGGCAGAACTGAATTATTTTTATTTCACTTAGGGTATGGGTACAGACACGGAAAATATGCTTATAGTAGTTATTTAAAAAAATGATTGATTGCAAAACACGAGTTAGTTCAAAACAAAGACAAGACAGAAGAGATAACTCTCAAACATGGGTGGCAATAGTGGTGCGAGTTCAATGGTATTTTCCCACCTACAAAATGCTCAACGTACTTAAAAAGTTTTCACTTCAAAACCTAGATGAAAAAAAATTTATTTAGGCTCTATATTATCTTAGGTGTAAAGCACAAGATAGTTCTATAAGAAAGGTGGTAGGTACGTTCTGCTCGTAGCCCGACCTCTGTGTTTGGACTTTGGGTATTGAGAATCCAAAAGCTGCGTTATATGTAGGTATATTCGTGATGGCAAAAGGGATTTCAAGATCTTGTTCATCGTATGTAGGACAGATACACAAATACGCTAAACGGTTCGCAATAGTAGCGACAATACAAACTGACATTTACGAAATGTCAGTTTGTACTCGTATTTTAGAATGTTAGTTGCAAGTCATGAATAAGTGTTGGGCTGCGAATGGAGATAGTTCTATGCCATGGCCGGGGGTAACTTTTATCCTAGATATGTACCTACGCTAGCGTGAATACGATAAGTTATTCTTTAAGGGCCAAAATGGTTTTTATTTTTGCTTCCTTTCGAATACATTGGTGGGTGCGACAGACAGCATTGCGGGAGAATAATATCACAGACAAACGACGTTTTACCTAATAAAAAAAGAACTGAACTAATTAAAAAAAAAATCTGAGCGTTTTTGAACTCATTACTTCCATTTAAGTTTCCGATAAAAATTAAGATCCTAAAGGAACTTTTGGAAAATCTTTTTATCGAGATTTCTTCCAATCGGTTATATGCTTCTGAATGAATCTAGCTCTGATATAATCTAGGATCTTTAAATCCAAAATATTTAAATAACACTTTTTTGAAGAATTATTTTTATGGTAGGCTTAACCTGCGGGTCACTAAGTACATTATTATACTTGTTTACTGGTGATAATAAAAATATTTCATCACTAATTTCATAACTAATTTCATCAAAATATTTTATTACTAGAAAAAGCCACACCTGCATTTTTTGGTTTCAATACCCATGTTCTAGTTTTCCAGAAAGAGGTCAAGGTCCGTTGGTCGTCACGTGACTGCTATCCCTGGGAAAGCTGCGGGAAAAGTGATTACAGTTCCCGAGGGAATTGGGAGGTGTTTTGTGCTCCATTCCGAGCACCGGGACCAACTTGCGGCTGTAACATACACAGACATTAAGTATACTGCCCATTAAACAACAAGACGAGAATTGAACACTTTTCACGGGAACACTGACAGCCTCTTTTTATGAACGTCAATGTTCTCCTGTCAAAACTATAACCACCTTAATAATAAACGTGGAATAAAGATGGAATAGTTAAGCTCTGTTCTGTCTTTATCTGTCATGTGAAAGTTGACATTTGAAGGGAAAAGACAAAACAGAGTTTAACTAGGTACTCCATCATTAGTCCGCGTTTATTTATAAGGGGCTAAGAGTTTGGTCGTAGCTTACTAAGTGCTGGTCAAGTGTTATTTGGCAGCATGTTACTGCTGGTCAGGCAGGGTTTAGGTGCTAGTCAAGCAGTCAAGTGTTGGTTGGCATAGGGCAGGGCATTAGCATTACTGCTTATAAGGTAAGACATTATTGATAACTCTCAGGGCATGCAGGTTTCCATACGATATTTTTTACCCCAATGCAACTGATATTAAATTACAAAAAATGCAAATAATTCTGAAAAGTTATCTAAGGTTATGAGGGCATCTCTAGGCTTTAACTCGCACGCACTTAATCTTCAAAAAAACTGGCACAGACGTATGTTGTTTATTTGTCCTTTCAGTTATCGAGTAACGGAATTTTTGGCGTTATGGTAAAGCCAAAAATATTTTCTATACCGACGGACATTCTGATAATTTGTATATATGTATAATAGCACGGGATCACGTAGTGTTATCAAGCATTTATAGTAACGTCCGTGCATTACGTGATTGATTGTATAAACACATAGTTTTAAGATGGTATATAAGGTCTGTAAATAATTAAGTTAATTATGCCACTACAATATACTCGTTATTACGTTTGTGATAACGAGTATATTTACGTTTGCGTATCCGCTCCATATACGCAATAGTGGTGACCTAACTCCGATACGCAAAAGAATTCAATAATAGATGTATGGGTGCTGTGTCCTTTGATTATGTGTTATCATTAGTTTTGTGAATGCTCTATGCAAAAGAATTTAAAGACGTTTACTTAGCCAAAACAGTCTACAGCCTTGTACCTACCGAGGTACAGGCGGATGAAACTATTGAAATATATATACTTTGGTGAGTGTGCTCAGGAACTACATAACCTTGTACCTCCTTCACCTTTCTACCATAGGACTGCAAGACGCCGAGAGCGGTGGCATCCTTATGTGGTTGACGTCCAACAAACTCGCACGAAACGTTTTTCCTCCACGTTTCTGATACGAACCGCTAAGGTGTGGAACGCCCTTCCAGCCTCCGTGTTTCCAGCCAAGTACAATCTAGGTGCCTTCAAGAGAAGAGTGAATAGGCATTTTCTGGGCAAGCGCGCTCCATCCTAGACCTCATCATTGCTTTCCATCAGGCATGATTGTCGTCAAGCGCAAGCCTATCTCCAATAAATAAAAAATAAAAAATATATTGATAAGTGATGCAGTCCGGCCGACGACGATGCGTCTATCTTATCCATTTTGGCAAAAGATAGACTCTACTTTACCACTCTTGTGTGACGTGTACTAAATGTACATACTACTCTGTTATTAATACAGGTATTGTACTGCTTTTGTTTGCGGAAACTTTTGGACATGACACATTTTTACATGTCGCCATTTTCAGTGTTCGTTTTTTGTCCACTCGTTGTGATAGCTAACTTCGTTATAGCTGCATGTTGATAGCTTAAACTTCATCAGAGTTTCATAAAAGCATAGCTTAAATTAAATACCCAAGCAATTGATTTTACGTACCGTGTCATATAATATGACTTTATAACATGATCCTGAAGCCAATCTTGGACTAGACCATACAATTTAAAAATCTGATAAGCTATATGTACCTATTAATTACCACAGTGTAAATATCCCCTTAAAACTGTGGTATTAGATACATAATACTTTTGAATTTCTAATATGAAGCAATTAAAACAGTGATTTAAATTTAAAAAAAAAAACAATTATGAAGACGATAGAAAATAAAATAATAATAAGTATACTTACCTAAGTATTACTAATTAGCATTACCTACGGAAAATTGATAATCTCTAGAACAGAGCAAGTTTTGTATCCATTCTTCTCGGGATAAACCTGTTTTCTGAGGTGGCTGCGAGTCTATTACTAATCTATGTAAAAATAGATTTTTATTTTTATAACATATTTACTTAGTTTTTATTTCAGAACAAAAAACTTACGAAAAAAAACCGGAGTTATACCGACAGATAAAGTTCCCGATCGCAATAAAAACATTTCATACCGACACGTATCAAAGGGCTTAGCTCATAGCGCTGTGGGGTGAGGCATGAAGGGACGATTCCATCGGATGCATCTCATCTGATATTAATCGAACCGGTCTTTTTACTCGACTGCCTTACACGGTACCTACTTTTTCAAATGAAAAAAGAATTATTGAAATCGGTACAGATTTGAGGGAGATATGAAATCCCCGTTCCAACATCCATATTTCGCTGCAAATATGAGTTAGTGAAGTACGGTCGAATTCTAAAGTCCATTTGCGGAAATTCATAATTACCATCCCTTGCATCTACAACCTATATTGTATCTCTCGGACAGTCAGTATAATGGAATATTACATAGAAAAACTTTGATCACAAAGCTGTTTCTATAGTTGACAGTTTACGGTAAAATGTGGGTACACTTTACTGCGTTGTAAGGATTTGTGAAGTTGACCGTAAATCTCCTAATATATAAAATTCTCTCGCTTTTCAAACTCCTCTGAAACGGCTGGACCGCTCGTTATGAAACTTTCAGGGTATATTCTCTAGGTCGGGGAGCCGAGCAGGTTATCTATTTTTTATGCCTCTAAGTGAGAAAAAAATGTATATGGCAAAACGACGTTTGCCGGGTCAGTTAGTCTAATATATAAAATTCTCGTGCTATTTTTTGTTACCAAACTCCTCCGAAACGGCTGGACCGATCGTTATGAAACTTTCAGTGTATATTCTCTGGGTCTGGGAGCGGGTTGTTATCTATTTTTTATGTCCCTTATATGGCAAAAGAACGTTTGCCGGGTCAGGTAGTATGTATATAAACGGTGTGTAAGAATGTGATTTATATTTTGGTGTTTTTTTTCTAGGACCCTAAATTTTCCGGGATAAAAAGTGGCTAAGTACGTGATAATCCAGGGTCTCATGGTTTCAGCTATTCTTAATTTCCAGGTTTAGAAGATATGGCGTGAAGTAGTAACAAAAGTTACTTCCTTGATATTTATAATATTTGGGTCAACAGTTGATTATTATTTTTGTTCATCTTGAAGACGGAGTACTTAAGCATTGGACGTCAATTCATCCAACCAGTCCGAGTCATGTCATAACTCATACTACATGAACATGATATTAGTTTCAAGTCATATTACGTACTAAGGGGTGCAGTTTATATACTCGTTAGATTGAAATCTCGATATCCGATCCGCATTACGGTTCTGTGGGGTGTATCCGAGATCTAAGCTTTAAATTATATTATACAACAAAATATAATATCGACGAAAAAACGGTCGACAAATACCAAAAAGGAACTTTTCTGAAAGTACTCTTTATTAATTAATCATCTAACATTTAATGTAACAAAATGAATTGAAAAAATATTTGCTACAAATAGAGGGCTACAACATGGACCGTGCCCTTTTTATAGACAGGTTACGCCTGACCATAGTGCGCCTGACGCTTACCCTCCATCAAAGGAACCCCCACCACTTGCCCCACGTAGCCCTTCGAGAGCTATGTGGCGCAGACCTGGTGTTGTCCTCGACAGCCTCCTAGAAGGCGTGTACCCAAATAGGGCGCGCTACCTTCGCTGCGTTCGTTCGTTAATCGTTCGTTTCAGCCGACGGACGTCCACTGCTGGACAAAGGCGTCCTGCAATGATTTCCAGCCCGCAAGGTCCTGTGCCACTTGTATCCAGCGCCTTCCCGCGACTTTTAATGTCATCAGTCCAAAGGTCAAAGATCTGCCAACACTGCACTTTCCCATGCGGGGTCGCCATTCTAGCACATTGGGTCCCCAACGTCTGTCGGTTCTACGGTCCTATACCTATACCTTACGGTACCTTCTATACCTTTCGGTCAAATTAGGGCATCGATAGCCAAAGTGCACATTATACCTTGTGTTTTAGGTGAAGACGATTTGACGACCTCTCGAGCAAAATGGCGCTCTCTCAGATTGGGCGAGTGGGAGGTCCGAGGTTCGAATCCCGCCACGGTCCACTTTTACATTTTATAAATTGGCTTACGTTTGGTCTAGTAACTACCCTACCATCAAGACGCAACGCCAAGCGATTTGAGCTTTCCTAAATCATCACTTCATCAGATAAGACCGCATTCAGGTACCTAGGTACTATCTTGTAAAGACGTGCAGGGTATTCTAAAATACGACAAATTCGAGTGATGTGATATGTATTATATACGGTACGTCTTGCAACACGAAACTTTAATATCCCCTATGTAGTTATTGCAGTTGTAATGATAAGTTTTCTATATTTCCTTTCACCGTGGAAGAAATAAGACGACAAAAACGTCGACCGAAGCACATATCACGACGTTTTTTAATACGAAGCGAAATTGGCCCGAAGTTTGAAGTCGTAGTTTGCGGTGCAGTCGGTGCTCGTTAGATTGAAATCTCGAGACGCATCCGCAGCGTCAATGGACCGCCCGGATCTCATCCTCACCAGTCACCACGTACCTACTGTACAAACCTCCTTCACGAATATTGAGCACGCGATCGCATTGACAGACGATACGGTTTTAAAGACGTGCGTTTTTTGTAACAAAGTTTCTTTTCGGACGCGGTAAAATCCCGTCACGATCTACGAAAACCTTCAAAACTATAGAATCAAAGTTTTTGTTACTATAGTCAATAGAATAGGCACGCATGCAATCGCGTATAGGGATTTGTTACGACGAACTTGTTAGCGCGAGCTAACTGAAGACTCATAAGAAGGCTCAGAGTCACTCAGCGAGCGATGGAGAGAGCTATGCTCGGAGTTTCTCTGCGTGATCAAATCAGAAATAAGGAGATCCGTAGACGAACCAGAGTTACCGACATAGCTCAATGTATCGCAAAGCTGAAGTGGGAATGGGCGGGGCACATAGCTCGTAGAACCGACGGACGTTGGGGACCCAAAGTGCTGGAATGGCGACCCCGCACGGGAAAGCGCAGTATTGGCAGACCTCCGACCAGTTGGACTGACGACATTAAAAGAGTCGCGGGAAGGCGCTGGATACAAATGGCGCAGGACCGTGCGGGCTGGAAACTGGAAAGCATTGCAGGAGGCCTTTGTCCAGCTGTGAACGTCCGTCGGCTGAAACGAACGAACGAATGAACTGAAGACAGCGTTCTACGTATATTTAGGGATGGTTGAAATCACACATGAAAATACAAAATAATGTTTTGTTTTGGCGTCATTCTAAACTTTGTTTCTACCGTCTTCCAGGACCTTCTCGTCCCTGGGCAACTGAGACCTAACAACAGCTGATGTCTGAGGATGATAAGAGCAGTGTAGTGTGTCGTAAACTGCACAAAATTATGAGACACACTGCATCTAACATGAGCATGCGTATCACTTAACATCAGGGGGGCTATTCACGTTACGTGTCGGCTACATTTCGTGATTTAAAAAGGTGATGATATTTACGTACCAAATTGAACTCAAAACATTTTTTTGCGAACACTGAAAAAATAATTTTAATACAATTGACATAGAGCGTTAACTTGAATGTAGTTCAAAACGGTATATTGGTCGACAGTTCCGAGATTGAAATTACAGCGCGTCAAAGTCGAGCATTGTATTTCCTATGATGGAATACATTCAATACACTCTAAGCCAATAGGTGTAAAGTTCATTTTTCAGTGTTAATATTTTTTCTTTTTCTTGTATCACATCACTGAGTGTGTGAAAACGTTACGAGAATGTCATAGCAGGTCGAACGTCTTGCTGGTCTCAACATTCTTTGTTATTAATTAAAACTTAAAATTAACTGTTAACGCGAGCAATGGAAACGTTGGAGCTGCTACACGAGCGCGGTATCGCTTCGTCAAATATTTTCCCACACCCGGGGTGTTATTCCCCGGAATTACGGCGTGTTGTGTCAAAACTTGAGCGCAAACAAAAATTTAATTGAATCTCATACATTTTCGAGGTGGATATTATAATTTTCACCATTTAAGGTGAACTAAACAGCTCCACGATCGTGTAAGATTCTCTCAAATTTTGAAAGAACTATATATTCTAACTAAATATATAAATACAATAGTTTTGACCACAGAGCAAGGAATGACTGTCTTTTGTTTTCTGTGGTTTTGACTTTTGCTCAATCAAAACCACATATCAAGGCACTTCACACGTTTTTACGCGTTTGGGGAAAGGTCTGTCCACCAAATTTAATTATTTTTTCCACAATTTTTGAGCTAATGAGACATGGTAGACTTATCTCCGTTAAATTGTGGGAATGGCAGTACAATCTTCACTAATATTTATACTAAAACTGACCAGGCAAACGCTGTTTTGCCATTTAGGAGTATGAAAAATAGCTTACGAACTATTCTAAGATCTACCGAACATACGCAGGCAAAGTTTATAAGAATCGGTCGAGACTCGAGCCGTTTCGAAGGAGTTTGGTTACAAGAACTGTTACACGAGAATTTTATATATATAGAAGACCTTGGCTTCAAAGTATCTATTTTACGAAATCAATTCGAATATGAGACCAAAGAAACAGCGGCTATGGCACCCAAATGTCCATCTATCGGTACCCAAAATATCTTCATTAATAAAAATCAAAATCACTCAAAAGGCAGTCGGGTTTCAGCCATGCAGGGCTAATGAACAGCGGTACACGCCATTATGGTCATTAGCGATTAATTAATAAAACTCAAGGTGGCCTCACCCGGCTGGGCAGGGAGTGTCCGGGACCGATAGCGTAATCCCGGCTTTTTATCTCGCTCCCCGGGACGATGGGGCGGCTAATAAAGTGGCACGGGTATATCCGACAAATATCGAGGATTCGGGGTCATTTTTTACTTAAGTAGACACATTTAATTTTTTTTTATTCTTAAAGACTCAATTATGCTTAAGTCCACCTAATTCTATAACCATTTTGAGTGTTTGATTCAAGCTTGTGAAGGCGAAACTGCCCGCGCGAAATTCCGCGGCAACCACGGATTTTTCCAAAATTCCTTTCAGTCAAAACATATAATTGAATAGAAATCACTGTCAATTTTCCAATTGCAAATAACATCATAAGAATGTCACAAAAATATTCGCTCATTCTAGATTTTCGAAGATATTCATAGATTTTCTTCGTGACGGGATTTTCACTATCATTTTAAATATCCTTTTTCTATATTATGGTTATATAGGCATTACTAACAACATTCGTGTGGAAAAGTCAGCCTTTGAATTGAAGATTTTAGCGTTCGTAATAATAGTTTCATAATATGTAACTACGAAAGATAAACTAAGTTCTAATTATTAGTTAGGTACATTCAAATGTGCCCGCCCGCATGGGAACAAAAATTCGTTAATGATTCTTTTTAAAGAATCAAGACGCCCCTATATAAACTCTATTTATTGTGACAGAATAATCTACATTTTGTGCAAGTAAAAAAACTTCATCTGCAGCAAAGATTGGAATTTAGAGGTAGTGTGGAAATATAGCGACACTTCATGATGTAATGCACGCTAAATTTCAGTTCAATCGATAAATGGGAAGTGGTTTAAAATTTAACTTGCAAGATTTGATTACATACAAACCAACAAACATCGGGACAGGTGAAACTAAATTAAAGTTTGTAAAAAAATAAACAAGAACAACATATACCTTCATACTCGCATATACAAAGATAGTTAAGACGCAGGTTGATGTGTAAAGCGCCGAGGTCTCAGAGGAGCCCAGAGGGGCAATGTAAGTCACGATCAGATAGCCGGGGGCTTTATTTTTGTAATAAATTACCAACCGCAGTCTTTTCACCTGCCTCTTCCCTTTATTTGGGAGCGTTCTGGGGATTACAGGTGCGCATATTGATTTAGGACCCCGAGACAATAAGATGTAGGCCACACGGGCGACTGACTCCGACGTGCTTTGTCCTGTTACGGTCACGGCGGTCAATCTCTGCAGAGATTTACCATCTGCGCGGAAGATTTTATGAGGCACAAGAAGTGTGTTCGCAAGTAGACACTCTCATAGTCCGATGGCAGTTCTGAAGTAAATTGGCAGAGATCAGTTGCAGACGGTCTAGCCTCTAGAGCAGGCATGACAAAGATATGGCCCGCAGGCCATTGCAATATGGCCCGCCCGCCCACGAAATCAGAATCTATCCAGGCTAACTGATGAACATCTACTATCGATTCTGAAAATAAGTACCACAAATACAAAATCTGACATCAATAGCTTATCAAAACAAGAGAATTCATTATTCAGGTGTCCGGTCCTACTTGCTCATAATAATACACTCTCTTTTTTGCCTCCAAATACAAGAATATGTGCTAATTAATAAATATATTTTCAATAATTAAGTGTGTGTTTTAGTTTTTAAATTTGACTGTGATCCGCAAAACACGCCATTTTAATCCTAAAGGTGGCCCTTCAGGAAATTCATCTTGATTCTTGACACCCCTGCTCTAGAGAACTAAGCACATTGCTCTGACAGAGTTGCTATCACAATAAATTATAAATATATATTAGCTACATTTATCTAGTTCTGCAGGTGCCGTCCTGTCTGTTGCAGCGAAGTGACGCGACGATACGTGTCTGCTATATAAGAATAACCGGCTTCATTCCTAATTGGCTGTGGCAGGTGAGGTAAGCTCGCTATACATCTAGGCTTACTTTTATAGGCTTAGATAAACGTCACAGCGGCTCGTAGCGTACGCACTTGTGTTTATTAAATGTATATTTGTTGACTCAAATTCGAGTAAATTTTTCCACATCTCGAGCTTCGTCCGACCTGAAAAAGTAACTAAACATCTATTGTTTTAGAGTGTATAATTAGATGTACTTCAACATAACATAGGAAATACAATGCCTCAACCTTGTCGTGCAACGTTCTCTACATTGTTGCGTTTTCAACTACATTAAATTTTACCTCTAGGTATATCAATAGTCGTAAAATTAATTTTACAGTGTTCTCAAAATTTTTTTTGGATTTTTAAACATTTTACTTCACGAAATGTAGCCGAAGCGTCACGCGAATTGCCTACCAGATTTTATACAAAAAAAAAAGATGGAGATAGACAAGATATTCACCTGATGTCAAATGATATGGCGAACTTCATTACGCGTGTCATCGTGAGACATTAGCTCTCAAGTATCATTTTGCCCAGAAATCACATCGGTATAGAATGCCTTTTAAACCCAAACACAGCAACAATACTCCTTCCCGTACCCGGACTCCGGAAGAAAAGTCCTTCTACCATTAGAATTATACAATAGTACTTATTCGACCATTGATTGGGATAAAACTTGGAAAATTCCATCAAATGCCCCAGGGACAAAGTGAGAAATTCGAATTATAAAAACTAAGAGTACAAAATTTCAGACACATAACGGAGCTGGTCTAGTGAGGAATACTAGGTCCAAGCTAGATTTACGATTTATGAATTTTAGATAAACCTGCCAGGAAGATACTTCATACTACAGATGTTCTCATTTTACTGTTCGCTATTCAAAAAGATTTGTTGCCGCGAAAATGTTTCAGGAAATCGTAAATGAAAACCCTCTGACCTGACTGCTTGATTTTTGAAAATCTGTATTTTAAAAGGCAAAAGTCAAAATATCTTTATTTCACATAGGCCTTACGTACAGGCTCTTGTAAACGGTCAATATGATGTTTGTGATATATTATAAATAAATTATAATATTATAAATAAATGTCAGGACATTACACACATCGCAATCTAGCCCCAAAGTAAGCGATAGCTTGTGTTATGGGTACTAGTTAGCTGATAAATATACATACTATACATAAATATAATATATTGACATTGGAAAATATTCATGCTCATCACACAAACATTTACCAGTAGTGGGAATCGAACCCGCGACCTCCGACGCACACAGCAGGTTCGCTACCGCTACGCCATTCAGTCGTTATAACCACAAGTCATTAATGCATTAAACTCGCGAATAGCAATCATCTCCAATTTCAGAGTTTGTAATTGTATCCCTAAATCAAAACTTAGGGATTTATAACGTTAGTATGGGATACTAATTGCCTGCCAATTGCCTCCGGCGGCGTTTTTATGTGGGAACAAAAGGCATACTGGACGGCCAGGTGAATTGTAAGGTTCACAAATATAGGGCAAGATACATTGGATGATTATTTTTTAAAATGAAGAAACACAACATAATTGAGAGAAGCAAGTTCTTTGAGTTTACCTGGTCAGATTTATATATCCGTCCGTCTCTCTGAGTCTTACAACTTCATAGGTAGGTATACCTACTTCCTATCTACGAGTAAGTTTAATGAAGGTACCTAATAACTTAAAATGGAATATTCAAAACATGAAATTGCGTAGGGTAGCATAACTTTTCATAATTTCACCTCAATCATAAATTGATTATTTTGAAGGTTTTTTCATTAATTATTTTTCATACGCCAAGGCTGTACCTAGTGTAAAACAGCCTACTGTTGAGTTGAAGTACAAAGTCTAAGGACATTTTCTTATGTTATTCATAATTCAACGAACGTCCTTGAAGTGAAATCTCAAGAGGTTTTTGTTCGATACGAGAAAGTAAAAAGTGTTCTTTCAGTATTTATTTCACAAGTTTTCAGGGGAGAGTCTGAGGCACTCATCTCAAGCGCTTCACGAGTATACGGACAAAAATTCTTATACGTAATGTCGATAATAATGTAACAGAATCGATTTTGCACTTTATTACTTCAACATTAAAGTCTAATGTTATTTCCAACCTATATAAAATATCTACCAAATTGAGAATTTACTTGAAAAAAATTTTATTCGCACTTTGTAGCCTTTATAGTGTAAATAATAAAAGTCATATTGTATTTTGCGGGGTCCGAATGCACCTTAGTATTTATTTACAGTAAATTCAGACATGCCAACTTCCAAATCCAGGAAACGTTCATGGGTAGATATTCGAGATTTCCTCCTATTTGGTTATTGATTAATATATAAAAATTTGTTTCCGATTACGATTACAATGAATACGTTTCCCTTACATAATCTCGGAGCTGTTTTTTCACCTGTTTGGATTATGCAAATTTTATAGGAAGAGCTAGCTTAGCCTAGGCTAAACTAGTTTGTCCTATGTCGGGTTCACCGTTGACTAACAATGATAATGTTGAAAATATTTTAATTATTAGTGTCGAGTCAAACTACGCTTTTCCATTGTGGATGTATACAAAAAGGGCAATATAAAAAATCGTTTGTTTTATCGTGCCCCTCTATCGCTTGTTGCGCGCTCTCGCTTGCACGCACAGACTCAGGTGGAACGGTACGCGGAACGTTACTATTTTTCATGTGCGTTGCTGGTGTTCATCAATTTATTAAACGTTTTCACGTCAAAAGTTGTAGTAAAAATATGACTAAAAAAACCAATAACAGTTGTTAACATCTACGAGAGCTTAACACTATTTACGTACTTCTTTCAGAGGCTCACGTCACTTTATACGAGTGTCGCACTCTCATATTCACAAGTTGGATGAGTCAGTCGTGTCCAATTCGGGTTTTCCAATAATATCACCACTAACTCAGACCGAGGGATATGGATAGTTAAGACTGTTTAGCTTCTTCTTAGTTTATTCTGAGTTCCGATATTTTAAGTTAGATTGGAAAGTATTGGGATATTTTGTTGGCTCGTGTGTAGATGGTTTTATGCGGACGCCTAAAGCAGACGTCAAAAAAGTACTGTAGAGTTTACTAACGAGGGTGGGACGGAGGTTTGTTCCATTTGTGACAAATGATTATGCGACCCTTTACTGTAGGTACTTGTAGGATGTATGTTTATTTGTAACGTGTTACCTCATCATCCCTATTTAATCGCAATTATAACTAAATTTTTTATTCAAGACAGTCTTCCGGAAACCGTAAGTTTCAGTATAAAAAATCTACCTATGTAATGTAAGCGTTTTTTTTTTTGCGTGATGGGAGGAAAATCAAAGTTTGATGCGCATGTAACTTCTCTCAGTATTTAAAGTCAAAATGGCTTTTAAAGAGGTATTATACATCCCGATACTGGCGGCTTCGCTTACAAATTATCCTTTTAAACCTTAAGGGATTGAATTCTCTGAATCTGTATGCAAACCTTTGATGCCATTTGAAATGATGTCATAAGTTATTAAAACCTTGTGAATATTTGCATGTCTACATATTGATTTTAGTCCTTCAAACGTCATTTTGTACCGTCTCTTGCACTACAATATTTCAACACCGAAAAAACCTCCCCTGCAAAACTGTCAGACACTCGACAACAGATAACGGCGTCGGAGCGAGACGCGTCACGAGTGCGAGCGAGACGACAAACACTATCCGTCTTAATATTAATGTAGTTGGAAGATGATGAATGGCGACACAGCAAAGCACTTTGCGGTAAACATCTCTATTTATTCTTAGGGTCAAATTAAGATACATTTTACATACACCACTCATTGGTGCTTATTCTGTTGCCAATCTCTAAACTAAAAATCGCTAAAAATCGCCAAAATAAGACTTAGAGAGATGTGACATTCTGTTACACCCCTAAATGACAGCTCTAATCTAAAATTTATTTTGACAGCGCTAAACTATTCAATTTAGATTTAAGAGAACAAAAGCTATTCCGTTGTACGCGTTCTATGTTTAAATTAAGAGATTTCAATCTAAAATTCCTTAAAATAAGAGAGGACCTCGGGAGGTGCCGATTAAATTTAAGGTGTCTGCCTAACACTTGCATATAGACAAATACACGAAATATTTTAATTATATCTTGGTTTTCTCTTAGAGTAAATTATTAATATTTAAAATAAGTGATACTAAAGGCACAGATTACTACAGATGAACACTTCCGAAGCATCAAGTGACGCACGGTATTTACGTATGTGTGCGTGCACACACACAGCTATCGGTCCGAACACTGTCTAACGCAAGCCTGATAATGTTGCTAGCTTAAGTGGCTTAAGGAAAAAACTCCCACTACAATATAGTATTATAGGTACAATTTCCTTAGTGAAGAGTGATTAGTACCTAAGTATATTTTTAACCTCCGACGCCGTCTAGCTGCCCGTGATGAAATAAAACGGGGAAACGGCGTCGCCTGTTGTTCTGCAGATTGAAGACGGTATTTGTTTTTGATGGTGAGTGACGGTCTTCGGTTCCATTTGAATTTATAATATTATCTGCATCATACATATTGAAGACAGTCATTTCTTTTGATTGTACTCTAACTGGTAAGTGACGGTCTGTGTTGGAGAAAGAACCGTGGTCAAAATTTAAAAAAAGTGGTCGCCATTTTGAACTTTTTTGTTATTGGACCGAATTCTTTCAAAATCGAAATCTGACCGTGGCAGCAAGCATTGAGTAAGAATCTGGTGTCAAAATTGAAAAAAGTGGCCGCCATTTTGAACTTTTTTGTTATTGGACCGAATTCTTTCAAAATCGAAATCTGACCGTGGCAGCAAGCATTGAGTAAGAATCTGGTGTCAAAATTGAAAAAAAGTGGCCGCCATTTTGAACTTTTTTGTTATTGGACCGAATTCTTTCAAAATCGAAATCTGACCGTGGCAACAAGCATTGAGTAAGAATCTGGTGTCAAAATTGAAAAAATTGGCCGCCATTTTGAACTTTTTTGTTATTGGACCGAATTCTTTCAAAATCGAAATCTGACCGTCGCAGCAAGCATTGAGTAAGAATCTGGTGTCAAAATTGAAAAAATTGGCCGCCATTTTGAACTTTTTTGTTATTGGACCGAATTCTTTCAAAATCGAAATCTGACCGTGGCAGCAAGCACAGAGTAATTTTTTTCAATTTTGACACCAGACTCTTACTGTTACACTTACACTTACTCTATGCTTGCTGCCACGGTCAGATTTCGATTTTGAAAGAACTCGGCCTACTTACAAAAAAAGTTCAAAATGGCGGCCACATTTTTTCAATTTTGACATCAGATTCTTACTCTATGCTTGCTGCCACGGTCAGATTTCGATTTTGAAAGAATTCGGTCCAATAACAAAAAAGTTCAAAATGGCGGCCACTTTTTTCAATTTTGACACCAGATTCTTACTCAATGCTTGCTGCCACGGTCAGATTTCAATTTTGAAAGAATTCGGCCCAATAACAAAAAAGTTCAAAATGGCGGCCAATTTTTTCAATTTTGACACCAGATTCTTACTCAATGCTTGCTGCCACGGTCAGATTTCGATTTTGAAAGAATTCGGTCCAATAACAAAAAAGTTCAAAATGGCGGCCAATTTTTTCAATTTTGACACCAGATTCTTACTCAATGCTTGCTGCCACGGTCAGATTTCGATTTTGAAAGAATTCGGCCCAATAACAAAAAAGTTCAAAATGGCGGCCAATTTTTTCAATTTTAATACTATATTAAATGAAGTGAAAGACCGTCACTCACCATCAAAGAAAATTACCGTATTCAATAATATGCAGAGCAACAGGCGACGCCGTTTCTCATTTTATTTCATCGCGGGCAGCAAGATGTTTGACCGATTAATCTTGGGTCTTATAGTTTTTTATACTTTTTCCGCTAAGCCACGTACGCGATATCGTCCGAAAAGAAACGTTGTTTCAACAAGAGGCAAGTCATTAAGGTTTTTTTTTTAATCTCAAATGCCCTGTTACTAACATACAATTTATACCTTACATCTAGGGAAAACAATTTCAATGTAGACTGGTCACACTGATGGACTCTCGCTGAGGTTTGGTGTTTCGAATTTAAATCAATTGCCAGTTCTGAACGTCACATACAAATTACGCAGCAGTGACTCGGTCAGCGGTTCGCTACGTACTAACCATGTACGAACTCAAATGGGATACGGCTTTTTGTTCTGTATCCCTTTTGCGTGCCTCACTCCCGAAGTACTGTGCGCTGGATCTGTAGTAATCTGTGACTAAAGGTCACAAAACTCGAACGTCAAATTCAAAACGGTCTTTTATGACCATAGAACACTATACTCTCTAGCAAGTGACATTAGCAAGTGACCAACCATAACATGAGCATAGACTAATAGACAAATGATAATTGCTTGTTTGTCTATGCTTGGACATAGACAAATCAGACGATGAATTAAACATAATATCAACTTTCGGAATTTCTTAAGGTGATTGGACCAAAATAAATCAATTAAACTGTTACCTTTGTATTTTACGTAACTAATTTCCATATATTTCGCAAAAAATATTTTTTATTACAATTGGGGAAAATAAAAAACAACGTTTGTGGAGTTTTTGCTATCATAAATGGCAGCACTTACTATTCAACCCAAACGTCAGGTTTAGCGAGTCTTTGGAGACTCCAAATCATCTCCATATTTAGTTCGACGTGACTGCCGAATGAGTCATGAGTTTAGAAAAACTAAAATTGGCGATTCTAAACTTAAACTCGCCAATTTTAAGTTAGAGATTTTGTACAACAGAATAAGCACCATTGTCTATTTAAATTTTTAATGTTAGCACCGGTAAGAAACCTTCGTACAAGCAAACAGTAGCGCCATCTGTCAAAATTCTATAAAATTCAAAATTTTATTTATAACTACATAAAATATCATGTCTTCTTATAAATTAGGCTAATATATTGAAGCCTCAGGTCTGACTTGGCTAGTTCTCATATACGAATTATTATGTTCGATGGCTAGTTTCTACCAGCAGGCCAAATTTTCGGATTATTAAAATAAAAACCGACAAGTAACAGGTTTAAAACTTGCGAAGGCTATAATATAATTCGTATATGAAAACTAGCCAAGTCAGACCTGAGGCTTCAATATATTAGCCTAATTTATAAGAAGACATGATATTTTATGTTGTTATAAATAAATTTCAGGATTGACCATTGAACTTGGCACCCATTAAGATATCACTTCTTTTGTAGTTGAAGTCAACAACAAGGCATATATTATCATAATATTCTATGGTATGTACTTGGCTCTCCTTTCACATATTTTATGTTTTGATGGGATATCATTACTTTTTGTACATAAATTAGTAGTAGGTACTTAATATCAGGATGCACTTGTTTATAACGCCGATTAGCATCACGTCGTTGTTCTGCACGGGATTTCTCAGACGTTTTAGGTCGACCTGGTTTACGCTTTTGTGGACGGCCCCTTTGTGACGAAAGTTCATTTTCCTTCAAGGACTCGTTTTCTTGAATTGTATCGGGAGAAATAGACACATTATTGATGTCATGTTCCACTGAAATACACACGTCATAATGGCCCGAAGAGAGATTTCCTGTAAAGAGCAAGCGCTTTGTAGGATATCCCTCTTCGCCGAACAAACCTAGCAGAACACCATCCTGATTATACACTTCGATCGTAATATTATACAATATTACGGCAGCCTTTAATTCGGAAGCAGCTCCATAAGTTGTCGAACACAGCATGCTTGATCTATACTCTTCTACAGAGCAGTAAGGATCCCCATTTGGAGCGACACACAGACTTAAATCATCCCAGTTGCGTGAGGCTATATCACGCAACCTATTTGTTTGTTGTATATTACTATACTCAAACAAAGAATAGGAAATCGAATGGAATAGGCAGCTTCCATCGGGAGGCATTGGAATAATTCGGTGCAAGGTAAGTGTGTCACCCACTCGTAATTCTATTGTACGACTCATTGTAAACCCAATATACGTAATAAAAAAATAATTATTTAAGACAATTGCGTAACAAATTACCAGTATTTTTTTTGTTTTTTTTTGTAATTTTTACCAATGTTACCAAAAGTAATAATTTATAACCACAAATATATAGGTAAGTATTATAGAAAACCTATTTCCTAAACCTATAAGAAAACCTATAATTATAACCTATACCTACTTAAAACAGTATTATAATTAAACTACAATTTTTCTCAATTTTTATTTCAACTATTGCCTATACCATACGTACTTGCTATAAGAATTATAGCTAGTGATAATATAACCACAAATATTTATGTATTATTTAAGAAATCTATTGATTGAATGAAAGAAAAACCTATGAATTTTGTGGCATAAATCGCAACCTTATAGGTCAGATATCGAGAGACAACCGGACAGCAAGACGCTGCTCGCGCTCATGAGCGCGGCTGCCTCTCGCTCGAACACGTTCGCGACTCGCGTCTATCGCATCGCTCCCACGACCCGCACCGCGCACCTCTCGCCGCGCGCCGTGTAGGTACCGAAATCTTCGCCCGCAGGGCTTACAAATCCCGTGGACCCATGGATTTTCTGGGATAAAAGTAGCATATCATCGCATATGTGTACCTATCTTCCTTTTTTAATTTGAGACCAATCGGCTATAAGTAGTTTTATGCCCTTCCCGCTCTCTTCAAGCCGTAGGTGTAGGTTAATCTACGGGGCTCAACTAAAACACACATTGTTGATAGCGAAAAAGTTGTAATACAGCGATAATTTTTATCGAATTATTAAGTACCTTAAATACATTGTGTATTTATTATAAATCAATATGGCTCTTACAGCATATAATTTTAATAAATGTTTTTGAAGATATTACAGATTTAAAGTGCAGGGACATAGCGGTTGCGGTGGAATTTGAATAGCGCATCGAAGGTCGAAACTACTGAACCGATTCGGCAGAAATTTGGAATAGAGATAGATTATTACCTACATTATAAAGTTACAGGCACTAAGTACTTATTATAAGTTTAGTGTTTCTAATGGAATCAATTAAGTGAAAAAGTATTATAAAATGATAAAAATTTACCACTTTCTGATTTATTCCTTTGTATTCACGCAATTACCTACCTGCATGCCAAATTTGAACTTTCTAGGTCATCTGGAACTAGGTTATAGTTTTGATCTGTAGGTCAGTGATAAAAATGACGATTTTTGGACGTTAATATCTAAATAACTGCTTGAGATGTGTTTATGAAATTTGGAGCATATATGTATCTCGCAAGTCTCAATATATGAGCCAAATTTGACACGTTTATGTCAAATAGTTTTTGAGATATGAGGGTGTCAAAAGTGGCTCCAAATGGTTCGTGTAAAATTACACACGGTGCGCTTGCTAGTACTGTATACTTTGTACTTGGCTTGACACGCTAACCGCGTGTCTTGATATATTATAGGTGGCTGTTTGAGTTTGAGCTAACTAAATCATGGCCTTACTGCTGGTGACAAAACAAGTATTTCTGGCAACGGTAAACTGGCGACATTTTTTCGCACCATCCGACCTGTCCAGGTACATGTCTATTATTGTATAACTCGTTCGCAGAAGCTTTGCCGGTGACTTGTTCTCCCACTGGATACAACCGAAACCTGCGCTCGTCTGATAATAAGGTCCGCAATGAGACATCAGCCCCAGCCAAGTGACAAAAAGCGTTACGTCGCGTCGCGAAGTATCTATAGAAGTGAAACAACAAATAATGTATGCGAACTACCTATCAGTATTTTGACGTTTAGCGAAGTAACGCTATTTGTCACTTGGCTTGGTTTAGTTCAATTTGCCCACTATTTATATCCATACTTTGAAAAATTATTTATATTATCCTGCCGAAGTTTTGACGTGATAACGTTTAATAAATTGATGAACACCAGCAACGCACATGAAAAGTAGTAACGTTCCGCGTAACGTTCCACCTGAGCCTGTGCGTGCAAGCGCGAGCGCGCAACAAGCGATAGAGAGGCACGATAAAACAAACGATAGAGAGGCCAATTATGACGTTATCACGAAAATCTATCGTCCGTAAACCGACTTTATAGACAACCAATTTTTTTTAACAGCGAAATTTACGTGAATGGACTCGTAGGAACTCGCAGGCCAAAGATATTCAAGAATAACTAAAAGCATGTTTGTTTTTTAGGTGTACCCTAATCCAATTTGAATATTTATTTTTATATAACATTGTTTCAAAAACAGTACAGTAAAGTATTCCAATTAATCTGAATCGCGAGACGTTAATTAAACCTAGTTAATGATGACACAGCAATGCACTCAGCGGTAATAAGTTACCTCCTATTATTCTAAGGGCAGACAATATAAATTAGCGCTTATTTACATTTTGTATTATTAATAGGTAGTTTAACTGCAACCTATAACTCTATAATTTTACATATTCACAAGTATATTATTAAAATCAAAACCAAAATAAGTCGTTACCCGTTTAAATGGCCAAACTTATCTTTTGTCCAATGTAGCTGCCAGCTCTAGGATCTTTGATCGACTCATTTTTTTTTTGAAATGTCAACTGTCATGTCAAAATGACAGTTGTCTGAACGAAAGTCACGTGATCAATTTGGTGATTGGATACGTCATTCTTATACTTTGAATTTAGTGCAATTAGAGCGATCGGTAGCTTTTCGTGAGGGCCACAAATATGTCAAAGAGGTACCACCTCAGTGGCAGTTATTCTACCGTGAAACAGTAATGTTTTACTGTGTTTCGGTTTCAAGGGCACTGTATCTTGGCGTACTATTGCTGGGCAAATTGAAACTTAACAATTGATGTCCCAGGATCATGAGTGCAGTGCTGTGGTTCGTATGACATCACATATGACATTGTCACACTTAATCACACTGCATTTGACAGGGTCATTATGAGCGTATCTATCAACAGGTGAACATCTTGCTCGGGTCATCATTCTTTGGTATAAACAAGTTCATTAGCGGTGTAGAAGGCGTATTTAAGCGATTTTGAATGAAGTTTTAAGCAAAAACTATAAAGACAATTACTTTTAAATTTACACGTCATGTATTTTGGGTCTTTAATCTAAAATCGCTAAGAAGCAGAAACACGATTGGATAAAATGTTCTCGATAGAAAGTTCTCCCAAAAGTTGCTCCAAAATCTCAGTTTTTCTAGTTTTTATCGGACACTACATTGGATGTAATTGTAATTTTTGTTTTAATGTGTCGGTAATAATAATATCCAAAAAGGCTAAGGAACAGATTTTTGATAACCAGCTTAGTTTTTGAGTAATTAGGTAAAAGGTCGTTTTTCTGTTATATTCTTCCGCGACGCTGCATGTCGCATCTACCAAATCTCCGTGAAAGTGAGAAAGACAAAAATAAATTCAATAAATCCCCTTAAACTGCGTGTGTCACTTTTATAGTACCAAGATTCGGTTCAACCTTTTGTTGGTTCAAGTTTATGCAATGTATTCTGTTCGGAATAACGCGGCGACCTCCTAGACTAATAAATATTATTTTCCACTTAGGGGTGACTCGTCAGATATATACTTGTGAAGCCAAAATAAGCACTTATTTCGTTTTTTCTACGTCTATTTGTATTGGCATGTCGCCAGCGGGGAGATTTTAATCGCATCCCTCACTGGTGTATTGACATTTTGCTTCTTATGACATATGGTTCCAATGCTTATCATTTTTTTTTACTTTTTTATCCTTTGGAAATAGAGTATAATAGCCATTTAATTTTTTTAAATAGTTGTGTCAAATTTCAGACCGATTTACTTATACTTGAAAATGTTTTTCTTCCCTACCCTACGCATTTCTCTCTCCAAGAGACAGAATGCTTGGAAAATCTTTGCTTATAGCTCAACGTGTCGTAAAATTGAACTAGCAATGGGCAGGACACATAGCTCGTAGGACCGATGGATGTTACGGACTCAAGGTGCTGGAATGGTGGCCATGCACCGGGAAGCGGACAGGCCCGCCTGCACTAGGTGGACGGACGACATAAAGACCATAGGGACCTTGAGCATGAGACCGGCTTATTTGCTAACTACGAAAATCGTGGCTTCTATCTGGCTATCATTAACACAGGTCCATAAAATTTAGGAAGGATAGTTATTTCTTGATTTTGCTACATCTATTTCAGTTTTTATAATAAGCACCTGTACTGTACCTATGCAATTATTTTTATATAGGTACATCAAGCTTATTGCTTATAACGAATTGATGGAAAAAATAAACGATATTTGTTATGAGATAGTAAATATCACAGTTACAAAGGTTTGAGAAGAACAGATAAAAATATGCGTTGCATTATTCCGTCACAGACTATAAAGACGCTGCCTCGCAGATACGGCGCGCGTGCTCGGAGAGTTTGGGGAGACATCTCTCCGACGCCGCTGGGGATGACAGCGTAATGGTAACTGACAGACGCCGCGCAATTTATGACGCCTTCTGTGTTATTTTAAAGTAGGTATTGGAAAATTGTGCGACACAAAAGACTCGGGTCTTGAGGACCACATGAATAGTTCAACAGGGAGCAAATACAATAAAATGTAACATGAACCAATAAACTGTCATGTCTTTTAATTACTGGCGTATGTCCACGGGTTTTAACTAACGCATTAATTAAATTAGGTTTTTTAAAAATTCAGTAATATCACCGATTTTCTGGAATAAATGTAGCCGCGGTCGTTTACCATCCTCCCTGCAAAGACGTTCCCCCAAGTGACTAGTAATTTTCTATAGAATGCTTTGTAGCAAAGAGCAACTTTTAAGAGGTTGCTTCCTTTAAATAAAAAGCGATTACAATGAGACTGACTGTTTTAGAGTCTCTAAACTTTGCGCGCCTACAATTAGCACTATCCATTTAACACCGGCATAGCAGTAAAGGGACAGGGAAGTAAAGGGACAATTTCTATAGACTATAGTGTTACAGACTCTAAAAGCTACTACCAATATCTTTGACGTTTTTATCACTTTACGGTCAGATGTAGTTGTTAGGAATTATTCGGTTTCACGTACCGTACCGTACGTATTATTTACTTATTTTATCGTGACAAAAAACTGACTAGGTTCGTCTGTACACCGTCATTCTTCATTTAACACTCGGGAGTTTCTTAATTACAATACCAAATATCGGCATAAAACATCATGATTAATCGTGGTATGTACCCGTTAAATATTATAATATTATGTTGTTAAACCACGAAGTAAGTTAACCATTAATACAATACCAATATAATAGGTAAGTAAAAAAAAACGCGCATAGTAAGCAAATCAAAGTGATTTTAATAATACAAATGCAGCCACAATACCACAGGTATAATTATACTACATACAGAGGGAAATAAAAAAAATAACAAACTTCGTCTATAAACCGCGATATACGTGGGACGAGTCAAGGCGAAGCGTGCTAACTTAATTTACTGAAGTTTGCGTCTGCGGCGACTAGGATCGAGCGGGTGCCGACTGCCGACTCTGCGAGTGTGTTTGCTCTTTGTATCGACCGTTATGTTTTTCTTTTAAAACCCTCACGAATAATTACTTTAAAAAAAAACGTGAGTAACGACAGTCGTGGGACTCTACGAAGAACAAAGTTTGGAATAACACCTAAAACAAAATTCTATTTTGATTTCACCCATCGCTCGATAGATGGCGTTGTCTTCAGCTGCCTCGCGGTAACGAGTTTGTCATACCCTCTCCATACTTAATTGCATTCTGTTGGCTAGTAAAAGAAACCTTCATTCTAGACTTGCGAAGATTTTCGGAGATTTTCTTCGAGACCGAATATTGGTCACACGAAATATCCATTTTCTTTCGACTAAGGCTATACGTACTTTGGTAGGACTTTTCTTGCAGAGATATTCTAGTGCTTTACGACAGACTTGCCGGCTATTAGGTGCTGTCCCGTTTCACTATTTTTGGCAGCGACTATTTGCTTTAGCAAATACTATAATAACTTTAGTTATAGGCTAACGCAGTTTAGGTACCTTAGCTTATTTTACCCACATTAGGTTAAGTAGATCTGAGAATAGCTATTTTTCTTCTTTATCCTTAAAGAAAGAAATCCTTACTATATATATATATTATATATAATATTATAAATGGGAAAGTGACTTTGTTTGTATGTTTGTTCCGCTTTCCCGCCACTACTACTGAACCGATTTGGCTGAAATTTGGAACATAGATAGCTTATAACCCGGATTAACACATAGGCTACTTTTTATTCCGGGAAATTCCATAGTTCCCGTGGGAAATTTTTACAGCAATCTATAGCTACATCTATAGGTACGTAGCTAAAGCAAACATCTTTGAAAGTAGGTATAAGGTTGTAATATTGAATGGGAACGGGAAATTTATGTTCCCTCAGGATTTGTTAAAAAGCGAATTTGACACAGGCAGGGCGGTGGGCAAAAGCTAATGATACTACAGATCTGATACTACTACTACTGATCACTACAGCTGTGATAATGGGCAGCATATAGGTTCTGTACGCTTTTAACAATGTGTGTTTAGCAATGGGTTATGGGTTATTAACATTATAACTGAGAAAACGGGTACCAATACAGACCCTAAACTTACAACTTTTTCGCCATCAACATTATGTGTTTTAGTTGAAAAATGGGATATGGGATTATCTATAACTATAAAAGGCTTTGTCCTGAGTGACTGACTGACAGACAAGCTACAGCCCAAACGGCTGAACGTAAGAACCTGAAATTTTCAGGGAAGATTCTTTGTGAACCCAAACCGCTCGCTAAGAAAGGGTTTTTTGAAATTCTACCCCTAAGGGGGTTAAATAAGGGATTTAGGTTTGTATGAAAGTCCCTCATTTTTCAAGTAAGATTCTTGAAAATTGGTATAAAGACTTTCGAATAAAAATAAGAGAATGGGTGTCCGAGGGATTTTGAAAATTTCATCCCTAACTCTCTAAAAAGGGGGTTGAAACTAGAAAACGCTTGGTCCCGGCTGGCTGGCTTTTGGACAAGCTACTGCCCAAACGGTTTTACGAAGAAACATGAAATTTTCAGGGAATATTCTTTTAACACCCTAGATGTGTACTAAGAAAGGAATTTTTGAAATTCTACCGCTAAGGGTGTTAAATAAGGAATTTTATTTTACATATATGGAAATCCGTCAATTTTCAAGTTGTGTTCATTAAAATCGGTAAGTAGGCTTTTGGATAAAAATAACAAAGTTCCTCGATTTTTTAATTCCACCCCTACTTATGAGACTACCTCCTAGGGGGGTGAAACGGGGGTCCAAAGATATTACGAATAAATGCTTCTTCACGCCGCAGTTACTGATCGGAATTGGCTGAAATTTGAAAAAGAGTTAAATCATATTCTGGATTAATAAATCGACTACTTTTCATCCCACAAAAATATATGGTTTCCGCAAAATTTGTAAAAAATAGAAATACGCGTGGGGGAAATGCTCCTTCACGTTGCAATTTCTGAATCGATTTGTCTAAAATTTAGAATAGAGGTAGGCTACTTTTTATCTCGAAAAAATTCATGATTTCCGCAGGATGTGTGAAAAACCAAAATTCTTACGGGAGAAAAACTCCCTTACGCAACAACTACTGAAACGATTAGGCTAAAATTTAAATAAGATGTAGATTATATAATGATCTAGCCCTTAGGTTACTTTTAAACCCGGAAAATTACATGGTTTTTGCGGGATATATGAAAAATGGAATTCCACGCCGGAGCAAAATCGTTCACGCCGCAATTACTGAACCGACTTGACTGAAATTTGGAATAGATGTAGATTATATCCCGGTTTAATACATAGGCTACTTTTTATCTCGAAAAAAAATTGGTTGTCTGTAAAGTCGGTTTACTGACGATAGTTGAACGTGACAACGTCTTCTTTGTCGCTCGTTCCGCGCTCGCGAGGTAACGCCGCATGAGCGAGGTAACGCCGGTAACGCCGGATGAGTCATGTTTTTTCGTGCGTGCAACCGGCTCTTTCGAATTATAAGACGTTGTCACGTCAAAAATCTATGATTTCCGCGGGATGTGTGAAAAACCAAAATTCTTGCGGGAGAAAAACTCCCTTACGCCACAACTACTGAAACGATTAGGCTTAAATTTAAATTTGATGTAGATTATATAATGATGTAGCCCTTAGGTTACTTTTTATTTCGGAAAATTACACAGTTTTTGCGGGATATTTGAAAAATCGAATTCCACGCCAGGTTAAAATCGTTCACGCCGTAATTACTGAACCGTCTGAAATTTAGAAAGGATATAGATTATATCCTGGATTAATGAATTGGCTACTTTTTATCCCGAAAAATCAATGGTTTCCGCGAGATGTGTGAAAAACCAAAATTCGCGTGAGAGAAAAACTCTTTTACGCCGTAACTACTGAAGCGATTTGACAAAAATTTGGAGCAGAGGTAAATTATGAATGGATTTAGGACTAAGGTTACTTCTCATCCCGGAAAAATCCATGGTTTAACGGGATTTTTGAAAAATCGATTTCCATGCAGGAGAAAAATCCTTTACGCTGCGATTACTGAACCGACTTGGCTGAAATTTGGAATGGAGATAGATTACATCGTGCATTAATACATAGGCTACTTTTATCCCGGAAATATGCATAGATTCCGAGAAATATGTGGAAAACCGTAGTTTTCGCGGTAGAAATACCTTTATGCCTTAAAAAAAAAAAAAAAAAAAAAAACCACAGCACAGATAGTAAATAGTAAGTGACACTGCCAAACTTCAAAGAAATGCCTCAGAAGTCAGGTGGAATGACAATAATTATGTAGCCATATTGTAGCCATAGCATTTAATTTAACATGTTCCTTTTTATTGACCAGCGAAGTCAAATCGACGGGCAGCCCGGGCCGGTCCGGGACGTCGAGGTTTTTTTTAGGGGCCGGCTGAAAATCAGCGCTGTGATGGTGTATCTACACCATCTCGGCATTATGCTGAGTCGTTGCCCCTTTTTGGGTTTTCTGGTCACAGGTTTCTTTAGTTTTAGTATTATCTTGGCTTTGTAATTTTTTGTTTTTCTGTATGTATCTATGTGTCCATTTTCTAACCCAAATAAAGTTTTTTATTATTATTATGTCCATATTTAATTTAACTCTCACACCCGGCACATGATAAATATATATAAAAACCAAAGACATATAATAAACTTACTTAAATACGCAAAAAACTTTATAAACTTACATAAACGTTACACACATACATATATGTACCGGGCGGAGGACTACACCCCGGCAGGGGAGACCAAACGGCCGGGGGTCAGGGCGACAGGCTAAGAAACCGACGGACTATCCTAGCCGAGTCGAGCACCACCGCCTTCTGCATTTTGGCCGCAAGTGAACTGCCACGGAAACCCAGTCGCAGTTATTATTATTATTTGCATATTGAATTTAACTCTCACACCCGGCACATGATAAATATATATAAAACCCAAAGACATAAAACAAACCTACTTAAATACGCAAAAAAAAAAAAAAAAAAAAAAAAAAAAAAAAAAAAAAAAAAAAAAATATTTATAAACATACATAAACGTTACACACATACATATATGTGCCGGGCGGAGGACTACACCCCGGCAGGGGAGACCAAACGGCCGGGGGTCAGGGCGACAGGCTAAGAAACCGACGGACTATCCTAGCCGAGTCGAGCACCACCGCCCTCTGCATCTTGGCCGCAAGTGAATTGCCACGGAAACCCAGCCGCCGCAGATGGTTAGCGAGGCTGACTGGGATTAAACCGTTGGCAGAAATCACGATAGGGATGGTTTCAGTGGATTCCACGTGCCACATGGCGGAAACCTCGTGAGACAGATCCAGATACTTTCGTTTTTTCTCCGTCTCAGCTCTCACGAGGTTCTCGTCATACGGGATTGTGATGTCCACTAAAAACACCCGCGACTGTGCCCGGTCCATCACCACGATATCAGGCTTGTTAGCCAAGATAGTCCTGTCCGTGATGATTGACCGGTCCCAATAGAGCCGGACGCCGCCGCGCTCGAGGACAGGAACCGGCGTGTACCTGTAATAGGGCAGCCTCTCATCCAAGAGTCCGTACTTCAGAGCAAGCTCTTGGTGTAGGATTTTGGCTGCTTGGTTGTGCCTGTGCAAATACTCAGTGTTGGCAAGCGCCGAACAGCCCGAAAGCACATGTCTGAGTGACTCACCGGGATGGCGACAAGCTCGGCAAATGTCCTGAGTGCCATCCTTCAGAATGTACTTTCGGTAGTTCCGCGTCTTAACCACCTGATCTTGTATTGCACAGACAAAACCCTCGGTTTCCCCAAAGAGGTCCCCGAAACGCAGCCACTGCACGGACGCTTTTCTATCCACGTGGGGCTCATGAAGAGCCTTAAAAAAGCGTCCGTGCAGCTCCTTCTCCTTCCATACGGACTCCCGGTCAGAGGTGCTAAGCACAACCGGTCCCTGCCACTCGGCGTTGGCCAAAGACAGGGGGGTCAGTCCTTTATCACATTCTATGACTTCCCGATGCACCGGAGACTCCCTTTTCGCCCTAAAGTAAGTTCTGAGGCTGGATATCTCCCGGTTGTGCATGGTCTTGACGCTGAGCATGCCTCGACCACCACACTTCCGGGGGATATACAGTCTCATCACAGAAGACTTCGGGTGATGCATACGATGGGTAGTCATAGTTGTGCGGACTTTCCTATCCAGGGCATCTAGCTCGGTCTGAGTCCATCTGAGCACGCCAAAGGTGTACATGAGGACGGGCATGACCCAGCCGTTATAGGCTCGGACTTTATTGGCACCCGACAAATAACTCTTACAGATCTTTGCCAGGCGCCTAAAAAAGACCTCGCAAACTGACTGTTTCACGTCCGCCTCCTGAATCCCTAAAGATTGTGACATGCCCAGATACCGGTATGACTCAGCCTCGGAGAGGGTCTTGATGCTCGAAGGCTCGAGACTGATCTCGGCCGAGCGAGCGACCTGTCCCCTCTCCACATGCAGGACCGCACACTTGTCCACGCCAAGTTCCATTCTGATGGAATTGCTGAACTCAGTGGTTATGTTCAGCAATTCCTGCAGACGGGAAGCGCTGGGTGCCATCAGCTTGAGGTCATCCATGTAGAGAAGGTGAGGTACCTTCGGCCCCCCTCTCCGAAACTGAAAGCCTGTCCCGGAACCCTCCAGCAATGTGCTAAGGGGGTTCAGAGCCAGGCAAAACCAAAGTGGACTCAAACAATCGCCCTGAAAGATACCCCGCCTTATCCTGATTCGGTCATCCGCAGCCGCCAGCCGCTCGCCATGGAGACAAAGGATCGTGCTCCATTGCCCCATACATACTCCGAGGAAGTCTCGAACTGCACAATCAACTTTATACAGCTCGAGGACCCTCAAGAGCCATGAATGAGGCACCGAGTCGAATGCCTTTTTATAGTCAATCCAGGCGGCGGCAAAGTTCCGGCGGCTGCGTTTGACCAAATGGCCTGCGACGGAGTCGATGAGAAGGAGCTCCTTAGTACCGCGACTACCACCCCTACACCCGTTCTGAGCCCCAGACATGATCCCGTAACTGTCAACATGACGGGTAATTTTGGAGCTCAGAACGGATGTAAGTGTCTTATAGATGGTAGTAAGACACGTAATGGGGCGGTACTTAGACGGGTCAGCGGTATCTGTGGTCTTTGGAGCTAAATGAGTGATCCCGGTGGTGAAAAGGTTCGGGAGCGCCCTTTGCTCAAGAGCGCCTTGGAATTGTCGAGCCAAGGTCGCATGGCAAGCCGAGAAACCCTTTAGCCAGTAGTGATGCAGTCCGTCAGGCCCCGGACTTTTCCAGTTCGGGGCCCGCCTCACCGCACCAGCTACATCCTCTGCGGAGATGGCAACTGGGTTCATCGGCTCTATCGAGGCACATGCTTCCTCTACCGCCGCAATCCAAGGGCCCTCTTCATGCTCCACCTCTGTCGACCAGACACTGCGCCAGAAAGCGACTAGTTCAGCCGTGTCTGGTCGCTGAGGGGTGGAGCAGACCGCTGGGCACTCCAGCTTTTTGTAGAACCTTTTCTGATCACTCACGAAGAGGCGATTTTGCTGAAATCGCTCAACTCTTTCCGAGTACCGCCGAATGCGGTTCCCCCATGCAGCGATTTTCTGCTTCAGGTCGTCGATGCGCTCCGTTAGTTTTTGAGCTATGTCGGGCTGGTCTAGGCGAACCCCCAGCCCGTTAAAAGCTATTCTAACGTAGCGCACAATCCTTGGCCTTGTGTTGCCCGACCTGAAGCTTTGCAGTCTGCCAATGAGGCCTCTGGCGAGGGTGATACGTCGTTCTATTCTCTTCTTCCAGGCAGGTTCTGCACTGGATCTAGCGGCACACCGTCCAGGTTTCTTGGCTTTGACGCCAATAAAACGATGGACGGCTAAGGCTGCGCCGAAGAGAATAGAAGCCGTATCATCCAGACCAGTGCTGCTCTCTAGATGTGGTGGCAGCATTTGGTTAATGGCCTCAATGACATCCCGCGTCGCTACATTTAGCGAGAGCCGGGAGAGCCGCGGACGTTCCTCTGGAGGAGCAACTCGGATTTCAGCAATCGTCTCTTCTAAAATCCTTCTCATCCGCTCTAAATCCAGGGAGACTGTTTCCTCAGTGGCCTCCTCCACGGGCAAATCTTGAGACACGGTAACGGTCTCGGTCTCTTCGCGGCTATGTGGCGCAGGAGACACGATTTGCGGCGCGGTTGAGGTTGTCACGTCGGGAACAACCTCACGTCGTAACCGTTCGAGCTCGGTTGCGTCAAAGATGTTGGAGCGCATAATATACCGAGCCCTATCTGCCAGGTTTTGTTCCGTGACAGCTATATTATTATCCGTGACAGCGTTATTATTATTATTATTATTATGCTGTAACTGCAGAAACGATTTAGTTGAAATATGGAGAGAAGATAGACGATATCCTGGATTATCATACAGCTTATGTTTTATTCTGGAAAATCCGTGTCTACCGCAAAATTTGTGTTAAAACGAAGTTCACGCGAGGGAAGTACTACTCATCCACGCCATAACTACTGAACCGATTTGGCTGGAAATTTAAGTGGTGAAAGATTGTTACTTGGATTAATACAAAGGCTACTTTTTGTCACGGAAATGAGTGGCTGAAATTTGGAATGGAGATAGACGACATCATATAATTACTACATAAGCTACTTTCTAGAAAGTAAATATAAAGGTTAAGGTTGATAAGGAAATTTAGGTTTTTGAAAAATCTGAATCTCTGGGTTTGTGAAAAATCGAAATTAACGCGGGCGAAGCCGCGCGCAAAAGCTAGTAATTTATATGGCAAATGTTTGCCGGGTTAGTTAGCAATCTATATTTAACCTGACTTTCAAATAAGATAAAACAAACACACTTAAATGTTATACTTAGATGTAATAGATGTAGATAATTTAGAGATACGTCGATTTAGGTAAACCAACCTGAAATGTTATACTTACATGTAATAGATGAAGATAATTTAGAGATACGTCGATTCGGTCCGAACTCCGGTGATTAACGAGCCTGTTTATCAATTAGCGATGTCAGGTGCAAAGTTTTTGCGGGAGTGGAGTTGCCGAGGGAATTTAACGTAAGTAAATACTTAATATAATAATATTAAATAGGTACGTTAATAAGTTTACTATTCTCCTTTAAAAAAAATAATTTTTTCAACTTACGAAACTACCACTATTCTACAAAATCATTATTTGCCAAATTCTCACTTCTTAAGTACGTAAATGTTTAGTTTGGCTTTTCGATTTATACAATATAGTAAATAATAACCTGTCAAGTGCGAGTCGGACTCGTGCACTGAGGGTTCCGTACTACAACCGGAGGAATAAAACCATAAAAACCACTTTTCTTATCGAACCGCAAAACTAACTTTGTTTTTAGAGGTTTTATTGTAAATATAAAAAAACTACTTATTAGATCTCTTTCAAACCAATTTTCGGTGGAAGTTTGAATGGTAATGTACATCATATATTTTTTTTAGTTTTATCATACTCTTATTTTAGAAGTTACAGGAGGGGGGACACACATTTTACCCCTTTGGAAGTGTCTCTCGCGCAAGCTATTCATTTTAGAAAAAAATGATATTAGAAACCTTAGTATCATTTTTGAAGACCTATCCATAGATAACCCACACATATGGGTATGATGAAAAAAAAATTTTTGAGTTTCAGTTCTAAGTATGGGGCACCCCCAAAATTTATTACTTTTTTTAAAATTTTGTGTGAAAACCTTAATGCGGTTCACAGAATACATCTACTTACCAAGTTTCAACAGTATAGCTCTTATAGTTTCGGAGAAAAGTGGCTGTGACATACGGACGGACAGACGGACAGACGGACAGACAGACATGACGAATTTATAAGGGTTCCGTTTTTTGCCATTCGGCTACGGAACCCTAAAAATTAGCATAATACAGACGAAAAACGTGGACAGCAAGAGTTAATTTGTAAAACTAAGGCCTGAAAATGCGGCGAAATGGTTCCAGTAAAGGATGGTACGGCAGTGTTTGCTTCGCGCTCGACTTGGCAATACATAAATTACACTTTGTTAATGTGCTTTGTAAAGATGATGCTCCAGCTCAAATCTTTATCATTCGTATTCATCTGTTACTACATAAAACAGGGATATGTATTTTGTATTACATAAGAAGGAATAACTATGGGCCTCATAAGAAGGCTCAGGGTCACTCAGCGAGCGATGGAGAGTGCTATGCTCGGAGTATCTTTGCGCGATCGAATCAGAAATGAGGAGATCCGCAAAAGAACCAAAGTAACCGACATAGCTCAACGTGGCGCAAAGCTGAAGTAGCAATGGGCGGGGCACATAGCTCGCAGGACCGATGAACGTTGGGGACCCAAGGTGCTGGAATGGCGGCCACGCACCGGGAAGCGTAGTGTCGGTCGACCCCAGGTGGACGGACGACATTAAGAGGGAGTCGCTGGCGCCAAGCGGCGCAAGATCGTGGTGTTTGGCGGTCATTTCAGGAGGCCTATGTCCAGCAGTGGACGTCCATCGGCTGAAACGACGATGTATTTTGTGGTTTTTGTTGGCATGTTTGTCAGCGAGATGTATCTTTTTTACCTGCTTTTACTACTCTTGTGTTATACTACTGTTTTGAGTTAATGTTGCTATTACTTACCAACTACAAGTCCCTCGGCCGCAAATCTTATAAATTCAAAGTTTGTACGTATCTCCTATACCATGATACTTAAACTCGAGGCACATACGACGCAGGCGCTCCCTGGCGACCCATACATCGATATTAAGTGCTAACTCCGGGGCAAGGTCTTTATCATCCACACCCGTGTAAGCCAAACTAATGTGACTCTTATGGCATTTGTCATAAAGAACCTAAATTACTACTAAGTGTCGTGAAATGTCATAGAAGGAAACTTTGACAAAGTTATAATGTAATCAAATTATTGATGTCATGATTTAACTTTGCAATTGTTTTGTGTTTATAATAATAGAGGAAACTTTTAATGTAGCTATCAAACGTGTGACAAAGGCAAAAGACAAAGAACAAATAACCGTATATTCTTCATTTTTGATACCAAGCGTTAAAAGTAATTACTAAGTAACTTATTGACAGAGACATCATTGTAGATAAACGTCTTGATGCGCATACATATTTCGTTTCATTTTCATATGCCTAAAATGGTTTATCCGATGAAGTGATGAAGCACCAAAATGGGAAAGATTCAGCACTGGTCAAATCAAATATCAAGTCCAATAAAGAGACTAAATCAGTAATAGTAAAATTGAAATTTACCGTCAATTTTGGGTTTGAACATAAGATCTTTTGTATTCCAGGCTTTAGCCCATCTCAACCATGAGATTTCTTTGAATCTTCTCAATAACTTTTTTACAAAAGACGTACACGTAGTCGATTATAAAGGAGGTTGAAAGGACCAAACTCAAGAGGTTTGCCAAAGAATCATTGAATGGATCATACCTACTTGGCCTAAATTAATGGATCTAAACCTTTTATAAGCTTTTTGCAAGATAAAAGACCGACCTGATCATTTGTATACCCATCGTTTATAATTTAAACTTCAAGTTACGTTCTTTAAAAAAGATGTGAGAGAGAATACTAAATTGACAAACAAAACGGAAATAAAAAAATAAATAAGTATTACAAAATGTGATTACGAGAACCTGTAAAAGCAGAGGGGAAAAAGAGTTGAAAAGAGATGATATATAAAATTTTAGATGAATAAATAATGTAATCGAAATTATAAATCCTTGTCCCAATAATTCCATACTTGCAATTTTTATCTTTAGCATGAAATTTAAATTGATGGATGTCAAATTAGAGGTAAAACGCTTAAATTTTATACAGAAAACATTGTCAAAACATACGTATCGACATAAAAACGTCTTTCTATTATCTAAGGTTTAAAAATCATAGACCTTATTAATCATTGATCTTATAACAAACTTCGGAAATATGAAGATGTCAGAAAATGAAAATCTGTAGCCATAAGTAATTGCTTTAGGAAAATCTTAAAAGAAAATCGAACAGTTTACCTAAGAAATCAATGGTGATAATTTCAAAAGGTTTAACCATTGATATATAATCTAAGACACGTCAATGCCACTTGTTATTAACTTTTTGTATATATTTTATACAAATTGTTATGAAGAAGTTCAGCATGTGACCTGAGATCTATCTGATGTAGTATAAATTTTCGAAATGTCGCAGTCGCCATAAGCTCTATTTATAATCACACTATACATGTTTTTAATTTTGTAAAAAAATTAAACTGTTATAGGATCAGAATTTACCATCTTTGGGTCTTTTATGGCCCTCTCTCCCAAGAACGAGTAGAGCTATGAAGTTAAAATTTATACTAAGAAATGCCAACGTTTGAAGTATATTGGTCGAAATGAATTAATTATAGCTCTCAGTGCAGTAAAAACCACATTTGGTTTAACTGTGATGGAATATTGACAGAAATAAATCGCATTTAGAAAATATTGCTATTCTTTGGTGTATTTCAAAAGGCTTTGGACGTGCGAAATTAATTGAGTTCAGATATTTTGTAGACCTGAGAATGCACTGTTAGGTCTACATCACAACTTAGTATTTACATCAATTGAAGTATGGCGGTCTACTTGCGAAAACACCTTCATAATTGCCGCCTCTTTTAAGAATGAGTAGCTTAGACCCCTTTACCCCCTTACGTTATCCAACCATTTACATCACCTACGACCTAGAGTTGGCCATGAACAGAACAAACGCTTGGAAGGGAGCTCATCTATCTCGGAATTGATATCAACGGTGTCCTACCAGAGTTTTCTCCGCCGTTAATTTTAATTGAGCGACCCGGGTAACCTATTTATAGAGCCTTCACTTTGCAACCTCAGTTTCGTTCGTCAGTGGATGCCAGTACGAATACCTGCTTGCGTTGTATAATGAAAAGTAAAGCGTGTTAAGTATCTGCCATTCGTTACTATGTACTTGGGAATAAATGTGAATATTTAAATTCAATGGCCCGGCAGTTGATGAGCGAAATGAAGCGAAAGTCACTCCCCATCGTTAGATATTTGAATATTTGTCCTCAATGGCCATGGCGTGTCCCATATACGTGGTAAATTTATAGGTCTTTTAGTTAGCATATTCGGTTAAAAAGATCCTGGATTCTATTCCTTGGTTGATGCAAAAAAATATTTAGTTAAATGTGTCCATCGGCATTCAATGTATACTATCTATCTATCTATTCTGATAATGTTAATTTACAATACTCAGCACTAGGTTCCTTCCTCAAAGATTCAATATCCCTAGGAAATTTTATACATTTTGTGATGATGAATGTTTGAAGACTTCCTTTACCTACCTACCTTTGAATATAATTTTGAAACTACCTTTTTAATCGGCAGACAAAAGAAAATTAGGTTCAAAAAAGAAAAACCCTGGACTTCTTGATCAACATGCCAACCAATGAGACGGTTAGATAACAGAGAAATATCACCTGGCAACAACCTGGCTGGCAACATTTTTCCATCAAACGCCGACTCGCCCAGCGTGACGAACGGGGGGGTTCAGACAATAGTTCCCAAAAAACAAGCCCTTTGTCTCGCCCGACCCCCCGACAACAATTAATGTTGTATTCCAATTCTTGTGCTGCTTGCCCACAAGATGGACTGGCGTAATTCGCTGGTTTAAAACCTTATAATGTAATGTCATCAGTGAACCAAAAATTATTTATGTGAAAACTTCTTTATACGTATTGGAGTGTGTCCGCGACTTCGCATTGCAATATCATACGTACTGCAATGCACTTTTCATTCTGAGACAGTTCTTATATATCGTTGTGCCCAGTAATCTCGTTGGCTATAAAAAAAAAATATAGTAATAAGTTAATAATTACTTCGCGTTAGAATAACTGAGACCCCGGTGGTATCTTCCCCTACCTGAACAAACTTCGCAGTAGAGTCTTACAGAGCTGTGCGTTGGGTAGATACGTTGATGATGCATAAATGCGTCAGTCTGTCAGTTCCTTTTCCTTTAATTTATAGAGAAGATTTCAAGATTCTGCTGCTGATATACAAAGTCGTTATTACAACGTTTAAAGCTCAATTAACAAGCTGGTGTGAGCTCAGCAGTTTATGATGACTTAATAGAGCTGTAACAAGCAACACCTGCCCTGGGCATAGTGAGGGGTAAAGCTGAACGGATATTGTTATTAACAATTAAAAAAATATTTTCACAAACTGACCTCTATCACCATAATAGACATTATTTATTGCTGTCGCTACCAATATTAGTTTCGTGTTGTAGTTATTGAACTAGTTCTGACACTGAACAACTGATGATAGGTAACGCCACATTTAAGCTTATATATTTTCCGGAAATCCATAATTAACAGTGTAGATGAATTTGTTTCGCTATACCTAATTAGCTACTTGAAAAGAATCTGTATGGTCCAATATGCAGGAACACCGCCCACATGAAACACCACACACAGTTTTCCCAACCATTTCTTCGACGTACGTTTCGTCCCTACACCGGGACATTCTCAGGAGATGTTGACTTGACAATCTACGATTTTGGATTGTAAAACACGTCACAAAGTTTTTGCGAAAATCCAACATATTTTTTCTTGAAACGTAGGTACATTGTATTAAACTCGACGCTTTTCAACTTTACAGACGTCTAGAACTAAGTAAGTGTAGCTCTAGGTAGCTAACTTGCAAACTACACACGAGCACCTGCCTATCATCTAAACAACTTTATGAGATCTACCTACTCGTGAATAATAATATGCTATTTAGCCTATTTTCATTGTTCCTTACGCTAAAATTAACAACTTTTGTTCTAATTCTACGACGGTTTTTGTAACTAAAAATATTATTTCGATATTTTATAAAATATTAAATAATCAATATTTATCATAAATGTATGTGTTGTTCATTTTTCTGTAACGCTTGCCGCACTGTACAGCAAACAAAGGTCACTGACCTGCCTCCCACGTATTTTATTGTACAGGATATTGTCACAATAGAGACATCGAATTATTTTGAATGAACGAAAATAATGCGGTAAGAAAAATAGTAATACAAAATTTGTTAGTTTTGATGATTGGAACAACAGGCTGAGAGCATTTTGGTATTTTATTATTTTAGCAAGTATTTTGATTTGGTAAAAAATCTCAAAGAAAACCTCCCACGTCCCAACTTCCACCACGCACGGAAAACAGTTGATAGCTACGTCGTAGTTGCCCAATTTGTAAGTGCTACGAAAATGTCGGGATTCCTTCGTCACTTGCATGAAGCGTAGCTAATCTACTAAATATGATGAAGTTGTATTATATGACACCGCCAGTATCACATAAAACTCTCACTATAAGAATCCTAAACACAAATTTCTGACATGCGAAATTGAAACTTTGTCAAATAAATTTTGGTTTTTGTAGTGGTTGAAAATGGCTCGAATGATTGCAGTCGTACGAAATGGGTTTCGTCGCCTGTCTTTTCGAACTTTAATAATTCCTAAAAACAAAAGAATTCAAAACTGATACTGTTACCAATATTAAATGTAGGAATACTTACCGGATCGCTCTGCTGTTCACGAGCGCGAATCCTAGGGCACGTCCCAGTAGTTTAGTAACAGACAACGTATCCATAGATTGTCTTTGACAAACGACACAAAGGCCCGTGGCGAAGCATGCGACGCTAGCCGAACTGAGAGCGTCGGCGAAATCAACACCTCTGCTTTGACGTACCCGTCTTGTTGAGATGAATCTCCCGTTGGCCCGAGTTACCAGGCAAACGTAGTTTGGCTTTAATTTAGAATTCGTGTGAGTTCGTCATTTACCTGGATTCATAAGGTATCAAAGGCAAATGTAATGGGGTGAGAGGAGGTTTTTCTATTCAATCCTTCAATCTCACTTGATAGTATGATGGCTTCAATGATTGTTTCGCGAAGCTTCGGACACCCTATTTGAGAGACGGATAGACAGATGGACATCTACATAGACGAGAGATAGACAGATTATGGACCTAGGGTTAAAATGGGTTTTATGCTCTTTGGGCATCTTAAAAATATGTTTTTAATTTGTTCAAATGTATTTATGGCAGTGCCATGTCATTCTGACAAAATCAGATAGGTACATACTAACTATCTTCTTCTTCTTAACTACTATTCTGATACATGCCAGGGTCAGCTTCTCTGTTTAAACTTTTCCACTTTGCACGGCCATTTCCTTCCTTTCGCAGTTCGTTTGCACGAGCATCTGCTTATGCGCTCATCAGGTACAGTATTTTCACTTAGAATTTGTCGTTCCAAGTACATGCGCACGGTGGGCGTCGTTTGATGTACTTTGAGAATACCGATGCTGAAACCAGCCGCACGACGAAATGAAAGCGAACGAACTATAAGGTGGTGTCAAATTATCTGCCACCGTTCCAGGAGGTGAATGTGCCCATACATATACACTTCAATAGTGAAGAAATCTCAGTCCCCAGGCTCAATTTTTTTTTAATTAAAAATTACGTCGCAACCCAAGGTCAACGCTCTCACGCCGCGCCCAAACAGCTGATTTCCTTTACGAGGCGATAACTGTACTAAATATGTACTCAAGTTTGACTGATGGACGTGTTTATGCAACATGATGCGATATGTTAATAATGTTTAGTTAAAAAAAATTGAGCCCGGGGACTGAGATTTATTCACTATAGAAGTGTATATGTATGGCACATTTAGCTCCTGGAACGGTGGCAGATAATTTGACACCACCTTATATACATACTAAGTATGAATTTTTAAGAAAGGCCTACTCACCATCCTGTTTGACGGTATTCCCCAGCGGTCCACAGCTAGCGAGCCAGGCTAGGAAGATCCACCTCAGCATCAGACCTGAGCTTCCGCCCCTCTGCAGCTCGGGCTGGTTGTGGAAGTGGCGCGCGGTCGGCCGGTGCCGCGCCATCGCACGACCATCACACTCCACTGCACTGCACTGCACTTATCTCCTCACACTTTACACTTTGATGCACTTCACTTGGGGCAGTTCATATTTTTACGGCAAATCGTTGAGTATACTTGTAAGGGTAGGTACTGAATGCTGATTTATGGAAATATTTTTGTTGACCAGCTAAAAATAAGCAAAACATAAATTATTATTTTTTGAGCGAATAAGTAAAGCAAGGTTCCTGAGTTGACTTGACTTGATTTTTTCTTGTCTGTCTGTCTGTTCGCTTATGGTCAGCAACTCAATAATAATTTTAGTGAACGGAATCACTTCCAAATCAAAATCAAAAAATATTTTAAACTTTTGTACGCTTGGGTTACTTATGTATTTCAAAAGAAAAAAAATAAGAAAAGTGAGAACCTGTTATTTTATTTTATTCATTGAAATATTTACAATTTGGAGGTTTTCAAATATGTTGTTGTTATCCCCACTACCACTAATCCGACTTTAGTTAAACTTATAGATTTTAATACGCTAATCAGAGGGCTTATGAGTTTACATCAAACGATATCTTGAATTAACATGAAAGCTTACTGAGCTCGCACAAGTATTTTGTAGGGTGACCACATTGAAACAAGTGAAAAAGTTAAATCGACTTCAAATAACGTTTAAATGTTTAACAACAACAACGCTTAAAAGCTTAACAAATCTTGAAAATTACTGCACTGATTTTGATAAGGCACTGAATCAAATAAATTCAGACTCCTCTTACACTCATGTAGGGCCATTCACATCAACATGGAAAGTCAAATAAGCATCGAGATATTTATCCAGACTAAACGACAAACAACATTATGCTTGCCCTGTTTTACTCAAATAGTTATATGCACATATTATGATTTAAAGATATAATCGTACCAACTACATAATTTTACTGTGGTTTCTGGTTAGTTTGATTGACCGCATTGAAATTCAAATTTTCTGAAATTCAAATTCGCACAGAAATGTACGTCCAATGATTTATTATTTGTTGTATTTAAACATGTTATTCATAATTAACGTAAATTTTCATATTTTGAATAAATCATTGAGATAATCTAATTTAACGCTAATTTAGGTGTTCCAATAGTACCATATTTATCTTTAACTAGAGAATGCCCTCGGTTTTACTCGCATGACCTCGTCTACTTAGTACTTATATTAAAACAAAAACCTTTCAGCCTGAACCGTATACCTGTGTCTAGTCTAGGTTGCGTGTTGATAGATCAGTTAGTTAATCAGCCAGTCAGTATTTTGGAATGAATCAATTTTTCAAGTGATGTGTTTTATTGTTACTTTTATAAATCCTAGTTATTAATATTTTATGGTTTCCCTACGAAAGGTGACCTTAATAAATCAGAACGGTGAAACAGATCGTCGATAAGACCTTTTAGCATTAATGGACGGAGCGCGCCCCGAGGTAGGTACCTACCTTACCCACCTACCTCTCGAATTGTGATTAATTCTTCTAATCTTCGTTAATACTTTGAACGGCCTTTAACGTTGCATGGCTACGTGATTCAGATAAGTGGGGAAGTGATTTCGGTGGAAGTAATTTTTTAAGGAGTCGTAATTTCGATTTATAATGTTTGAAATTTTTTATTTAGATTAGAAACAACTTGAACAAGAATTTATGTAGGGTCACTTTAATTTGACGGGTGCGCGGTGAATACGAAACTGAATCCCGCTCTCCTGCCAGTCCATCGATGAAACCGGCAGTTTTTAGTGGCTGCAAGTCCCACAAGCTTAATCTCTCTGTTTCCCCTGACGTTAGGCAAATTGAAGTTTGGTGACTTACACGATAACGTAGTTGGTTATAGTTCCCGTTGTCTTCGCTAGGCTTATTAACGTTTTAATACGGGGATTGCAGTAGGTAATTGAATAAAATTATTAACACTAGACTCTCGCTAGACCTCTATTGTACCGGCATCGGGATTTATTTAACAAAAATACTCACGTGACAAGTCATAATAAAACTCCATGCGAATATAATGAAACATTATCGATTTTGACAGAGTGGGGCGCGTCTTCGTAGATTGAAATATCTATATCTGTGCGCCAAACAGCCTGATTCTTCCAGCGGTTTTACAGGTGCTGCTAAGTCGATTCTTTAAGTTTTTTAAATAACTCTCGAAATAATGCATCTAGATATAGTACAAGTAAAGTGCACAAATTCAAGGTGCAAAATCGCAAGCAAAGCTGTTACAACCATGATTACAGCCTACTTAAAAAATAAAAAGCAAAAGTAAATAATTAAGGGTTTGATGAAAAAGCTAAAAATATCGAATGAATTGGAACTTGTTAAACGTGTAGAGACCCTATTATGTGCTATTACGTTGCAGATGTTTTGTGGTTAGTTATCAGGTTATTGAGTCATTTTCGAACCTGCATCTGTGTCTGTACGCCTGACGGTAGCTTATAATGGTACCAATTTTTTTTTTTTAATAATTGGCGATGTCAATGTGAGACACATCTGAGGAGCTGTGTAAGAAAAAAAACATATTTTTAATAGTAATGTGGAATTAAAAGCAGCCTCCTGATTGGTAGCAAAAGTAAGAGTAAATTTAACTAAGCAGGGGGCGGATTTGTTGCGGTTTCCATGAACGAGTTAATGTATTAAATAAAATTAAGTTTAAATTCGTGCCAGTTACACCATTTACGACCTTTCTTGTATTAGATTCGTCTCTACCCTGAATAGGAGAATAGTTAATATAAAAACACGAGAAAAAATATTGAACTAATTTTTTCATACATTTTGTAACGGATGCCTTTTTGATGTCATTAAACCTCAAGAAAGAACTGACTTTTGAAATCTGAACATAATTTAATTCTAACTTATATACGATACTAAGTTGATCGGCAGAGTTGTTTTCAATAATAGTCATGAAAATAAATGCCAGCTTAGGTAAAAATTATATGACGGTCGAGTAAAAATAAAGAAGCTGCATTTCTATTTTGATGTGTACTTAAATAAGCTATTCAGGGCGACACCATTTGACGCCACTATTAAAATAAAAATAGATCCATCTCCACCGCACTAAAAAACAACCTAAATCTCACTCTAACGTGAATAGAACACGAATCCAAGTATTAAATGTAGTGTAAGAGCCGGCGATAAAAAACTAAATAATAATTAGGTACTAGTTATTTTACAACGATATAGAAATGGCACTAGAAAACGTATGTTTTATTTTTCACGATTATTTTTTCCCTAGATAATATTATTTCAGTCATTAACGTACAAAACTTGCTGTATACTGTATTTGCAGGATATAATATTTTTAATTACATACCTTCTCTATTTTGCTAAATTGTTACTGCGACATCAGCCAAATCGTTTGTATATGTGTATATCTTTGAATATAGATGGATACTTTTACATACTTTAAATAGATGGATACTTTGCATTTTATTTCAAGCTTTTGACAGCTTTTGTATGTTTTGAAACTTTCTCTAGGCGCGTCGGATATTTTTTAGATCTGAAAAAAACATTAAATTTGGGACCCTGTTACCGTAACCGACTTTTCCACTTTTGTCGGCTTCAGTGCCAAGTACTTTTTTATGCACTGACAATCTACATGGGTATATAACGTTCCTGCTCAAAGCGCATGAGGTAACGTTGCACCAGCTCTCGTTCAACAGGCCTACATAGCCCTTTTGAATCCCTTAATATAGGTTATATACCTGCCCGTTTGAAGAGGCTTATAGTTTTTTTACAGCGAGAATCCATCGGGTCGATTTTAAAACCAATTAAACTGTAAAGGTGTTTAACGCAGACGGGTTTGAGGTACTCTGTTCCCATAAAATATATGATATCTTTCACACACTCTCTAGTTTTCTATACTTGTAGTTTAGGATTTGATAGTTCCTTTATCATTTTTCCACTTTTCAATTCTAGTGCGAGAATCTTAGTGTGTAGGTGGCGTATGAGTTGAACCCTGTCAACGTCTTTGCTTTAATCAGACCATACTCATGCATGAGAAAGAAAGCCGGGATCTATCAATTAATATTACAGCTTTTCCAGTTACAAAAACTTCCCTCATCGATTTAGGGATATCAAGTATCTAAAAGCGTCTTTGTGATCGTGGTTACTTAAATAAAATTTTCTTCCTTCTCTAAAGTTAAGGCAAGTTTTAACAGTGTCAGTTTCCTTAGTGATATTGGTATAGTTGACCGTTGACGCGAGTTGCTGACTATGCCTGTAGAGAACAATCGCTGCCCCAGGGGCAAGGCAAGGTCTGCCAGAAAGCCCGTGCGACAGAGACCGCGATAATCGGTTTCTTTCTTCCTTTTTATTACCCAACGGCAGCGCCTGTTTGCTACTATTATGGCAACGCTTGTCAGATGATAAGTATAGAAAGTATATATTTTTTGACAATTAAAAAAATAGGTTACCAAATACCAATTCAACTTGTACGAATGCATCTTCTCTGGGTTTTGTGATCCCCGCAAAAATCAATCGCAACCCTCGCGGAAATTATTAATTTTTCCGGAATAAAAGTAGCCTATGTGTTAATTGAGAGTACCTACTTTACGTATCGTTCTAAATTGATGTTTTGTTAGTTTTTTTAAATCTTAAAAAACAGAAAATTTTGATTATCAATCTAAGTTTAAACTTGGACAATATTTACCTACGTGTTCCTTAGAAGATAATTCTAATCAAAAAAAGAATATTATTGAAAATGAAAATCTTTACTTTTCACATAGGCCTAAATAAAAGGCTCTTATGAAAAGTCAAAACTCGACCGTAAGGTTCGCGAAGCAGGTTTGTACCGAGAAGAACTGGCAAGAAACTCGGATTATGATAGTACCTACCTAGTATAATCGATGATCTGATAATAGCAAATCATCATCATAATATTATGTTGGTGCCCGTGGTGTGAAATAGCCATAGAGTTTACCTCATGCCTATAGTTCTAAGTATAGTTGGACATTCGTACCTTCGTACTCGGTCCCCATACCGAAGTAGGTACCGTACCGGATTCTTGCAAAATGAGTTTACATTGTCTCGTGCTGTTTAGTGCTGGCAGGACCTGGCTGTGCGGAGGAGTCGGGATCTCAAATATTTAATATACGCTCCGCTGAAGGGTACGGTTAACGGTATTGAATTTTGAGTGTTTATGAATTTCAATAGACTGTTCAATATATGCCTATCTTGTCCTGAAACTTCGCACGTTGCTGCCCCGTTTGTCTCAAAACCTTTTACGGTTTTACAAACTACAATTTCGAAATCAGTTGAGAGTTAATGTATGGTCATAATATTATATAGAAAGACCGATTTCTTCCCAAAAAAATTACAAAAATAATTTTTCGATTTATTTAAAAAAAAATCACTTTAATCCTGTGTAATCATACATATTCGAAAACCATTTCATGAATTATTAATGATCATTTCTAGAATCTGATCACGCTTCATATATTATGAATTAAGAATTAAAATCTATAAGTTACATGGTTTCAGGTACTAAATAATTGATGTCGCGATTAAACACAAGCCATAAACGTATGTGGCCTTTATATTAAGTTTTCACATAAATTCGTTCATGTTAAACATCATCGGTCTTATATACGAAGACATTAAGGTCTATATTCCAAAAAAGAATAACTAAATCGGTAGCTGGTGGGACTCTACATACTTATCCGTGCATAAAATATTTAATTTCTCTTCTCGGTGCAAATCTGCTTTCCGAACCTGGCGGTAGAGTTTTGACTTTTCGTAAGAGCCTTTTATTTAGGCCTATGTGAAAAATAAAGATTTTCATTTTCAAGATATTTAGAGTTCTATTTTAAACAATTCACCTATTATAGATGTAGAAAATGAAAAAAAGGTAGAATAGCTTTTGAAAGCTGTTGCCACGTGTTATAATGAATTTTCGTTTGTAAATATGTATTAAAAACTAAGTCAATTGTAGGTAATGTTATATACAGACTGGAATATGTATGTCGAGTTGTTCAAGATAATATATACTTCAAGTTTTGCCTATACAGCATTCATAATTCCATACGATTGAGATATAAAAATTTAATTTTTACTTAGGCTATTTTTACAGTTATCTCTAAGTGATACGTAATTAGTATCTCTGATGAACCGAACGTAAGTTCAAAATGACACAATACGATTTCATGCTGTTAAATGTGTATTGTACCCAAACTTCGTACAAAACCATCGCGTGACTAGAGAAATTTACAAAATTGTACCATGCAGTCGATCTGAACCTTATTGTAATGTGATAAGGGAGACTTTGTTTGTCCCGGCTGTTAATAAGTTGGTTTCATGGCATTAGAACCATGGGGCATGGTGTTCTCTTGGTTATTACACAGCGCTGATCGAGTGGTTTGTTTGACTGATGTATTGTCCATATTTCATGAATTTATTTTTACCTCAAATCACGTCATAATGGTTTAGGAACGATAAAAGGTGCCCTAGTCTATAAAGAAACAGATAATTATTTCAAACACTTCGACATTGATGCTTCTTAGTCTGAAATTAATTTGTTTTTTAAAGTCAAAGTTTCATAGTAACATTTATCGTTTTCAAGGTTCCGTACCTTGCCGAAAGTGTAAAAAACGGAATTCTAAATCTCAGTTTTTTTTTTAATTTATACTACACTTGGAACACTTCATGATGGATTATGAGTGTGTTATTGCCTACTCGTTGAGAAGGTCGGGTATATCTGACAAATTCGACTTGACTTAGCTAAGTATAAAAATGATTACTTATTAGTAACTTGATGATGAATTGAAGAATAAATGGCGACAGAGTCATAAGATGATTGAAATATATTACTTTTTAAATAAACTAGCTAACTCGGCAAACGTTGTTTTGCCATATAAATTATTTGCCACTTAGGGGTATGACAAATACCCAATGACAAAGTACGCTACGATGTATAATCATTGCAAAAACCTGAGTATTTTACGTCCTACCGAACCTTTCAGACACACCGAATAAAAAAAAATCATAAAATCTTATGAAAATCATACAAACACTGAGAAAAAATAACTAAAAGAGCAAAACTGTTAATTTTCAGACAGTGCTACTTTTGTTGTCGTCTGAAGTTGCGCGATTAGTTTCCGTACGAAACGTGAAAAAGATACGTGTATCATGCCGCCTCAAAGTTAGCGCGTCCCATCTTATCTAAGCTGCGTCATCATTTATTCCCTGCGATTCAGCGGGGTTTCATGAGGGTCCCAAGTCACTCGGAAATAAGTCGGGCAACGTTGTGTGGCAAAACGGGGGCACACGATGAAGCGGGCTCGCTGGGCAAATAAGAGCATATAGCACTGGCCTATGCAAGCGGCGATGTTTGCAGTTTGCACAGAGAGATGTGGTTGAGACGGTCATTTTACTGGTAATGGAAAATTTTACAAGTATAAGGTAGGTAATATTCGTAATTGTCTGCTTCGTACATATTCTATTTCATAAAAAACAGTTCCAGTCTTTCATGTTGGATTAGCAGAACTAAGTTTGCCTATTTGAAACAAAAACTGATGAAATTTCTAGAATCAGTGCTGTTTTCATAATCATTTATTATTATTGAAACAAAGTTTATTTTCCAACGGTATCGCGCAGGTAGATTGCCGAAAGCAAAATGGATAAAATCTCGGCATAATAAGGCTAGATAATAATATGAGGAGAAGCCTGTATTTACGCTGTTGTCGATGTGGCCATAGGTAAACCGTAACAAACAATTAAATTGATCCAAATCAATAAAACCGCAAGTAGAACACGATTTATATTGTAGTCAAAGATCTGTTCGTCGTGGTATGAGTAGAGTAGAGATAAAACAATATATTATCATAAAGTTATTTCCAACGAAAAACGCTATTTACAAATTAAGAAACAACAAGAACTGTAATAATGATAAATCTTTTGCTGAACGTCTGTCACAGAAACAGGTATTCGTTGAGATAAATGAATCTGTACCTACTGCCAGGGGCCTACGTGTGACGTAAACATAACACATTTGCTTAAAACAGAACTCTTATATACATTGTGTTAAAGCCTATTTCTGCCCGAAACACCTACCCGAGAAATGGTCTGACAGTTGTCACTCACAAGTGACGTACCATTTTAATCCCACTTTTTCGCTCGAGCGGTCGTTTTGGTTTTAGATTTGGGAAGAGAAACAGAAAACGAATTTAATGTTGGCAACACGCCTGCAGATGAATGATGATGACGATTTTTTTAAGGATTCTGAAATCTAAGTACTAAAAATACAATGAAATTGACCTTATGAAAAGACAACAGTAACTAAGAATTCCAATAGTCGATCATTTCCTATCCATCTACTCAAATAATGGAAATAATGACGATACAATGAAGGTCACAGTAGTTGAATGCACAAAATTGCAAAAATCAGTGATCTTAATAAAATAAACTAGTTACCAGTCGCGTCTATTTAACAATAACAATCTTCTCCGTGTACGATATGTACAAAGTTTTCTTATAGTAGTTTATGTAACGGTTACATAATGGGGGGTATTAAAATACGAGTGTGAGTTTAAAAAACGAGCCGCAGGCGAGTTTTTTAATAGTATCACACGAGTGTTTTAATACCTAATTATGTAGAGTTTCATACACTACTTTATCTACGCTCATATTATTATCATAAATCCAAATCATAAAATCTTGCTAACTTTTGTCGTAAATCATTGCAACTACTAAGATGTCAGGTGGAGTGAAATTTTCTTTAGTAGGTTTCACTACTAGACATTTTTCAGCGCAAAGTTTTGACTAAGTAACAAAAAAATTGGTTGTCTGTAAAGTCGGTTTACGGACGATAGATTTACGAGATAACGTCATAATCGTAATCGTAGTCGTAATCGTAATCATAATCATAATCACAGGCCCAGGTGGAACGTTACGCGGAACGTTAGACATTGTGTTGTTGTCTATGGTCAATCATGGCCCATCTATACTCTCGGCAATGACTACCAACTATATGTTGTCTGTGGATTCACTTTAAAAAATATTACATAAAAAATATTACCTACCCCAGATAATAATCGTAACCGCTAACCGTTGTATTGCCGATAGCGGTACTGTAATCAATTCCTTCAAAACCCCAGATACAAATACAGGAGTCCAGAGCCGTGTATCGTTATGGATTTTATACAACTTTCTTTAAATATTTCCATAGTAGAGCGATGTTATTATGAATAACTTTTTAGTAATTATAGAAGTCTGTGAATAAAGTAGGTAATTATTTGACACATTTCGATTTTATAATTCGAACTTTAAGCAATGAGCGTAGATAAAAGTATATTATTGATTTTAGAGTGCCCTCGAAAAAAAAATTTCAAAATATCTTTAATGTACAGAATTTGACCTGTTACAGATTTATTATAAGTATAGATTAGCTTCTTAAATTATTAACTGACATCAAAAACAAAAACTGCAACTTTTCAACGGGAAACAAATTGCCAAATTTATCACCATACTAGTACCAACTACAAACGAGTAAAACAAAAATGTATTCCGCAAGATAAATTGATTCGAACAGAAAGTTCTTAGCACAAAGAAAATACTAGCGGAGCAATTCAAAAAGTGAATTAGTTCGTACTTTCGTAGCTGGGAAATTAATCTAACATGCTTGCCTTTCTTGAAATTAAGTAGCACTTAAATTAGATCGTTAATTTCAGCAGAATGTAGGCAACAAATTTATTACTGATGGGGTAATAGGATAACATGATGCGGATGCAATTAGCAAATAGCAATCATCTTAATTCGCATAATTCGAATATTTGTGTATTCGTATTCGGTTTAATATGACTTGGGCGATACTTAATTGTATTTATAAGGTCACCTGGACTCTTAATCTATGTTTTTAGTAGCTTTATTTTTTATAACATGACAGGACAACGTCTGTCTGTTACCCTGCAGTATAACAAATAAAAAAAAGGAAGTAACACGTATCACCAAAGATTAGAGAGTAGGTACACAAGTCAACGCTCTTATTTTTATGAGAGTCAATGAAAACGCTTTTCGTGTCAATAAAGCGGACACTGAAAGTGAACATTCCTTGATTATATCAATACTTGTTTAGTGTGCGTGATCGTAAACTAGCTATAAATATCGCTGATGCACCATAAAAAGAAAACTCCATTAGCGGCTGAGCTAAACATTTGTTATATCCATCAGCGGTATTGTTTTTGTATGTCAATCAAGAAGGAATTATGGTGACGTGCGTATCGGCTGATGAAAAACTGATATAAGTATGTAAAGTACTTCTACGTTGATTACAAAATATTAATCATACTAGGTATAAGCGAGATGAGAATGAGACCAAGGTAGACACTATAAGTCGTGAAACAATAGTTATTTGTTATGCAAGGCCGCAAAATGGATTTTTGGGCCGAGTGTCAAATTTGAATGCTGAGCGGCGAAGGATTCTAGGGTTGAACCCTGAGCGCAGCGAGGGGTTCAAAATATAGAATCCTGAGCAGAGCGAGGCATTCAAAGACACGAGACCCAAAAAAATTTGCGGCCGTACGTAACACAAAATTTTTCATCTCACCACAGCGAGGAAAATTACTAGAAGATCACTTGGATCGGCACTGCGAGTATGTTAGATGTTGTCTTTAGTAATACTTTGCAATAACTTCACTCACTTAATTAAATCCACTTTAAATCTTCAATCATGTTATTACTAAACAAAAACAAGATATTAGTATTATCATTCATCACGATTGGAAAAAAATAATTGAGAAATTCTTTTTTCTATTCTACTTTTTTTTAAATGCGTTCAGAAATGTCAATTTCTAAGAACCAGCGATAATAGAAAATTTAAAAAAAAGTAACAATAATTAGATAAACAATAGGTAAATATCATGAATTTAATTAAGTTTCCTTTATTATTCATAAAACTAAATAGGAGTTATTATTTTTATCGATATTCTAAGAAAAATGTACAAAATAAAAATGTAATGTACCTATACAAACTCTAAGGTCGAACTTCGTTTACTGACCGTATGCGTGATTAAAAAAAGTCTTCATGACATTATAGACGCAATACGTCATGTTCGTTTTCGGAAATGCTTTGCGGCCCTAGGGCGGGAAAGGATTTTCATACTACTTTCTCGCCCTAGGGAGAAAAGAAAATTCTTTTGGGCCCTAGGGAATAAAATAGCATTTTACGCCCGCATTTTGGGCATTAAAAATGCCTTTTCCGAGCGGGTGAGATGAAAAAGATAATTGAATGGAAACTGTTGCAAAATGGAAATAAAGATTTACCATTCCACCAAATTGTATCTAACCTTGCTATCCAGATATAACCTATAAATTGATAGAGGAACCAAAATGAGCTGACATCGATATTTTAGTCCGACTCCCAAGCCTATAATCTCATAGTATTGTCTATGTCTACAGTTCTACACACAACTTTGGTCTTGCGTTTGTACGTCAAGAAAACCGGTCGAATACTGATAACTTCCGGAGCGCAAGAAGCAAGTCTAAGTCGGGGTAGTTTTATTCTTATTCCTCCTATTTTTCTTAGTTCACATGGTGTTTTTATTTCTTTTGGCCCGGCTTTCGCTGGCGTTGCTTTTTGTAAGTGCATCGCTTTTATTAAAACTGGTTCATAGGTTTTTACTAACGTTATACCTCAATTTAACGCTCCATTAAGTAAAGTGATTTTTGGAGCATCATTCATTTGTAAGTAGAGGTAAGCACAACAAATATTCCCGTCCAATAAACATAGTAAAATAAGCGTTTTAAATATTTTAATATCAATATAATATTTGGAACATCTCATTTTATTCTTGAGATAAATTATTGAAGTATTAATAATAATAAAAAATTGATATTGATGCTCCCAAAAGAGTTTGATACATATTGTCATCGCAGCCTTGTTTAAAAAATATTTTATTTATTGGAACATTAAGTTGAAATAAATGACGGACGATGTGATATCGTAAAATTCATACTAGAACTAAAGTATTTATAAAATCAAATCTTTTAATATAAATAGTAATATATAATATTTAATTTTAATTTAATCTCTCTAATATTTTAATTTTTTTAAACCTATTGGCTGCTTCGCTCATAAAATTTTGTTAGAGCTATAAATTTTGTAATCCAATAAGTGTAACACTAAATGGAATAAGCAATAAATTACACGAGTTCCGATGGAATCGATGTTCTTCGGCATCCATTCTCAGATATCTTATGATTTATACCGTCCATTGCAGCTTTCCCACTTAGTGAGGTTTCGTCTAATGATTTGTATAGGTCATAACGAGCTGTGGTAAATCGTTCAACTACTAATAATTAATGTTTTATACTGGCTTTTACAAGTGTCACGGACCACGGTCCACATTTGAAATTATTTTCTGTTTATGTTATGGTTAACTGTTTTCCTCATTATGCATTATTATCATAGACATTGAATAATTTTCTTGTCTAGGACAAGCCGGATAAAATTAAATCGAAACATCGCCTTTTAAAATCTGACTGCGTGATCACATTTGACCGTTTTTTTTTTCATAAAAGCGATATAAAATCTCCCTTTATAGTTCACAATATAACGAGGTGCGTCAAATCGCTTAACTAGTTACTTATAGTAATATTTTACAGTATTTTTTATTTATGTTCTTATACTTTGGGTCAAGAACCTCAAACCATGTTTGATTGATACAGATACTGTTTTTATGATTGAACTGATTTCAATAGCAGGCACATTAATAGTTATTTTAACCGTTAGATCATTGTGAGAGTTTAATTGGGTTTCTAGTTTTCGTTTCTTTCCTTTTTTTCTATCCTTTTATCTATCTTTAGATTGATGGTTTTGATTAGGTGTCCGACGTCTCCGTGCATTTCATCTGAGCAACAGATTCAATTCCCTATCGTTATGTTTTGATTAACTACACTCTTAAAAAGAAGATGAGATGATTAACTAGTACCTAATAATATATTATGTGAATAGTAATGCATGTAACTTTTATGTCTGTTCATTTCAAGCTTCTGATACTTCTGACCTCTTTACGTCTTTTAAACATTACCTATTTAAGTAATCATCACATAGATAAGATGACACATATTCCATTCGGAGTTTGGTAGTCAACTTTTGAAGTCTTTGGTTTATTACTGTTTCTTTTAAATTTGGGTAACGAATAATCTACCCCATAAACGTCTTCTAACTATTTTTGTTTCTGACGGCCAAAAGCTTTTCTCCATTCAATTTTTCTTTCGAGGAATATCAATTTTTATACAACTCATACAAATCCTCATAGTCTTAATCTTGATATTGTGTGTCAAATTTTGTTTATTGTAATTGAAGTATATCACTTTTGTTCACTAACCGACTTCAAAAAAAGGAGGAGGTTCTCAATTCGTCGGAATCTTTTTTTTTTCTTTTTTTTTTTATGTATGTTCCCCGATTACTCGAAGATGCGTGGACCAATTTCGAAAATTCTTTTTTTGTTTGATAGGGTATAGTTCACAGATGGTCCCATAGTCATCAAGTCAGGATCTGATGATGGGATCCTGGAGAAATTGAGGGAACTCTTCAAATTTTATAAGCACACTTGAAGTGATTTGGGTATTGTTTGAAAGAGTAATTTTTTCCAGGTAGTCTTATGGTCATTAGGTCAGGATCTGATGATGGGATCTTGGTAAAATCGAGGGAACTCTTCAAATTTTGCTAGTATACTTGAAGCGATTGAGGTATTTTTTATAGTTACTATTGCATTTCCTTGCAGTCATCAAGTAATGACTGTATTCATCAAGTCAGGATCTGATGATGGGATCTTGGAGAAATTGAGGGAACTCTTCAGATTTTAGAAGCATACTTCTAGCGATGTGGGCATTTTTTCCAATGCCTTGCGCATTAGTTGTTTTCCACTAAAAAGTATAAAATAAAATGGAAAATTCTTTCCAAAAAACCAACTTCAAATGCCACTACAAAGAATGAAATAATTTTTAATGTACACCAATTCGAAGTCGGGCAATGTTTCGTTCATTCAATAATAGTCCTTCGTATTGTCGATAATTTTGTCGTTTCTTTGTACATCAAGTTTTATATTAAGAAGGACTATTAATGATTGAACAAAACATTGCCCGACTTCGAATTGGTGTACATTAAAAATTATTTCATTCTTTGTAGTGGCATTTGAAGTTGGTTTTTTGGAAAGAATTTTCCATTTTTTTAGTGAAGCTAAACAGCTGGCTTTATAGGATTAGTAATTTCGGAGAAAGATATGAGTAAAATTTTTATCCAAATTCGTATGCTTCTACGATCTAATCTCTAATTGATTTGCTATTTCTTAATTGAGCTTGTCGTTTTTGCGTCATTTTCATAATAGAAACAAAAAACCAGACCAATTATTATGTCCGTTTTATAACAGAAAATACCTATGTAAATTGGAATGAATGAATTTAACATACAGAGCTGGCTCAATGGTCGTTGTGTATCATGTTTTAGGCGCGCCGTTTATAAATCGTAAACTGGTTGGAAATTTACATTTTCGGTACGAGTCCTCATTGTTTTTGGAGGGAGCCTGCATTGAAAACAAACGAAGTGTGGTCGAATTTCACTCCATCTGCTTCCAAAAATGGAAATTTCGAGAGCAATACAACAATTAATGAAACTAAAGATATGATAATTTTTTTGTTTTAGTAGAATTCCATAGCTCTGTCGGAAATGATTGGTTTTACAGTAAGATCTATTTGGGAAATAAAATAAATAACATTCCCTATATCTTAATGTCTTGTGATCCTGTTATTATGTAATTCCCACTGTTATGCTGAGTTAAAAATAATTTTGGGTGACACCATAATAACTCATACGTAGTAGTAACTAACGGAGATATCTATAACTCAATATGTGTCATATATTAAGATTTATGGTTATTCATATAAGTTAGTGGTTGCAAACTTATTTGTTCATGTGCATTTATATTCGTAATCCTGTAGAGTTTTTTTAGCTCTAGTAAGATTTCAGTAAAACGAACAGTTAGTTTATTATTCTGAATTTTACAAAAGACTAAAATATTTTTAAAAAGTAGTCTATCAAGTAGACAATAAAATTATTAGTAGCAAGTAGTATTTAGTTCATATGAGCATATAGTAGATAAAAAACCTCTCACGTACCAAGATATAGTTATTTTATCTCAGGAAAAATCTCAGCTAGGTGTTAAACTACGAAGTTATTATCGACTAAGAATCCGAGCGGTTCGCCCATTAGAACCTTAATACAAAATTGCTTATTGAGTTTAATAAGGCGTTTGAAAGAGTGCGGACACAAGAGTAAAACTCTTTTGACCACTGACGGAAATGCAGGGGCTATTAGAGAAGTTTATAAAGTCAATGCTTCTGGACGAATTGCAAGTTTCTGAACCTATTTGGCTGAGTTCTATGAATGGGTGGTAAAGGAGTTATAGATCTATAGACATTTAGATCTATAATTTCGTGTTTCAAATTCGATATTTTTTCCTTTACATCGTCATCAATGTTTTTCGTCAATGCTACTTTAGACAGTGCTGCTTTTGATTGAACTATACACGTTCTACATCCTCCTCATTACGCAGTTCGTTATTATGAAAGCTACAAGCTTGTAAATCAATATTAATAAAATCATAAGCATGACGTATCATTTCGATGTAGAGCTGTTTTGGCTTGATAAGATCTACAAGTATAATTTTGTATTTCTGATAAGAAATACTCAGTGACTGGGACGAGAATGATAGATGCCCTTTAGGTTTTATCTTTTTAATGAGAAGTAAATAAAACCCTCAAAATTATTGTTATCACAAAAATAAAACCATCACGAATTTGAAATAACAGCTAGAAATAAGTCTCCGAAAAGGTGAAAAGTTTGAATTATAACATTAAATTATGCGTTGGAGCTTAGACAGTTACATATTAAATCTATATTAAGTATGGTCAGTGTTATTTTAAGAGCAACTCTTTCATTTATTGACTCTATCTCTCCTATACATTCAAAACAATGTGTGCGAGCGTATAATTAATGCACCCCAAGGATCCAGCGACAATTGCAACCAACGTTTCTCCTAGCTTTTGTTTCGTTCGAGATAAAAACAAGAGTGCAGACATTGCGGTAAGTAAAACTAGTATAAGTATCTATGGCGTCTGGCTCTATGTATCTACCAGTTGGATACTAGCTCTCACTCTGATAACAAATACTACTTCTAAATATACCTAATAAAAAGAAATACTTTCTACCTGATCGTAATTTAAATATCATAACAATAAGCTAGATTTCACCAATGAATACATCATATTTTTCGAACGTTTTATTTCAACTACGTTTATGAAATTGTGGTTAAGAAATATAATCGTAAATGAGAACAAATTATTGCTATTGCTTTAAATCTCAATATTTATAGTAGAGGGGTTTTTACAATCAATAAGCGTATAAATCTTTTACACAAAACGAATACATTGAGGGCGAATTCAATGAACATTAGTTTATGAATGAAAAACAAAGCAGAATTCAATAAAATTTTGGCAGTGACAAAACACAAAAATTTGCAACTCAAATCGCACTGCAGTATCTAGTGCAGAGGTTTTTGTGTGCGGGCTTAAAGAAAACCCTCTGATTAGCATATTACACGAACACTCTTTATATTGTGGACTGAGTTCCATTAAAGTCTAATATCTCAACCCCAAGTTGGACGACACATTACCGATTAAAGCGCACAGTTACGAACGATTTATTGCCGTACAAAATGTTGTTTTATATCATTATTCAAGATACTGGGACGCTGGGTGCAAACCTTCTTGACTTTACCACTGTTTAAGAGAGGTCCGTTCACAATTTTGTAACAGATAACACTTCGGGTGGCACGGAAACACTGTGTCTATGCATATTTTAGTGATAGGCAGCGAGATTTTTGGGTTATTTTGTTGTATTTTGTATGAGAAGAATGCGGGAATGCGACACAACGCCCGGTCCCTTCGCGCGCGGCTGTATGACTGATTTTGTATTATCCCGGCCGAAGGTTTTCTGCCCGGCCGGCGCACCACGACGTTCTGTAGACTTCAACTGCGCTCCGTTTCATGCACAAAAATATTGATTCTCTATTACACTGTTTTGATCTTTAAAATTTAATTTGCTGTTACATTCAAATTTAAGAGATTCATTTTAAATAAATAGACTAGAATTAACAATGTGAGTACCTTAATTTTAGTTGCGATTCATTTCTGTAATGAGTTCAATGTTTTTTAATCTTAACTAATTTTATATTGGCTTGTGAATATTGTCAAAATTTTTCAAGGTATTGGAATTGCTGTGCTTTTAATTTTATGATTACTTCTGTTTTTTAACCGACTTCAAAAAAAAGGAGGAGGTTCTCAATTCGTCGGAATCTTTTTTTTTTTTTTTTTTTTTTTTTTTTATGTATGTTCCCCGATTACTCGAAGATGCGTGGACCAATTTAGAAAATTCTTTTTTTTTTTGAAAGGGTATAGTTCACAGATGGTCCCATTGTCACCAAGTCGGGATCTGATGATGGGATCTTGGTAAAATCGAGGGAACTCTTCAAATTTTGCTAGTATACTTGAAGCGATTTAGGTATTTTTTATAGTTACTATTGCATTTCCTAGCAGTCATCAAGTAATGACTGTATTCATCAAGTCAGAATCTGATGATGGGATCTTGGAGAAATTGAGGGAACTCTTCAGATTTTAGAAGCATACTTCCAGCGATTTGGGCATTTTTTCCAATACCTTGCGCATTACTTGTTTTCCACTAAAAAGTAAAAAATAAAATGGAAAATTCTTTCCAAAAAACCAACTTCAAATGCCACTACAAAGAGTGAAATAATTTTTAATGTACACCAATTCGAAGTCGGGCAATGTTTCGTTCATTCACTAATAGTCCTCCGTATTGACGATAATTTTGTCGTTTCTTTGCACATTAAGTTTAATAATACGAAGGACTATTAATGATTGAACAAAACATTGCCCGACTTCGAATTGGTGTACATTAAAAATTATTTCACTCTTTGTAGTGGCATTTGAAGTTGGTTTTTTGGAAAGAATTTTCCATTTTATATATTATTAAAACTTAAAAAGAAACGTATAAAGGAACGGACAACAGGGCAAGGCAACTGTGTCGCCGTCTCGCTCGCCCTGCTTCAACCAAAGGTCCCAGAGTGGTGCGTGTTTCAAGTTTCAACCCTGTGTACCCTTCTCAATACAGGGTAACACTATCCAGTATAAGCTGACCCGCTCTTTTGTTCGTTGTATCCATTTTCGGAATTATGATTCGCAAGGCCGAGCGAATCGCGGAGTTCCATTCATATTTGGTTTGCTGGGTTTGTTACAATACAAAACGTAGGGCTACAATTTTAGGGCCAACAAATGAGAAAGGGGAGAAAAAACGTCCGAACGTCAGGTTTATTGACATTTCGCCGGGCGATAATTAAGGCTTACGAGGGTTACGAGGGACTATGGAAGTTATCGTGGATTTTCATTTCAATTAGTTCTTTCCAATTGGCTCTTTAAATGAGGTTGTAACGGGGCGCTCATTTTTATTGGATTTTGGCGTTTAACAGGTGTTTAAATGCGGATCTGTTACGTAATAAGCTGCTACTAAACGGAAGTGTATCAGTCTCTATACTTCTAAAATAAGTTCGATGTCATTTAATTAAATTAAAGTTTATTGTAGACTTTGACATTATTTTATTTTCTCTTTTCTCTATTCTTTAATTATTAATTGTTTGTTTCCTTTAGAATATGCGACCATAGGTAACTATGCTCTACATACCTCTAATCTCCGTAGCAAACGTACCAAACTTGTATTTCTAGTTATACGTCTTATGTTTTCTAGTTACAAAATAAAAGATTAGGTATATTACAATCACCCAGTTGTTTTTCTTTCATTACTTTTATCTAAACATCTATTGCTCAACGAATTTTCCAAAATTCAGTATTTTACATAAGTACATATTATATTAATCACAATTCACACAAATATTATAAAGGCGAAAGTTTGTGTTAATGTTTGCGAAAATATGAAATTCACGCTGGCGGAGCCACGGGAAAAGTTAGAACAAAATAATTTGATTTCCTTAATTTGACAGTTACAATAACTGACTTTAGTTCCATTAAATCCTGTATCGTGTTCCATTTCAATATTTTCAGTCTAGAATGTTTTGACAGCTAACTAAAACTTAAACGCCGCCAAATGCTAGTATGACATTATTTTGATTATAGAATAAGTTAACTAAATATAGAAAAAGTAACTAAATATTATGTACAGGAAGTAAAATATTACGAAAACTTTTTATATAGGTACCCCAATGAAAGGATGACATCTGTAGCGTAAGTTTACAAGTTAACATAGAGATTGAAATCTAGAGGTTGCTACCTTCGTCGTTCTTGCCAGTGTTTTACACTTTAGGCGTTGTGTCGTAGTTCCAATAACTTCCTATAGATGTAGCTACCTAAACCGTTTTTACAAAATTCTATATCAATACAGCTTATTATTTTATATTTACAAATAAATTAAGACTAAAAATACATGCCATTAAGCGAGCATTTGGACGGTGTGTACATTTTGTAAATATTTTTAGTCTTAATTTATTTGTATATAGTGATAAAACTTGATACCAGCTTTGATCATTTCTATTTTCGCTTCTATTTCTATTTTCTATTTGTATATATAATAAATAATAATATTATGTTTAATAAATTTTCAAAGATAAGCTTATAATATTATTCTGTAATGATTTTGTAGGCTCTGTGTCATATCACACTGAAGAATCTTACCAATAACCTTTTTTTTGGATGAAAGACAAACAAAAACTTTACTTATGGCTTGAATTTGGTCAGTTTCTACCTGTTGTTTCAATTTTACCTTTCTATCTTTTGTTTTTACCTTTTATAATTAAAAGTCGAATGTCAGATTTTAACTCATGATTTCAATTCTATTTTGTTCTTGGAAATGTGAACTACGACTAGACGAAGAATTATTCAATTTCAAATAATTTTGAATAATTTTAATATACTATGAATAACAAAAATATATTATATATTATATTCACAAAGTTGATATAAAAATAAAACAACGTAGATCGTTAAATATATTTTTAATAATGTAAAAAATGTACATTTACAAGTACTGTAATAAAGTCGTATGTTCGTCTTAATTAATATTTCTATACAATACTTCTATACGCTACTCTTTCTACAAACTGACTGGTAGGTATACATTGGCCTTTACGAATTAAGTCTCGAATCTCTTCCACTGCGAGATGCATTCTTATATTTTAAACTATACATACACCGAAACAACTAAAAATATCCAAGTATTGGTTTAAGTTCAACTGCCTTTTACATGTTTAATTTTTTTTTTGTCTTAATCCCGATGTACAAATATTTCAAGTGGGAGGTAAAATCTATAATATGGCCTGATGGGTAAAGTTCTAAATCATTTTAAACTGAAATATATTTTTAATAGGGTACCCTATCTCAAACTATGATGACTATTTATTTAAAAATTGAAGGTTTCAAAACATTATGATGAATGTGTTGAATTCTAATCACGATTCAATGTTTTATTTAAAATATATGAACGGCTCAACATTCAGTTCGAAGTCTTATTAAAGCACACCACTATGGATATTTCCAATTTTTCCTAAATTTACAATATTTACAGTTAAAATTATGATTAAATAAAGCTTTATATTGGACGGATGCCAAGTCCTATGAGGGATGAGGTTTGTATCCATTATAAGTAGGATGAGCTGATGATAATTATCTCTGATAGCTGATTTAATAACGAATGGACGGATATAAAGTAGAGGACGGAAGAAAAATGAGGTAGATAAAAATTATAAAAAGAAATAATTACAAAATACTGAACAGTCTGGTGAAAAATCACTACACGAAATATACAGCACCAAAATGGTAACTTAATAACAAAACATTTGTGAAAATACTAAATTGGTTATACATTTTCAACATTAACATCCTTAAAATTTATTTTAAAAATTAATTAACTATTCTAAAACTAGCTCACAGTGGAATTTTATTATCGAGGCTTCGAAGAAAGTAAATAATGTTAGGGACATGCCAGCTCTAGCGATAGAGTACTATTTCTTAGTTTAGCACGATTTCTTAATTTTCATTTACTTAAACTCGTAAAACCATCTTAATTAAGTACGTAAGGTTACACCGTGAACACCGTATTTAAATCATTGTTAAATATGCTATATACATAGTAAAAAATAAATAATAGTCTGTATAAAACTTTTAGTTTCACTATAACGGAATATGGCTTGAACTTGTGACTTGTCCCTGACATTATATAATGGTATCTAAAACACAATACAGATGCTTCGTAATCGTCTTTATTTCAATTGTTATCACGAAGTGAACATCTTAGAGTGATAGTCAATTTACCTTTATCTTTTATTGATTCAATAAAAGGAAAAGTAATGAAAGGTCTGTCTTAAGTAAATTAAGTTTATTACTTACAGAGTATGTACATAAAGTCTTTTAGGGCTTAATTGAATAATATGTCGATTCGCTTACAAAAGGAAATATTTTTATTTTTCTTCGAACACAAAGTTTTGATGTCATGTCTCCAACGATACTGAATAGGAAGCCTCCCTCAATATTAAAATGAGCAAATAAAAGAATTTTATTTGACGAATAATTTAAATTAAAGTAAGAATTTAGCGGATGCCAACAATAATAAAATTTGTTTTCTAATAAAATGAATTCAAATTCTAAAAATATTTGAATTCATTTTGTTTTATTTCAAAAATGATGTGAAAGATTTTATTGTGTTTTAAATGATTCAGTAAATGGCTTAGAGTCAAATTATAACTGGGTTGTATTGGAATACGATTCGAGACATCTTACAAACTATAACATCCCTTGTAAATTAACAGATCGTGTACGTCTTTCGCAAAATGGAGCGATCAGCTTTGGTTTGCCTTACTGAAACCGAAAGTTTTGCTAACACAAAAGCAAAGTCATTGACGTTTAAACTTACATTCTCAAGAATACAGAAAAGTCTTTGTACCGTTTGTTTCTTTTAAGATATTTACAAAAGTCTATTAACACTTTCGCACTAAAAATACTAATGCACTTTTTCTTTTACAGTGTGACCATTGATGTAACCATTTGTTATACTTGTCTCGGTGATCACGCGCCCATTGGTTGTCGCGTGTCCATTAGCTGTACCATTGGTTGTGGCATATCCATTGCTTGTAACATGGCCATTGGCAACACGACCATTGCTAACATGACCGTTGCTAATATGGCCGTTGGTTGTAGCATGGCCATTAGCTTTTACGTGGCCATTGGCTATGTAACCATTATTGTTGTTGTTGTTATTATTGCAAGCGTCATCTTTAACCTTTGGTTTCTCTTTCTTGTAGGCTTGTATGTAGAAGTTTGTGAAGAGGACGATGAATATGGACGAGTGGAGGATCAGACCGGATGCGATGATTCTGTAACAAATTGTAGTATCGATAAGTTTCTTGGACCTTACAATATCTTATGGTATTTTAATTGTAATGCTTTTAATTAATTGTTAACGTTCATTTTAAACTATTAGGTAGAACCCAAGTAACGTAACGTTTTTTCATAAGATCTACGATGGAGCAAGTTCTATAAGAAGTACTCAGTTCACATATTATAACAAGTTTTTTGAAACGTTGAAAAGAAGCATAATAAGTAATAATATACATGCAAACTATTTACTTTAGAGAGTGGCAACTTTAAATTTAATGTTGCTTTTATAAATGCAACAAATGTAGCCACGTTATTAAACATGGTTAAAAATAAAAATAAAAAACAAAAAGAAGATAAACATAATATTAATAACAGCAAAGCAACGTAACGGAACGGATGTGGAATTAAGTAATATGTACTGTCACGACCTATGCCTAGGTCGGAAACAATGATCGTGTGTCCTTGGCTTAGTGTTGAAATTTGACAGTTTAGAGAGACCTTTCCGCTCGATATCAGAGTAATAAAAAAAAGAAATTAGATATTTGAAATTTAAAAAGACATGTTCGGTTTGGTGGTTGTCATGGTGTTGTGTGGACAACAGTCAGAGTGAAAAATGGGATACTAAAAAAGAGAAGTAAAGAAAGGACTAGAAGTGAACGCGAGTGCTATAGCTAGGCCAATGACAGCGTGTTCGTGGAATGAGTAGTCCTCGCGTGCTCGGAGGCACTCGGAGGTTTGTACGGTACGCTTAATCTACCGTCAAATAAAGGCCTCAACCCATCGACTCGTGTATTCTTCCAATCCCGACCCCAGGCTCGTAACATTGGTGTCAGAAGTGGGATTGGAAGATGTCGTTGATGCCAGGGAACGAGAATCAAGACATGACTCGCGTGCAGGAGAGGAGTATTTCCGATACAAGACCTTCGGAGGGTGACACTATGGTGAAGCAGGTGATTGACGTGAATGCCCTGCTACAACGGATGCAAGAACAGTCACGTGCGCTTCTGGAGAAATTCAGCCGTCGGGAAGAAGAAAGGGTCAAGACACGTCTGGAAAGTTTCTATGAGGAAATGGTTGGTCTACTACCAAAGAAGAAAGAGGTATGCGACAGAGCAGTTGAGAAGGAAGTGGACAGAAGTAATGACTCACTCGAGAAACAAGTCTTTGGGGAAGAGACTAGTGACGTGCAGGTGGAAGATGCGGTCTGTTTGAAGCCACAAACCAATTTTGTGGAACCTGAAGCTCATGTGCCGGTATTAGAGGATGTCATTTGTCAAGATTCAGGAGATTTGGAGACGTTGGAGTTGGCTACGACAGAGATCATTGAGACGGAGACTAGTGGCGTGGAGATGGTGGTTGGACTAGTGGTGGAAGATGCGGTCTGTTTGAAGCCACAAACCAACTTTGTGGAACCTGAGGCTCATGTGCTGGTATTAGATGATGTCATTTGTCAAGATACAGGAGATTTGGAGACGTTGGAGTTGGCTACGACAGAGATTATTGAGACGGTAACGAAAACTGAGGAACAACTTGATATTCGTGGCAAAGAGAGTGGCGGACGACGCGGTATAATGACGGACAGAATTAGGAGGAAGTTGAAGGGTAATTTGAAGTTGAAGATTGAGGTGCGCCGTACGTACAGTCACGCTGGAGGATTGGTTGATGCACGCATGGTGAAAGGGAAGATGGGGCTTTGCTTCAGCGCAATACGCACTACAGAGACCAGACTGAAGAGGAGAGTGCGCCCTAGATGTGGTGGCACAAAACAGTCAGCTGCAGCAAGTATGGTGAAGAGGAAGGTACGGCCTGGTAGCAACATCGCAAGTATCCCGATTGCTGTACGGCGTAATTGCATCAACGTCAGACGCTCGATTACATTATTCAAGATGGAGCGAAATGTATTACATGGTTGTGACAGCGGTAAACGATTCGTTGCAAGAGTCAAGATGAAGAAAGAAGACCAACCTGGGTACGACAGGGTAAATCGAATGACGACAAAGGTAAAGATGAAAAGAGGAATATGGCCCAGCCATGACATGGTGATGATCATGCTCGGGACGAGCATGTCTTAGGTGGGGGCAGTGTCACGACCTATGCCTAGGTCGGAAACAATGATCGTGTGTCCTTGGCTTAGTGTTGAAATTTGACAGTTTAGAGAGACCTTTCCGCTCGATATCAGAGTAATAAAAAAAAGAAATTAGATATTTGAAATTTAAAAAGACATGTTCGGTTTGGTGGTTGTCATGGTGTTGTGTGGACAACAGTCAGAGTGAAAAATGCGATACTAAAAAAAGAAATGAAGAAAGGACTAGTAGTGAACGCGAGTGCTATAGCTAGGCCAATGACAGCGTGTTCGTGGAATGAGTAGTCCTCGTGTGCTCGGAGGCACTCGGAGGTTTGTACGGTACGCTTAATCTACCGTCAAATAAAGGCCTCAACCCATCGACTCGTGTATTCTTCCAATCCCGACCCCAGGCTCGTAACAGTACATTGTACAAACACATCCAATTACGATGATTATGCCCAAGCCTCAATAAATTTAAGAATTTACTAAAGTTGCTATTGCTTTAAAATAACGTTGATATTTTACCGTAAATACAATATTTTATTTATAAAAACTAACTCACTTTGGGTAGCCGCAGTCGTAGACTAATGCACTTATTGAATGGAACAGCACCATGAAGAATTGAATCTGAAAGAAAAATAAATAAAATCTCATCGTTATCAGTTTTTCAATGCACCTATTTATCCTAAAGAAGAGTTAATTAACTATGTTTGAATTGTCAATTTTTAATTAGATTTATCTTTTTTACAACTGGACTTTTGTGGATATCAATTATTAATGAAGTTTGCCCCACATTTATACCGTAACTTTCCTCTTTTAGAGAAGCTTAAAATTTAAGAGCCATTGAATGCATTAAGTATTCCAAATAACCAAAATTCACGGAACTCTAGCATAAATTAAAGACTACTTTTTCTTAACAGTGAGTTGTTTGTATTTAGTGATGGTGAAATTTCATCTAACCGACATCAAACAAGCGTTTTTCGTTGTGAGTAAAACCAAATTATTCAGAATGTATTTACTATTAACTAAATTCCAAAAATTAATAAATTACCTTTGACCAATAAAGTAGGAAAATTATAAGAGGATTCTTCATTTTCATAAAATACCCTCGGGCTCGGAAACTTATTTCAATGCCTTGTGCAATTTTTTTGGAGTATTTTTATCATCAACTTCTCATTAAAATAATTCTCTACAATATTGCTTTAAGTTGATGTATCCAATCTTAAGTGTGAATGAAAGTGCGTGCGCGCACACCCTTTCACAAATTTGCATTGTATCTCTTTTTTAAATGACGCTTTGTAATTTTTTTTCCTTTAATATATTGCTTGATATGAAATGTTGTTATTACAATGTAATACCTAGAGTGCATTACTAATCCTTTATGTAACTGAAGTATTATGAATTAATTACTGATGCGGTGGTTCATGAGTGAATACCGAATGTGGCTTAATAGTTTGTAAAATGCCTAAGTATTACATGGTCACTCATTCATGTGCTGCTTTGGTTATAATTATTAGGATTTAGAGCAGAACGAAATTGTAGTTCTTTCGTAAAAAACCCGCAACGGAAGAACGGTCAATTTTCTGAGAACATAGTAATATAACAGCGTGGTCATTGTCTTTGCTGATGGACATTCGGGCTGTTGATTCAGTGTTAGACAGTTGGTCTACTATAGCACAACCGGTATTAGTTGTTGCATTTAATATGCTCCAAATACCGATTATTCAGTTTAAATGTACATAGGTTTTTCATTATTAAGGAATCAAAATTAATACGGCTAATTAAAAAACATGAAGATTTTCATTTTTATGCAAAAAGAAAATCTTAATATTTTCAGTGGCCTTTTTGTTTTAAAGGCTCTTGCGAAATTTTTTTATAGGCTCTTGTTTAAACTCACCATCATGTTCATTCAGGGTCATAAAAGTTGGCACTTCCTTTTTTTCAAGTGCGATAATTTTTGTTGTAGTAGGGGCACATAGATATATTTTGCGGATGGAAGCGGCCTAATTTTTTAAGGGTCACCAGTTATCACCACTAGTAAGGGATATTAAAACCTCACCAAAGAATTTACCCTCAACCTCCCTCTAATGATAAAACGCCAGTAGTAGCTTTCATTGGAAACAACAGCTTTTAAGAGTCAGTTACAAAATATTTTGTAGAGAAGATTTCAATTTATTTCCATAAAATAAGAAAAATAAAGCGACTGAACTCTCTAATTCACACATTACAATTTTCCTCAGTGTAAAAAGAGCTTGGGCAAAGGCATGAGACACAGTTTTTCCAAGCGTAACAATTTAAGTAATACTTTTTAGATCAAGGCAAGCTATCTCCATGATAGGGCCTTGGAGTCTACTATAGCTAGTGTTAGATTTTTGCTTTCAAACTTTCTCTCGTACACTTTCAATTTTAACATCCGTACCTATGAAGCCTTTATTATTGAACGTATCGATGTGATGGACGCATAAGCAGATGTTTTCTCACTGGTCATATTCTACTAAACGATTGTTACGTGAGGTACTAAGTGTCTTCTTTTTGTTGTTGCCTCATCAGAAGATTTATATTAGACGATTTTACTTGGCATAATCGGCGCGTCAGCGGGACTTCCCAGCACGGGTTAGTTTGAGATTTGTTATTTCAAAAATTAGCTTAGGTCTGGTCATGTGGCTACGGCAGTGACTCGTTGCCTAATTACCGACAAAGAGGCTTAACCAGGCGCCAAGGAATTAACGATCTTTTTCAATAACCTTATCTATCCACGTTAAACATACTAAATGTTCTAATATATGAAATTCTTGTGTTACAGTATTTGTTACCAAACTCTTCCAAATCGGCTCGACCTTTGTCTTTTTTTTGTATACGTCAGGTAGGTCTGAGAATAGGTCGTTAATTAGTTTTCAAGCCCTAAATGGTAAAACAACGTTTACCCGGTCAGCTGGTACTTGATATAACTTGACATAAGCTCCATACAAATTATGAGAAATGAAATAGATCTTTATTATTGAGAATCATAGATAGATAGGTAATCGTAAACGTGAAGGACAGTCGTGTATTAACTTGTTAATGTCTGACACACGCATCCCAACAAAATGAATGGTTAAATTTAAAAATTGCGTGCAATAAGGCAATCGCAATTTGATTGCAACATTTCCTCCCGGTACCGACGCGAGTTACCTACTCTTGATGCAGTTTTAGGAATTCTTTGCCACTGCACTAAAATCTAATTATCTAGTTTTCACTGCATCCGAAGGTCTGTCTACTTGTAGAATGTTCTCGGCAATACCATTAGGGTTGCCAGTTTTGGTGGATTCCTGCCTTGAAGGGCGTAACGAGCTCTACTGCACTTTCAGTACTTCGTCCGACCTTTGTTTTTTCTTCCAAACGTTTGAATTAAGCCATTAAGCCTTCTGAATCGTTAACAGGATCGAAGTTTTACAGGTCTGAAATTTTGATTAAATTTAGAACTAAATGAGTAACTAATCATATTAAAGTTATGGTGTCAAATGTTTGTATTGTAGATTTAAGAGGTCCCTAGGCTTATAAAACTTACCAATATTTTTTTGTTAGCAAAAACAAAATAATTAGCTTTTATTTGTTCTGAGCCACATCTACCCATCACGTTATATGTTGTAACTCGTTTGCAAGTAATTTTTCTTTACGTTAGAATCATTATGAGGGAAATACACAGCATTTTTGACAACCCTGCCTGCGCCGGCCACCAGAGAAAGGATATAGCGTTCCGCTTGCAGTGTTGAAATCGTTGAATGTTGCCACCGGTTGATACGGGCACGGTGCTATATTAGCAGGTGACCGCTACTCTGCGTCTTCAACCATAGACATATTTTATTACTGCGTAAGAACTGGCCTGTTATTTTTTAAAGCAATGTATAATGAGTAAAAGACGTTCACTTGATGTTAAGCGATACGGTTGCTAATGGTGCATTCAATAGGACTTTGTGTAGCAATGTTATACGATGCCCTGCACTAAGCTCGGCCTGAGAGTCCTGAAAGATATCCCGATCCTGCCCTGTAATCCTATCCAATGCAACTCAGGTAGATATTGTAAAAAAGAGTCCTACCATTTGGTAATGACGAATAATTTTATTTATTAACTCTTTCCCGATTTCGCACAAAAACACAGGAGAACGCATACTGATGACAGTTATATAGTTATTATTAAGTCTTTAAACTTATATCAATTCAATCTAAGTATAAGGCGTAAGTGTTTCCCATAAATTTCTTTGGACTTAATCTAAATATAAGACTCTAGATCCTTCAACTCAAACTATGAAAAAATGCATCGCAAAATTACACTTTGGCTAAAATATAATTTTGTACATTTGATGCTTCCCTGTTGTAGTAAATTGAAAAAAATTGACATCAGTTAATTTTTGGTTTTCTTTGTCAATTTCACATGTATTAAAAGAACAATTTTTGTGCATTGATGAAATTAAATTTGTCTGAATTAGGTATACATCGTCTAATCTAAAAATGTGCGCCCCTCCACGTGTTTTTGCTTACACATTGAAAGAATAATGTAGTGGAGCAGCGTTAGTTTTTAAATTAAACAACATACACTTTATAGTATTTAATAATATTTGACACCTAGATTTGCAGTCTTAATTATAACAGATGAGCGTTTTCTATGTTTGATGTTTTTTATGGACAAACAAACGATTTTCTTGTCATAGCAGTGAACAAGCCGCGGCCTTGTACCTAATGGTTACTCGACCTTGTCTCTATCTTCTTTAATATCAATGTTATGAAAGTTCTGATGCTTATCATGGTTTTATCATCAAAGTTAATTTCTTCTACGTTTTTAACTTTAGTAATTTGAAGAGTTTTGATTTTTTTAATGTATTCGGGTAATCTTTTTAAAATTGATCTACAGTTTCAATAAACTGTAGCGATAGTCAAAAGCAAACATTTAATAAGTCAAGCGAAAAATTCTCTTTAAGTGTGCGAGATGAAAGCATTGTGTTTAATTCAAAAGAAAACTAAAAAAATACTGAATTACGTTCCAACATTATTACAATTTACAATGTTCGCGACGACCTTGTTAGGCAATTATTGATTTTTATTTCGACTTTTATCACTATCTTGTTAGTTGAAATAAAAATTTAGATCAGATGATTGGTCCAATTCACTAAATAAAAACATAAATTTTTCTTCACGCCGCGTCCATTGATCGACCTTTACTAATTAACTTTAGATTACTGCCCTCATTCTTCAGCCATATATCTTCTCAAAAATCTCTTTAACACAGTTTTATCCTCCTCTAATTTAATTGTTTTTGGAATTCACTATTAACAGGTCCCTAAAAGTATCGTGATGTTGACTGCCATTTCTCAGCTTAACACTATGATCGTAATTACAGTTTCTTAATCAAGTCTTCAGTAGTTGCCACCGTTTGGCCTTGTTCCAGTATTGTTGTTTCTTTTGTCGAGTCGTTGTACAATACTTTATCGTATATTTTCTCTTGTACACGCCGATCTCGCAGCCTCCGGTGCGGAGTTGTGGATTTTGGTACATGGTCATGGGAACTGATAAATAATTCAATGATGATTGCAGTCTTCGCCGCGATAATTAGTCACTTTGGTATTAATTACACCAGATGTTGAGAATCAATCATTTGTGTTTGGAAATTCGCTTTGACTTAGCTTTGTTCGTTTTACGTTACTCTCGCGTCCTGATTTCAGATATTTTTGAAAATCTCGTGTTGCTTAATGGCTATATATGATTGGTCATGTAAAATGGGATTCATTGTTCTGGAGATTGAGTGATCATATATTATTAAGAGTCGGTAGAAAAAAGCTAACCAACCAATGTCGATTAACGTTCATCCGATCATAACGATCCATGTTACTGGAATAGTTTACCTGAACTAAGACGCATTGCGTTAGCAGAACCCCAGTCATCAGAAGCAGTTTTCACTTGTCAGGGGGACTACCAATATTTTACCAAGAAGGAAGCGGCAAGGTACTGATATCAAAGCCGTGCGAGTCCGTGATGGCTGGCCTCTTAAAATTTGAAGTGCTCACTACAACTTAACTATTCTACGAGAATGCCTATTTTCAGCTGTTAACATGCAAACGTTGATACGAAATTATACATATATACTATACAAAACTTTATCGATGTAAAGTCTTATTCGATAGTTTATCTTATATTTCTAACTTGTCCTTGGGATCGTTCGACTATTGCAGTTACGACATTTAACTGTAAGTTATTACTTTACCATTTGTGTTGATAAATTTATTAACAATCTATTCCAACTATATTTAATTAATTAATTTGACTTCAACCAATAACTTGGTAAATCAGTACTTCGGTATTTTATTGTTAATATTATAAATTAACACTGACCTAAACTATACTTTGTTCATCTGATTATTGATAAAAATATTTATTCTTTTGGAAATTGGTAAAGTCTAACAGCTGTCGATTTACAGCACAACCAATCTGGTTCGTCGGTTAACAGCAACTATGTACCTAAACACTAATAAATCGGTGCGGAAAATCCTTTCTATAACTCGACGGCGAACCTACTCATATATCCTAACGATTTTGCGCAACTTTCGGCTCAAGGAATTCAGGGTGTGGTGTCGGGGGGCCTTATTAGTTGGAGAATGTGGAAAATCCTGCGGACCTCAGATGCCTTGAGTCAAAACTCTTGCACACTTGATTTAGGTTAGGTACTATGGTTGCTATTGGTCACTTAAGGGTCTTTTAACACCGGTTGAGAAGTGCAAAAAAACTGAAGTTAACACATACGTTGTAATAACGTCTTGCTTGCGATTCGTTTGTTGTCTGGTTAGTACCTAATAATTACAAAGGAAATGACGGCTTAAACTTTAACCCACACTTTACGAATCTTCTGGCTTTTGTGTCCATCTAATCCCTTGTTAATTTTATATTTTACGAAACAATTGTGTAGAGATGGCTTTGAGATTTTCGATAAAAGGATAAAAAAATTTGAGAAACATAATGATAAAGATTTTAATTTTCAAGTAGGTATCAGCGTCATCTCAAAGTTTCAAGGTTGTACAAAAAAGCAAAACCGCTTGCGTGAATAGGCATTTTCTGGAGCACGCTTTTTTATAGTGAACTTGAGCAAACGAGCAGACGGGTCACCTGATGTTAAGTGATCTCCGCCGCAAATGGACATTTTCAGCATCAGAGGAATTGCAAATGCGTTGCTGGCTTGGAGTTTCCTGGTAGGATTTAGTTTTTGGTGTGCGCGTGGAAAGAAGGATCTGGCATATATTTCGGTTGGTCGTGGATTGCCAACCATCTAACAGGCGATAGGGATGGAACATGTTTTTCTACCGAAGTTACTCGCTTTAAAGTAGACCTAGTAGGTGATTAACGTAACGAGTAGGTTACATTTCGTGCAGTGAAATGTTTTAAAACGTCATGGAATTTACGTAGGTACAAAAGCAGACGATATTAAAATCAAAACATTTTTGCGAACACTGAAAAATTATTTTTCCTTATAACATACATAAAGCAGTAAACTGAATGTAGGTACTTAGTTCAAAACGCAACTTGGTCGAAAATCGTGAAATTATTTACATTGCGCTGTAATGTTGAAGGATTGTATTTCCTATTTGAAATACATTCAATTTTACACTCAAAACCAATAGATGTAAAGTTAATTTTTAGTGTTAATTTTTTATTGTATTTCTTGATTCACATCACTCAGTGTGTTAAAACGTTACGTGATTACCCCCCCTCATTATTGTTTGCTATCAGGCATGTTGTCAAGCATAAGCCTATCAGCGGGGCTAGACAAAGTCACAAGCATTTAGCGTTAACGCTAGTCGAAAAAAATGTATGGACAAAACGAATGACTGTAGAAAAACCACGATAATAATTACTAAACACGCTGTTTTTGAATAATTAACTACGCCAACTTGAACGCTCGCTGGCGTTCTCGCGGACCTTGTAGATAACTTTAGCGTACTTCGCTTGACAATTGACAGCCAAACACAGCGTGTTTAGTAATTATTATCGTGGTTTTTCTACAGTCATTTGTTTTGTCCATACATTTTTGTCGACTAGCGTTAATGCCAAACGCTTGTGACTTTGTCTAGCCCCGCTGGTGCTGGGTCTAGCGGCTGGTATTGGAGTTCAACTTACTAGCTGCAGTGTGGTGAGGTGCTTCTTCCACCAGAGGTACTTGTGGTACTGCGGGCCCATGGCTGCCATCATGTAGTAGCTGTACATGATCACGTGTACCAGGTTGTTGACGATGTTCGAGAACGTGCCGTGGCCACCTGAAATCAAACACGTGAAATGTACGCTTGGATGTTTGTCACTTCTTCAAGCCGCAGTAAACGGATTTTAATGAAATTTTCATCTCACCCGCTCGGAAAGGAGACTTTTAATGCCCAAAATGCGGGCGGGAAATGCTATTATATTCCCTAGGGCCCAAAAGAATTTTCATTTCTCCCTAGGGCGAGAAAGTAGTATGAAAATCCTTTCCCGCCCTAGGTCGAGAAAGTAGTATGAAAATCCTTTCCCGCCCTAGGGCCGCAAAGCATTTCTAAATTCGAACATGACGTAATCTCGTATTGCGTCTATAATAATGTCTAATGGTGGCACCGCACATGGCTATTTGTATTTGTGATTGGATGATCGCGTATTTGCCAAAATTTTCGACCTCATGGAGCCAAATATGTATATGGCTGTATTTGCCAAACAGGCAAATATGGCAATAATTTTGGCAAATATACTCTCCACACATGGAAGTTATTTGACAAATATAAAAAATAGGCAAATACAAATAGCCATGTGTGGTGCCACCATTAAACTGAAGACTTCTTTTTTTTTAAATAATGCATACGGTCAGTAACGAAGTTCGACCTTTGAGTTTGTATAGGTGTACATTACTTTTTGTTTTTACATTTTCTTAGAATATCAATAAAAATAATAACTCCTATTTAGTTTGATTAATAATAAAGGAAACCTTATTAAATCCATGATATTTACTTAACGTTTATCTAATTATTGTTATTTTTTTTAATCTTCTATTATCTTTGGTTCTTAGAAATTGATATTTCTGAACGCATAAAAAAATAGAAAAAAAGTTTCTTAATTTTTTTTAATCGTGCTAAATGATAATAATATTATCTTGTTTTTATTTATTACTGTTTTGTAATATTAGATGAGTGATGATTTAAGGTGGATTTAATAAGGTATGTGAGTGAAGTTATTGCAGATTATTACTACAGACAACATCTAACACACTCGCAATGCCGATCAGTGTTCTTCTAGTAATTTTCCTCGCTGTGGTGAGATGAAAAATTTTGTGTTATGTACGGCCGCAAATTTTTTTGGGTCTCGTGTCCTTTGAATGCCTCGCTATGCTCAGGATTCAAATTTGACACTCGGCCCAAAAATCCATTTTGCGGCCTTGCATAACAAATAACTATTTTATAGTTTTAGTTACCCTCAATCAACACAAACCCAGGGACGTTTACTAACACTGTAGGTACAAAAACTGCTAAAGCACGGTCGCGGAGCACGAAGAACTTCGTACATTAACCTGTTACTACCTGTCTCTGTCACTCCCGCGTCAAAATAATGCGGTCACGCTCGCACAGGACGGGGTCATTCCATCTATGCGAGCGTAACCGCATTATTTTGCCGCGGGAGTGACAGAGACAGGTAGTAACAGGTTAATGTACGAAATTCTCCGTGCTCCGCGACCGGACTTTAGTACGTATCGCCGACCGCCCAGCGGTTGAATAAGGACTCCTGTAGCGAACCGGAAAACGATAGAGGGAAGATAAAGTAACGCGACAGAAAGAGAGCACAACGTCAAGGTTCACAGTTGGTAACGTAAGGTACCTACTATTTAAGTATTTCGGGACAAAACTGAAATGTATGCGGCTTTGACAGCGAATAAAATCTCGCGAGGTCTTCAAAAAACTATAATGCACTATGTAGAGAAATGACGAATGAAAGATCTTAGAGGTTGGTGAGTTACATAAACCAAATAAAATACCGATGATTAAGGGCTGATTTTTCAATAGCCAGATAAACTATCTGGGGGATAAATTTGAAACATATGCCATACAAAATCTGTCAAAACGTCATATTTATTCCTTCGTTTACGGTTATCTGACGATTGAAAAGTCGGCCCTAAGTCATCAAAGCCATTCGTATCTATTAAGTTCAGCCCGATTCGTCCGATGGTTTAAGTCAGGTCTGGTCAGTCAGTCAGTCACCTCGTCTTACCTGCAATGAACTTAACAAGCAGCCACGCTTCGAACGGCGTGAGGGAGTGATGGTAGAGATGTAGCCACGTGATCTGGCTCTTCTTTTTGCGCAGCACGAAGAATATCGTGTCCGCGAACTCGGACAGCTTCGAGAAGTAGTACACCCAGCAGAGATGGAGCATCTGCGAAATAAAAGGATTTCGTGAACTGCGAACGACAGAAATATTTTGCTGTAACTACACTGCAAAACTGGATGAAGTTTAATGAAACATCAGCATCATATACTCGAGAAACTAATTAGGTACTCCACGAATTTAGGATTTTTTTTGGAGAGACCATTGCAGTTTCATACATTCTGCAAACTTAGTTTCGATGAGCGAAATGCAGTGCGCTGCAAGAAATTGCATTGCACAAACCTGAGATGCGTATCTGTCATAGATGGTATCACTTAACATCAGGTGCATGTTTTTCTACGTCTCATCATTTATACTAAAATATTTTTTCTTTATGTATGAAAGATTTTTCGCCCTCTAACACCCACGCGTCTCCCGCGAGAGGGACGCGCCACCGCGTATCCCTCTCGAAGGAAGAGTCTACCCACTTTGATGATTTCTGATGAGGTTGTTTTCCTGAGGAGCTGTAAAAGGGTTCTTATTTTAACTCTAAAAAGGTATAGATAGTATTAATTTATATTATCATTACTTATTCATCGGTCATGGTAAGTGAGAAGCACATCTCATTACCCATAGAAAGCGCTGATGAGACTGTGTACCGGTCGTTGTTACTGTGTAAAGTTATAAAATTAAACAGAGTTACACAGTCAGATAGATAGAACAAGTATGGAAAATTTAAATTATAAGATAATTGGATTAGTACGAGTAATACTCATGCGCTGAAATAAATTTATTGAAAAATATTGAACTAGCTTTTGCTCGCTGCTTCGCCAGCGTGTATTTTAGTTTATTTACAATATTGCTGGAACCGCTTTTCCAGGTTAAGAGGCAGATTATTTGTTAGTGCAGGATAGGTATTATCCATTCTAAGTTTCAAAAGTTTATAATTATTATTGCAAGAATCAAAATGAAAATAAAATCCGACGTGGTTGGAAAAATTACAATCTTTTTAATTTATCAGACTAACAGAAACAGTGTGCCTATAAATTATATGAAGTAGAATGCAAGTAGAGAAAACATTCTCTAAAATTTTAAAATCTTTGAATTATAACTTTAAAAAAAAATGACAATTAAGTTATGGGGGTGGATCATTACATTATCAACATTCTGAGTAAACTATCCGGTTGCTTATTGTCATGATTACTTACCAGACAACTATAACAGTAAAACTTAAAGTTAACACACGTTTTCTACTAGATTGCATTGTTTTTGTAGCAAAAGTGAAAATATGCCCAAAGGCCACTTCTGTCCATTCAAAGCACTGCGTATCGCGGTCAAGTTCACTCAAGGCACTCGCTACACTGCGACTGCGCGATACTTTCGAATCGCTGTTTGTTTTCCTCATACTAAGTATCTATGTATGTGTCTTTGTAAAAAATAATTTGTGTGTGTGTTCTTAAGGGGATTCATTGAATTTGTTTTGTCTTTCTCACTCTCACGGATACGTTAGTAGGTGCGACATGCAGCGTCGCGGAAGAATATAATAGAAAAACAACCTTTTACCTAATTACTCAAAAACTAAGCCAGTTATCAAAAATCGGTTTCTAAGCGTTTTTGGATATTATTATTACCGACACTTTAAAATAAAAATTACAATTACATACAATGTAGTGTCCGATAAAAACCTAAAAAACTGAGATCTTGGAGCAACTTTTGGGAGAAATTTCTATTGAGATAATTTTATCTAATCGTGCTTCTGCTTCTAAGCGATTTGAGATTAAAGACCCAAAATACATGACGTTTAAATTTGAAAGTAATTGTCTTTATAGTTTTACGTAAAACTTCATTCAAAATGACCTAAACACGGCTTGTACGCCGTTAACCCTCAAGGGGTCGCGCGGCGTCGAATTGACCGCACCCGATACACTTTCGTTCATAGCATCGTAATTTCTTGTCGCATGTATTTCTTATCCTATCATCGATTCCCCATGCACGAAATAAACTATTTACCTCCGCCCTCGGCATCCTCGGGAGTGATCATATCACATTTGTTTTGTTCACAGCGCAGGCGTCGCAAAAGAAATCACGCGAAAAAGTTTGCATTCGCAACGCGCAATTCGAGTTAGTTGAAGTTTTTTTTTCTCTACAAATTATGCCCTAATTTATTGATAGTGTGTCTGAGAATAAAATAAATCAATTGTGTTTTAGAACCCCGAAAGATGTCATAGATTATTTTAAGCTACGCGTGGCCCCTGCCGTTACAAATGACCACGCGACCGCTTATGGGTAGGGCGGAGCGATATGGTCATTAATGTACGTACTTTAGTGCATCAATGGTTAAAATTGATGATATTTCATGTAAAAAATTCACGCAGACAGTTTTTACGTCTTTGATAAAAATAATAATGATGTATCTATGTGCAAAATTAAATTGCACACTCTACAGCAAAGAATATGCACACCAAATTATACATAGGTACACTGATTTATAAGTTGTTTATGCTTAAATATCTACAGTTTAAAGGAGTGACCATCACTGACTAAACCATCACCCGTAGCCACGATTATTTGCCTAAAGCTATTCCTAAGGATTGAAAACTATTAAATGTAGAAGTGACATATGCGGCCGATGAGTAGATCACATAATCTTATTGATGACAAATATAATTCCGTTACATTTTTCAATTTGATCCAAAAACATTCAATGAAATTCAATAGATAAAGCAACATGGCTACGGCAGCTGCACAGTTGAGGCCTGTGTGCTGACATCAACTTATATTACCATAACCTCTGATAAGAAAACTCAGGATATGGCATCTCAGGCATCCGAACGATTTACGCAAACCTTTTCCATACAAGCAAACAGTAGCGCTATCTGTCAAGATTAAATATAAATGGAGAAAATATAATAAATGGCTGCTGAGCGAACTACAGCGTAACCTATATTACCATAACATATTTCCTTACCACACCATCAAGAAACTCTAGCGATTCTAGAGTTTCTTGAAGCCCTAAACATCTAAAATGCCCCTCCGCGCCGGAAAGGGCATCGAAGTAAGGTATTATTTCGCATACTTTTCGTCAGAGTTCTACCAACTTATATTACCATAACACATTTCAACACATTTCCTTACCACACCAGAGACTCTAGAATCGAACCAGAGACACGCAACTAAAACGCACCTCCACGCCGGAAAGGGCATCGAACTACGGTATTATTTCGCATACTTTTCGTCAACACACCTCCAGTTTCACTGACCCCAACCTTTACGGTCGCAATGAACTTGTATCGCCTGCAGTGACGTAAGGAGAAAGCCGCCGGTTAACCGCGGTTAACTGGCCCGCGGTAATTGCGTTTACATCACTGCGTCGGCGTCGCGCTGCAAAAGTGAAATTGAAGGACCGTTCGACCTAGAGGAGGCTCTTCCGTCTTTCAGCAAGTTAATGTTGTACTGATGTTGCGAGTTCTTCTTAACGAAGCGTGAGTTGAAATCCTCGTAACCTTAATTTTTGGGTAGGAAATATCGTACAATTTTCTTAAAGAGTCAAAAAGACTCATGAACAGAAGTTTCACACCACTGAAATGCGTATGCTTAGATGGGCGGGAGGAGCAACTCTCAAAGACAAAGTACGTCATGAAGATATAAGAGGAAGCTGTAAGGTTGCACCCATAACCGAAAAGATATCCGAATCAAGGCTCAGATGGTACGGACACGTAATGCTTATGTTGTGAAAAAGTGCCTTTCCATGGCTACGAGAAAGAGGGATAGGGGAAGACCTCAAACAACCTGGACGACAAATGTCCAAAAGGACATGAAATGCCTCGGCCTTAAGGACGAGGACACGGTTTTAAGGTCTACATGGCGCCGCATGATAAGGAAAGCCGACCCCGCGTAACGGGAGAAGGCGAGGACAAAGAAGAAGAAGAAATATCGTACAATTTTCGAACGAACAATGTAACTCATTGCTGGCAATTTTATTGACAAAAATACCTTAATTTAAACGATCAACAAAGTAGGTAGTTTTTAATTAAAAACGTCGACTAAGTGCGAGTCCGACTCGTGCACGAATGGTTCCGTACCATCATCGATATAACGTAAAGACCTTTTCATGAAAGGAGTTCCGCGGTGATTTTTGGGACTAAATTTGACAGGTCGGTCATATTGTCATTCGTCGATGTTATCAAGTTCGTTTGTCGTTGTGGTAGATTTTTGTGAGTTTTTAACTAGCTTAGATTGTTTACAATGCCAAAAGTTGCCAAAAAATGCCAATGTCACGCGAGTACAGCGCCGCGTCTGGGGGACTTCTTTCATGAAAAGGACTTTAGAAAGATGACGATGCAGAAGCCTACCTACTAATATACAAGAAGCCCCTTTTATCTTTATTGTATTCTATTTTTTACATGGTGGCAACGAATTACATCGTCTGTGACAATTTCAAGTATGTAACTATCACGGTTCAATAGATTCAGCGACAGACGAACGGACGAATGGACGAATGTCCATCCGTCCATGGTGGGCGAAGTCTCAGTGGTCCCGTTTTTTATGGAACCCTAAACATGGTAGGTAACTTTCGAAGAAGATGACTACGTATTAGAAGACGGCTAAGTATATTGCGAAACAATGCACTTAGCTGTCTAGTTTCATATCAGCGTAGAATTGGTACCGTTTTACCTATTTAAATAATTGACATCTCACTAAGGTATGTTTTTTTTTAACTTTAGACACCGAGTACCTATAATTAGACTTTAGGTTTACCTACAGGAGAAGAACTCACTACTATTAAAGCTTTCGACATAAAAAGCTTTTCCAACAAACATAGTTAAATAAAGACAAGATTTTTTACACACAAGTTTTTGTAATAACCAATAAATTTTTTGAAGACCTCGTAAATTAATAACGTAAATATCAGCTGACAGCCGTAAATGTATCTAAAACGCCACTACATTTTTGAATTCAAACCCGTGAAATAATTTATTGCAAAATTATGCTAATTTTATGGATCTCACTCAATGTAGAGATAATTTTATTGCATAATTAATATTCATTTACCTCATTATAAAAAATGTACGAAACATTAAATTTACAATTTACAACTAAATTCAGAGAATTAAGTTACTTACTTCAATGTTTTTATTTCAATTTTTCCGTTGTGAGATATCTCTTAAAATTTTTCAGATGATTTTAATTTTACTAAGCTAAGAAATAAAAATCAGACCGATATAATTTCTAAATTGCAGTCAACCAAGCATGTAACTTCTCTTGTGAGCATAGGATTAATTAATGTTAATCTCCCGTACATATGAGGGTACTATTTTATATTTTGTTCCGAAATGATAAAACCCGGCTGAGTTTGTTGTGGGCTTCTTCTCAGTGCAGGGCGCGTTGGAACCCTCGTAAACTTAGTTTTAAGTCGACTTGTAGTTATCACCGTACATAATTTTATGTAACAAATATGTTGACGTTTTACAAGTGCCTTGTAAGTTAGGCCTATGTGAAATAAATATATTTTGAATTGAATTTGAATTGAATATTAATTATAATATAGTAATTTCACAATCTCTCTGGAGATTTGGAGCACCCTCGGATTTGATTGGAAGGTCGCGGGTTCTCTTCCCGCCACGGGTCTCTTGGAACCTTATTTGTTATAAAATTGGTTCTGGTCTAGTAGGAGGCTTCCGCCGTAGCTAGTTACCACACTACCAGTTAAACAATTAAGCGTTCCGACGCGATGCTGTGTAGAAAACGTTAAAGGTGACTTTACCTTAGTACAATAACTTCCTCGGCTGCATCATCACTTAACATCAGGTGAGATCGCAGTAAAGTATTAACTTATAGAGTGTAGAAAAGTATGTATTCGTAACTCACCCGTCTCGCCTTTTCACTGTCACTGTAATCCACTGGTTGACACGTGAGGCTGTAGTCTCCCCACCAGCCTGACATCAGGTGCTGTCAAACAAAATAATTTTCAGGATTTTGCTAATATTCATAGACTTATATAGAGATGGCTAGAATAGTAACAAAGCAATAAAGGACTGCTACCAACAACCGCACGGCCCAATGTCCAAAGATGACAGATTGCCGGGTTACAGATTTGAAAACAACGACAGCTCCGTGAGTGCGGAAACTTTTTTTTGTAGTGTGAGTGGGTCAATTTGAAATTTGTATGGAGTGCGGATGCTAGTGTGCGTGAAAAATTGTGTAGCGACGGCTCGGGTTTGCCAATTTGGGTAAAGTATTTTTTGCCGGACTTCTCTGCTAATATTATTATTATATTTACTTATATTTGCTTAAAAGATAAAGGTGATGTTATGTTTGTAGATAATTCTTACGCCCACATCAACCCGGGTCATTATTTTCAAAGATTATATTTTAATTGTTATGCTACATGGTCAAAATCACGATAATTTCTGTCAAAAACATTGTAACGAGGACATTCAGCCACAAGGAGACATTGGTGGATGTTCAAGTTTTGTAGGTATTTTGTGGTTCAGTCAGGCTAGCACAAGAAGCATTAAAATTCGCGGACTGTAACGTCTGTATACCAAGTACGACATTACATTTATAGCTAAATTGATCTGGTAGAATAATAATAATTTTCATTTCATATTTGTAGTACTATATATTAGTAGTAGTATATTAGTAGTGACTTATTGACCTGCCATTAAAAGGCGCCATACAAACATAAACATACAATAAATATAACATTATTATAAAAAAACTTTATACACATCAAAGTCTTGCCCCAAAGTAAGCGATTACTTGTGTTATTGGTACCTACTAGATAACTGATAAATATACATAATTTATGTATATAAATATATTTATATATATGGAAAAGACAGATACTGGAAAATACTTATGCTCTACATACAAACATTTTCCAGTTGTGGAAATCAAACCCACGACCACCGACGCAGAAGACAAGAGAACTACTCCTGCACCATTCGGTCATCAGATCAGAAGAATAATAGAACGTATTGATATACAAAATTTACACAGCGATTCAATTTTATCGCGACAACGTTATGCTAGGCTGAGATGCTCAACGCTCGCTCAACGTTTCGTCATAGAGATGTCAAGGAACGTCATTAAGCTAATCTTTGGAGTCATGCACCCGTGACGTATGTAAAAAATGTGCCACTTCCAGGTTGAAATATTAGCGATGACATAATTGTGGTGCTTACTGTACTCGTATCATAATTATTACTATTAGGTTTACAGAATATTGTTATATACTATAGTTAAAGTTTAACTTAAAACTTCTTGAGTACTTATATTGTTTCCATTCAAAGAAAGCATTTTCTGTCTATCAAAAGAAGAAAAAACACTTCATTGTATAACACCGGAGTACCTTTACTGAATAAAATTTTTTAAATGCTTGTAAAATTTTTGTTATTTAATCGATAAATTCAGTTTTTTACCATTTTGTTTGTTTCTAAATCTAGTTTCAAAAATTAATGAAAAAAGTCACTATTTTGATTATACAGTCAACTACCCAATTCTTTGCTGTAACGCTACGCCTAAGTTTTCGCAATGATATTCCTATCACCTAAGAGATGGCATTTACTTTATGTGTCAACAGCTGAAGCGTAGTCAAGCGCGATCGTTTCGAAACAGATGCACGGCGTATAATACGGACAAGGGCGTTGCATGCAAATGCACCTGTTTATATGCTTTACATTGTTATAACAAGCTTTATAGTACTATTATTGCCATATTGTTAGCTTTTAGATGACTAAAAACGTATTTCAAAACCGCTAGATGAACTTTATATTACGAATAAACTTGACATTGAGATTCCCAATACAAAAAAATGTCACAACATCAAAATAGTTGTTAGATGAAGTTTATCTGGTGATTGTGAAACAGGCCCTTAAGTTCACAAATTTTTTCTAGTAGGCTATCTAGTGTAATAGAATAACAGGATAACACAGAAATCACTAATAACTCTTAGCTAATGTTACGATCTTCAAGTGTTCCAATAAAATATAGAGAATAATAGAGTGTGGATAAAAATAAAGCTCGGGAAAAGAAGCAGAAGAATGTCTCATACAGATTAAAGGAATAGGCAGGTTGAAAGCAGTGTGGCCGTTTTAAAATTGGCGATTCTGCGTGACACTGGCAAAAAAATCTGCCAAAATCTGCCAACTCGATTCCTGAACTGTATAAGTATTGTACGATTACAGTTATAGCAGAGATATAGCTTAGTGGTTTTGACGTCAGAAAATCCCTGATCCATCGACACAAGACAAAAGTTGCAAGCTTAGTAAGTAAACTTTCCGACTAACTGAGTCTTACAAAAATAAGTAAAAAAACATAAAATCATGAGTTTTTAATAAGGATACTCTTGAAATCATCTTCTGCCACTTTCTTAAATCGTCAGCCTATTTTTAAATTTGTTAAAATTTAGGAACCAAATCTGCCGTAAAAGTTCACTCTGGTTTAAAGTAAAACTAAGGATGCTGCAGTGGTGAAGTATTCATCATACTCGTTTATTTAACTTATCAAGTCGTTCTAATCTGTATCATCTGTTTAATAAATTAATGCTTCACGTCACGGGTGTGCAACCAACTCACAATATCAAAACAATTAAATCGTTTAGTAATCTAAGATGTAGATTAACAAACATTTTATATGGCTTATAAATTTTACAGAGTTACGATAGAAAAAACATATTAACAAGTAGGTTTTAACGATAACGATTTGATTATCTTTAAAATCAAATCCTTACTGCAAACGGCAACAAAAACTGACATAAACTGTTTACGGTTTTGAGATTCAAGACCGTATTCTAACGTTTGAGTTAAGTTGTGAAATCACAATATTATGTAAATTGATCTTTTAGCATATAATGCAGAAAGCGTATATTAACGCTTGATTCATTGTGTTTTATGTCTATAGATTCTATTTAAATTTATAATATCTGACAAACAAAAGTTTCTTGGGAAATATTGTTTCAAATCGGCATTATTTAAAAATGATGATAGGTAATCCAAAACAGACAGACAAACATTATCAGGTTTTAAATTCACTTATTTTGTTTTTACACAGAAAAAAGTTGCCATGTTTTATACAAATATATTTTAATTATATGAATTTCTTAATAAATTGAAACACTGTTTTAGTTTGAAAATTCTACGTGCTCCATAATTTTTCCGGATAAGAAAGTATACCAGTAGCCTTAAACTATAATTTTTACGTTCCACTTTTTTGCTACAACGTGATCAAAGTTCCAGCAACAAGAGCAAACATATCTTGTTAAGTAGCATTACGACTCATAGATTAAAGTCTAGGATTACAGCCACAAATAAGGAACCAACTTACTAGATTAATGAATAATAATAAAGTAACACCAACTCACCTCATAAAACATATACAATGACAAGAGGACCTGCGCAGCGTTGTAACCGACTAAGATGCTCTTTATCCGGAATGGTTTTCTGTTCGCCATCCACTGTGGGCCCGCCACCATGACGAAGGCGAGGTAGATTATGACCATCACTAAGGTTGCTAGGGGTGTGTCGAACAGGAACCATCCTTGCACTCGGGGATCTGGGGACAAAACCTATCATGAACACATGGAACAATTTGGGCGCGAAAAGTTCTCCTTGTATTAATTATATTCTTAGTGTTTATATTCAAATTTTATGTCTCATATATTTGAGTTGTATTTTAGTAGACTAGTTGCGTCATTTTGTAAACCAAAAATCGAGTAAGATCGGTTAAGTGATATTTGTTGGTTGCAAGCTTTTTTCAGGTTAAAATATTTGGGAACTGGGAAGTGCTTTTATGTACGACGCGTTCGTAATTTGGTAAAATATTTAAAAAGAGAACACTATTTATTACGCTTCTTTACTGTTTTGATAAGGTTGTAATTTTGTCTCCTAAATTATTGAAATATTTTTGGTATCGATATTTTAAGACCAGAGTTCTTCAAGCAATTTGCTTTGGTTTAATGAAACATTCTTTGTATCTCCAGGGTTCCATACCCAAAGAGTTAAAAACGGGACCCTATTGCTAAAACTCCGTTGTTTGTCTGTCATCAGGCTGTAGAGGTAGTGTGTAGGCTATCGCTAGAACCGCGATAGTAAGACAGTTGAAATTTTCACAGATGACGCAGGTATTTTTGTTGCCGCCATAACAACTAATACTAAAAAAACAGAAGAAAAAAATATATTTATGCTCCCATACAACAGTCTTGATTTTTACCGTTTTTATAGATATTGGTACGGAACCCTTGGTGCGTGAGTCCGACTCGCACTTGGCCGGTTTTCGGAATTCACATATTTTATGGAATCTGCCGAAAAAAGTAGAGCATTACAACATTTAACTGAATGGTGCGGTGGTTAAATTCTTCGTAAAACTCCGGTTTTAATGTGTTAAAAACGTTTGCGATTAGAAATGCTAATATTTACGAAACGATCTTAGCAAGTTATAAAGCTCTGTGAAGTTTTGAATGTGAAAGTGTCGATTAAGTATACCAAATGTTTGTCTTCCTTATTAATCGTATTATCTTTAATCTATCGTCTGTCCTTTGGTGATGCTAATTGACGATTAATTGAATTTTACTAACTTACATTTTTACACGCTTTATGCATTGTACGTAACCATGTAAAGAAATTATTGCTTTATTAACGTACATTACTTTATTTACATTTGGATTTCTTTTAAGTACATGTGAAGTATTATTGTATTCCAATATAAATTCAACGATTTGATTCTATCGAGTTGATCTGATAATGGAACTTTAATGGCTACTAGTGAACCCATAGAGTTTGGTCTCATTTGGCAATAGTATCAATTTACTTGTGGTAATGGTACTACATAGGTGTTAGTTATATTACTGTGAAGTGTGTGTGTGTGAGAAGTATTTTGCTGACTGAGACTTAAGAACTTATGTCTCAAGCTATTAAGCGTTGTGCAGGCCGTTGTATATAATTACTGCAAGGTTGTGAGACCCGTATTTGACATGGGCACTGGGCACTGGGCAGGCAATCGACTTCATTCTTTCGTACAAAAAAGTGGTGAAACTTCTTAAGACCTTTGGAATCCTATGCCTAATAGTAAACCCTTAATTTTTGGGTTAACTTGAATTTTATTTTTTACACAAGTAACTTTATTTACACTTGTTTTACAAGTTTTGTTTGGCTTACTATAAAATAAATTATTTATTTCATTCACAAAACTATTGGATGCGAAATAATCATATATTTTTACCTGCTATAAACCTGAAGCAGCATAAAGTTCTTTAGATAAGATATGAAAAACTGGTTACAAGCGCAAAAATGTTTATGTCATTCTACTTAACCCGTGTAAAGTGCAGTTCAAGATTTCAATTTTGTGAACATTGTTGAGTGTCGGATCGGATAGGTCAAATAACTTTCGCGGAAATATTTGTTACTGTGAACCGGAAATAAGTGTGAATGTACGAGTACGTTGGGTATGTGGGTATACGCTTAACTTTGTCATTTGTCTTAGTACACAATGATTTCACTTTGTGGTCAGTTACAATGAATATAACTGCCACGCACGTTCAACTGAAGATCACAAGCTCCTGGGTTCGAATTCTAGTCTCCTAATGATGGCCGTCTGTCCTTTTGGTTGACACAGTGTCAGACAGCTCACGGAGTTTTATGAACTACCTGGCGGAAATCGTGAAAAGGATCCATCATGCATGCACTGCAGCGAAATAAACGACGCTAGACATACATTATTACAAAGTGAAGACAGAACAGAGAGGAGATTGTGAAAGAAATTGAATACGTAAATGCAGGAAATCTAGTAAACAAAATGCTACAAACAGAAGAAAATTGTACTATTGTGGAGAAATACATTAAAAAAAATATGAAAGGAGAAAGAGGAGAAACAAAAAAAAAGGAAACGAGGTTTTAAGACCATCGTGTTGCCGTATTTAGGCTTAACGGCAGGCACACAGCAACATCGAAGACGGAGGGGTTTTAACAATAGGAGTCCAGCACTACCAGAGTGGTGTCCATGAGGATTTCCATTCCAAAGGAAAAGAAAATCACTGGATAATTCTTAAAACATCACTGCCGTACAAATCGAAAGCCATAGGTACTCCAATACGGATGGATAGTCCTCTATATGACGAGACGTTGAACTAATGATCTAAAGTAATACCTGGTGGTTAAGAATTCTGTCACTTAGCAAGGCCTTATTGGGTGTCAAGAGTATTGCAAGTGGCTGGCCAAAAGCTAAATAGAAACTCTGCAGCGTGGGACAGATCGAGATAGAAGAAAATAGTCTCGACCCTTGGCACCACCAGGTGCTACAGGACATAATTATCATCACCATTATCATCAATGTCCTGTAATCTACATGATTGGTCTTCGTGGTGAGCCAAGGTCAAGCACTTTCAGAGGAAATGTTGATTACCCGTTGAAATTGTAGGTACATGACATTTTTATAAGTATGGTAAGTGTTTCGTGGTATTTTAACAGGTAATCGATGAGTCCTAAATTAAGAGTAAAGATCGAATGTATGACCGATGAATCAGATTTTATTTTGCCACTACAAGAACTAACAGATGATGCTTATAATTAAAAATCACAAGATGCACCAATCAAGCAGCTATACAGCTGATGTTATAACAATAATCAATGTTCGTTTATAATTTACATCAAGGAAAAATCATTGTATTGTAAGCAGAATCAGTTTAACCTTCAATTGAGCTCACGAAATGCACTTATTAAGTTTAGATTCTTCACGACCTGAATGAATAGTCAGTCAGTGACTAAATATAATTTCCTTCTATGATACACAAAATTAAAACTGAATATCGAGTAGAAATTACCCAAGTTAAATAGATAGATACTAAACTGAAGTTGGTCAAAGGATGTTTCAAATGCAGAATTCGACAACACGTCATTATTATATGAAAGCGTCCCGAAAATTATTACAACTTCACTAAGATTATGCAGTTAACTTTTTAGCAGATTTTTATGTCATTTTTATTGCCTTTTTAGTGACGATAAAAAAATACTTATAATTAAATATTTTTGTTCGTAGCCTAGTGAAAATGTAAGTGTTTTGATTGCTATAAGTAATTGGAATAAAAACATAATTTATGAATTGATCATACAAAGATATAAAGACTAAACTTAGGTTTTCAAAAGCGATACAGAAGTTTCGTAAATAATACTTAATATGAAAATCCACTTAAGAGACCAAAACTTAAAAATTAGAGATATTTTCAACAATGGAAAAAGGGGCCATTCGAATCTTTTTATCGCTTGTGAAAATAAAATACTCCTAAAACAATGTTTTTTGTGGATTGTTGTAATATGGACTATCATTGGTCAAATAAGTAGTAATCAAGGTACGGTAAGCAAGTAGGATTAGCAATTGGCCCTCTCTACATAATACAATGAAACTAAAAAAATGTGAAAGAAAGACACATTATCCGATCGAGAAATAGGATCACATGACCTATCGAAGACGACTAGGTCATTCCCATATTTTTTTTGAATTTCGATTCATATTTTATGTATTGAATAAGCGATCAGTAGGTTTCTAATATGGCTTAGGAAGCTGACAATCAGCTATCAGATGACCGAAGATAATTTTATAATAAAAACTTTGTTCATATCGATTAATTGATATTTGTTTCAAATATTATGATTTTCTTCTTATTCAGATGAAGAAGAATACTCATTGATTGATTGACATTATTAGCATAGGTCAAACTGATCGCATGTTTGGGTGAATACTTCTTCTAGATTTAAATTAATTAATTATTTGTTATGTGATCCACTTGAAACAATATTTTTTATTGTTTACAAAATTTTATTTTATAAAACAAGCAATTTAATTTAGAAGTCAATTAGTCTTTCTGATAGCTCTAACGAACATACAAAGAAGTATTAGAACTTTCTTTTTTACATTCAAAAGTGTACGTATGAATAGAAACGAACGAAAGGTGTTAAAAACTTTAGATAACGTAACGTACTTTTGGCTTTGATTCTCGATCATATTAATACGGTGACAATGAAGGTTGTAAATAAATTAATAAATTAATTTTATAAATTGCTTTTCCGTAGCTTACACTAAGCCCAAGTGTACACGTTTTCTCCGTACGTAAAGTAATAAGTATAAATAAGGTGCAATGATTTTCTTTTACAATGCTTAACAAGATTGTATTGTTTTAAAGGAAGAGTAATAGGCAACGTTAGCTATACAAATAACAAGACTTGTATAGTAATTAGAATAAGCTAGTGATAAGATTTATTGTAACATTTAAATAAAAAAATAAAAGGACAAAGAATAACTTTGCTAACTTATCATTGGGTTAATTTTAGAGAGGTTTTTTATGGATCGACATCTTTATGGTTTAACATTTAATTGACTATCTAAATAAGTAGGTAAATGTTCAAATTGTAAATAGTTAACTCAACCATTCGCGAAATTCTTTCGACCTTGTAACTTAACTTATACTAGTCGTAAGATGGATGCATCAACGCGCAACAGAAGATGGTTTTTTGAAATATTGTTGTTGATCGTTTAAATATTATCTATTTTTTTAACTCAGGTATGATGCAATAACCAACCAACAGAAGTGAAAACTGACAATATGAATATGAACAGACAGATACTTGTATTATACCCACTTATATACAGAGATGTTGCTACCATTGTCGCGAGTTTAGTGGTTTCACCCCATCTCAAAGAAAGAAGTTTTCACTTCAACAATATTTAAAGTGCTTTTCGCATTTGCGTGGTCTAACTTAGATTTCAGAAAAAATATTAGATTACTACCTATTGAAGTTATCTTTTCTTTGTGAATACTAGGATAAGCTTGAGTAAACCCGCTAGCTTTTCATAACAGTTTATTAATTAGGAGTAGCTTAAATTCACTATATAACCACCTTGGGGATGATTTTCAAAAATTTGCAAAATTTCACTTCTCTAGAAAGATCGATCAGACAGTCGTTGTCGGAACTCAGAGATTCAGTGATGACAGCAGATTAAAGTTTTTTGATTGTTATTTTTTCCTATGAATTTACATAATTTTTTAACGATTAAGTATAAAATTTATCAAAAAATTAAATTTAATTTATGGAACTTACTTTTATTTTATTTTTATTTTATTTTATTCTGGCAATAACAGTCAATTAACTTATAAGTATAATACAAAATGAAATACAGGTAATAGACAAAACATTGCCGAAAAAGTATCTACATATCAAAACAAATAAGTTTATGAGTAGTCATACTTAATATGAATAATAGTAACAATATAGGTAGGTACGCTTAAAACAATGATATAACAATTCTTATTGAGACTTTGATAATATTACAATTCTTATTATTAACGTAGGCATATTTTAAAACATGCTTTTTTTATTTTAACTAGAGAGCTACACATCACTTACCTGAGACTCTTTCCGCTAGCATCCAATATTTATTTATAATGGTAGTCCAGTTGTTGTCCGAATAATAGTCGTCGATGGCTATTTTCACGAAACCGGACATTTTGGGAATAGTCTATCACTTCGCACACTTAAGTTAAATCTCACTTGACACACACTTCACTCCACTTGCTTTGAAAAGTCACTACTGCTCGGTAACAACTGCAGGGAGCAAACTGTCACCTGTAAAGAAAGAAAAACTGCCTTTAGGAAAAGAAAAACTCTATTTATCAATAACTAAAACAAAATACAATATTAACAAAATATGAAAAAATTGAACTTAATAAATGACATAAGAGTCAAATAAAATTTTCAAATGTTCAAATATTTTCCTTCGCAGAAAATACAATCTTCTAACTCCCTAAAATTGTAGTATCACGTTATTTCTTTAATACTTTTCGTTTTTGTTTTATAAAAGGAAATAGTTTGAAATTAACAGACTTTTCAATCTGTGACTTAGGTATGCTATAATTCACTAATTTTAAGTTTTAAAATACATTAAAATTTACCGAAATCTTTTGCCCGCGCAAAGCATTTTCTCCAAACGTTATTTATTCATAAATATACCCAGTCATGTGGGATAAAAGCGAAAGCTTCGAAAGTGCGCGCGCGCCGGTCACACAAATGCAATTGAATCTCGCGCGGTTGTTTTGACCAATCGTTGCCGTTCCGCCCCACGCGGCACAAGGACGTAACCGCCGCGTTGCGTCAGCGCCAATTGCGTTCTATTACAACCGACAAAAAGTTTATATTTCCGCAACCGCTGCTCTGCTAAATTACGCGTAAGGTGGAAGGCTTTTGCGACTAATTTTTTTTATTGTGTATGGACAAGGCACGGTTTATCTTATGTTTTCTTTAATAATAGTGCTTTAATTATATAGAATCGTTAATCTGGATACTAATTACTGGTTATTATTTAATAATGATGCAAAGAACAATTGCTAAGTATAATATGAATTCTAGGAGAAATTGTTAACGCAGGTAGCATTTTTAAAGCAATAAAAAGAAGCGCTGAGAAGTTAACACCTCGGCGGGAGTTAATACTTAATTTTGAGTTTGCATAATAAACTAAAATTTTCACTACACAGAGTTAAAGCAAACTGAAATGTCCTTATAGGCAATTCTAAAGTGTTTGCACAACGCAATCTAAATCGTTTGCCTTAAAACGTTTTTAATCCAAATTAATTAAAGATTAAAATCATTGATGGACTTCATAACTGACTCTACAATGTACATGACAAAGGCATTGGGAAACGTATCTTGGCATAACTGTGGCCTTCAGAAGTGTCTATTTTTCCCACGTATTTCTTCAAATTTCCTTCTGTACCTTTTAACGTACAGTTATGAAATGGTAATCACATTGTAATGCGTTAGCAAGATGTTAAGTGAATGATGAAAAATAAAATTTATTATAATTTGATTCAGAACAAGCCTAATGTCCTTAAACTAATTTTTTAACACAGATATTTAACACAGTTCTTAACCAATCCAATTAATATTTTCATTTCATCCAATAAAATATTATCCAATAAAATCTTCATTTTGATTAATAAAAATATATAAGAATATCCAATAAAATATTCATTTAGATTAAGTATCTATTTCTATGGAAATAAATAATTAATTTATCATCTTCATAGCTTACATGTAGGAACTATCTGCTAATATAGTTCATAATAATTTTTGTTTATTAACTAGCTGACCCGGCAAACGTTGTTTTGTTATAAAAATATTTCTCACTTAGGGGTATGAAAAACAGTATAGGGTCAGTTAGGGTAAGAGGAACACAGGGGAAAGAGGAACGTAGTAAAGCTATAGTTAATAAGTTATATGTTAGTGTTCCTCTTTCCCCTGTGTTCCTCTTACCCTAACTGACCCTACGTCCTATTTTTACTATACAAAAGTATATTATTTTTAAAAGACAAAAGTCATCAAATATTTCATAGTTTGGAATGGTTTTTATTGGAAAATTAAAATGTCGTTTTTAGTATTTTTCTTAAAATTAACGACGATTTTAGCGCAGAGTTGAATAAAATTATCATCGATTTGCGATTAATTTCAATACGTTACACGAGACCTCTACCAAAGCTGCACAAAAACTTTCATTCTTTTAAGAGTTCTTTCATTTGTGAGTAGATGGCGCTCGTGGTAGATTCATCGAAAGTTTTTGTATCAATGACCAATGTCAAGGTCAAGATAACTAACGTATTGTGATTGGGTCTTTCATTTTTTTTTTATGTGAAAACATAAAAATTGCTCTTTTAATGATTATTTTTCATTAGATTGACGAATATTTAGCAAGGAAAAGAAAAAAAATTATTGTTTTTACTTTGACCGTTTGAGCTAACCCCGTATTTTTGCACATTGAAACTTGAGTTATTTATATCGGTTATTACTTCGTTCCTGCAATCTGAGTTATAAGTACTGCCACTGAAAAAAATTGGCAGTTATGCCATTGATACCACATACAAAGGATCGAAGATTACATTATGCGTATCTGTAAGTAATAAAGTTTGCTCACAATGACTTTGTAGTGAAGGAGGTAATCTTTTGCATGATAGGACAGAGTCACATGCAATTGTTTGGATTTTTGCACGCGATGGACAATTTATTCATTGGTTAGTCGTTAATGAAACCTAAATCCATTGTAAGAGACAATAGTCACTGTTAGTTAAATGAGAGCACACATAGAGGGATCGTACTGAACTCAATATTTTCACAACATTGTATTAATGTAAAAATGTTCTTTATAAGTTACGAGCTGATCCGGCAAACGTTGTTTTGCCATATACATTTTTCTCACTTAGGGGCATAAAAATACATATCAACCTAGACCATACCCCGACCTAGAAAATATACACTGAAAATTTCATAACAATCGGTCCAGCCGTTTCGGTGGAGTTTGGTAACAAAGGATGGCGAGAGGTTTTTTTATATCAGATGACAAAATGTGTCAAATTAGAATAGTTTTTCAACGCTAACATGCAGTCGGTATTCTTTTCGCACGAACTTTTATCGACCATGTAGGTACCTAATACAATAATCCGCAAAAAACGGCACTGACTGATGTTGTTTTGAGGGAGTCCTGGTCCGAGTGTATACGGGTCATGTTAGAAGGAAGGACTTCAAGTTTAGACGACGTTGAACTGGTGTGCTACTGGAATGGAAAAACATCTGGTGACTCGCCAGATCAAAGTGTTGGCTGCCTGGCCACATTGCCAAACTCTTGGAGGAATCGTAGACAAGAGGAGTAGCCCAACAGGCAACAACGTAAGAAATGGGCTGCTTATGAGGAGGCTTATGTTCAACAATGTATAAAAGAATAGGCACCCCAGGAACTCCCGCTCAGATCCGTGCACACACCAACTGACATAGTGGGGTGATCAAAAAGAATATGGAGATTAGGAGGAGGAGTATTAGTAAGGAGAAGGTGATCATCCTTACTCATTGTACAGTTGCTACACGGGCACTTCAAATTGTCTAGAACTGGAAAAAACCATTGCATGCCAATAATAAGCGAACTGACTTGACTTTTACGCTCTAACACTAATCATCGGCGTGCACACAATATTTTACACTTACGTAAATAATATGACTGTGACCTTAACCCACTTCGCGTTTAACAGCCATAACAGAAGAGTTGAATGTTGGACCTCTTTCCCAACGTTGACGAAAGTTGACATTGGCGGGTGGACGAGTTTTTCCAATTAGCTTACTTGTCCGGTTTCGGTTTGGATGGATTTATTATCTATCACTTACGAAATTCCTTTGGAATTCATGCCTAGCCCACCAACAAATAGGTGTAGTGGAAGGTCGAGGCTGTGAATACCTCTCTCTTATGAGTTAGGTGGACTGCGCCCAGATGTGGGACGTTAACAGCTATAAACGACAGCATTTTTTAATTAACCATATTCATAGAGTAGGCGACAGTTAACAGTGCACAGTAAAATATCTCCAAGTGATCATAGTCTTATGAAGGCATTTGTGGATCTATATAAGTGGTTCCTGACATTTGATTAAGAGTCAATGCTTTTCCGCCAGAGCTACAACAATGATATACCGATACAAAGGTTTCAACAACAGACAACAGCAATATGCATTAGAATGAATACCTTACCAACAATTATGTTCCCTGGAATTATAGAAAGTAGTTGCTGGATGTAAGTTTCCCTTCTAGCACCTTCTAGTGACGCTCGAACCTAGTTAAAATTATAGTATCATCACTGGTTTTTATCGGCTTGACCGATTTTTATCGTAGGTCATAAGCTATTTTACATAACCTTAAATGGCAACACAACGTCAGCTAGTACTTATACAAAATTCTCGTATCACAGTGTTTGTAACCACAGTCTTCCGAATCGGCATGACCGATTTTTTAGAAATTTCAGGTCTCAGAATAGGACGTAAGCTATTTCTCAAGAGAGAATAATTTATATGGCAACACAACGTTTGTCGGGTCAGCTAGTATGTAAATATAATCCTGCCATGTTAGGAAGATACGCAGAATGCGGGTCAGGCGTTGTGCAAGCGGCGCACGCAAGTCGCAGGATGTTGCGCCCGCGCCGGCCGCCCGCTCAAGGACTTAAAAATCGCACCGCTCGGAAGTTTAGCATGGAAATGACTAGACTGCGAATGTCCTGGGCGATTTGTTTTTAATTACAGCGCTATTTGTGTAACTACTGTTTGTAATAACGTACGAGTGTAAAGTGCGGAGTGGCCGGTACATGATCTTACAAAACATACAAAAGGGCACCTATCCAGATTCACGATATACATTACACAAAGTCGCATTTCAGTATCTACAAGTATAATCAAGGTGAAAGAAAGAAAGAAGGAAAGAAAGAAAGCAAACTGTATTCCACAAGAAAATTATGCCACATGTAACAAAACCATAAACCCTACGTACTAAAACGATGCCTGAAGATTCCCCCACTTGGGCAACAAAAACCAATAATTGCCCAAGTGACGGAAGCACCAGACACCGCCTGACACAAGTGGCACAACCCGGAAAAAGGCCCCTACTCAGCATGGTGATGTGTGCCCCATTTATGCATGGGAGCACATAGCGCTGATTTTCAGTCGGAGCCTTGGACTGGGTGACGCCACGAACTAAAAAAGAATAAAAAAACGAACGAAAAAAACGAAAACAAAAACGAAAGGGTTTATATGTTAGTATCATTAAAACCAGGGTTTTTAACGATACTAACATATATACAGGGTCAACAAGTGCATCAAATGAGATACGGAGATTCGGAAGTTCATTTACACAAGAAAAATCTTTCTATAGCATGCCCATAAATAAATTTCCTTAAATGGAATGGCCCGATGACTCCTATTGAATATGATTTAAAAATAAAATGATTTCTAATATGAAAGGTAAGCAAACTAGCCACCACACAATAGTTAATCAATTGTTATGTCAGTTAGCAAGAGTAACATTTGAACTTGACATTTAACGACATAAAACAATAGGGTTTAGAAAAAAATTAAAGAAACTAAAATAATGCGTTGACGTTGTATAGCTTATGCAAAAACCTGTGTATGTACTGACTACCAAGACTCTACGCTATTTGTCGGATATAATATTTATGTAATTTCAGCGCATCACACTATGCTAGAAGTCTAGAACGATATATTATCGCTCACAAAAATTATAGCATTTTAATGTGCTTGGCATTTTAGAGGTGTTTTTTATTATTATTTTTAAAAAAGGTCTCATGTGTTTAGGAAACTCTCCTGTATAACTTAACGGTAGAGAAGCCGTATTTAAGCGATTTTGAATGAAGTTTTATTTAAAAACTATAAAGAATTTCAAATTTAAACGTCATGTATTTTGGGTCCTTAATCTAAAATCGCTTAGAAGCAGAAACACGCATAATATGATTTTCTCGATAGAAAGTTCTTCTAAAAGTTTCTCGGAAATCTCAGTTTTTCTGATTTTTATAAAAAACTACAATGGATTTAATTGTAATTTTTATTTTGATGCGTCGGTAATAATAATATCCAAAAATGCTTTGAACAGATTTTCGATACCTGGCTTAGTTTTTTAGTAATAAGGTAAAAGGTCGTTTTTTCTGTTATATTCTTCAACGACGCTGCATGTCGCACCTACCAATGTATCCGTGAGAGTGAAAAAGACAAAAATAAATTCAATAAATCCCCTTATAAGTTGGATCATCAATATTATGACACATATCTATAATTACGTTTGATTGCATTGCACGACCGTGTCAGGTAGGATTTCTTAATTTGAGTTTTAATATATTATGATGCAAAATGGATTCTTGTAAGAATTTAGCCTCATTCTTTTCCACGAGCCTCCGTAACGATAACATGTAAAGTTCTTTCCCACATTCTTCAGAAAGAATAAAATGCTAATAGTCCTGTTTTAAAGATGCCTTTAGATTTTAATATGTCTAAAGTAAAGGGCTTCCGATTTAAGCTAGGCATGTTACAAACATGCCTAGCTTAAATGCCATAGTCTCAATCGGCAGCTGCTCCCTGATTGGCTGATCTGACTGTCCACATTTTCCAACCAATCAGGAAGCAGAATCTCAGCTGTTTCGGATAACGAATCCAGGACGTCAGAACGTCGGTCGTGAGATTACCTTCTACAAATGAACAAACAAATTTCCGATTTCATTTTTGTTCTCGTTACTCTTATAAATACGTTGGTACCACAGAGCACATAATGTTGGTACCAACAGGCAGCATTGCGCGAGAATATATACGACGTTTTACCCACAGAAAAGAGAATCTCTGATATGTGGATTTACCTAATTACTAAAAAACTAAGTCAGTTACTAAAAATTCATTTCACAGCGTTTTTGGAAATCATTATTACCACCACGACTTAAAAAAAAAATGAAAATCCATTTCAATTTTCGATACATAATGATAACTGTATGCCTCTGATTTTAAAATATTTGCACACTGTTGTTAGCAGTAGATTGTGAGGGATAATTGTATTTTTGTCATCTTGTTGTAACCAACAATTCATGCAAATAAATTATATTATATTTTTTTATTTATCTTTTAAAAACAAAAAAGTAGATTTTGGGAGCAACTTTTGCGAAAACATTGTATCGAGAATTTTTGTCCAATCGTTTTTTTTTTGACTCGATACTACCCAAAATACGTGACGTTTTTAAGTTTAAAAGTAATTGATGTCCTTATTGTCTTTAAATAGAAATCGCTAAAATAACCGTTTTAGCACGTTAATAAAATTAGTGAAGAAGTGTAGATCAGTGCAGACTACAATGCTATGAAATACGTTGAATAATTGTAGTTACGATATATCGTTCGAGATAATTGCACTTATTACACGGTGTTATGCAACCTCCACTATTGTTTCTTGTAAAATAATAAAAACTAATGGTTTCCTGAAACCCGTGCGTCTTTAATCATTTGTAATTTACATCAAAATTTGTTATTATTTTAATTTTATTATTATTTATTAATAATATACCTGGTATTTTCTTGACGCCCCGTGTCTCTTTAACCCCCGACCCAAAAGGGGACTGCAACGACGCTTGAATTAAAAAATATTTGAACGTACTTAATATTATATTGTGACGATAATAATTATTATAACAGGTGTAAAATATTATTTGTTACTTTTTATATTTTATTTTTTGTGTCGGGGTTTTTTAAAACTTATAATTTAACTTTTTTATTTTTTTATTTGTAAATATTTCTTGTTTTTTTTAATCATTTGTAAATAACAACTAGGGATATTTTCAGCCGTATTTGTAACTAACAGTAACTTTAGAGGCATTTTACATTAATGTACTTTTGATAGTTTGTTATTACCCATTTGTACAGATTAAACTACATTTAGTAAAAAAATTATTTGTTACCTTTTAGAATAAAACAGAACGGCCCCCGACGGCCATATGAATTCTTAATCGATGAGAAAGAACACTATTCACTTTGACGATATGCATATCAACTAAAATAACTTTTTAATTTTTTATTTTATTCCTACACCTAGAGTATTTTTTTAAGCCGGAGGCGCGGAGGGAGGGCAGCCCCCGCCCGCTAAAGTATTATAGTACAGGGGTACAGTACGTGGGTGCCTGTGCTTTGCTACGCAAGGGTGAAAGAGCTGCACTTCCCGCAGCGCCGGAGACGTTACAGATCCGAACTGGTGCCAAATACCCAGTAAGTAAGTTAAACTTATCCCTCAATAAGTTCAAAGTCGCTGTAAAACGAAAGCTCGTTAATAAAGCTTACTATAGTATTAAGGATTATTTACATGAATCAAATCCTTGGGAGTGAATGAACTGCTGTATTATAATTACTAGCTCAACTAGTTTTAAGAGCAAATTTGTGAAGTGGTGATAACCGAAAACAAAACCCGGCTGAGTTTGTTGTGGGCTTCTTCTCAGTGCAGGGCGCGTTGGAACCCTCGTAAACTTAATTTTAAGTCGACTTGTAGTTATCACCGTACATAATAATAAGTAACAAATATTGTTGACGTTTTACAAGTGCCTTGTAAGTTAGGCCTATCTGAAATAAATATATTTTGACTTTGACTTTGACTTTGACTTTAAGCATTGGATAAACCTCGGAGAGTTACTTTAAATGAGCGGGTAAAGACTAAAGTCCGAATTCAAACTTATTTTCGTTATTATTTAGACATTACCTAAAGGCCTTAGGCTACCTACTAAGTTAACGGGATAAACCCAAGTTAAGCTACTTTTTTAACCAACCTCCAAGCATACCGGTACAGAAACATAATATATACCCGTGAAAAATTATATTATTAAACACCTGTGTGTTGTAAACCAATTGAAATCAGATTACGGCTTGGGCAATGCTCATCTTGGTAAACTAAATGCTAATTGCCGAGTTGTATTCTCATCGCGTCGTGATACAATGGCAATAAATAATGTACAGATAAACCGTGCGTTGCATTATTATTGCGTCGGTGGGGCTTTACTAGTGCATAAACTTTAAACGTGTTGCTCATCACATGTTGATGTATGAGATAACATTCAGAAGCCTTTATATGTCTGGTACAACTTATTTATACAGCCTTTAGGACATTGATATAGTATATTTTATTTTTCATTTGGGTCGTCTTCTATTTAAATCCTAAGTGCAAGAAAGAAAACCTCATACAAACGTAGAACGTAGTTATTAATAATTACTGGAATAACTCTGTGTATATAAAAGATTAAGGCGATGAACTGACTGATTAACATATCAAGACACAGCTGAAACAGAAAAAAGATTTTCAAAAATTTAAACAGTAAGGTCCACTTTCGCGAAACGGTAGTTAAATATTTACATTTTTAACCCTAGAGTCAACGTCTCTCATTGGACAATTTTGACAACTTACCAGAGTAAGTTAGCGTGTTAACTCTGAGTTAACGCACTAACCCGGGTTGGCCCAAGGGGCGTAAGGGGGTTAAATACTTGAGCGAAGCGAAGACTGAAATCCCACCTGCTTCCTTAGCAGGGGTGGGGATAGATAGTTTTCCCCCGATTTTATCCACTGACAGGAGTGAAAATGACTGCCATAGCATGGCCAAAGGGGAAAGGGAGATATTTATCCCTGTTTTACATTTGTAGGTGGGCCTTTATTTAATGTAGTCTGAGTAGGTGGGTTTCAACTTCAATTGCTATTATTGCGGGTTAATTTTATCCCTGACATAACCAAGAGGGTTTTATCTCCACCCATGCGCCCATGCTCTTGGAGAGTTATAAAAACGTAGACGGGATAAAATTGTCTTTTTCCCGGGCAGAAAATAGTCCCCCGCCCATGCCAGCACGGCTGATTGCAATTTTTAAGGGATGCTACAGCTATAAATGTAATAATAGACCTTCGAAGATGTAGAGTTAATCTCTAACGGTTGCTCACTAATATAAATGTGGTCTAAAGTTATGTATTACGAAATTTTTTCGTAGTCACTGTATCACTAATGACGACGAGGACTTTTCTAGAACATTAAGTATAATAAAGCGAAAATGAATGCTGACCTAATCTCATTATTTGCTCTAGACCAAGTTCAAATATCAAGTTCGAATTTCTTCATGTTTGAACTAGGACGGCGATGGCGGTGGGTCGACAGTGACCCGAGTTAGGCTGTGCACACACCACCGAGGTTGCTCGTACACTTTAATGTACACAAAGATGAAATTGTAAGGTCGTGTTACACAACCGCTTTTTGTAATTGCACTCGAGAGTCATAATCTCGGTTTGCTCTGTTTGAGGTTAAAATAACAAAATGCTGTGTGAGCTTACGTTTTGTTAGTTTTCAGGCTCTTGAACTAAAAAGGCATAAATTTCAAACCAGGTGAACAATAACTCGCATATAATCAAAATAATTAATATATTGAATATATAATTGCATATGACTTGTAAATAAGTTTAATAAATTGACTCCACAATAAAAATAAAAATAAATATATACATTAAAAAATCTAAATTAAAATAAACAAATATGTTTTGAATTATAAGAAAATTTTATTTTACGTAGGTAAGTACTCGGGGCATCTGGAAGAGATCCTCATTTGTAGTGATAAGATGTCCTTGTGCATGTCTTCTCTATGTTTGTGTTTTTTTTTTGTATCTATGTTATGTACAGAATAAATAAATAAAATATATAAGTAAGTAGGTATATTGTGTAGAATTTAATAAGTAATAAAGCGAAATAATTTTTTTTGACAAAAAAATCTGCTTCTATCCAACATTTAGTGTTTTAAGAGGGGATTTATTGAATTTATTTTTGTCTTTTTCACTCTCACGGAGATTTTTGGTAGGTGCGACATGCAGCGTCGCGGAAGAATATAACAGAAAAACGGCCTTTTACCTAATTACTCAAAAACTAAGCTGGTTATCAAAAATCTGTTTCTTAGCGTTTTTGGATATTATTATTACCGACACTTTAAAACAAAACTTACAATTACATCCAATGTCCGATAAAAACTAGAAAAACTGAGATTTTCGAGCAACTTTTGGGAGAACTTTCTATCGAGAAAATTTTATCCAATCGTGTTTCTGCTTCTTAGCGATTTTAGATTAAAGACCCAAAATACATGACGTGTAAATTTGAAAGTAATTGTCTTTATAGTTTTTGCATAAAACTTCATTCAATATCGCTTAAATACGGCTTCTACACCGTTAAGTCATGTCACATTATACATTTGCAGTGCCGGTTCTTTAAAAATGAGGGAATTTTCAAATTGTTTGGTTGAGAGGAAATTATTTGACATGTTTTTTTTTAATTTGTGACCTAATTTGTTGTTAAAAAACTTCCTGATCCTGATTTAAAAATATTATATTAATTTATTTGTAATCAAATGATACATTAAAATTAAGACTAAGATCATAGATCTATCTGTACATACCATTAATAGGAACTTCACAAATTCACTGGTAAAACTAATTTTCACTAGGTAGTTTATTGATTAGTATAAACCACCTTAAATTAACAAGTAGTTCTTAAATATTTGTTTATTTACTTTCATAAAATTTTAATAATAAAAAAAAGATTTCATTACAGATTGTATAAGACAGAAGCGCGCGCAGTGAGATATTAATTTATACAAAATTATTACAAACACAAACATCAAAATGTACAAAGCCGGTCAAATTGCACAGTGTACTGAAAGCGATAGAGGTTTCACAGAGTTCTTAACTAGAAGGACCTTGCTTCGTCCGGAACCGCGTGTTTAAGTTATTGCGTTTTTATAATTAAGTTAATTCACTTTTGTGTAATATTCGTTTTGTTTTGATTTTTGATCTCGTAATATTAATTTATATCATATTTGATGAATGTAGAGCATTGTGTTACCTGTAATAAATCTAGATTAGCTGTTTATCTATAACGATTTTCATCGTATTTCGTACTCAATAGCAATTTTAGGTTTACTAGTGCATAAATGAATACTCTTTTTATTTTATTATAATTACAGCACAGAATATTATATTGGGTAAGGTTAGTTTTTACATAAAAGTACCTCAGAAGTCAGAATCGTAGTATGCTTTAAAATGCTCTTATTTTTATTTCTGAATAAAAATTACGGTGTGTTACCGTTACTGAATATTTTATTAAGGTGTTAAATTTTAGCCACATGTATTTTAAATCTCTAAATCTAATATTCACCTAATATTCCTGGTACATACATGAATAAGCTTGGTCGATTTGAAAAGATTTTTTGATGTACAATTTCTTACTTTAAACATTAAAATTGATTATTATCAACGCTACTAAAATGTTTCAATTCGGTAGTGCTATCTATGTTTATAGATAAATCTAATCTACATTTCTGTCTACAGTTCAACGAAGTTCATTTAGTTTTTGTTTCTCCTACGTCTTCCTAATTGTTAATTTCCTACGTCAAATAAGAATTCGCAAAAAATATCGTGTCAAGTCATTTGTCGCATCTTTTGTTTGTTAATATTTTTTTTTTGACAAAAATACAAAAAAAATCTAGCATATACCTAAAACTACGCAACATTTTCTATTGTTTAACTTAAAGCTATTTATTGGCAATATATTATTATTGTATAATATATTATCAACAGCTTAACAATAAATAAGTAATTAGTCAAACTAGTAGTAGATTTCATTCGATGTATATTATGAAAATATCAGTGTATTAATTAACCTGTGAAAAACGGAGTGTACAAAAAGGTAATGGATTATTTTCTAAAAAATAGACGATTTATGAATAAGATTAGAAGAGATTTATTTAGAAGGTGCAGCGGAATATAGTTATATAATTTCCTTTTTTCAGGTTTCTAGCTTGTTGCGAAAAACCGAATGCTTACTACTTTAGTGCTAGTTTATAAGAACGGGTAAAATATCTAACTGATAAAAAAATAACATGCAAGTACTTACAGTATGTTTAGTAGAGCTCAAAACACTTGCTCAATAAGGCATCGCTCGATGGTGATGGATGAATTCGTATTCTTCTTCTTCCGTCAAAGCGCATTCTTCAAAGCACCATAGACCAGCTATTGCTAGGAGGACAGTGTACACCATGCAATACAAGATGTAGAGAAGAATTGTGAGCAGCATTCTGTGGTCTTCTTCGTCAGTATACTGGATTTTGAATCTGTAAAATATATAGAGGCGTTATTGAAACAGCTACGTAAAATTTTTTTATCATCTCGACCACTTTATATCTCCCACTACTGGGCGCGGGCCTCCTCACAGAACAAGGGGGGTATGGCCCTCACTTAATAAAGGGGGTTTGACCATAGCCAAAGGTTGGTGGGCTTCACACACCGTTGAGAAGTTCAACTTGGGGTGAATTCACAGGAATAAGGACATTTACTAAGTCACTGAGGTGAAAATAGCATGAAAACTTTTTAAAAATAACTCCATTGAAGCTTTTTAGACTTAGGTATTTAGAGTACCGTGCCTAAAGGATGAAAGGAATACTTTTGCATCCGCTCAGTCATTTATAAACCGTCGTTTTTGGGTTCCTAAGTTGTAAACGAAATATGATCTAAAGCTTTTGGAATAGATTATTCTTTATCTAGAATTAAGAATTGACAGGCGTAAAACAGTTAATTTCACATAAATTATTCAGTTGAATCCTATTTAAAGGAGCACCATCGTAGCAATACCACATAGAGCTCACGGCTTTTATATTTTTTAAAAACACTTAAAAATTTCGTAAAAATTGTTTAAAATTGAAATTTGGTGAGGATACCGAAATTTTAAGTTAAACAATTTTAAGTACTGATTATAATTCTTAAAATGTATTTTGAAAACATAAAAGCTGTGAGGTATGTGTGGTAGTAACGATACTACAATAATGCTATTTCAAATTGGTGCACAAACAAAAAATCCCTTCGTTGGCTGCACTTGAAGTCGGTTTCTATAGTTTTTTTTAAATGTTTGTTAATTCTAAGGTTTACTAAGATAAATTCTAGTTGAAATTCGTAAAGGAATGAATTACTCACGTACTTTGCGTGGTTGACGACAGACACGAACTGAATACTAACAGGTAGGTAAAGACCACAGATTAGTAAAAGAGCAAGATGGGCCAAGGAGGTGTGGTCCGTGCGAGCTTATGTAGTTTAAAATACACCTCCTAACCGTTTCTGTCTTTAGTGGAGTGTCGTCCAACGATCGCTTCACTGCTCTCGATTTTTATAAAAATGCCGTGTTGTTCAGTGATTGTTTGCAAAAAATCAAGCAAAAAAGTGAATAATACTAAAGATGGCATCTCATTTCACTCGTAAGTACATGTATTTTGTTGTAATTTTCCATAAAAATCAATAAAACATTATTTAGCAGTATCAAAATATGTAAAGTGACAACTTTGTATCACATTATAAACAAAAACCATTGCTTGCTTACTATAAATCAATCAATGAACCGGCCGGTCTTACGACGCAATGGTTGAGTGTGCTTTACCGATTTTTACTTGCACGTTTCGTGGTGTGTTTCGTGGTAAGGCCGCTGTGAGCTTGCGTAAACTAGAGATGGACGATGTTTTCGATATTTTTAACGATTTATTTTGTGTGATACATATTTTACGTACCTATCTATTTCGATTTGTTCAAGATTTCTAAACCGTTTTGAAAAATATTTTATTAATGGTTCTGAGTGCAACTCCTCAATCCTGTACAGCAGAGTACAGAACTCCTTAACCAATGAAATTCAAGAACTTTTGATAATGAATTAATATTTGAAATATCAAGCAACGACTTCATACTTAAACCCAAGTCCAAACTCTTCAACCCTGATGCTGCAGGGTACTGCACTGCTAAGCTGTGGGAATTCAGGAACTGTTGAAAAGTTTTTGAAAGACACTGTAAAAAATTATTTATATTAAAGTATTATTAATACTCACCCGACTTCAACCAGTGTGTAGAAATAGATATTATTTTTTACTTTGTGGTTTTATAAGTCAGGTATTTGAAAAGAGTTTTTATTTAAATGAGAATACAATAAAATTGTTTTGACAATGTAGAGACTTAAAATATAATTTAAATTAATACAATGCCAATTAACGTAATTTTGAAAATTTAATTTTGGGTCGGCGTTCTACACCAAATACCAAAATATCAGATGTGTAACTGATTTCTTTTACGAGCTAGTGACCTGTGACATGTAATATTAAGCTCTGTTTTTAGAAGCACTGAATTAAGAACCTCGTTTTTGCATTTGAGGCATTTTATGTCGTATTTTTTTTGTAGATACATAATAATAATAATATCATATAAACGAATACACACGTAGGTATATTACTTTTCATAATTATTGGTAGACTAGCTGACCCGGTGAACTTCGTTTTGCCAAACAGTCTAATTTTCCGCGCAATTTTCTTAATTTTTTCTTTCGTAAGAACCTACTCCTGACAACACAAAAATATTTATTGAAATCGGTCTAGCCGTTCACGCGTGATGTCGTGACCAAGGGGTTTTGGAATTGATTTTTATACATAAAAAAATAGAGAATAGAGATATTGTGAAAACACGAATATTAAAAAATTGAAGAATCGATAACTTTAAATTTTAGTCCATCCCTAAAATTAATGGCTTTTCGACGGCTTTCATTGGCGTTTCACCACGGTTGATATTTTATTGTGTGCATCTGCACGGTGTTCTAAATTGAGTGCTGTTTTATAAACAACAAAGACTATATTTGTTCTTACCACTTTGCACTGATCTATCGGTGTGCGTGGTGTGTAAGATACTTCACATCTATTGCTGCATGTGTATTTGTAGCAAGTGGTGGGGAAAACTGGCGACAGCAGGTTTCAATACAATTTGATTCATAGGGCCAATCTCGCTCTTTTACTAATCTGTGGTAAAGACAAACAGACGGTCTTGTTCTTAACAACACTGCGTCTTTGTTTAGATTAAATTATTTAAAAATAATATAAATCTCTTTTTTTACATTTTGTATCCTCAAAACGAACTTCATCTGTACTATTATCTGACTACTAGTCAACTAAAGAACGAAGGGTCAATTAAAGAACTCTTATTCAAAATAATTGTAATTGTGACAAAAACTATACTTAACGAACTAATCCGTGGGGAACAGTTTAAGGTTAAATTCGATCTGTCCATGCGTACAGTGTTCCGTAATAATTATGTATCGGAAAATAAAGTCTTTTATAATGAACGATGTAGTATAATGAAATCGCATTTTTCGTTTTCGTATTTTTTAATTTTTACCACCTTAATTTTCTTTTACAATTTTCCATTAAGAAATATCTAATCCTACTTACGCGCAAAAGTTTGTATTGACGTATCGTGTGTTTGACCAATTAGTACTGAACCGATTTGGTTGAAATTTGAAATGGAGATAGATAATAGCCTAGATTAACATGTAAGTTACTTTCCATCGCAGAAAAATGTTCCTGTGGGGTTAGTGGTAAACCAAAAACACGCGGGTGGAGCCCTTTGGCGGGCGACTTCTTGTTGAAAAATAAGTGTATGACACAATATTAACATCAGTTTAAGTATGCAGATTTTCAACCATTCATTATAACTAAAAAAACGTTATTTCAGTTGTCAACATCAAGTTTATAATTGATACCATCCAATCTATCTACTATCTAATATTTTTATTATAATAATTTTTACTTATACTTATACATCTTGGAAAGTTTTAAATGCAAAAAGAAAATCCTGAATGCTTATAGATATTGTTATGATGTGAACAATCGTATTAGTAACACCCCTATGTTTGCCATGGGGTTAAAAAAGGGGAAACACCGGTCCTAATGATGGGAAAACACATTGCGATACTAATAACAACAAAAAAGGATCATTACACTAACTCGCTGTTGTCGTGAAACAATGAACCCATAGATACCTACCATTTTTAGGGTTCCGTACTTAAATGGAAAAAGTAAAAAACTTATAAATTTCATTGTCGATCTCGGAGAAATTTCGAACTAAACAAAAATAAAAGGTGGCAAAGAGTTGATTTTATTTATCCTGTAAAATATCCATTTATCCCTATTATTAATACATATTTATATACATTTAAATAATAACAATGACTGTGGTTATAAAAAAAGAAGAATATTATTATGATGAATACCTGGACTTTTTGGTAAAATCGCTTGTCTTAGAATACCTATTGAAATCACAAGAATATTGAGATTCGCAAAATAAAAGATTTTTACGAATAAATACAAGAATTTCCCAGTTATTTAAAACCGATTATTTTGTCCAATTACCGAGATTGGGAACGACAAAACTTAATAGTATGGTCATGTTTGAGTAAGGTTATTAACATTAATGAATGCTTCTCTCATTATCACAATTATTATTGCCTTATGCCTACAAATATTACAATATATTAAGTATATTTAATTGCGAAAAACTAAATATTTGAATTTTACGGCCTACGTGTGACCTTAATAATTTTAATCCGTTTCTTCTTATTTTATTTCGCCCTCAAAAAGGCAGACAATCGTAGATACATTGTGTTAATACAAAGCTAAAGTTAGTCATAAATCTTTAAACAATGAGGGTGGGGAATACTGCGCAAATCAGTATCGATAAAAAGAGGGAATTATTTAGTAATTTGTAAGCTAATAACACATGTGATTCTGAAAATCTGTGTGACGCCAAGCTCATACTCACACTTATTTCTGAAATTAGACACTTGTAAGCAAAGATTTTCATTTAAAAAATATGTGCAGATAATTCTACAATGTATTAACTTAGAAATTGCAAAAAAAGTTTAGTTTAGTTCACCTTAAAATCTTCTGCACAACTCTGTTGCCCGTTGCTACCTGTTATCGACTATCGACAAATCTTTTTTTTATTGTGACACTATATTTTCCAACAGTAAGGTAGGTACTTCGCTCAATAAAGCTTATTGGTGCGAACTAGAGGTAAGATCCAAATATAATGTGCGGATATTAGTGTAGATTAAAGTGTAGTTATTGATGCGGTTCAGTTTAGAATTAACGTGTGTAGGTTCCATAATGACCCCAAATCCCAACTTGATTTGTGTACGCAAAAACGATGTAATAAACTTTTTACTTCCTTTACGTGAACCGAAACTTAATTGATAGAAAAAATATACCTAGCTAAAATTCATTAAAATATAACAAATGACAAGGTATGCTTGTAAAAAAGATAAATTTAAAAAAAGTGGTTTTATTCATAGTTTTGATTAAATCTACATTTAATTTTTTACCTACTGAATTCGATAAAACAGTACTTTTCATATTGAATACGCGAAGTATTTTTTTACTCGAGGGTCACATGTAAATAGCAAATAGCGCTGAGGGTTAAAAAAAATTAGACAGACGTGTGTCTAATTTTCAATAGGTTTTGTGAGTAAAAAATAAATATCGTAAATTGTACATAAAATATTTATCCGCAATACAAACAAGAGTTAAAATACATAATTTCTGGGAAAAGGCTTACGAAAGAATTTCGTAATCCAAAAATCCAATATTTTGCTTCCACTTGTACACTGCAGTGAATTATTTACTTAAATTAACATGAGACGTAAGTGAAAAAGAATACTTCGTGTATAAATATGAGAATAACTAATAGAATTATTATTTTTGTTATTTTATAGCCTTCTTAGTCCATACGTTTTATTATGCACCATTTGATATATTGTAGTAGTACCTAATATTACTTGTAATAATACTTGTATTTATTCAATGTTGTTTGATAGATGGTTACATTCAATAGATGCGCATAATCTATGAGGCAATCCCTCAAATACCTAGGACTTCTACACTCGTAGTGTGTTGCATAATGGAGAGGCTTTATTGTAATGGTAATGTATTATAGTACTTACACATTTCAACCCTTATTACAGCCCACTATTAGGAACGGGTCTACTGTCAAAATTAGAGAATTTTACTAAAACCAATGAATCCCCGTGATTCTTTTGATGTCGTCTGTCCACCTTGCAGGTTGTATCAGCCGTAGAATTATGGACCATAATTTGTTTAACTTGCGTTTAACTCTTCTTCGTAGCATTTAAATTTTGAGGTTACTTAATAAACAGCATTCCATTTTGGTTTTGCCAAGTCCGTTTGTTTGTCCGTAGAGTAAACGTTTAAAAAATCTTGTCAAGATCTATTCAAAATTTCAGGTAAATCATGCCTTATTTTATTAATTTTCATGCTGAAGTGAAGTGATAAGCGATAACACTTTAGGGGATTTATTGAATTTATTTTTGTCTTTCTCACTCTCACGGATACGTTGGTAGGTGCGACCATGCATGACGCTGCAGCGTCGCGGAAGAATATTTAACAGAATAACCTGACAATTGCGAGTCGGACTCGCGCACTGAGGGTTCCGTACTACAACCGGAGGAATAAAACCATAAAAACCACTTTTCTTATCGAACCGCAAAACTAACTTTGTTTTTAGAGGTTTTATTGTAAATATCAAAAAACTACTTATTAGATCTCGTTCAAACCAATTTTCGGTGGAAGTTTGCATAGTAATGTACATCATATATTTTTTTTAGTTTTATCATACTCTTATTTTAGAAGTTACAGGGGGGGGGGACACACATTTTACCACTTTGGAAGTGTCTCTCGCGCAAGCTATTCACTTTAGAAAAAAATGATATTAGAAACCTTAGTATCATTTTTGAAGACCTATCCATAGATACCCCACACATATGGGTTTGATGAAAAAAAAATTTTTGAGTTTCAGTTCTAAGTATGGGGCACCCCCAAAATTTATTACTTTTTTTAAAATTTTGTGTGAAAACCTTAATGCGGTTCACAGAATACATCTACTTACCAAGTTTCAACAGTATAGCTCTTATAGTTTCGGAAAAAAGTGGCTGTGACATACGGACGGACAGACGGACAGACGGACAGACGGACAGACGGACAGACAGACATGACGAATTTATAAGGGTTCCGTTTTTTGCCATTCGGCTACGGAACCCTAAAAACCACCTTTTACCTAATAACTCAAAAACTAAGCCAGTTATCAAAAATCGGTTTCTAAGCGTTTTTGGATATTGTTATTACCGACACATTAAAACAAAAATTAAAATTACATACATTGTAGTTTCCGATAAAAAACAGGAAAACTGAGATTTTGGAGCAACTTTTGGGAGAACTTTCTATCGAGAAAATTTTATCCAATCATGTTTCTGCTTCTAAGCGATTTTAGTTTAAAGACCCAAAATATATAACGTTCAAATTTGAAAGTCTTTATTACAGTTTTTACGTAAAACTGCATTCAAAATCACTAAAATACGGCTTGTACGCCGTCAAGTTGTAACTTTTGTACCATTTACGTGACCCTACATCTATCATCTAAAACCATTCTCTTTGAGAGAAAAGTATGCACGATATGCATGGATTTCGGGTCAGCGCAAAAAAGTGTCCGAACCGAAAGAGAGCCAAAACGCGAAAAGGTTTCCAATCGCACTTTAGTCTCACGCGTTAATAATGCCGCTCTGTGTTTTATTCACACCTATAAACAAAATTAGGCTGTATAATAATGGTTTAAGACATAAATTACAATGTTTTAGTTTGTTTATAAAGATACACATGTACACTCGTTTATATAGGTTTTCTCGGGACACTTTTTTCGTGAATTTTGTATTACACCCGGGCTCTATAGATTTATATGTCAATGACGATAGCTGAATAAACGGCATAGTTACAATCACAACGTAATAAAACTTAAAAGATACGGAACGCTCCGCTGCGTATAGTCCGACCCACAGATCACTATTATATTAGTCGGCGACCCGCACTTGGTTCAGTTTTTGTTGACAGAGAAGACAGATTTTGGCATGATATCTGTCCTAACCTTGATGGTACTCAAACTATACGTGCCAGGATTTTGACAAGATATCTGTGACTAATATGACAAAATTATAAGGCCTTGATAAATAAAGACAACAGTTTTTTTGATACACAAAGCATCACGAATATGAAACTGTAGGGAGATTTGCGCGTGAGATTAGGTTAAGTCCTTTAACCTTGGCGTTAATTGTAACCCTTTTTGCCCGTGTAAAGAACGAATAATAAAAATTTCATAAATATTCTATCAGTTTTCTCAAAAAAAAAAATCATAAGAATAGTTTAAGTTGATGGATCGTTATAAGATGGGACATTAAAAATAAGCGTGTTAATGGAGTTCCCAAGAGTTGGAGAAATGGAGTCAAGTCAGAAAGTAATTCAGGTGTCCCTATTGTAGGAGACTCAACGAAAGTCCGAATGGCGTTGCGGTAGCGATCCTGCCGTCTGCGTCGGAGGTCGTGGATTCAATTCCCACTACTGGTATATGTTTGTGTGATGAGCATGAATGTTTTCCAGTTTCTGGGTGTTTTTCAATATAATATATTTATGTATATTAGTATGTATATATATTTATCAGTTAGTACCCATAACACAAGCTATCGCTTACTTTGTGGCTGTATTGCGATATGTCCTGATATATGTTTATTTATTTATAATGGTGGCGCGGCTTGATGCGTGCATGCCTTACAGATAAATATGAAATTGAATCCTGTACTTCCGATCGCGCCTCCGTCCATACAACAGTCAGTTTTCAGGTGAAGTTCATAAATAAATATTTCAGTAAACATTTCTCATTTATTTTATCATCACTTAAATGAATAGGTTAATGGCCACATTTCATCAAGGTTTAAGTAATTTTATCTTATCATGCTATCAAGTAAGATCAGACAAAAGACTAAATCTCGTCGTAGATTATAAAATTTAATTTTTTTAGCCCTTGTAAAATTACACATACATTTCATTCCAGGTAAGTATTTAACAAAAAAAAACATTAAACTAGTTGCGTTGCAAGCGTTGTTTTGCCATTAGGGATAAAAAAAATAGCTTACGACCTAGTCTCAGACCTACCGAATATTCACAGAAAATTTCATAACAATCGGTCTAGCCGTTTTGGAGGAGTTTGGTAACAAAAATTGGCACGAGTATTTTATATATTAGAGAGATAGCGAAGATATTAAAACCTTTCAGTAGATTTATGAATTAGACTTTACCGCCACGTTCGGAAAGCTTTTTTGCACCAAAAAGAAAAAGCAAGAAATTCGGCACACACGACGAATTGAAGGGCAAGTGTAAGGGGATCTAAGTTTTGTGTGGCAAATAATGACGCGACGACCTAGACGTTTAACAGATGTTCTCGCATCCGTACGGTCTGCAAAACAAGTCCTACCACTTGGTATGTTCAAAAGATAGTTAGCTAAGAATATGAGGAACGTGCTAGAAAGATAGAAGGTCGCCAACTAGCCGATGTTCATTGAGAAACCCCAGTTTACACGTAGTATTATAATTATACAAATTATGTCTCCATTACGTCTTCAAAGTAAACAATGAAGCTAATTTCATTGTTCCACGTCACTTTCGTACGTCATATCAGCATTACAGTGCACTTGACCTGTGCCCGTTAAATACTCAGTGAACAGCAACAGGAGTGGAATAAATATGCCAAGTTGACAGCTTTCGGTTACTTGCGCTTTACGCGCGACATCGTTGTTTACAGCAATCCCGCCCGCGTCAAGGATTTTTTAGGATAAGTTGATCAGTGACTTGAGACGATTAGGGAACTCTTACTAAGACGTTGAATGGGTGCGTCAGGGACGTATAGTGAGCCAGTTATGTTGAAAACAACATTTTTATTTTTTAGGGCGAATATAAAATGAATTTCAAGGAGTACAGAAGTAGGTACTATTTATTTTTGCTGCCTTCTTTTTACTTCAAGTTATATGGTATAATATAAATTAGTTTTTAAGCCCATAGGTTGAAGTAAATTTTTTTTATATGGATATTTTTTCGGAATTTTTCCTCAACTTATAGATTTTTTTGTTATATAGCTATATAAGAAAAAAATCTAAATTTTTATTATACTATAACAAAAATTCGGAATCGAAACCAAGATCTCCCACTTGAATCCTAGCGCACGCTCTTGTTCTCAAAAGTTCTCTCATTTTCCCACTCCCGTTGTAAGTGTACTAAATTCCTGTGCCAATTAAATTTACACTATTTACTATGCCATAACCATAGAACGTGTATGACGATGGTAGGTAATTTTATTTGTATAAGATATTATCTTACACGAGTCTTGCAGGTGCAGTAATCATCTTCAGCGTTCTAAAACCCAATGGAGGATGACTCAGTGTCTATAAAAACACAAATTTACTAAAACCATTTAATCGTTGGTGACATAGATTATTGTCCGAGCGAAGCGAGCTCTGAGTTGTGGAGTTATAAATAAAATATTTTTCTACTTTATACTCGCTACAAGAACACATAGGAGGAATTTATACTTCTGAAATAAAAAATAAAAAAAAATTTAAAAGGATTTTTCAATACAAATTATTAGATTAAATTAGATTCAATCTTCGATTCATCGAGAGATGAATTGTCACTTTTTTTGGTCGCGTCAGACCACTACCTACTATATCATTTGCATGCAGGTAAAATTTTCGAGAAAAGGACGTTTTTTTGTTGACTTTACAGCTATATCTTCGGTTGTATCGTCATTTACAACCGTGAGATTGCAGTTAATAACTAAGTTGTAAATGATATTTTTTTTTGTAAATTGCTTAATCTAACATGAGTAGTTAAAAAGTAAACTTAAGTGGAAACACTTTAGAGTTTATTTCACAATATCAAGTCCACTTTGGAATATGTTAAGTGTTAAAACAGCTGTTTAGTATAGCTACTCTATATCAAGATAGACGATATTAATCTTGTGTTCCAGTACACGTATAAAGCTAAGCTTTATAAAAGTTTTCATTGAACACTGATATGATCATGATTATTTATTAAAAAAATTATAAAGCGTGTAAGATTATTTAAATGTATAACTTTTAACTATTATTCTCACATAAACTACACTAAAGGTAAGAAATCTCTTCATTGGATATTCTTTGTACGTAATGTTTATTGATGTTCTATTAATTTTTGGTTTGGTGTTTTTGGTGCATAAATAATAAAAAAATAAAATACAAATAGAGTGATTTACAAAGTAACTACTTTTATTGTATTATTACAAAAATAAATAAATTTATTATATTAAATGTAATAGAAACCTATTACAGACAAAGAGAGAAACGCGAATTTTGCTAGTAACAGTGCCCGATGTACAACCTTGCAAATACTGCTTCTCGGTAGAATATCTAACACTGCGGGGGAACCCACCTAGGCAGTCAGTCACGCCTAGGTGAGTTTAACGAGCAGAAAAGTCCCACTTAGTAATAATAGTAAAAGCAGTCTTTAAATTATTATCCTTCATTAGACGAAATTAAAAGTAGCTATGAAACGAAAGCTTATTAAGGATGAGTTTATTAAGGATTATTTTTAGAAACTGTGGTAATTTTATTATACTAGCTCAATTAGTTTGTAAGAGCTATTGTTAAATGGTGATATCTAAAAACAATACCCGACTTAGTTTGTTGTCGCCTTCTTCACAGGATGCGTTAAAGCTCTCGTTAACTTTGCTTTAAGTCGTTCTATAGTTATCACCAAATACGTATAATATCACAAATATCGTACTGCGGGGCTAGACAAAGTCATAAGCGTTTGGCGTTAACGCTAGTCGACAAAAATGTATGGACAAAACAAATGACTGTAGAAAAACCACGATAATAATTACTAAACACGCTGTGTTTGAATAATTAACTACGCTAACTTGAACGCTCGCTGGCGTTCTCGCGGACCTTGTAGATAACTTTAGCGTACTTCGCTTTACATTTGACAGCCGATAGTATCAAACACAGCGTGTTTAGTAATTATTATCGTGGTTTTTCTACAGTCATTTGTTTCGTCCATACATTTTTGTCGACTAGCATTAATGCCAAACGCTTGTGACTTTGTCTAGCCCCGCTGATCTTTCATAGGTGCTTGTAAGTTAGGTCTATGTGAAATAAAGACATTTTGATTTGATTTTCCGCAAAAGTAGCACATTTCTGTTGTCGGTTTTCTGATTGCGAAAAGGTAAGTGTTGAACACAGCATGACCGCTTAGTAATATTTTAGCTTTTGGATTAGCTGTTAGTGGCTGGCTGGCTGAAATCTGGTTCCGTTAACTTAATTCATACGTATCTATAGAAAGGCATGGCTTGCGACACTCGGCGACCGGACACGGCCGGTTGCACCACAACTCGCGAGTGGCACTAGATTCCGACCACTCGGGACTGGTTAGGATCTAGAGCTTTCGGAAGGAAGGGATTTGAGTAAACTAAGTAACACGAGTTCGATAATTTTTTTGTATGAATTCCATATGGGTTGACTGGAAGAAATGATTAAGTGATAACACCGGTTTTAGTTTATAAGTGCAGTTATCCTATTTTGATTTTATCTTCTCACGAATCGCGTCTATCACTTTGTGTTAAGTGCATTTTTTTAATAATTATAATACTTTTTTTGATTGTAAGTGATGAAGTGTTGGAAGATTGACCGAGCTAATTGAAAACATGGCTATCTAAGATCTTTTAAAAAATACTTACATTTATTATTTTTTAGGGACATCGGGTAACTTATTTTAAGCAAGGTGTTGATAGCATCGTGTGCAAAAATTCTGCTGTTGCTTTCCATCACTTGTACCTATTTCGTACAAGCTTTTCACGGAATTAGCTTTTTGACCAATCACGTGGGAAGGTAGTTTATTCCCGAAAAGTATCAGTAAGTAGACTGTTGTGTCTATCTTTATTTAAATTTCAGCCAAATCGGTTTAGTAGTTGCGGTCTGAAGGAGTCATACGCATACAAAGATAGTTCCATGTGTAGTATAAAGTTGGTGGATTATTATAACTTTATTTGCTATCTATAAATAATGATGCATTTAGACAGTCCAAACATATTATTTTTGCATTTATTATAAAAATAAGTACCAGCAAACCCCTACTCCGTCCGATTAAGCGTTCCGCCGCGATGCTGTATAGAAACCGTAAGGAGTTAGGAACTTACTCCTAACGGAAGTTAGAGCGATAAAATCTTAGACTGCATTGTCACCAAGATTTCACCTGATGGTACCAAGTGAGATCGCTTCAAAGTAGTAACTTGTAGCGTGTAAAAAATATTATAGAGAGTCTTAAAGAAATAGACATACTTACATACATACTCTCAAAAAAACAATTACCTCTATCAGCTGTCGAGTAAACCCTAGCATCAAGCAGGTACCGTGAGAGAAAGTGTCGTAACTAAGTACATCGTTCGATATATGTACGTAGGCTGATATTTATATCAACAGTGACCTTGACTCACTAATATTAATAACTGCCAGTGCATGAGTTCGACGACCATTGTACAGTAACATATGATAATTTATGGGCGATTTAATTATATTAATAATTTAGGTATTTTTCCATATAGTAAAAGTGATAGGCATAGTGAGGAAACCACTGTTGCGAAAGTGGGTTATTTCCATCTGCCCTGATACGATAAAAATCCTTATATTAGGGTCAAGTGTGAGTAGGATTGTAGCAACGAGGGTTCCGTACTATTTTGTCAAAATTTGTAACCAGCTTACACTAGTTTTGACATAAAGCTTGTAACAAAAATTAAGCCAAATTGACAGCCTATACGCAGCTTATTTCTAAATTTTAAAATAATAAAAATTAAAGTATTCTGTTATTAGCTGTTGCTCGCAGCTCCACCCGCGTTGATTCCAGTTTTACACAAATCCCGTGGGAGTTATTAAGAGGATTGTCTAGCTTTCATACAAAAAGCGATAACGTTTTCCTACCCGTAAATGTAGTCCAATTTTCATAATTTTTAGAAATGTTACAGATACAATGAAGAACTGTGCTCGTATGTTTTACTTTAAAAAAAAATATTGCTTGTATTACAAGTTTTTAGTGTCTAAATATCCATATTTTTGACCTAAAAACTTCATCGAGTATTTTAATTTTTTTAATTTAAATAAACTAAACAGTCGGGTAAAAACTAAAAAAAAACGTATGAGTCTAGATGAACCTGTACTGATACTAATAAAACGTTTACAAAATTATCCGATTTGGTAAACGTTTGGGGGATAAAAACGTTATCACCCGAAGCACTATTCCAAGAACAAAATGTAGGCCTAGCTCTTGACTTACAACTCTTTCTATACGTTCATAGATTTCATTTTTGAAAACACTTATTCCCGTCGCGCTTAGTCACTAGACGATCCTCTTAATGTTCCACGCTTTCAACTATGTCATATCATGTCGATCCATTGCTCCTTTGTGATGTGATTATAGGACTACACATAGCAATTTCTTGTTCGCCAAAGACATCAACGCGCGTGCGGCTACTTTTAAAAACACGTTTATTTCAGTTATTTTAATCCTTACATTAGAACTTAGCAGTATTTGATTGCTATGTCACTTGATTTAAATGATGATGCAGCTGAAAATTTTGTCGGACTAACTCCTAATGGTTTGCTACAGAGCTTGGTGGTGAGTCTGTCGGTATAAGGTTGTAACCAGCGGCAGCCGAAATCTCCCAACAGACCCAAACCTGGGACTTTCGACGTAAATCTGCCAAATACGCCAAGGACGTCGACAAAAAATCCATAACGATGAAATTGTCACTTTTTATAAAACGAAATTTGTGGATCTTAGTAGAGACAGAGTGACAGTAGAAATAATAATATGTAGGGATTACAATTTAGCGGGAACTTGCATTATTTGAGGCCATACAGGATCCCGCAAAAAGCTTGCGGATGCCTATAGCACGAATCCGTAAAAATGGTAAAAATTAGTTCAAAGTTGTTAAAATTATTAAAAAAAATAGAAAATTGAATGTTGTTGCCCGACTATTAATTTTTTACTAACATAACAAGTGTTGAGGCAGAAAGAAAAATATTATTTACATATAGATACCCACTGTTGTGAATAATATTTCTTTGGAACGTGTAAAGTGGCGCAATTTTACCGGTCTTATGACCCTCACCCACTGCGCCGCGTGCGTTTGATGATTGTACGCTACGAAATGTTTTTATACGGAATCCATGCTTTAGGGGTGATTCACGTTGCATGGTGCCTGGACTGCTTGGACTTGTGCGTCAGGGGCCGGAGTCGTACTCTTCAGTAAAGAAGGCTGTCACAAAGTTTGAGGAATGTCGTCTTGAACATCTTGACGGAAAATACTTGGCTGAAAACGCCGACTAACCAACTGAAAATGTGTGTGATCCCATGCTTACATGTAGCACACAGCACCATGCTGAGTTGGGGCCCATTTCTGAATTGTGCTACACATGACTAACGGGGTGTGGTGCTTCCGTCACTTGAGAAAAAATCTGGTATTTGTTGCCCAGATAGTGGAAGCTTCAGTTATCGTTTCAGTACATAAGTGTATATACATTGTTTTGATATATTTTTATTTCATAATGTTATGAAATAAAAATATATTTTTTTCTTTCTTTCTCTCAAAAGAACAGGCCAAAGCCTTCCTACCCTTAGACAATGGTTCAGTTCAGTTGTATTGTGTGCCATGCTACCGGTTCTTCACTCTTCAAGACGAAATTTGGTTTCGCCAGCCATTTTCAGTCGTATGTCCAAATTAAGCCAGGTCTGCCGATGGCAGATACGTCAAGGAGGATCATAAAATATACATAATAAGTACATATTCCTTAGATCGGGCTAGCTATAAACGGAGGAACTTTATAGGTTTTGCTAGAAATGTCATATACTTTTGTTACTTTATCAAGATTAAGCTCAATCCAGTCAGCTGATCGATATAAACGAGTTCAATGACCGCTAAGCTCCACTTGCGGTCAGCTGTTAAATAGGTCAATTAATAAGAATAGCTGTTAAATAAGACGACAATATTGGCGACTTCTTATATAGAAATATGCTTATTGAATATTTTTTAACGGTATCTCTGTTTTGAAGAAGATTATTAGTCGATACCCGTATTCATTGTCATCTTTTTTATAGAGGCATGATAGATTAAGAGGTATACGTTTTTTTAAGAAGCACGTGTTTGCTGCTAGACCACTGTATCACCCTCATACAAGTTTAATTTTTAAAAATCCTTTGATTTAGTGGAGACGCTTTATTTTGAAATTAAATCAATCAGATAAAGATCAGTCAGTCCTGAAGAAAACATGAAGTGATAAATTAAAAAACTCTTTCAACCATAAAATTTCGATTAGCAAAAGCTACTTTTTAACTAATTGTCAGACTTAAACAAAGTTGCATGCAACATTTAGTGTATAACTATCATAACTATCCTCTAATGATTTATTGGAGTTACGCCAGCGGTTTTAGAAAGAAGTCAAGGTGACAGATCTATAGGCCACCTTTCATGTTTGAATCTTCGAATCCCTTTGTGCCAAACATTGTCCAACAAACCATCAAGGTCGCGTCACTCTCACAGGTATACTCACGTGTCATAGACGCGTTTTCACAATACGTAGAATAATATTTAGCAGCCTTGAGACCGCACCAAGGCCGAGAGAAATTGAGTAACGGCGTGACCAACACGTATGTGACCAATATTTTGATTGGTTTTTTATTTATTACGATATCAAAAATGTAGAGATGGAATTCTTCACAATGACCATTTATCAACCCCTTTTCACTACATAATATTTTGAAATGGAGTGTAATAATTTCAGGGTTAATGTATGCAATTATGCATGCATGGAAGTGTTTTTATTTGAGTTCTGTAGTTGTTAATGCCTGAATCTTTTTCCATATAAATGATAGTATTAGAACTCTTGGCTTGTTAAAGTTTACACTCTAGGTCAATATCAGGGGCAGACGTGATTTTAATTTCTAAGGTACTTATTAATAGTACATCTAACAAATATTTTTTTTAGACTCTATGACAAAAAAGAAGCATCCTAGAGGATTTCGTTCTAAGTATCACGTTCCAGATATTGAACATAATAGATAAAATCGAGCATAATAGTATTCTAACCAATGGCAACAAGAAAGATTTTTATGAACTATAAATTGTGTATGTGTGTGTTACAAATACTTCTTGTGCAGTCAATATCTCTAGATGGAGAAAAAGTTTTTGTGAAAAAGGAGTGATACTATTGTAAGTAATGTGTCACACAGATTAGTCTGTAAAAGCAACTTTTAATTACTAAGTCGGGTTTGGAAAGTAAAACCTTAAGTGACTCTCCATGGTATATTTTTTTTGTCTCACGGAATGTGACAATGTTGGGAACAATACGAGAGTGTGAAGTTTAGTTTTTTGCTATACTAGCAACTACTAGTAGGCTGATATATACTTTCTACGAATATGTAATAATCTCGAGTAAAACGATAGTGTTGAAACTATTGCATTGATTTATCGACATAGAGGTATATATTAGAAAGCCGATACAAAAACTATCAAAAAAAAACTGACTTCAAACGTCACTTAAAATTCAGAACATGTTTGTTTTTTTACATGTACTTATGTATTTTGAAATTGCCCGTCTCTCTACAATGTCTAACGCACTTTCTGTCGTCCTGTCTAACAGTTGATTCTGAAATCCTATACCTTTAAACGAGCAATTCTTGTATATATATATATATATTTATATATTTCTATATAATTTGGATCTCGGAAACGGCTCGAACGATTTTCATGAAATTTAGTATACAAGGGGTTTTGGGGGCGATAAATTGATCTAGCTAGGATTCATTTTTAGAAAATGTCGTATTTACCAAAAAAATATATAAATTGGCGATAAAGTAAAACTATTACAGTAATCTCCTGCTGCCATCTATTGGTGAGTAGCTGTAATACTACCGAGCAAAGCTCGGTCACCCAGATATGTCTATAATATACACACGTGATGCTTATTTTCCACGACTTCGTCTACGTTGACATCGGTTTTTAGAAAATTCCGCGCGGTTTTTAGAAAATTCCGCGGTATTAACTTTTTTCTTGAGTCAAGAATCCTTATGTTTATTAATAGCTAATTTAAGCTATCCCTGTACCGAATTTTATCAACAGTTTTAAATATTTTTTTTTTCATAAAAATAAAAAGACCTGGGTAGAATTACTATATTTTTATTACCGTTAGTCAAGCGCGGATCTAAAAAATAAACGAATTGACTTGTTAGATAGATTTACAGTGGGTTTATATGTTTTGCTTATTTTTACATTGCCTTTTACATTTTGTTAGAAATAATTATATGTTGTATTGCGCGGAGTTGCCACATCTAAGTAATGCCGTTCACCTTTGAAGGTAAAACCTAAAACGGTGCGCTGAAATTTATTAACTGTTCAATTTGCAACAACTCTCCTATGTTTTTGGTTTGTTACTCAAAGATTGTGTGACATTATTTATATTTTTGGTACAGTGTTTCAAACACTTTTTATGAACTATTATGTCCACGGTAGTTGGTCCCATAGATCAGTTGGCAGAGTACCCATCTGCGATAGCTAGGGGACACGGGTTCAAGTCCCGTTGGCTGCGATAATTTAGATACACAATAAATAATTTATAAAAAAGTGTGTGAAACACTGTAACAAAAATATCAATTAGTAAAAAAGGCATGGTGTCTTCTCTCGTTCAAAGACATACTTCATTCGAAATAATGGGCCTTTGAAATTGGTTTGAAACTGCAATAGTTTCCCAATAGAGGACTCCGCAGTTTGTCTTAGACTGAAAGTAATGTTTATCAAAGTTATCATGTCCACGGTAGTAATTACCACACAATAAATAATCGTGTGACCTATTTATTATTTATTATATTTTTTTAAGAAATGAGAACCCAACCTCTTCTTACCAATTTGACGAAATATGTTAGGAAATGTGTAATGAGTTTTAGCACCCCTGTCTATCAGGGATGCTCTGCTAGTCACTAAAATAATTATCTAAATTGATTTTTTTTTAATAACACGTATATTTATATTTGTTGATCAATGGCAATGTTTATATTTGTTGAGTGTTTAAATAGGTCAGCACCCGACAGCACCTAACTGAAGAGTTTTGTTTTGAGTTTTTGAAACTGACGTGACAATGACAAACTTTAGACCTATGGCACATAAAATATCCAGTGAGGCATAAAAAGGGGTTGACATAAATTACTAAATGCACAGAACACCATAAAATCCGTCATTTTATCAAAAGATTAAATAAATAGCATACAATTTTTCTGACGTAGAAAGCACACTAAAAACTTTGTTTTGAGTAATAGTTCAGCAAACTGTGTTGACACCAAACACAATGGGTGCAACTTGTTAGTTCGATGCAACGAGTCTTATATTGTGTAAATGACCGAACTGGGCAAGTTTTATGAGGCTCTTACATGAAAGAAATAAGATGTGCCTATTCGAGATAAAAAGTAGCCCATTTTTTAATCCAGGGGTACACACACTCTAGGACTATCGTTATCGACTACGTTCCCAGCCAAATCGATTCAAAAAATACAAACATACAAACATATTATTTTAATATTTATAAAAATGAAATAGGATTTAGAATAAGAACAGGATAATAAAATTTCAAAGGTCATAAATTACAAACCTGTATTAATAAATCACAAAGAAATAATCGACATGATCTTTAAAGAAAAACTGACGTAACATTGCCGAAACGGATCAGGGGTCACAAAGTGTTAAAATTACAATTATATTTGCGACATTTCGCTGTTATTTAGTCATTATAGTGCCTCGCTCCATTGAGTACGATTTGTGACGAATTCGATCTCTTGTAAAACACTTTTCAAGTCAACCCTTTTTCTCCTTTCTGACAGAGGATTTGGTCGTAGCCCAATGTTAGGTGACGTTTCTCCAAGTATCCCTTCAGATACTAAAGGGCACAGTGAGGGAACGTTGACACCTACAGTTGAGAAGGAAGACAACCCTATGTTAACCCCTTCAAGTAAAGCTAACCCTTTTTCTCGTTTTCGACTGAGAGCATTTGGTCATAGCCCAATGTTAGGCGACGTTTCTCCAAGTACCCCTTGTGATAACAAAGAGCACAGTGAGGGTACGATGACACCTACAGCTGAGAAGGAAGACAGCCCTATTTAAAAATTACTTGCGTGAGCGGAAACGCCCTTAGCTCTCTTTGAAGCTCTATAAGGAAGACGACCTAGTTAATGTGTGAACTGAAGTGGATGAGAATATCTTTAGAGAGGGTATCCCTCTTGCAGGTGACGCACTGGTTGCCGGAGGGTGAATGTAAAACTATACAGAAAATATAAATTAAGTATATTGTAAAAATGATAAAATTCCTGCGTAATACATTCATTGACTTATCATCGCCAAATCCTTAGAGTCTAAGCACATTTAAAACAAAACGAAGATTGAGGACTGAGGCTATTTGTTTTGTGGAGGCAAAGGACGAGTAAGAATTTTCGGATTCTCTTGAATCAGCTGAATCACAGCTTTAAACTGTGCCTGAACCCAAGGATAATCATCTGAGCTAAGCAGAGGTAGCTGAGCTAGTTTACTTATTATTTATTAACACGACGTGAAGTTAATGTACTCTATAAATTCAATAATAATAATGACGTCGTTGAAAATAAACGAATCGTTCTTGTTATCACTAAACCAAAACGTTATGCGTTTATTTGAATAAATTCCAACTTCCAAGGCCTGACAAATAGCTAATAGAGCATTTATAAAAGTAAGAATGACAGTTACATTCGAGCCGGGTATGTAAAAAAGGAATTACAATAAAACTATTATATTTCACGCATAGATATACGATGCACATAAATTCAATGAAAAGTAATGGGCTTTGAGTTAACCCTTCAGATATAGATACGAATTTAAATAGAGTACCGGTGTCCATTAGGTCGTAAAAATTTTGTAACGTATAAAAATTCTGAGCATGCTGGGATAGCAAAAACTAACAACTTTTGTTTTAAAACATTTATATGTATTAAATAATGCAATGTCTCTGATTACTCATGTGCGATTTTTCGGGGCAACTGTTAATTAAAAACAAGACGAAATTTTATGGCTCGATGGTACCCTTCGTGCGGGAGCCGACTCGTATTTGCCTGATTTTTCATATTATTTTGTACCTACTATATCTATCTTATAGCGCAAATGCTTACAGCTACAGCTATGCTTACAGCAAGTAAGGGTTGGCGTCCTTAGATGGGTGATATTCAATCCAATTGCACAAAACATTTCTGACATCGCATTGTCAAAGTATTACAACTCTATCAAAATCTCTATTTACTGCCAATTAACGTCTGTGAAAAAGAAGTGAATGGACGTTTTTTTGGCAAAAGCTCTTCAATTTAGACCTCATAACTGCCTGTCCTTTTATCTGAATTATCTGTTGTCACAAAAAAAGTGCTGATTTTCAAACTTCTTACTAGATTTACAAGAACCAACTCGATTCTTAATTTAAGTGGCCTATGATTATTGTTAAAAAAACAGTATTGAGCTTTCGGAAACTATGAAGCCAATGTCAGACGAAAGCTTCAAACGCACTTCTTTTAGAATTGGTTTCGAGCTTAGGTATTTGCACTTAATTTATTATGTATTTCATTAACTGTTTTTGACACACCTTCCCGATATAAATGCTTTTTGAGCAAACAAATATATTGAAAAATCATAAATTTGGTTTGGTAAACTATAAAACAAACACGCGTAAATCGTAATTAACGTGATGCGAAATAAACAAATATTGCACAGATAACTAAATATTTGAAGTTTCAGGAGTATGGGAGCGTTACTCAAGCCAAAGTCAAGTTTAAGACGTTGCCACACTCACCTGAAGGCCGGTGCAAGGTCGCGCGGAGCAGGCGCGGCAGGGCAAAGTGGTCCGACGCTCGCTAGCTACTGAGAGCTTGGCGCGATCGGCGATGCGGTTTCACAACCCCGTGTGGTGGTGTCTTAACATTTCGCAGCGACTGTATCGGTTAAGGTAACTTTTCTGTCCTTTTTCTGGTTTCATCCCATTCACAATAGTAATTTGATATTAACTCCCTTAAACAGTTTGGTGGTGAAGAAAAACGTCGTGAAAAACCTGCAAACCTGAGACTTTGCTCAATATGCTCAAAGGTATGTAAATCCCATAGAACTGCTCTCGACCAGAATAGTAAGCAATGGAAACCCTTCCTTCTTTCTAAGTGTGAAAGGAGACCCTAACCCTGCTGTTGGGCATATAAAAAATGCGGGACAAGACATAGAAAAGACCTCTACATTGTTGACGTACCTACTAAATCCACGTACGAAACAGTTTGACTCCTCGTTCCTAATACGCACTGCAAAGGTCTAGAATACACTCCCAGGTATTGTCTTTCCTACCACCTCCAACTTGGACGCCTTTTAATTATTAAGAGTGATTAGGCATTTCTTAGGCAAGCGCGTTCACATATTCAGCGGTTTCCATCAGGTGTTATCACAGTCAAGCCCTAGCCTCTATTGTTAAAAAGAAGGATGCGAGAAGGTCCTGAGTTCAATGAGCACGAACTGCTTTGGTATTTTTATATAGCTTCTGAACTTTCGCAGGTTTCTCTTAGGGGGAGGTTTCGGCTATAGCTTGTTATCATCTTTCAGGTTACAACGTATCGCCAAGTGCATCACTTTACATGATTAGTATGGTAGTAACGGGGAAGAATGAAACAAATATAAATGAAATTCAAGATTTTTATTGTTTATCATAGGCTAAACTTATAGTCACTTATGAAATATCAGATTCTACCTCCAAGTTTGGAAAAGCAACTTTCAGCGAGAAGAACTGGTGTGAAACTCAGCATATGGGAGTAATCATGGAAGTAACGTGGAGTAGTATGGGAGTAACGTGGGAGTTATTTTGCGGCGTATAAATGCAGGACTGGTGTTGCAGGATGTAAAAGTGTGATTGTATTTAATAAAGATCTTGTAACTATTTGGTTTGACATTTCTTTAGTCGACTCTTCTAGTTAAAAGATAGAGTATGTAGAAGAGTAGCTAGTGTAAAACGCGTTGACGTACAGAGTAGAGACGTTTAATGCAACGAAGCTCCTTCAAATTTAATGAAAATAGGAGCTTCAAAGCAAACGTGATGTTAACTAGCTTAGGAGGAAGACATTCTCCGCAATTGTCTACAATTGTAACTTTTTAACTACTTTAACTTTTCTGCACTGCGTTCAATTCATTTGCAAGGAAAATAAGAGCAGATAGAGTTCTGAAGTTACATTTAGGGCACTTCAACGAAGCCACTTTATACACCGCTTCAGGAAGGACTGCTTTGGTATCCGAAATCTGTAAGAGAAGACTAAGTTGTTAAATTCCATAAAACTAAAGCCTTAGAATTAAAATAATATATTTTAGCAATGAAATTTCCGGGTGACTTTAAAAAAAGGAATCATAAAATAAAATCAGCCATTCATCAGTTTCGGTAGGCCAAAAATAACGAACACTAGAAATGGGTAAGATAATAACCTAATTTTGTGTTTTTCTACACATTACCATTTTAAGATGAATTTCCTAAGTTTTGTGAATATATTAAAATATAGGCGAGGAAGCTACATACAAGTTTAAAGGTCGCTTGCGCAAATATCAATGGAAGTGTAGAATTTCTGTGTTAAGTCCGATATTAAATTAATCAAAACTTTGCGCCATACTATGTCATATGTCGATTTAACTATAGATGATACACCAGTATATTTTTTTGTCATCAATAAGGGCTATACATAAAGCCACTTGCACGAGAGGTTATATATAACCCACATCTAGCCTACAATCTTCATCTTATCACAGCATCAAGAGATAGGTACAGAGGTAAATTAGTTCTTTTTGTCGGGATGCACCTACTGAAAAGCTATTTTTCGAAATATACCGAAGCTTTCGGTTCCATGTTTCGGTTTTTATACACTTGCGATATAACGGTAGAGTGTGCATCTTGGAGGCCCCAGCGACATAACCTGTTGCTATTCGTGCAGGGAGACTTCACTGTCCGCCATAATAGGTGAAATGATCGACAGTGAGAAAGCTTGAGTGTAATGGTCTCTTTTTCAAGACTGTCATTGCACTTAAAGAAGCTGTAGAAAGGGAGAGAGAGCAGGCGGCTCATTTTCTCCCGCAGAAAGCGGATATGGAGAAGAAGAAGAGGCTATGCACATCAACCTCCGTGAATGGTCACTTATACCCACACGAAGAAACAACGCCGAGGCGTCGCAATAGCATGCAAAAGCGAGTATTCTGGTCACCTATCGGCCAATTACCCGCCCCAGTGCACTGTTCGGGGTAGGATGCGTAAATGCTAATTCCCCAGCAATAAAAAAAGGTTATACACTACGCTGAACGAGCCCTAGTTTCGGCTAATGTGACATAGGCCACCTGAAAAAATAACGAGCAACCGGTTATGTAACTTTCGGTGATGTTAATAACGCAGGCGGTGATGTTAAGAACCCCTAATGGGTGAATACATCCTCCAAAGCAAACCTGCTTTGCGAACCTGGCTGCTTTCCGAGTTTTGACTTCTCATAAGAGCCTATTAATTGGGCCTATGTGAAAATAAAGATTTTTCATTTTCATTTTCAAAGACGATCATATTATTTTGTCTTTCTCAGCTGCTGTCCTGATCTAGTTTGGACCGGCTACTTTCCTGATCTCGTCCTACCAACGACTTATAGGTCTTCCCCTACTTCCTTTGCTTGATGTCCAGAATAGCATCCTATAATCCAAAATCATTTGCTATCACAAGTAATGCTCTTGGAATGGTTTTTCCGAGCTTGCAATGTACAGTTACTTGCGAGGAGGTATTCGTCACGGTACAGCGAGACCTTTGCGCAAGTGTGTTGCAAGGTGTCCAATGAGCAATACATGATACAAAGTTAGAGTCATCCGTATGTGTGCGCGCAGATTTTAACACAAAACACACATATGTTTGATGGAATGATGTATGCGGTATCATACTACACCTGCTCGGAAAGAACCTTCTTTCTTTGTTACAAAACCTAAAACCTACAAAATAATGGACATGGACAAAAGAATGGACATGGAGTATTTTAAAAAAGACAGCACTATTTTTAGACGCGTCAATTTAGTTTAGAAATTTTGCAAAAAGAATTGGACCGTTGATTTATCGCTGCACCCAACGGGATATGAACCCGCGTCCGCCAGGTACCCCTCTCATAGCGCCCATAGCTCAGTGGCGGAACACCCAGCCGCATTAGCTGTATGTAGCCAATATTACTTCAGGAACCCGATAAGAATGTAAAAAAAATAGAACCGTTTTCTGTTAAATAACTACAAAAGGTTTGCTTGCAATGTTTCCCTTTATGTTTTTAAAGCAAGAGCAACTAGTATTAAATTGTTTCGATTACCAATAACTGCAACACAATTTTTGGTGCAACAATATTTGGTGCCCCGGATACTTTAAAAGAGCCTGAAACAAAATACTAGCGTATCTCAGTTTAATCTAGCCATCATAAATTGGCTTGTATTTTAATCAATTTAAATGCAATTGCGCAAAACACGTGTCGCAAATGCCAATCGATAAGCCAACATCGTTCTTGCTAAACGCCGTTGGTATTTTCACATCAGCCGGCAACGATACCGACACGATTTGGAAATATCAGCCTGAACTACCTGGCTGGATACCGACACCGATCCGATAATATGTATCCGGTGGTTGCTAAGTAGGTCTAGGCCGGAGTCGTAATTTAGTTACAGTGATCACGATCATAATTATTAAAAGTCCTGAAGATGAGAACCATCAAAATATCACTCTTACAAATTTCTATTCTGACGCCGCCGTAGAGTGCCTGTGAAATAAAGACAGTCTTGTTATTATTATATGATTGTAAGTCATTAAGACTAATCTGTTAACTTAAGTTACTTATGAATACTTATGCTTTTTTATTAGTTTAAAATTTGGTTAATAATATTATTTAGGTAGTTAGTTATAATGCATAAATATAATATGCAGTAAGGGTGCGTGAGTTTTATAACAAAAGGCAACCCGAAAGTGTAGTTTTGCAGAGACGTAAAAAAATATAATTTTTAAGCAAATAAACATCTTTGGTTTTTTGTTTTTAACGCCTCTGTATGTATGAATATAATTTGTATGCCGCATTGGAATCGGATCGGTGACGAGTATTGATGTCGGATCGTGTGAAAATGTCCATTCGGATACACTTCCACCCACTTCCACAAACGGGTACTTGGCGAGTCAATCTATTACCTTTCGAAATTGATAAAGCATTCCTATGGTATTTATGATCATAAAAACCGACAAATATACTCGAAAAATTAATTAATTCATGGTTATTAATGATTATAATTATTTATCACGTCTTAACTGTATGAAATTCGTACGAGTATTGGCGTGATAATTTGTACGCCTTTTTGAAAATGATTTTTAATCAACAACTCTATAACAAACATTGAACGGGATATCGTGTTGTGTTTATAAGTCACGTGATTTTTGACATCGATCACACATTTTTAACCGACTTCAAAAAAGGAGGAGGTTCTCAATTCGTCGGAATCTTTTTTTATGTATGTTCCCCGATTACTCGAAGATGCGTGGACTAATTTCAAAAATTCTTTTTTTGTTTGAAAGGTTTATAGTTCACTGCAGATTGTAATGATTGAACGAGACATTGCCCGACTTCGAATTGGTGTACATTAAAAATTATTTCAATCTTTGTCGTAATTGAAGTTGGTTTTTTGGAAAGAATTTTCTATTTTACTTTGTCGATCGGATTACGGATAGTAAGCTATTACTGTACATTTTTAGGGTTCCATGTTAAAGTGTTAAAATGGAACCCTGTTGATGCGAATAATTTAATCGTCCGCCTGTCTGTCTGTTTTAATTTTGTCCCGTACCCATAGCAATTGTATAAATGGAATAGATACGTCATAACTATAAGGCTACCGATGATGATGATAGCATGTATGACGTAACTATCCGCTGAGAAATATTTTTCGCAAATACATTTGAGGGAGGGAGGAAATTGGGTCATGTGAGCCACTGGCGTTTGAACACTACAATGTATTGCAAGTCGGTCTAGAATAACTCATTTGTGCCTGCAGCACATTATAATATCATCTTATTCTTGACTATAATGCAACGTTGTGTAAGACTGAGAACACAACAGTAACAGCGGACCTATAATTATTGTAATGTGAATATTACGTGCTAAAATGAAAAGGAAATTATATTATAAAGTTTGGTGTTTCAGTGGCAGGGGAAGCTTGTACAGGTATTCAAAAAATTAAAAAAAAAAAAATTTAACATATACTCGAGCTTTTGTACAGACGCTCCATCTTGATTATGCTTGTCGTCCTGACCCATAATCAGACAATTATAATAAATACTTTCCTTATTCTGCCAGGATAAAAGTTAAATTTTCAAACCGGCAGATTAAAAAAACTCCTCAACATAATTGTCAGATTATGAAGACAAGACGATAAGCACATTTAGATGAAGCGTCTGTATAAAAGTCTGACGCGCTCAAAAAAAAAATTTCATTGTCATGGTTTTTTTCCTCCACCACTGAAATAGTATTCACCATATAACCTTATTTTTTTTTAGCACCTAATATTTACAATCCAATGGGACCCAACGACGTAAGTTCTTCTACCCAAATCCCCTTCTTGGGCTCCCCTACTATAACATCGCTGAATCTTCACTGCACGTGTACAAAAGAGGCTCTTACGCCAACTCGAGTGATTGACCTTGGTGTGCAGAAAGTGAGTATTGCTGAATCTCTATTCAAACTAGGTAATGTAGTCATTAAAGCCCTATCTTGGAGACCTTAGCAAGTTCCCTGGCTGACATTCTTAACCATATGACTTAACGGCGTACAAGCCGTATTTAAGTGATTTTGAATGAAGTTTTACGTAAAAACAATAAAGACAATTACTTTCAAATTTACACGTCATGAATTTGGGTTCTTTAATCTAAAATCGCTAAGAGGCAGAAACACGATTGGATAAAATTTTCTCGATAGAAAGTTCTCCCAAAAGTTGCTCTAAAATCTCAGTTTTCCTGTTTTTTATCGGAAACTACAATGGATGTAATTGTAATTTTTGTTTTAATGTGTCGATAATAACAATATCCAAAAACGCTTAGAAACTGATTTTTGATAACTAGCTTAGTTTTTGAATAATTACGTAAAAGGTCGTTTTTCTGTTTAATTCTTCCGTGACGCTGCGTATCGCACCTACGAGTACCAACGTATCCGTGAGAGGGAGAAGACAAAAATAAATTCAATAAATCCCCGTAACCATACTGTTTCTACGATTGTGTTTGGTAGATTCCAACGCTTTTAAAATGAAATTCAATAACTGTATGCCTATTTATCTGATCGACAAATTAATGATCACGTGACTAATCGATGACAACTGAGGCTCAAGAACAATTACTTTCAATATTCACATGTGATTCGCGTAACTGGAAAATAGTTAACAAGTTAGATTAAGTAGGTACTAAAAGAGGGTTAGGCATAACTGGTTGAATTTAAAAATTACCTAAAACCATTTACTTTTTTTGCTAAACGTTCCTTTGTTATCTAATTTTTATTTATCCTTATAGTAAGGATGTAGCATTGCGTCGATCGTTATAATCAAATGACTAGTGCCATTATTCTTTTTTTTTGTATCCATTATTAATTATAACTAGATAAAAATTTATAACCCATCCAAATAATTATTATTAATATGCTTTATTTCGATAAATACATCTCCTTACTAGCCTCTCTTGTGGTTAGTTGATTAGTTACCTGATTTCATTATTAATAACCTTGGGTTCTATTTAATCCGGCGGACTCCAATCAGCCTTAAAACTTTAGTTAGACAACCTTCTAACCTCAGTTGGGCAATACAAATACATTCAGGGACAACATTTCACTTTTAATACACAATATCAATAAGCGAATGAGAAACCAATGATATGACAATATTATGGATTACTATCTGGCCGGGCAAACGTTGTTTTGCCATACAGGGGTATGAAAAATAGCATAAGACCTATTTATCAGATCTATGTAGACAAAAAATTCACAAAATCGGTGAAGCCATTTCGAAGGAGTTTGTTTACAAACAATGTGACACGAGAATTTTATATTTTTGAAGATAGTGTATAATTAAATCTTCTTAAGTATAGTTTTATAAAAATCGTGTCGAAGAAGTTTTTCTTTCTTTTAAAAGAATATATAATGTTCCCGAAGACTTACCTTTGGAAATAGGGTACACTATGTTACTGCATGTAACTTTCTTTATTTTCGTCGAATAAACGCAAGAGTGCCTGGCGTTTAAAAATCAAAAACTTATTGAGACTGTATAACGAAAATCCGGCTTCTTTTTGTATAATATTCATCCTTTGCCACCATGACTTTGTTACCCCTAATAAACATCCAGACCTTCTGAATTACTCAATAGGTACCCTATGATCATGATATAGTCAGTAAAAGAAATTAGTGCCTAGCTGATAATTACTAGTGGTTCTGCTCCGACTTTCATGTTGCAATGTTGTACCTATAGCTAGGGATGTTGTAAGCATGTGACCTGTTAAATGTGGTTTGCTTACAGTTTTGTCGCTATGTATGTGACAACGTGAAAATCACACAAATTGATTTAATAAGGACTTTTAAGCCGCTTGCGATTGCCATGTTTTCAAAGCCTCACATCATTTCATCGTTGAAATCCTAAAACAATGCCAAACACTTTGCTTCCAGGGACTCGATATTCTATTTATTGTTAAGAGAAAAGCCTGTTTCTTGGCGTACAGATGGACAGACGGAAGACCGATGGGTGACGTATTCTCTTTCAAAATTCTTGTATTACTAATCCTCATAAACATTATACTTCTAGGTATAGCAAATCCAGAGAAGCCCGTTGCAAGTTTAAATAAAATAATAATAATACAACCTAAAGTTTCTACTTTGACCGCCTTTTTTTATAAAATAACTAATTAATACTTATTGATTGTTTTTGTAATAGGAGATGTTACTAAACATCTTTGTGTTGATATATAAACATTTCATTTTAAAACACACGACTTTCAATTCCTTTCCTAGAACAATGCATTGAGAGCAATATTGTATGGCATAATAGACGTAGTTTAGCAACTATATTTACAGTTGCGACTTTATATCTTTGGCAGAATCTTACACCTCTGATATCAGCACAAACACAAGTTCATATTCTACCAAAGCCTAGCATCTCAAACTCAAACTTAAAATATCTTTATTTCCCATAGGCCTAACGTAGAGGCTCTTGTAAAACGTCAATATATGTGTTGCTGCATGGTGATAACTACAAGTCGACTTAAAACTAAGTTTACGAGGGTTCAAACGCGCCCTGCACTGAGAAGAAGCCCACAACAAACTCAGCCGGGGTTTGTTTTCTTTCGGCATTAGAATATTTTAATAGATGAATATTATTTATTTAAAAATGTTTGTATTATTTCTTCGAGCGTTAAGCTTATTTTAGCTTATTGTGACGGGCAACACTGAGGGCAAAATGTTGAAATCAGATGATCGGACCAGCTGAGTTTCATACGATTGCAAGACTGGCCTCCGACACATCGCGTTGAAAGAAGTTAATCAGCACGCGGTTGCAAAATCACCAGCCAACCTTTCCTATAGAAATCCTTATAATTGAAGGACTTTTTCAAATAGCATACCTGTGATGTTTCACAGATGTAAATATTTTTTATTTGAGATAATCGTCCCTCTACATTTACTTGTTTACTAGTCCAACTGATTTTTTACTAAACTGTTGTAATGATGTAAAGACTTCACAGAATGTGTAAGCTAGTGTTTGTTTTTGCCATGCATTTGCAATGAAATAATACTAGTAAAAGTAAGATTTGTGTATTGCAATGTATCAAATTATTGGTTAGTTACATTGAAATTTAATTTGTATGAATCGACATCCCAAAGAAATGATCGTAAGTTGCTTAATAATATTTCAATTTAATATTGACGAAAATTAGGTAAAAATATTATAAGACTTAAAAATATAGGTATGTTAACTAGCTTTTGCCCGCGGCTTCGCCCGCGTGAATTTCGGGCTTTTAGAAATACCGTGGGAGCCAAGGATTTTCTGGGATAAAAAGTAGCATACGGGATAGATATACAGTCAACTACTACAACAACTAAAACAAACATCGGCTTAGTAGTTTTACTGCTCTTCCCGCTTCCGTCCTTAATCAGTATAGGTTCATCTACGGGGCTCAACTAAAACACACATTGTTAACGGCATAAACGTTAGTTTTCAGCGACCTGCAGTTTAAATACTAGAAATACAATTACTTTCAAATTTATTTTGGGCCTGTAGTATAAATTCGCTCTGAAGCAGGAACACGATTGTTCTCCCAAAAACTCCTCCAACATCTCCATTTTCATAGAAAAATATAATAGATGTAATTGCAATTTTTTTTATGTTATGTGTTGGTGATAATAATATCCAAAGACCCTGAGAACGAATTTTTGAAACCTAGTTTAGTTTTTTAGGGCCGATTTTTCAATCGCCAGATAAACGTTAACTAATTTAATATTGACGAAAATTAGGTAAAAATATTATTAGACTTTAATACCTATAACCACTAAGCGAAAATCTCGTCGTTGTCCATTGGGCGAAAGACTTAAAATTCTGAAGTAAAATTCATATAAAAATGTCGCAAGCAAAATATCTATATGTCACGTTGCCTACAAACATTATCTAGGCGGTTTTTATCTAACACTAGTCATTATTAATTTTGCTGTGAGAATTGTTACAGGAGAGTTCGAGCAAGTAATTATAAATTACTCAGCGATTCTAGGTTCTAGGATAGGGTTCTTAATTCAAATGGCAAAAAAATGAAAAATTTGCGTTACCAACCGAACATTTTTTTCTGTGCTATCATCGTTACAACTATACACGAACCACTGCGAATGATCATAAATATTTTATACAAAGTTATACCCAACCGTTCAGCCGTTTTTGAAATAAACGGGAATTATATGTGCCCAAACAACCTGCATTCAGTCTGTACGTGTAAATGCACCACCGCTAAAACTATTTACTTATGTTTTATTCATTCTTTACTTAGTGTCGATTTTTCAGTCGCCAGATATATCTGAGGAATGAGTTTGCAACTTATAGCAAAATATCAAAATCTATGAAAACGTCATATTCTCTATTCCGTCATCAGTAAAATGGAACCAATGCGATTTTGCCATTATGTAGTTCAACTATTTTTCATAACTACAAATGTCTCTGTGATTGTGTGTTCTTGAACTTTTTGAATTATTTGAACTTGCCAATTAATTTAAATTGGGTATTTAAAGTTCTAGTTTTTTGTAGTTACTTGAATTTAACTACATTATAAAGGTTACTGAAATGTTAAAACTATGCAAATACTCGTATGTGCAAATTTTTTGTAATCTTTTTAGTTATTTTTGAAATAGTTGTTATGTATACTAGTTGTTCAACAATTTGGTAGAGAACCCAGCCACCATAGCTACATGTTTTCAATTTTTTTAGGAATAAAGAACACAATAAAACAGGAACTATAATAATTATCAGCCTAATCGATCGATCAGCCTAATCAGATGCATCGTCACACACATGGCGTGGTACAGTTACTGTGAGGGCAGTACGAACTACGAAGCAGTTTGAAATGGAAATGCTTTGCTTACTCGAGCTAAATTTCCTACTTATCACATTGATTGTAAGGAAAAATAACAAAGTCAGAATATGGTAATACATAAAAAATGTTTTGCGAGGGAATTTTTTCTTATTTTTTTTTTAAATTCAGAACGCGGTGACCAAATTTATCACTTTGCATCCGTTGTCCAGATAAAGAACCAATTTTCCGAACATGAAGAATAGTTTATTCTCCATTTATTCTCCAACCAAAAGTATATGAATGACGAGGAGGGTTTTTATGAATAAATGTAAATTTATATATTAATTTTATAGATAAATGTAGTGTTAACATTACTTTCTATTCCGAAAAATCTATGGCGCCTTTGGGAATAATGAAAACTAATATTCATGCGAGCAAAGCAAAAGTACATAATAATAATCGGTCAAGCCGTTTCGGACAAGACAAACTCTGTGACACGAGAATTATTTAAGTATATTAGAAAAAAATCCACTGAATACTTCGGTGATAGTATATAGGTAGACTTAATGTATTCTAAGAATATGGAGTAACCCAAAATGGGCTACCGGATTTAAATACAAAGCGCTTTGTCATTTGTTAATTAAATACATGGTGCGCGATTTTCGATAAATCCAAGATCTATTTAACAATACAGAAATGGATGATCGCACATATTCAAAAGCAATACAATTTTTATATTGTGGTAGAGATTGAACTTGCTGTTTTGAAAACGATTTTTTTTAATATATTTTTCTTTGAATGATTTTCAATGATTATTTATCATTTAGAAGAAAATAGTTTTTATGTGTGTTTGTTACTACCTCGAATTTGATTGAAATTGCAGTCGGAAAAGGTTAAAGCTTCGACTAACAATATATTTTATCCACTATACACCGATTACTTGTTATGACCGTAACCACACATATTTTGTTTCGTAAAACATCCTGTATTAAATGCATTTATAGGTCATTCAGTCTATTTATTTTAGTTTCTATGTCGGTGCAATAGAATTTATTTAAGATTAACAGAATGTTGGAATGAAGAAATTTTCTTCAATTTAGGTGAATTTGTAAATTATATTGATCAGTACAGACATGGACTAGATACCTTTATCTTTGGCTATTGTCAGTTAGTATCATTTGAAGTCTTGAGTGAAACAGTGAGACTTTTATATCTATTTTTTTTTGCAATGTCTTCAAAATTTGAGCAGCAATTTGCAGTTTATGAAGGAAAAGATGTTTTGTGTAAGTGTTACAACCTTTTTCCTAATTTTCTTCTTTTACTGTATAACTCTATTCTTATAAGTGCAAGGGGGCGTTGGAACCCTCATAAAGTCGACTTATATAGTTATCAGTTTATCACTTATTATCTAACTAATTACTATAATAATTATAGTAATTAGTTAGATAATAAGTGATAAACTTAATATTAAAACTTACATAAAAATCGTATTGACCTTTTATAAGTGCCTGTTAAGGAAGGCCTATGTACGAGAAGATTTCATTTGATTTGATTTTTGATATTATTATATTAAACACAGTCTTTATATTTAGCTTTGATTAAATAGTAGGACCTTCTATTTGGGAGATCGTATGTTTAAATCCCACGCAATCATTGTAGTTGGAGATGTTATCGTGCTAACTGGGAATTGGTATAACTTTATGTGGGGTGTTGTATGGCATTGCACTGGAACGCTAAGACAATCAGTGGTACGCTTATGCTGATAGAGAGGCAATCAAAAAACTAGACTGTATCAAACCTCAAACCATAAAACCTCAAACTGACATAAATCTGAGACTCTCATTAGAAGGCATTAGAGGTCAGAGGTCGTCTAAAATTAAAACTCTAAATAAAATAAATAAAAAATAAAAAATAAATAAAAAATAAAATAAAAATAGCCTTTATTCTACCACCATTCATTAAATTATTAGTCATATTTATTATACTTTATATATATATTGTAAACTGTTATTATTTTCACTTTCATTATTATTCGATAGTTATTGTCAAATTAAGTATAATGTCAGGTTAAAGTGTGGTGTCAGATAGAAGTGTAGTGTCAGGTAGAAGTCGCCTGTTTGGCGTAGGCTTCCCCCAGCTCCCTCCATGAATCTCTGTCACGAGTAAGTCTTATCCATAGTGGTCCGCTGACCTGTCTATAAATAAATAAATAACTAACGACACTTAAATATTTTTCTTTCAGCTCCAATCAAAACGTGGACGTTTGAAGAAACCTCTTTCGGTTTAGCCGCTATTATACTATTATACCTTATTCTAGTCCTGAGGATATTACCTAATTTTATGAAAGGCAGGAAGCCTTATAAGCTGAAAGGACCTCTGTTATTTTATAACATATTTCAAGTAGCTTTTTCTGGTTATGCAGTATTTTTGGCAAGTATTATATTATTCACTCTCCAGAAAATATTGCAAATATGCAAATAAGTAGAGTAGAAACAGTTAAAATTAAAGCTAAAGCTAATGCCCTGCTCTTGAATTAACATTTTATATTATTAAGTAATAAGTATGGGTATTAACGATGTTTTATTTTTCAGTATACACGATACATTTTAAGGCATGGCATAATTACAACACGATGTCCGAAAGGGGAAGATTTAAAAGAGGTAGGTAACTAGTTATTTAAAGTGCAAATATTATAACTTATTATCCGTATGGGTTAGCACGCTTCATACATTTCGGAGAGTGTGCTCAGGAACTATTTAATTTGGTTCCCCCGTCACGTTTTAACCATATCGGCAAGGCATCGAAAAGGCTTCCACCCATACATAGTCGACGTACCAAAGACGCGTACCTACGAAGCGATTTGATTCCTCGTTCTTGACACGCACTGCAAAGGTCTGGAATACCCTCCCAGGCTGTCTTTCCTGCCACTTACAATCCGGGCGCCTTCAAATCAAGAGTGAATAGGCATCTTCTAGGCATGCACGATTCACCATAGACTGTGTCCTCACTTTCTATCAGGTGTGATCACAGTCAAGCGCTAGCCTATATAGTTAAAAAAATACACCTTTGAGAACATTATGGTGAACTTTATGTCATGTGGGGTTTCTCATAACGTTTTCCTTCACCGCTAAGCAAGTGCTATTCAGAGAAGGGTTTAGTTATAGCTCCAAACATTGGCTAAGTATAGCCGCAGAACAATAAATAGTAAAGTAAAGAAGGCTTACACCGCACGATGATTTTAAGAAAAAGCGACACTAGCACTTACACAAAGAAGCAATTCAGTTCGCAATAGCGCCTGGCCCCGCTCTCAAAATCGATACGCAACAAACGCAATGTTGTGGTCTCTTTCTACCACCTAACTTTATCTCTTACGGCGCACTAGGGCTGCCTTAGTCAGACGGCGCGTAAAATAGACCGTACAACACTAGCGCGTGCAACTCCGCCCGCGAGCGGCAACCATCTGAAATATTGAGGTCCGGACCCCTACTTGTAGCCGGGACGGTCACGTGATAAGTGAAACTGGCCTGGTATAGCTTTTACAGCTGATATATGTAATATTTTCTACCAACGGTCAGCAAAATATATTTACTTGTCATAAACAAACACTAACTTCGTAAACTGTAAGGTGTTTGTAAACTCTATTTAAGTATTATTTTTGCACAAGTTACCAACCTAGGTTGGTATAGTATCATGTCAACATACCATGCTAGTTCTTGCGTTGTGCAAAAATAATACAAAAAAGCATGTTTGTCTCCGTTTTCAATAGTTAATCCGTTAGTTAATAACCCAATGCGAGTTGCTAACTAACGATACAGAATCAGCCGCCAGGGCAGCGGGCCTTCACTGGCACTATAGGTCAAAGGCTACAAGATCATATTGTCGACCGCCCAGCAGTTTCATAAAGCCCCTGTCGCGAGCTGGAAAGAGTACTGAGAAGATAAATTGACGTGACCCATTGTTGCGAACTCAATTGCTCTTTATTGTGTCAGTACATAGAGTCTCTATTTGTTTAAATCATTTTGCGGAGTAAATCTTCTGAACCGTGAAGCAGGTATGGTAACTCTGGGTTAAAATGTTCGATATGGACTATTGCGTAACCACATGGAGCTTCACATTTAGTAGTGTTTCTAACAATACCTCTGGCCGCGGGGCAGTACAATAAGAAAACAGGACTGAGGCACTGCCGTTAAGCTCGTAAGTGCCATAGAAATTGCAACAGGTAGCATGTTTCAATATTTGATTTCCCCAGAATCAGCGACTTTTTAACAATAAACCCGAATTTCTTTCACCTCCAGGTTATATCGGAAATAGCTCCATACTTCATAGCCAAGCACATCGACCTATTGGACACAGTGTTCTTCGTGCTCCGAAAGAAGGACAACCAAGTGACCTTCCTCCATGTGTTCCACCACACGCTGATGTTGACTTGGGCCTGGTTCTACCAGCTTTACTACCCCACAGACCATTTCGTGGTGGTAGGGCTCATTAACAGCTTCGTCCACATGCTGATGTACGCTTACTATGGGATCTCGTCATTGGGGCCGGAGTACGCTAAATATGTATGGTGGAAGAAGCATTTGACTAAAGTTCAGTTGGTAAGTTATTATCCTATCCTATTTACCTATTACCCTGTAGCGGCCTTCGATAATAGCTGACGATAGATGGCGTAACCAGTCCCCTAGCACACGCTGACGAAGCATTCGACGAGCGTTCTATAAATACAAATTCTGACGTCACACGCTTGTCCTTCTCCGTCCACATACGCGCAGCCCGTAACAAGTCCAAGTTTGTATTACACCGATTATAACCGATGTCTTGCTCTCCCAGCAAAATGTCTCTTCGACACAAAGTCACCCTCTATAAGACGTGTATTCGGCCCGTAATATCTTATGCTAGTGTAGTCTTCGCACACGCCTCTCTTAGCACCCCAGACAGTCTGCAGAAAGTGCAGAATATCATGCGCATGGCCACGGGAGCCCTGTGGTTCGTGCGCAACATAGACCTCCACAGAGACCTCGAACTCCCAACGATTCTCAAAGAATTACTTTTTCCCTGATAAATCCACGGAGGTTCACTATAGAAAACTTACTTGATTTTACGTTTAAAAGAGAGTGGACGTTAGAAAAACATTTTCATCGCTCCATTTGCTTATCGCTATCGTAAGCAAATTCTGACCGCTGATTGGCCGAATCTGTTGTTTTCATTTTTCAACCAATCAGGTGGCATAATTGATTTCCGTTACGTTGAATACGTTTTTGATATAAGCAACCGCCTAGCTGGAGCGGGAATCCGAATAGGGAATCGATCCTCCGCGTTTTTTTTAAAAATCAATAACCACACGGGCGAAGTCGAGGGAATAGACGAATTATATTTATTTTTTGCTTGAATATAGCATACAATGGTTATTGACTTGTTGAATACAATTATCTAATGTGTATTTCAAAGAATTTTTTTGTTTCGTTAAAGAATATAAGTTTTGCTAAAGACGATTCTCGTGTATCTTTTAGATAAATAGAATTTGGTACAAGAATAGTCTAACAGTGGACTTAAACTTATGATTTTTTGAATCTCAGTTCGCTCTGTGTCCATTGAACTATGGAAGTTTCTAGTTAAATAATAACTGACTTACCAAACCTTTTTTTTAATAAAACAAAAAATTGTTATTTTATTGCAAAGACTCATATGTACAAAATGTTCACAAGTTTTTGTCAAGTAATTCTTAGTTACTGCGACTATGGCCTTCTGTGACCTCGTTTGCGCGCTGTCGTTCCTGGGTTCAATTCCCCGTTGGAGACAAATTAAGTATCTTCCAGATTCTGAATTGGCCCAAGTCTGGTCTGTTGGGCTTCAGCTGCGGCTACTTATAACTCATTCTCTTATACCATGTGTACTCAACTCTTTACCATGTGTGCATATTACTACCAGTATTAAATAGACATAAACCTGGACAGGGCGGACGGCGTGAAAAAATATCTCCAGTATATCGGTGCCAAAAATGCTCGTTGTGCCACCAACAGTGAGGGCTCGCTGTAGTTAGCTCAGCAGCCATCTATAGAATTTTGACAGATGGCGCTACTGTTTGCTTGTACGAAAAACGTTGACGTAAATCGTTCGGATGCCCATATCCTGAGTTTTCTTATCAGAGTGATAAAAGTAATATTAATTGGTGTTTATTTTCCAGATACAATTCGTTCTTGTCCAGTGCAACCTCTACTACCAGCAGAAGTTAACACCGTGTCCCATCCCGATGTTATTCCACTACTTCACTATCTTCTGCATAATCTCCTTCTTTGTTCTGTTCATGAACTTCTACATCCGAAGTTATGTCGCGCAATCGAAGAAGAAAACAGCAGAGAAGCAAGCAAGCATGGTGGGAAAGGATAAAGGAAACGGCATTAAAGAAAAATAGTTTTTTTTTTTATTATATAAGCTGGCAATATCTTTCTTTTCATGTGTATGGATCATTCTTATGGATGGACATCAGGATTTGATTTCCTAGCATTAAAGACATGTTTTAAATTAGGACATAGTACACCTATTTAATTTTACTGAAGAGTAATAATTTACACATTTATAATTACATACTAAAGCTGTGATGCGAAACAATTAATTGATATTATTGTTATAGAAAGAACAAATATTAATTGGTGATCTTATTAATAATAATAAAATAATTACAGTTTCATTTTTACAAAGCGCGTGTATCTTTTTTGTTTCCACATTATGAATTAAGTATATTATATTCATTCCTTTAACAAACATACATACAAACAAATAGACTTGTACTTTTTTAATAAGAATAGGACAGCAGGTATCAAAATAACTATTTGAACTTCAGCTGTTCGATTCGCTAATTACTTAGTGATTACGCAGAGGTTATTAGACTTCATCACGTGCACATCCAAAGGCGTTTATAATAAATATTATCTATCATAAAATACGTCATTGTTGAATATAAATTTACTACATTTTTGTATTAGGAACTATCAATTAATTGGAAAACCCGTTAAAATTCATCTGGTAGGCAAAAAAATCCTATCAGACGAGTTTAACGTCTTGTGGTATACCTACCCGATGGATAGGTTTAGGACAAATCTCAATTATAATGGTGAATATTATAGCCAGCCACTTACTCGATCCCTTTCCGTTCGATATGAAATAAAAAGACCGAATAACTTGACCTAGTGCCTGATTCACACAGCTCAAACCACTGTAAGTTTTTTGAGAATTTAAACCCACGGAGAAAAAAAGAGCGCGAAAAATATAGTTTATATTAATATTTTATATATAAATATAAACTATATTTAGTTTATAACAGTTTACTCCGTTTTTAAACGTATCTACGTAGCCTAAATGTGTTAAGTTAAACATACCTCCCTGATGGCGCAGACAGACCCCTTTAGAGTATTTCTAAGTTGGCTGTCTGGTCTGGTTACCAACTTAGGCTTCGGCTGTGGCTAGTTATCACCCTAACAGCAAAGACGCACCGCCAAGCGTTTTAGCGTTTTGACGCGATACTGTATAGAAACTGTTAGGGGTAAGTTTGCATACCCCTGCCAAGTTAGTACATAACATCTTCAGTTCCATCATCAATAACTCGAATCAAGGTGAAATTCTGATACGTTACTGATACGAACTGCTCAGGTGTGGAACACCCTTCCTGCTTCCGTGTTTCCAGCCAAATACAATCTGGGTGCCTTCAAGGCAAGACTGAATAGGCATCTTTTAGGCAAGCGCGCTCCATCCTAGACCTCATCATTTGTGTTCATTAGACTAGATTGTAGTCAAGCGCTAGCCTATCAATTAAAAAAAAAAATCACAGTTAAGTAGGTACGCATAAAATTAGAGACAAAAAATTAAATCTCCAGGACTTTATCAAGATACGCCAATTAATGCTTTTACGCTTATTATCGTTGAAAAGGGGATCCCCTTCAAGTCGAGCTAGAGTATTATATAATCAATTAAATTAACATAAATTAGTGGGGTTTATCATCAGAACTTTCAACGTAATCAGTTCGATCTTTTGGATGGAACCTGTTTAAAAAAACCGGCGGCCTGGCTTTACTTACGTCAAAACATGACGCTTATAGTTTTTTCCAAGTTAGATAAAGCTTTGAGATAAAGGCAAGCTTTGCATCTCGATACCAGCAGTAGCCAGCAAGTGATATCAGAGTGAAGTCTTTAATAGGATATACCTAAAAAGTGATTGAAAACCATTGAATAATACAAACAACAAAAAATTACACTACGTTTACATCATAGAATATGGCATGTAAGTACATGATTTATTAATTATATTACTCTCAGGTATAGGTTGATACAACTAAAATAATAATGTTTTTTTATAGATTTTCATATTGTGTATACTTTACCTTGGCTAGATCGATACAAAATAATATTTTGGGAATAGTATTTTATGAAAGAAATCATAATAATATTATAATGATTATCGACATAGGGAAATAAGGGCAAAAGATTTTTGCTATTTTTGGCAATTTCAGAACTCATGCCTTAAATGGTTTTTAGTATTGATAGGTAACAGGAATTCGTTTATAACAGAAATAGAATTTTAAATTTGTGGTGACATTAAAACAAAATTGTGGTAACAACAAGCACAGGCTACAAGATGAACAAAATAAATACCTAAGTGTCGTGCACAATTACTGTTTTTCCTGCGTGAAAATCTTTCAAAAATCATTGAAAGCAAATAATATCATGCAATTTTAAAATTATATGTTTTACACCAATAATCATACTGTAAAACTGAATAATAAGCTTCTCCTCTTTCATATTATATTGTATATTTGATCATGTCAGGATCGATTGGATTTTAATTGTGTGTGAAAACGTCTGATTTTGGATTTTGCAGCAAATTTTCTCGTAGCTTATGATATTTAATCTTACCTTCCTTGAGTTTGATTGAGAATCTTGAATAGATGGTGTTTTTTCTTTCAGCGTTTCTGTTAAAAACATGGTCATTTGAAGGGACGACTTTAGGAGTAGCAACTGTGGTAACAGCATACCTTATTCTAGTGCACAGGATATTACCCAATTTTATGAAAGATAGAAAACCTTACAGATTAAAAGGACCTCTATTGTTGTACAATATTTTTCAAATCGTGTTTTCTGGTTATACAGTATTTTTGGTGAGTTAATATGTTTCACGACGAAATCCTCAATATACCGTGCGATAGTAAATTTGAAAACTATTATAGCTGCATTTGCTTGTAAATATGATTCAGGCGCAGCCCATTTCCCATATTATATGCACCTAAATTTGCCAAAAATAATTGTTCAGTGTTGTTTTTTATAATAAATGCAAACTTGCTTATACGTATATGACACAATTATTAAACTTTGTTACATTCATATAATTTTAATAATGTTCTAATACTTACGTTTTTTTTCAGTATGCACGATACATTTTAAGACATGGCATCATAGCAACGCGATGTCCAAAGGGGGAAGATTTGAAAAAGGTAAGATAAACCTACCTAGCTCAAATTAATTAGTGTCTGTGCCTTTGTCCACAAACTAGGGCGTAGGTCACTCATACATTTTCTTATGATAATAACTATATATTAGGTATATTATCATCTAATTCAAATGTATTTAATTCATTTCTTGTGCTTAGATAAAAATTTTGGGTTGTAAGAAATAAAATATTTAATAACCAAATTCTAGCACATATAGTATAAAATTCAGATCACAAACTACTACAAGTACAACATTTGTTAGTTCTTCTGGAAAATTCAACAAAAAACATAATTATGAATAAAAAAATTGATAAGTAGTGACGCCTGCCACAATTAAAATAGCAAATCACCCGTCATACTTACGATCTTACGATGCATTATAGTCACGGAAAGATAAGATAAAAAATGTTTACATAGATGTATCTAAAAAATGCAGACTGTAATAAATGAACATGCCATCGTATAGCTGAAGTATCGGATAGGTATACCTGCGTATTAGTTCAACGCAATACAAAGTGAAGCAGTAATGGGCGGGACATGTAGCTCCTGTGATGGACGTAGGAGAGCCAATATAGAAACTCAATATAGGCAGATCAAGGACTAGTGAGAAAGTTACATCAAAGACAAAAATTTAAGCGGTTAGATATATAAAGCTATAGACCTCTTTTGCGAAGGTAACAATGATGTAAGAGGTACAAACCAAATCTGTTTTTCTTTCAGGTGATGTCAGATATAACTCCATACTTCATAGCCAAACACTTAGACCTATTAGACACAGTGTTCTTCGTGCTCCGCAAGAAAGACAACCAAGTGACCTTCCTCCATGTGTTCCACCACACACTGACCCTCACCTGGGCCTGGTTCTACCAGCTGTACTACCCCACAGACCATTTCGTGGTGGTGGGGCTCATTAACAGCTTCGTCCACGTATTGATGTACGCTTACTATGGGATCTCGACGTTAGGGCCGGAGTACGCTAAATATGTTTGGTGGAAGAAACATTTGACTAAAATCCAGTTGGTAAGTATTTAAACTTTAGTAGTTGATGCAAAAATAGCTCATTTATTACAAACTGTTCATATGAGCAGCATAATTGTAACTAATTTTAAAGAACATCTACTCGTACCTACTTTGCGGCATTTTTGAGACTCATATTCTTATTCAAAGGTTTTGCCTCAGCTACGTTTTTAACTGAAACTACCTGATGAAATAGGTAACGACAGACGTGTTTACTGCTATCGTAATTGTTAACAAATTCTGATACCTGATTGGCTGGGATAAATTTAAACAACAGATTCTGCCTATCAGCGGGCAGAATTTGTTTAGGTACGAATAGCGATGAATACGTTTAACTTATGCAAAACTATTAGCTCCCACTGAAATTTTACATGGTTGTATGTTTGTCATTGACGTGTGACAAAATGATGCTATCAGCAAATATTTTGCTGACGATCAATTCATAAGTAAACTACAGTTGCGGGGAGCTTTTCAAAATTAGCTTTTCAAATTCTTTATTTTAAATAATTATAATACTATGAATTCTAACGAGATACCAATTTGATACATATAATGATGATGAAAACATAATTTTATCGACTTTGCATTTACGAGGGTCTTTATAAGCGCTGCATTGAAGATGAGGAGTCCATAAAAAATTCAGTAAGTTTTTTTGTATTCCAGATACAATTCGTTCTCGTCCAGTTCAATCTCTACTACCAGCAGAAGTTGACGCCGTGTCCCATCCCGATGTTATTCCACTACTACACTATCTTCTGCATAACCTCCTTCTTTATTCTGTTCATGAACTTCTACATTCGAAGCTACCTTGCTAAATCGAAAAAGAAAACAGCAGAAAAACACAAGGAGGAAGGAGAGATGTTCAAAAATAACAATAAAGTAATGTAGATAAAAGAACTATAGGTACAAAATAACACAAAAATTAGATAAATTAACACTATATTTATAATGAATGAATGTTAGGGTTTCAATTCAACTGTAGGTTAAATCAATACGAATTGTGAAATTGATGTGAAGAAGGATTGTAGAGTCATTCGAATGAAAATGGTTATTTTTATTTTTGCACATAGGCCTAATTTACAGGCTTTATGATAAGTCAAAACTATACCGGCTACTCTAAAGAAGATCTCAAAAGGCGAAAATAATATGTTCGCCTTGACAGTGGTACTTATTTCAGCCTTTTGGGGTCGAAAAACTTGGGACCACCGACAGTGGGACTAGTAGCGAAGAAACAAATATTTTTTTTATGGTCTGGCCTGGTACTTTCCCCAAAGTATAGCCATAGAACAGTGCAATGGGGCCAGCATTTTGGGAACAATTCTCTCTGCCATGGACCTAGTAGATAGTTAAGAAATTTTAGTATGTACCTAGATTGTGGACTTTAAATTTATAGATACTTAGTTTTAATTTTTAATTGATTTATAATACAAGACCACCTACTAGCGTTACTTTACCATTAAAAGTGGTGTATGTTTAAATTATTATGTAAATATAGGAACTTAGACAGTTAATCATATAGAGCTAATAAAAATAGCAATTAAAATGATGGAAGGATCTTGCGTGTGATTTATCTGTTTGGTGAAAAATAATGCAATAAAAAATATTCCAGAATATTTTATACTTTGAATTATTTCGTATTGCTGGTTACCTTTTCATGGGTTTATACAAAAATACACTCTAATAACGTTTTTTGGAGTTTGAATACAGAGGAAATGAATTTTGAAAACGTATGAATAAGCCGTGAATTGTGATATTTTATTATTAGAATTGATCCAAAAGAAATGGATGTAAAATGTAAATAATAAAATTCAAGTATCCATGTACTTACCCATTTTACCATTTGACCTGTGTTCTCTTTCTCTTATCCCCGTGAGTTCATTGTCGATATTTATACTAAGTAATAATTAATTCCTAACATTATTTATTAATTTATTCCTGAAAAGTTACATCACTTTCTTTTTTATTTGTGGGTAAAATATTTATTGACAAAAAGTGCTTGTGTTGAATTGTTTCTGAAAATATTTACGAGTATTTTAAAAACACGTAGGTATTACACCTACGAATGGACAAATATATTTTTACATACAAGTCAGTACTTGACTGCGATCTCACCAGAGGTCTGATTGGGTAAGAAAAATATGTACCTATTCATCGTTATTGTAATCGTTAGCAAAATCGGCCCTCCGATTGGCTGACGTAAATTAGCTAACCAATCAGAGGACAGAATTTGTAAACGATTACTAGAACGATGAATACGTATTTCTTACACAATCTAGGGGCTGATAAATAAGTGATGATGCATTCGAAGATGTTAGCTTGCTAGAAGTTAGACTGGAGGGACAACTAACCCCTAACGGTTTCTCCACAGCATCGCACCGGAAAGCTTAATCGTGGTGCGTGGTTATCGGTAGGGTGGCAACTAGCCGCGGCCGAAGCAGATCAGACCTGAGCCAATTTAGAAATAGAATTTATAAAATACGAATTTTCCGTGGCGGAATCGAATCCGCGACCCCCACTCGAAAGCCGGGGAGGTCGCCAAATTAATGTGCAAGTCCTTTTACAGTCCTGCGCCAAGTAATCGACATAGGACCAGGAAAACCGCGAAAAATCGTCGCGAGTTTACTGGTGTTAAAATATTTGTTTTGACACCAACAGTGTCAGCAGTAATCCGACCGCAGTACTCTTTATGGACTGCGGTCCACGCCACAGATCACTATACTTATTATTAGTCCTCACGCGCGTTTCCACAGGGATGGTTTCCGCCATATTTTATTCGTGGGTTTGACAGATGGCGCTACTTTTTTGTTGTATCTAGAAGGTTTACGTAAAATGTTGAGATGGACTCATCCTAGGTTCATATCGAAGTCTGTGCCTCACAAAATTCCATCAAAGCTGGCTCAGTTCAGGAACTCGTGATCTGCAGTTGAACATACTCACCACTACTTTTCCTCCACGTTTCTGATACGAACCGCTAAGGTGTGGAATGCCCTTCCAGCCTCCGTGTTTCCAGCCAAGTATAATCTAGGTGCCTTCAAGAGAAGAGTGAATAGGCATTTTCTACGCAAGCGCGCTCCATCCTAGACCTCATCATTGCTTTCCATCAGGCATGATTGTCGTCAAGCGCAAGCCTATCTTCAATAATAAAAAAAAACTAGACCAGCGAGGCAATCCAACGTGCACTGTACAGGCGCTAATGATGCGCAAACGCACGGCAAAGAGCGTGTACTAACACCGTCGGATGCTTGCGGCGGCGGAAACGGAAATGAAAGTTATTCGCGTTGCTCCAATCTAACCTTCAGCCCGCCAATGTTGTGCGAGGGACGCGTAGGTACATCCTCTGTTCTACGTATCACTTCATGTAGGTACCTCTGAAATGAGTTGATCTATGAAAGCCACTATATTATCGAATATATTGTTTCACTACTTGTTGCTTGACTAACAAGCCTCTTGTTATAGGAAGATGCAGTCGAAGATGTTATTGTAAAACTTGAAGACCGAATGGCGACTGGTTGTAGCGGTAGTTATCATGCACTCTTTGTCGGAGGTCGTGGGTTCGATTCCCACAACTAGGAAATGTTTGTGTGATGAGCGTGAATGGGCTACAGTGTTTTCTATACGTATAACTTTAACACCGCTATTGATTAGATTCTGATTACAGATTAAAGTTTCTATTATTATAAGAACAATCTGAGGCTTTAAGTACCCCGCTAACAGAAGTGGAAACGATTAATCTTACGAATTATACTGGCAGTACTCATAAAACACTGCGCATACTGCACTAAGTATCCGGATTCTCTCGAGATTTTTCGCGAAGATATAATAATATTAGTCAGTTATTTTTCCTCCTGTAAGTATAGTATTTATTAACCCGAGCCAAACACGTGGATAACCGTAAAAAAATCTTGAACAAACGCTGACCTCTATCTGTCTTTCATTAGCGTCTATGGTCTCAATTTTTTTCGAGATAATTTGAGCTTCATGCTTGATAAAAAGCAGTGATGACTTGGAGAATCTTTATTTACCTACTCTGGAAATAATACATCGTAATTCGTAATCTAACCCCAAAGTAAGCCATAGCTTATGTTTCGGGTAGGTACTACATAGCTGATAAAAATTTAATATACATAAATAAGTTCTATTCTCTCCGTTTCGGAGGAGTTTGGTTACCAACACTGAACTTTATATTATTTTAAAAACCAATGATTATTATATAACTGACTGATGATCATTTAAATTCTTTGAACACTTCTAAAAAGCTTTAGCACCCATGTAAGCTATTGAAAAACTATCAACAATGTCGACCTCCTTGACGCAGTGGCGGCGCGCTCGGATTCGAGTGGGAGGTCACGGGTTCGATTCCCGCCATGAGTCACTTTGGAATTTTATAATTTCTAAATTGGCTCAGGTCTAGTCTGTTGGAGGGCTTCGGCTGTGGCTAGTTACCACCCTACCAGCAAAGGCGCACTGCCAAGCGATTTAGCGTTCCAGTGCGATGCTTGTAGAAACCGTTGGGGTAAATTTACATAACCTTCCAAGTTAGTACGATAACATCCTAGGCTGCATCATCACTTACCTTCAAGTGCGATCGCAGTCAAGTACTAACTTGTATAGAGTAAAAAAAAAAAAAGGATAAGGAGACTTTTATGGCCACTTCCATCTCTGGGGGAGGCCTTGACCCGCGAGGGTTTTTCCAATACCCTATAAATATTAATTAGCTATATTTTATTAATAATAAGTTAATATTAAGATTTATTTCACTTTTGTACTTTTTGTACTATAATAGGAAAAATAAATTATACTATAATAGGAAATTTTTTATTATTTTTATTTTATTTTATTTAATATGGAGACTCTTAATCTAAGCAGTAATATCTGTAAAAGTAATTTATTGTTAGTAGTTTATTATATTTATTTATTCTGGCACCACCTACCACCACCTACTGGCTACCTCGTATCTAATGTAAATATTCCTTCACGCCTGGAAGAAATCGCTACATATAGCGATAAGGCCGCCAAATTGTACTCCTAAGTTTGTGATTTGATTATTAATTTTTTGTGTTTTTATTCTGTGGTGCGCGATAAAGTGTTTATCTATCTATCTCTCTATCTATTTATCTAATTACTTTCTACTGGGCCGTATATATACACGTTATTTATGTCATTTGTCTATATTGACCCTTATAATGTATAACCGGTATATTATGTTACTTATTTTTAAATTCAAATTTTCACTAAGCGCTTTACCACACGTAAATTTTATTCGATATTAACTTATCATTGAATAACGATGTTAGGCCGTTTTTATGGACAAATTTTAATAATAGCAATAATATTAAGAGAATAAGCAGTAGAATATTTGATTAATCTTTCTGTATTGAGTAACAGCTTCATGCTTTATTACATATAGTCTATCATTAGTTTTGGTCTGGTGGGAGGCTTCGGCCGTCACTAGTTACCACCCTACAGCAAAGACGCACCGCCAAGCGATTTAGCGTTCCGGTGCGATGCTTGTAGAAACCGTTGGGGTAATTGTATTTACCCTTCCAAGTTAGTACGATAACATCTTAGGCTGCTCATCACTTACCATCAGGTGAGATCGCAGTCAAGTACTAACTTGTATAGAGTAAAAAAAATGTGATAATAGAAGATAAATATCATTATTTGCATAGAAAGGTTAGTAGACTAGATCTTTTTTCTATTTATATAAAAGGTAAAGCTGATTGACTAACTTACTGATAGATAAGCCCATGTCAAAAGCTGCTATGCCAGATGCTTAAGTTTGTTCGTACTGGGATAACCCTTAATAAATAAGCTGGGGTTAAAATTTTAGGAAAGAAGGAATGATTTTTGGAAATTGTCTTCGGTTCATCAATCTGTCGTTCTTCGGTAGAACTTGGAGCCCTAGGACTCTCTACTCTCTAGCATCTCTTGCTGAGCTGTTATATTTGCAGAATAAAAACCTCGATAGAAAATTTTCTAAATCGCATCTTTTAAATTTTTATCGGAAACTATGTTATAGGTATGCAAATTTTTTTAATTTGTGGCCGTAATATTAAATGTCGTTTCTTGTAAAATTCTCCCGCAATGCTACTTGTCGCACCCTCCAACGTATTCCTAAGAGTGAGGAAAAGAAAACCCGTCTACGGCCTTGAAGGCTCGATAGGAATTCGGTTCGAGTAAACACAGCTACACATCGCAGATATCATAACAAAACCGTAAACACAAAACTGCCTAGAGAAAACGGCGACGGGCAATCTCAAAATCATATCTCACGTTGCATAATGATATAGGTTTCGATGAGCACGACTACAACCTGCGCTCGCGCAGCCTACTCCAGTCCCCAAGACAAATCAGTGATCAGTTGCTTTTAGACCACCGGTTAGGGCTGACGTTTTCCGTGCCCTACTTACCTAATACCTTATAAAAAAAAATAACGCGATCGCGTGTGCACAATTTTATTTCTAGTTCATTGTGTTCACTAGGAGAAGAGGTCAGTAAGAATATTCAATTCAATATGTATATTTTTTGTTATTTATTATGGAATTTAAAAGTATTATCTCATGGAAAACTGAAAATTTTCAAAGCATTATTTAGTTTAGATCTATATTTAATATTTATTTTCATTGATGATGTGGGGAGTCTATTGAACCTTTGGAACCAAGCTTGTACTTTTGGTTCTAATTTCGGTGAAAGTTTGTCGTGCAACACGGCGTTGTTGTTTTGTTTTATCGTTTTGCAAAATTCTCGTACTCGTTACGCGCGTACGTTTTCAGGGTACCGCATCCAAAAGGTAAAAGCGAAACCCCCATTAGATACTTAGACTCAGCTATCCGTCTCCAGGCAAGTATCTTTTGAATCGTGGAAGTTAGACAATCGAAATTTTCACAGATGATGTATCTCTGGGGGTGCTGTAACAACAAATACCAAAAAAACTGAATAAATATTTAAAGCAGCTCCTGTACAACAAATGTGATTGTTTTGCCGTATTTATAATGGTACGAAACCCTTCACTCGAGTCCAACTCGCAGTAGGCCAGTTTGAATGATAGTTGAGAAGACTGGTGCGAGAGTGCGTGAAAAATGATGATGACATGTTGATGATGTTGAGCACTTGAGCAATAAACATTTAATTGCACGCGTAATGTAGATAATAATCGGATTAACGCATAGTAGTTTGTAGGAAGCTAAATTAATGGAACTAAATGTTAGGTAAAAGGAACAAAATTACAAAACTCTATAATTATGAGTACACTTGACCACATTTTCACGCGATGAAAAGTGACGATATCAAAGCTGAATCAATTTTTACCCACCTACTATACCACTATTTTGTCAAAGCTCTGTATATTATAGATAGGTACTCGAGAGCAGTTTCTTTAAATGTAGAGAGTTCGGAATGAGAACTTTTCTGATCTTAGATCCAATACGCTGCTGCCGTGATCTTACAGACTTTGAGATATTTATGTAACTGACGCTAACCCAGACCGAGAAGCAAAATTATGTAGACACCAGCTTGGTATACTAATGACAGAGAGTCACTGGCAGCCACTGTATTCCAGGAATATAACCTGGCATATATAGGAGATCCCAACCGGAGGCCTATTCCAGTTGTGGACGTTCTTCGGCTGAAATGCACGAATTTACTGTGTTTAACATAATTCTACTTTTAAACGCAGGTGCCAGGTGGTTTAAGGAAATTTCCTTACCCCGTATTAGTATTTTATTTACAAAAAAATATATATATTTTTGGCCACCCGACCGAATCTCGTGATCCAAACTCGAACATACTCATAGTAACCAAAACGACATTTCGGTACATATTTAGTTACAACTTAAGATGAGTTACGAACTATAGACCTTAGAGAAAATATTCTTAGGTACATAGTACAAGCTTGGTTAAATAGTCCGGAAGCTTGGGTCTACATGCATCCATCTTATGAAGCTTCGAGAGAATGTTGGCTCAAATGATTGTGAAATGCAACCTGTTATAGTATGATTATATCATAGCCTGACGATAGTTTATAATCTATAATATATTCATAGGGCTTGCTAAACTTCTAGTAGGTTAGTATTACGGTCTTGTAAAGCTAAATGCACATGAACGCGACTTTTAACGATTCTGTCAAGGGTCTATATCGATCCATAAGTTAAGAGTTTTCTCACGCTAGGTAATTAGGAATCCATTAGCTTACGTACCTACACAGATTTGGGCATCTTAAGTTTCCCGGCAGAAAAAGTAGTACAGGTATGTTAATCTAGATATGTTTGAAATTTCCTTACCCAGCATCGTAGACGGGATGAGTGGAATTTTTACTCACTTAAACTTCTGTGGCCATTCTCTGTGCCAGTTGAGGGGAATATCTTAAGGACACATCCATTGCCCTTGCGCGATATCCTTTAAGACTTTTTTGAGGGCAAATTGTCCTCTGTAACAAACTTACAGTAAAGTAAGGTATCTTGTTTCTTATCACCTAGTCTTGCAAAAGATTGCTAAATTATTCAGGCAATGGTTCCTACAACAACAGTCAATGTATCAATTAAAGATACCTTACGGTCCATTTCTGTGGGCAATCGCCTTTAGACTCCCGGATTAAGGTTGCTTGCCCAGGAAAGATGTGTTGCGTTTCCAAGCTATGCTTGTATAACAAAAGCACCAATAAATCACGAATTTTCATAAGCCAATGAAATCGAAAATCAAGCGATTGTATTGGTGAGTTTCGCAAAAAAACCTAGACATAAACGTAGCATATCTATGGTGCACAAGGAATGCCAGTATTATTAGGTGTCAATCAAATCTGCCAACTCTCGAAAGTGACCTTTTGCACTTGATTAATTGTAGAGTTGGTTTCGCTTACATTAGTATTACTAAACATACATGTTTAACGGTCAGTGATCGGTCCCAGTTATAATCCGACTGCGCAAGAGCGGTTGTGTGTTCATCAACCTATACTCTGTATTAGTATTTGTTGCACTTTGTTCTTTTAGCTAACAAAATACATGCAGGGCTATTCAAGTTAGCCCCTTGTAGACTGTATGACAAAAGGAAAATAGGATATGCAGACTGATTGATTTTTTGAAGCACACAAACCAAATTTTTGCCTAGCATTTTCCCACACGTCTGTCCGGGGACCCGGGGAAATGGATGGATTTTGAGGGACTTGCACCTACTAAAAACTATTTGTTGCCAAGATGTATTCTACCCGTTGGCGGTAGTATGGGATTCTCTCGGTTCAGGTATCGCTCAAACCAGTTACGAAAGCGATTAAATTGATAAACATAGTCCGAAGTCAACACCTAATATTTTTGAGACAGTTTTTTCTTGTCATTGCATTCCTCACTACTATAAAAAAACTGAATAGTAAGCAGATATACGAGTATATATTCTAATTTTAATATTATGTACTACGCAATCATGATATTGCTAACACTGTAAGTACGTGAGTATTTGTCCCACTTTAAGATGGTATGAAGATTAGTAGGTTACAAGTCAGCACTTTTACCTTTGAGATTGGCGTCATGCGAAGAAGTGTACTCATAATTATTATAATAATTTTGCTGACGTTGGCGCACTAAAATAAATACATTTTATTAAATGCGTCTTTCTGACCAATTTGGCCATATCAGTCAATGTATGTTGCTAGTTCTTATCGGTGCCAACTTGTTTTCCGAACTTGCCGGTAGAGTTTTCAGAAGAGCCTATTATTTAGGCCTATGTGAAAATAAATATTTTCATATTTCATATTTTGCAGAGATTTTCCATCTGTGTATGGGATGTGCAAACTCAAGTTAATTCTCTTTTCGCTAACTAAATTGACACGACTGGTTAGAGATCACTGGACTAATTCTGTATCGTCCAGTTTGTTAGTTAACTTCACTGGGTTATAAGCTAAGCAAAGGGAAACAAATATCCTATTTTTGTATTCTCTTGCACAAGTTACCAGCCTAAGTTGGTATGGTATCATGTCAACATACCATGTTAATAGCTAACTTGCGCAAAAAGAATACAACAAAAATAGGATTTTTGTATCTGCTTTCTTAATTAATAACCCAGCGAGAGTTACTAACTAACAAACTAAACAGAACACAATCAGTCCACGGCCCATCGGCTTAACGTGCTTGGATTTTGACGGTCGTGAACCAACAAATTCCAAAATCCGGCCTGATATTTAAATTTTTTTGATAGTGGCCCAATTCAAGGATATACCTCCGAATCTGGATCTACAAGCGAACATGCTCACCACTAGTAACGAGGCAGTTAGATAAGTAATATAACAACTGAATAAAACATCCATTTGACATTAATGCCAAAGATATAGAAAAGGCTTGATTCAAAGATGCTGAAGTCTGAACGAGTAGAATCTTACCGGGCCTTTGAAATTGGAATGTTTTAACATTAATAGTTCTGTCAGTTCAGTTTGCCAATAACTTATGTCGATTCGAAGATTGATTAGTTTACGAGGAGGTATCTCTAAAATTATGCAACAAGGTGCAAGTTCTGTCGAAATTAACAACGGACAAGTGCGAGTTGTACTGGCATGTAGAGGGTTCCGTATGGATTATAAGTCACTTGGATAAAACATAACCAAAGAATCCTGTATTTATTCCGCATTAATAAATAATAAGCAGTTAAAAATATTAAATAAGGACAATAATAGGGTACATTGTGTCAACAATAAAAAGCATGATTACACTCATTAAGATTGTTATCATACAAGGCTTAATGTGCACGGATAGTATCAATCAAGAATGAACCCAACTTCAACAAATATATTTTGGTCCCAGAAACTTTGTAAAATGGGTTTTTGATACATACATTCGTATGGTATATGTATCAAATACTCTTTTAACTTTCAGACTGAGAGTAAGTCATGTGATCGGATATGTCATTTGCATACTTGTTTCTAATAACGACTGGTTTCTGCGACGATCGAAAAAATCTCATATGGCTACGGCTGCAGAACTCCAAAATTCGGAAATCAAATGCAATGTAGAGACTCGATTAGTAAATCAAAACTAATAGCCAATATTCACGCGTGTCTGACATTATTAAATTTTATTTTGCGTACACTAAACCATACCGCTTGATTGTATTTGCTCAGCAAATTTTATTGCTTTATAACGTTACTGTATTTAAAACTTTTAAGTTATTGCTCAATTAATAAATCAAGTTTTCGGAGTTCAATCCGTCCGCCCACATCTCATTTTAATGTTAAATTTATTGACAACTTTATGATCCCAGAGTATATATTTATTTTATTATTTATTATGTAAAGTGCTACTACTGTTTGAATTAAAGCTATTATAATGTGCTATAATAGGATGTGGTCCATTCAAAGGGGGTGTCTTGTTTGTTAAGATCATTAGGTACCGTAGACATCAATTATAGATTTATCTTGCTTGGGGACCTAAGCAGTAGTGTCGACTTCACACTAGAAAATACAGCGGTGGCAGACCCCAACCTGGTGAGAGTCGCAGATAGCTCCGAGTGGCGCAAAACCTTGCAGGTTCGAGTTTCCTTCCGGAGACCTATATCTAGCAGTAGACGAACATCATCAATATAGTCTAATGTCATCATTATAACATTACTCACAGACCACAAAGTATATATTATCTAACTGCGGCTAGGTACCTACACTTTTCTAACATAGAGCTTGTTTAGCTTTCCATGCTTCTCCAGTATTGGTACAAGGGTTTTGGTATCATGAGTAATTCTTTCTTTCCCTATTACCATTGAGTTCAATTTGTAAGGAGTTCAATCGGCCTCAAATTGAGGAGTGTTTGCACTCTATCCTACTCTATAATATATACGGCCAACGAATTATGAGACTTTAAACTCTGTGAACTACTATACTAAATCAAGAGATATATTAATTGAAGAAAAACATTAGCTACTAGGTCTTCTCGTTATAAGATATAGTATTTAACGGTACAATAGAAGTCAGAAGCATCACAAAGGTTCTTGGAATGATGGGGATGTAATTTGTTTATTAAAATAAATTCTTAAATAATAAGCTTAAATTAAAAATTAAGCTATATCTAAATTAATAAAAGTAAATTACAAATTTTAAAAACCCCCGACAAAAAAAAAATATATAAAAAGTAACAAATAATATTTTAAACCTATTATTATAATTATTATCGTCACAATATAATATTAAGTATGTTCAAATATTTTTTAATTCGAGCGTCGTCGCATCGTCGGGGGACTCATTTTCCGGAGTATCTCTCTAAGAGTTATTATTATTTGTTACTTTTTATATTAAGCTTAACCTTCCTACTCGTAAATTTAGGTTATTTTCATGTCATCTTTATGTAAAATAAAAGAATTTATGTCACGAATTAGCGATGCAATTCAGTTGAGGTCGCGGTGAGTTGTTGAGTCGCGATTAGAGTTGATGGTAGGTCCTCAGGTCATGTCGATTACCTTACCATACGCTTTAAATATCATTGAAATAACACGGTACCAAATTTCGAAACGCTAGGACATATGGAAGGTATTCAGATCCCCTCATCAACTATTAAAGAGCTGATGATCTTCAAACGGCTGATCCGGTCATGATTACCTTACCATACGCTTTAAATATCATTGAAATAACACGGTACCAAGTTTCAAAACGATAGGACATATGGAAGGTAGTCAGATCCCCTCATCAACTATTAAAAAGCTGATGATCTTTAAACGGCAAATCACGACATGGTTACCTTACCATATACTTTCAATATCATTGAAGTAACACGGTACCAAATTTCGAATCGATAGGACATATGGAAGGTAGTCAGATCCCCTCATCAACTATTAAAGAGCTGATGATCTTTAAACGGCAAATCACGACATGGTTACCTTACCATATACTTTCAATATCATTGAAGTAACACGGTACCAAGTTTCGAAACGATAGGCCATATGGAAGGTAGTCAGATCCCCTCATCAACTATTAAAGAGCTGATGATCTTCAAACGGCAAATCAGGACATGGTCACCTTACCATATACTTTCAATATCATTGAAGTAACACGGTACCAAATTTCGAATCGATAGGATATATATGGAAGGTAGTCAGATCCCCTCATCAACTATAAAAGAGCTGATGATCTTCAAACGGCAAATCAGCTCATGGTTATCTTACCATATACTTTCAATGTCATTGAAGCTACACGGTACCAAATTTCTAATCGATCGGACATAAAGAAGTTAGATCCCCTCATCAACTAGAAAATAGCTGATAATCTTCAAACGGCTGAACAGATTTTCATGAAACATGGCTAAGAACACTCGGGATAAAATTATCTATGACACAAAATAAACTTCATGAAAATCGGTCCATCCGTTTGGGAGCTACGATACCACAGACAGAAACACAGATACACAGATACACAGACACGTTAAACTTATAACACCCCTTTTGCGTCGGGGGTTAAAAACTACTTAACTAAAATAAAAAACTAAATATTAAACTAAAATGTACTATACTTAACTACTATATTTAGCTTCAAAGTTGAAGCTTGTATGGTTCGTATGACCATATATGTTGGACATATTGCTATCTTTGTCTATCACGCTAATATAAATAGCGAAAGTCAACGCTATGTTTCCCACGCAATCTGTGAAAACCCGAAATATACTTGGGCCACAAACAGCTAGTTTTACATACTAGTAATTATTATGTTGTTTCTTCTTATCTGGGCCCCAAGTCTGCTAATTTAACATTTTTTGGCAGTACCAATATATATAATCCAATTATAATGCAATTATCATAGTTTCGAAATGACCTATGGCGGTCCCAATATTCCATTATCCATGGTTTTCCTTACTAGAGATAGAAATTTGACATAACTGGTATGGAGCTTAATGTTACATTGATATCTCTAATAGGGCAAATGGAAGACAGATAGAATATTGGGAACCGGCATTGGTCTACAAAACTTAACTTGTCATTAAGCGACAGACTATAGTAGTGTTTTTATCTCGCTGCAGACTCGGTCATAAATCATTCGAGTGTTTCGATTTTTTGTTCTGCAGTAATGCACAACTCTACAAAGAACAACAAAAGCGAAACACTCGAATCATTTATGACCGTGTCTGCAGCGAGATAATAACACTACTATAGCAAATGTTCCATGGAGCAGGGAGCTGTAAATTGCAGATCACTTGCGCGATTATGGCGCCATTGACTTACGATCGATAAAGAGATAAAGAGTTGACTAGCAAAATCGGTAAATTATAGATAAATTATAACAATATTATAGCTGACCGGGCAAACTTCGTTTTGCCGTTTAGGGACATCAAATAAAGATAACAACCCGCTCCCGGACCCAGAGATCATACCCTGAAAATTTCACAACGATCGGTCCAGCCGTCTCGGAGGAGTTTGGTTACAAAGAAAATCGAGAGAATTTTATATATTAGGGAAGATAGGAGTAATTGAGTGACTATTGAGATACAATTGTTATAATAGACTTGAGGCCGATGTCGTCAAATCAGAATATTGAAATTACTGCGTTTGATGTTAACCAATATGCTAAATAGACTGTGAAACTGTAAAAGGGATGTAACGCTTCCGAAACCGGACGAATGCAAGGTTCAAGTGCGTGCACAAAGTGTAGATATTAAAAACTGAATCAATTGAAATATTGGTAGGTATTTGCCCTATTATGAAACTCTGGCTTCCATGTTAATTTTTTAGGTAATTGCATAAGTGTGTAGGTGTGAATGTTACCTTATTAACATTGTGAATGCAGCTGCATAAGTGTGAGTTTTTAAATGTTGATAGATATTTAAGAGCCCGAATAAAGCTATTTGGTTTGATTATAAAACAAATAACTTTGATTATATTTCAGCCGTTGAAAAATAAAATTCCAATGAAATTGAAGCACTAGTTGAAAGTTTTATTCAGTCAGTCAGTATTTAAAAGTATAATCAATACATCAACCTATTTGAACAAAAAAACTCATTCGTATTTTGACTATTATTATTTATCAGTTGGATTTCAAAATATCGGTATGGTAACTGTAATACCATAGCATAAAGATAAGCAACTTTGAACTTGATTTGTTGTTATTTGAACTTATTTTCCGAGATTTTATTAAATTACTAGTAATTTAGGTAACGAGTACATAAAAAGTCACTAACAATAAAAATTAAATGAAAAAAATACGCAAAGGAGGTATTGGTGCTAGGCACAATTGCCTTTAGCCTAAAGGTAATTGTGCCTTCACCTTTAGTGAAAGAAACATAACTAATAGTATAGTCGTACAAAAATATATAAATAGCTTTAGAAAGCTGCAGGTCTGGACATTACAAAAATGTCAATTAGTAAACACTTGTTACTTTTCGTTATGTTAATTGCTAAATCAGAAGCACGGTCCTCCATATTTGTAAAGTTATCTACAACTTTACAGACTGAGCTTATGGTTTACAAGCCGCTCAGTTTAGTTTTAAGTAACTTATCATTATACCTATTTCTTATAATACAATTCAATGACTACAAGGCAATGCCCAGCACACGGCTTTCAAACCACTTCGGCTAGAGATAAGGTATTTAGATTCTAAAAGATGGTCACAGATTACCTCGACGACTGAAACGTATGTACATATGACATCCACTGTCACCGATAATAACGATTTGACTGTATCGGTGGTGTCGGTACATCGGACAAATAACTCTGTCGGTACTCTTCTCGGTAAGGAACAACACTTAGTGACGTCACGCGTGTATTTCTAGGCTCGGCCTTGAAGCATCATGATAGCAACGCCATGTTTGAAAATTTTTGGCTTCAACAAACGTCACATATTTCTGGTCCTCTTAGCGTAGCGCACTTCGTCATTGGTCGTAGCTTCGCAAACGGTCTAATTAGATAACAATTTGTTTGGATTTTACGAGTGACTAAGATTCTAACTGGAGCGTGGTGGAGTCTCATAACATAGCGACACTTTCATGTATCTACCACCTAAAAAGATAAATCTGTGTGTTGTATTTAGATGTTTTGTTTGTTAAACCCCTGGGCTTAAAACTAAAATACACAAAGAGTTTAAATGACTGTTTAAATATAGCCATTATTCTCAGCACCATATCCAAAACTAATAAACCATAGAGTTTGTCCGCACGCAGATCTTTAAAAAAGGAAAGTAAAATATCTTTTATAGCTGTTACTGTTTTCTGAAAAGCTATTTGATTGACATATTTTTTATGGTAAAGACCCAGTCATCGTTCAGTGACCTTTTAGTTTATTTTTATTTAGACGAAAACGTGATTTCAGTCTCAGACAAGAAAATAAACTAACTTTTAGCACATTTTTATTTACACGAGTGGTCACGCCTATTGGTCGAAACTCCAATGGATGAGACCATGAAATCAACTTTATAATCTCTACTAATTATTATTCATGACTTTTTAATTATTATAGTTTCACTTATGTAGGTCAAGTTGTAAAAGTAATTGTATGTTAGACAATAACCAGTAGCGCGAAAGAGGCCTAGCCTCAAACGTTTAATTGCAAACAAGTTATTTTAATTGTTAACCCTTCCTGTAGTATTTACCTGCATTGGTCTGAAGAGCCTAGTCATTTGGAATGAATATTAACTCACTATTACAATCGTTACTTTAACAAAATCTTATTTACTGACTAACCTTAATGATTATTGGTTGGACTGATAGACTTACGTACCTATCTTCTACTTTATAACCGACTTCGAAAAACATGAAAAAGAAAACTATGATTGAACTATTAAGTTGTAGACTTGTAGAGCAAAATGCAAGTTTGTTACTCAAGTTTACAAATCCGCTTTATTTACAACTATTAAACCGATTTTAGTAAAACTTGCACTTTTGGGTTTCTTTGGGATAAGACTTTGGGATTCAGCGGGCGATACAGAGACTTATGCTCGTATTAAATCAGAAATAACGAGAACCGAAAATGAACCGGAGTCACCGACATTATACCTAGCTCACTCGAAGTTGAAGTGGCAATGGGTGGAGAGGGGAACATAGCTCGTAGAATTGACTACGTTGGGACTCAAAGTACTGGAAAGGCGACCCGCACTGGAAAGCGCAGTGTTGGCAGACAACATAAACCGCGAATAGCCAGAAACCACTGGATCCAAGCAGCGCTGAAGAACCGTGCAGGTTGGAAATCATTGCAGGTCATTTGCCACCAGTGGACATCGACAGAAACGTACGAGTACGAAGGAACAAAAAAGATTTATTTTACTCCAAATTTCGAATTGCGAGGAAAACATGAAATTACAAACTTATGAAAGAACTGGTTAACAAATAGGACGTGTCGAGTCAAAATTTTCCTTCAGAATATGATGTCGATTAAAGCATTATATTCCTCAAGTATTACCGTGACCGCTAGCCAAGGTTCCACGTGGCTCAATGTTCCGTTTGAAACGATAGCATAGATAAAAAGCAGGTAACTCGGTTTTTCCGTTACGTCTCTTACGATCTTGATCGTGGGAATATAATTGCAGTTTCGGCAAGAATAGCTTTGCAGTCTAAGTAGCTCTTAATGAGAGGCAACAAGTAGTTTATTCGTCTGAATTATTTGCTAAGTTAAAACGTGCGATACTGGCATTGTCATAATATTCTAATTGTAGTCTAGGTTAGAGTCTACGTCAGTTAATTTTATTATTCAGTTAAAAATAAGTGGATATGGACAGCCCTCCCATGGTGCAGTCAACCTTTTGCTGGGTTTTCAGAGCGTCTTAACGCTTTCAAGTTCTTCTTGCTCCTAGATATGTCTATAATTTTTTGTGTATAAGTCCTTACATGTACCATGAAACTCCAAATTTAGATTCATTTAAATTGTCCGATGAATTACTTACCTAATAAATTTTCTCAGTGGCTTTTAGACATGGCTAGCTATTGCCCTAGTGGCAAAAGCGATTAATTATGGAACCATGTCATGTGGAAACTTGTAGTTTATATAACTGCCACACTTTTCCCACACACCTTCCGCCTTAGCATCATTAACCACAAGACCAGGTCAAGGTAACATAACTGGAACCTTTATTTTAAAGTGTGGATAGACACAAGCATGCTTGATGAATCGATGATAAATGCGTGTGGAGAGCGCTTGCCTGGGAAATGGCTAAAGGCACCCAGATTATATTTTGCCGGGAACATGGCCATAACAGAAGGGCATTTCGCCGCACCTTAGCGCTTTGTATCAGAGAAACGGTTTGACCAAGATTTTTGGACGTTTTCCTGTCTCTGATGTATAAAGTAGTGTAAAAAAAACTCGCATTTCTTTACCATAATAAAAATTAAGAAGACTAATTGTTAAAATATGTGAAAATACACTTTAAGTAATGCCCTGCACATATTCGGAACAAATATTGAATATTATTAAAATAAATTAGTATATAATAAAAAACATATTTTAAATTCAGTTTCGGTTATAAATATTCATAAATTATTGTTACGTAGTTATGATAACTTCGCAACTAGTAGTCCAGGTTAAGATGCATATAAATTTCTTGTTTGTTTTTATAATTGGATGTTTTGCGCTTGGAATTTGGAATTTTTATCTAGATGTATTTAAAGTAAAAAAATGTACCTGATAGCCTTACGAGCCTGATTAAATGGTAAAGGTATTTCAATTTGGTTTTCCCCTATTCCACGGGAACCATGAGGACCATTTTCCGGGACTAAAAATATACTCCATGTTTGTTACTTTTTCACGCTGCTATTGCAGATACAATTTCGATAGGAAAGTGCAAATACACAAAGATAAACAAATACGCTAATTTGCCATTACGCTATTACGCTACATAAAACTATCTTTTGCTTCTTTATAAGTGTCATATTTTTGTAAATTATCATATTGTAACACCATTAGTTGTGGGAGAATTTAGATTTTAGGCAATCGCTTGAACTTTGGGGTTTCTAAAATTATTGTATTATTATGTATAAATTTAATAGGATCACAGTTATTTAGTCATTTATGGCCTTGCGTAGTTAAACTTTAAAGTAGCCAGGATACAAATAAATCAAGGTAATAATGATCCCTCTTACCCAGGCGATGTGTCGTTATGATCAATGTTGATATTTGTCAACTCACCTTTCTTAAAGGCTACAGGGAAGTAAGAAGTAAGTGTGAAAGGTCAATCAATACATTCCATTTATAATATCCTTTATGGTGATGCGTGTGATACACATTTGTGGTGATCTGCGTTAAAATGTCGTGGTTAAGGCAATCTAAACGAGTGAGTTCGCCAAATTCTAATTTTATTTCGTTTTTCACAATTTGTAAGTTAATAAGGCAAAGTGTCTACTTTGCCTTATTAACTTACAACTGCCTTATTAAAAAGTTAAATTACGGGAATAGCGGTATCATATTCACACATGCTTAAAAATGTTCAGGCTATCATCCGGGCGCTAAAATTCAATTTTATTTAGTTTTTCGCAACAAATAGAGGACTAATTAATTATTATACATCGTAGTTTTGCAAGCATAACGTTTATTCATCTACAATGTGTTTCATAAAACTTTAGTCAACGATACTTATTTACTTCATATTGTTTCCCGATAGCTCCAAATCTGGGAAATAGCAGAAAAAAATCTTTCGTAAACCAATATGCCGTGAATGGGAATTTCAGAGCAAAGTTTTTACTAAACCTTATGCTCGCGAAACTCATCATTTGCGAAATACTAAATAAAATTTGAATTTCGCGGGCTATACTTGGTTTGAAAACCTTTAAGGATGTTAGCCAGAGAATCTAGTATTTTGTGAATAACAATTTGAGGTTTAGTGAAAATTGGAATTTGGGAGCAGACCTTTGCATTGAACTTTAAAACCTTATGACAGTCAATTTATAAAAACAATGCTTTGTAGGTACATCGTTTTATTTATTTGGTTCCCCCGTCACCTTTCTAACATAGAACGGCAAGGCATCGTAAAGGGTTCCACCCATACATAGTAGACGTACCAACGACGCGTACGAAGCGGTTTGGTTCCTCGTTCCTGATACGCACTGCAAAGGCCTGGAATACACTCCCAGGCAGTGTCTTTCCTGCCACTTACAACCCGGGTGCCTTTAAATCAAGAGTGAATAGGCATCTTCTAGGCAAGCGCGTTCCACCTTAGACTGTATCATCACTTTCCATCAGGTGTGATCACAGTCAAGCGCTAGCCTATATAGTATAAAAAAAAAAATTATTCTTTTCTTCACAACAAACCCTATTATTGGTCATCATGGTAGTGCGCTAGAAAATAACTCATCCCCCATATTGGATTTAGAATGACGTCCAAAGGACTTCACATAATCTTATCTCGCATTGTCATCGAAGCTAAACGCGTATGCAAAATGTAATTTCAATCGGTTGAGATAAACTGCTTTAAAATTCAATTGCAACATTGCCATCTACATTAAAGCTTATAAAATCAGACAGTAAGTAGTCTTTACTAAAAGGTTTATAAGCCTAGAGACAAACAAACATTTATAAAAATTCTACCCATGCTGAAAATCGAACTCAAAACAATCCATAAAAATACCAAAAGTGCTTGAAAATTATTTAAATAATATAGAATAACGTCACCTCAGTCACCTGGTTATAAGCCAGTTAAGCAGATTACAAAAACCATCGTCGGTATTAAAATTAAAATTGTAAACAACCTAGTTACACTTACCTACATAAATGAAATAAATATAATATGTTTATATTATAATGCGTTAACTAGCAATAACTTTGCGCATTAGCAATAAAATAATGTGCTCAGCGCAGTTGAAGTGGGCCAGCGAGTTGCGCAGAGAAATGCCTACTTTACTTGTGTGAGGTACTTAGTGTTGTTTGCACTTCGCAACTTGGGTTCAAGTGTCTTTAGGCTGTGTGTCCACCGTAACCACCGTAACTGACAACTGACGCTGCATTTATCGGTTATCGGAAACGATGTCGGCAAAAGTTTTTTCACCATACTCTATTTGTAATACAGGGTTATATAAAAAATACTAAATCACTCTCGGCCTGTAGTTGTTAACATTAACCCTAATTATTCATTCTTATTTATTCAACATTAACATAACAAGTTAACATTTATTCAAAAGTATTTTATTTATAAAAAAATTATAACAAAATGTTATTTCTGTAAAGTGACATTACACTGTTGCGGTTTCGCGCCGCGACTTCGCGCGCCGGCCGCCGCGTCGAGTGCCGCGCCGATGTTACATTACAGAGTAGGATCAGGTAGAGTATCTCTGTAAAACATTGAATATTTGATATTTCTCAAAATATCGAGTAATAAAAGTCGTAGAACAAAAGTTGTTAGTTTTAATGTAAACACATACAGGTCGAGAGCGATTTGGTATTTTTAATAATATAACCCTGTATACGTGTCAGATATTCTACCGTAAAAAAAACAGACATATACCCTGGACAGGGCGGACGGCGCGAGAAAATGTCGCCAGTTTGTCGGTGCCAGAAATGCTTGTTTTGCCACAATGTAGTTCGTTCAGCAGCCATCTATAAAATATTGACAGATGGCGCTAATGTTTGCTTGTACGAAAAAGGTATACATATCCTGAGGTTTCTTATCTGTGTCCGTGAAGCAGTAATTGCATCTGTGTTTTGGTCTGAAGAGCTGCACTGTAGGCGCCAAATGCCTCTTAATGATGGGTGCAGTGCAGTGCGTCGATCATTGCAGTGTAATCTGAGATGGATAGATATCTCGAGTAACATAAGGGACCGTCTGTCTCTGAAAAAAAATACCGATATGATCTGAAAAACATTTAACAAACATCAGATTGCTACCGACAGGCGACAACATTATCGTTCTGATCTAGCAACACATGAGGTGCCTCATCTGACTAATATGTCAGTTGTCGGATGTCGGTTAAGTGAACATACGGCCTTAGATCTGGCTCACTGGGTTTTAAATGGACTAAAAGTACTTTAAAATGTTGTTAAATCTTTTCATCCTGGTACCTACTAAATTAAAACCAATATAGTATGAATATATAATAAGTAATCTCGCTGTTTGTTTAAAACAGTTTAAATAATAAGTAATCCCTCTTACTGAAGAGTTCCCTCAATTTCCCCGAGATCCCATCATCAGATGCTGAATTCACGACTATTGCCATCAAGACAGCATCTGGAAGCAAATGCAGTAGTCACTGTAAAAAATACCCAAATCCCTTCAAAAGTACTTGTAAAATTTGAAGAGTTCTCTCGATTTCTCCAAGACTCCATGATCAGATCCTGACCTGATGACCATACGACTACCTGGAAAGCATACTCTTTCAAATAATACCCAAATCGCTTCAAGTGTGCTCATAAAATTTGAAGAGTTTCCTCGATTTCTCCAGGATCCCATCATCAGATCCTGACTTTATGACCATGGGACCATTTGAGAAGTATACCCTTTTAAACGAAAAAAAGAATTTGAAAATCGGTTCAGGCGTCTTCGAGTGATCGGGGAACATACATAAAAAAAAGAATCGGATGAATTGTAAACCTCCTCCTTTTTTTGAAGTCGGTTAAAAATGGGTTTTACTACCGAGTAGGTACATGTATTTAACTGCAATACTTTGTTTTTACTTCGATTGCGAGTAAATTATTTCTAGAGAATTTTCATGTTTACTGTAAAAATTCATAGGCTAACCTATATAAGAAATGCATTTCACTTTAAAACAAGTGGAAAATTAAAAAATTTTAAAACACCCACGACTTTTAAAGACTTGTAATTGAAAAAGGATTAAATAATTTTTTTGAAACTCCCCGACTAAAGGAAAGTAAGAACGAAGAACCTATCAGTATAATTACAAATCCAAGAAAATCCGCCGGAGCTGCTGTGTTCTGCCTATGATGGTGTTGATGGTGCTGTTTACTAGTTGATGACTAATTCAATTTCTTGATACTTCTCATATACCGTCAGTTTATCAATACTTACTAATTACATTAATTGATATTGGAAACGAAAATAGCAATGGCAGCTCCGACGGATTTTCTTGGATTTGTAATTATACTGATAGGTTCTTAGTTCTTACTTTCCTTTAGTCGGGGAGTTTCAAAAAAATTATTTAATCCTTTTTCAATTACAAGTCTTTAAAAGTCGTGGGTGTTTTAAAAATTTTTAATTTTCCACTTGTTTTATAGTTTTTAGATTAATATATTAATGTAATTTAAATTATATTATTATAAAAAAATGAAAATTAATCTTCAAACTAGCCATTAGCTCCTCTAGCAGCGTTTGAAGGCATCATCCCTTCCAAGTCATAAAGAGACGTTTTTTGTGGCGCCCCCTGCTGTCCAATCACAAGACCAATTATCTACGAACCATTGCCAATGACTCACTAATATTTTATACAAAACTGTATCCAAATCGGTTCAGTCGTTTTTGTAATAATTGAGAACATTCGTTTGCACTGTAAATGTTTTTTATGGCGCCCCCTGGTGATCGATGTTCGTAACAACTATCTAAGAACCATCGCCAATGTATACCAAACATTATACAGAAAACTGCATCTAAATCAGTCAAGCCGTTTTTGAAATAAATGGGAACATTCGTTTGCAATATAAATGTATTTTATGGCGCCCCCTGGTGATCGATGTTCGTAACAACTATTTAAGAACCATTGCCGCTGAATACCAAACATTATACAGAAAACCGCATCTAAATCGGTCAAGCCGTTTTTGAAATAAATGGGAACATTGATGTGCACAAACAAACAAACAAACAAACAAACAAACAAACAAAAATATTTTTGCATTATTGGTTTTTGTGAACAATTTAACATATAAACAAACATAAAATCTTTTTAATAGAGTAATGTACAAACGGTCTCTCACCCTAAACTCATATACCCGTACTCCGTTCCGTCGTGGGTAAAAAATGCACGTGACTGAATTGCATCAAACAATCATTTTATATGTACCTAGTTATAAAGTTATGAGTCAGAAAATTGTTCATTAGATACCATACCAAAATTTTACGAACTTGAGAGGTGAACATGTTTATTTTAAAAGTATTTATAAAATTAAACTAGCTGTTTTCCGCGGCCATAATATTATAGCCACACCATTTCCAAATGTTAGATCGCACTCCTGTAACAGTTTCTTTAGATTTTCTTGAAAAGTCCAACCATTGCATGGAACTATCAGACGTATCTATAATACAGATACAATAAACATATTATACGAACAACATAATATAGTTCTTGTTATTGGATATTACTATTGGACAAACATTATACTGGATTGATATTATTTTTATTTTAGCTTATAAGTAAAAACCTTTAATTTGCATCTTTTACAACGCAGTATTGTGTTACGACACGTATTTATTGTTTTTGTTCCATCAAATTACAATCGTAAGTAAGTATACCTACGTATTTTTTGACCATGACCTAAGATGAAAAACAATCAAGTGGAATGATGCGATTTACAAATGTCATTTCACGATTCAGTTCTGGTTGACATTTTCCCGTTATGGGATGATGACTGCAATTTTATTACTGCATGAAAGTGTCAAGGACTTCCTTCTGCTTCCGACTAAAACATGTATTTATAAACATGCTTCAGGATAAAAAATAATTTATCCTGCAGACTACAAGGGATTAGGTGATTTTTTATCTCCGTGGAATCATTTTAGACTAGCAGGTTAGCCAGCTACCTACAGCGTATATGAATCTGTACCTATCGACATCTAGAAATATGTCGATTTAATTCGAGAGCTTTCCCCGCGTTTAATAAACTCAACTGGTGACAGAAGGGCTGGCTCATTTTTTGCGCAACGTATCAGCCTAGCTGTTCAACGCGGAAATGCAGCCAGTATTCTTGCTACTTTTCCACGCGGGCAAGACTTGTATAGTTATTAGAATAAGCTAGTGATAAGTTTTATTGTAAATAAAAATAAATTTAATTCGAGAATCGAGATGATATCCCTTCCGCATATTTTCACGTTGTTATGAATAATTAAATCAGCAATATCTACGTAACGTTATCAGTAAACTATCACGTATGACAAGTCGGCATCATTTGAACTCTACGTTTTTACTCGTATTTACACGTCAAAGTCAATTCTACAATGGTGTGTTTTCACTAGCTTTATTTTGTCATATAAATCATTTTTTGCTATGAGAGATTGAAAAATATCTCTCAATCAATATATACAAAAAAAAATCATAAAAATCGACAAAGCTGTTTGAAAGGAATTTGGTTAAAAGCACTTTGATACGAATGTTTATGTAGATGGGAAATTAAAATTTAAGCTCTGTATAGATGTAAAAATTATGCCACTTCATGAATAGATGTCTTGTAAATACCTTAAATGTGTTGTCTAATTAATTCTGCTGAATAAGCAAAGTATATCAATTCTTATCGATACTTTTAAAAAACGAAAAGTGTAAAAGACAAACATATTAATATAACCTGCTGATCTGTGCTTTGAGCAATCCTCCTACGCTTGAACATTTCGCGAGTTATTTCTCACATTTTGTTGAGTAAAACATTTATATTAGCACGTATCTGTTAACTTAGTTATGTCATTATGAAATATTCAATCGATAGATTTGCTTTGTTTACATAGGATGGACCTATAAAACCGTTTTGTTTTGTTTCGCGATTCAAACCATGATGTTATTATTAGGTATGGTGCAAAAATAGTTGGCTACTATACTGATGGGCTCCCATTGTTTATTACTAGCGGATGCCCGCAGTTTGTCAGAAATCCCGTGGTAACCATGGATTTGTCTGGGATAAAACGTAGCCTATATGTTGATCCAGGTAATAATCTACAGCCAAGTCAGTTCAGTAATTGGGACGTGAAATAGGAATAAACATGCGCACATACACACAGACGTATACACATACTTATAAACTTTCGCCTTTATAATATTTACTTCTCGCCTATACTTTAGTTTTTTAATTCCCCAAAAAGAAGCAATCTAATGTTGTTGCCAACTTGTGAAGTGTGCAAAAGAGGCGGCGCGGCGGGACGTGTAAGGGAAATCAGATCGCATCCCTCTCGCTGGAGTGCCAGCGTGGACCTTCTTTCTGGATGAACTACAAGGACTTACGAGGATGAATCCCGCACTCACACAGATCTGCCTTAGACGGGGTGATGACAATCATAGTAATTAGTAACTTAGGTTTCCCGTTTTTACACAACGTGAACGGAATCTTAAAAATGCGGTCTCAGAGTTTCGAAATTGATTACTTACACTCATAGTTTTAGGGTTTTTGTACACATCACACGTTTTACAGTAATTTTAGTATGCGGTTAAGTTTACACACAGATCGCTTCGACTTGCGGTCGTAGTTTTGTGGTCTTTAGCGTTTGGCGTTTGGAATTACCTATTATTACAATCGCGACTAAATATTTTGTTATTGACCCAAAATACAAGCTCAATATGTACCATACTTTGCCCTTCTTTCATGAAAAACTACAAAAGTGATACTTGGTCTAGTGGTAAGCATTATCAACTGCAGGTTTCGATCCCGGGTTATGAAAATAAATAGCATTGAGTTTTTTGGAACAAAGTTTCTTTTCGGACGGTATCACGTAGGAGTCTAAGCGAAAGAGAATGGATTTTTTCACAAAGAAAAACTATGAAAATCTTCGAAAATCTACATCGAAATTTTCTTTTACTAGTCGCCACATAGACAACGTTAACGTAAAGACTAAGATTATCTGCAACAACGCTTGGTATGAAGACTTTCTAGAACATGTTTGTGCTCGTAATGCTCTCGTTATACGCGCGGATTACGATACGTTTATGCTACGACGTAGTGTGCGAAGGGGCTTACACACCACAATATGGTGGAAACCGTCTCCATGGAAACGTGCGTGCAGACTGTTGACAAGGTAGCGGTCTATGGCGAGGACCGCGGTCTATAGACAATACTGCTGCCGGCTTACTACTGACGCTGTCGGTGCCAAAACAAACACCTTTGGCACCGGTAAACTGGCGATACTTTTTTTCTATATACTATAGCCATTATAATTATGTAACAGGTCTATTACATGGACGGAAACTGACCACACTCGGGGGTACATGAAAACCATCCGCGACCAAAGCCTTGTACTCTAATCTGAGTCAATTTACAAGCTTAAACTGGCTGTACCAGGCATCAAACCCGGATTTAAAACAGTAATAATAATTTTTGTGCCTTAGTATTCAGTCATTATGTAAATTATGGAATAGTGAATTTATGATAGTATAATTATGCGTATTGTAATGTGCTGGTCTATGGGACTTGTTTTTTTTTCAACGTTAGGTCTATCTAGTTATTATTACATTTCGGCTTTTATGAATATTTCTAAACCGGAACCTCAAAATGCATAATATTAGCTGTGAAGTTCTTGCTAAGTTTTCACCAGGCTTTTATATTATTCTCAAGGAATACGTAGATTTTTGCTCTATAACCTTACTTAATGAACAACAATGGACCTATAATAATAATAATATCTTTATTAAAAGTAAAACACCCAATTGTACAATAAGCTGCAATAATCATAGAAACTAAATACAGTCTTACGGGTAATTAAATACTTAACCTATGAACGGTATTTTTTTTTATTGCCTGTTGTTATGTACTATCAGCCAAATAATAAGTTTGCAGGCCCAAGTGTGAAAATTTTATTCGTACAATGAAGAATTTAAATATAATATGTGAAGATGATAATACATATATAGCCTTACAGTAATTTACCTGGCATAAAATGACTACTATGTGTATATCTTATTAGCTTGGAAATTGGGCAAAAATAAAATAAAATTGGAAATTGGTGGCTGTTCAGTCCACCTAAAAATTTTGAGCTTTTTTTTTCAAAAACTATTTCATGATAATTCTTAATATTACCTATAGCGGTTCTCCGATAAATCGTGTAACTTGTACGTCCGTACCGTTTACGCTAACGAAGTTATCAACGCTCGTTTTATAAATATACCAGTGGTACTAAGATCGACGATTACTTGGCTGATAATAAAATGAGACATATTTTGTAATAAATTTAGTACATTAGAAATTATATTAAAAATGGGTTTGCTGGAAAAATCCAGGACAGAATATCTTTGATTATTAAAAAAAAAGATTTTTCACAAAACTTTGCAATATTAAAATGATAAGAAAATTTTTACAACTAATAGACAATAAATAATAGACAACCCTAATAGATACTCTGGATCTTCTACTACAGTAAGTTCCGAAGCGAGATGCTTGGATTACAAGGGTGTCGTCGGTGGCGGGAATCGAACCCACGACCTCCCACTCGAATCCGAGCGCGCCGCCACTGCGCCAGGGAGGTCGTCGTTTATTTTAATTTGTACGTATGTAGCTGCCGTCTATTTTTTTAGAAGTATTTTTTTTCTCATTCTGGTCTATTTTTACATAGTAATTTGAATTAAATTATGGAGAACACTCACAACTGCACCCACGCATCATTTTGTAACACTAGTGAGAGTGGTAGGGATTTCCGAACGGTATTCTGTGGAGCGAGTTATTTAGGGCAGGCAATGGCAGCGGACCGAGGCGCCGAGGTGCTGTTGAAACAAGCAATCCCGTCAACTGGGCCGAGCAAATATATAGCTTATTAAGTATTGCGATAGAGTTCACATGCTCGGCAAATATTAAATTTGCAAGCACTCATAAGGACCATCATGAAAGACCCTTCAGATTTATCGATTTCATCTTAGCGTAGACTGCTGAACGGGTCAAGTTGAGTTGGTCAGTTCTCGTGTATCTTGTATGAATGAATCTTGCGAAAGTTCTACACAGGCGTACTGCAGTTGATGTAATGCAAATGTTTGTAAATGCATGCGTTCGTGAGAGTAATGACCCGTGGGTGTTTTCGGCAAAAGTGCAAGTTCAGGGTCGTATGGTATTGTGATTTTTAACCCTGGGGCATAAAGGGGGCATATATACGATTGTGACATCATAATTATATGGACACATTTTGATTTGATATGGTATTCTTCCTGTGTTAACATGGTTTATTTACCTATATATATTTTATTATTCTTTTTTTCACAAGAAATATATTTAATTAATTTCGAAACAGGAATCTTTCTATCTCGCATTATTCTCGCTATTTGATACGTTAGTAATGCGGCGAAAGACTACGACAACTTCACAATTTGTACTTATTAGATACTTAAATACGTATTCCTAATTGTAGAAAATCGATATAGTTTGAAGCTGTTTCATGAAAGTCTATAAAGATAATAATATTATTTGTTTATCTGCATACTAGCTGACCGGGAAAACGTTGTTTTTCTATTAAGGGGTATGAAAAATAGCCGAACGTAAACGAAAAATTCATAAGAATTGGTCGAGCCGTTTCGGAGGAGTTTGGTTAAAAACAGACGACAATTTTATATAAGAAAAGATTGTAATAATACTTTATGCAGATTATTTAGTTGCCAAAGAAGTTTCGTTTTGCAACGATGTCATTGTTTTGATTTGATAAGAAGTAATTACGTAAATAATATCGTAATCCTTTTCCTTACTTTGTTTTATTATTTTACTTCCTACTGAGCATTAAGACAGCCTTCATTATTTTCCTATTTTTTTCGTTTCTATATTTTTCTATTAGATGTTCGATAAATATAATTCATCCGACTTTCAGAAACAATTGAAGCTCGTTCTTTCTTTTTGTTTTAGGAAACTGAAACGTTAAAGTTTTACAATAACGAAGTTTATCTATAAAATCGTCAAAATTCAATATTGTTTTTCCTTTTTTGAAAAAAAAAAATATCTTTTGTGTTCGTCCAAAACTTGATGATTTTTAATCAATTTTGTCATTTTTTTTTGTTTGAAGAAGTTTGGAATGTTCAATTTATTTAAATGTGATGTTATAGACAGGCATGATGGAATTCCTGATTCACGACATTTTGTCCATTAACTAATTTTGATTGAATCTTTTTAGTGCTGGAATGTGGTTTTCACTTGAATTTTTAAAATACTGCTGGCTGCTTATGTTACAAAAGGCTGTCAATATATTATTAAGAAAACTTACCTATAGGTAATACATTGGGGTCATAAGATCATTTTAAAAACGTTTAAGAAGACGCTATTATATTGAATGTTTTTGCTAATTTTTTGCTCTGTTTCCTAGCTTACTTCAGTAGACGTTCTATTCAAACGTCTTGATTTTCGTCTATTTTATTTTAAAAATATCTGGCCTGGTAGATGTTGGTCTGTACTTGTCTTGAGGTTTTTTACTGATTAAGGCCTATATGAAATAAGTAAATCATTTAATGACTCCGAAACGTTCTAGACTTTATCAAAATATCATCGTAAATGGAATACAAATAAAATATAGATGAAAGAAGAAAGCTAAACATTGACGAAAATTCTTTACCATTGAACAATAAATGCTTTTCAAAATTACCTAGTAATGATTTTCAAAATCTATATTCATTTCATAGTTGGAAGAATAGAAAACCTGTCAAGTGCGAGTCGGACTCGCGCACTGAGGGTTCCGTACTACAACCGGACGAATAAAACCATAAAAACCACTTTTCTTATCGAGCCGCAAAACTAACTTTGTTTTTAGAGGTTTTATTGTAAATATTAAAAAAACTACTTATTAGATCTCGTTCAAACCAATTTTCGGTGGAAGTTTGCATGGTAATGTACATCATATATTTTTTTTAGTTTTATCATACTCTTATTTTAGAAGTTACAGGGGGGGGGGGACACACATTTTACTCTCGCGCAAGCTATTCATTTTAGAAAAAAATGATATTAGAAACTTTAGTATCATTTTTGCAGACCTATCCATAGATACCCCACACATATGGGTTTGATGAAAAAAAATTTTTTGAGTTTCAGTTCTAAGTATGGGGCACCCCCAAAATTTATTACTTTTTTTAAAATTTTGTGTGAAAACCTTAATGCGGTTCACAGAATACATCTACTTACCCAGTTTCAACAGTATAGCTCTTATAGTTTCGGAAAAAAGTGGCTGTGACATACGGACGGACAGACGGACAGACGGACAGACGGACAGACGGACAGACAGACATGACGAATTTATAAGGGTTCCGTTTTTTGCCATTCGGCTACGGAACCCTAATAACACAGAAAAAACTAGAGCTCAACCAAATCTTTATTAAATACGAATATTATAATACGAATATTATACAGGTGGTACGTTTTATTTTCACGTTGATTTTCATTTGTCTTTTTATAAAACCTTCTTATAATAAAGTTGCTTGCAAGCGAGCCACAGGCGGGCGCTAGTTATGTACCTATAAATTAAGGTAGCTTTGATAGAGGCAGGTAATAAAGTACCTATTAGATATTCCTTGTGCACATAAACCACCGAGGTTGGGATTTACGCCAATTACCGTGTCCACGGTTGTCAATTTGGAGGAATTAATTTGTCATGGTTGTTTACTACAACAATTACGTTATATCCGTGTTGTTTTACGTAGGTACGTTTTATAGTTAATGTATTGTATTTTACAGTATAAGTATTAGCTCAATCTTGTGTGCAAAACTTCTTAACTAAACTAATTTGACGAGTTTAAAAATAGTCATAATTATACTTTCCATGGAGAGTATTTTTCAAAGTAGTTTTAGACAAGTCAAATAAGTTTAGTTTAGAGATTTTCACAGCAGAGTTGGCTTCATTGCCATTAGGATTTTACTTGGTAGAGAATTCTGATTGTTCTTAATATTATGTAGGTAATGACCATCAGAGTAAGAGGCGATATCCTATCCAATCATTTAATTTGTTAAGTATAATTAACTTAATTCAATTGATTTTTTTTCATAGGTTAAAAAATTCCATAGAAAAGCATAACTTTTAACGTATTTTTTCTAAAAAGTAGGGAGGAGTGCTCCCTAATTTTTGGAAAAAATACCTTAATAAACAAATAGGTACATGGAACCTTCAAACATAGAGTCTGGGTGTTTTTAACAGTTTTGAGTTTACGATAGCAAAAATCGCCATTTAATTTTTATTTATTTAGTGATGTAGGTATCTAATTTCCTGAACTCCTGCTCTATATAGATTTCTCTATCATATTCAATCTGTAGAATCTATAGCGTTTTAATACAATAATATGTTCTTCTATTCGGAAAAGTTTTTCAGTCGCAACACCCTGTGTCTCGCCTCCCTATAGTCCATTTCCCCTTTTCAAAATGGCGGCTAGGGGGTAGACTGTCGCCACTCGCCGCCACCCCAGGCTGTGTGGAGTGATTCAAAGAGCTCAGTTGCGACAAAACTCTCAGCGAGAGAGCATGTCGTTTTCTTTTTAATTTAAAAATAAAATTTTATTTTATTTTAAAAGTGAGAGTGTGGGCTCGTGATTGTGATATGAAAGTAAGAACATAAATAATCAGTCATTTACGTAATTACTTGAAATGTGAATCTTGTGATATTCTTTTATTGATAGAAAACGGTGTAATTTCTGTTTAAAAACATAGCATTAATTTTATCTATATTTGTGTTAAGTATTATCCACTCTTCAAAGATTGATTCAAATAATTTTGATCGCATTTGAAGATATATTTGAAGTTTTCCCAACCAGTGAAGACCCTATAATATATTTTTCGTTGAGAATCATCCATAATGAGAGATTGTCATATTAATTAATTAATACTTAATAAAAATACATTTCAGTAATTAGCATAAGAGTAGTAAACAAGAAGTTGCGAATACGAAGTTTATATTGGCACACGGATTTAATCTTACCATAAACAACTTATGCAATGGAAAAAAATGTAAACAGTGGTCTACTCTACTTTCGATTCACTTTTCGGAATACGTCAATACATAATGTAAGTTATTTTGATAACTTTCCCTTGAGGTTTTGACATTGTTCCCTGAGATCCTGATTTACGATCCCTATTGGAGCCATAGGTATGTGGTGTCCACCCATCAGGCCTCAGAGGTTTTGTTAATGATCATCACTTATGAAATACATCGCTTTACTGTGTGATATAAAACAACAGTCTATTGCAAATCATCAATGGATAAAAAATACATGTAAACTTTCTGAATCCGTTGAAAACTTCTTTGATACATGTCAAGTGTAATTCACTAAATAAAGGTCACATGGTAGATTTCCATGTTGAAGAAAACAACAAGATTGCATCCAGGTTGTCTTCATCATCGTCTTAACCTTACCACAGATAATATAATACTATACTAGTAACCTTACTATCCACATCCTATAGATTATTCACAGGCTGCACCTTGGAAAATAATATGGAGAACTTGTAGGGGAACTTCTCTACCTATTTAATAACTATGTTTCATCATAATGGTAAAGGTAAATGGGGTTTTTTTAAAGTCCCTATGAGTCTTTTTTGGATCATAGTTCTTTTACGGATGGCTCGCGGGTGGTATATGAATGGAATAAATTATCACGTATGGAAATTGCGTTATGATATCATAATTCAAAGTTAGAAAATTACGACCAGTTGGTTTTCCCTGGTTTCCAGTAGGTAATGTCTTAGGTTGAACATGTGTGAACTCCAAACCTGTATAGCGTCAGGAATCAGTCCTTAAGGTGTAGCTGAGTTCGCAGTTGTTTTACTTTGCTATGACATCACTAGATAAAAATCAAATCTAGCAATATTGACTGCAAATTTTTTTTTCAGTTTGTATTGAATTTTTAATTTCAAAATTAACGACCATCAAAATGCTTGTTTCAGGCTCTAAAACACCGATTAGCAGTCATTAAAATGCGGTCGAACCTTTCATGACAGTCGGACCTTCGGAACAGAACACCCGAGAGGAAGCGAGATGGCCCTTTCCAACACCACCATCGCAAAGACGTACAACCGTCTGTTTGTGGAGTTAGCTGGTAATTATACTCATCTTTTTTTAAGAGTTCCGTACCCAAAGGTTCTTTTGCGGTTCTTTTGCGCAAAAGAACCAAAGTAACCAACATAGCTCAACGTGTCGCAAAGCTGAAGTGGCAATGGGCGGGGCACATAGCTCGCAGGACCGATGGACGTTGAGGACCCAAGGTGCTGGAATGGCGGCCACGCACCGGGAAGCGCAGTGTCGGTCGACCCCCCACCAGGTGGACGGACGACATTATGAGGGTCGCGGGGAGTCGCTGGCGCCAGGCGGCGCAAGATCGTGGTGTTTGGCGGTCATTTCAGGAGGCCTATGTCCAGCAGTGGAAGTCCATCGGCTGAAACGACGACGACGACCCAAAGGTTAAAAACCTATTACCATTCCGTTCGTATTATGTCGTCAGTCCGTCCGTCCATCTGTCACCAAGCTCTCTCTTGAACCATTATAGTTACACACTTCACATTTTTGCTGTCGCTATAACAAAAAAGTAAAATTACAAATTTTAAAAACCCCCGACACAAAAAATAAAATATAAAAAGTAACAAATAATATTTTAAACCTATTATAATAATTATTATCATCACAATATAATATTAAGTACGTTCAAATATTTTTTAATTCAAGCGTCGTCGCATCGTCGGGGGACATATTATGGACACGTCAAACTTATAACACCCCTTATGCGTCTCTCTAACGGTCCCCCGACGATGTGACGACGCTTGAGTTAAAAAATATTTGAACGTACCTACTTAATATTATATTGTGTCGATAATAATTATTATAATAGGTTTAAAATATTATTTGTTACTTTTTATATTTTATTTTTTGTGTCGGGGGTTTTTAAAATTTGTAATTTTACTTTTATTTTGTCCTTTTTAAAGTAGGTAATAAGGTATTAAATATAGGGAAGGTATTAATAGTGATAAGTAAGAACCTTAGTTAGTTACTAGGTATAATATTAGTTTTCATTTACTAGATTAAGTTTTACCTTCCTACTCGTAAGTTTAGGTTAAATATTAGGTAGGTATTTGTTTTTTGTATTAGTTTAAGCAATTTACGTATGCCTATGGGAACGATAGGACATATGGAAGGTAGTCAGATCCCCTCATCAACTATTAAAGAGCTGATGATCTTCAAACGGCAAATCAGGACATGGTTACCTTACCATATACTTTCAATATCATTGAAGTAACACTGTACCAAATTTCGAATCGATAGGATATATGGAAGGTAGTCAGATCCCCTCATCAACTATTAAAGAGCTGATCTTCTTCAAACGGCTGATCAGGTCATGATTACCTTACCATATACTTTCAATATCATTGAAGTAACACTGTACCAAATTTCGAATCGATAGGATATATGGAAGGTAGTCAGATCCCCTCATCAACTATTAAAGAGCTGATCTTCCTCAAACGGCTGATCAGGTCATGATTACCTTACCATATACTTTCAATATCATTGAAGTAACACTGTACCAAATTTCGAATCGATAGGATATAAAGAAGTTGGTCAGATCCCCTCATCAACTAGAAAATAGCTGATAATCTTCAAACGGCTGAACAGATTTTCATGAAACATGGCTAAGAACACTCGGGATAAAATTATCTATGACACAAAATAAACTTCATGAAAATCGGTCCATCCGTTTGGGAGCTACGATACCACAGACAGAAACACAGATACTCAGATACACGTTAAACTTATAACACCCCTTTTGCGTCGGGGGTTAAAAAGAATAACAAACGAAGAAAGTACCACCATACACCACAATCAAATTTTACAATTTTGGTAAGGAACCCTAAACATGGACTTACTTAACACTTGCCAAAACTTTTTAAAACCCGCAAATGAAGCCTAAAACTGGGCAATGTTTCTTATGGACTAGTAGTTCAAGGACCTTGCTTCATTACTAGAAAAAAATAAATAATTAAAAATTTAAAAAACACGACTGCCCTGTTTTAAAAGTAAAAAACAAGTTATTTTAGTTCATCTGCATATTGACAAAGGGAAAAGTGGCCAAATTTCTCATTAATTAAAACAGATAAACTCATATTATGGCAGTCGGGGGACCGTTCTGAGGAAAAGGTGTACAGGGTTGTCAGGATACTCAGAGCACACCTTGAGGATCTCGTTGCTCGAGTTGCGAATACGCAACCAGAACGCCGCCATTCGAGATCTAATGATCGCAAAGTAGTCCGGGACTCTGGCGTCAGCAAACATGCTCGACGCACTACAGTATTTAGGCAATCGCATCAGAATGCGGAATGCATTATTATACTGCACTCTGATGCTGCTTCGTGCACTTTTTGTGCAGTTGACCCAAAGCTGACAAGTGTAAAAGCATTGACAATATGCCCTAAACAGTGTCAGCTTCGCTTCAGGACTGCACCGCGCAAATCGGCGAGCGAGCATGTTGCATCGGACAGCCAGAGCCCTTCGTTCTCGTTCTACATCCAAATCATCGCGTAATTCTTCAGTTAGGATGTGCCCCAAGTACCTGAATTGAGTGACCCTTTCAATAGGAATACCATCTAAGAAAATCATAGGGATCCTCTCCGGGCCTCTGCCCGAACGGAATATCATCATTTGCGTCTTTTTGGCGTTATACTTGAGGCCGTGGTCCCTAGCATAACGTTCGCAGATAGCTAGTAACTTTCTAAGTCCACTGATCGAGGGACTCAGAAGCACCATGTCGTCTGCATAACTGAGATTATTCACGCACGTTGATCCAATGTGACAGCCGGTCTTCGTACTTCTGAGTTCCTCGATCAGATCGTTCACGTAAACGCTAAAGAGGTCCGGAGAGGTCAACCCACCTTGACGTACGCCACACTCTAATATGTATTCATTAGAGGCTGCGTCGCCCCATTTCACAAAGTTCGTTTGGTTCTCGTACCAGTATCTCAACAGATCTACAGTCTCCAGGGGTACGTTTGAAGCTATTAATTTTTGCCATAGTCGCTGATAGTTAACTAAATCAAAGGCACGGCTAAGATCTTAAAAACAGGCATAAACAGATGTGTTTCTGTTTTTATAATAGTTAACTGTCGATTTGAGACTAAAGACTGCAGAATCTGTTGAGAGTCCGGTACGGAAACCAAACTGCGCGTCGTCTACCGCTTATACGCTTTCCAGAATTTTACCGATAACAGTCCCTAATGAGATTGGTCGATAATTTTTAAGACTGGAAAGATCACCGGTTTTACTTTTCGGGATTGGAACCACCACAGTTCTCATAAGGTCTTTCGGCAAGTAACTCGTATTAATACAAAACGTAAACAATTCGGCCAAAATACGGAAAATTTCGGTACCTGCATATAAAATGTGTTCTAAGCTCAAACCATCAAAACCAGGAGATTTGCCCCTTTTCATTTTCCACACAACTTTTGCTGGTGTAAATATGGGTTTATCTTTTACGGTGTTGTTAACTACACGAGGCATCGAAACACACCGTTCAATCTTAGCCGGCAGTGGCTCCACTTTGAAGTGATGCGAGAACAGATTTGCAATTGAGTGTGGATCATGCATCCCTTCGACACTCGCAGGTAACTTAGCCTTATATTCTAGACGTTTTGTAGCCTTCCAGAATTTAGAAAAGTTTTTATCGGCCTGATGCGCGGCCAGTATGTCCATTCGTATCTGATCCTCGTTGTTCTGGCACCACTTCAAATTATATTGTGATAATTGAAGAAAACATTTTGATTTCCACTTTTGAAATTTGCGCCTCACGGTCGCCATATTAACTTTTTCCAAAAAAAAATATAGCCTATGTTACCCGGAATAATGTAAGGATTCTAACGATACCCCATTTGTCCAAATCGGTTCAGCCATTCAAAAGTTATGGTGGAATAAAGAAACTCACATACATACATACATACATACATACATACATGAACCCTAAAAACATTACACTCCTTTTTTTTGGGCAGTCGTGTAAAAAGCCAGATAGCGGAAATAAATCGGCATTCGACGTCCAGTTACTGAAAACAAATACATACATATAGGTTGGTCATAATTTAAACAAATAAATATAGTAAGGTCAAGGTTTTGTTTCCGGTCATTTTTCTTATCAAAAACTGACAGTTTTATTAAAAAACAAATAAAAATATATTTTTGAAATCATCTCTATTGAAATGCATATCCATCCTGACCTTTTTGATAAATTATATAATTTTTCCGTATATATTCGTTTATTACTATCGTTTACGACATTACTTTTGACACTTGCCTGCATATTACCACAAGTAATTTACCCACTAGCAGTACCAATTAGCTACTATAACTACCTAACACCACACCCAACTAACACCACGCAGGATGTGGCTAGTATCCATGAGGGGTTTTCTTCCTTCAGGTGCAAAAATGTCAGAGAATAATATTTAAAAAATTTCAATTCCAGATCCCCGGACCAATGACTGGTTCCTGATAAAGAGTCCCATCCCGGGTCTCACAATCATCGGCCTGTACCTGTACTTCACGCTGAAATGGGGCCCGCGGTACATGGCCGACAAGAAGCCCTTCCAATTACAGAAGACACTGGTGGTCTACAACTTCATACAAGTTCTCGTCAGCTGCTGGTTGTTTTACGAGGTAAACTTTCTATGTACTTTTAATAGTAGGTAAATTTCAATATAAGTGAGGAAAGTTTGAGAAATGCATCTCTTTACGGGTCCCGGTTTGCTGACCCAAGTCGAAGCCGGGTCAACTACAGGGACGAGTAGAAATGACAATTCCGCACGTGCATTGAACGATTTTTTATACGTGCGGAAAAGAATAACTTTCCGCACGCAAAACACACATAGAAATGACTACTTTTTGAGCAAATGTATTAAAAAAGCTTTGTTTATTATACCAATAAACATGAAATTAGTGTCATGGAACACTTGCTAGAAGCAAAATTTGAAGCAAAGTGCTGTTGATAAGTAAGATAAACTTTCATCCTAGATCCTTCTTGGTGACGGGTTTTCGTCACGCGAAAAATTTATTTTCTTTCGCCTTTTTCAATAATGACTAAATCAGCAAGATTTTACCTGATGGCCTAGATGAAGTTATTGCCAAGATATTTCACTGTATTACGACTCGCTACACTGCGAAACATTAGTAGTTAATTAATGTCACTAAGCTCAGAAACTCCATCTGCAGTGTTTTTTACTTCTGCTTCACTATGTTTTTTCTTACTGCTTCACTGCAGTTGAACGTTTTCAGGAGAATTTTGCAAAAAAATCCTTCTTACTGGCAATACGTTATAAGGCAGACGTTATAAGGCGTTTTCTTCAACGCTAAGCAAGTGATGTTTTGTTCTTCGTATAAAATCTTCTAAAAATTAAAGAACTTTGGGTTCAAATTCCAGTCTTCCAAATAGGAGCCTCATACCAATTAGGTACTTACATCTTTTACACAATACAAACCTATTAAGTTTATTAAATATTGACTGGGCTCTCCTAACAAAGTGTAGACATTGTTATTTAGTTTTATTAACTTATACTTAGAATTATGAAATTATAGCTATTAAAATTGATTAAGTAGCAATGAGTAAATAACATCTAAAATGTATACCTGCGCGAAGCTACTTATAAATTAAAGCTGGTTATTCCTTGAAGCAAATCACTCTTCAGAACTATCATTAGGAAGTAATAATAAACTTGACTTTTGATTGATGAAATGCAATCATAACGAGACGTGATAAATTCAAGACGCGGGATAAAAAAGTTAGGATGATGACTTATTGATAGAGTATATTCAGTAAGTTATTTCGATAACATTTCATGATCACAAATGTAGTTAGATTTTTGACCGTGAGGTAAATCGAGGCTACTTTAATACTTACTAATAGTCATTTTTGTTTTCGAGTACTGTTGTGAAAATAGAACAAGAAACTCAATAGGTTCCCTAGTCCGTTTGTCCTATATCCACTTGAAAACACTGAGTATAATTAAGTTATTATTTTTGTATCTCACATCTCTAAGTTCTAATTTCAAATTAATTTTATTTGTAGCTCTTAGCCAAGAAGAAATTTTTCTCTAAGCCTGAGCTAAGAAGTAATAATAATATTGTTATTTTCATGTAAATTACAGGGCCTCGACGCTGGTTGGTTGAGGACTTACAGTTGGAAATGCCAGCCAGTCGATTTCTCCAAATCACCTGAAGCTATGAGAGTAAGTTCCTTGTTGTCAAATATTTTCTTGCTATCTGAAAAAATCCTTAGGTGGTAATTCCTTGTCTATAATTCAAAGGGAATATTATGTGTAATGAGTAACAACCAATATCAACCACTACAAAAAAAGTGGAGGGAGAGATTGAGTCTATATTTACAAAAATATTCTATTAAGTGTGTACTTATGTCTGCAAATCATTCATGTTCGTCCTCTCTTTCTTGTGATGGTTTATAAAGTTATTTCTTGCTCTGTGGTTATACACGTGGTTTTCCTAAAAAGAAAGAACGTAAAGCGTAGGAATCGCTTGATTTCGAAATCAAGCTACATAGCTTAGTAAAATATCACACTTCTGGTGGACAAGCATGTACAAACCACAAAATTCCTGTTTGCTTAGTTTCTTACGTAATTAATCTTCTAATTACAGGTAGCGCGAGGAGTCTACATATACTTCTTGGCGAAAATGTCCGAACTGCTAGACACCGTCTTCTTCGTGATCCGAAAGAAAGACCGGCAGATAACGTTCCTGCATCTTTACCACCATACTGTGATGCCCATGATATCGTGGGGCGCGACCAAGTACTACCCTGGTGGGCATGGTACCCTGATAGGAGTGATAAACTCCTTTGTGCATATAATCATGTACACTTACTACATGCTAGCTGCTATGGGGCCCCAGTACCAGAGGTTTCTGTTCTGGAAAAAGTACATCACCACCCTGCAAATGGTAAGAACGAAAAGCTTTTGATAATTAAATAATGAAGTTTAATTAAAGCATTTTTTTTAATCGGAGCTGGCGTAATATATTTGTTCTCGGTTTGTTTTGAATTTTGCTCCATAAGCTTATCAAAAGCAATTTAAGGTATGGATTAGGTATTTCACATGGCTTTAGTTTCTCCAATGTTAGGTGATCGTAGTTCAGGACATAAAGCAACTAAACACAACTTCACTTAGGGATTCTATAAGGTGTTTTGATTTGAGGTGAGTGTGGAACCATAAACTTCGAATAAATATCTTAATAATAATTTCTAAAAAGGTTGCAAATTGGGGGTTTAAAACAGAAGTGAAAAAAAACGAGCAGTAGGCGAGTTTTTTAAAGGGATGCATCAGCAATGCATGCTATAGCAAGTATCGCCGGTATATCGGTATCGGTATCGTATTGACAAAAAGGTATCCGGACATCCTTAGTTTTTTAAATGCCTTCTTAGTTTTTTAATAGCATCACCCGAGTGATATATTGTAGTTATATTTAAACAAAAACAAAGTATCCATGGTTTGATGTTACGGCGCCCTCAGTGCACGATACCCAATTTGCACTTCACCGTTTGGTTATTCTAATTTCAAATAATAAATTATAAAATAATTCTTCTTCCAGCTCCAGTTCTGCATCGCCTTCCTGCATTCTTCTCAACTTCTCTTCTATGAGTGCGGCTACCCACGCTGGTCCGTCGTCTTCACCCTGCCCAACTCAATATTCTTCTACTATCTCTTCTATGACTTCTATTATAAGGCGTATGGTAAACCTGAAGACAGAAAAAAAGCTGGTAATGCCAAGAAAGCTAGTATACAAAATGGTAAAGCGAATGGATCTGTGAGCACTGAGAAAAAAGTCGATTAAACTAATTTTGAATAAATTCACGTATTGACACCCCATCCAATGCAATTCCTGGGCACTTGACTTAATCTGCGTTACAACCGATGCCACGATAGGTCAGCAATAGCGTTCGTAATATTTAGTACTCTCCTCGGCTTTAGTAAAATCTGAAAGAAGTGTGACATTGGATAATATAATATGTTGTTGTAAAACAAAATTAGAGATGTAGTAGAGGTTTCATTATTCATATTTTAGATATCAAATGTTATAATTAAATTTAGGTTAAATGATTATAATTTAGTTACCTATCTCTGAATACGACCGTTAGTGCTGAGTGCTGATTCCGACTTTTAAAAAATATGTTTTCTTACTCGATCGTGAGAGAGTTAACGCCGATTTGTATGGGATTGGAGTAGTTTACAAATTCTGTCAATAGATGTCGCTACAACAATCCTATACAAATTCGCGTTTACGCTCTCACTGTCGAATAATGTGAAAAACTCCGAATAGGCACTCAGTCTAGTGATACGTTTTTATCTGACTAATCAGTCCCATTGTGTATTGGTACTATTTAAAAAAAAACTAACAGGTTTGACGTCAAACTTGAGTTAAGATTTTAATATGCCGTGGCATTGCATGGTATGGGATTTAAGGTGTCATTAAGTCAATGAGTTATAATCATTAGTATTTTAGTACCTACATACTATGTAAAAATAGCAATTTAATAAATTAGTATCTACTACCAATGTTCATTTGTATAATATCGTCTAAGTATATAAGCATTAAGGTACTGATTACGGTTTATTATAACCTGCCGGTGGTTTTGTACTTTAAGAAGCTAGTAAAAGTATTTTACCATGCCAAAAATGACATTTGTAAAAATTGTAAAGTTAAAATGTTGACTTCAGCGATCATTAGTACGTATATTGGATTTTAATAAGTAAATTGTGCCGCAGCCCAATACACGTAATAACTGAAAATTAAAAATGTTTTTAATACTCTTGTCTTGTCTCGCATTTAAATATGTACTTACATAAAATAAGTATATGTTAGTAAAATTATTGAAAATAAATAATAAGTGCACGGAGCGCGACAGATTTTTAAACTTATTTTAGAAATAACAGAAGGTACTCAATTAAAGTAAGTTCTGTATTTGTATAGTCATACTTGGTTACCATTAATTAATAGACGATAATTTTAAACGATTACAAATTCGATTTGACATAGATAGAATCAGTCATAGACTGTATGGTAGGGACTATGTTTAGGGCTAGACCTAATATTATTTTTGGCAATAATCACCAAAAATACTATTATATAGTAATCACAGCTCATAAACATAAAGTTGACTAAGAAAGATATTTATAATTCGATTGTGATAAATAATTTTCTGTAGTCATCTTTATTAAATTAATAAGTAGTTCTAAAAGTAAATACCTAAATAACATCTTTATATAAATAAACATATAGAATCGTATTACTACATTATGAGCTCAAACTTTTTATATTCATTTTACTAATATAAGCTTTCATACCAGAAATGGGATTGTACGTCATTCCTTCAGAATTACATCAATTTTATTTTTTATGTGAACGGGTTACTTAATTACTAATAATGACTTGTATCTTTTGTAAATTGATTCAGTGCATTTCATTTTAGTCTCAATAATATAATATATGTATTGAAATGTGTCAATTATTAAGAATCAAGCTTCTATTATATTATATGTGTAATGTTACATTTTTTATAAGAACTATATGTGATAAATATGAGTTTCTCGCTGTCGAAAAGAAAAAGTGGCCACTGGCTTGTGCACGTCTTGTATTTTCCTCTCTTTTGAAGACATTCTTTCACAAAGTGTATTTGAAGTAAATACTAGGTAGGTTTTTGTGACCAATTCCAGTTTTCAGACATTCAAAAACTGCACCAAAATATTTTACTTCTAAATTTCGGTTTAATTTCAAAATTTGGTGCTAATTGAAGATTATGCTCTGTTTTTTAACGACCTATGTAGTTCTGAAACAGCCGTTGCACGTGATTGGCAGAAAAAAACTCTCTAAAGCCTCTCTGCCCCATAAAGTGCCCCAAAAAATGATTAACATCTCTATCTATTCAATTTTGCTTTTCATTTGTATGGAATTTTGCGAAAAAGTCCTGTACTAGGTCGTTAAATAAGTAGTTAGAATTTAATTATAAAGAGAAAATTAAGTGTTGAAAATAGTTTGCTACTTGCAGTCTTCCAATAGTTAGGTTCTTATGTAGCGAAAACGCTGATGAGACCGTAAATTGAAACAAACATTAGACAATTTAAAGGCTAAAAAATGCACATTTAATGTGCATCAACTGACATGTTGTCTTCAACTGTACCTTAAGCAACTTATCGTGATAGCAAATATAGTTCAAAATTTTTAAACTCATTCAGTTCAGTTACTTGTATTATTTTCAAATATTATTCCTACTTTTACACTTGTTATTGTAACTAAAATAGAATTGTAGTCCAAATAGATAAACTGGGTTTGTATTATATTAAAAACTTATACCATCGTCAATTGTTTGATTTTATTTCTCTAGATCAATTTAGGTACATATTATTATTTAAATGTTCCGCAGGTAGGACCGTTAACCCCTCAGATAAGTTCAAACACAGGTAAACCCGTGGTTTGTTTACATAGCAACGACTGGGGAGCTATTCCGTATCTTTGACAGTTACAGTGATATTCACTGTTGTCTATGGTTTGTTATGCATTGCTGCTTTATTAAGTGAAAAGAAATTAAGATTTTGTGGTGAACCTTCAATGGATAAAGAACATAATATGGCAAATGAGCCTGTTGAAGGTCACTGAGTGATTATCACTGAGATACAGATAAGCTGGACAATCTTCTCAGTGCAGGGCGCGTTGGAACCCTCGTAAACTTAGTTTTAAGTCGACTTGTAGTTATCACTGTACATAATATTATGTAACAAATATTGTTGACGTTTTACAAGTGCCTTGTAAGTTAGGCCTATGTGAAATAAATATATTTTGACTTGACTTGACTTGACTTGATATTGTTTTTGCTGGTAGGGGGGTCATTAGCCGCGGACGAAGCCGTCCACCAAACTTAAACATTCCCATATTGCAAAATTCTGAAAAAATGTTGTATATTCTGTAAAATGACACACAGGTTCCATACCAAATTGGTATAAATAGAACCCTAGTGTTTCTCCGTCCGTTCGATTGGAGGAGGAAGTGAGATAAATATACCGTTTGGGGTATCATGTGAAAATGCTTTAACGGATTTTTATTTATTTTTATACGGTGTAGTTTTTGAATTTGATTTACTGTCCTCCGCCTCCCCCTTATCTCCGAAGTTTATCGATCAAAAATCTGAAATATTATGATCAATTATAGAGATTGATGTATATATATTACACGTAAAATAAAATTAACTTGTAGGTACATTATTTTTTTGAGGTTCTATAACAAAAGTGATTCTTAAAGCTTTATAATAATTATATAACTTTTGTATTATTGAACCTGACAGCTGCCTCGCACTTGCCTGGTTTTTTTTTAAGTGTGATAATTTTGTCGATTTGGTTGTGCAAAATCTCTAAACGATACTAAACTAAAAATGTGCTATCCTTTTCCATAGGGAAAGTAGCATAGCAGTTTGAAAAGGATAGCACTACTTTAAATTAATTTAGTTTAAAGATTTTGCACAATAGAATTGACCACAATATTATATTCACCCCTTTTTAGTCATGCAATGAAATAATAATGGCTTAATTTTTCAACTTCTACAACTTCGGTGGTTTCTGTTGTTGTTTATAATATCAAGAATGTACTTGGAATGTTCCGGAATCAACTAATCATTTTATAGGAAGATCATCAAATTTAATCACAAATAATAAAAAAATAACTGCTTTATGATCACCTTCATAACATCATTATCATTATATTGATAAAAAGTGTCATGGCAGAATGTAATAGCTTGAAATGACATTGATTTTATTAACCACATGTTTAACACATAAAAAAGAACTTCGATAAGTAAACACTTTTCATAGGTACCTATAAATATATAAGTATTTATCTACCTGGTAGTTAAGTAGTATATGTTTCGATAGTAGAGCACAAAATCTTAAGTTCGATTCAGTTGATCTGGAGTTGGGTAAGGTCGAGCTCATGCCGAGTAGATTTATTTTCGTTAATACCAGTTCAAGGTTACCATGATCATATTATAATATTTTATTGATATATATGGAAACTTTCGTGTCTTGTAATTATGTCATTGATAAAAATGAAAACGTCCAAGTTTTAAAGTGCTGTGTCGCTGTCCCCACATTTTCACCGTAATCAAAAGGTAGGACACAGGACCCTGGGGACCGCGTGGCAAAAGGTCACCGGTTCACTGGTGTCAAAAAATTTTTTTGACACCAAGGGCGTCAGTAGGTAACCGAACGCAGTATTGTCTTTGCACTACTTTTTAAGAAGGTTTGAAGGTCATCTTACCAAACTAGAAACAAGTGACGTTTGAAGCCAGCAATTCTCAACGAGTATTTTTATGTTGGCCGTTCAACCGGTGCTAAGTCTGGCAACACTGAGATTTAAGGTGTGGGGCTGCCATTGGACCACTTAATATACCCAATATTTTTAGACTCCCTCTCCATTTAATACAAACTCAAATCCCATATACCTTGCAATATTCCCGAACAAAGCAATACGGCCGAAGTACTTCGTAAAGATCAGAGTACTATGACTCATATTAGGGGGGATTCGCAGCCTCAATTGGATCTCTAAAAGATATAAAGAATAATAAAATTGAAATGGGTAAAGTAACTGTATCGTTTAGAGGTGATTTCCGTCCCATAGGTGATGTACAGTAGTGACGGGGAACGCAAGCGGATGAAGTCAAAGCGTTAGTGAATCGGTCTCATTTGCGGCTATCACTGACTAAACAGTCTTACAAAACATGTGAGGGTCCACCATGTGAGGGCATTGGTATAAAGGCTATTTTTTTTTTGTAATTTAAGCACAATTTAGTTTTTGGGATTCGTCTAAAGATGCCTCAACTGAAAAGTAACTGTATCGTTACGACTTTTAGAGGTGATTTCCGTCCCAGAGGTGATGTACAGTAGTGACGGGAAACGCAAGCGGATGAAGTCAAAGCGTTAGTGAAGCGGTCTCATTTTTTGTAATTTAAGCCCAATTTAGTTTTTGAGATTCGTCTAAAGATGCCTCAACTGACTATAGGTAATCCGCTATAAACTTGACCCTCTTGATGGTCTGCGGGACGCGGGGCGAGAGTCACTCAACCAATGAGCTAGTCTGCCACTGTCCGCTGACAGCGCTGCCGTATCATTATAGCCAATCGCATCACCCGCCCCGCGTCCTGCAGACCATCAGGAGGGTCAAGTTTATAGCGGTTTACTTAAAAATCCATCTTGTCGTTTGAGAAACGAACGAACAAATAAACATACTAGATACGCACGAATAACCCTTCCTCGGCAGTCCTGGACCGATGGTTTAAAGATGTTTCCAAGGCATCGAACCCATGTTTACGAAGACAAGGACGACTGTCTCAATATTGGACAATAACTTCGACCTTTCGTTAATGAACTATATAGAATTAGAATAGAAGTTGCGTTGTATTGTCATCGGCTCTCAGGCGTCCATTGTTTTCCCGAAGGGTGTCAAAGGCAATTGAATAATGATTAGTAATTAATTAAGTTTAGGCCTGGTTTTCACGGCCCCAGACTGTAAAGCCTTCCCCACACAGGCGCGTTATTATCGCGCGATAATATCGCGCGATAATATCGCAAGCGTTATTGCGATAATGCGTCCCGATTCCTTGCACACAGCTGCGTTTTTATCGCGCGATAATAACGCGCAGACGGACGCAGCGTCCCGCGTTATTATCGCGCGATAATATCGCAAGCGTTATTGCGATATCTGTTTTCATTACATTTTGTACGCCGCAATGCAAGTAGGACGCTGCGTCCGTCGTCCCACACAGGCACGTTATTATCGAGGCGCGTTATTATCGCGCGTTATTATCGCAGCAGTGTGTAACTACATGACCATCTTAATACAAAATGTACTGAAAACAGATATCGCAATAACGCTTGCGGTATTTTCGCGTGATAATATCGTAAGCGTTATTGCGATAATGCGTCCCGAGTCCTTGCACACAGCTGCGTTTTTATCGCGCGATTATAACGCGCAGACGGACGCAGCGTCCCGCGTTATTATCGCAGCAGTGTGTAAGTACTTGATCATCCTAATACAAAATGTACTGAAAACAGATATCGCAATAACGCTTGCGATAATATCGACCGATATACTTCCATTGCGGCGTTATTATCGCAGCAGTGTGTAACTACATGACCATCCTAATACAAAAGGTACTGAAAACAGATATCGCGCTTGCGATATTATCGCGCGATAATAACGCGCCTGTGTGGGCGAGGCTTAAAGACCCGGCTACACGAAGCGAGCTAGTTATTCAATTCTAAACTACTTCGACGCGTCACAAAATAGTTTCAATATTTTCAAAATTAAATAGGATATAATATTGCAGTTCAGTCACATTTTTGCATTTGATTTGCGCCATGCTAATTTATACTTGAGAAATTTATTGTTTTTTTTTTTCACGATTTAGAAGGACACGAAGAGTCACCAGACACCCTGCGGCGACGTTTGCATGCTTCTGCGGCAGTTGCTAAGATTCCAATGCGTTTTGACCGCCTGATCGTGACTTCGCAGAGAACTGGAACCAACTAGGGATTTTTCAGCTCCTCCACTGCCACCAGGCCACCTCAGCTTTGCACCAACTCCTGATGAGATCTTCATTCATCAGAGAGGACGCAAACGCCAGCTAATAACATGGTCTGCAGTCATTGATGACAAATAGGTACTACTTTATATTTCACAAGCTTGAGTCCTACGCCATGATAAAGAGAATAATAGACAAGCACCCAGAAGTTGAACAAGTGATAATATATCAAGAGATGCCTGCGCCTGCCGCGTCAAAGTTGGAGGAAAAATTGGCATAATTCAAGTTAAAAAACTTCAAGAGAAAAACTACAAGAGTCTATAAACTTCAAGTTTGAAGTTAATATTAAAAGCTATTCTCCTGATTCTTATTTCCATGTCGCTACGCATTTGACTGAGCCCTATCAAACACACAACAATATAACAGGAGATTATTTACTTTCTACAAAATGTTTGACCGCATATTATGGCATATTTCTCATCTGCCTTTAATGCCATTATAAATAGATTTGACCCTAATTACTTTGATTGTCCGATGTCGCTCTATAAAAACCTGAACTCTAGTAGAACCAGCAGAATGATCAGCACTGGTAATATCTGTAGCGGTTGTTAACTATATAAACACACTATAAAAGCCTTTTTTTCCCACAGGAAATGCCTGACGCATACCCCTCCGTCAGGGGACACGGAGGGGTTATGTGAGGGCAAGCACCCACTAAAACCTGTGCTTTATTACGATGGACCACGTCGGCGGGAGTACGAGATTCACTTGCGTATTCACCGCGCTCCCGCCAGGCCTCGACCCGCCACCGAAGCGGCAGGTCCCGCCGCTGCTGCCGGCAGCAGCCAGGCTGATACCTGACCCTCCTGGGAGCCGCGTCCCGAACAGGTCGCGCCACCACCTCGGCCTGTCGGTGGAATTCCTATGACGGACGCCAGAAACCCTTACGTACGTCACCCGCAGGCCGTGCCGGTCGGCGAAGGAAGGTGTTTGCACCCCAGCAACCGGCGCGTCTCCTGCGAGAGGGATGTGCCGCCGTAAATATCCCTCTCGACGAGCGTTCCCGCCCACTTCCAGTTTTCACAAGACACTATAAAAGCCTTGTGAAAACTGGCCTTTAGTGCATTTAATGTCTAAGAACAATAGGGACTGACACATCCATTCACATATAATTATAATTTTTAAGATTGTTATTACATAGTCAATAGATATAAAATATAGGTAGTCAAGTGTCTTTTACTAATCTAAGCACAGACAGTAGGTATGTCAAGGCAAAGTTCTAAGAAAATAAGTGCGACGGCAGTGCGTCTCACGCCTTTTCGAAACTGAGGAGCAAACGCGACTGATTTTAAGATTTCAATCAAACACTTTATTGTATCGGGTAAACCGATAAATTATTATTACATCTTTACAGATAGGTACTAATGATATGTTTACCTACTTTCTGCACGTTCTTTTAAATTGAATATAATATTTATTAACACTATGATAATATGAGTTATTGTGTTGTTGTAGTCTTTTCAATTAAGCAATATTTTTTTATAATTCCCGAATAGCTGTTACGTATATTGTGGTAAACTATAACATCAAATGACGTATATTTGACTTCACATCTTAGTCACTGACAAACAAGGTATAACATTTTTCGTATCATCACTTTGTTCTTAAAACGACACAGAGGTGTACAAACACAAACACCATGGTGGTGTCTACCTCGTCATTATAAAATTAATTTATTACTTGTGACCTTTCACAGCTGTTCATGATGAACAAAAAACCACAACAAAGTGATTCCACTCATATTTATTATTATCATTCATACCGTAAATCGAAATTGATAGTCTTCGAGATAAATTTTCCTTGGAAACCCCAGGATTCGACATTAAAATCGAAAATAAAATAATAATGGTTTTGCCTAAGGACCTAAAATATTAAAAATCTGAATTTCATCGCAGAGGGATATGGGTCGTATAGATCAGCGGAAGACCACCCAGCCGCGATAGCTGGGGGACGCAGGTTCAAATCCCACTGCGACTTGCGAGTGAAATTTTGATTCGTATTTAAATTTATCGAAAATTAAACTTTGCATACCGTGTATACAAATACATACAATGTACATAATATTGTAGCTCCCCTATTATGTCCTGCAAAAAATACGTCGACAACTAATAAACTCTGAAGTCACTACACACTCTCTGACGCAATCAGTTAACTATCATCTTGGTACTGTTTATAGATCAGTAACTTTAGCTGTAGGTTATGTGAAACCATCTACTAAATTTTACGATGAAATTTTCTACGAAAGTATATCGTTTTCACAGCTAAAATTACTTAACTACGCGGCTCAAGGGGGATTCCAAAAAATAAAATAAAAATACGTGGGTATCGTGGAACACTCGGTAGAAACAAAGTTTGGAATAACACCTAAAATGACCCATCGCTCGAAAGATGGCACTGTCTTCAGGTAGCGCGCGCTAATGAGTTCTTCATACAAAAACTGCTGATTGCATGTGTGCCGATTCTGTTGACTACTAAGAGAGACTTTCATTCTAGTTTTTCGAAGATTTTCGTCTCGCAAACAATCAATTTTCTGCCTAGTCGATACCATCCGAAAAGAAACTTTGTTTAAACATAACAAGTTCGTCATTCAAAATCTGCTGATTACATATGTGCCCTTTCTGTTGGCTACTAAGAGATTTTCATTCTAGTTTTTCGAAGATTTTCGTCAGGTAAAGGATCCATTTTGTCCCTAGTCGATACCGTCTGAAAATAAACTTTCTGTCAAAAAGTAACCGCCCTAACAAAGCCGCTGGCAACAGCTTGTTAATCATAAAAACATCTAAGTCACACATTGTAGCAAAGTAAATTCATAAACAAACAATCATATCTGCCAATATTTGCTCATGCTAATTCATGCAAATACAAATAATAATATTCACACAGACAAGGATTTAACAGATTATAATATTAAAGATTTACATTCGTATCCTATGGTAACTAATACCAATCTTGGTCACATATTGATACAATCGATAAAAATTTAGTTGACACTTTTTTAAAGTAAGTAGTTTTAAGAAAACTATTACTATAATTTTCTTTGAAAGATAAAAACACACCAATGGCTAAACATTTTAAGTAACCTAATTTCTAAAGTGGATAAAACCGTTGTCTACCAGTCGGTCTAAAAATATGTGCTGTGACGTAATACAATTTGTAACCACCGAATTTAATCCTCGATGAGCTGAGAAAACTTTAACCTTGAGACCGCGAAGAGATATAGGTTAAAATCCCACATGGTATAAAAATAATGCTAAGTATAAAAAAAAGAAAATTAAATAAAATTTCTTATATTTTGAACTTAACCTAATTAAATATTTTACATCAAACTTACTAACAAATCAGTGAATAGAAACATTTTCTTAAATTAACAAACTTACAATTTTTAAGTTACACAGAACAACATTTTTCTGAATTACAATAGGTACGTGTATCACCCAAATGCCATCTATTCTAGTTATTGCAAATAGCTAGGCTACTTGCAGGTCCCAACTAGTCTATAATATTTTACATGAAAACCCTTAAAAAATAACCGTTTGCAAAATGCAGATACAGAACACAAATTTTACTTATTAATACAGTTACAATATAATTCAGTTAGGCAATTATGAGGTTTAGGTTGGAGCACGTTTGCCTGAAAATGTCTATCCCATATATTTCAATGCAAATTTTAGGGTTCCATACCCAGAGGGAAAAAATGGGGCCCTAATATAACTAAGACTTCGCCGTACTTCCGTCCATCCGTCTATCACCAAGCTGTATTTCTTGAACCGACATTTCATGTATTGCTGTTGCCGCTATATCAACAAACACTATAAATTTGAATAAAATGAATAAAAGGGGGCTCCCATACAACAAACATGATTCTTTGCTTATCGCACTAATTAATATTATCTGTCTGTAATACCACAGAACACTAAATAGTACCAGAAGGTCCACTCCGGATGATTATTTAAAGAAATAGCGACTCTAGCGCTGACACAAAAAGTGCAATTCAGTTCGCAATAGCGCCTGGCCCCGCCCTCAAAATCAACACGCAACAAACGCAATGTTGTGGTCTCTTTCTATCGCCTAACTTTATCTCTTACGACGTACTAGGGCTGCCGTAGTCAGACGGCGCGTAAAATAGACCGTACAGAACTAGCGCGTGCAACTCGGCCCGCGAGCGGCAACCATCTGAAATATTGAGGTCCGGACCCGTACTTGTAGCCGGGACGGCCACGTGATAAGTGAGACTGGCCTGGTAATACTAAAGGGTAAAAAACGGAACCCTATTACTAAGAATTCACCGGCTGTATCTCTAGAGCCGTGGACACTTGAAATTTTAGGTATTTCTGTTGCCGCTATGACAACTAATACTAAAAAAATTTTGCTAGTTTTTGCAAATGATAACGTAAGTAGGTAGATGCTTAAAATATTCACAGAATATTTAGTTATATATTTACTTTAAAAATAAATGGTAAAATTAAAATAAAATAAAATATTTAAGGCGCTCCCGTACAACAAATGTGATTTTTTAAAAGTTTTTGAATTTGATAAGCTAGTATTTAGTATACTATTGAGAATGGGTCTTGATAGTACGGAACCCTCAGTGCGCGAGCCTAACTCGCACTTGTTTTTTAATATGTCGTGATGATGATGACAACGTGATGGTCAGTGACCCGTCAAGTTACTTTATCTTGGTGCTATCTCTCTCATTAAAATTTTTCTTACTCTACGAACAATGTACAATGTACATACGAAACAAATAACATTTAGTGTATAATAATTTTTGCAACTTACATTAAAAGATTTTATGGTCGTTTTCACCGACAATCGCTAAATTTCAAGGAACACCTAAGCCCATAGGTGGCAGTGTTCACTTACAACAACTGTCATCTAAAGCTTAAGGATAGTCGGTGAAAACAAGCATAAGACAGCATTGTACATCGTACACAATTTAAACTACATCACGAATAATGACACATCCACACATTTTTCTGAAATTATGTATTGTCATACAAAAATCAAAAAAATATTTAAAATACAAATAAATTATAATACAAAATCATAAATTAGACAAGCAATACCAAACTAACTGATTTGTAAAACTGAGTTAAGGCGAAGCTACGCGCAAAAGCTAGTCCTAAATAAAATTTTAACAAACCTTACTTTTCCTTCTTATTTTGTTTTCCGAAGTCGGTTAAAAATCTAAAAAATTGTTATGCGTCATTTTTCTGTTTAACTTTAGGTAGTAAATAATAATTAAAGTTGTTAGGAATTTGCAAAATGACTTTGATAATTACCTTCTAATTTCATGCTAGGTGTATTTTACCACATAAAAAGTAGTATATATTTTTTTACCATGTATAAAAACTTACAATTATTTGCTAACAATGTTTTATTATATTCATAGCATTTTCCTTGTGTTCATATAATATATGTTTTAATAGTGCAATTATCAATGGGTATTTACTTAATTTTAAGTCAATTAGCGGTTCGCAACAATTTATCAAACTTGAAATTTTGAAAGCTTAATTCATCGAGTCTTTCTAAAACTACGACATTACATAATTTATTATTGTTTCGGTGTTCTCTTTATAATAAACATCTTAATTTTAAAACTGCATCTAGTGCAAAAGGCTGCATTATAACAATAAATTTCACACTTTCCATTCAGTCATTTTTTTTAAAATATTTCTGCCAAAGAAGATTCTTCGATGTATAAATCGATAGTATAAACGTCCTTTGCATAGAATATTTTCTTTATGTTTGATTTTTTTCTTTTTCACAACATGACTTGATTTATTAGCTTCATGCACGAGCAGTTTTGTCTCATTTCTCTATTCCTTAATTCTTTTTTAATTTATTTTAATACTATTCTTCTTTTGTACTTTTTATACATTCTTCTTTATTGTGATTTTGCTTAAGAGTTCCGTTGCTTTGTTGTTGCTTCCTCCTGATATAACTTTGTCTGTAGAAGTTTAAAAATAATACAAGGAAGAAGGCTGTATTTACAGCTATAAATGTTGCCACGCCTTTGGATGGTGGACACTCTGAATGTCGGATTGCGAGATTGTAATGTATGATTATACAGACGAATTGTACCTGCAACAAATAAATCTTCTCATTATCTATGTATGATTTTTCACAGCAAACTATAACTACGTTAAGTGTTCGAGCGTGCCCACCGGAAGACTTCTGAGTCTAAAAACAACATTTGGACTCATGTTTTGGAGATTTTGGAGCAACTTTTAGAAAAACTTTTTATGGAGAAAAATTTATCCCCTCATGTTTCTGCTTCTAAGCGAATTTAAATTAGGGACCCGAAATACCTGCCGTTTAATTTTTAAAGTAATTATAATCTGTACAGTTTCTAAAAATTGCTTTTACGCCGTTTACGCCGTTACTTATTATTTTAACATTTTTATGTGGGGTACCACTTATCCTCGGAATCTACACTCATTGCATATAATGCAGTAGGTATGTTATACTGGACTCGTTTTAACCTACGCATAAAGAGTATATTGACCGAATATTTGACGACCGAATGGCGTAGCGGTAGCGAACCTGCGTCTGCGCCGGAGGTCGTGGGTTCGATTCCCACTACTGGTAAATGTTTGCGTGATGAGCACGAATGTTTTCCAGTGTCTGGGTGTTTTTCAATATATTGTATTTATGTATATTAGTATGTATGTATATTTATCAGTTATCTAGTACCCATAACACAAGCTATCGCTTACTTTGGGGCTAGATTGCGATGTGTAAAATGTCCCGTATATATTTATTTATTATTTATTTATTATTATTATTTATTATTATTAACAGAAATAAACTACGTCAATGTCACGGTCCAATTTCACAAAACACTTGAAATAAGAGTTTCAAGTAATTCCATTACCATTAAAGTACGAATACAGATGAGGTGCTCTATTGTTCGACGATAACCTATTGACCGGGGAATGTTCTACCAGTATGTCTGTCAAAGACACGTGTACCTATATCTTCAAACCTATCTGAAACAAAATCTGTATCTACTCAGATAGATACGAGGTCAGATGTATTCAAGTAAGACGTATTTTAGCCATTTTCAGCATAATATAATATATAAGTATCTACATAGCAATGAAAGGAAACCTAATGATTGCGGTCCGTCTGTTTGTATGCCACAGCTTCTTGGTTTTTACTGGAACTATGTATATGTTTGGAATGTATGGTGTACGTATCGATATACAGAGTTTCGTATGTTTGTGCAACATTAATAAATGATTTGAGACGTATGTGCTATTCATTATCCTGTACCGCCTGCCGCCATGTCTAGCGGTCAAAGGTCATTGATCCTACGCTCGCACGTATTTTGTTACACAGGTTAATAACACGTTAGGGAAGTTGAATTATTTTTTATGAAAACAAACCAATATTAATTAGTTGTCAGTTGTAAGGATAGGCTGAAATAATCTTGGCGTTTTTTTGATGATAAAAAAATTAATCTCTACTAAATTTTCTGTGTATGTTCGGTAGGTCTGAGAGTAGGTCGTAAGCTATTTTTTTTAATATTCCTAATGGCAAAACAACGTTTGCTGAGACAGCTAGTAAGAATACATAAATATGTAGTTAAAGTAAGCAATATTAAAAATAACAGCTTACCAGTTGGAACTTTGTCATGTATTTCTTCCAGAAAATATACTTTGCGACTTTCGGTCCCAAAGCCGATAATCCGTAATACGTGTACATGAAGACATGCACCAAAGAGTTCAGGAAGCCAATGAATATAAGTGTAGATGAGGGCCAGTACTTCAAGTACGCCCAGGTTCCTATCATCATGATCGAGTGGTGGTACAGATGGAGGAATGTCACTTGGCTGTCTTTTTTTCTTAAAACGAAGAATACTGTGTCTAGTAGCTCGGTGACCTTTGCCGCGAAGTACAACCAAATGCTTATGAGGATCTGAAACGAGGAATTAAGTTAGGTATTACATTATGTGGGCCTGAACTCAGCATCAAGCAATGGAAAAAGCTACATAGGTACTTGAATGTACTAGCAATTTTGGTTTTTCACAAATCCCGTGGAAACCATAAATTTTTACGGAATAAAAAGAAGCCTATGTGTTAACCCAGGATATAATCTATTTCCGAGCGTAATGTCAGCCAAATCGGTTCTGTAGTTGCGTGAAGAAGTGTTTCTCCAAACAAACTTTAGATCGATTTTTCCGTTTCACCTTCCACCCTTATGGATAATTTTCTTAGTGCTCCTTGAACCACAGAAGATCCGTCGAAGAATCAGATTTTTTGACTTGTACTTTTTGTTCTTTTTCATTGTTAATTATCTATTTCAAAGTAAACATACTTGCTATTTTACTCATTGCCACTGATTTGTGGACTTTTATTATCTCCCCATGAAATAAAGAGAAATGCAAGTAGTGTTATGTATTTTACATGGGCAAAGGCATGTGGAGTTGATACATTTTTAAGTAATAAAATTTACCTCTTTTCTTTGGTTATCAATATCCAGATGGCACGTCCTTGGAAGTAGTCCTTGATCCATCAATTGCCCGAAGTACTAAAAGAAATATTATAATTATATTTTGTGAAAACCAATAAGAAGCACAAAAAGACTAGAAATACGCAAAAAACTAAAATAGGTACCTATTTCAAAATTATCATACTGTGTTTATTCTACCTCTTATAATACCTAGTTATTATGAATGTTGTTTTGTTTAATTTAATAGCCTTTATAATATAAGTATTAGAAGACTAATCAACATTATAATTATTATTATTTAAATAAACTTGTAAAAAATGTATAATATATACTTAATTAAGTCTACCTATTACGGTAATGTTTTTATGCTTAACCATCAGTATTCCTCCTCTAAACATTAATTTAATATTCAATTAAAAATTTAAATGAATACTTGTTCTAACACCAACAACAGTTAATAGGAATAGGAGGAGTTTATTACAATTTTTTTATTAAAAGTAGATTTTTTTTAAACTTACCCTTCGAACTAAATATACGGAACCAATAACTTGAAGGCCGTTATATAACACTAATGGTAATGTAAGTTTATACGGTTCCCTTTTGGTCATTAAAGCTGGACCGATTTTCAATACATATAACAGGTAAAGAGCCAAGATCATCAGGACTGGTCCCGGAGTTTCCATCAGAGGCAGAGAGTCTGTTTCAGCATCTGGAAATAAAAGTTATTCAATGTAGACTTTAATATGTGTGATATCATAAATAAAATATAGACACCTACATTTATAATTTTAATCTCATTAAAAATAGAATTAATATATCGCGTATTTGATGATCTTCATTAAAATGGTAAATAGTTTTATATTTGTTTAGGGTTCCATGCCGACATCAAATGAGAGAACCTTTGTAGCATTAACTTGTCGTTCACATGTCCGTCGAGGTTCTCCTTGTACAAAATCGTAAAAAATTATATCTCAAGAAACAAGGTCATAAAGTACAATTCAAGAACTATCCAATATTAATTGTAAAATTAAAAAAAGAACATTGTTGTCTGTCTAAAGAATTTTAGGTAAACCTAAAATTTTAGTTAACATTACCATATTATACTCAGGGAATAATTTAATAATTAAAAGTATTAATAAATAATGGCTTGCGAGCCCTACTCGCACTTAACCATTTTTTGTTAATTTTTTAATTTATGCATACCTACCTATCTCATATTATAACATATTAAGTAGCTGGGTCAACGGAGCTTTGCAATTTTTTTGTTGTTAAATCGCGTTTTTAACCTTTATTAGATAATCTAAGGTAATAACCACATAAGTGCGAGTAAACCTTGAACAAATAAGGTTCCGTAGCATAGCACAATAAAAAAATGTATTTTATTGACAGAATTATTTTACATTTTAAATAACTTTTCGAAGAAGCTACTTTGAAACTCGTTTATTTTTAATTTCAAGTATCTACCTATAACGTTTCAAGAAGTACCTACAGCAAATAAAAAACTGCAACGCAAAAGTTCATGTAGTTTATTCATTTTATTTCATTTTAGAAAATTACACCAGCATTTTAGATATTCAAACTTATTTTTATAAATATTTTTTTTTGTATTCATAACTTTATTTGTAGCTTTCAAACACTTTATTTGAGGGACTCAAAACAAATCTAAACTAAACAAACGTGATTTAATAATATTAAATTTTAATATTTATAAAATACCACCACCACCATATAACTACCACCATATAACTGATCATTATAACTTATTTTATTATAAATATTATTTCATTGATTTTCTATGAGACAGAACTATACGATGAAATACAGAACAGAAACTGAAACCAAAGGTTGTGTTAGACTTTGGCACTTTTTGTGGCACGGAATCCTAAAATAAACCTTAAAAACCTTATCTGAATATACCCATCTATCATCCAACCAAATCTTTAAAGCCATTTCCAACATAGGCAAAAAATATTAAACTTGCTAGTTTAAATATAAACAATTCATAACAAATTAAGTTATCAGGTAATAATATTTCATCACTCTGTCTTAATTTGTAGTGTTAGGGAATAATTAAATAATAGAGAGACAACATAAGCTGTGGTAATTATGGCGTATGCCTGTTTTGGAATGATCTTTGAACTATAATTGAATAGTTTACATCTACGTAATTGAAATAAAAATCACGAACAAATTAAGATCTTAAGGGGAATTATTGCCTTTATTTTTGTCTTTCTCACTTTCCCGGATACGTTGGTAGGTGCGACATGTAACGTCGCGGAAGAATACAACGGAAAAACGACCTTTTACCTAATTACTCAAAAACTAAGCCAGTTATCAAAAATCTGTTTCCAAGCGGTTTTGGATATTATTATTACCGACACTTTAAAACAAAAAAATTACAATTACTGACAAAAACTGAGATTTTGAAGCAATTTTTGGGATAACTCTCTATCGAGAAAATTTTATGCAATCGTGTTTCTGCTTCTAAGAGATTTTAGACTAAAGAACCAAAATATATGACGTTTATATTTGAAAGTAATTTTCCTTACAGATTTTAAATAAAACTTCATTCAAAATCGCTTAAATACGGTTAACGTTGTATTGTTTTCTTTAAAATCTGAACATTGGCAAAGAATATTAGTTGAATGCTAGTTTAAAATATTGTTTCATTAATAAACTAATAATGTGAAATCTCTAATGAATTATTCTCTTGCGTATTATGTACCTTATATACTTGGCACACAAATGATAAACAAATACAAACATGGGAACATACGTGGGAACAGATGTGCGTTTTTTATTGTTGGTAACTACACAATTAATAGGCATAATATGTATGTATAGAGCCAAGCGTAAAAAAAGTGTCAAAAGACAACAATGCACTTAAATTTAAAAACGTATGTAAAAGATATTCAAGACATGCATGTGTTTTGATAAGCTTGCATCTACATCTGTCAAATGTAAATGTTTCTCAAGAAAAGGAAATAATTATTTGCTAATAGATTAATTAGATTAATAGAAAAATTCTGTATGGTCAAACATGCAGGTACAAGCTAAGCACCGCTTACCTTCCCACCAAAGCAAGAAAGCCAAGTTACCCAGCAAGCAATGCCACCACCACCACTCACATGCACCACCACACAAAACTTTTATACAACTCTCGACGCACGTTTCGCCCCGAAACCGGAGCATCATCAGGAGATTTCGACTTCACAATTCAAGATTGTCTAATGATCTAGACAAGTTGCTGATCATGATAATGATTAAATAAATAAATTGTTTATTATTGTACGCGTATAATGATGTAAATTTTTTTTTTATTTATAAGTGACTTTGACTTTACAACTACAAAATACGGTAATAAAAGTACAGATTTACGAGTCTTTCCTATAATAAATACATCATGGAAATTTATGTGCTTTGCTTATGAAAAAAACTTAGTTGCTTTGAAGCCGTTGTTAGCATGTGTGAATTCTGATAAGACAATAATAAGTACCTATGTAAATTACAGTTGAAAATATGGACTGTTATATCTAACATTGGCATAAGATCTAAAATAAACATGACGTGTATTTGCAAAATTAAAAATTAAAATTCTTAATTAAATTATAATGTACGACCTAGTCCTTTATAAACTGAGATTCGGCGCCCCGCTTTTGCAGAAAACATGTTCAAAAGGGCTATACAAAAAATGTTTCACTCAGTATTCAAGTAAATAATATTTTATTAAAGTAAAGTTTTACTTACATCTGCTTTTGGTTAGATCCCAGTCAAGAAACCGGAGGCCGCTCGTCCCGTTCATTGTGAACCTGTGAATTTTTTTTCATTAATATTTCACAATCAAAATAGTTTTTTTATTGAAAACTTAATGCTTTTCTATTTGTTGAACATTTTTATATATTGGAAGTATAGTGACTAAACTCTATGGATAGTGACGCTATCGTTTGTTTGATAACGTTTTCCATGTACGCGTTTGTTTTATGTCGACTTATTCCGTAGAAAATTAATGGGAAATAAACGACGATGGACACTTAGTGTAAAGGGTATGACATTTTAGCACCAAGACGTCGGTGCTCTTTTGCTTTTTAATATGCCAGTCTTTTCGTAGTAATATTATAATGCTCTATGGTTTTTTATTGAAAATCGAGATACACTTCTGAAAATGTCTTGCACGGAAAATTAGCAACTGTTGTCGCTATGCCATCACTTATGTGACCTTCCCAAATAGTTTTTTTTTTTATATTAATGGGTATTTATTGGAATTTGAATAAGAATACCGAATAAGTGTGTGACGTACTTAGAAAATAATTAGGTACAAACAATTTAAATTAAGTAATTAATATTTAAAAGTTCCAAAAATTCGTTGAATTCCTAATTGAAGTAATTAATTCGTATATAGAGTAGATACTTTGTAGGTGAAGTATGGTAATTATAAATATATGACGTCAAAACGTTGCAGCCTACGCTATACAAACTATACTATAGGTGCCGAAATTTTCAACTTGATTATTTTTTTGTTTTTATAAAAACCGCCCGCCGTTAAAGTTCATGAAATTATTTTCCTTTTCCACTGACGAAACATCAACATATACAATCTATAAACACCTTGAAAACCATGTCAATTTAAACTTATTCTCTGATCTGTGTTAAAAACTATATTTTATTATTAACTAATTACATTAATTAATTATTTTTAGAAACGGAGTTTTCAATGAGTTTCATGTTTGCGATTCGTCAGTGGAAACTTGAAATATTGTTTGAAATGTATTAAATATGCCAATATTTTATGTTTGTATTAAAAGTATTTATTCTTAATCTGTTACATTCGATTTCTTGAAATGAAAAGTTAAAAAAAAAACGGAAATGCCTTTCGTAAAAATAAAGATTCCATGAAAATTTTATTCACAACAGATTTTTTGAAAATTATTGTTCTTTCACTCGTAATCATTCAATTAGCAAGTATATCGCCAAAAAATTTGCATTCCCATAGCTGTATTGTAGGTAATGGAAAAACCATTTGCATAAGTAAGGACTTTTTCTTGTAAATTTCACAGAGGTTATCGTGCTTGCATGCTAATTTTGATTTCATCAGTAATCAATAAATTATGAGCACTTACTGTATAAAAATATCGTTCTTTTACAAAACAGAGAACGTAATGGAAGATTTTAAATAGCACTGTAAGGTCTCATATAGATTTGTCAGTTTTTGTAGAGTATCAAAATAAAGTAACACTTCCCTTAATTTAATATTGGAAAACCCCGACCATTATTATATTAACACTATAACCAACTATGAAACTCTGAGTCTGATGCAGTTATAGAATAAAATGTATGAGATTATAGTTGAATTTTGTAAATATGGCGTTGAAGAACTACAAACACACATACAAACTTTCGCCGTGAGTATGAAAACTCATATTATGATTAGGTACATATTATAAAGAAAAACGCAAATGCCTGAGTACTAATTTTACGGATGCCTATATTTCTTCTTACACAGCATAACATCGATAACCCTAGGTTATCTGAAAAATATCCTTGATCAGCAGTGAGAACCTTTTTGTACAACCGTGTCTTTCATAACTTTAGTTTTTTTCTATTGTTATGTACAAAAGAGTATTGTGTTCATTCAAACCAAAGAAGACACGTTTTGCTAATACCTATGGATTTGATCTTAGGTCCTTTAGTATGTTTGTATTTGCATGACTGAATAAAAAATATATCACGTTACAGTAAGCGTGTGTTTGAAATGACGTTTTTGACACTATCAACGGTTAGTATATTACACACTCTGTTTCATAACGACATTTTTTTACTTGGGGTGAAAAAAATCACAACAATAAGTATGAACAACAATAATTTTCTTCTAAATTTGGGTATTTGACTCCTTTTTCATTTTTTGATTGATTTGTTTGATTTTTAATTGTTTATTACTTTATTATAAGCTAGGATAAAAATAAAGACCCACGTTGGAAAAACTAGTTAAATCGATCAAATAACAAAAAGTTATAGGCATTTAAATATTTCTGATTAGATTACGACAGCGATATTAAATTGTGACGTCAAACCTTACTAATGCCATAGTAGCTTCGTGCAGCTTAAGGGGATTTATTGGATTTATTGAATTTATTTTTGTCTTTCTCACTCTCACGGAGATTTGGTAGGTGCGACATGCAGCGTCGCGGAAGAATATAACAGAAAAACGACCTTTTACCTAATTACTCAAAAACTAAGCTGGTTATCAAAAATCTGTCTCAAAGCGTTTTTGGATATTATTATTACCGACACTTTAAAACAAAAATTACAATTACAACCAATGTAGTGTCCGATAAAAACTCGAAAAGCTGAGATTTTGGAGGAACTTTTGGGAGAACTTTCTATCGAGAAAATTTTATCCAATCGTGTTTCTGCTTCTTAGCGATTTTAGATTATAGACCCAATATACATGACGTGTAAATTTGAAAGTAATTGTCTTTATAGTTTTTGCATAAAACTTCATTCAAAATCGCTTAAATACGGCTTCTACACCGTTAATACAAATTTTCGTTTTGCGAGAAAGGGATAGAAGTGGGGGGGTCCACTCAAAAAATTAAAATGCCTGTAACTTTGTAAAAATTCGTTGTTTTTGAATATTTTTTTCAGTGTACGTCATTTATCGTAATTTATAATAAAGTAATATTTTTTATCAAAGCCAAAAGTAGTGTAATACCCACGTGCCGTTTGGTAGGTTGATCACGTGGCTTATGTATTGTTTTATTCGAATGTCATTCCCATGTATTTTCTAGTTTTCGAATCGTTAGCGATCACAGAAAGAGAAGCAATATTGGAATATACCTAGAGAGGCACTTCTTAAAATCACAAGATAATTACCTTATATTAATTTTATCAATGCAAGAAGGTTTAACGAAAATCCTTTTTTTTGTAAAGCACCACACTCATTCACATTTAAAACACTCCACGTATTATTTCAGCAGAACCACCTATTCAGTTGTTGACTTGATCAACAATGTCTCAAATCACGTGAAGTAACCAAAAATGTCATTCAATGTTGATAATTAATTAGGCTGCACATTAGCTGCATTTCATAAAAGTTATTAAATAAATGTTAGCAAGAAATTTGGAATGAATTGAACAATTATTTAGTAATTAATTGATAGGACGTACTAACGTTGATTGTTACCGTTTCTGATCTGGAAATTTCACACAATATAGTAATAATGTATCATTAATTAATATTAGACAACTTAGCTAATCCAATATAAGAATAATACATACAAAAATATATAAGAATTACATGAATATAAGTGAAGTGTACAGTCCTATAGTGATTGAGTAGAATTTCAACTTTTATGTCCTCAGATCGTACTGAACGAAATATGTACATAATACTACAAAATAAAATAAAACCAATGTCTCATGGGGAAGCACCTTTAGTACGTCACAGTCCAGTCAGTACCATTATCGTCATATTAGAGGCCGATATAAATATTATTATATTCGATGCACAGTTTTTAATAATGGCAATTTAGTAAGAACTTGTTTTGAAAATTTCTTTGCGGAAAACCCAACATTATAGTTATTAATTTTACAAACCTGAGACGTTTAGGCCATATTGAGCGACGACCTATTATAAATCTATGGTTTAAACCCTGTTTGAGGTTTTTTATAGTATTAGACAAACCTAACTGTTAGACATACCTAGACAAGCCCAGTTCTTAACCAACAGATATTATTATTTATTTACTATTTCCATATGTTTATATAATATAATATCTATAAATATTACGTGTATTTATTAATTTTTCTCAATTTTAAATGGAAATATTTCGTTTTTCATGATCTTTGAAAAGATTCGCGTTTTAGATAACACAAAAATACATTTTGCCACGTGTGTGTACGTTTGTTACACTTTCACGGCCAAAACTTCTAAACAGATTTTGCTGAAATTTGGAATAGAGAAAGATTAAAACCTAGAGTATCACAAATACAGGCTGCTCTGGAAAATTAAAAGTTCCCGAGGGATTGGTGAAATCCCGATTTTCATACAGGTAGAGTCGCGGGGAAAGTTAGTCTGTACATAATATAACTTATAAAAGGGAAATGTGACTGACTGACCGACTGACTGGCTAGCTGGTCGATTGACCGGCTAACTGACTGATATAAATAAACGCAAAACTCAAACGAAGAATTTGTTTTCAACTTACATTAAACATTACAGAAATTAATATCCTAATTCGCTACAAGTTTTGAAAATTTGACTCCTAATCTCGGTAAAATAAATCGTGAATTCGTAAGTGAAACCGCGGTTGCCTCTAGTTTAAAATAAAATTACAAAACTAAGGCATGGTAAGATTTCCAGATATCATCCTAGCGTTGCCTTAGCCAAGGTGCACGTTATCAATAAGTCAAGATTCCGAGTACAAATACGATTACAAGCGTTATCGGAATAAATTTTTGTGTAAATCGATAAAGAACTCGGGGAGACGTACCTATCTATACTTATAATAAATCTGTAACAGGTCAAATTCTGTACATTAAAGATATTTTGAAAATTTTTTTTCGAGGGCACTCTAATATCGGTTCTGAACCCAAAAATGTATTTTTTATCATTTTTGTCTGTCTGTCTGTCTGTCTTTCTGTATCACGGCCGCGCATCACGCCGAAACTACTGAATGAATTCCAATGAAACTTGGTATGTCTTGAGTTCATACTACGAGGAAGGACATAGGATACTTTTTATCCCGAAATTCAGCATGGTTCCCTTAGGAGAGGGGATAAAAGTTAAAATGTATACTGAATTGTAAATCATTAACGCGTGGTCCGATTTCATTCATTCTTTTTTTGTTAGAAAGGGGATACATTAAAGATTGTTCTGTAAATATTTCAAAGTCATCGGTTTTGTAGTTCAGAAAAAATAGACATAATAACCCTCAGTATTTGTCCAAATAGCTTGAAACACGGAATATGCAGAAAACTTTGATATAAACAAAATAAACAGAATCAAACGAATCGCACATAAAATGAAAGAGCGTAAAAAAATACTCGATCCGAGTCGACGACTTATATGTGGAGAATTATGATTATCGAGTATTTTCAAAATAAAAATAAAATTAATAAATTGATTTAATGGCGTTGCTAAGTAAACATTTCATTGCTGTCAAATTTTTTCACGTTTTTTTTTAATAATTATTATACGTCAGGTTTTTCCATAGATTTACTGTAGTGTAAGGTCCGACCTCTTTGGTCTATTTAATTTATTAGCCCAAAGTTTATTTGATATGCAAATAACTTAAGAATAAGATGCGATCAGTCCGATTGTAGGTTTCGGAGAAAATCGAACATTACGTCGATGTATTTCTTCAAGAAAGGGTTAACGCTGAAACAGATTAATAAAGTAGAATCTGTCCATCGTATACAATCGTTAAAAAATGGTCAGAAGAATTGACGCACTGAACAATGGCGTTGCTTCAATGCCATATGTTTAGCTTCTCTGATCTTCAGTGCGTCAATTCTTCTGACCATTTTTTAACGATTGTAGACGATGGAGAGATTCTACTTTATTAATTTGTTTCATTGATACTGGGGGCCGTTGAGATAGCTGAAATCATAGGTAAGTATATCATATCAAAAAACTCGAAATATTATTATATATAATTGTCACAATGAATTGGTTCTTCGCAGAAAGCTTAATAAGTGAGACATAATTAATAAGGCAAAACAACGTTTGCCGGGTCAGCTAGTATATAATATGTACAAGAATTGCTCGTTTAAAGGTATAGGATATAAATGTTTTCTTCGAGACTTTTCTCTTCTTTTTTTTCATGAGGTATTATTTTATATTTTCAGATGGTTTTACAGACGACACAGGAAGGATGCCCGCGAGAGGACACTAAACATCTCCACCAAAGCAGCGGTAGACAATGGAGACTGCGCTTAAGTTATAGTCTTAAGTGTATAGTCACTCGGAGAAAATTTTCTGTGGGATGTGCGTTACCACTAAAATTGCTCTCTTCACTCTTATGAAAAAGTTGTGTGCATGTGAAGGGGACGCAACACGCACTAGTATCATCTACTATATAAAAATAAGTCGAGTTTTCCTCCCAGACGCTATAACTCTAGAACGCACGAACCGATCTCCACGGTTTTGCATTCGTAGGAAAGGTCTCGGGCTCCGTGAGGTTTATAGCAAAAAAATTCAGGAAAAATTTCAACAGAAAAGCGGGAAAATCTTTTTAGCGGGAAAGCCATCTGGTGGCGAAACGGAGTTCGCCGGGTCAGCTAGTTGTAAATAAACCTTTCATGCACAAAACAAAAACGTAGAACCAGCCAAGTCCTTTGACCAAACTTTCTGTTTTAGAATTATTATTGAAATATTTTTTTTTTTCAATTATTGACTGGTATGCTCTAATTGGAAGCTTTAGCCACATAAACGATGAATTTAAATTTAATCGAAATTAGGCGTTATCGTCGTCCGCTCAAATAACCAATAAAATAAATTCGGAATATTGTATTGTCAATAGTGTTGAGCGCATAAGTATTAATTTACATAATATTAATGTATATAATATAGATTTGATTCAATATAACGCGATCCATATCATGAGTCATATTTTAAGACCGCCACAGGTTCCACCGTCAGCGAATACGAATACTTTTTATCGCTGTACCATCGAGTGTGAGAATTACTGTTTGAAAAATCTGCACTAGTTTATATCAGCAGTGTCGATCTATGACAGTAAAAAAACTCACAAAGGCGGTGAGCCATTGGACGCCGTGAAGATCGCATATCATGTTTGCGAATATAATGTGCCGATTTTGAAAATATAACGGTTGAGCGAACTCTAAAATAATATAAGTTGCGATATCTCTTTATATTAATTACAAAAATAAACTAAAACAGGTAAATTTTTCGCCCCATTACAGAATTAAGTGAATTTTACTGTCGTGCCGCCGAAGAGTTGTGAGTACTTTCCCATCTTTATTAAATCCTGTCCCCATTTTGGTTTGATAAAAGCACCAATAAATTAAATGCTTCAAAAATAATACAGTCTACTCAAGAGAAATTTATAACATAACATATACTGGCGTGTTCTGTGAAACACTTTTTGAGATATGCTGGTTGGAAATGTATGTCTCAATCTGAGCCGGCATCAGACACAAAACAGTCCGTCACACTGCTCAGCCCAGCTATAAAACTATGCTAATTGCACACTCTATCTAGTTGCCCGATTGATTTCATCTTTAAATGCTACTCGTTTCTCGCTTATCGTCAACGGTGAGACAAGTGCCTAACAAGCTATAGGTATTATAAACAAAATCAAGCTGTTTTTCAACACATCTTGATTTTCTTATAACATTGTTTTGCCTACGGTTGCGTGACATCCGCGTCACCGTGCGCATTAGGGGTTTTTCGAATTTTGCGAAAACTTTTATTTTTTAAATATTCATTTCCGAGTCTCGCCGAGGCTTGTGACGTCACAACTACAAAATGTGAGAAGCTGAGTTTAACCAAACATAAGTCTTATAACTTTGTAAATACGTATCAGATTGAAGTGAAATAAAAATTTGTTGTTATAGCAGAGGAAATACATCATCTGTGAAAATTTCAAGAAGTAACTATCACGGTTCAAGAGATACTTACAGCCTGGTGACAGACGGACGGACGGGGAAGTCTTAGTAATAGCATCCCGTTTGGTACGGAACCATAAAAATGATATCGACTATTGCCAACAATTATAGATGATCTGTGTATCTAGTGTTACTAGTTATGTATTTATAAAAATAAAGTGTTAGTAATTGAATTAAAAAAACCATTCTTAATTAAATTTCAAATAAGTTTCACCGATTAAATTGTAGAACGGACTTTAAACGACGTCATAAGTAGTTCGAATCGCACTTTTCCGGTTTTAATTTTTTTATCAAAATGGTTTAATGTTCACCCCAACTTTAAAATCATCATTTATATTAGTAAACATTTTAGATCATTGCTATTTTTACCCATTGGTGAAAATAATAAAAATGTTGTGTATATTTTTAAGTTAAAAACATGACCCGTTAGACACTTGAAATGTTCACAGATGATGTATTTTTGTTGCCGTCATAACAGCTTAAAATATTCACAGTATATTTACAAAATATTCACTTTAAAAATAAATAATAAATTAAAATAATGTTATACATGAAAAGGGGGTTCCCATACAACGAACGTTGACTTTTGCTCGTTGTTTAATTTGGTGGTCAGAGTGAGAGGTGTTTTGTTTGTTGGTCTTGATGTAACGGAACCCCCAGTGCGCTAGCCCGACTCGCACTTGAGCACTTTTATTATCTTTGCCACTGGGAAAGTAGTGTCACCCAAAAAATACTTTATAGGCAATCCCTAACAACTAAGGTTGATGTAAAAAGAAAATACACTTAATGCATTAGATGGAGAATAAATACACATTTTTAGAGTAGGTAAACTATTCACTTTCTCTAAAAAAATCTCTCTGAATCGGAACTGAAAATTAAATGAAAATTTCTTACCAGTATAATATCAGCAACGATACTTAACTACTATATTTCAGCGCCACAAACACTGTAGTGAACTTGAACTATCGAAAAAAGTCTCGACGCGGGACCAACACTGTCGTGTGAAGCAACACTCAAGCCATAATGATCGCGGTTTGATATATACGTGAGTTTATGTGTATATAAACTTAGGCGCACTGAGAAACCCGATGCAAAGGTTGAAGGTCATTTTTATTTTTTCCGAGATTTTCAAGAAAGTTATTATTATTGTACTTAGTTCAATTCTAATATATGAAATTCTCGTGTTCAAAGTGTTTGTAACCAAACTCCTCAAAAACGGCCATACTCTGTCAAGCCAATTATCTTGGAATTTTTGTCTACATTCTGTAGGTCTGAGAATAGGTTGCAAACTATTTTTTATTTATACCCCTAAATGGTAAAACAATGTTTGCCCAGCCAGCGGGTATTTAATATACTATCATATTTTCATAAAATTTTATGACTATAGTGACAAATATTAATAAATTATGGTTAATTATGTAGTAGGTAATGAAATACTTGTATGTAATGGCGTATTATGCAACAGTAACCTATTAGTTATCTATAGGTAAAAGAATATTTTTTAAAGGAATTTAAGAAGCTCTATTCTTATATGAGCTTTGAGATAGTGTTTTAGATAGAATAGGTTAGCTAGAAGATTTTTTAAATATGTTTTAAAATAAATAGTGTGTGTAAAAGTGTTCCATTTTTGTCTTTTTGTTACAATCTTTATCTAGAAAGTAATACTAAACTGTATTTGAATAAAAACACCGTTCGCCATTACTTTATTTATGTCAATATTTTGTTATATATAGTTTTTTTTTACTAATTTTTGCTCTTTATATATTTGTAAAGTGGTATATTTTGTTTTTACACATCTTCTTTAGTGAAATTGTACAGAACCGTAAGTGAACCATGTAAATTTAACTCATGATTGGTCATTTATTTATTACTTTCAAATTATTTTTTTGGTTTTTGGTCATACAAAAATTATAAACAGATAATATTTGTTTGAACATTTTTTGACGCCCAATGGCGCAGCAGTTGTGATCCTGCCTTATGTGCCAAAGTCGTGGGTTTGATTCCGACAACTGGAAAATGTTTGTGTGATGAGCATGAACGTTGTCATTGTCCGGGTGTTTTTAATATTGTATTAAAATTTATTAAATTTTATGCGTATTTATCAGTTATCTAGTGCTCATAACACAAACTATCGCTTACTTTTAAGCTAGATTGCGATGTGTGGAATGTCCTATTAATATAATATCTAAATATATAAAATAAGATACTGACTGACTCACTGACATATCAACGCACAGCCCAAACCGCTGGGTCTAGAGACTTCAAATTTGGCACACACGTTCCTTATGAGGTCTAGGTGTGCACTAAGAAAGGATTTTTCAAAATTCCCCTCCTAAAGGGGTGAAACGGGGCTCCAAAGTTCGTATTTTACCAAGCTTCAATACTCCTTCACGCCACAACTACTGAACCGATTTGGCTCAAATTTGGAATGGAGATAAATTGCATCTTGGGTTAACACATAAGCAACTTTTCATCCCGGGAAAATCCATGGTTCCCGTAGGATTAGTTAAAAACCGAAATTCACGCGGAAAAAAATCTTCACACCGCAAGTACAAGACCGATTTGGCTGAAATTTGGAATGGAGATAGATGATATCCTGGGTTAGTAAAAATGCTACTTTTTATCCCGGAAAATGCCATGGTTTTCGCGGAAAAACTGAAAAATTGACATTTACGCGCGAATAATACTACTTTACGCTGCACTTACTGAACTGATATGACTGAAATTTGGAAAGGAGATAGATTTTATCCTGGATTAATACATAGGCTACTTTCCATCCCGGAAAATTTCATGGTATATCAAAGAAGATACTGACTCATTCACTCAACACATAAGCAACTTTTCATCCCGGGAAAATCCATGGTTCCCGTAGGATTAGTTAAAAACCGAAATTCACGCGGAAAAAAATCTTCACACCGCAAGTACAAGACCGATTTGGCTGAAATTTGGAATGGAGATAGATGATATCCTGGGTTAGTAAAAATGCTACTTTTTATCCCGGAAAAGTCCATGGTTTTCGCGGGAAAACTGAAAAATTGATATTCACGGGCGCAAATACTACTTTACGCTGCACTTACTGAACTGATATGTCTGAAATTCGGAAAGGAGATAGATTTTATCCTGGATTAATAAATAGGCTACTTTTCATCCCGGAAAATTTCATGGTTTCCATGATAATAGTGATAGATAATATGCCATGTAGGCATGTAGGCATAGGCTGTAATTACTGAACTGATTTGGAATAGAGATAGATTATATTCTGGATTTAATCCAAGGCTATTTTTTATCCCGGGAAAATCAATGGTTATTTCTCCCGCGTGAATATTTGTTTTCACTATTCCAGCGGGAGAAATACTCATTTGAAATATTGCTGCAACTATTGAAAATTTTTGGCTGAAAGTTTAAATGGAGATAGATTCCACTCTAAATTAACGCAAAGGTTACTTTTTATTCCGGAAAAATCGATGGTTCCCGTGAGAATAGGGAAAAATAAAATTTACGCGGGCGAAGCCGCGGGTATCTGCTAGTTATAGTATACTATCCGACCCGGCAAATGTTGTTTTTCTTAGCTTACGACCTAGGTACTCTCAGACCTACCTTAAATACCCAGAAAATTTCGTAACAATCGATCGAGTCGTTTCGGAGGAGTTTGTTAACAATTGGTTCGAGAATTTTATATAGATTTTATTAGATTTATTTATTTTATAATTATACATACCGTCGTCTAATTACCGATTCATATTTGATGAATAAATAACTACAATATTACTCGTAAAATAAATCTAGTTCAAAAACCAGTTAAGCACGTGCCAAACGTGCTCCTATACGATTTGAACGTCTTTATCATTGAGAAAACATTAAGGCCGGCCGCAGACTTTTTCCAAAGTATTTTTGGTGTGATATGCTAATCTGATTATCTTTCGTTACAAATTCTCTCAAATTTTTGTTATATCTCTTTCCCTCTAACACTCACACACTGGTTTTTTTGACGTGACAACGTCTTATAATTCGATAGAGCCGGTTGCACGCACAAAAAAACATGACTCATCCGGCGTTACCGGCGTTACCTCGCTCATGCGGCGTTACCGGCGTTACCTCGCGAGCGCGGAACGAGCGACAAAGAAGACGTTGTCACGTTCAACTATCGTTAGTAAACCGACTTTACAGACAACCAATTTTTTTGTTTAGATATAGAACTTTGTCTAAATTTAACCTAACAAAATCTTTCATATTAATTAATTTAGCCCTGTATTTTTGTATTCTAATTTAGACTAGTACAGATAGATATACTAAACAAAAAAAAACAAGTAGACAGCCAAACATAATATAATTATAGTACGTTTCGATACAAGCACTGAAGGTATATCGTTTCTTCACAAATCCCAGTTAGCTGATTTGTCGAGTCGAAGCCTAAGCCGAAGGCGCGGGTCAACAATAGAACTATTAGAACTAGAGTTAAGACACGAGTGGATTTAATGTCAATGGATTTAATGTCAATTACAATGCATGCATCTTTTTGACGTGACAACGTCTTATAAATCGATAGAGCCGGTTGCACGCACGAAAAAACATGACTCATCCGTCGTTACCTCGCTCATGCGGCGTTACCGGCGTTACCTCGCGAGCGCGGAACGAGCGACAATGAAGACGTTGTCACGTTCAACTATCGTCAGTAAACCGAATTTACAGGCAACCAATTTTTTGTAACGTATTTTTCGAAAAAATTGTCAAAATACTAAAACAAAGAAAGAGAAAGAGATCATTGAAAATAAATTTATTTCAATTTAATAAACGTATAAGTTTGGTTCTGACGATGTATTTTTTCTATTGATCAATTTACTTCTTCAAATGAAGAAATCTATAAAATTTAGTAATTATACACGGCCGTAGTCGCGTGTAAAAGTCTTTAATTTTTATTAATTTTTTTTTAAAGATAATTTATATTATTAGTTATTAAAAAATGCACTTAATTGAATAAATAGAGCGTCTGAGTAATATCAGTTTAATGTCATGGCTATAATTGGGTAATCCGGATTAAAAATCCTACACACAAGATTATTTCTGCGAAACCTTAGCTGCGTAAGCGCACCATCCTTAAAACGTCACTATGGCTGGGCACCTACTTTGTAATTAAATTGAAATCTATTATTTTTCTTTTTAATTTATTTTTCTTTGTAACGAAACGTTACAATGTATGTAAGTTTATTAATATTTTTTCTTAATATTTATAATATTATCTTAATACATATATTATTATTTAGTCCGTAAATATTATATAATAGTATTTATCATATTAATTTATTATATTATGTATTTATTTTTCGATATGGCCTCCCCATTGGCTAAAAAACCTTCCGCGCGTAGTGTCGCCGACTCCACAGAGACAGTGGCAACTAGCAACACAGCGCGGGCCGCGACGCCATTCACATCACTGAAGTGGCGCGGCGGTTCGCGCATTAGCGGATCGCCGCGCTAATTTTTTTTCGCACCGGCCGCATTAGGTTAGGCTCAAATATTTTTAATATATTTTTTATTATGCACCCTTCAAATAAATATAATTACGTGAAAATGGATATCCCGCGTTAGGGGATCTACGCCGGGCTTCCGATCCACGCTCGGCCTTCATCAACGTTCGGCTTCCAACTACATCGGGATTCAAATTACGCCGGGGCTCCTTCGACGCCGGCAGTCAACCCCCCTGGACGTCCAGACTTCTGGCTGACACGCGGCTTCCCGTGCCAGCGCCCGCCTCACCGCCGTCGCCGAGCGATCTTTCACTCCCGCCTTCGAACTAAGGGAAGTGCTAACCAGTGCGTCTTAAGTGAAATACAGAAAGGCTTCCCCCACGCCCTACAAATTGTGTGCTCCCCGAGCTAGTGCGGTGATCGTGTGAGTCAGGCACTTACGGCAAATAAATATTTTTAGTTTATTTATGCCGTTTCATTTTACCACCACTTCACACCACCACACTTTCACCCGTTTTCCTCATCTAAAAAAGCTTACTCAAACGGGACACTGGCGCCCTGTCACGTGGTTTATTTCTGTTTATTTCACTTTTGTCGCATAGTAGTTGATTTTGTACGGTGATGGTTTTTTTGTTAAACGCTTATTTTATTTTTGGTTTGCCGTAGCTAAGGTGAACGCAGGTAGTTTAATTTAAAGTTTCTGTTCACACAAACGTTTCTGATTTTGTTGATTTATATTAGGAAACTTGTTTTGTATGTCGCTGGGTACAGTCAGTGACAGAAATCATTAATATTAAAATATATTTTCATTCCATTTTGAATCTTTTTTTTGTTCTTAGTTCGTGTGCCTTTAGCACGTACTTAGTTTATAAAGCCGCGTTCACATCAGCTGCAAAAAAATTTTTCTTTCATTTTTTTTTCATTCATATTTCATGCTCATCAAAGTCAAACCAAAGCGTTCTGTTAATTAATTGATTATGTAACAGAACGGAGATTTTTTATTTTTGCTTTATTGTGCCAATACACAACATACCTATACCCGGTTTACATTGTTTGTTGCGTTTTAGTGACACATTGTTACCGCTTAGGGTTTTCCCCATTTTTTTTTGTTTTAAATATTCGTAATCGTCACAAATATTTTCCTAATTAAACAGTTATGGTTATGGTTACAATTAACAATTAATTATGTTATTTTGTCTATATATATTATTACTTATTATTCAAATATTACATGTGTGTATATTTTATATATACATATTGATTTTTATTTTATCTATTCTAATATTTATTTTTATGGTTTAGTAATGGTTTCGTCACATTACCCTCCCAATAAAATCATTATTGTAACAATTCTTGTAATAAGTTCTAGGTTGCTTTAGACGTAGGATTTTCTTTTGAAACGACGCGTCTCATAACGCCTTAGTTATGGGACGTCAGTTTGAACGGTGATTGATAAAAGGATGTATGGAAGGGTGTATAGAAGGATGTATGAAAGTATGTAAGAAAATGCTTATGTTGCATTAGATATAGGGTTTTCTTCATGAATGAACGCGTTTCATAGCGCATTAGTTATGGGACGTCACTTTGATAGTTGATGGATGAAAGGATGTATGAGATTGAATGCAAGTAATTAGTTATAAATTTTTACGGATTTTATTTTAAATAAAATCCTTGGTGGAAAAGGGGGTACTGTAACGAAACGTTACAATGTATGTAAGTTTATTAATATTTTTTCTTAATATTTATAATATTATCTTAATACATATATTATTATTTAGTCCGTAAATATTATATAATAGTATTTATCATATTAATTTATTATATTATGTATTTATTTTTCGATATGGCCTCCCCATTGGCTAAAAAACCTTCCGCGCGTAGTGTCGCCGACTCCACAGAGACAGTGGCAACTAGCAACACAGCGCGGGCCGCGACGCCATTCACATCACTGAAGTGGCGCGGCGGTTCGCGCATTAGCGGATCGCCGCGCTAATTTTTTTTCGCACCGGCCGCATTAGGTTAGGCTCAAATATTTTTAATATATTTTTTATTATGCACCCTTCAAATAAATATAATTACGTGAAAATGGATATCCCGCGTTAGGGGATCTACGCCGGGCTTCCGATCCACGCTCGGCCTTCATCAACGTTCGGCTTCCAACTACATCGGGATTCAAATTACGCCGGGGCTCCTTCGACGCCGGCAGTCAACCCCCCTGGACGTCCAGACTTCTGGCTGACACGCGGCTTCCCGTGCCAGCGCCCGCCTCACCGCCGTCGCCGAGCGATCTTTCACTCCCGCCTTCGAACTAAGGGAAGTGCTAACCAGTGCGACTTAAGTGAAATACAGAAAGGCTTCCCCCACGCCCTACAAATTGTGTGCTCCCCGAGCTAGTGCGGTGATCGTGTGAGTCAGGCACTTACGGCAAATAAATATTTTTAGTTTATTTGTGCCGTTTCATTTTACCACCACTTCACACCACCACACTTTCACCCGCTTTTCTCCATCTTAAAAGCTCTCAAACGGGACATCTTATAATATTTTTCCAGCATCATGGTGCATTAATAGTATCTAGTTGTTTTTTTTTGACGTGATAACGTTTAATAAATTGATGAACACCAGCAACGCACATGAAAAATAGTAACGTTCCGCGTAACGTTCCACCTGAGCCTGTGCGTGCAAGTGAGAGCGCGCAACAAGCGATAGAGAGGCAGGATAAAACAAACGATAGAGAGGCCAATTATGACGTTATCACGTAAATCTATCGTCCGTAAACCGACTTTCCAGCAACCAAATTTTTAACGTGATAACGTTTAATAAATTGATGAACACCAGCAGCACTCATGAAAAATAGTAACGTTCCGCGTACCGTTCCGCGTAACATTCCGCGTAACGTTCCACCTGAGCCTGTGCGTGCAAGCGATAGAGAGGCACGATAAAAATTACATAAAAGAATGATTATGATTAGGACTATGAGTATGATTATGATTATGATTATATATATATATATATATATATTTTAAAGAATAAAAATCATAATCATACAAACATAAAATAATGATTATGACGTTATCACGTAAATCTATCGTCCGTAAACCGACTTTACAGACAACCAATTTTTTTTTGTAATTTGAATGTGTAAAAATCTGTTTTGGAACCCAAGCGCTATAAGTTTTGTATGTTGCAAGGCGTTTTCCTGGATTTAACCGATATTCGACAGCCGATATATCAGTTCAACATGGTGTTTCATGCATTTACAAGTCATCTGTCCACACAAAGTCTGACAGCCGACGACTATGGTTAAATGGTGGATGGTGGTAGTGTTCTTGGTGGTCGATTACACCAATACTTGATTAAAGCTTAGGAAATGAATTTGAACGTGTTCACAACCATCGATATCGTCTCCATTTCGCTCGTACTAAAGTAATCGGTACGGTGGACAAACTTGTACCGACATTGCTTACCGACAAACGACTGAAGCATCTGTTGTCGGTTGTCGGTCACTGCGGACAGACGGCGTAAAGCCCCAGCGTGAACTTGTCAATATTAAACTGATGGGCCCCGATTCGCGTAACGTTGTCACACACTGAGTGAAGTGAATCAAGAAATAAAATAGGAACTTAATACTGAAATATTAACTGACGACCGAATGGCGTAGTGGTAGCGAACCTGCCGTCTGCGCCGAAGGTCGTGGGTTCGATTCCCACTACTAGTAAATGTTTCTGTGATGAGCATGAATGTTTTCCAGTGTCTGGGCGTTTTTCAATATAATATTATATTTATGTATATTAGTATGTATGTATATTTATCAGTTATCTAGTACCCATAACACAAGCTATCGCTTACTTTGGGGCTAGAATGCGATGTGTAAATGTCCCGTATATATTTATTTATTATTATTTATCCTCATTTTTTTTACAATGCCTCAACCTAATCGCGCAAAATTAATTTAATCTTATGATTCTCGATCATGTTGCGTTTTCAATTCAATTTACGTCTACGTATAATTTTTGAGTGTTCGCAAAAAATGTTTTGGTTTCAAAATCGTCCTTTTTAAACATTTCACTTAATCGCCTATCTATCGTGAACAACACCTAGATGACGTGAATTATGAGTAACGACACCTAAATTAGTAAGTCTTGCAAAACCTCCCGTCCTTACTTTGATTCTCAAGGAACGGACTCATGCATATCTACGTCATTTTACAAGAAATTTTGATAATTGACCATGTAGAGTACAAACTGACAGTAATTAATATTATATTAATCCTAACCACAACGTTTTTGTAAAAACCCGGGGGCGATGGTTAGGTATTTTCTGGAATGTTAATTCGTTTCATCCGAATGGAAATGTTGTCGTCACATAAAACCGTTCACATATAGTGCGTGTGCGTCATAAAAACCGCTAACCGGCATTACAACTTTTATAACAATAGTTAAATGAATATAATTTACTTAATAATTAAATAACAATGTGATTTTCTATTTTAAATTAATACTATTTTTTTATATGAATTTAGGGACTCTTTTACTACGACTCCGCTATCCGTCCATCTGTCTGTCTGTCCGTCTGTCACAAAGTAGCAGTCTCATGAACCGTGATAGTTATAGTTTGTCCATTTTATTAATAGTTTTTTGACAAATGAGACAGCTATAAAGACGTACAGCTGTCCCATCTCATTTGTCGAAAAACTATTATCAACAAAATTAGAAAGTTTAAGTTAGAAAAATATATTACTAATTAGCTCATAAGCTAGATCGAAGTACATATTAAAGTAACCATTTGGCAATGGTACTTTATAAAAAGGAAAAAAAAACGAAATTGACAAAGTACTTGAACTTCTCACAGTATACCCATGTTATACCAATACCCATGTTATAATTAGCAATAGTTAAACAGAAAAAATAAATATTTGAGCGGGTTCCCAAACAACAAACGTGATTTATTTTTTGCTTGTTTTTAACCTAGCGGGCAGAGGTTTTTAGGAGCACAAAATATCAATTTAATCAAACAGTGACACCACTGTGTATGGACGTATTGTAAACAGCTGAGAAAATGCCGACAGTTGTGATAAGATGCGTGCAAACAGGTTTAGAGAGCGATACGCCTTCGAATACAGTAGTCAGGTATATAAATAAATAAATAAATATATACGGGACATTTAACACATCGCAATCTAGCCCCAAAGTAAGCGATAGCTTGTGTTATGGGTGCTAGATGACCTGATAAATATACATACATACATAAATATAATATATTGAAAAACACCCAGACACTGGAAAACATTCATGTTCATCACACAAACATTTACCAGTAGTGGGAATCGAACCCACGACCTCCGGCGCAGACGGCAGGTTCGCTACCACTACGCCATTCGGTCGCCAAAGGTATTATCACAAACAGAAAAATACGCTGGCCGACACGCTTTAGTCAGATTAAAGATGAACTCACACTTAACGAATCATCCAAAAGAGTTTCATGAGAATTGGGTACTTGACTCAAATTATTTATCGCTTTATTATAAACTAGGATAAAAATAATAACGAACAACGAAAAAACTAATTAAATCGATTGAATGACAAAAAATTTATAAACATTTAAAATATTTCTGATTAGACAGGGATAGCGATATTAAATTATGACGTCACACCTTACGAACGCCATAATAGCTTCGTGCGACTCTCCCACTCGAAAATTAAAATGCCTGTAAATCTTCGTTGAATTTTAATATTTTTTTCAGTGTACGTCATTATTTTTATTCTAGTTTATAATACTTACAGTAATATTTTTTATCAAAATTGAAAAGCAGTTTAATACCCAATTCTAAAACTCGTTTCGTTCGACTCGTTCGTCATATAATATGTGTGCTTTCAACTTAAAGATACACTTATCCAAGCCGAACTTGTCGAACGAAATGAATTTAATGAAACCTCGCACACTTTTGTTTCGGATGTGATAGAGATTTGGTCAGCTGCTGATATGCAGCCGTCCATAGATGGCGCTGGCTGTAAATGTATGAAGGAATTCGGTTCGTTTGCGCGAAGCAAGTCGACTCGAATTTTGCACTAAAACCTGTACTAACCCTACACGATTCTAAAATTCGTTTCGTTCAACTCGTTCGTCGCCCGCGGCTCGGATAAGTATGTGTTCACCTTAGGTGGGAGGTTTACGCGGCTGACACACTGCGTAAGCCGTCGGCTATTGATATCTCTATCCACGAAGACGCGCCCCACTCTATCAAACTCGCTAATGTTTCATTCGATTCGTATATATATATAGAGTTTGACAGAGTTCGAGATAGGTTAGGATTCGTATAGAGTTTGACAGAGTGCGAGATAGGTTAGGATTCGTATAGAGTTTGACAGAGTGAGAGTGAGAGATTAGTATAGAGCGTCATCGTGGATTGAAATATGTATAGCATGTTACTAAACAGTAATGATATGCTGCTTTTACTCCAGAATATCTGACTCTGCATTGATAAGTAGATACTCATCTAGGCAGCCTTTGCCAAAAAAAAACACCTGTTAAAAATATGTTCTGCCGGCTATTGGAGTAGTGTTTTTCGGCTATTTTTAGCCGGGGTTTATTAAAGTCTTCAATATTTTCGGCATTAATTTCAGAAGGTAGTTGTTTGCCATAACTAGCTTATATTCTTAGAATAGTAGCTCCTACGTCATAGTGGTACGCCACAAGTGTGAATTATAAGAACTACGTATGATTACTATGTGATTATATTGATTAAACAGATTAGCATAATTTATTTAGTATAGCAAAAACCCAAAAATTATGATTCAGTAAACCTACGACTTTCTTATTTACTGTTTTCATTGCTACAATACAGTAGAATTCCTGTAACTCAAAGGCGTCAAGGAATTTTTTTTTTCAATAACACATACGGTCGGTCACGAAGTTCGACCTTAGAGTTTGTACAGGTACATTAGTTTTTAGTTTTTACATTTTCTTAGAATATCAATAAAAATAATAACTCCTAAAAATTAATTATGAAGGAAATCTAATTAAATCCTTGATATTTACATATTGTTTATCTAATTATTGTTAATTTTTTAATTTTCTATTATCGTTGGTTTTTAGAAATTGATATTTTTAATTTAAATGCATCCAAAATAAAAGTAGAAAAAGTTTCTGATTTTTTTTTCTAATCGTGATAAATGATAATAAAGCAAAAACAAGATATTATATCTGGTTTTTGCTTTATTAATTAATTACTGTTTTGTTTGAACTTTTAAGAGTAAACTTGGCAACAAAATATTAAGAGCAAATTATCTTAAACGTGTATCTTAACATTTGACATATTGACACCTGCAGGTGATACTTATGTTAATGTATAAGCGACAAAGCCATTTTTCATTCTTTTTACCCACGACGGAACGGAGTACGCGTATATGCGTTTAGGGTGAGAGACCGTTTGTACATTACTCTGTTAAAAAGATTTAATGTTTGTTTGTATGTTAAATTGTTCACAAAAACCAATAATGCAAAAATATTTTTGTTTGTTTGTTTGTTTGTTTGTTTGTTTGTTTGTGTGTGCACATCAATGTTCCCATTTATTTCAAAAACGGCTTGACCGATTTAGATGCGGTTTTCTGTATAATGTTTGGTGTTCAGCGGCAATGGTTCTTAGATAGTTGTTACGAACATCGATCACCAGGGGGCGCCATAAAATACATTTATATTGCAAACGAATGTTCCCATTTATTTCAAAAACGGCTTGACCGTTTTACATGCAGTTTCCTGTATAATGTTTGGTATTCATTGGCGATGGTTCTTAGAGAGTTGTTACGAACATCGATCACCAGGGGGCGCCATAAAAAACATTTACAGTGCAAACGAATGTTCTCAATTATTACAAAAACGACTGAACCGATTTGGATACAGTTTTGTATAAAATATTAGTGAGTCATTGGCAATGGTTCGTAGATAATTGTTCTTATGACTGAACAGCAGGGGGCGCCACAATAAACGTCTCTTTATGACTTGGAAGGGATGATGCCTTCAAACGCTGCTAAAGGAGCTAATGGCTAGTTTGAAGATTAATTTTCGTTTTTAATAATAATATAATTTAAATAACATTAATGTATTAATCGAAAAACTATAAAACAAGTGGAAAATTAAAAAATTTTTAAACACCCACGACTTTTGCAGACTTGTACTAAATTGAAAAAGGATTAAATAACTTTTTTGAAACTCCCCGACTAAAGGAAAGTAAGAACTAAGAACCTATCAGTATAATTACAAATCCAAGAAAATCCGTCGGAGCTGCCATTGCTATTTTCGTTTCCAATATCAATTAATGTAATTAGTAAGTATTAATAAACTGCCGGTATATGAGAAGTATCAAGAAATTGAATTAGTCATCAACTGGTAAACAGCACCATCAACACCGTCATAGGCAAAACACAGCAGCTCCGGCGGATTTTCTTGGATTTGTAATTATACTGATAGATTCTTAGTTCTTACTTTCCTTTAGTCGGGGAGTTTCAAAAAAATTATTTAATCCTTTTTCAATTAGGTACAAGTCTGCAAAAGTCGTGGGTGTTTTAAAATTTTTTAATTTTCCACTTGTTAAATCTCGGTGTCGCGTTTATAGAGTCGAATTTTGGAATTATGTTTTGTAATACAACAAAATTTTTGTTACTGAGTAAAATTAGAACCAGCTATTAAATATTATAAGGGTCTATTCTGTTGATTGCTATAAAATAAAATTGAAGTAAAATTAAAATAGTAATAAAAATAATATTGTAATAAATTATTATTAAAATAACATTGTAATAAAATATGATTATAAAGATGGAGAGTCTGTAACTAACAAAATTATTCATTTTTACGTTAGTCGGTGCTGGTTCGCTTTATAAAATTGTGCATCTTTAATTATTATTAAATAAATATTTCAATTGCGGTTTGAGTTGGTAAAAGTGTAAAATTGTAATGCATTTTCGGTTATAAGTAGACAAAACTATTACCTAATTAATGAAAATGAATCTAGTTTGTTTTATCAAAATTTATTAAAAATATTGTTTTATTTATTTAAGTCTTCGAAGTGACTTAAAAGGAAAATTAGCTTGTCTGCGACCTTTTTACAATTCTACAAGGCTCAAAATCTACCTAGGTACTTTTACGGAAGTCGTTCAAGTCTATATAAAATTGACGGTTAGGGAAAATAATTTCTTAGTTACATTTAATTTTGTAATAACTTCACTCGCAATCCGCATTAAAATAATTTTAAATCTGTATTTAAATTAAAAATAACTTTGTAATATTACAGTATCAATTATTCTAGTACGTATAATACCTACGTTGTCTATAATAATTTTGATAATTTATTAAAGATATAAGATATAATTGGCCAACATTTTTAATGTTTGTATTACACCTCCAAGGGACTATACACTTCAGTATTTGGTTTCAATACATAGTCCATATCTTTACTTGTCACTGAGAATAGGGGTCGAAGTGACTGACAAACGAACAGACGTACGGCTAGACTGACAAAAAGTTTTCTTAAAAGAAGAACGTTTCCTTTTCTTTAACGGAACCCTAAAACTGATGACGTTGGTACATAAGTGTTTTTAACTTATTAGAAACAAAAACAAAGCGAGCTCTGGAATATTATTGCTTGTACGGTCATTACAATACAATTCCCCACTTGCGAAATTTCAAACTGTTTTTATACAATGGACGTTTTTTTGTATTTTTGTGTAGCTTATTTGTTAACTTAGCGTAAAGGGAGCAGGAGCTCTGCGGAAAATTTGCCTTTGAATAGTTAATTATATCATTCATGTACCAAAATTTGTATTGATTTAATTCCAATGTATGGGAACAGTTAATTAGTGCAAAAATCTGGAAAGTGTTGATATAATAAAATGGATCCGAATTCGATAAATGGCTACAATGTATCGAGAACAATGTCGGAGAAAATATGGAATTTCAAAGGACAAGGTAAGTTTATTTTGTTATTTTGCAATTACAGTATTTTTGTGTTTTGCAAGGGTTTGAATTATTTTTTCTTAAATTGGATTACATAGGACAAACACGAATTACTTGTGCCGTCCAACATCGAGATTATCTTCATTATACTTTCCACATTATATTTCAAAAATGCATGAAACATCTAATAAGATAAAAGGCTACTACATAATATAAAGGAAATAGTTTGCTTCCCGCTGATACAAGATATTATAAAAATAATGTACCACAATAGAGTTTTTAAATGAACTATTTTTTGAAGTACCTACCTGAAAGTTAGGCCTAGAGCAGAGAAAATAAATAAAGTAAAAAGTTATTTTAAATTTCTTCTCATATAGTTTTTTGGATTTGTTTCGACTGAAATTGTTTTTAAAATAAGAAATTTGAGAAAAATGTCTATTTGATTGTACCAGGATTATTTTTTATTTATATCTAACATTTTAAACATGTAACTGTCATCTATGTGAAAACAAATAAAAGATCGATAGTATTGTACCAACTTAAATAAATTATGTTAATAAGATTTTAAATTATGTTTTCAGTTGACTACGTAGATGACTGGTTCCTTATGAGGACTCCTTTCCTTCTGTTCTTCATCACGTCGCTATATCTGCTTTTTGTACTGAAAGTGGGGCCAGCTTACATGAAGAACAAACCTGCGTACAAATTCACTAATGTTCTCATATTCTACAACGCACTGCAGGTGTTGTTCTCCATGTATTTGTGTTATATTGTAAGTATTTACTAAAATACTATTTGGAAAACTCATTGAATTTTATTTATTTATTTTATTCATTTAACAGTCCATCATCTTATTCACATTACATCAATTGAACAAAATAACGGAGCCCTGGAAAGGCGCAGTAACCAATTTAGTGGGAGGTAGGCTTATTCTATCATTCGTTTAGGAAGTCAACTTTATAGTATGCTTTTTCTTTTAAGTACTCTTTCAGTGCGTCAATAAAATTACATAAATTATCTTTCTTCTTTAAGTGCCCCGGAAGTGTGTTGTATAATCTAGTGCACATGGGGTTCGGGCCAGTGCCATGGATTTTTAAATAAGAGGTTGGAATGGCTAGGTTATGTTTTCGCGCGCCTCTCAATTTATTCTGCCGCGGCATGTCCAGGAGTTTTTTAAAATATTTGGGATGTTTTCTTACGAATTTGCATGATTCGAGTATGAATATATTTTTTTGGGTGTTTGGATCAATCACACTAATTTGATAAAGACGAGAGTATGTGTATAAGTGTATAGGTTTGTGTGTATGTGTGTGTGCTTGTTAGCAGGAATAACTGCACGCCGCAACTAATAATTAATTGGAACGAAGTTTTAAAATGTGTATTACACAGTACATACCCCGGATTAAAAATTGGCTACTATGTATCCCGAAAATGGATGGGCGCGGATTAGTTTTGGATTTGACACTTGAAGTAAAAAAATGACTTCCTCAAATACAAGGTCTCTCGATCTGTCTCGTTCACAATTACAAAGTTTAAAGTGAAGCCCTTGACTTGTTTTACTTGAAAAATAAAACAATTTTTTTTGGAGTTTTTGAGTTATCGAGTTATTTTCTCCTTTACAACAACAAACAAACAGAATCCTCAGTGTACGAACAAAGCGACTTACACTTGGAAATTACTTTTTGACACCCACTTATTACATAATTTATTGTTTGCATGGTAGTAAAAATTTTATGAGTTTTTACACATTGCAGTTTTAATTACATTGTGTACGTTAAAGCTTACCTGATGTGGCAAGGGTCGGTTTTTCTTTATAAATACCTACTTATTACTAAATAGCGAACGCCCGCGGCTCCGCCTGCGTCAATTTCAGTCTTTCACTAATCCAATGGAGAAAAAGTACACACGAATTTCCGAGATAAAAATAATAATCCAGTTTATAATCTGTCTCCTTTATATATTTGAGCCAAATCGGTTAAGTAGCTGCGGCGTGAAGGACTAACAAACATACATACCTACATATACACATACACACTTTCTTCTCATTGCTGTTATACTAAAAATAATATTATTTATGAGTGCAAGTATTTGTGTGTTGGTTTGTCCTACAGTCATGTTGAAACGAAAGGAATCAGTGTTTTTGCAAGTGCGTAGCTTTACGCAAAGTCACTATCTAACCTTACAAATTACAAGCAACCTTTATTAAATCAGGAGCTTTCAAAAAAATTAAAGACAAGAAGCTCCTTTGAAATTGAACTATAACTATATAGACATGATGATTTTATAGCCATTGATGAAACATAACTTTAGCTTGTCCCAGATATTGACAGTAATTTGAAATTAGCTCAGTTGCTTATCACTCATTGGCTAAGGGTTATTAGTTCAATTGAAATGTGACTACATGACATGGGGTCATGCAGATAACTTCTGGTAACTTAGGCCAGGCATATTTTTCGAAAGGCAGCCTTTCTTGGCATCTTCTCGCATAGACAGGACTTAAAAGTAATATTAATAATAATTCGTAGATGTTAGCGAAATTGTATCATTTTCAATATTAGGTATTTTGAGCCTTTGAAGCATTCTTATAAAAGTTTTAATGTTCAGGGTACGAGTATTATTTGGCCCAATGGACTATTGTGCCCGTCTTGTCTCATGGAAACAAAGGAGAGTCGCTATATGGTAAGTTCACAATAATCTGTTTCACAATAATCAAATGTTTCTGTTCTTCTTTCTTTTTTACAATACATAAAGAGAAATAAATTGCTAATCGGATGATGGTTGCCGAACCTACTTATAGCAAATAAGTAGGCATTAAAGCTCTATCTGCGATTAGATTTAGCGTTTTGAACTTTGCATCAAAAACTAAGCAATGCAATCAGAACCTTTGATAGTTTACAACAGTTTATATATCATATTTTACATATCACTTACCTATAAACAAGGTCTTTTTAATCAATGGAAATTTTAAAGATTGACTGCATTATCATCTCATGGTAAATGAAAATGCAGCAGATGATATAATTGTACTAACTAAGAGGCGTGCTGTGGACTGTGGTCAGTAGCAGGGGTCTAAGAATTAATAGGACCAATAATGAGTTCTGCATAATCTTTTGCGAAATTAAACTCGTATGCTTATTTGCGACGTAATTTTAACGCAATTACGCGCTTTACTATTTAACCGGTTAAATTGAGAAGTCCCAGGCTCTATTCCAGAACGGGCCAGTTTAGAGGTTTTTTCAGATGGGAAGGTTTCATGTGCGCCAACGGATTAAAACGTTATACTTTACGGATTAAAACGTTTAGTACTGCTTTATCATCTTCTGCTGCATCCTATTTTACCGTAAGGTGAATTTGCAGTCAAGTTGTATCTTGATTTATTAGTTTAAGTTGCATCTTTAATTTTTATAAAATTATTACAGATAACATCAGCAATATACACATACTTACTCGCCAAAGTCACTGAGTTGATCGACACAATCTTCTTCGTCCTCCGCAAGAAGGATAACCAGATCTCGTTCCTCCACGTGTACCACCACTCATTGATGATCTGGTGCACCTGGTTCACGCTGAAGTACGAACCATCCTACAGCATCGTATTTCTGGGCACCCTCAACTCTTACGTCCACGTCATTATGTATACGTACTACGGTTTGTCGGCGTTCCCTAATTTGGATAAGTATCTTTGGTGGAAGAGATACATCACCCGGATGCAACTGGTAATTATTTGATTCTATAATTTTTAAAAGAACTAGAAATCTTGTTATGGCAAAGTTCTTTGAAATGTGAGATTTGTGAAATTGTGTTAAATAAAGAAGAATACCTGGCTGCGTTTGTTGTGGGGTTCTTCTTCATCAGTGTTGGAACCATCGTAAACTTAGTTTTAAGCCTTTAAATTTTTTCATCAGTATTTCTAATACTAAAGCCATTTATCCCGAATTACGAGATCCTCAGCATTCAATGGGTCAAATACTTTATTGAATATTCATAATTATCCGTACGTAAGTAATACTTAACAGTAGTCGTTAGGAAGCTTGAATATGTTGGATCTCTTTGTTATATTCTCACTTGATATTATACTATATATAGCTCGATTACCACTGACTCACTGACTGACTCACTGACTCATTGACATAATTGTTCTCCCAGAAGGAGTCTGAAAACGATATAATGATGTATGGGGGATATGTTCGGGTGCGGGATTCGAGTAGGGAAAAATTATGACATTTCAGAAAAACAAGATGGCGGCCGACGTGATTTCTGTAACTTTTTTGTTTTCCGACCGATTTCGTTCAAACTCGCAATGATTGTAGATATTAGTAAACGATTAATAGAAAAAATGGAAAATTTTGGAAAAACAAGATGGCGGCCGAGATTTTCGCAAAATTTTCTCCTGTAAAATTTTGTATGAAAAATTTTTTTTTCACAAACACTTTCGTAAAGAGGACAACTATTTCTTTCGGGGACAGTATGGAGAGAGCTGATGATTGAGGATCTTGGAGACGGGTGAAGAGCACGCTAAAGGTATTGGAGATAGGTGGGGGGTGCTCGACCAAATGTCATTTGAAACCTCGTCCAATTACCAATGAGCTGAAAAAAAATTCAAAATGGCGGAAAAAACATGGCCGCCATACAAATTTTGTTGGTCTCTATCTCGGAGGGTATGACAGTTGGAAAAGTGGTTTCATAGCAAAAGATGAGCGAAATGGGGATATCTATTTAGTGACAAGAAAAAAAAATTCAAAATGGCGGATTTTTTTTTCATACTAAATTGTATGGCGATTGGGTACCTACCTACTAATTTTTGCTAAATCCGAGTATGAGCGACCACGTAAATTACTACAAGCAGTTACGCGGTCCGCTTTAGCGGGCCGCGCCCCCACGCGAAAAACTAGTTATACTATATATAGCTCGATTACCACTGACTCATTGACATAATTGTTCTCCCAGAAGGAGACTGAAAACGATATAATGATGTATGGAGGATGTGTTTGGGTGCGGGATTCGAGTAGGGAAAAATTATGACATTTCAGAAAAACAAGATGGCGGCCGACGTGATTTCTGTAACTTTTTTGTTTTCCGACCGATTTCGTTCAAACTCGCAGCGATTGTAGATATTAGTAAACGATTAATAGAAAAAATGGAAAATTTTGGAAAAACAAGATGGCGGCCGAGATTTTCGCAAAATTTTCTCCTGTAAAATTTTGTATGAAAAAAATTTTTTTCACAAACACTTTCGTAAAGAGGAAAACTATTTCTTTCGGGGACAGTATGGAGAGAGCTGATGATTGAGGATCTCGGAGACGGGTGAATAGCACGCTAAAGGTATTGGAGGTAGGTGGGGGATGCTCGACCAAATGTCAGTTGAAACCTCGTCCAATTACCAATGAGCTGAAAAAAAATTCAAAATGGCGGGAAAAACATGGCCGCCATACAAATTTTGTTGGTCTCTATCTCGGAGGGTATTACAGTTGGAAAAGTGGTTTCATAGCAAAAGATGATCGAAATGGGGATATCTATTTAGTGACAAGAAAAAAAATTCAAAATGGCGGATTTTTTTTTTCATAAAAAATGTATGGAAGAGACCTAGAAGGAGACGGAAAACGATAATATGATGTTATTGGGATGTGTTTGGGTACGGGATTCGAGTAGGGAGAAAATATAACATTTCCGAAAAACAAGATGGCGGCCGACGTGTTTTCTGTAACTTTTTTGTTTTCCAATCAATTTCGTTCAAACTCGCAACGATTGTAGATATTAGTAAACGATTAATATAAATAATGGAAAATTTTGGAAAAACAAGATGGCGGCCGATATTTTCGCAAAATTCTCTCCTGTAAAATTTTGTATGAAAAAATTTTTTTTCACAAACACTTTCGTAAAGAGGAGAACTATTTCTTTCGAGGACAGTATGGAGAGAGCTGATGATTGAGGATCTTGGAGACGGGTGAAGAGCACGCTAAAGGTATTGGAGATAGGTGGGGGGTGCTCGACCAAATGTCATTTGAAACCTCGTCCAATTACCAATGAGCTGAAAAAAAATTCAAAATGGCGGAAAAAACATGGCCGCCATACAAATTTTGTTGGTCTCTATCTCGGAGGGTAATGACAGTTGAAAAAGTGGTTTCATAGCAAAAGATGATCGAAATGGGGATATCTATTTAGTGACCAGAAAAAAAATTCAAAATGGCGGAATTTTTTTTTCATACTAAATTGTTTGGCGATTGGGTACCTACCTTCTAATTTTTGCTAAATCCGAGTATGAGCGACAACGTAAATTGCTACAAGATGTTACGCGGTCCGCTTTAGCGGGCCGCGCCCCCACGCGAAAAACTAGTATTAATATATAGCTCGATTACCACTCACTGACTGACTGATTGATACAATTGTTCTCCCAGAAGGAGACTGAAAACGATATAATGATGTATGGGGGATGTGTTCGGGTGGGGGATTCGAGTATGGGAAAAATCTGACATTTCCGAAAAACAAGATGGCGGCCGACGTGATTTCTGTAACTTTTTTGTTTTCCGACCGATTTCGTTCAAACTCGCGACGATTGTAGATATTAGTAAACGATTAATAGAAAAAATGGAAAATTTTGGAAAACAAGATGGCGGCCGAGATTTTCGCAAAATTTTCTCCTGTAAAATTTTGTATGAAAAAATTTTTTTTCACAAACACTTTCGTAAAGAGGAGAACTATTTCTTTCGGGGACAGTATGGAGAGAGCTGATGATTGAAGATCTTGGAGACGGGTGAAGAGCACGCTAAAGGTATTGGAGATAGGTGGGGGGTGCTCGACCAAATGTCATTTGAAACCTTGTCCAATTACCAATGAGCTGAAAAAAAATTCAAAATGGCGGAAAAAACATGGCCGCCATAAAAATTTTGTTGGTCTCCATCTCGGAGGGTATGACAATTGGAAAAGTGGTTTCATAGCAAAAGATGATCGAAATGTGGATATCTATTTAGTGACAAGAAAAAAAATTCAAAATGGCGGAATTTTTTTTTCATACTAAATTGTATGGCGATTGAGTACCTACCTACTAATTTTTGCTAAATCCGAGTATGAACGACCACGTAAATTGCTACAAGCAGTTACGCGGTCCGCATAATATATATAGCTCGATTACCACTGACTCACTGACTCACTGACTGATTGATACAATTGTTCTCCCAGAAGGAGACTGAAAACGATATAATGATGTATGGGGGATGTGTTCGGGTGGGGGATTTGAGTATGGAAAAAATCTGACATTTCCGAAAAACAAGATGGCGGCCGACGTGATTTCTGTAACTTTTTTGTTTTCCGACCGATTTCGTTCAAAATCGCAACGATTGTAGATATTAGTAAACGATTAATAGAAAAAATGGAAAATTTTGGAAAAACAAGATGGCGGCCGAGATTTTCGCAAAATTTTCTCCTGTAAAATTTTGTATGAAAAATTTTTTTTTCACAAACACTTTCGTAAAGAGGAGAACTATTTCTCTCGGGGACAGTATGGAGAGAGCTGATGATTGAGGATCTTGGAGACGGGTGAAGAGCACGCTAAAGGTATTGGAGATAGGTGGGGGCTGCTCGACCAAATGTCATTTGAAACCTCGTCCAATTACCAATGAGCTGAAAAAAAATTCAAAATGGCGGAAAAAACATGGCCGCCATACAAATTTTGTTGGTCTCTATCTCGGAGGGTATGACAGTTGGAAAAGTGGTTTCAAAGCAAAAGATGATCGAAATGGGGATATCTATTTAGTGACAAGAAAAAAAATTCAAAATGGCGGAATTTTTTTTTCATAAAAAATGTATGGAGATACCTAGAAGGAGACGGAAAACGATAATATGATGTTTAGGAGATGTGTTTAGGTACGGGATTCGAATAGGGAGAAAATATAACATTTCCGAAAAACAAGATGGCGGCCGACGTGATTTCTGTAACTTTTTTGTTTTCCAATCAATTTCGTTCAAACTCGCAAGGAATGTAGGACTTGATAAACGATTAACAGAAAATGTGGAAAAATTTGGGAAAACAAAATGGCGGCCGATATATTCGCAAAATTCTCTCCTGTAAAATTTTGTATGAAAAAATTTTTTTTCACAAACACTTTCGTAAAGAGGAGAACTATTTCTTTCGAGGACAGTATGGAGAGAGCTGATGATTGAGGATCTTGGAGACGGGTGAAGAGCACGCTAAAGGTATTGGAGATAGGTGGGGGGTGCTCGACCAAATGTCATTTGAAACTTCGTCCAATTACCAATGAGCTGAAAAAAAATTCAAAATGGCGGAAAAAACATGGCCGCCATACAAATTTTGTTGGTCTCTATCTCGGAGGGTATGACAGTTGAAAAAGTGGTTTCATAGCAAAAGATGATCGAAATGGGGATATCTATTTAGTGACCAGAAAAAAAATTCAAAATGGCGGAATTTTTTTTTCATACTAAATTGTTTGGCGATTGGGTACCTACCTACTAATTTTTGCTAAATCCGAGTATAAGCGACAACGTAAATTGCTACAAGATGTTACGCGGTCCGCTTTAGCGGGCCGCGCCCCCACGCGACTGATTGACATAATTGTTCTCCCAGAAGGAGAGTGAAAACGATATAATGATGTATGGGGGATGTGTTCGGGTGGGGGATTCGAGTATGGGAAAAATCTGACATTTCCGAAAAACAAGATGGCGGCCGACGTGATTTCTGTAACTTTTTTGTTTTCTGACCGATTTCGTTCAAACTCGCAACGATTGTAGATAATAGTAAACGATTAATAGAAAAAATGGAAAATTTTGGAAAAACAAGATGGCGGCCGAGATTTTCGCAAAATTTTCTCCTGTAAAATTTTGTATGAAAAAATTTTTTTCACAAACACTTTCGTAAAGAGGAGAACTATTTTTTTTGGGGACAGTATGGAGAGAGCTGATGATTGAGGATCTTGGAGACGGGTGAAGAGCACGCTAAAGGTATTGGAGATAGGTGGGGGGTGCTCGAACAAATGTCATTTGAAACCTCGTCCAATTACCAATGAGCTGAAAAAAAATTCAAAATGGCGGAAAAAACATGGCCGCCATACAAATTTTGTTGGTCTCTATCTCGGAGGGTATGACAGTTGGAAAAGTGGTTTCATAGCAAAAGGTGATCGAAATGGGGATATCTATTAAGTGACTAGAAAAAAAATTCAAAATGGCGGAATTTTTTTTTCATAAAGAATGTATGACAGAGACCTAGAAGGAGACGGAAAACGATAATATGATGTTTACGGGATGTGTTTGGGTACGGGATTTGAGTAGGGGGAAATTATGACATTTCAGAAAAACAAGATGGCGGCCGACGTGATTTCTGTAACTTTTTTGTTTTCCGACCGATTTCGTTCAAACTCGCAACGATTGTAGATATTAGTAAACGATTAATAGAAAAAATGAAAAATTTTGGAAAAACAAGATGGCGGCCGAGATTTTCGCAAAATTTTCTCCTCTAAAATTTTGTATGAAAAAATTTTTTTTCACAAACACTTTCGTAAAGAAGAGAACTATTTCTTTCGGAGACAGTATGGAGAGAGCTGATGATTGAGGATCTTGGAGACGGGTGAAGAGCACGCTAAAGGTATTGGAGATAGGTGGGGGGTGCTCGACCAAATGTCATTTGAAACCTCGTCCAAATACCAATGAGCTAAAAAAAAATTCAAAATGGCGAAAAAAAGATGGCCGCCATACAAACTTCGTGGGTGTCTATCTCAGAAAGTATGAAAGATAGAAAAGTGTTTTCTTAGCAAGAGTTGATCAGGACGAAGAGTTCTATTTATCGAAAAGAAAAAAAATTCAAAATGGCGGAATTTATTTTCATACTAAATTGTATGGCGATTGGGTACCATAAGGAAATCAAAGTTTTTGCTAAATCCGAGTATGAGCGACCACGTAAATTGCTACAAGCAGTTACGCGGTCCGCTTTAGCGGGCCGCGCCCCCACGCGAAAAACTAGTTATTATAATATATATAGCTCGATTACCACTGACTCACTGACTCACTGACTGATTGATACAATTGTTCTCCCAGAAGGAGACTGAAAACGATATAATGATGTATGGGGGATGTGTTCGGGTGGGGGATTTGAGTATGGAAAAAATCTGACATTTCCGAAAAACAAGATGGCGGCCGACGTGATTTCTGTAACTTTTTTGTTTTCCGACCGATTTCATTCAAACTCGCAACGATTGTAGATATTAGTAAACGATTAATAGAAAAAATGGAAAATTTTGGAAAAACAAGATGGCGGCCGAGATTTTCGCAAAATTTTCTCCTGTAAAATTTTGTATGAAAAAATTTTTTTTCACAAACACTTTCGTAAAGAGGACAACTATTTCTTTCGGGGACAGTATGCAGAGAGCTGATGATTGAGGATCTTGGAGACGGGTGAAGAGCACGCTAAAGGTATTGGAGATAGGTGGGGGGTGCTCGACCAAATGTCATTTGAAACCTCGTCCAATTACCAATGAGCTGAATTATACTATATATAGCTCGATTACCACTGACTGACTCACTGACTGATTGATACAATTGTTCTCCCAGAAGGAGACTGAAAACGATATAATGATGTATGGGGGATGTGTTCAGGTGGGGGATTCGAGTATGGGAAAAATCTGACATTTCCGAAAAACAAGATGGCGGCTGACGTGATTTCTGTAACTTTTTTGTTTTTCGACCGATTTCGTTCAAACTCGCAACGATTGTAGATATTAGTAAACGATTAATAGAAAAAATGGAAAATTTTGGAAAAACAAGATGGCGGCCGAGATTTTCGCAAAATTTTCTCCTGTAAAATTTTGTATGAAAAATTTTTTTTTCACAAACACTTTCGTAAAGAGGAGAACTATTTTTTTCGGGGACAGTATGGAGAGAGCTGATGATTGAGGATCTTGGAGACGGGTGAAGAGCACGCTAAAGGTATTGGAGATAGGTGGGGGCTGCTCGACCAAATGTCATTTGAAACCCCGTCCAATTACCAATGAGCTGAAAAAAAATTCAAAATGGCGGAAAAAACATGGCCGCCATACAAATTTTGTTGGTCTCTATCTCGGAGGGTATGAAAGTTGGAAAAGTGGTTTCATAGCAAGAGATGATCGAAATGGGAATATCTATTTAGTGACAAGAAAAAAAATTCAAAATGGCGGAATTTTATTTTCATAAAAAATGTATGGAAGAGACCTAGAAGGAGACGGAAAACGATATAATGATGTTTATGGGATGTGTTTGGGTACGGGATTCGTTTAAGGGGAAAATATAACATTTCCGAAAAACAAGATGGCGGCCGACGTGCTTTCTGTAACTTTTTTGTTTTCCAACCGATTTCGTTCAAACTCGCAACGATTGTAGATATTAGTAAACGATTAATAGAAAAAATGGAAAATTTTTGAAAAACAAGATGGCGGCCGAGATTTTCGCAAAATTTTCTCCTGTAAAATTTTGTATGAAAAAATTTTTTTTCACAAAAACCTTCGTAAAGAGGAGAACTATTTCTTTTGGGGACAGAATGGAGAGAGCTGATGATTGAGGATCTTGGAGACGGGTGAAGAGCACGCTAAAGGTATTGGAGATAGGTGGGGGGTGCTCGACCAAATGTCATCTGAAACCTCGTCCAATTACCAATGAGCTGAAAAAAAAATTCAAAATGGCGGAAAAAACATGGCCGCCATACAAATTTTGTTGGTCTCTATCTCGGAGGGTATGACAGTTGGAAAAGTGGTTTCATAGCAAGAGATGATCAGGACAAAGAGTTCTATTTATCGAAGAGAAAAAAGTTCAAAACGGCGGAACATTTTTTTTTCATACTAAATTGTATGGCGATTGGGTACCTACTATAAGAAAATCCAAAGTTTTTGCTAAATCCGAGTATGAGCGACCGGAGAGAGCTGACGATTGAGGATCTTGGAGTCGGGTGAAGAGCACGCTAAAGGTATTGGAGATAGGTGGGGGGGATTGGGTACCTACTATAAGAAAATCCAAAGTTTTTGCTAAATCCGAGTATGAGCGACCGGAGAGAGCTGACGATTGAGGATCTTGGAGTCGGGTGAAGAGCACGCTAAAGGTATTGGAGATAGGTGGGGGGTGCTCGACCAAATGTCATTTGAAACCTCGTCCAATTACCAATGAGCTGAAAAAAAATTCAAAATGGCGGAAAAAACATGGCCGCCATACAAATTTTGTTGGTCTCTATCTCGGAGGGCATGACATTTGGAAAAGTGGTTTCATAGCAAAAGATGATCGAAATGGGGATATCTATTTAGTGACAAGAAAAAAATTCAAAATGGCGGATTTTTTTTTTCATACTAAATTGTATGGCGATTGGGTACCTACCTACTAATTTTTGCTAAATCCGAGTATGAGCGACCACGTAAATTGCTACAAGCAGTTACGCGGTCCGCTTTAGCGGGCCGCGCCCCCACGCGAAAAACTAGTTATACTATATATAGCTCGATTACCACTGACTCATTGACATAATTGTTCTCCCAGAAGGAGTCTGAAAACGATATAATGATGTATGGGGGATGTGTTTGGGTGCGGGAGTCGAGTAGGGAAAAATTATGACATTTCAGAAAAACAAAATGGCGGCCGACGTGATTTCTGTAACTTTTTTGTTTTCCGACCGATTTCGTTCATACTCGCAACGTTTGTAGATATTAGTAAACGATTAATAGAAAAAATGGAAAATTTTGGAAAAACAAGATGGCGGCCGAGATTTTCGCAAAATTTTCTCCTGTAAAATTTTGTATGAAAAATTTTTTTTTCACAAACACTTTCGTAAAGAGGACAACTATTTCTTTCGGGGACAGTATGGAGAGAACTGATGATTGAGGATCTCGGAGACGGGTGAAGAGCACGCTAAAGGTATTGGAGATAGGTGGGGGGTGCTCGACCAAATGTCATTTGAAACCTCGTCCAATTACCAATGAGCTGAAAAAAAATTCAAAATGGCGGAAAAAACATGGCCGCCATACAAATTTTGTTGGTCTCTATCTCGGAGGGTACGGCAGTTGGAAAAGTGGTTTCATAGCAAAAGATGATCGAAATGGGGATATCTATTTAGTGACAAGAAAAAAAATTCAAAATGGCGGAATTTTTTTTTTCATACTAAATTGTATGGCGATTGGGTACCTACCTACTAATTTTTGCTAAATCCGAGTATGACCGACGACGTAAATTGCTACAAGCAGTTACGCGGTCCGCTTTAGCGGGCCGCGCCCCCACGCGAAAAACTAGTTACTATATATATAGCTGCTCGTGCTGATTCACTCACTGACTGATTGATCACCTCTCCTGAACAATTTTGTATGAAAAATTTATTTTTCACTGACCGTTTCGTATAAAAGGGAAAAATTCATTCGGAGGAAAAATACGGAGAGAGCTGATGATTGAGGATTTCGAAGACGGGTGAAGAGCACGGCCAAGAGTATTGCAGATAGGTGGGGGGTGCTCGACCAAATGTCATTTGAAACGTCATCCAATTGGCAGTGAGCTGAAAAAAATTTCAAAATGGCGGATTCAAAATGGCCGCCATACGAATTTCGTCAATATCTCGGAAAGTATAAAAGATGGAAGAATGGTTTCTTGACAATAAGTGATCAAGACCCGAAGGTCTATTTGATGGACATAAAAAAAATTCAAAATGGCGGAATTTATTTTTTCATACAAAATGAAAGGGGATTTTTAAAGGGATTTTTTATAGGCGGGAAGACAGCACGCGGGCCACATGTGGCCCGCGCCCCCACGCACCCTACTAGTTAATATATATATAGCTGCTTGTGCTGACTGACTCACTCATTGATCACCTCTCCTGAACAATTTTGTATGAAAAAATTTTTTTTGACGTATACTGTCATGTAAAAGAAAAAAAATCATTAAGAACAAAAATATGGAGAGAGCTGATGATTGAGGAATTCGAAGACGGATGAAGAGCACAAACAAGGGTATTGCAAATAGGTGGGGGGTGCTCGACCAAATGTCATTCGGAACGTTATCCAATTGGCAATGAGCTGAAAAAAAATTCAAAATGGCGGATTCAAAATGGCCGCCAAACGAATATCGCCAATATCTCGAAGAGTATAAATGATGGAAGAACGGTTTCTTGATATGAAGTGATAAGGTCTTGAAGGTCTATTCGATGGACAGAAAAAAAATTCAAAATGGCGAAAATTATTTTTTTATAGAAAATGTATGAGGAGTTTTGAAGGACTAAGGGTTGAAAGGCAAATAGGGGGGAAGACAGCACGCGGGCCACATGTGGCCCGCGCCCTCACGCGACCTACTAGTATATATATATATATAGAGCAAAATCGGATAATATCGATGGTCTGATATTTCCGATAGGCTATTCATACAAGCTTGGCCTCGACACTGGAAGTAGAGTATAATGAGGAGATGTTGACTCTGCAAATACTCTAGTTTCGAGACGTGTAGTACAGAGAAAAAAAAAACTTTTAAAAGTTTGTGTATTTGATAGTCAGGTGTCATAAACGGGTTCATGCGATATTGCAAAGTATAGCAAAATAATTTGAGGTCTTTTGAATGTCACGATGTTCCTCAAATACAAAGTAACACCTGAAAATAAAGAATGTCTCCACGTCAGAAAACTCATACGTCACGCAATTAATAGTTCGGGTACAAAAATTTGCATAACTTGCATATTCAAATTACTTAGTTGCTGATTTTTAATTCATTTATATTTTTGTTACAGTGTTTCACACACTGAGGGTATTTTTTTATAAATTAAACATTTATAGTATATCAATTATTTTCTAATTGCTAACTATATGAGACATAACTTTACCTCAGGAGTTACTCTGTAAACGTTGCGTTGCTATACAATGAACTTACCGTCATTTTACCTTTGATATTTTTTTATCTCATTATTTTCTTCTAATGATTCCTTTTAAACGAGTTTTCTTTCCTCTTTATTATCCTTTAATCTGACGAAGGTTTAATTACTGTGAACACAGTGTTCGCAGATAATTATTATAATTCTTGAATTCAAATAAAGTAGGAAGAAATAATTATTTATCTGCCAAAGTAACTGGCCCTAAACCAAGATTTAATTCTGGCTCTTTCTTCATATTCAATTAATCACTGCACTGTCTGTATCTGACATGCGAAGTTTAAAGAATCAATTAGTATTATGTAAATGTCTTGCAATCAAAAATATACTTTTTCTTGTTTCAGATACAATTCGTTATGATTCTGGTACACGCTACAGCGAACTTAAAATACTCCGGTTGTCCACCTTCAAATACGCTGATGATAACTATAGTTGTAAATGTCTCCTTGTTTATATATTTATTCGGTAGTTTTTACGTTAACGTCTATATAAAATCAAAAGGAAAAGACGGAAAGAGCATAAATAATAATAATGGCACGATTAAAAATGGCACACAACGCGTTAAAACAAATTAACATTTGAATATGTAAGATCCTGAATAATTGTGATATTACAATAATGAACTATTATTATACACAATTTACAATGACCTTAAAAGTTAAGGTAACTTTGTAGCGCCTGTAGAAACCGTTTATCACGGATTTTTTATTTGTATTTTGATATTGATTTACTTGTTAGTAAAAATATATTTTGTACTGGTGTTTTATAAATAAGCAGCAACGTCCATAGTCTGTAGGAGTAACACATCCCCGTTGATTTCTTTCATAAATTCACACAAACCTGTAATGGGAATTACAAACACATCCGAATAGATATAGCCGTTTGGAAGTGGTGCGCTTGAAGATTGAGTAAGTTTATTAAATAAGAAGTTTATTAAATAAATTAAGTAAGGCGATGTTGTATACTACACTTGTACAAAAAGGTATATGGTCAAACATTTTATTCACCTAAATCTTACAAGAATACAGCAATCTACACTAAAATAAGTAAATATTACAAAAAAATACTTGATTGTAATTTTATTTATTTAAATGTAATTGCAATAGACCTATTTATTTATCCTTCCTTTTTAAATAAGTTTTTATATAAAAATCTAGGAACAGATACACAAAAAGAAATAGATGAAATATAATTGCCAAGAAGATGATATTTAATTCCTCGCACCTTGCAATTTTATAGGATACAAAATAATGTATCATGATCATGAAGAATTGTGCCTGAAACAAAATTTTACAGTTAGAGAAATAAATTCAAATTAGTTTCTGACGGAGACGATAATTATAGTCTATGATTTTATTTTTTAGTATAGGCATAAATACTAAAAAATAAAATCATAGACCGATAGATAGATAGATAGGTGAGCCGTGGAAGATTTTAAAAATCCATCTTTATCCCTTGTACGTTTTGAAGAGAAGTTCTGTACAAAATTACAAACTTCTAGGGTTCTCTTAAGAGATTTTTGTAAGGGAGTTGGGTGATTATGACTGATGAGTTAATGGCTGAGTCTTGGCGGTGAGTCTTGTACCGATAGGGTAATTAGCCGCGACCGAAGCCTCCCACCAGACCAGCCAATTCTATCAACTAAGAACAAAAGTTGTTAGTTTTAAAGTAAACAACTACAGCCGAGAGCGATTTGGTATCTAATATGGCCCTGTATATTTATAGGGATTGGTAGAAATACTTACAAGTTGAAGCGTAGTAATATATTTCTTCCACCATAAATACTTCGTCATACTAGGGAACGCAGAGAGTCCATAATAAGTGTACATTATGACATGAACAAAACCATTCAGTGAGCCCAAGAATGCTGCGCTTGGATTTATTGAGTTTATCTTGATAGCAATCCACGTAAGGATCACGTTTATCGAATGATGGTAGACGTGCAGAAAGGTGATCTGTCTGTCGTTTTTCTTTAAAACGAAGAACACTGTGTCTAGAAGCTCTGTGATCTTTGCTAGCATGTACATGTGGAAACCGGTTGTTAGCTGTAAAACAGAGGATACTATTATTTTCTACAGGCAGAGCATTAGTGAAGAGCGTGAAGTGAGGAAAAGTAAATTGAAGAATTTGAAACGCAAACGTCCCTTTGGATTGAATTACAACCTAACATAATTGACGTTTCAAGGACACGTACAAAGCTGTTTGATTCATCGCTCCTGATACGCACTGCAAGGGTCGGTTTAAATACCCTCCCAGGCACTGTTGTTCCTACCATCTCGATTTGGACACCTTCAAAGTAAAAGTGAATAGGCATTTCCAAAGCAAGCACGTTCCACCTAAGGGAGAATTTTGAGAAAAATTCTTCCTTATTTTTTTTTACACACTATACCTCGAGTAGTTGGAAACATATTTGGACTAATTATAATCACGAGAAATGTCCAAAAATTTAAGAGAGTGGCAGTTGTCTTGCGATTAAATTAGTTAAAGTATACCACTTTTTTAATTTTCTTGGTATGTTTAAATTTCCTTCGAACAACTAGGGGTAAAAGTTGGTACTTGGCTGCAATATTACGTGATGGTGAGTGACGGTGCGGCCGACGTACTAACTTGGATGGGGTAGGTAATCCCTGACGGTTGCTAATGCAGCATGATACCGGAACGCTAATCGCTTGGCAATACGTCTTTACCGGTGATCTTTTCTACCTCCGATGAGCTTTTCTAGATATTTTGTTACCCTGGGTTTGGGTCGGACGTGGAGTTGATGGCTTACCGTAACTCTACTTTCTATAGGATCTCCGGGACACGATATTGATGGGAATAGTCCATACGTCAGCAGATAATTTAAACCCTGTAAAGTGGAAAAGATGTACGATTTGCGATTTTAAGTTACTCGTGAATTGTGTAAGTTTTCTAGACTTTTTCATTCGTTGCAATTTTATAACTGTTGTAAATGGTAAAATGAAAGACGGTGTGTCCTCAGAGAAAGCGCATGATGAAGTAGTTTAAAATTTCAAAAATGCTTACTAATGACGATTATACAATTTAGATGTGACGTTGACAGCTGAGCATAGATAATGCAAAATTATTAGGTATTGTCCGCACTTTTATACTGGAACGGTTGAAATTGGCATAGACAATAACTAAGATAAAATTTCTCATTGAGTAATCATAATCTAATAAAATCTTGCAGCTGAAACTTATTTCCTTAAGTAAGTACCAAAAATAAGCACATGCTACTTCCGCAAGTGGATAAAAATAATATTTAAAATATACCAGCACCAGATTCACTTGACGGAAGCCCCGAAAGTAGTTTGTCCAGAGTCAGTTTTGTTGTTTGCGAAAAAAAAAATCCTGCAGTACTAGGACACTGAGTTCATTGAACCAGGCTTCTTATCAGTCACTTTCGCACAGCGCTGCGGTGACCATGTCAAAGCAAGGACGAAGATGCAGAAACAGGAAATAATTTCGTTATTTTCTATTAAAATAAAATCGATTTTTGGTTTTTTTATTGTTAAGACAATCGGTATCCTTATCGGTATACACGCAATTATGTAGATCATAGTATTATCCTCAAGAAAAAAGTTATGCTTTAATGCGTCTATATACATTGGGTCAAGGTGCTCGATGGCATGTTAGCCCAATAAATAGTGATCTATCAAGGATTAAAAATATTGGAACCTAGAGACGAAAATCAGTTATTATAACTACAATAGAAACTCGATTAACGAAATAATCAAATGAATGTAGAAAATCGGATTCTGTGAGTATAATACCTTATCAGTACCTTACGGTACAGCATATTCACTTCGCAAAATGATTTAAAAAACCGCTGAGCGGTCGACGCTATGTACTTTTAGCCTTTGTACCTACAGTGCCCTCTTACTGTGGTGCCAGTATACAGGGTTATATAAAAAATACCAAAAGGCTCTCGGCCTGTATTTGTTTACATTAAAACTAACAACTTTTGTTCTATGACTTTTTTTTCTCGTAGACTGTACAGTATCAAGTAGAGTATCTTTTACAGAGATACTCTACTTTTTCCTACTCTGTAAGGTAACATCGGCAAGTGGTAACGGCGTGCGAAGTCGCGGCGCGAAACTGCAACAGTCTAATATCATTTTACAGAAATAACATTTTTTGTGTGAAATAAATTAATACTGAATTTTGAAAAGTTGTAGAACAAAAGTTGTTTGGTATTTTTCATATAACCCTGTATTTATTGTATCAACTTATTTCACTTACTGTTCTAAATATGTGTAGGGAGATTGCGATTTGAATGATATTATAGGCCACCAGGTACTTCGTGACGTTGAAAGGTTCTCTGCTCTTCATGTAAAGGGGTCCTAGCCTCAATACAATCAACCAATAGGAGACCATCAGTGCTGCGACCGGGAACGGTGATTGCATAAGGAACCAATCATGAACGTTCACTTCTATAAAAAACAATTGACATAACAATTAACTGAAAATTTAATGAAAATGAAAGTCTTAATTTTTTTACATAGTCCTAACTTACAGGTTACTATGAAAAGTCAAAAACTTTATCAGCAATTTTGGAAAGCAGGTTTACATCGAAAAGAACTAGCAAAAACATCGGCATTTGCTTTTTTTAGGTAAATTACAATTTTTCTAACATAGTATGAAACTGAACTAGATGATTTTTATAATAATATCTCGTGAGGAGACTTTACATATAATATAGGTATCATTCCCTTACTCATATTATGGTTTTTGATACAGTTAATTTAAACCTGGGCAAAGGAAAGTCCATCTGGTGACATATATTAAGGCTAAGTTTTTGCGGAAAGAATCAGTCAGGCTGTTCGGAGTACAATAATTAATTACTACTTGAACAATAATTTATTTGTAGCCTAAATACAAGTTACATTTCCACTCTGAACCGAATGGCGTAGCGGTAGAGAACCTGCCCTCTGCGTCAGAGGTCGTGGGTTCGATTCCCACAACTGGTAAATGTTTGTGTGATGAGCATGAATGTTTTCCAGTGTCCGGGTGTTTTTCAATATATTATTATATTAATTTATATTATATGTATATATATTTATCAGTTATCTAGTACCCATAACACAAACTATCGCTTACTTTGGGCTAGATTGCGATGTGTGAAATGTCCTGATATATATTTATTTATTATCATTGTTTAACTAAGATGATTACTTACGTTGATCTTTATTATCCCAAAAGGGATATGTTCTATTAGCACTGAGCACTGATTCCTTCATAGTTAGGTAATTGTACCACCCCCTACAAACTGCGTTACAAAAATAAAACATTACAGAACATTTCATTTAATTGGAATATCATATTGAATAATGGTAATAAAGTACACGGTTATAGTGTAAGCGATTGCAAAAACTAGATGTTCGAAAATCAAATACAATTTTTTAAAGTTAAATTTTTTGCATTAAAAATTTCAAAAGGTTATTAGTTTGCACTACCACTGAAACCAAATTAATTAATATAAATATCCAAATATGCTCCGAATCAACATAAAAAAATTATTTATTACTTAATATAATATTTTAACTTTATTATGAATTTATACTTCTATGCCCTTTACTTAGCCCCAGGATAGTTTATAATTGTAACTTTATTATTATTCTATACATACGAGTAGTACCTAACAAACCTTCTAGGCTAAAATGTAATTTGCTACTATGTATTAAATAATAAAAACTGTACAATTACATTATGATAATATACTGTTGGTTTCAATGTTGCATAAACCACAAATTGCTGTAAATCTGAAGTTGAATAACTTGTTAGTTTTCCTTACGAACAAGAAGATAAATTTTCCCATTGACAATAGGCATGAAGACAGTTTCAAAAAATGGTCGATTTAATGTTTTCACGGGAAAATTTATGTTTAATAGAATTAAAATATCGGTTTAAGTACTTTTATTTAAAGAATTAAGATTATTAAGATTTTCAATAAAATAAACCATTGAAATACTGTAGTCGGCCATTTTGACTGAAACACCAATCACAGCTCATGACGTCAAAATTTCACCTTATTTGTGTTTTGTTGTTGTGAATTACGCATATTTTCGATTGACTTTATTCTTTTACGTGTTTTATTGACTCCACTCTACTGTTAATTATTTAAATTTAATATTCATCGCTACGCATAGACACAATGACATATTTATCGAAGCGTGACCAGAGTTGACGCCATGAACGGAGATTAAAGCCATTTTTCTAATATTGTGTTTGTTTGTAACACAGCCTGTTTAGTAATTATTATCGTGGTTTTTCTACCGTCATTTGTTTTGTCCATACATTTTTGTCGACTAGCGTTAACGCCAAACGACTGTGACTTTGTCTAGCCCCGCTGAGCTGTTTTCGCGTCGTATTTAAAAAATACTGGAAAAATGGCTTTTCTCCGTTAAACTTAAGTTTATTTCCGAAATAAAGGTTTATTCGTAAATAGTAAATGAAAACCTACATTATGGAAGAGGATTTCAAAATCATTCGTCACGCCTATTAGGTACTTGCGAAAGCTTTCTGATTTTACCGCTAACACTTGCACTGTACCTGAATCATTAACAATTCAATATATTACTGCACGCGTCACAAATACAACTGTTTTTCACCTTTGAGTGCATTGCAATCTTTACAATAAATTATTTTTTAGGGTTCCGCACTCGAAGGGTAAAAAAGGAACCCTATTACGGAGCTGTCCGTCCGTCTGTCTGTCACCAGGCTGTATCACTTGAACCGTGATACTTAGCTACAGGAAATTTTTTAGATGATGTATTTCTGTTGCCGCTATAACAACAAATACTTAAAAAAAAAAGATTCCGACGAATTGAGAACCTCCTCCTTTTTTTGAAGTCGGTTAAAATATAATAAAATAAATATTAAAGGGGGTTCCCATATTATAACAAACGTGATTTTTTTGCTTGTTTTTGTTCGATATTAATAACGGTAAAAGGTAGACGCTTCAAATGTTCACATAATATTTGATTATATATTTGCTTTAAAAATAAATAGGTTAAAATAAGAAACATATTTAAGGAGGACTCCCATACGAGCATACAACAAACGTGATTTTTTTGTTTGTTTTTAAATTTACTGAGCAGGGGTGTTTAGTTTACTTTAATACTATTGAGAATTAGTCTTGATGGTACGGAACCCTCAGTGCGCGAGCCCGACTCGCACTTGACCAATTTTATATTAATCCTATCTGTTGCTCGCGGGTCTGCTCGTGTGAATTTCGAGTTTTCATAAATCTCGTGTGGAATATATAGAGTTTCCCGGGATAAAAAGTAACATCACTCTTCGAGCTTTCAATTTTGTCTGTGCAAAACATCACGCTAATCCATTGGGGTGTTGTGGCTTGATTGAAGTACTCGTACAAACAAACAAACCAACAAACTCACATTCAAATTTAAATACAATTCAAATTACGTTTATTTGTGTGTCTGTCTGTAAGTCTTCTGTAACTAGGTATCTACACTTCTACACTATCTACACTAATCTACACTTATATTAAAAAGAGGAAAGATTTGTATTTTTGTATTTTTGTATGTTTGTATTTTTGTATGTAACGAATAAACTCAAAAAGTACTGGACCGATTTTAATAATTCTTTTTTCATTAGAAAGCTACATTATCACTGAGTAACATAGGCTATATTTAGTACTAGATTACTATAGAAATCTTTAGAAATTCCTATTAAAACCAACCGAAGGTGTAAAAAAATTACCCATAAAAATTCTTTCATCGCATACGCTGCGAAGAGTATTAATGATAGGACAAAAAAATGTTCGACAATATTATAGAATATATCAATATCTACAAAAAACTTCGCGAGACCATGTGTCTAACTATTGTAGTTACGTCACTATAACTACTTTTATCTACGCTCATTGCTTAAAGTTAGAATTATAAAATCGAAATGTGTCAAATAATTACCTACTTTATTCACAGACTTCTATAATTATTAAAAAGTTATTCATAATAACATCGCTCTACTATGGAAATATTTAAAGAAAGTTGTATAATATCCATAACGATACACGGCTCTGGACTCCTGTATTTGTATCTGGGGTTTTGAAGGAATTGATTACAGTACCGCTATCGGCAATACAACGGTTAACGGTTACAATTATTATCTGGGGTAGGTAATATTTTTTATGTAATATTTTTTTAAGTGAATTCACAGACAACATATAGTTGGTAGTCATTGCCGAGAGTATAGATGGGCCATGATTGACCATAGACAACAACACAATGTCTAACGTTCCGCGTAACGTTCCACCTGGGCCTGTGATTATGATTACGATTACGACTACGATTACGATTACGATTACGATAACGATTACGATTATGACGTTATCTCGTAAATCTATCGTCCGTAAACCGACTTTACAGACAACTAATTTTTTTTGTTACTTAGTAAAAACTTTGCGCTGAAAAATGTCTAGTAGTGAAACCTACTAAAGAAAATTTCACTCCACCTGACATCTTAGTAGTTGCAATGATTTACGACAAAAGTTAGCAAGATTTTATGATTTGGATTTATGATAATAATATGAGCGTAGATAAAGTAGTGTATGAAACTCTACATAATTAGGTATTAAAACACTCGTGTGATACTATTAAAAAACTCGCCTGCGGCTCGTTTTTTAAACTCACCCTCGTATTTTAATACCCCCCATCATGTAACCGTTACATAAACTACTATTTTACATTTAACAAATTGATAGAAATGCCGATCAAACTCAGACCGTGTTATCCATACCATTTATAATTTTTTATCGAAATCTACACTAATACATATTATAAACAGGAAAGATTTGTATTTTTGTATTTTTGTATGTTTGTATTTTTGTATGTAACGAATAAACTCAAAAAGTACTGGACCGATTTTAATAATTCTTTTTTCATTAGAAAGCTACATTATCACTGAGTAACATAGGCTATATTTAGTACTAGATTACTATAGAAATCTTTAGAAATTCCTATTAAAACCAACCGAAGGTGTAAAAAAATTACCCATAAAAATTCTTTCATCGCATACGCTGCGAAGAGTATTAATGATAGGACCAAAAAATGTTCGACAATATTATAGAATATATCAATATCTACAAAAAACTTCGCGAGACCATGTGTCTAACTATTGTAGTTACGTCACTATAACTACTTTTTTACATTTAACAAATTGATAGAAATGCCGATCAAACTCAGACCGTGTTATCCATACCATTTATAATTTTTTATCGAAATAAATAATTTAATCTTCAAGACTGTCTCAATACCTGATGATTACTTTTTGAATTATTGAAATCGGACATTCCATTCAAAAGATATCATGAAATTAAAATAAAAATGGGCAATATCTTGGAATTACCACATAGGCGCACCGCAAGGCTCCGACTGAAAATCAGCGCTGTGTGCTCCCATGCTTATATGGGGCACACAGCACCATGCTGAGTTGTGGCCTTTTTCCGGGCTGTGCCACATGTGACAGGCGGTGTCTGGTGCTTCCGTCACTTGGGCAATTATTGGTTTTTGTTGCCCGAGTGGGGGAAGCTTCAGGCATCGTTTTAGTACGTAAGGTGTCACTAAGGTATATTGTTTTGTTACATGTGGCACTTTCTTATGGAATAAAGTTTTTCTTTCTTTCTTTCTTTCAACTGGTGAAACGATTTGGCTGAAATTTAGAATGTAGATAGACAATATTATCCTGGAATTACCAAACTACCACATAGGCACGTCGCAACTGCTGAAACGATTTGCATGTAATTTGGAACGGAGATAGATAATATCCTAGAATTATCAAATTACCATATCGGCCAGCCGCAACTGCTGAAACGATTTAGCTGAAGTTTTCAGGGGAATTCGACGATATCCTGGAATTACCACATAGGCTACTTTTATCTCGCAAGAGCTATGGTTTCTGCGGGAATGGTGAAAAAGGAAATGCACGCGGGAGAAATACTCCTTCATTCCGCAAATACCCAAACGATTTGGTTGATATTTGGAAGGGAGATAGCCTATGTCCTGGATATACACATAAGATACTTTTTGTCTTAGAAAATTCACGTTCAACGCGGATATGTGAAAAACTAAATTTCACGAGGGGAACTACATTCCTTAAAACATACATTTTGAATGAAGTCGGTTGAAAAACCCCAATTTTTCACATCCAGCTATAAAATACCGTTATAGGCAGATTGCTTTGACTAACTTTCTTTAAAGTAGGTATAAAGGTCATTAAGGAAATTCAGGGTTTTCTCGGGATTTGTGAAAAATGTAATTTAACGCGAGCGAAGCCGCGGGCAAAAGCTAGTATGTTATAATATCGTTACCTAGAAAGTAAGTAGATTGTTTTAGATTAATCATAGGTAGGTAAAGCACACCACTTCCACCCGAGCTTGAGAGTGGAAGTAGCTTATCCGAGTTAAAATACTACTTTTCATATCGATTGTGAGGAAAAATAATGAGCACATAATACGGCAACATTAAATATAAAAAGTGGTTCGGATAGTTTATCGAAAATAGGAGGCTTTATTATGCATCGTATGCTAAATTGCAATAAGTTTTGCGGGCTTAACATTTATGCTTCTACATGTTTTTCATAAAAACTTTGGTCAAAACACTCATTTAGGTGCTGATATTTGTTGAAACAATCGGGATCGAATAAGCTCTTTCTCTAGGACGATTTGTACGGTAATCCATTCCTTAAAAAAATCTTACTAACCAAAGACATTAGCTCCATCTAGTTGTTGTACCTAGTCCATAGTTAACTGGAGTTTCCACTTTCCATCACTGAAACTCAGCAGTTTAGGCCTTATCGAGTCGGTTCTTGTTTTGCTAGTTCCTATAATGCTCAATAGATGGCAATGTGCATTTCTGGGTGAACAAAAATACAAACAGCAGGTACAACTACAAGATAAATAATAGAATTGATATCATCATCCGTTTTCGGTTATCGCATAGGTATAGTGTTAGGTTTTATTAGACATGACTGCTGAATCACCATCACTTTTATTTGCAAATTTATAAATTAGCCAGGACATTCATATTTTATTAATTGTCAACATTGGGTAACAGGAATTGAAGCGTTTACTTAATTTTAATTTGTGAGTTTGACTTCCGTTCACGACGTCAACCAATGATAGCGATGCAAACGTCGACCAATCACGGCGCCTGGCGCTAAGGGGGAAAAATGGTGGTGGTTGTTGTAAGATTAAATAAAAGGCGAGGGTGTATCAGGAATTGGGTAATCTAGTATTAACCGATATATTGGAAGGATATCAAAATTGTGTAACAAAGGTGCTGGAAGTGAATAAGTTGTTGCGAGTATATCAAGTGGAAGGCTATGTGTTATTACGCGGAAATCGGACCTAATAGGTCAGAAGTGGGATAATCGAGAAAATCTATTATTTTCTTGTCACGCCCACTGGATGAAAGAAAACGTACGTATCTTTGAAATTTTTGATTTGATCCATTAAGTGCTATTTGTTATAAATATTGATATATCTTTTTCTTGATGTCGGGGAGATTTTTTTTTCTCTCTGTGTGTTTTTGGTCTTCTATAAAGGATTATTATTTAAAAGTAACAAAAAATGATGCATTGCTGTAATCATACTGGTCGTTCAGTTAGGACTGTGAAGGTACGGTAGTGCCAGAAGACTAGGATCCGGTTGAGTTTTGTTATTGTTTAGATCGATATGTGGAGGCAAAACCAGTATCGTCATTGGGAGTTGAATCTAAATTAGAATAGTTTGTTGTGGAATGATAATAACATTGAGTTAGTCTATGTCAATAACACGTTGAGACATGTCTTCGGCCGCTGTGGTAGGTATTTGCCGAGATAGCTCTCGTTTTGGAGAAACGGGTCTATTTTTTCGATTTTGTTCCCTGTGGTAGGGCAGGTATTGTAGTAATATATGTTTGTCCAAGATTCATTAGTTCTGTTCAGGAATAGATAATTAATTTTTGTTGGCATTGGAAAGTCAAAACTGGATAACTTTTTTTTTTCGTAATTTTGTTTTGAACGGTCTGAGGGTTTAAACTTTAGGAGACTGGTTAATAATTTCTAATATTAAAGCACCATGCTATACGATTGAAGTGAAAACAATGCTGTCGCCCGTAATCTGAGGCGTGGGCCGGGGTGCTGCGCAAGGGTATAATGCGCTGGTGAGTTGTTCGGCGGGTGCACACATTATCCTCGGGCCGCAGGCGGCGAAAACAAGTAAGTAGTGTTGGTGCGGTCCATGCGTTTTGTGTCTGTGATATCGGTGATCTTAGGGGTTCAAATGTTGGCTACAAGAGATTTGGTGCGGTTTATTCTTAATATTGAATTTTCGTGTAAGTTTAGGGGGTGGGTTCGGGTACCCCCGGAAATTTTATTCGTATGTCCATACAATTTGCATACCGGGTTGTCATAGGTTAGGGCCAATTGTTCCGGTGACAGACAGAATTGTCCCTACTGAACTACTATGAAGAACTTGTAGAGAAGTTAATGTTTCATGGGTGACTTAAATTCCAAAGTAAAAGAAAAGCAAAATAAAGAAGCACATGTCAGAAACTAAAATTAATGATGTGGCTTACTGCATTAGAACGGGAAAATTTAAGGGACGTGGGCAGATCATCTGATGAGAAGCAACAATGACAAATGGGCCAAGGATGTGACAGAATGGTGTCCGAGACAAAACAAAAGGAGAAAGGGTAGGCAACATCGCAGATGGGAGGAAGAGATTCGAAAATAGCAGGGATTACTTGGGGAAGAACAACATTTAACGGGAATGTATGGCAAGCGCAGTGGGGGAACGTCAGCAGGTGAGATGGGCAGGGAGATCTGAAGCTCACAACTGGAATTTATTGGAGGAGGGTTATGAGAGAGACGGAACTCAAGGAAAAATGCTGAAGGAGGCTTGAGTCAGGAGACACACCAAAATTTTGAAATATTCTCTGGTGAGTCTATTAGTTCGAGATAAAGGGGCTTTAAGTATTATTATTTATTGTTATCTGTGCAATTGTTTTAAGTTGGTCTTAAAGGACTGGTATCGCAAGAAATTTCTAATGCATTGTACTATTTCGATAGTTATTTCATGGAATTCAGTAAGGGGGCGATAAGTCGATCTGGCCTGGATTCATTGTTAGAAAATGTTATGTCACCCAGATATTGTTTGGTAATGCGGGTATTGCTCCGGACGGGGCAGGCATGGGTGAGGGTTGGCCTTACAAATGGGTACGCTGTACAATCTAAGTTTAGTTTGTGATTGTTGGTCTACTCTTACGATTTAGGATTGGGCTAAAGGTGCCGGGTACATTTCAGCGGGAGCGCCAATGATTTACGGTAACTGTATTGACTAGCATTGAATATTTTTATTATTATCATTTGGATGGTTACAAATCATTTGAACGAGCTTTCGTTATAATATAGAACTTTGTGATCACATTAAGTCTGAAAGGTAACCGGTTATAGGTAGCGTTGGTAATATTGGGGTTGGCATTCTGAATATTCACTGTAACGGTAATGATAAGGTTTTTATTAAAGGTAACTTTGAAGTGAGCCGTCAACATCTCTGAGTGTTGACACAGTTTTTCATAAATTATAATAGGCTTATTTATTAATTTTATTTTCATGTCTAATCAACACTTTACCTTTGAGCGGTCAAATAGTGTAGCGAATATGGCTTGATAGTTGATTCTAGGATTCGTGTAAGGTTGCGTAATGCGTTATCATATATTTTTGGCATATTCTGTGTACTGACGTGCGCGCGCGCCTTTGCGGAGGTGGACCGGAGGTGTGCTGGGACCAGTTTAGTATTTGGCTACCGTATGGAAGAGAAAGAGTGACTGGAGGTTATATCAAATGAAATAGGTAAGGGGTTATTGGTCTCAAGGTGGTCACGGTCAATAAATGTTGTGATGTCTAAATCTTTTGGTGTTATCTCTGTTTCAGGAAGGTATTCACTTTGAGGAGATCCTAGGTAAAGGGTGTCCTCAAAGGGAAGAAAACCCTAGGTAAAGGGTCTCATCAAAACTGAGGAAACCCTAGGTAAAGGGCGTACTCAAAGGAAAGAAAACCCTAGGTAAAGGGTCTAATCAAGACTGAGGAAACCCTAGGTAAAGGGCGTACTCAAAAGGAAAAAACCCTAGGTAAAGGGTCTGCTTAAAGGGAGGAAACCCGAGGTAAAGGGTCTAATGGAATTGAGGAAACCCTAGGTAAAGGGTCTACTCAGAAGAAAAAAAACCCTAGGTAAAGGGTCTACTTAAAGGGAGGAAACCGGATGTAAAGGGTCTAATAGAATTGAGGAAACCCCAGGTAAAGACGACCGAATGGCGTAGCGGTAGCGAAGCTGCCTCTGCGTCGGAGGTCGTGGGTTCGATTCCCACTACTGGTAAATGTTTGTGTGATGAGCATGAATATTTTCCAGTGTCTGGGTGTTTTTCAATATATTATATTTATGTATATTAGTATGTATATATTAATCAGTCATCTAGTACCCATAACACAAGCTATCGCTTACTTTGGGGCTAGATTGCGATGTGTAATGTCCTGATATTTATTATTTATTATATTATTATAAAGGGTCTACTCTAAGGAAAATTCCTGGTAAAGGGTCTAACAAAAGGAAAACGGAAAAGGATAAATCTATCAGGACAAGTGTGTAACATGTTCAAGGCAAGGGTGATGAAGGTGATGTGGACATGAAACTGGAAAAGACTTTTAAGTTGTAAAGTTGCGGAGTATTATCACACAATTTTGTAGCTAAATGTAGAATGGGAGAATAGCTTTAGTACCTAACAGCATGGAATCTCGCATCAAGCTGAGTCAAATCCAAACTTTATTTTTATAAACTGCGGTCTCTTCATTAACTCCTGCAATTATTACTTTTTTTATTAACATCAGGATTTTGGAATTATGGGCAAGCAAGGCAGGTCCTACTCTTTGTTAGGATCAGTATGTAAAATTGGATTCCAGGTGGGAAACGCGGATTCCTTGTGCCTATGGTTCTTGAAAAGGAGGGCGCTGTTTTGTTTTCGACTGTTTTGGTTCATGAGAGGATTTGGTACCCTCTTTGGTCATTCTCCTTTAATTGATAAATTGCATTTATAATAACTATTCGTTATATTATATAGAAACATTATGGATTCTTTTGTTATATAAATTTAGTTAAAATATTTTAGTTGGATAATTTGTTAGGAGCATTTATATAAAAAGAAATTATAATTGAAAGGCTCAAATTAATGATAATATGAATAATAAGTTTAATATAAAAGCGATGGGACTCGCTTAGGGTCGGATGGCCGAGCTGTTAGGTTTTATTAGACATGACTGCTGAATCACCATCACTTTTATTTGCAAATTTATAAATTAGCCAGGACATTCATATTTTATTAATTGTCAACATTGGGTAACAGGAATTGAAGCGTTTACTTAATTTTAATTTGTGAGTTTGACTTCCGTTCACGACGTCAACCAATGATAGCGATGCAAACGTCGACCAATCACGGCGCCTGGCGCTAAGGGGGAAAAATGGTGGTGGTTGTTGTAAGATTAAATAAAAGGCGAGGGTGTATCAGGAATTGGGTAATCTAGTATTAACCGATATATTGGAAGGATATCAAAATTGTGTAACAAAGGTGCTGGAAGTGAATAAGTTGTTGCGAGTATATCAAGTGGAAGGCTATGTGTTATTACGCGGAAATCGGACCTAATAATAGTATGGTGAAACTAAATCGAGGTTCGAATCGAAATTCATCCAATAACTCGTACTAGCCCCTAGCCTTCTCGAAGCAGCTGGTTTTTTAATTTGTCGCCAATTCCAACACTTTAAATTTTCATTGACTCGATCATTAGGGTCATTATCCAAAGGGTAAAAACAGGACCCTATTACTAAGACTTGTTGTGACGCTTTCCGTCCGTCTGTCATCAGACTGTATCTTTTACTATACAAGTTAGTACTTGACTGCGATCTCACCTGATGGTAAGTGATGATGCAGCCTAAGATGTTATCGTACTAACATTGGAAGTGTTACTAAATTTACCCCAACGGTTTGTAACTACCCTATACTTACCTATGTTCATGAAAAGAACCGCTCTTGACTCTTGATACGTAAGAACAATACAAACATATAGCTTGGCAAACTATCTGAGTAACGAGGGTGATAACCCGAAGCAATACAAAGATAAATAATCAAACTTAGCTAAAGTCATAATTTGACCACTTGTTCGTGTATAGGAGCAGAGCGTGTTCGTGTATCGGAAAATTCTAATGACCTATGTAAATGGGCTTAATCGATAAGGTAAACGAAGTATTATCGCATGGCAATATTCATTCAATAATGTAGAGATACATGGTTTTCACCATATGCGCGCAGTCGATCAAGATCGCCGCGCGACATATATGAGGGGACGCGGGTCGCCGAGAGCGCCTGTGTCCGAGATGGTATGAGCGAAAGACATAATAGACTTCTGATGGCTAGTGCGTCATGTTGGTGGTCATGACGAATCTTATGAATAATAAATATGAATATAAGCAGAGTCTAGTAGGACTCTTCTGAGATGGCTAACACAGCGAATGCCCGTACTATGGTACTATGGGAAGACGTCCTAAGTGGCGCATCTTGTCTGTATGACGTCGAGTGTATTGATGTGTCGCAGCAGGCTGTTGCACTATAAGTTAATACGGTAGGCTGCGCCTTCAGGCCTCGATGTTTGCAGATTGTCTCTTGGTCTCTAGTATGCGTAACACCACGCTTAAGGTGCTGATCTCTTATCCTCACCGGGATAAGAATATAACACATATCTGGGGCGGTACAACCGTTAGGGCGCTCTTGTAAGAGAGTGTCTCACCTTATCACATAGGTGTAACCTCCACCTTAATGAGGCTAGTTATCTCATATCCTTACGGGGATGTGAACATAGGTGAAAACCGCCACCTTAATGCGGCCGGACTTACATCTCTTATGAGAGATGAGGGGGAGAGCTCACCCTTCGGGGCGCCTATGGGGCGGGGCGGATGCGGGAGCTCACCATCCTGAGCGAGTGAGGGGCTTTGGATCATCTTTTCCATAAAGATGCCACTATCGAACGCTTACCGAACGCAGTGCTAGGTGTATGGAGGCCTAATAGTTGAAGTACGCCGGGCTGCTAGTAGGGCCATACATAGTAAACTATTATGAAGCAAGAACCTGTTATAAGGATCAGACATTGCGTCTGATCCTATTTTTATCACTTGATAAATTATGGTCTTGGGTTTGGCAGTAGCCGGGTCCAGGACCTATTTTTATCACTTAATAAATTATGATGGCTTTAGGACTAGTGGACTCATGACTTCTGACGCTCTAAATGGATTTGGGATACTACTATGAACACAACGTATAAAAGGGTCCTACCGTTAAATAGTCACGTGCCAACCTGAGAAAGATCAATATTTTGATGAATTAAGGAAGTATAGGGTATTTTATAAGTAGGACCTAGTTGAAACAGTTACAGGTTTCTACAAGCATCGCACCGGAACGCTAAATCGCTTGGCGGTGCGTCTTTGCTATAGTAGGGTGGTAACTAGCCACGGCCAAAGCCTCACAGTCCACCAGACCAGACCTGAGCCAATTTAGAAATCTGACCTAAGCCAATTTAGAATCTCTTGAACCGTGATAGCTGCAGACTTGGAATTTTCACAAATGATGTATTTCTTTAACAACAAATATTAAAAAATAACGGTAACAGGTAGTTGCTTCAAATGTACACGGACGATTTAGTTATATATTCACTTCAAAAATATAATTTTCATTTAAAATAAAACAAATATTGAAGAAGAATTCTCAGGGGTGTTCAGTTTACTTTAATACTATTGAGAATGGGTCTTGATAGAACGCAACCCTCAGTGCGCGAGCTCGGCTCGAACTTGACCAATTTATTTAAGTCCCACAGCCGGGCACGTGGTGACCAGAATCTCCGAAAATTAAGAGGGGGACTTTCAACCCTCGAAACCAATTAGCTAATACTGCATTACCAACTGATAAATTTCCATTTATCGGTTCTAATGCAGTTTTCATGTATGAAAAAGGAAAAAAAAAGTAATGCAGTTTTCGGGTTTACTAGCAACTGAATTTTATAACAGTATCTACCTACTCAAGTGGTTACACGTTGAGTTTAGATGATAGTGCGTGGTACACTGAGTGACGTTATTCTAAATCCAATATGGCTACAAGATTGCGGAAGGCCAACACGGCGGACCATACCTAGTTATAGATATTTCAATCTATGATGACGCGCCCCACTCAGTCAAAAACATAAGCGCTTTTGACAAAGTGAGGCGTGTCTTCGTGAATTGAAATGTCTATAGTTTTTGTCCAATCTCATATGAAATGAAATGTCAACTAAAAGGGTTTGCTAAATAAAATACTAAGGCGCATACCGACTTATAAAAGCATGTTTTAAAAAGGTTTTCTTTTTACTAAATAAACGCTGTTGTTTGACATTGTGTAACAAAGATTACAACAGTGTGTATGTAGTATTGAGTACATGTAGGTAGGTATGTACCAATAACGAAGTCCAACAATTCGGGCTCGCCCTATGGGAAATCACAGGTAAACGCCGCAACACCGTGTATTTCGCATTTCGCATTTTTACACACAAAATACGTCCCTGTAGATACGTAGAACACGTGAAAATACTTTAAAATAATAAATTTTAATTTACTGCATTCATTTATCAATGAAAGTTTATATTAAAGTCCACACGTTGATCAAGCGCGAGTTGGTAGGCATTACACACGTTTTAGATCATTATACATCTCAGGTACGGATTTCGGAGAAATGTTAAGTTTAATAGTATTCGAAAATGGTGTCTATTTCTGCTAATTATTATCTTTCGTCTATGTTTTAAAATTAATCTCTAAAGACTTGTTTTTATAACGACGTAATTTTATTGCGAAGAATGTTTATCACCTAAATTGATTATATCACATTTGGGGATTATTTTTACTGCGCATTCTATCACAACATATCTGAATTGTAACAAATGAAACTATAAAACACCCAAACTAATTGAAAATACTACGCTACAAATTACTTAGTTTACATTAGTTTGATGTATATTATCACTTATAATATACTGTGCCTATTTGTGCCAAAATGTTTTTATACATTTTATCAATTCAAAGGTGAAATGACCTTCGGGAAATCACTAAGATACGTGTACACATAGGTACTGGGGAAAAAACTACGAAGTAACAATAAGGTTTCTTCTTATAGGACCTTTTGAAAATTTGGGTAAACATTAATACTGTACTGTTTTTAGTTCTTTGATCAGACAATTGATATAGACATTTAAATATACTAAGCAATTAGTCTGTTTCCAGAGCTCACATTAATTCCCTTTATTGCATGCCTTGCGCACAATTCTGTTAATCGTAAAATTGTACGTTTTATCGTGTGCCGCGGGGAAACGTTCTGTATTGTAAGCTACGGTTTTGGACTCAAGCTGATCTTCTTTAAACACATTAAAATAATTCTCCGTCTCCCTCATCCACCACCTTTTTCAGATCATCAGTCCACCAAACAACTGAAGGCACGCGGTCCACCAAACAACTGAAGGCGATTGAACTGAAGGGTTCAATTACTGGCACGCGGTCTTGTCTCCAGTAGATCTAGATCTAATACCATAATATGATATACTGCGATACGACACTAGAATGGAAATGGAACAAAATTTGTAATTTGGAAATGGAAGTGTATGAAATTGTTTGCTCATAATTTTTTTTTGAATTTCGTTCTCTTTCCATTCCATCTATCGGTGCTATAGCCAGCTATGGCCAAATCTTCCTCATTTTGACAGGACATTTTGTAAGAGATTATAAATGAAATAAAGTAACACAGCTGTGGCTTAGTCAATAGGGTTCCGTTTTCACTCTTCGGAACCTTGAGAATGAGTATAAGCCACCCCTGACCGGTATTTAATTAAAGTACAAAGCGATGATTACCCAGTTAGTGGTAAGTATACACTGAACCTGAATCCAAAGTAGGTGTTTACCTTCCTAGAATTTAACTGTAGCAATAATCTTATCTCTATGAATTCGGCGCGCGTTCCGAATTAATTAGGTATACGGAGTTACGCGAATTATTATCAGAGAGGGCGCGGGGTTAAGATAAACAAGGGTGACTTATTGTTGGGAAACGCTGGTTTGAGATACGGCACGAGGTATATAAGGATCAGGAGTCAACCCTACCGTACAGTGATTTGGCATTTTGACGACCTCCCTGGCGCAGTGGCGGCGCGCTCGGGTTCGAGTGGCAGGTCGCAGGTTCGATTCCCGCCACGGGCCACGTTGGAATTTTATAATTTCTACATTGGCTCAAGTCTGGTCTGGTGGGAGGCTTTGGCCGTGTCTACTGTCTAGTTACCACCCTACCAGCAAAGACGCACCGCCAAGCGATTTAGCGTTCCGGTGGAAACCGTTGGGGTAAATTTACTTACCCTTCCAAGTTAGTACGATAACATCTCAGGCTGCAACATCAGGTGAGATCGCAGTCAAGTATTAACTTGTATAGAGTAAAAAATGTATTTTTTTTTAGAGCATCTTACTCCAGAAAATTGGCAAACATCTGGAAGTAGGACAGATCATTAGATTTTGTTTTGCTATAATTCGCTACCTGAAAAGAATCTGTATGGTCCAATGTGCAAGAACACCGCTCACAACACCACACACAATTCTTTAAACAATTTCTTCGACGTAGGTTTAGTCCCGACACCGGGACATCCTCAGAATTGACTTCACAGTGCAAAATTAGAAAATAAAGAAATCGATTAGTCCAATAAAGAAACAAATAAAACTAGTCTAATAAAGAAATAAATTAAAGATCTAATTCAACTAACCTAACCCTAAGTCCTAACTAACCTAACTTTTTACTAAGAGAGGGGGGGTACCTATACCTACGTTAATATCTCATGTCACCATGAGAAGTCAGGTTTGACATTTATTTTACGGTTAATTTAAAATTCCTCTCTCACGCCTGACTTATTGACCCAGTTTTCATAATATGGGTGTATCCAAAGGGTGTATATTCAAGACAGATAACCAATTTGAAAACCACATATTATAGATTTTCGTCATGTATGTTTGATGTGAGATTATTGTACATTACCATTAGACGATACATTTCAATATCCAATAATTTGCTTATTTCTTTCATCTGTGATGAGATACATATTAGATGACATATAAAAATTCTCAGACCTACCGACTACCGAGTACTAATATAGGTACAACCAGAAAAGTCGGTAAAGTCGAATCGAAGGAGTTTTGTTAATAACACTGACACGATAATTTTATATTTTAAAGTAATGATTTATATAATCAATGAAATGTAGTTATTAATTGAAAAAAAATCAATTTTCTATGAAAATTATGTAAAGTGAAGAAGGTTGATGCGTTGCAGATTTTTCATGCGTTATCAAAAACTGTTTTCTGAGGCTATTGACTTTTATATGGATCCTCGTATTTTTTATCAATTCTGTCCTCAAACCTCCTTCCTAGTGCTAACATGTTAGAGAAATAGGCACGCATTGACTGATGGATGGGATAAGACAACTTGTTTATTTGAGGCAAGGAATCTTAATACAAAGATTTCGTAAGCCTCCATAGCTGTCTGGCCATCCGTAAGTACCAACGCGTTTCAAAAGTATGTTTACCCTTTAGATTTATTCAAAATTCACGGCAAGCGGTTAACCGGATTTGTCGGACCACATAATTTTCACCTTTGAAAAGCGCCGTAATTTACCGTTAAACTGAATATAAATTATACTTTACATAAACCATTCTGCTAGTGCCATTTTTATAATACAAGTTTATCAACGCGGCTTCGCCTGGAAATATTTTCTTGAACGACTATAATAGCTTGGGGAAAATTTCTCCACTGGAAAAGGTTAAAGACCATGCTTGGCAGGTAAAGAGAATAATTTTATCTCTTGTCAGAGAACATAATCATAGTACATTTCGATATAAGTGCGGAAAGTTTGTCATTTCTTTACGAGTCCCGGTTTGTTGACCCAAGCAGAAGGCGAGGGTCAACTATAAGGACGAGTAAAAATGACAATTCCGCACGTGCATTGAACGACGTTTTTTAATAAATTTGCGAAAAAAAATATTGGTTTTACGTGTTTGCCTGCTCCGTGTTTGCGTGTCGTGTTCGTGTTCATGCGCTCCTGGTACGCCCGCTCTGGTGCCGCGTAGGAGGAAAACACAAAATCACTAGTGAGGAAAAGAATAACTTTGCGCACGCTAAACACACATGGTCAACTTTTTGAGCAACTGTATTAAAAAATATTTTTCCCCTATCTAACTTACACTAGGGAGAAGGGGGCTAGATTTTTCTAAACGGGTACAAAAATAAAATTAACTGCAAATAAAGAAACCCACATACATAGCCATACCTATTTATAAAAAGCCGTTGCACATAACACTCCTCATTTGAACAGTCGTGCACTGAAATCAATTTATTTCCGACTCAGGCCATTATTAGTCATTGCTTGTACTAGGTGGACTGTAGAACTGTTGTGGACTGAACAGAGACCGATGAGTAAAACAAACATTGTCTACGGCAATAATGGATATTAATAACGCTTTACACAGGTGCGGAAATAAAACTACAAGGACTTTAAATCTTGGTAACAACTAACAAATAGTATGAAAAGTGCTGCTGTCTCATGGTGGATAAAAATTTGGCGCAAAAATTACTAGAATTTACGGAGTTACAATTTCAGTGCTCAGTGAAATTTCATTTTATAATTCCTTTTCAAGTAAAGTTTGTAAGAGAGTAATATTATGATAAGTGTACCTACACCTACTATTTGTGAAGTCATTTAATTAGCAAATATTTTTGAATGTACCATAAGGTCTCTATCTATTACTTTAAAAATAGACACCAATATTTACATTTTACACTTGATTAGGCATAATTTTATCAAATCAGGACGAAACGTAAGTATCTAGTGTTTTGGAACATTCAATCGCTATTTTTTTCTTTTGATTTGAGAAAGTACGGACTAAAATTATGTAGCAGGCGAGAACAAAAGGCAATTCTTCAACGGCCACACACCAGATGGCTGCACTATCGCAAGAGTATGACATCTTTTTTCGACATCAAATGCACCGCCTGCTCTACAGAAACATAACTTGCACGTTGCGCTTTGTTCTGTTCATTTCAAACTTCAAGTAATACAAGAAGTTGTATTTTTTGCTTAACTTAGTTCCGTGACTGAAAGTAACTTACTGAAACGGAATTTATGCATAACATAAATTCCTTCTTTTTGTGATAATTTGTTCATTTATTTGTTACACCTTTACACGTAACACGTGTACATCGTTTTTTGTACCTACATTGTTTAAATTTGTTAAAGTTTTACTTAAACTCAAAAGAATGCAAGGAAAATTATTGTCTACGAACCAGCTTTTTCAATCCATTTTCAGCGTATATTATATTAAGTATGTACTCATACCATACCTACTTACGGAGGTATGATTTATACCTCCGTAAAGATATTATTTACATGATGCGACTTATTCTCTCTTAACATACCTAGAAAACCGGACAGGGTGGTTTTCTGAGGGCCTTCTTTGCGAACTTTGCCTCGAACAGTGTAGAATAGAAATAGCCATTCCATTTTCCAAGATGACATAGAGTTTTCCAGGACATGCGAGTCATGTGGCTTTATAAGATTTAATTTATGACGCTATTGTGATGCGGACAATGGTTCCTGGTATGGGAGATTGCGACCGAAATCATATTATTGAATAGTGAATAGTTAGTAGGTACATATGGTTAATACGATGTTCTATTCACTTAAGACCAGCGAATTCCCGTTTAGAATTAAAAGAAGACCAAGAAAAGCTAGACTTCGGAAATCCGAGTTCTTATTGCACTAAAAGAACGTTTGAATTTGCAATTTTGGACTGTAAAGTCCACATCTAGTGAGGATGCTCTAGTGACAGGACGAAAAGGTATCTAGAGTATTTTATTTGTATAAGCTTTGTGTGGTGCTGTATGTTAGTAGTGACCATATTATACTCTTGCCAAAGGAGAGTTGAGCAGACGCAAGCGTGAAATCGGGGCGGAATGGCAAGCGAGAATGGGCCAGCGAAACGAAGGGCGGTGAGCTTCGTCGATTCTTTCCAGACGTGGCCGGGCGACTCGAGGCGACTTGGGTCGTCCCGGATTATCAGACCTCGCAGATGCTGACGGGGCACGGTCGCTTTCGGAAGCGCCTGCATGATATGTATCTGGTCGAGAGTGGCGAGTGCTTCTGCGGACTGGCGGAGGAGAACCTCCACCATGTCTTGTGGGAGTGCTCCTTATACGAGGACATTCGGTGCTTGCTGCTGGATGGGATCGTTCGCGAAGTTTCTGGCCCAGTTTATTATCAGGATCTCGTGGGTTCAGCGGCCAACTTCGGAAAAGAAGTCAAGAAGGCGCCCCGGGAACACGCCAAGAGCAAGTACCGAACGGGCGCCCTCCCGCGTTTCGGCCCCCATAACCGCGAGGTTGATTGGGCCATAGGTGGTGGAGGGTTATCCTATGCCAACCAACTGTTCCTGCTAACGGACCTGTTAAACGAACCCTCGTATTCTGTTTCAACAAGTGCCATCTCCGCCGGTTTGAATTGAAACTTTCGATTCTTTCACCGACGGTGCCGCTTTGAATAACTATTTAACCTTTGCGAAATGATGAAATTGCGGCAATTAATCAAGATTGGGTACATAAATTATATCTTAGTGTTACGGTATATTGTCTTCGTTTCCAAACAATTATTGGTTCAAATTAGTTAAGGTAATACGCATTTTTTTTTTGTAAACTGTATGTAAACTATATAAGACCACGTTTGATTAACTATTTCACAAATAAAAAAATATACAAAGCAACTGGATTCTCATTAAAATACGAACGAAATATTTCTATCACGTCTGACGCCATCATCAGCCAAGATACGTTTGCGGCTCAGAAGAACATAGGGCTTTCAATAACAACCTTATTCACTTCGACTTAAGCAGCAAGTTCCCGTGAGTCGGTAACAGCGTAAAGTTTTACAGTGTCAATGTTTAGTTTGCACCCGCGATGCCAGAGGCTGCACAAAATTTCCATTTTCCACACGATTTACCACAAATTAATGCTCGGAATCCGTCGGCGCCTCGCCAATTTATGTGAGGACCTGCATCTAACCAACAAGACCTAAATTTTTCACGGCCGACCGCTGATTGCTGTTTGCTCTAATATTTTCCACAGGCGCCGAAAAATTTTCGTATTTTTCTTAGTTCGACATAACAGCTGTAGGGATAGTACAGGTTTTTATACGTATTTGGAGTCGAACTGCATTGCACAAACGAATTCCTCAATACATTTACAGCCAGCGCCATCTACGGATAGTCGCTGAAATGCTGCTTTCAATAGATGGCGCTAGCTGTAATTAATGTATGAAGGAATTCGATTCGTTTGTTCGATACGAGTCGACTCGAAATCCGTACGAAACTTGTACTAACCCCTCTGGCGTCTATTCGACATTGAAGGTTTCTGAAAACTCCACACTGGGCTGCATGGTGAATCTCTAGGATTTCCTAACTATACAATATACAAATCAGTACAATTATGAAGTTCTTCTGCTTAATCCTAGTACAGTCACGGAATGAAAAGGTTCGTCGATTATCAAATTGATTCGGTTGCACTAGTATGTTGGCATAATGGACTCTTGCAGTAATAGTACATACAAGCAAAAACCGACACTGAGGTGACGAACCTTTTTAACCGACTTCAAAAAAAGGAGGAGGTTCTCAATTCGTCGGAATCTTTTTTTTTATGTATGTTCCCCGATTACTCGAAGATGCGTGGACCAATTTCGAAAATTCTTTTTTTGTTGTTTGAAAGTATAGTTCACAGATGGTCTCATAGTCACCAAGTCAGGATCTGATGATGGGATCCTGGAGAAATCGAGGGAACTCTTCAAATTTTATAAGCACACTTGAAGTGATTTGGGTATTGTTTGAAAGAGTAATTTTTTCCAGGTAGTCTTATGGTCATCAGGTCGGGATCTGATGATGGGATCTTGGTAAAATCAAGGAAACTCTTCAAATTGTGCGAGTATACTTGAAGCGATTTAGGTATTTTTTATAGTTACTATTGCATTTCCTTGCAGTCATCAAGTAATGACTGTATTCATCAAGTCAGGATCTGATGATGGGATCTTGGAGAAATTGAGGGAACTCTTCAGATTTTAGAAGAATACTTCAAGCGATGAGGGCATTTTTTCCAATGCCTTGCGCATTAGTTGTTTTCCACTAAAAAGTATAAAATAAAATGGAAAATTCTTTCCAAAAAACCAACTTCAAATGCCACTGCAAAGAATGAAATAATTTTTAATGTACACCAATTCGAAGTCGGGCAATGATTCGTTCATTCACTACTAGTCCTTCGTATTGTTGATAATTTTGTCATTTCTTTGCACATCAAGTTTTAAAATAAGAAGGACTATTAATGATTGAACAAAACTTCGAATTGGTGTACATTAAAAATTATTTCATTCTTTGTAGTGGCATTTGAAGTTGGTTTTTTTGGAAAGAATTTTTTAAAATACGTTGATATGGCGACCTCTGGAGTCAAGAACACAGCTCTAACGTAAAGAAACACTTTAGTTTGTGTTTCTTTACGTACCCGTAAAGTACCCCCAGTAATATACTATTTATTTTATTACAACAAACTACTTGTTTGCAAACGTACTAAGCTAAGAATTCATAGTTCCATATTGCACGGAACGTAACTTGAAATTTATTTTAATTGGTCTAATAAAACTCATCCAACTTCATCCCTATATATTATAACTACTTATACTACTAGCTGACCCAGAAAACGTTGTTTTGCCATATGACTAGACAAACATATCGTTATTTATGTTTTTCATCACCTCATTACATTTTCTATTTCCACAGCACTTTTTATCCCATCAAATGCTTAGCCACAGCAAGGAACATTCTTAAATTTTCTAATTTTCCGCACAGTCTTCTTAATTTTTTCTATTAGGTATAAGAACCTTCTTCTGACAATAACAAACGTAACACAAAAGAATTAGTGAAGTGTGGTGGATCTATAACCAGACTCATTTTAATAAGAGACCCGTTGAAAAAGGGTTTGAAACTCAGGTACAATATTTTACTCCTAAATTAAACTAGATATTCAGGGTAGGTCCTTGTCTCGCAGTGAATAAAATTAAGCGAGGTAATCGTATTTCCAGGATTATTCTGCTTACCTGACATCAAAGAGGGGATAAGTCAAGGAAGATTAACTATAGCGTCGGAAGGTTACTGTAAAGTATTTAGATACGAATCTGTGTAATAGTGAATCTAGAATAGACAGTGAATCTAGAATAGACAACTGTTCGTACATAATATTCTAACTGCTTTGAAACAGAAGGGTGAAATCAGTCCTAAACAAGGAAATTTCAAATTGGGTTTTCTGTAATTTTTTGGAATAAATATCTCTCGACTACAAATTACCTTTCTCAAACTCTGTTAAGTAAGTCATAAGTACCTACAATTTTCAAAGTCAGTTTTTATAACTTAACAACTAATTTTCATGCCACAGATCTGCTCACGTGAATAACTGATTTTCAAACATCTTTGGGGCACCATAGTTCTATAATTAATTTAAAAAAAAATGTTCCCAAATCGGTTCTGTAGTTGCGTGAAGGCGTAACAAAAGTGCACACACCTATACAAACTTTAGTTTGAGCTTTAACTTTAATATAAGTGTGATAGTTTTTTGCGTTTAAAACTATAACGTGTACCAAGGCGTCATTCCTGGCAGCACTTAACAAAATAAAGTTCACTTTAACTTTACAAGTCAATTATATTTTTAACTCATAAAAGTTTGGAGTCGTACTTAGAGAGAGTGTTGAACGAAATTCCTTTTGTAGAAAATGGTCTGATAAAAATATATTCTGTATTTCTATTCCCCTATACACGTCTGAAAGTAGGTTAGCTATTCTAAATGAAAATTATATTTATAGTCCCGAGTAAAGAAAACAGTAGTTATAGTGACAAACTGACTTGTCAAATTATAAGAAAAACGATGAGTACTTTTAACGTTATTTCTTACTTTGGTGGCGTGAATCCAAATATACAAACAAAAATACCAACAAAAAAAATATAGACAATAGGATCTTTTAACAGAGACCACTCGAGTAGACGGCATTTCTTCCTTCAAGATCATTGGCTGTAACCACCGTGAAACCTCAGGATATGGACATCCAAACAATTTACGTAAACCTTTTTCGTACAAGCGCCATCTAGTACAAGCGCCAAACTTGTAACTGTCAAAATTGTAAAAGTGGCTGCTGAACATCTGCTAAACTACAGCGTGGCCTTACTGTTGGTGGCAAAACAAGCATTTTTGGTACCGATAAACTGGCGACATATTTTTTTGCGCCGTCCAGGGTGGTCCATGGATCCATATGTCTATTGCTGTAAAGCAGTAATTACAAAGATGATTTAGTTTCGGGTTGAAGAGCTTTGTGGCCGCGACGACATTGTTGTGCTACCTAAAGATGAGGAGAGCAGTGCAGTGTGTCTCTCTCTCTCCAGTCGTTCCTTCATTACTGAAGATCGTGGTCCTGGGGATTTTGCAACCTCGAGCGGATTAAATTCTTCCACCGGGTTCTATCGGAGGCCAGTCTTGCAATAGTGTGAAATTTGCACTTGGAGTCCCTCAACTGGTCTGACCATCTGGTTGGTGAGCGGCCTCTCGGTCTTTTGCCCTCGGTGTTGCCCGTCACAATAAGCTTTTCTAAGCTATCGTTCCCACGTCGCATAATGTGTCCAAAATAGGAGAGCAGGCGTTGGTAACATATGGAGGAAAGTCGTGTTTTTACCCCTAGCTGTGACAGGATAGACGCGTTTGTGCGCTTGGCTGTCCAAGGAATTCTTAACATGCGCCTCCAGCACCACATCTCGAACGCGTCCTTTGCCTTTCTCTTGCCTTTATGGTCCATGTCTCCACTCCGTACATAAATATTGGAAATATTAAAGCGCGGACCAGACGACTCTTAGTGGTGTTGCTTATACCACGATTCCTCCATATACCAGTTAGTCGTGTCATGGCACTTTTCGCCATTGCAATTCGTCTCTTAACTTCCGGAACACAACTCCCGTCACTGCAAATTTGGGAGCCTAGATAGGTATACTCCTCCACAACTTCTATAGATGGAATAGGGCAAGATTTTGCGAGTTTCTCAGCGCGGTCTACTATCATGATCTTGGTTTTGCTTCTGTTAATACTTAAGCCCAACTCCAAACTTTCCGCTTCCAGTCTTCAGAAGAAGTTCTTGCATGTCTTTCAGTGAAGTAGAGACAATAACAGTGTCATCTGCATACCTTAGGTTGCATATCCGTTTTCCACCTAAGGGGAATCCTCTGTCCCAATTCTCCAAAGCTTTGCGGATTATGTATTCTCCGTATATGTTAAATAGCATTGGAGAAAGGATGCAGCCCTGACGTACGCCTTTGCTCGTAGCAAACACATCAGAACAGTCGGTGTTAACCTTAACAAAGGATCGGTTGCTGCAGTAAAGGTTACGGATAAGATCGGTAAGATGTTTTGGCACTCCCATCTCTTCCAAAACCGACCATAGTTTGCTCCATACTACGCAATCAAATGCTTTGGTATAGTCCACAAAACAGAGAACAACAGGGTTGTTGAACTCACGACTCTTTTCTATAATCTGGCGGATATTTAGGATCTGCTCTCGTGTGCCCTTTCCCTTTACAAAACCTGCCTGTTCTTCGGGGATTTGACGATCTAGATAGACTTTTAATCGCTTATTGATTATATGGAGAAGTATCTTGTTTGCATGCGATATAACAGCTATCGTTCTGTAGTTTCCGCAATCAGTAGTCGAACCCTTTTTGTGCAGCGGTATAAAAACGGATTCAGTTCAGTCTTGAGGCCACTGCCCTGTCTTCCAGATGGAATTGCAGATATCCGTTATTATTTTAGTGCCTGCTGGACCTAGGTTTTTAATGAGCTCAGCTGGAATCGCATCTTTCCCTGGAGACTTGCCCAATTTCAGCGAAGATGTTGCTAGTTCCACCTCTGACTGTAGAATGTCTGGTTCTAGTTCTTCCGTGTCCTAGCTCTGCAGTTCCTCGACCGCTGCTTCATTCTGATGTAGAGCAGCGCAGTATTGCTTCCAGCGTTCCAGGACTTGTTTGGTTTCGGTAACTAAAACCCCTCTTTCATTCTTAATTGCGGATGTCTTAATAGTACGAGTTCTCGTTAGGACTTTTACTTTTTGGAAGAGATCTTTTGTTTCGTTCTTAACAGAATGTCTTTCCAGCTCTTCGCAGATTTCATTAATTTGATTAGTCCTGTCCTTTCGACAACGTCGCTGTACTTCTGCACTCAATTCGGCATATCTGTGGTGATCTCCTGGTGAAACAAGACCATTCTCCTTCAATTTCCGCCTCTCTAAAATGACATTTGCTGTGTCCGGTGTTATAAAATCCTTCATGGTCCCTTTTGGTAGTGTATTTACCTTGGCTACTTCTACAATTGCTTCTTTTAAACGGTTCCATGATTGATTTGGATCGAGCACGCCGTCCTGTGGGAAGTCTTGGATTTTACTACTTATGGCTTGTTTGAACCCGATAGTGTTCACTCGTCGCAGATCTGGTGCTCGAGTCGGTTTCTGCAATGACTTAAAACGCAGCCTTAGAGTAGTGACAAGAAGTTGGTGGTCACTTCCGCAATCCGCTCCTGGCAGAGTGCGCGTGTTCATAATGGACGACCTCCATCTTTTCTGAATCATTATATAGTCGATCTGGTTTCTGCATCTGTCTCCCGGTGATATCCATGTGTACAGTCGGCGAATATGATGTTTAAAACATGTGTTCGTAATCACGAGGTCCTGTTCACTACAGAACTGCAGCAAACGCTCTCCTCTTTCGTTCCTTTCGCCAATCCCGAACCTTCCCACCAGATGTCTAAGATGGGCATCACCAACTGTTTTGCCGATCTTGGCATTAAGGTCTCCCATTACTAGAGTCACCTCTCTTCGCGGTAGTTCCTCTAAGGTCTGAGACAGTATATTGTAAAACAAATCAATTTCTTCTTCGCTGGATTGCGATGTTGGGGCGTATACCTGAACGATATTTAAACGACATGGGGATGCGTTAAGCTTGATAGTGATTATACGGTCACTAATTGGTTTGTATCCAATTACACACCTATCTAGCTTTTGTGGAACAACAAAGGCAACACCTCTATTACTTTCTTCTTCAGGTCCTGAGAAGTATATTTTATTACCACTGTCGGATATAAAATGGCCTGATTTCCTCCATTTCGTTTCACTCAATCCAAGCAATTGCATTCCTTTTCTTTCCATCTCTTTCTCTATGATGTTAAGTTTCCCAACTTGATTTAGGCCACGGACATTCCATGTTCCAATGCGCTGAGGGCGCCTCGCTTGGATCTTCTCAATGTTTTGTGCACCAGATGCATAATTTTCGCGTGGTGCCTCGTGAGCCACACCCACGTGGCCGGTAGCATATTTCACACCACCTCTCCCGGGAAAGTGGCGCCGGGCGTTAGCCGGATCGTCCGACAAAATCAACACTGAGTTACAATCCACCATTTCTCTCTTGGGAAAGTAGTGCAGTGGTTTCCCGTTGCCTTCTGCACCAGTCTTTTTAGGAGCCATTTAGAGCTCCAAGGCCGCTGTAACCTCCTCCAACCAGTTGACTGGTTGGGATGTGATAGATATACCGCCATTGGTCGGTCGCCAGAGCCTCGTCTGTTGTCTGGCAGTGTGTACGATATTACAATCCAAAGCACTGCATTTTTGCTGTAAAAACAAAGATATGAAAAAATTTACACACAATATTTATTCATATCTGGCAAAAAATATTTAAACGTATGCAAGCGCGGTCACCCTAGCTGTTATACAAGATAGTAATATCCATCGCATTTTCACTCTAAAATGCAAACACCGGCGCTGCTGGCGATCCCATATTATTATTTCGAACAATACGAAAATAGGTAAATTGAAACTTTTCACACACTATTCACAACATAAAGTGGCTCAGAATTTGGTGTAGATATGTTTGAATCGCTTTTTACCAGCTATACTCATTTAGTGAAAATCAAAAATTGGCTAAGTGCGAGTCGGGCTCGTGCTCTGAGGGTTCCGTACCAAGACCATTCAAGACCTATTCCAACCACAATCCAAAAACGAGCTTTTTGTAGTTTCTGCTGTTCTAGGGTCAACAGAAATACATCATCTGTAAAAATTTCAAGTATCTAACTATCACGGTTTAAGAGATGAGATACAGCCTGATGACAGGCGGACTGACAGCGAAGTCTAAGTAATAGGGTCCCGTTGTTGCCCTTTGGGTAAGGTTCCCTTAAAAGTAAGCAAGTAGTAATAAGTATAAACGTTTGAATGTTGATTTACTCCTTCACGAAGCTCCGGATCTAGGAGGGAGGCACATCGAAGCACCGCCTCATAATTTTTTTTATCTGATCATAGTATGGGGCGCCTCAGGCAGAATTTTCAGAGAGCGTCGAAAGCATAACATAATATGATCAGATAAAAAAAATTGCTCCACAACAACAACCTAGCATATGGGAGCTTGGCTTGGAAGTTCGAAAAGTAAATCAAGTTTATTAACAATATAATATGTTTGTTTAATACCTTTTATGATGTCTCAACAATCATCTCTATATCTTTGTCTAAGGGGATTATTCCGTTAAATGAAAGTAGCTACCAAAGCTAAAACAAATTACTTCTAGCGCACGACAATTTATCCTAAAACCCAGTGAGTTATCCCGAAAATTTAGCCATATGAAAAATCGGCGATTAATTAAATTTTCAAATGTTGAGCTATCCGATATTTCAATATGACAGGAATTAAAACAAGCGCGCCGAACCACATACCATAATCAAAGCTTTATGAACGATTAAACCGCGATTTAACACAATGCCTGTCACAGGATACCGGGATTAAATCAGGTGTTCCAATTAAAATTCAATCCTATGGCTGAATGGTCTAATCCGGGGGCGCGAGAAATTAATCGGCCCGCCATTCTAGCCCGGGGCGAATTAATTCTTAATCCGACCCAAATGAGCTCCGCCCCGGTTCTTGGCCACTTATCGGTCCGATTTCGACTGTATAGGGCTCCTGAACGTGTTATATTATTGGTTAAAATGTGACTTCTTATCGATAATAAAGACGGTAATTTACATAACCAGTTAGAATTTTGTACAGTGTACAGTGTATGTTTCACTTGCTAAATACAATAATAGAAGTTAAGGAAGTCACTACACTGATTGCTTATAATTATTGTAGTTCACCAATTCTGTGTATTTAACTGTGTTGGTGTTTAAGAAAATAATATTAATAATTGTGTAATAGTTTACTTTAAATTATACTAGTCACTTTCCATATGTAAACATATAAAAGAAGTTGAGGTAGCTATTACACAACAATGATCATCCTAGTTCACAAATTCCTTTTACTTATACTGTGATTATATGAGGAAAACAATATATAAAGTTATGTAACTATTTACAAATAGCTATATTGTGCCTTTCTCTTTATATAGGTTTATAAAGGTTAAGGATGTCATTATACTGATTGTTTGTAATAATTATAATAATACATTTATGTTTATTAGTAATTTAATATTTAAATACAAGAAAAATAACTTTAATAGTTATAATCATATTATGTATAAATATAGCAGAATTCCATTGTAATTACATTTATTAAAGTTAAGGAAGTCATTATACGGATTGTGTGTTGCCATTGTCATTTATCATTCAAGTTCGATAATTTAGTGTATTTCTGTTGTATAAATAATTGACTATTTGATAACAAAAAATATTAATAATTGGGTAATTATTTTTACACTGATTTCATTATCTTGGAATAAGTGAGAATGTTGACAACAATACAATTTGAGTAATGTCGGTAGTTGTACAAAAATGAGAATGTTGACAACGGTACAATTTGACTAATGTCGGTAGTTGTACAAAAGAGGGGAGCTCCCACTTGTTTAGCTGATAATATAAAAGCCTCAAAGTCAGACGGTTGGGGATTATTCTATTCTGATCGTAGTACCAGAGAGAGAGCTACTGGGGCCACATAAAAGCTAAGTATTCTTTTGTATAACTTATAATTATAATTATTATTTGATTATTATTTAATTAATGTTATTATTTTTACTACAAAGATACTTTATATCGTAGTTTTTGTAGATGTTATCATTTCGAATTATTTAATAAAGTTAATAAAGTTAATGAGGTTTACATGTGGAGTATAATAATTGTGTTTTGTGTAAATTTACATCATAGATGTTAATAAGTAGTTACAGAGTAATTGCTAAATTATTGTGGGTCGATTAATAACCAGTAGGTCTTTGCAAATTGACGAATCACTTTGTATTAATTAGTTAGTGACTATTGTTACCATGTTACTTGTAACACTGTTTGTAAAAGCCATGTTGTAAAAAGAGCAAGTGCTGAGTTTCTTGCCGGTTCTTCTCAGTGCAAACCAGCATTCCGAACACGGCGGTAGATTCATTACACCAGTCTTATATGGAAAATATTACGTAATTATGTATGATCTGAATAAAAAGTTACAAGTAAATGATCTGTTTCATTTTAAACACTTCTGGTGACAACACACTTAACCCGAAATTTATCATCAGAAGTGGGATCGGAACCAATTTTGCTAATACATTATGTTTCAGAAACTGTGAGCGTGGATTCTGTCGTGCCAGCCTGAAGCACATTGACAGCCGAGGTATTGGTGGGGTGCTACCACCCCTGGTACAGAAGAATCCCATTTTGGTGAATATGGAAAGCAGTGACGAATGTGGCCAACATCCGGCCGCGAATTTCGTCGTTGGAATCGGGATTAGCTGATACTTTCTTCTTTAAGGTCAGTTATTAGAACTGTTTCTATAGTTGTGTGTGTCTTTTAATTATATTTAATAGGAAAATAGTACATTTGTAGCAAATTGTATCGTGAACATTATAAAAACGTTATCAAAGCATCCTAAAAAAAAAAAAAGAAATTGAGTAAAACCGTTTCTATTGAGAAAGATTCGTTGTTATTTAAATATCAGACTGCCAGTATCGGTAATTTATTCCAAACCAACTATAAAAAAAAACCAGGCTTAAAAAAAATACCTGTACTATGTTTTACCTTGTACAAAAATAAAGATATATTCTAATTCTTTTTCATACACGTCCCACAAATAATTTGTATATATACATATAAAATATACCATACATCAAAATATCTTGTCGGCCATGCACTAGGGTTTCCGTGTTCGTTTTCCATCCTAATGCAAAGCCACGCTAAATAACACTTCAAATAATTTTTTTATCTCAGACTAGGTATCAATTGCACAAATTCTACTTGTTGATTTATTTACTTCTTAATCAAGTATAACTTCATTATACTAAATAAGTGAAATTATATATATTCTTTATATACCGTGACGTTACGAATGACAAGTTTTACACAGTGCAAAAGAAAACAGCGATAGAAATTTCTGAAAAAAAAAAAGCCAAGTTTCAAAATTCAATATGTTGAACGACCATTTGGTGTACGATTTATACAAAAAAAAAGGTATAACTTTAGTTAAAGTTGTTATCAAATCAATGTTTTTTTTTATGCAAGAAGATGAGGGTAGTTATACATTTATAATAGTGACAGTAACTTTCTAATTTTATAAAGTCTAGCGATAAAAATGTGTAAATGACAGCTGTCTTACCATGAGACAATTTTCGTCTAACACAACTCCTTTTCTGTGTAAAAATAAACCCCCTTCTGTTATGCTTCTTCACGAATTAAAAGTGATATGTTAAGTATTCTTCTTGACAACGCAATGTGATTTGAGGACGGACTATCCAACTACCAATAAGTCATTAGTATCATAATAGTTACCTAATAATGATTAGTTTTTTTTTTTTTCTGAGGACTTCAACATACATCAAAGTTTTGCTAATTTAAAGTAATAATTTTATTAAATATGCCACACCGGTGTCCTGTCATCATTGCTTGATTTATCTTTTTGCCAAAAATAAAATTATTTTATTTTTAGTAAATAATCGTCCTAATAATTCGCATTGTCTACAGCTAAAATATGATTTTAATAGTTACAATAATATCCATTTGTGTAAAGTTTATATCTGATTATTTAATTTTCGTGTTATTTAATCTCTTTGGCTTTTGTATTTATGCAGTACGCTTTGTACGTGCCGTTTGTTTTGTATTTTTGTATTTGCGCCGGGTGTGAGAATTTAATTAAATATGTGGCTAATAATAATATTAAGAAAAAAAGAATTATGATCTGACCATTGGCGTTGATTTTGTGTTGACAAAAGTCCCTGTTCAAAGTGTTACCATTTATTTTAATTTATTTTATTAATACTCTTGTATTGGTGTATGGTTTGTATTCGGGTATCTATTTAATTCCTATAATATCTGTAACATTTACACACTAAAAACAAACTAGGAGTTTAATTTGTCTTAATCAATTACAAACTTGAATAACAGTTTAAAACTAACCTCAAATATTTATTTAATGAGGGTATTTAAACGAGCAAAAGAAACAAAATGTCTTATTGATTTTGGAACTTGGCAGATAAATCATTTCAATAATTATAGAAACATTTGCCCTTTAACGCTAAATAGCATATAGCAAATGTTCACATAGCTTCCAAACTTGACACAAATTTGCTATTGCTGAAAAAAAAAATTCACTTTGGGTTAGTAGTACTTATCTATGTGTACAAAATGAGAGAAAAGCTGTTAGCGTTATGATTCCTTTCCGTCACTCTGACTTTACTAGTAAATCCTGTTCCGACTTCCAACATACATTTACAAAATACATAATAATATATTTGATTGAAATTATTCAATCTTATCCTTATTTTCGAAGTATATAGATAGTTCAACGTATCAATCAAAGATAGGAAATTAAAGAAAAGTTGTTCGTCAGACTGGCCGAGCGATTGGTTGAAATATTTTAAGCTATTGTTGCGACGTCGGGATTGGAATGACAACCAGATGTCTTTCAATAGGTGCCCTTACCCAATGTCGATACCTGGTGTCACAGGTTAGGAAGATAATGCGCCGCGCGAACTTTGGTGCGCCTTGGAGCACGAGCACCACTGACTACACGAAAAACTTTACCAGTACTAAATCACTTCACATCTTTTCACTTTACTTCGTGTCATTGGTATCACTTGGACTTGGGTCCACTGAACTGTCTGACTTGACTGACTGCTTTGTTCTGAAAGCTTCTCCTTAAATACCCGGTGATCATGCGAACACATATTTACAAATTTCAAATTAGTTCCAAATTTAAATCGTTCTTCTTACTTATTGTTTTGTAATCATCTTCTTCCTGACTGGTGTGATGTCTTGTTTTAGCATATAGGAATCGTCATTCTTCTTTTTCTAAGTATCCTATTGCCATCATCGAGTAGTGGAAAGTTCTTATCTCTAAAAAATTCTATCATTAAGCTATGGACACACGATCATTATTTCAGACCTATCCATAGGTCATCACACTATTAAGTCTAAAACAAAAAAAAAAATACTGGTTGGTAACATATTTTTGGTTTGGACTAAATGTGGGAAATAGGATATACAAGAAGTATCTGGACAAACAATAAAATTTTGTACAGACTAGTTTTGTCTTTAGGATGCTTTGATTTATTATCTAGGTGCGAGGATATTAATCCAAAATAAAAAAAAGAATAATAGTATGTTCAGTGGTCATAATAACAAATTCTTTTGACGAAAATTTGTTTGGAAATGTATTGTATAAAGGAACGGATTCGTTATAAGAAAAAAAAAATTAACATGGTATATATTACAATAATCAACATTACGGAATAATATTCAAAGATTGTGTAGCAGTGAAAATATTAATAAAAACATTATGATTTGATCGCAATGTGGTGTTGGAATTGCTGTTTGAAATGACTGTTACTGTTAACTTTGACATAACTTGACAGCAATCGAAATACCTCCAGTGGTTGAATTACGTTGTGTTTACCACTAATGGATGATGTGTGGTGCCCACTGGTTGGTATGGATTCTAACTCTAACTTTGACATTTACTTTTGACTGGTAAAAAAAAATGGGAATGATGAAGCATTGCGATCTGGAGTCGTCTGAAGTGAAAAAAAAAAAAAAATATTATGGCTTCGTGAAGTATATTATCATCTTATAATTATTGTCGTTAACGGATCGACCGTGTTATATTATTTTATTTGATTATTGTAATATTGATTAAAGTCTAAAAAAAAAAGCTAAATATTGCTAAGATTTCTTTTGTGAGCAAGGAAACATACATAATATGGTAACGATCATGTTGGTGGGTTTGGTGGAAGTGTTATAGTTGATGGGTTTGCCATACACAATGGAGTTCTGTACTCGCGGCCGATTATGCTTCGGCGTCAGCGCGTGGGACTCTGTTGAGACTCTTTACATTGTCATTTGTGGCATACTTATTTTCTATAATGGTGCCGATATTAAGATCAGGAGTCACAAAAACGCTGCTGACCCCGCCCTGATACTTCACTGAATGCACCAGGCAGCGGGTGATAGGTGCTTGTATTTAAGGCCGGAGGTCTGGTGCGAAAAAATTGGTGACGCACAAAAAATATTGGTGGTGCGAAAAAATTGGTGACGCACAAAAAATATTGGTGGTGCGAAAAAATTGGTGACGCACAAAAAAAAGGTGGCGCGAAAAAATTGGTGACGCGCAAAAAAAAAAAAAAAAAAAGGTGGTGCGAAAAAATTGGTGACGCACAAAAAAAAAAGGCGGTGCGAAAAAATTGGTGACGCACAAAAAAAAAATATTGGTGGCGCGAAAAAAAATTGGTGACGCGCAAAATATTGTGGTACTTCGAGAGCGAAGTACAGGTCAGTATGGCCGTGTTATATTATTGGTTAAAATGTGACTTCTTATCGATAATAAAGACGGTAATTTACATAACCAGTTAGAATTTTGTACAGTGTACAGTGTATGTTTCACTTGCTAAATACAATAATAGAAGTTAAGGAAGTCACTACACTGATTGCTTATAATTATTGTAGTTCACCAATTCTGTGTATTTAACTGTGTTGGTGTTTAAGAAAATAATATTAATAATTGTGTAATAGTTTACTTTAAATTATACTAGTCACTTTCCATATGTAAACATATAAAAGAAGTTGAGGTAGCTATTACACAACAATGATCATCCTAGTTCACAAATTCCTTTTACTTATACTGTGATTATATGAGGAAAACAATATATAAAGTTATGTAACTATTTACAAATAGCTATATTGTGCCTTTCTCTTTATATAGGTTTATAAAGGTTAAGGATGTCATTATACTGATTGTTTGTAATAATTATAATAATACATTTATGTTTATTAGTAATTTAATATTTAAATACAAGAAAAATAACTTTAATAGTTATAATCATATTATGTATAAATATAGCAGAATTCCATTGTAATTACATTTATTAAAGTTAAGGAAGTCATTATACGGATTGTGTGTTGCCATTGTCATTTATCATTCAAGTTCGATAATTTAGTGTATTTCTGTTGTATAAATAATTGACTATTTGATAACAAAAAATATTAATAATTGGGTAATTATTTTTACACTGATTTCATTATCTTGGAATAAGTGAGAATGTTGACAACAATACAATTTGAGTAATGTCGGTAGTTGTACAAAAATGAGAATGTTGACAACGGTACAATTTGACTAATGTCGGTAGTTGTACAAAAGAGGGGAGCTCCCACTTGTTTAGCTGATAATATAAAAGCCTCAAAGTCAGACGGTTGGGGATTATTCTATTCTGATCGTAGTACCAGAGAGAGAGCTACTGGGGCCACATAAAAGCTAAGTATTCTTTTGTATAACTTATAATTATAATTATTATTTGATTATTATTTAATTAATGTTATTATTTTTACTACAAAGATACTTTATATCGTAGTTTTTGTAGATGTTATCATTTCGAATTATTTAATAAAGTTAATAAAGTTAATGAGGTTTACATGTGGAGTATAATAATTGTGTTTTGTGTAAATTTACATCATAGATGTTAATAAGTAGTTACAGAGTAATTGCTAAATTATTGTGGGTCGATTAATAACCAGTAGGTCTTTGCAAATTGACGAATCACTTTGTATTAATTAGTTAGTGACTATTGTTACCATGTTACTTGTAACACTGTTTGTAAAAGCCATGTTGTAAAAAGAGCAAGTGCTGAGTTTCTTGCCGGTTCTTCTCAGTGCAAACCAGCATTCCGAACACGGCGGTAGATTCATTACACCAGTCTTATATGGAAAATATTACGTAATTATGTATGATCTGAATAAAAAGTTACAAGTAAATGATCTGTTTCATTTTAAACACTTCTGGTGACAACACACTTAACCCGAAATTTATCAAACGCATTAGACAAAAAAGTATGTATACAGCGCAGAATAATGACACCTGTTTACTAAACGATTGTTTTGACACCAACGCCCTCAGTAATAAGCCGATCGCACAATTATTTATTGACCGCAGTCCACGCCAATGATTACTATAGTACTTGTTATTAATCTGTTCACGTGTTTCCACAGTCACGTTTTCCGCCATATTAGCGAGAATTTAACATACAATATAATAAAATTAACGGTGTAGAAGCCGTATTTGAGCGATTTTGAATGAAGTTTTATGCAAAAACTATAAAGATAATTACTTTCAAATTTACACGTCATGTATTTTGGGTCTTTAATCAAAATCGCTAAGAAGCAGAAACACGATTGGATAAAATTTTCTCGATAGAAAGTTCTCCCAAAAGCAAAAGTTGCTCCAAAATCTCAGTTTTTCGAGTTTTTACCGGACACTACATTGGATGTAATTGTAATTTTTGTTTTAAAGTGTCGGTAATAATAATAGCCAAAAACGCTAAGAAACAGATTTTTGATAACCAGCTTAGTTTTTGAGTAATTAGGTAAAAGGTCGTTTTTCTGTTATATTCTTCCGCGATGCTGCATGTCTCACTTACCAAATCTCCGTGAGAGTGAGAAAGACAAAAATAAATTCAATAAATCCCCTTAACTGAAGAAAAATTAACATACATTTTGTTTCCAATACAATGTTCAGACGGGCTCATTGTTAGGGTTATATCGATGTATGAACTACAATAACAGAAATTCTTCGATTTGATTGTAAGTATTAAAATATTTACAAGGGGTAGTCAAGTTAGTAGTAGATAAAAATAGTTGAACACGAAGTTAAGAATACAATTAAATTAAAATATTTTCTCCGTGATGCTCATTCATTGTATGAATCAGCAATGAATGAGCATCACGGAGAGAGCCTTTATACGTTTACGCGTGAATCGCGTGTCGCTCCATACAAAAAAAGAATTCCGTTCCCGCTGACGCAATTTTGCGCGGAAAATGGTATTACAAAAAAAATTATAATAAAATAAATGTACAACTTATTAAAATAATAAATAACCAGTGACATTGAATATGAATTGAATTAAATTACTATAATTCAGAAATAACAAAATATCTTGGATTTTATCCTAAAAAAATACGTTTAATTTATCGAAAAATGCTAAAAATGGCACTTTTCGGTTTATGGTTTTTGAATGAAAATCTAGGAAAATCATGTTTTTTTTTGAAACACTTTTTAGTAAATGTTATTGATTTTCTATATATGTCATTGTTATAAGTTTTTGTTAAGAAACATGGCAAATATCTTGCATCTGCGTAGAGCGTCGACCGCTATTTTAGCAAACAGCCTATACAAAAACTGTTCTAGTGAGAAAGTTATACACATATTTTAAAATTTTTTTAAGCCAAGTTCTAGATTATGAAATGCCAAATAATATGAATTCAATTATCTAATCTATAATTGATTACATAACTATTTTATGTTCCTTCGGAAATCGTAAATTTTGACTCAAGCATAATACTAACGCATGAAGCGCCTTAATCCTACCTAAAATAGATCCGCCCCAGTTCTTGGTCAGTTATCATTCTGAGCAACTACTCCGAGACCCTTAACTTTTCGATGATAAATGACACCTGACTACCCACAATGACTTGTAGGATCCACAGAAATAGTTCTGTGGTAATATCTCTGAGGCTTGCAAACAAAAAAAACGCGAACTACTATCAGAAATATAAACACCTTGTTTTGATGTGATAAAAAAGTCTTGCATTTGTAGTCGCCTTTATATTTTACAATAGTTAGTACCGAAACGGAAATGTCGTTGCTTTTGGAGCACTGCGCTGCGAATATTTGTAGATAGTACCCATATTGTACCTTCTACCTCATTTTCCCGAATTAATCGTATTAGCGAGTATATTCACCGGCAATTCTACTTCGTAGTTGTCGTATCGTTGCTGGTGTTGTCCAGTGGTGTCTAACTCCATTTTATCCCAGACTTGTATTGGCAATACTCTACTTAGATTCCTCTCTAATATTGGTATGGTCTAATATTGGGACTGGAATTTAAAATCTTTATCTACGCTCATTGCTTAAAGTTCGAATTATGAAATCGAAATGTGTCAAATAATTACCTACTTTATTCACAGACTTCTATACTTAATTATTAAAAAGTTATTCATAATAACATCGCTCTACCATGGAAATATTTAAAGAAAGTTGTTTAATATCCATAACGATACACGGCTCTAGATTCCTGTATTTGTATCTGGGGTTTTGAAGGAATTGATTACAGTACCGCTATCGGCAATACAACGGTTAACGGTTACAATTATCTGGGGTATGTAGGTAGGTAATATTTTTTATGTAATATTTTTTTAAGTGAATCCACAGACAACATATAGTTGGTAGTCATTGCCGAGAGTATAGATGGGCCATGATTGACCATAGACAACAACACAATGTCTAACGTTCCGCGTAACGTTCTACCTGGGCCTGTGATTATGATTATGATTACGATTACGATTACGATTACGACTACGATTACGATTACGATTACGATAACGATTACGATAACGATTACGATTATGACGTTATCTCGTAAATCTATCGTCCGTAAACCGACTTTACAGACAACCAATTTTTTTTGTTACTTAGTCGAAACTTTGCGCTGAAAAATGTCTAGTAGTGAAACCTACTAAAGAAAATTTCACTCCACCTGACATCTTAGTAGTTGCAATGATTTACGATAAAAGTTAGCAAGATTTTATTATTTGGATTTATGATAATAATATGAGCGTAGATAAAGTAGTGTATGAAACTCTACATAATTAGGTATTAAAACACTCGTGTGATACTATTAAAAAACTCGCCTGCGGCTCGTTTTTTAAACTCACACTCGTATTTTAATACCCCCCATTATGTAACCGTTACATAAACTACTATTATGCCATTTATTTTTTACTCCTGTATGCGTAAGTAAATTATTATGAATGGACAGTTAGCCTTAGGCCCACTTGCGTCAACATGGATTAATGTCATTGAGCTTTACAGTCATTATGGGTTAAATTGAGAATCAATTATTCAAATGTCAAATAATAGAAGTTAACTACAATATTTAATCCACTGTCTGTTTGGACAAATGGGCCTTAAAGTTTTGACGACCTCCCTGGCGCAGTGACGGCGCGCTCGGATTCGAGTGGGAGGTCGCGGGTTCGATTACCGCCACGGGCCACTTTGGAATTTTATAATTTCTAAATTGGCTCAGGTCTGGTCAGGTCGAGGCTAGTTACCACCCTACAAGCAAAGACGCATCGCCAAGTGATTTAGCGTTCCGGTGCGATGCTTGTAGAAACCGTTGGAGTAAATTTACCTACCCTTCCAAGTTAGTACGATAACATCTTAGGCTGCATCATCACTTACCATCAGGTGAGATCGCAGTCAAGTACTAACTTGTGTAGAGTAACAAAAAAAGTGTTTAGAAGAATTTAATACATAATGCAAATCATTTCCGATTTTCCGATCTTGTTAGCTAAGTACTTAATTACATTACAAATGAAAAAATAGCTACTTTAGGAATATTCCTCAGTTAAGCTCTCAGTTGAGGTCCGAGGGGAAATCATTACTTTTTCTAATCCATCTAAATAGAGGTCTCTTCATTAGCAGAGTTTTCTTAAGAGCAGCTCCAACTGAACCTTTATTTTTATTACTCAACAATTTTCTCATTATTATTTCCTCAAAGTTGTTCTTTTTTGGCCCCCCGCCCTCGGTGTTATAAATTTGATTAACAGGTATGTTATTTTGTCCACTAAACGGAACCTTTTGAATGTTCTTGCATTTAGTTTTGGCAAGCATAGTTTGGCCACATTTCGAAATACTCCTCCTTACGAAATCGAATTTTCGTCTAGTGACAAAAAAAAATTAAAAAAGACATATTATCGATAGTTTAATTTTTTTAATAAATAATGCAAAGTTGAAACATAAAATAAATTTTGAATTAGTTTCAAATAATAGGTCCATTTTAATTTTTTCTGTTACTAGGCGATGTGACCTTATACCTAGATGTAATAATATGGGTTTAGGTATCTGATCTGATGATGGATCCTGGGGGTGCAAAGTGGAACTGTTGAATGGTTTCTAGTAAACTACCTAGTACCTACCACTACAAATGGTAGCATTTCATGTCTGATGATGCGTCCTGGATGCATTTAAGGAACTTTTGTTTGTTAGTATCTCGCTGCAGACTCGGTCATAAATCATTCGAGTGTTTCGCTTTTGTTGCTCTGCAGTAATGCACAACTCAACAAAGAACAACAAAAGCGAAACCCTCGAATGATTTATGACCGAGTCTGCAGCGAGATAAAAATACTACTAAGTATAGTAAAAATGTCGACTCGTCGAGATTATGGCTCATTTGTTTTATTTTAATGAAATTATTAACGTTCTTTGTATTTCTTTTTGTTTTTGTAAATTGCATGTCATCTGCCAATCTTCACTTTCATTTTTCCTTTCTGAAGGCTTATTTGGTTCACTGACACGCGCTGGCTTAATTCATGCCAGGTAACCATAACACAAATATTAAAATTATTAATGTAACACGCAAAACATCTCGGAAAATCTACCAATTTCGAGTGGAGATGCGGAGTTCAGAGATGATATACGCGACACCATAACAGCAATTTCAACCATTGCCTTCGAAATCGACAAGAATATTTCACCCGTGCCAAAAATTTATTAATATACCTACACAATGGAATTAAAACCACAACGCGGGGGCTCAAGATAGACTGGCCAGATTTATACCTGTGGCGGCGAAATTATTTCGAATGCCTTAATTAAAATTATAAATTAATGGCCAATTTGTAAGTTTAATCTACGGGTCCTCATTTAGGATCCTCAAATGAGGAGCTTTTGATAAGTTTAGTAAATATTTGAAGTAAGAATTTAATACGTAATTTTATACGATAAAATCAACATAGCTCAAAAAAAAAATTATGGCCGATTATGGGCATGGATCTCCCCTTAGATTGACCAGGCTATAGAGTATAGACATGGCTCAATTATAAAGACCATGTCCAATGTCCGTACGCTATACGCCGGGTAGGTACTTATTTGGTAGGCTTCACACACATTTGAGAATATTATGGAGAATTCTTCTAGGCACACAAAGCTCGCGATGTTTTTTCATCGTTTATTTATATCCCACTGTTGGTGTAGGCCTCCTTCATCATAGGAGAGAAAGATTACACTGTCACACTACATCCAATTATGTCATTACAGTTAGATATTCTACTTCTTCGATTCTTCTCCATTACTGAAGATTTACTAAAAGTTCTCCACCGTTTTAATTCTAGTCCACTCGCGCATATTACGCAGTAGTTTCTTTGCTAATAATATTCTTCCTACTCCTTCCGAGCGTAAAAGAATTCCTTTTGTATCTCATCTTAAAAAAAAAGTTCGTACATGAAAATTTATTTCAGTAAACAACTTTATTAATTCTTTCAATATTAATTAAACGAACAAGTATTAGAGTGGAAATCCTATTATGAATGAAGTGAAAGAATTTTGATGGAAAACACGCTATTAAAACCCAAACGAAACTGTTGCGGTTGAGATTCATGACAAGCAAAATGGCGTAAGGTATCCTATTGTTCTTTATCACTATTGTTATGTCCGTCTGTCCGTCCGTCTGATTGTGTGTACGCTTCTTTACGAGTTTCTCTTAGAAGGGTGCACACCTGAAATCATATTATCAGGACTCAGGGGGCTTCACTCACTGTGTAGGTACAAAAGCCACAAGTACGTAGTGCCGACCGCTGAGCGGTTTTATCAGGACAAAGTAAGATGAGTACGACGTAGGTATAAGGTGCTGCTGCAAACTGAATTGCACTTCAGTGCTAGAGTTGCTATTTATATTAGTCACTTTGCAGAGTGAATCTTCTGTGCTGTAAGGTACTATTAAGTAATTGACCTACTTTTTTCGAAAAAATCGTAATTTTTTGTACATACAGTCTGCGTAATATATAAAAATGTTAATTCGTCAATAAAAAATATATTCTTTACTATTTCATTCTTTTAGTTAGTGTTGGTGTAGCGGGACACACTGTATTTGGACAGGATACATGACCGTGTTAGTATGTATTCTGTGCTCCTGTGTTTACAATGGAAGAAAAATCCGCTATTTTAACAGTAATGTAAGGGCGCTTAATTCATTAGCCTTCTGTAATCCGCCGATAAATCCCGGGCTCCTCGTTAAGGGCGATTGCCTTCCAATTTATCTTCAGGCTAATGTCCAAAGGGCGCGGACCTTAATGCTTATGGATTCTTTAAGGCGAGAACCGTCAATAACTTTAGTTTTTTTTCGACAGCTGTTTATCACTAAAACTATTTTCAAAAATTAAGAATTTCTTAGCGCGGTATCTTTGAATCGGAATAAAATACTTTGGTGTACCGTGTATTAAAATTGTACAAGAAGGGGTTTTTACAAAGCCGAAATACATGCGGAAACCCGAAAAATACTGATAATAAAAAAATATTCTAATACAATATTTATTTTTTTACATCTTAAATTAAACATGACAGGTTTTCCTAAAGCGGAAAAAAAAGGAAACTTACATACTACCTGACTATCTCTCTTACCTCTTTGGTAAGTACCTATTTTATTAATATACGAATGTTAATGGGTTTGGATAAAAATTCCTCCGCGTCAAAACTTTTGACTGAAAACAATTTCGTACCTGCTTGTATTTCAAGGTGGAAGAAACACATCTTTTATCCACGCTTTCCAAGGGATATTTACAGAAATCCAAGCGGAAGAATTTGCGGGGAACGCTAGTATCTCTTATTATAACGAGAAAGCAACCAGTGGAGGACAGAGCAGGATGTGCGCTAACTACCCACTTGACACGGGGTTTCCTCTCTGGAACACTTTCCTGAAAACACTTTTAGGGTTATTCCGGTTTTCCCTGACATACGTTGATTTAAGTGCCAGGATGCTGGCTTTTATAGTCCATAACTTCCATAGGTACAATAAAATTTTCTTAAATTGAGTGGAATGTACGTGACAACTACCAAAAAAATCTCCATACGACTTATATTAAAAAAAACTAGTGGGGCGCGTGGATGCGCAGGCCACATGTGGCCCGCGTGCAGTGTTCCGCCCATAAAAGTATCGCCGTCATCTCCATTGCCAATTGTGATCCGATTAGCAATGGGCTGTAAAAATTACCTAGGAGTACGGTCATGGGTTCAGAGATAGTTAAGGGCTGTAAAATACGCTGAACACAAAAATAGCAAAAAAAAAACAATTTTGTTGTGTTCTGTGAATATTTTAAGCATTTACGTGTTCCCGTTATCAATATCGAGCAAAAATGTTTGTTGTTTGGGAGCTCCCTTAAATATTTATTTTATTCTATTTTTTAGTATTTCTTGTTTCAGCGATAACAGAAATACATCATCTGTGAAAATTTCAAGCGTCTAACTATCACAGTTCAAAAGATACAGCCTGGTGACAGACGGACAGACGATGAACGAAGTCTTAGTATTAGGGTCCCGTTTTAGGTTACGAAACCCTCACAATTTTTCATAGCAGAATATCTGACACTGCCGTGGTAACTTTTGCCAAAAAATGGTCCTGGTTACCTCGTTAAACTTTATTATTAAAATAATACACTCGTATTCATAGGTTTTACAACTTTGAAATGCAGCTCAAAAGTCCGCGCCGCAACTGGCTCGCAAAACGAACTGCCCGTTAACAAAACCAATACCGTTTCCATGGGCGATGCATGTGAAACTTTTTCAATGAGAGCACGTAACGAGTTGTTGAAACTATATAGTTATACGTGTAATAGGTAAGTGAAGTGTACACTCTCCCACCCCCACTCGATTTGTGAACACCGCTTAACTCGATGTGAGTTAGCCGGGTATGACCTACCCGAGAAGTTTTTAAACGCAGATTATGTATTTTATGCTATTTTTCCCATGTAAATCTAGTCATTACTGAATAGGAGCTGGAGGTAAAAGCGTGAAGGGTGAGGTACAGTATTGAAATAGAGCTAAAATTGTGTTAGCGAGAGATACACTTAACGTTCTGGCCCTTATTTCGAAAGACATAAGAGTCAGGCCGCCATACTTATTAACTATAACGTTTCGGTTAAAGTCAAGTCAAGCTAGCCAGCCTTAGTTAGTCAAAAGTTGTTCGTCAAAAGCTGTTAGGTATCTATTGGTAGAGAGTATATGAATAGACAATGCGGATAGTTTCACCGGCTTTATGGGATGAAAGTTTAAAATTGACGTCAGGCGCTCATGATAAAGAGATGATCCGTTCCAAAGCCGCCGTAGCTTTGGTACGTTTAATGTTAGTGTAATATTTTCAAGTATTAGTGCAAAGCTTGATTTAATGGCCCCTTACTTACGTTTTAGTAGCAAAAGTACGATTTGTAGGGTTTTATTGTGTATGATCTCCACATCATAATTTTCCGACCCTCCTCTGTGAACCTATCCCAATTATAGCTCCTAATAGGTTAGTAAACATAGTAGTAAAAATAGTTGGCGATCTGATATAGATTACCTTAGTCTTTTCCATAAAGAAGGAACCATACTCTTACCAACATATTCTTACCTTCAAAATAACAATAATAGAGTGAAAGCATGTTCTAGGTGAAAGTAGAAGCTGTACTTCATCACGTTCTATCAGGTGTGTCAATAATGGTCCTTTAAAAATGAAACCTTGAATTAAAATCAAAAATATTCAATCCCAATATACTCGTAGATTCATGTATCAATTTTCGCAATTAAAATAAGCGCAATATTGGAGGAAATCTTTAATCTATGTTCCCAGTTCATTTCGCCGTATTGAATGCAACAATATTTGCAGGAATTATCTCGCTCAATTTGTCTGAATGCATGCCGTCATAAAACAGAATAAAATTGAAGATTTAAGATTTATAAAACTTTAAACGGATACTTTGCTCGAGATATAAATTTTAAGCTTTATACTTGTATTTTCGTTACTCTATACATATTGATAACGGTCAAGCGATATAATATGGCTTTAAGAGATAGCTTGAGATAAATTCCATATTAGTTTGATATTAAATTTCTATTTCTAGTACAGAATATTTGATTACCTACTTTTATTACCCACGACGGAACGGAGTACGGGTATATGCGTTTAGGGTGAGAGACCGTTTGTACATTACTCTATTAAAAATATTTTATGTTTGATTGTATGTTAAATTGTTCACAAAAATCAATAATGCAAAAATATTTTTGTTTGTTTGTTTGTTTGTTTTTTTGTTTGTTTGTTTGTGTGTTCGTTTGTGCACATCAATGTTCCCATTTATTTCAAAGACGGCTTGACCGATTTAGATGCGGTTTTCTGTATAATGTTTGGTGTTCAGCGGCAATGGTTCTTAGATAGTTGTTACGAACATCGATCACCAGGGGGCGCCATAAAATACATTTATATTGGAAATGAATGTTCCCATTTATTTCAAAAACGGCTTGACCGATTTAGATGCAGTTTTCTGTATAATGTTTGGTATTTATTGGCGATGGTTCTTAGATAGTTGTTATGAACATCGATCACCAGGGGGCGCCATAAAAACATTTATATTGCAAACGAATGTTTCCATTTATTTCAAAAACGGCTTGACCGATTTAGATGTAGTTTTCTGTATAATGTTTGGTATTCATTGGCAATGGTTCTTAGATAGTTGTTACGAACATCGATCACCAGGGGGCGCCATAAAAAACATTTACAGTGCAAACGAATGTTCCCAATACAGTTGTACAGTTGGATACAGTTTTGAACAAAATACTAGTGAGTCATTGCCAATGGTTTGTAGATAATTGTTCTTGTGATTGAACAGCAGAGGGCGCCACAATAAACGTATCTGTATGACTTGGAAGGGAAATTCTCTGTTTTAATATATTTCTAGTTAATTCCTTGTGTTAGTGATTGGGTTTGTTTGAACTAGTCTCAAACATTAAATTTGGTGACGAGGGTCTGACGATGCAACATGGGGCTGATTAGCGATGCATATTAATGGTAACTAGTAAATACCTCGAGTTTAGGCTCATTTGATTTGGTTAAACTATTCTAACACATTAGGCTTGGTGGCGAGGATTAATTAATGAATATGGCGTATTAACCCGGCAAGAGGGCCATGGCCCAGGGCATCAGCCTCCGAGGGGCGGCGCCAGCCGCATCTCGCTCAGTTTTTCTTACTTTATTAGAGAAATTCCCTGTGTTTAATGTGCTATCTGTCTATTAAACACGTATTGTGTATACAGTCTAGTAAACAGGGATTCGTATGTTTTAACTAGGCTCCAAACCTTTAGATGTACATAGTACATCTAACCCTAGGTGTATGTATACATACATCTAGGGTTAGATGATGCCTTCAGACGATGCATAGAGGAGCTAATGGCTTTTAATTTTTTAATAATAATATCTTTTAAATTACATTAATATGTCTTACAGTTTTGAAGGAAAACTATTTTTTTAAAAAAAGAATGCAAAATTAATTCACAAAGAAAATAAACTTCTGATCAATTTTATTCGTGAAAAATAACACTCGTAAAAAAAAGAACACTGCACTTAAATAACACTGCACTTAATAACACTACACGCAAACACTACGACGTTCGAACCGAAAAGAGAGCGAGCGAGCCTCGGCCCCGGGCTTATATAGCCTTCCCCCTCCTCTGGTCTTCTTCACTGCCGTAACTGCTATACGGCCTCTCCTGACAGGAGACCGCCCTCGGACTCCCTCTCACATGCTCTCAATCAAGTAGCGGGCATTGATGGATCTTGCACCGACGCAGGCGGGACAACGTCCTGACCCTCGGCGACAGGCGGAGCAGGAGCACCAGGAGGTCCCGACAAGCCAGACGCACACGGCTGCGGTGAACAGTCCTCCGCAAGCGTGCCTGGATCCTGGCTCCGCTCAGCCTCAACAGCGGACTCCTCGTTTTCATTGTCTGCATCTGAACGTTAGAAACAACAATTTGTTAATAACAGAAAAAAAATAAAAACTAAAGCTTCACATCTTATAATAGACGCGTCCGCCATATTGATAAGATGCGAATGCAACATATCTGCTAATTAAGCCACTCACGAACGGTGACATAGCTCAATTAGCTCGTCTCCCCCCAGACTAAGTCAGTGGTAGGACGTTGAACATAACTTAGTCAACCCATATCGGCACTAAGTCAGTGGTAGGACGTTGAACATAACTTAGGCAACACACATCAGCACTGAGTCAGTGGTAGGACGTTGAACATAACTCAGGCGACGCACATCAACACTGAGTCAGTGGTAGGACGTTGAACCATAACTCAGGTGACATTACAAACCCAACAACCGTTCGGTTTTCCTGACTTCCAATAAGAAATCTCAGATGTAATCTTGGCGCGCAACACCAGTGGTGCGGCGCAGCCACACGCCACGAGCAGTGGTCAGGCGCGCAGCACGAGAAGTGCAGCGCGGGCAGTCGCGCAGCACAGAGGTGCGGCGCGGCCTCACGCCACGAGCAGTGGCCAGGCGCGCAGCACAGAGGTGCGGCGCGGCCTCACGCCACGAGCAGTGGCCAGGCGCGCAGCACGAGAGGTGCAGCGCGGGCAGGCGCGCAGCACAGAGGTGCGGCGCGGCCTCACGCCACGAGCAGTGGCCAGGCGCGCAGCACGAGAGGTGCAGCGCGGGCAGGCGCGCAGCACAGAGGTGCGGCGCGGCCTCACGCCACGAGCAGTGGCCAGGCGCGCAGCACAGAGGTGCGGCGCGGCCTCACGCCACGAGCAGTGGCCAGGCGCGCAGCACGAGAGGTGCAGCGCGGGCAGGCGCGCAGCACAGAGGTGCGGCGCGGCCTCACGCCACGAGCAGTGGCCAGGCGCGCAGCACGAGAGGTGCAGCGCGGGCAGGCGCGCAGCACAGAGGTGCGGCGCGGCCTCACGCCACGAGCAGTGGCCAGGCGCGCAGCACAGAGGTGCGGCGCGGCCTCACGCCACGAGCAGTGGCCAGGCTCGCAGCACGAGAGGTGCAGCGCGGGCAGGCGCGCAGCACAGAGGTGCGGCGCGGCCTCACGCCACGAGCAGTGGCCAGGCGCGCAGCACAGAGGTGCGGCGCGGCCTCACGCCACGAGCAGTGGCCAGGCGCGCAGCACGAGAGGTGCAGCGCGGGCAGGCGCGCAGCACAGAGGTGCGGCGCGGCCTCACGCCACGAGCAGTGGCCAGGCGCGCAGCACAGAGGTGCGGCGCGGCCTCACGCCACGAGCAGTGGCCAGGCGCGCAGCACGAGAGGTGCAGCGCGGGCAGGCGCGCAGCACAGAGGTGCGGCGCGGCCTCACGCCACGAGCAGTGGCCAGGCGCGCAGCACAGAGGTGCGGCGCGGCCTCACGCCACGAGCAGTGGCCAGGCGCGCAGCACGAGAGGTGCAGCGCGGGCAGGCGCGCAGCACAGAGGTGCGGCGCGGCCTCACGCCACGAGCAGTGGCCAGGCGCGCAGCACAGAGGTGCGGTGCGGCCTCACGCCACGAGCAGTGGCCAGGCGCGCAGCACGAGAGGTGCAGCGCGGGCAGGCGCGCAGCACAGAGGTGCGGCGCGGCCTCACGCCACGAGCAGTGGCCAGGCGCGCAGCACAGAGGTGCGGTGCGGCCTCACGCCACGAGCAGTGGCCAGGCGCGCAGCACGAGAGGTGCAGCGCGGGCAGGCGCGCAGCACGAGAGGTGCGGCGCGGGCTCAGAGATGCGGCGCGGCCTGCCACCAGCAGATGTGGCGCGCACAGCGCAACCATAAGATGGCAGAATACAGCGCCAGCGCACGGGCCACGACAGTAGCACACAGTACTTCTCGCACTCACGATATTATGTGAACAAAATTAAAAACATTAGTTAGCAAACTTACCACAAGTTAAGGCTCATTTAAACGGTACCATTTTCTTGAACGTTCAAAATCAATAATTGAATGCAATTGGGTTAAGCTCAATAATTGCATTCAAGTTTTGTAAGCAACTGTTTACACACAGATTGAAATTGTAAAATTGAACGCAACTATTGCATGCAAATCTTGATAAGAAATAATTGCGAGTGTCTCTTGTTTACACCAGTACAATTATGTTGAGATTATTGCTTTCAAGTATTGACGTGTCTAAACACAGACTTGTATGTTCCTGTACCATTTACTGGCGCGTTGCTTCAAGTATTGCACACATTTGCGTTTGCAAATATTTCATTCAATTGTTGAAGGCTAGAGAAGAAAGTTTGATTTGAAAATGACTAAAAGTATTTTAGTCACTCCATTTATTAAGAGGTTTTGCGCGATCTACCTCCGCACACCAATCACAAAATCACAAAATGAAAAAATTGGTTGCCTGTAAAGTCGGTTTACTGACGATAGTTGAACGTGACAACGTCTTCATTGTCGCTCGTTCCGCGCTCGCGAGGTAACGCCGGTAACGCCGCATGAGCGAGGTAACGCCGGATGAGTCATGTTTTTTCGTGCGTGCAACCGGCTCTATCGATTTATAAGACGTTGTCACGTCAAAAATTCGTAAAATGTGAAGATTTGGGTCAAAATTCGAAACGTAGTAATATTGGGTGGATCTTACCGAACCGATGGATCGTATGGCATCTACAATCAGCGGGATCACGCGCACGTGGCAGCGATGACGCAGACCGCTCGGGCGACGACGGCTCGTCCGAGTTAAGGTGCGATTCCGCACAACGCTGCAGACGGCAGACGGCAACAGCAGACGGCCGACGTCACTTGCTGTCGGACTTCAATTGCCGTCGTATCTATTCCGAAACCGGCAGCAGTTACATCGCGGCATTATTTAGTTGTGGTTGTGTCTCTGTGAATCTGAGCTATGAATAATCAATTGCTGCAAATTTTAATGGAAGAAGAAGAAGACGACGATGACTTGTTATTATTGTATTACTCAAGTAGTAGACCTATACTCCCATTCTACAGAAATAGGCAATTTTTTCCAAATATTTTCTTTTATACGTGAATATTTATGATTTGGATCTTTGGAATCATACAAACATGGATGTTGAGATACTAAATTAATAAAAGTTTCACTTTCATCGTCAGTTAACATGTCCATCTTCGTTCGACGGCAGCGGCAGTACTGTGTATGCACGGCAGTGCCGTCTGCCGCTACGCGTCACTACAAGTTACGAACTGCTGCGCAGCAATTGCAGTCGTACATCGGAATCGGTCTCATACAAATTCATACTGTCAAGTAATGCCGTCTGCCGTCGCAGCACATGCAGTTGCCGTCTGCTGCTGCCGTCTGCCGTTTGCAGCGTTGTACGGAATCGCACCTTTACGACGCGGCGAACCAAGGTCGGCGGCGTGCGGCGCCGGCGACGCGTTTTCCGCGCCTACTTTATTTTCTAACGTTGTAAGACGCGTTAGCACTTCACTTAACATATTTCTCAAACTATCTTCCGGTGTACGATCGCGATGCTTACTACCGCGTCGGCGTTCCCGGTCGTGATCAGACATTTTTTTCTTTGCACTCTTTAGCGACAAAAATCAGAATAGCCAGTAAGCAAGATAGGATCGCATGTATCCTATCCCACTTCTGATCTTACAGTTTTGAAGGAAAACTATTTTTTTAAAAAAAGAATGCAAAATTAATTCACAAAGAAAATAAACTTCTGATCAATTTTATTCGTGAAAAATAACACTCGTAAAAAAAAGAACACTGCACTTAAATAACACTGCACTTAATAACACTACACGCAAACACTACGAGGTTCGAACCGAAAAGAGAGCGAGCGACACACACATCCGGGTCGTCCACGCGGACCCTTGCGGGTCCCGGGGTAACTGTTCGGGGCGATGGCCCCCCTCAGTGGTCTCGGCGCCGCCTGCAACTACAGGCGGGGCACTAGGTGTGACCATTGCTGGTCCGTGGAGTCAATCCGGTGACTCCGCCGCGCTGCGATACGAGCCCGCGTGGATTCGCGAGCGATCAGCGAGCGCAGCGGAGTGAGAGTAAGTCCGGTGGTGCTTGCAACCCGCCGCTCAGCGAGGTCGTGCCCGCCAGTGATGTTCCGGAGGGCGCCCGTCAGCCAGCGGCGAGGAAGCGGTGTAGGTAGGTCTATGCCGACGTCAGGTCACGTGGCAAACCCCTAATATCCGGCGGCCGCCGATGGTATGGCGCGATGTCCCGCAGGTGCTGGGACCGCGCTCCGTCGGCGCGCGCAAACATTGAGGTGCTCAGGCGGCGAACGGCCTCGGCCCCGGGCTTATATAGCCTTCCCCCTCCTCTGGTCTTCTTCACTGCCGTAACTGCTATATATGTATATTAATCGAAAAACTATAAAACAAGTGGAAAATTAAAAAATTTTAAAACACCCACGACTTTTGCAGACTTGTAATTGAAAAAGGATTAAATAATTTTTTTTAAACTCCTCGACTAAAGGAAAGTAAGAACTAAGAACCTATCAGTATAATTACAAATCCAAGAAAATCCGTCGGAGCTGCCATTGCTATTTTCGTTTCCAATATCAATTAATGAAATTAGTAAGCATTGATAAACTGCCGGTAGGTATATGAGAAGTATCAAGAAATTGAATTAGTCATCAACTGGTAAACAGCACCATCAACCGTCACAGGCAGGACACAGCAGCTCCGGCGGATTTTCTTGGATTTGTAATTATACTGATAGGTTCTTAGTTCTTACTTTCCTTTAGTCGAGGAGTTTAAAAAAAATTATTTAATCCTTTTTCAATTACAAGTCTGCAAAAGTCGTGGGTGTTTTAAAATTTTTTAATTTTCCACTTGTATAAAGGCAATTCTGGATAAATGTTTATCAATGTGATGCATACAAGTATATAGGTATATAAATTTCAAGAGACAGCCCATGCATTGCATTATGTTGTGCCACTATTAAATGAAGAAGTGAATAACAAAAATAAGTGACCATTCATTAAAAAACAGCAACGCCCTAACAGGGTCTCATGTATTTTCCACCTACCGTGTATGTTTTAAATATATTACTTAAGCCATTGGTTGCCTGATCGAAATCGCTGTAAATGTAGCGATAAGGCCGCCAAATTGTACTCCTAAGTTGTTTGTATTTTGATTACTACTTTTTTGTATTTTTATTTTGTTGTGTCCAATAATAGCGTTTATCTATCTATCTATTTTATAATTAAGGACATTATAATAGGATCTTGTCCTAGGTTAGGTAGGTTTCATTAGGTTTAAGATATACTAACACTAGGTTTTAAGTTATAATGTTACTAACTCAATAATATGATCCTTTGTTGGTCGAAATAAAGAATTTTTATTTTATTTATTTATTTTATAAACTTAATATATTGTGCATGAAAGCTGATAACCAAAAGTGAATAAAATATTTTAAGTTTAAAAACAGTTTTCTATCCCAAACCCCTTCTTGACTCCTAGTATTTAATTTAAAAAACATTCAACAGCAAACTTTCAGCCCGGGTCGTACGTCCGAACTTGTCCGTCAAAGTTAGCCACTCGACAAAAGCGTAGGGGATTAAAGTAGCCGTTGCAATGTTCGACTCTCACCGGAGGAATTTTCAACAAACGACCAATTTTGAAGTGGCCTACGTCTTGTAAGCTTTGGCAAAATACGAGAGCCTGATCTAAGTTCCAACCAAAAATCGTCGTCGTTTTAAATAAGACTTCTAAATTGCACCTACATGATTATTTGGGGTAAATTTACTTACCCTTCCAAGTTAGTACCACTTACCATCAATTGAGATCGTAGTCAAGTACTAACTTGTATAGAATAAAAAAAAAAGAATGTGTTCACGTAAAATTCATGAGGATCTTATTATTTCCGTAACTATTAAAGCTATTGCATAAGATAGCCTTTTTTATTAGGAGGGGAAATCTTCATTGAGATATCCAATCTGTAAGAGATAATGAGGGATTTTTAACCACTAAAACCCCCTCGGACATCCTCAGCGCTCATGTTGTGAGCCTCCGGAAATGCACCGGTGGGTCCCTTGCGCAACGCCTGTTGGGCTCACCTCATGGCTGACCCCTAACAATAGCCACTTTCAGTCGAGGTCAGGGTCAGCCCCAAGGACCCAGGCTATTAAGGGGGTTTGGGATTGCTATCTACGGCGTCTGCCAGAGGGATCAGATTTCTCTCAATCCCTCTCCGGAGCCTCCTTCTTTGTCATAACAACCTCGCAAAAGGCCAAACATCATAGGAATAAAAAAAATCTCCAGCCTCCACACACAAAGTTTAAATATCTGCAGAGACATTAGCAATCACGACAATCCGAGTTTCGCGTCTTAAAGCATTAAGTAAAAACTTAATTCTCTCATTTCATCCGTGAAGCAAATTTGGGGGTAAATCCTCGAACGCTCCCGAGGCAATATTTAGGCTTAAGAGGGGCTTTATTCCTCTAAAATATATCCACTTTACCCCAAGCGTCGTCGGAGGTACCTATATTCCAGATACGGAGTGGCTTTAAAGCTCGTACGTTTTAGGTTAAATACTACTTTCGCCTTTGTATTTAACTGCGTGGATTTTTTGAGAATCACTTCTTAGTACGTACATAATATTTAATATACTTGGATTTCTGCTATATATTTCTATACTCTTTCCGTTCGTTTATTTTCTCTTTGACACATGAAACCACATGAAATAGATATAGAAATAGCTATGGACCAGAGAGAGATAAAGGTAAAGTGGTCTCTTTCTGGTCCCTCGCTATTGCTATATTTGTTTTATGTGTCAAAGAGAAAATAAACGAATGGAAAGAGTATATTCACATAAAGTGTATATTCACATAAGTTAATCTGTCTATGTGACAGTTAATCTGTCTAGGTGTGAACGGTAGAGAGTAGACCACATACAAAAAAATATTCTCTGATCAGAAAATAATCTGATTTGTCAGCGAAATTCAAATATAATATGGTTTTTTGTAGTTTGTCAGCTAATAACTCATTGTGTTTACAACTGTAAAATTGCGGGTGATCCTCTATACATGTTATATCATTTATAATAACTAGCTATATGTAAATCTTTGCTTGAAAGTGGCCGGGAAAAGTTATTTTTTGTGCTTTTTCTTTCATTTCATTTAATGTCTAACAAATGAAAGAGTTTTTCAGATATCTGCGTTGCTAAAAAAATACAATTTCAACATAAATATTTGTTAAAAAGAATTCGTATAGATTACGCTTTAAAAATCATTGTCTTTTTTTTAGTAATTTTAAATAAACTTGAAGTATAAAATTATTAGGTACCTATATCAATTCAGTGTACGTGTTTCAAAGTAAGCTTGATGGCGATGCAAAAGCCTGTAAAACAAATAAATAGAAGCAGCTTATATGCATAATGCTCCCTAATGACTATTTAATGATACTCGTATACAGAAGGCCCGGAGCGACATGACAAATTGAAGCTGGGAGGTATTTCTTAACGAAACATAACGTTTAATTTGTGTTCCGTTCTTGTCAAAATGACTTACGAGTTTTTTCAGGAAATATTAAATTACGAGTACCTTAGCTCATTGAAGAAGAGTGTCAGTTTGTAATCCCTTAGCTTCTGAGGTTTTATGTTTATCATTTGTCTATCTGTCCATTTGTCCCTGATATTGTTATATTGTATATATTAGTTTATAGTTTGATGATTATGTATTGAATATCTTTGTTTATTTGTTTAACCAAGTTTATGTATTAGTTTGTAGTTATTTGTATGAATATAGTTTATAAATCTACACCACCTGCAAATTGTAGTTCCTTTGTTTTCCTTTTCTCAAGGTTGCCTGGCAGAGATCGCTGCTAAGCGATAAGGCCGCCTTTTGTGCCTAAAACTATTTTAATATGTATTTCTGTTTTGTGCAATTTCTTGTGGGGTGCAAATAAAGAGTACCTATTTATTTATTTATTATATTGTATTGATAGGACATCATATTAAAGGCGATAAACGCGCACCATTACCACCCCGCGCCTCGTATTGGCAATAATAAAATATTCCCAATGGATGCTAGACGATTCCATTTTATCGCCATGTTAACATTAATAATACAAAAAGTAAGCATGGATAGTGTTACTACTTCTGAGTATTTTATATTTCAACCTACACCGTAAAAAGGATGGTTCAGTATTTAGTAAGCATAGATGAGATTGTTCTGTATGCTGATTCTGGTTGGTGGTTGGTTTTGTTAATTAATAACCCTCACTGGGTTATTAACTCTATTACAAAAAATATGTTTTTTGCCTCCGTTTTCTCAGATAATAAGCCAGTGAAGGTTGTTAACTAACGAACTGAACGATACAGAATAAGCTTATCATGTCTATTTTTTTTATACTATATAGGCTAGCGCTTGACTGTGATCTGCACACCTGATGGAAAGTATTCACTTTTCATTCTTGATTTGAAGGCCTATTCACTCTTGATTTGAAGGCACCCGGGTTGTAAGTGGCAGGAAATACCCGGGTAAGGAAGTGGGAGGGCATTCCAGACCTTTGCAGTGCGTATCAAGAACGAGGAATCAAACCGCTTCGTACGCGACTTTGGTACGTCGACTATGTATGGGTAGAAGCCTTTTCGATGCCTTGCCGTTCTATGGTAGAAAGGTGACTGGGGAACCAAATTAAAAAGATCCTGAGCACACTCTCCGAAATATATTCTATAGAATACCGACTTTGGTTCCATGGTTGCTTCTTCTCAGAAGTACACTCTTGGAAAAGTGGTTTTAGCGATCGTCCTCCAGCGGCTCCTATTGGTACTATTACGAGAGCACTCAGTGAGGAAAGAACTGGTAGCGGCACGGATGATATCAGTCCGTCTTGTTTGGGATCAACCACGTGAACTCATGCCATATGTTGCATGTTCAATAGTATCCTCCCTTCTTGTCTCAGTCGTACACTCTTGGCAGAGTGATCTCTGATGCTGAATACAAATCTTTCACGGTGGTTTTAGCGATCGTCCTCAAACGGCTCCTATAGGTAGTGTTACGGGAGCACTCGCTGAGGAAGAACTGGTAGCGGCCCAGATGATATCAGTCCGTCTTATTGGGGATCGACCAGGTGAATGCTTGCCTTCCATTCGCCCTTGCACCATCAGGTGATCAATAGTATCCTCCCTTCTTGTAATGTGACCAAACAACCTGAGGATTCGTAGTTACGCAAGCGATGAAAGCTTCTGAGAAATCTTAAGATCCTTGAAGTTGGAGACGTTTATACGATGCACTTTCCAATTAACTCTTAAAAGACGTCTCCAGCAATAAATTTTAGTTAGTTACCATCCTCCTGTCAAAGAAGTACAGCCAAGTGATTAAACGTTCCTGCACATTGCTGTGAAGCAAACGATCAGGTAATATAAAGATAATAAGCCTTATTTAGTAACTTGTAAAGAGTAAAAAACATAGCACATAAACCAGAGCCCTCAAAAAAGATTCGTAGAAATAATACGAAAGTGACTCTTTCGAGACAAGAACAAATGGAGGAATAATGGGCAATAATGCCCCTACACACACTCAGCGAGCTGGAATCGTTTGAGCATTTCCAGCGAGGCGTTATCTATATTAGAAATTACGATTGTCGTTGGATTTACTCGCAAATGAAACTTCTCAGTAGATGTTACACAAAAGTTTTACTAGTTCGAGAGCGTGTTTTTTTTTTGAGTCTGGCAGATTTTTTTTTATAATTTCTTAAAATTGTTCCTTTTAGTAGTAGTTATAAGGTATTCAAAACACTTATGCAATTCCTATAAGGCTATTACCTACTGGTTTTTAAGTAACCTTATTATAATGGCTATTTTCACACAACAGGGAACGCAATCTCACTAAGAATAGAATACGCGACCTTTTTAATTGTCTCGAAAATACTTGCTTGCACAGAAAATGGCATAAATGTTCCTCCACTGACTATTATGCGCACTCACGTTGTTCCACAATGAAAAGTTTGTTGGAAAACAGCTCTTAGTGCTTAGGTAATAAGAGTCTTAAATACGCCATTAGAGACGGTGTACCATTAATGAAGTGGTGTAGCGTTGCACTCGCGCAACATTTAAGCGCTTTAAAGCGCTTCGTCCTCTCATTGTGTCAACGGGCTTAACGTATGTTTAGCGCTTTACGCTTTACGTACACGAACGAATTGTTAAAGATTTATTCGCGTATTATAGTAGAAGTTCCGTAAGTATCGGAATGGAGAAATAGCGTCATGTCTAATTAACAGTGATTTTGAATGCAGTTTTACGTAAAAACTATAAAGACAATTACTTTTAAAATTGAACGTCATGTATTTTGGGTATTTAATCTAAAATCGCTAGGAAGCAGAAACACGATTGGATAAAATTTTCTCGATAGAAAGTTCTCCCAAAAGTTGCTCCGAAATCTCAGTTTTCCTGTTTTTTATCGGAAACTACAATGGATGTAATTGTAATTTTTGTTTTAATGTGTCGGTAATAACAATATCCAAAATCGATTTTCGATAACTGGCTTAGTTTTTGACTAATTAGGTAAAAGGTCGTTTTTCTGTTATATTCTTCCGCGACGCTGCATGTCGCACCTACCAACGTATCCGTGAGAGTGACAAAGACAAAAATAAATTCAATAAATCCCCTTAGTCTAATTCATGTAACGGTTCGGCTGCATTTCGTGAAGTGAAATATTAAAAAAACCGACGCGGTACTTGCGACTTGATGCAGACTATACGGGAAACTACAATTTGGGTTGGGTAATTTTGAGATGGGAAAAAACCATTTAACTCGCGAAACCGATACCGACACCTCGTCAGCTACCATAACCTAGAATACTGTTTAAGGCGAAAACTAGAATACTGTTTAAAGAACGCGAAAAGGGGTTTTCAAAAATGCCCGTATAGAGAGAGTTGCAAATCCAGAGCTAGGCCTACATTTTATTATTGAAATATGGCTTTAGGTAATAATGTTTTCACCCCCCCCCCCCCCCCCAAATTTACCAAATTGGACAATTTTGTTGTCATTAGATTCAGTACACGTGGTACTTCATAGTAACTGCAACATATCCAAAAATTATGAAAATCAACTACATTTACGGGTAGGAATCGCTTTTTGTATGAAAGCTTACAGATACACAATCCTCTGTTTTTACTTCTGTCGCCACTTCCAAAATCTTTTTTTCATTAGCACGAGTTATTAGTTGTCTCTGTTTCATCTCACAATTCCCTTATACAACAGACCGCGTAGTTCAATGTCTACCAAAACACACAAGCTCACCATGACGAGCCATGATGTAATCGAGGGTAAAACGCACTAGTGTGATATCTATTGAATTACTAATCTGTGCTATTAATTTAAGCCGAAAACCATTATTGGTTAATTCATTAAACACTTCATCATAGATTAGGTTCAATTCTGATGTCACTGAGTTATCGAAACTGTGTAATAAATTCTCCTAATGTAATGAGAATACGTGTGTTTATGACGTCATAGGTTTTTTTCGGCCCATTACTAGAGTTTCCTGTCAAGTCTTATGGCTATCGTCTAGTGACTTAGCGCGACGCGAATAGAATAGGTTTTTTCATAGAAAATAATATCTATGTTGGTATAGGGAGAGTTGCAAGTCCTAATTTAATCTTGAAATTTTGCTTTGGGTGATAACCTTTGTACCCCCCTCAACGTTTACCAAATTGGACAAAATTTTGATCTCATTAGATTCAATAATCTAGGCTCGTACGTTTTATTTTTAGGGTTCCGTAGCCGAATGGCAAAAAACGGAACCCTTATAAATTCGTCATGTCTGTCTGTCCGTCTGTCCGTCTGTCCGTCTGTCCGTATGTCCGTCTGTCCGTCTGTCCGTCTGTCCGTCCGTATGTCACAGCCACTTTTTTCCGAAACTATAAGAGCTATACTGTTGAAACTTGGTAAGTAGATGTATTCTGTGAACCGCATTAAGGTTTTCACACAAAATTTTAAAAAAGTAATAAATTTTGGGGGTGCTCCATACTTAGAACTGAAACTCAAAATTTTTTTTCATCAAATTTTTTGTGGGGTATCTATGGATAGGTCTTCAAAAATGATACTAAGGTTTCTAATATCATTTTTTTCTAAAATAAATAGCTTGCGCGAGAGACACTTCCAAAGTGGTAAAATGTGTGTCCCCCCCCTGTAACTTCTAAAATAAGAGTATGATAAGACTAAAAAAAATATATGATGTACATTACCATGCAAACTTCCACCGAAAATTGGTTTGAACGAGATCTAATAAGTAGTTTTTTTATATTTACAATAAAACCTCTAAAAACGAAGTTAGTTTTGCGGTTCGATAAGAAAAGTGGTTTTTATTGTTTTATTCCTCCGGTTGTAGTACGGAACACTCAGTGCGCGAGTCCGACTCGCACTTGTCCGGTTTTTAATATTCTAGTTTATTTAAATTAGTAACAAAAATACCCGAGAAAGTTTTTAGGTCAAAAATATAGATATTTTGACACTAATAACTTTTAACATGAGCAATATTTCTTAAAAAATAAAACGTACGAGCTCAGTACTTAATTGTATCTGCAACAAATAATTCTAAAAATTATGAAAATCGGACTACATTTGCATGTAGGAAAGCGTTATCGCTTTTTGTATAAAAGCTTGCAGTTAGATTATCCTCTTAAGAACTTGATGACATTAATAGAGTAAATTCGCAAATTCAAGACAAGCACGGTCTATCATGGTTTCCTATCAAGATTCAAGCGTAGCACAAGCTTCAAGTTTTATTAAGTTAAGAAGGTATTAAGTTTCTATTAAGTCTAGCACAAACAATTTTATCCACCGCCATGGGCTGAAGACAATTACTTCAAGGAAAAAGGATAAAATGTTTATCCCCTCATATATATTTATTCACTCTCCGAACTTGGGCACCGGACATTTATCCCTCGAGGATAAAACGAAGATTATCCTCTCTATATTACTATAGTATTATTATTGTCTTCTAGTACCCATAACACAAGCTATCGCTTACTTTGGGGCTAGATTGCGATGTGTCAAATGTCCTGTATATATTTATTTTATTAATTTATTTATTTATATGTCAATATTTCTTTGAGTTACAGTATGTGTATTATACCTTCGGGGAAATATAATATTCGTATTCAACAGAGCTAAACTTCTTCTTTAGTCGCTAGAGAAGCTAATTTTATTCCCCGTCAGGGGATAAATTCGAGGAATAGAATTTTTATCTCCTACTCTTGACAGAGGGGGGGGGGGACTGCCTCAATCCGGGCGTGGGCATCCTAATGCTAAACAGCAATAAATACAGTCAGATAAAACGACTTTAATTATTTAAAGAAAAATCACTGCCTGTCCGTTTAGATAACAAAGATCTTATACACTGTAAATTCTCATCTCAAGCCCTCAGGCCCTCGAGACCAGTTTATAAGACCCTTGCAACGATAAATATGTCTAATTAAATGGATCTATTAAAGTACCTTTTTAATTTTCACTTTGGGTCTAGTAAAGAATGTATTCATTAGCCGTATTTCAAACGAAACCCTATTATTTTATGAAGTTTGCTTGAATATTACCTACACCATTTTAATTTTTGTTTTTTAATTTTTTATTTTGTCCGAAAGTTTTTCTACGAAACCAGAAAAATATCTCCTTTATTTGCTTGCGCTTGACGACAATCATGCCTGATGGAAAGCAATGATGAGGTCTAGGATGGAGCGCGCTTGCCTAGACAATGCCTATTCACTCTTCTCCTGAAGGCACCTAGATTGTACTTGGCTGGAAACACGGAGGCTGGAAGGGCGTTCCACACCTTAGCGGTTCGTATCAGAAACGTGGAGGAAAAACGTTTCGTGCGAGTTTGTTGGACGTCAACCACATAAGGATGCCACCTCTCTCGGCGTCTTGCAGTCCTTATGGTAGAAAGGTGAAGGAGGCACAAGGTGTAGTTCCTGAGCACACTCATCAAAGTATATCCTGTAAAAAACCGCTAAACAGGCAACGTTTCGTCGATGTTGTAAGCTGAGCAGTTTTGCCCGCGTTAACGATTCCTTGCCGATTATTCTGTGAGCGCGGCGATGGCCCTGTCTGTACATTTATGGAGGAATTCGATTCGTTTGTGCGATGCGAGTTGACTCGAAATTCGTACAAAAACCTGTACCTAGTAACCCCATTGAAAACTTCCCCCACAACTATGTCCACTAGAACACGCCAAACGCAGCCAAAATTAGCTAATGCCAAACCGTAATGAGAACTTTGATTGGATGCTGCGGAAACGTATACACACGGGGCTCCGCTCATCACTGGGATTAAATGTAGTACTGGTAGATTAGTGATGTAACGTATTAATAGGTGTTCGAATTCGCATTTATTCGCGAGTATTTGCATTTATTTGGTACTCACAAGAAAAGGTGCTAATTTTGGCACCTGTATTAGTTTTTTTAAGGCTGATGGTTAACATCCGCCAGCCAAATTCAATTTTTTATTTAGATTTTCGCAAATATTTGGCTAATTTTGTAGGCTTATGATAATGTGTTTTGCGAAAATAACATATAGGTATATGTTTTTAAACAAAAACACCCATTTACTTTATATTTGTTCCCAATAGCACCAAATCTGGGAAACTGCAGAAAATAATCTTTCGGAGATCAATTATATTTAAATACCTGACCCGGCAAACGTTTTTTTGCCATTAGGGATATAAAAAAAATAGATAGTAGCCGATTCTCAGACCTACTGCAGAATACGCATATAAAGTTTGGTAAAAATCGGTAAAGCCGTTTCGGAGGAGTACGGTAACTAACATTGTGACATGGAAATTTTATATATTAGAAGACTTAATTTAATTTGTAACTAACCTATCACTAACTATTTTTAGTTTTAATATTACATACCTACAATTTAAGATTAACTAATACTAACTCCCGCACTAAGTTATGAGGTCTATTCCTAAGTGGACACTGTACTGGCTAATTTTATAACTAGATGTATTTACAAGTCATCTAATTTTTTTTTTATTATTGTTGTTTGTGTCCCTAAATAAATGAAAAAATGTGAATTTTGGCCATTCATTTTAAATGCAAAAAAATAAGCTGTGATGTATGTGTGTTCGAAAAATTCGTTGCCATGAGCTACAGTGTTTAGTCTAATATTTCCAAAAACTTAATAAAATTTGTCCCTATGTCTATGTATAAATCCCTATGTCATATTAGGTAACTATGTAAAATTGATAATTTTTGCTCAAGTACATAGTAAAGCTTTCTACAACGCAGTGATTTTGCAGACCGCAAAATATGCAAACTATGGGCATTCACAAACGTTTCAACACACCGCTAAGCGCAACATGACTAAATACACGTAAGCTCTAAACCTGGTCGCATAATGAGAGGACAACGACATAAAGAGTACAACACTCGACCACTTCATTACTCTGTGCCGCGTCAAAGTTATGACCTTTGTTAAAAACGGAATAAAGCACAGGTTGGCATTAAACTGTCGACGTATCTCGGCCGTGCGGAACCGTGAGAGCGCATAATGGGCGGTAAATGAAGGCTTTTGTGTCCTTTCGAATATGGAGCAGGTTAGTGTTTGATGTAAAGCGTGTGTTCACCTATTGACCGATTTGTTGCAGCGATGTTGAAATAATTATCATAAATACAAACATTCTTTAAAAAAATATAGTCAAGAATTTTTCATAATCAGCACAGCTAAAAGGTAAAAGGAACTGGCTAAATAACTTAGTGTGTAAGTATTTGACTCATATAATGGTAATTACCTACAATTTCACGGCTCAGGAAAAGTATGTATTTTACGGCGTTGCCTATTTTATTTTTGTTCGACTTGGTAGGAGCTCTTCCGTGCCCCCTGAATGAGAGTTATGCGTAAAAAATCTTATCGAGCGATGAAAAATCCCATTGAGGGATGAAAAATTCCATTGAGTTGTGAAAAATGTAATTGAGGGGTGAAACATCTCATTGAGGTGTTCAATACCTCATTGAGGGATGAAAAATTTCAATCTCATGGGTAGGTTCTATGAGCAATGAAAAAGATAAATCTAAATATCGCCCCGCTCAAATCGCGAATGAGATGCGAATGAGGTGTGAACAATTTAGGATTTCATGTTTCAACTTTCATAATACTGGCTAAGGCGGAATCCTGGTTATTCTAGAACTAGAATTATTAGGCAATAGGTATAAATATGATAAAAAATAAACTTAACCTTGTTTTTTGAGGTTAATTGTTAATACCAAAAAAAGTATATCAAAAAGTTACCAAAAAGAAAAATAATAATTACAGAAATGTAGAAGATTGTAGACAGGCACAACAAGGTGATTAGCATTCCGTTATTTTTTTCTTTTGAAGTACGGAACCCTAAAAAACGAAATTTCCTTTAAATCAGGTACTGATATTGTTTTGACCAATTATTCGTCCCGATACATTTATAATCCAAGGGATAATAGGAGCATAACTATCCAGTTATGGCGACACTTCAAGCGGCGGCTTATCGGCGATAAAGACGCGTGGTTTACAACCGAGCTCGATTTGTGTGATGCGATAATCTCGCGGTGTAAGCGAAAATCGATACGCGAGTTAACGTAAACATGAATTAATAATATCTGTAGACTGCACACCTTCCTGTATACTTGATGCGATGTATTGAATAATTTTGACAAAAAGGTTTTGGTTCCCTGAACTGTGCCTGCACTAAATATTGTGAAAAGTGTAGAAGCCGTATTTAAGAGATTTTAAATGAAGTTTTATTTAAAAACTATAAAGACAATTACTTTCAAATTTAAACGTCATGTATTTAGTGTCTTTAATCTAAAATCGCTTAAAAGCAGAAACACGATTGGATAAAATTTTCTCGATAGAAAGTTCTCCGAAAAGTTGCTCCAAAATCTCAGTTTTTCTAATTTTTATCGGAAACTACAATGGATGCAATTGTATTTTTTATTTTAATGTGTCGGTAATAATAATACCCAAAAACGCTTATAAACAGATTTTTGATAACTGGCTTAGTTTTTGAGTAATTAAGTAAAAGGTAGTTTTTCTGGTATATTCTTCCGCGACGCTGTGTGTCGCACGTATCCGTGCGAGTGAGAAAGACAAAAATAAATTCAATAAATCCTTTTAAGGCTTTTTAAATTAGCTGCCAAAGCCGTACAATGATATAAAAATATATAAAATACGAGGCTTCAAAACAGATAAACAGATTTGCAAATAAATCGGACTTGTGGTTTTAGCGTGAATAAGTAAAACAAACATATCCAAACAAACTTTTGCCTTTATACATATATTATTAGTATAAAGCATAATATTTTAAGCTCAATTTTAATTTTAAATGCAGAGTTGAATATTGCCAAAGCCAAAGCTTTTATAAAGTTTGCGATACTACTAAAAAAAGATTATTAATTTTAAATAATATAAATGTAAACCTACTGTGAAATTAAACTCGACAACAGGTGATATCAATCCAAAGCCAAAACCAACGGCAGTTATATAATATTTTATTTATACATTTATTAATATGGTATTGCAGTGGAAATTTTGGCTCGAAAACAGGAAGGCTTTTATTATTCGTAATCGGAGAAGCGGTAGTTTTGTCCACACGTCGCGCTATGGAGAGTTTTTGGGAGATTTTTTTTACTATTTTCACAGCATCCAAACATTCTAGATGTCGATGATAAGATTCAAAAAATCCAGATGTTGATTATCACAATTTAAGCACTCATTTATAGATATAATGGCTAGTGGGAAGCTTCGGCCGTGGCTAGTTACCACCCTACCAGCAAAGACGCATCGCCAGCAATTTACCGTTTCAGTGCGATGCTATTAAGAAAGCGTTACGGGTGAGTTTACTTATCTCTCCCATGTAAGTACGATAGCATCTTCGGTTGCATCATCACCTACCATCAGGGTAGATCGCAATCTGAGATTGCAATCAATCAATCAAGCAATCAGTTTATTTGCGTAAAAAACATGTCAAATACAGATGTCATTACAATTATAAGTTGTATCGTCCGCAAATTATACACAGGGATGTGAAGTTGCCATTGTGATGTCATTTATGTAAACTAGAAAAAGAAAGGGACCTTGTGGTTCACCCCTGTTATTATATTTTAATTGTGATCTATATACTTCTTTTGTATTATTTTCTATATTTCGAGATTTCAGTGCATATTTCAAGTCGCAGTCAATTACTTCCTTAGAGTGTAAGAAAATAGACTTTTTAAAAATAAACAACCGCCTTGGCCATAAGCCAATTAACTTCACAGACCTTTCAGAACAACATAGCAAGCAGGCACCATCACGGTATCTTTATTTACCCTTTAGTAGTTAATATTATGCTTAGTGTTCGGCGATACACAGATTAGTAATGAACTCGTACCTAGATTAGGTTAGGCAATTGTTATTACAGTAATCTCACTTTGAATTACTAGGTAGCTAACTAGATTCTCCTCGACAATTCAGTAAGATACGTAATCTTAAAGCCACACCGATTCATGTAAACCCACAATCCTCGTAACATATCCGAGGATTTCCTCAAATAATTGGAACACGCGTAGTGTCTGGAACTAGCTTAATTGCCCATTGTTCCCTAATTTGTTCATGTCACCACTGTCTCTAGAGAGAGCCACTGGCCATTACTACAAGACAACTTTACAGTGTAAACCATTTAAGCGATTACACTCCTTATTTGTTAAGACATAAAGATTATTGGATCTCAAGGATTAAGTTTGCAGAATCGAGGTACAGTCGGCGTGTGCAAGTCGTTGGTGAATTGTATCAGTGTACACATGACCGTGACATCTTTAACTAATCTATTGAGACTTGAGACTGAACACTATTTTATAAAACAAAAATATAAGTTCGTCAGAAATAAAGAAAAATGACCAAAAGGGGTATCAAGTTTTCTCATGAACCAAAATCAAAATATTGTTGGAAAATAAAATGTGTTTTTTTTTTTAATAATTGGCACTAGGAATTCATTTTCATAATACCTATATAGAATTTAATAATGCATACAAGAAGTTACTTTCGTTTCAATGCACATTTCCTGTCCTACAGATTTTATTGAGAAGGACCTACTTGTTTATTTTCCTATAAGTTTGAAATTCGGATGTCAATTAAAAATAAATAATTATAGTAATTAATGTGGAGACCGCAGTCTATAATTAAAAATAAAGTTTGGATTTGACTCAGCTTAGGAGGGGATTCCAATCATCTATGGTCATTATCCTTTGAACTAAATAAGTTATTACAGGATGGAATAAAAAAAAGTATCAATAAAAGTCCTCTTTTTTCGATGCTAATCTTCTTTTTATTGTTAGTATTTTCAGCACTAATCTTGTAAGGTAAGAGTAAATATTTCGGTAATATATGGTAAATATTATCACTATTCAAATTTTACAATTTCAGTTCGTTTTCATATTCGGAAAATTTAATATTCGTTATGGTACGTTTTCCACGTTAATCAAGATTAAATTTAAAAATTAATTATTGGAAATTGGAGTCCATTCATTCAATTTCTACCTGCACTGTAAAAGGCAAAAAAATTTTCATTACTTTTTAACAAGCATCCCAAGTAATTTTGTACCTATTCGGTTTACGTGGTCATAATAAATATTAAGCGACAAGCTGCATCTAGAATCTAGATTTTAAATTTTAGAGTAACATGGCATGCACTAATTTGATTCGCTACGTCATCTTTCTTTCTGTCTACCTATCTAACCGACGAAACGTCCATGATCGAATGTTTTTAACTTTTGTACTGAGTTTTTATATAGTTTGTAACAATAATAGTAGAGAAATAAGTGAGGTATATTGTAGCGACTACATAATTTTATATATTATGTACTTTTCCGAGTCAAAATCTCTTGATGATGCTTCGGTGTAGGGGCGAAAGATACACTGGGTGTTTACGCGAGAGTAGCTCACGCGCACGACGTTCGCTCTCTCTCTAACCCGCGGAAGCCCTCATCCGCGCGTCTCGCTCACGCTTTGGTTACGGCGAGTTTTTTGTATCGAATCGTGCGCTCCCGCTCCAACTCGCGGAAACGCCAATCTTCCTATCCCGCTCGCGCATCGGTCGCCGAGATTTTTTGTTTGCATTGAATAGTGCGCTCCCTCGCTAACCCGCAGAGGCGCTTATCTGCGTGTCCCGCTCACGCCTCGGTTACGAGAGTTTTTTTGACGTGACAACGTCTTATAAATCGAAAGAGCCGGTTGCACGCACGAAAAAACATGACTCATCCGGCGTTACCTCGCTCATGCGGCGTTACCGGCGTTACCTCGCGAGCGCGGAACGAGCGACAAAGAAGACGTTGTCACGTTCAACTATCGTCAGTAAACCGACTTTACAGACAACCAATTTTTTTTGTGCCTGCAATGACGCGGCGATTACGGGGCGCGCACAGTACGAATCGGAGTCAGCTAGCAACAGCCGTGCGTGCGGCTGGGTTTTTTGCGGCGCCCTTTTGCCCCGGCGGTTTGTACCCCAAGAAACGTGCGTTTTGGGACCGCGTCAATTCTTATAGACAGTTTTTGTGGGGGCGCGACCTTTTGTGCGTATTCGTGAACTCATCTTGTGGATCCAGTCTGCTGTCGACCGACAAACTTAGCGGTTCCCCGCGCGTGGCTGACGTAATTTTGATCACGTGTCGTCTTTGAAACGCGTAGTCGCGAGACGTAAATTACCTACTACGTTTGAGTAGCCACGTTTATATTTGCGCGGGTGTGTAGTCACCGAATAACTGCGCAACGAGTCGCTCGTTTGGAAGCGCCGGAGTCGTTTTCGTGCCGCGGTTTGTTTTCCCCGGACCTGATTGTTTGGGGACCGCTTCGACTTGCGCTGTGATATCGCTGGGTTTTTTGGACATTGCACGCGTGTTTGGGACATTGACTAGTTGTTGTGCCGGCCTTTGTGAGTTCGCTACGCTCGCCGGATCTACCTAGTAACACGCGTGCCCAGCTGCGTTTAGCGGCGATAAAGTTCGCGGTAGTTAAGTAATTGTAGACCGCGCTGTCATTGACCGCTGACCTTGTGTGTCGTGAACCACGTACTTTATTTTATTCGCTTGAGTGTTTGTGGGAGTTGAAGCCAGCCTGAACGTTCGACATATTTTGACCGTCGCGTTCATTGTTGCGGGTTGCGACCCACTGTGCTGCTGCATTGAGCACTCCACTCATAGGAGGCGAACGAACGATTGGAGCTGTGTTCGTGTTTGACGTGTCTGGGAGCTGATTGGTGCAAAGGACCTACGGTTGCAAGCCCCACACACACACCTACACACCCCTTCACACTTTCACGTCACATACTGTCCCACATCCACTACAGGGGGCGTCGCATCGAGTATCGTCGCATGCATCAACCAGGTTAGTGGCCTTCTATTTTCCTTGTCTATGTCGAAGGCTGTCGCTGCCCGAGTTGACGATTGCCGTAGTAGTGCTAGTAAAAGCCGCCTGTTATTTCCACTGATCGGCTAGTGAGACTCGGATATTAATATCCGACTCGGATTGGATACCGTCATCCGTACTGATCACTGTAGTCTCACTAGTCGGTCCCCCCTCGACCTGTCCGGGCTCGTTCCTCTATGGGCCCGGGAACTCAGCCCTCGTCTGGACAGGCAAGGGGCCGTAACACTGGGATAATGATTTAGGACGATTGACGTTGTTGTGAAGTACCTACCGATCAGGTTCATTCAATACTGGGGACATATAAATGAATAATTTCATGGTTTTTAATTATTGATTATTAAGAAAATTTCATGAATTAACAAACTTCAAGTCAACACTTTATTTAAATTACTTGTTGGAGAAAAAAGGAAAATATTTTAATGTACAAAAAACACTGAAGCAATACACCAAAATTGCAATCGCTATCGCTTTAAAAAATGGCTGCAATTATGGAACTGGCTCCATTTATTGCTCCATTTAAAAAATAAATATATATTCGTTTAAAATAAAATGCTTTCTTTTTTGCAAAATCCGTATAATTAACCTAACCCACCAATATATATTTGACTGTTCAAGGCCATGAATTTGGTTATAATAAGATAATATGATCCCTGAACGGTCCACAATACATTTCATGGCATGGCATGGATTTTCTTGGATTTGTAATTATACTGATAGGTTCTTAGTTCTTACTTTCCTTTAGTCGGGGAGTTCCAAAAAAATTATTTAATCCTTTTTCAATTACAAGTCTGCAAAAGTCGTGGGTGTTTTAAAAATTTTTAATTTTCCACTTGTAGATATTATTATTACCGACACTTTAAAACAAAAATTACAATTACATCCAATGTAATGTCTGATAAAAACTAGAAAAACTGAGATTTTGGAGCAACTTTTGGGAGAACTTTCTATCGAGAAAATTTTATCCAATCGTGTTTCTGCTTCTTAGCGATTTTAGATTAAAGACCTAAAATACATGACGTGCTTTGAAAGTAATAGTCTTTATAGTCTTTGAATAAAACTTCATTCAATATCGCTTAAATATGGCTTCTACACCGTTAAATGTGGTATATTTCCAGAAGTAGACACGTCATATTTAGTGATCTGAGGATGACGATGATGATACAAAATTATCGCGTAGCTTAATTCACATGTCTCAAAACAAACTTAGCGAACATGAAAGCACAAACGAGTCTTAGCAACACAAATTTACAGTTTCAAGTAAATAATTCAATTTCTGCAAACAGTCTTAACTTCTCAAAAGACTTTCATGAACTGTGCAACTCTGAACAAAGTATTTTCAGCACAACACTCCTTGGGAATGGAAATAAAATTATTGCATTAAAACGACTTTACTCTTCAAACAGTTGAATACAATCCGACGGTAAAAAAAAATCCACGACGAATTGTGCGAAACGATTCTTCAAGCGAAAGCGTCCGAGTAGCAACTTTACGCATAATTACTACATCTCATTTAAATATTCAACTTATACTTGTTACTAAAAGCATTGTGTATAAAACTTTATAATTAAAGCGGGGCGAACTGAGTGCGAAATACATTTTCCGTGGCTAAACAAACGAAGTAACAGATGGGAAAATATCTACATGTTATGTAGAAATAAATAAAAGGACTTATCTTAAAAAGTATTTTTTTTTATTCTGATGATAAATAAAGTGGTACAACTGATAATAGTTGATGCAAAGCATAACAACGGTATAAAATGCTACATCTAAGCATCTAAGGAACTAGCCGCGGCCGAATCTTCCCAACAGAACGAGCTGAGAATGGAATCTGAAAAAGAAACATTAATGAAAATGGAAATGTCTTTATTTCAAAATGCATGTTAAAGAATGATGTCATACACTTAACAGTAGGATACACGAGCTTCAGTTACAGTTAACCAATACTAGCATTTTACTAGGAACCATTTATGCAAACTTGTTTTAAAACCTAAAATTTACATTGGCTTATAAATTGCGAAGTAATATTTGATTATAAATACTTATTGCCAATAATTAATATTAGACGATAGTGAAAATAATGTCACGAAGTACTGGAGGGATAAAATTTACAGTAACCAATTAGAAATTATTTCACAAAGAGTTTCCTCGTCTGTGTTGTTTTTTTTTTGTTTTTTTATATTTGATGTTAAGGTTACAATATTATAGGCGTTAAAATCCACCCAGCTAAAAAAGAGAAGCTAGGGAATCAATAATTTGCTGTCTATAGATGGATGACGGAGGGTTAAATAAAGTAAACCCAAGAAAGGACTCCATCGGCAATCCATTAAGCGTGAACGATAGCTTCATTAGATTTGATTAGACCATTACTTACGGTGGCAACAGCTGTAGTTAGATTATACCGGATAGATGTGACCTCCACAAGTGGTCTGACGTCAATGGCTTTTTTATTGATAGCTTTAGCATGAAAATATTTATAAATTAATAAGATAAAATGTGGTAAGGACCGTGTATTTTCTGTATTAAAAATAAATTAGCGTGTGAAAATCAATGGCTTTACTGTTTGTTGATATTTTCCAATAGCAAGCGAAGCGAGCATAAATATTTGTATTATATAGAGTTTTGACAATAAAGTTATTAATGCCATGGATTTTCCACACAAGTAGATAAAGGTTTTCTGGAGATTACTAAAGTAAGTATTTCTTAGAATATAAAATATATTTTATTGCAGGTTGTTACTTCGCGGAATTCCATATAAGCGAAAAAAATCTATGACACACTCTTACCACATTTCTATCTTCCCAAAACTGATGACATACACAATATTTTTTGGAGTTTGTCCTGACAGCACAACATCATCTGAGAATTTTGACTCAATACTTTTGCATGTTTTTTAAGTGTTCCTAACCTAAAATTTTAAGATTCGTAAGTTATTTTCTATATCAACCTTTAACTGCAGCTTTGACAGTGTCTGTACTTATCCATACATAATTATAGCGTCGTAAGTTCAGAAGTTGAATAAGTACCATTTCATATACGTAGGTATATCTGGGGTGGCCTTTATCCCTGGCCCACTTGGCTCACTCACTCAATCAATATTGAAATTACATGGTAATGATGACAAGTAGATAAAGATCAACATTGTTTATGGGAAACAATGAAAAATGGAAACAATATTGTAAAGTCATCATGTTGTTCAGCAAAAACGTATTTAGGGAGATATTTAGCATATTTAGCAGAACTATAATAAAACACGAGTAAGTACAGTGAACGAAAGAAGAATAGCTCTGCCGAAAATAGTTATTTTCTCTTTCATTTTGAACCTTTGACCATTTATCTTGGACTTCTTAGTTATTTTGTTATGGAGCGCTTATTTATTACTGATCCAACATAAATTATTTTATTTTTCACAACAATAATTTAATTTAATTAGAGAAATAAGAAAGCGATTATACAGTCGGATTTCTCAGAAAGATTTCTTCTACACGTATCGAAGCTTACCTAAAAAAAGTAAACGCTTTAAGTAAGTTAAATTCTGTTACGTTTTTTTAATTGTGTGTTTAGTAAAGTCGAATATGAAATTCACAAGAGATACTGTTATGAACACCGTTGCCATCAGTACCTACCTCGAGATTGCGTGGACAACTGAAACCGGGAATTGCCACAGCTTGAACTAGCTCCAACGCTCCATTTCCCTATTCCTTGGGATATTTTCAATCATTCCTCCTCGTCCATTGTCTATAACTCTATATCACAAAGAGAGCGTCTGTACTTTTTAGGATCAAGGGTTCGTGCTGGGCGATGATAAGTCAGTAAATGAATAAGGCAAGATTTTTTTTTTTTATGAATGTCATGACACTTAACCATGGAAAAAAATAAAGAGCAGATTAAGTTTTATTTTTTTCTTATCTATCTACTGGTATTGCTACTAGTTAAATATAATAAATCCCAGCAAAAATAATGTGCATAACAGATCAATTTATTTATTTATTTATTCGAGGAACCTACAAATATTTTGGAGGCCTAAGCATTGATAGTTTTAAATGAATTTCACGTGTTTATAATTTACAGGATTTTTTCAGAACTCGGCACACCTTTTAGACTTGACTTATGTTGTCGGTGAAGTCTATACCATATTATGATATTCAACTTGGCTCTCATTTTTCACATTTATGTTTTGGACGGGATGTTTCATGGACCAATAAAACAACAAATTCAATCACGCATATCATTTTATTAAGACGAATGCAGCTATGCTCCTTTCTATACCTCATTAGTTATACATAATTGACAATTAATATAAATAATTCTTACGTTAAAGGTATAAAAATAAAATGTAAAAATCACTATCTACATATATATTTATTTTATCATCGGCGTATTACAATGTTCAAGTCACTAAATTGCATTTGCGTTGTATTATCATTTTGAAAAAAAAAATTGCCTATAAAGCATCAATAAAAGTACATGATAACATTACCGTAGTAACTTCAATTAAATTATTCATGACCTAGAAAATTAGTAACAATTTTTTAGATATTCTTATATTTCTTATAAAAATTAGCCTATTAAATTATTTATTCGCAAATATTTTTTCCAGAATTTCATTATTAATTTCAAATTATAATATAAAAAAATTATAATTCTAATATAGATAATGAATATTATAATGTATTATTTTCTTTGGTTAACAGTTAATTTTAACAAAATTAATAGTAGCATTTTGTAATATTAAATATTACATTGTTATTATAATATATATGTATATTTAAGAAATAATATAAGTGGACTTATAATAATCATTTATACTAAAAAGTTTTAATAATATTCTAATACTTAATATTAATATCAGAGTACTTTAACATCAGTTACAATCCCTATCAGTCTGTCAATAACAGTATCTCTACAATTAATTACTTAATAATTTAAATTAGTACTTAATAATGTAATTAAGTTAATTATTACTATGTTTGTTGTATGTACATATTAATATTTAAATAAATCGTCCTTACTGTTAGCACATCCCTATTACTACTATTATTTTTATTATTAACTTTATCATTGGTTGCTCATCAATTTAACTTACGTTGCAGTATGTATGATGCCAAAATTAAATTCATATATTTTTTGTTCATCTACATATTATTTCTTAATACTTTTATATACGGTGTGTGCGATTTGTTCAATTCGTTTTATATAAATGTTGTGGCACGATTCAGTTTATAACATTGTGCAACAAATTTTAAAATGCAATATTTTTCCAAGATTTCTGCACAAAAGATAACGTTATTTGGCTCGAATCCAGACCAGAATGCAGTCGGCAATATCTCTGATCCTAATTTACAAACTATATTGCTTTGTTTTAACATACCGCGGAGTGGTTTTGAAGAATTCACATACACATTCAAAATTATTACGTTCAATACAAAGTTTCTTTGGTTGATTACTAATACTTCTATTTATTAAGTACATATTATTATAAGCATTACAATAATAATTTTATACATGACTCTCTCATTCATAATATCATTATCATTCATAAATGTTTAATACAATACATAATTTTACGTTTATTAAAAATTACATAAATGTCACTGTATTTTTATGAGTGAGTATAAATCATCTTTATTATTATGTAGTAATATAATAATTATAAGCATGTAAGTTCACTGACGTTTATGACTTGAGCATTATAAGAAACCTATATATTTCATATTAATAATATTTATTGTTAATATTATTTCCTAAAGGTATTATTTATTTATCATTGTACTATATTATATACAAGTCTTTCTATTAGTATTATCTATAACTACATTATATTTAAAGATTGTTAATTCTCATGCAGATTGGCAAGATTAATCATTATGATAAGTATTTACCAATTGCCAAATAGTAATCGTAGTCATGATTATGATTACATTCTGCAATTTGTGGTTGTAAGTACAACGTAGGTGATTCAGCAAAATTAAGTAGTAACTAATTAAAACAACGTTTCGAGTGTTCCACATGTACTGTCACTAAAGTCGGGTTATGCACTAAATAGTTTTAGTCACGATACTACTATCACTTGGGCTCGAACATTCCTCCAGCCTTTGGTTTTTGAGGTCCTGAAACAAAGAACGGTATATGATTATTTTAAAAGACGATTTTTGTTTATAATCGACTTCAAAAATGGAAGAGGTTCTCAATTCGTCGGAATCTTTATTTTTTATATATGTTCACCGATTACTTTAAGACGCCTCGATCGATTTGGAAAATTCTTTTTTCATCAGGTCAGGATCTTGGAGAAATCGAGAGAACTCTTCAAATTTGATAAGCACACTTGACGACTGCAGAAAGCTTAAATTAATTAATCGTGTCCGGTTGAATGTACGCAACCCCTTGTACAAAGTTTGACAACCCTCTTACAATGTTTGTGAATTTAGGTGCATGTTACGTTTCCATACAAAAGGGGACTCTATACTAACCGTCCACTGTACGTGTATGTTCATTAATTTATTCGTCTATCAGTGATCTGTATCTTATAAACCGTAATAGGCCGAAAGTTGACATTATCATTATGTATCACATAGTGTGTAGTTCTAAAGCCGCTAATCACTGTATAGTGTAAAAAAATATTGTACGATAGAAAAGAAACCTTGTCCTTGAGAGACATCTCAGACTCGCACTTAACTGATTTAGTTGGAAAAATTATAACCATGTTGACAGCTATTTTATTTTCATTACGGAAGCTCAATCATTTTCATTTGAACGTCAAAAACCGATTAATATACAATGGCTGCGAAACATTCCACGGCGAACTTTTTAATAGCCCAGCTAGACATTTAATTTAACTTTGAACAATTCAATTTGTGCTCACGCAGAAAAAAAACGTTGTTTTTATTCCCGTCCCAATATTTCAAAGGAACGATAATGTCTAACAGGAATTTTTCATCGAAGAGAAATAGCCCGAAAATGAAAGCCTTGGGGGAAATTCGTTAAAACCACTCGCACGTGAAAAGGTTTAGCCACACCGCGACATGCAAATGTTTGGTATATTTCATACAGCAAAAACGCTCTTATTATATTACCATCAGGGCGGTATTTCCTACTCTCCGTTTTTTACACGAATTTCATATTACAAGGATTAAGATGATCGTTTCTGTTAACATTTTTTCTTTATATATTTACTGGTAATGTTGTTTTTTTCTGTTTCACCCTGCCTGATGACTGCTGAAAGTTTGATAAGGATAACTCCGACATCAAAGATTTCGGAAACGTAATAATATGACGTTGTAAGTAGGTGCTTTTAAGCCTCGTATTCGTCTTCTAAATGACTTTTATGTTTTACCTTTCCTTTTAAGGATTTTTGTAATACTACTCAGTAATTACTTATGAATGATAAAGTCAAGTCGTATTATCCCTACGTTATCCGTTTGAAGATTATTGTGATTTATTTATGTTTTGCATATCTGGGGGCACGGGAGTGTCCCCGTCAAGATGACCCCAAAATAAAATGGCACTCAATCTAATTTATTTTATTGATTCCTGTTTGCCAAAAAATTGTATTATTAATCATACAACTTTGTCGGGTCAAAAATTCCTGAGGGCCAAAAATGATTCGGTGTCGGAGCGAAACGTACGTAGAAAAATTGGTTGCCTGTAAAGTCGGTTAACGGACGATAGATTTACGTGATAACGTCATAATTGGCCTCTCTATCGTTTGTTTTATCGTGCCTCTCTATCGCTTGCTGCGCGCTCTCGCTTGCACGCACAGGCTCAGGTGGAACGTTACTATTTTTCATGTGCGTTACTGGTGTTCATCAATTTATTAAACGTTATCACGTCAAAAAAATACTCACTCGTGATGTCGCCATTCGTTGAACTACTATTTCAAGCCTGTCCCCGGCGGCGGCAATAAGTGGTACTGTCAGACAGCAGTCGTAGTCTACCGTCCGAGTACCGTTTACCTGCAAATGGATTCCCAACTTTATTTTCATTTTAACAAAATTTTACTACAGGTACATGGTACAGTCAGGTGGACTGATGTCATTTAAGAGAGTAATAAGGAGCCGCTGGATACAAACGACATAATATACCGTGCATGGGGATGATTCACGTAAGGTTTTCACACACTTAGTGATGTGAATTAAGAAATAAAATAAAAAATAACACTGAAAAAATAACTTTACGTCTACGGTTAGTTTAGGTCTAGCTTTAGATCGACTGGGGATCACTCCCTTCGCGCCTCCTTAGAAAAGACACTCTAGGGTTAGGACGAACAAGACTGCATGGTACCGGGGTTAGGCGGTTTGGTTCTATGACTATTTCGACCTGAGTCAATCCAATTCGATTATGTAACTATACGGCTCCTATACGGATATAACCTTAATTAGTCTAATTTAAAAATAAACCTAAATTAGTCTCATTTAAAACCAAAATCTATTTTACATTACACATTGCCGGTGCACCAGCGGGTACTCTATAGTCTATACAATCCCCAGGAATTCTAAACATCTAGGCCAAGTATGTAATGGATAGTAATATTCATAATATTTCACACGTGGCCTGCACGCGCCCGTATTATTTGCATTGCCTAGGGATTGTATACAATACCTGAATTATACAGATTGCCAATAACATGACAACAATGACGACCAAATGGCGTAGTGGTAGCGAACCTGCTGTCTGCGCCGGAGGTCGTGGGTTCGATTCCCACTACTGGTAAATGTTTGTGAGATGAGCATGAATGATTACTAGTGTCTGGGTGTTTTTCAAAATATTGTATTTATGTATATTAGTATGTATGTATATTTATCAGTTATCTAGTACCCATAACACAAGCTATCGCTTACTTTGGGGCTAGATTGCGATGTGTTAAACGTCCCGTATATATTTATTTAAAATAAAAAAACCATATACACAAAATGTAATGTACCTACCTGTAAAATTCTATCATACGGCCTCAACAAACCAACGATGTCGGCGGGGCCGCCCTTTCTTATCCGATTTATATACACCCCCCTTTCATATAATCCGTCGGAGACTGAAAAGCCGTAGTCGTCATAAATGGCGTCTTTGTAGAGAATCACGTGATGGATGGAGCCACGCGCGGGAGAAAGGGTTTCGCTGCTGTAGAGACCTACAACAAATGTATCGTTATTCATAATCATTATATTGTATCACATAAAGCAAGATAAATAAATGACAATACGAGTACAATGTAATATCGTCTTTGTGCTGTTGGGTCTTTGATTGGTAGGATTAGAGTGCAAACTTGGCGATTAATATTTGAATTTTAATGACTCAATCTCAATCCAAATATTATGAATCCCTAGTATTACAGTTAGGTATTAAACTAAAGATTAAATATTATAACCTTTTCATTAAATTCTTATACATTATTGAAATTCTTATCTGGCAATATACGGTAAAAATATTCAAACAAGAACAGTTATATCATAACAGAGGTGTAGCTTGTTATTGTACTACTCATAATTCTCTTACAATACACACTTTTGACTAATTGTTTCCATTTTTTTTAAATATAAATGTAATCCTCATTATGTAATCAATCACTGCATATTACGAAATCAGTTGAATGGACTATTTGATATTAATTAGGTACCAAAAATTCAGTGTCATTTTGCTAGTTTAATGGACCAGTCCTAAGGCAACGATGTTAAATGTCTACGACTGGAAATAAGAGCGCAGAATGGAGCGAAACATAAATAAAAACCCGCAAGTAAATTTCTAAAGTGAAATATAGAAAAATGTGAAATAAAATTGCAACTTACTCGGCCCGTCATTTTCATAAATAGGACTTGTGGAAAATTGAAAACTCGTCCCAGGGATATTAGGTTTGTGGGGTGATTTCTGCGGGGTTGTGACGGTGTAAATGCCGTTATTCAAATAATCGCTGTCCCAGTTCGGCCTGCGGATCTTCGGTGAAACCATTCCGTAAGGCCCCATCTGTACGTAGTCACATTTGCAGGAGTTCTTTTCCATGTTGTGCAACTGGCAATCCTTCATGTTCGATGTGAGTATTTCGATTTGTTGCACGTCGTCCTCTCTTGTTATGTTCTGCTTGTTTTTCAAGGTGTTCTCGGGAATGATATGGGTGTTTTCATAATGGAACGTCTTGAGGGAATTATTTAGCGAGTAGTTGGGTAGCGGCAGGTCGTGAACGCTGTAAGGCGCCGCTGAGGTGTAGCTGGACGCCAGCAGTTTGTCTTCATCCGTCGGTGAGTAGGGATGCTTATCAATTATTCGCGATTTATCCGGCACAGCGTATTCTATTACCTCCGAGTTGCCTGGAATTGGACGGCGGATGAAATATACATAAGTGAAAAGGTAGCAACGGTTCGCTTTGCAAGGGATAGGCGGATTTGTTTCTGTATAAACAGGCTATATTAAATATGAGACGATTTTGTTTATTCACTAAAGGTATCTTGACTATATTCGACTGATGGAAGGGATAAATAATAATCAATATCGACTGCTACGCGTCATCGCTCTGGAATGTTTCGGTTAGTGGTATTTTTTGCCGGTAGTTTTGTGACCACCTCAAGTCGAAGTCTCCTACCACTAAAAACTGGAACCAACTTAGAATTTATAAATAAAATAGAGAATGGCTAGAGCCGGGAATTGGTACCTGGAACCGCAAGCTTAAATCTGAGGACACGTCAACTATGCTAGAAAGGTGTCTTCATTGAACGCTATGTTGATTTTGTTATAAAAGAAATCCTGTATGTACATTTGTCAAGATTCTTATTATGGAAAGTCGACCTTCCTTGCGCAGTTGGCAGCTCACTGTTAGGTTCGATTTTCGGCACATTACAATTTCTAAATTGGCACATGTTTGGTTTGTAGGAAGCTTCTACCACTTTACCGGAAAAACGCACTGCCATATGATTCTGCGTCCCGATGCGATGTTGTGTAGCAACCGATATGGTAACATCTTTGGCTGCGTCGTCACTTAACAGCAGGTGAAATTGCAGTCACGTATTGTGTTAAAAAAAATCATAAGTTTTCCGAAACACGAGTTGATTGCATAATAAATAATCTGATTCCGAGTAATAAAAGTTCTTTATCAAGCGAATCCTGAAATATATTATTACTTATTCCGACCTGGACGAAAATGAAGAATTCATGAGCTCATCTTTTATCTTATACAACCCGTGAATGCATGAGAATTTCGGCTAAAATTTCATTTGCAAGTATCATTTCTGTTATTTTGAAAAAGTAGCTCATGGCCAGTTTGATGTAGGTCTATATGCTATCATTTACGCTTATTATACGCTTACATACGCTTACTTATTATATTATGCTTACTTAAACACTTATTTATTATACGCTTATATCATTTATGCTTCAGAACAAACCTTTTCAGTTAGATACAATTGTGATTAAAATAATCCATCATCACAATTCACAATGAGAGAGATAAATGATAAATCATTCTTCATTCTTATGCAATAAGCTGGAAATACTTTTGTGTAGGTAATTATTTATTATGTTGAAAAAATAATACCTAATTAAAAAACATGATCCTTTGTATTAAAACAAATGTTTTATGATTATTTTGCCGATATGTTGGACCGATGTTGTTCATCAAAATGTCGATTGTTTATTAAAAATATTTACTATTAATAAATAATATTGAAGAAATTATATTGAGGGAAAATTATGGAGATTTATTTTGAAATTGAGTAAGATAAAATAAAATTTAATTTAGTTTTGAATAACTCAATTAGTTTGAATAGACAGTGACGAGGCTTTTAATATAATTTCGTACGTTTTTGTATATAATATCTAAATTGGCTACGGCCGTGGCCACCACGGCCACTCTACCAGCAAAGACGCACCACCTAGCGATTTAGCGTTGCAGCGCGATGCTGTGTAAAAACCGTTAAGAATGAGTTTACTTGCCCCTTCCAAGTTATTATGATAACATCAAAGTCATCAATTACCATTGAGCGAGTCAAGTATTATTTTTAGAGTGTTATTTTTAAAAAATATACATGAAATTGTTAAACATATGTCGTCCACGACTAATAAGGGAATTTTACACTATTCAGGAAATAAACAATATTTCGTATAATACATAATAATATTTTTATATCTTACCACAGTTTGCGCTGGTTCGTACTGGAGTGTTCTGGTCCCACGATTCTACTGCGCTGTCGTTGGACAGCCCTGGACTTGATGTAGAATGACTGGAATCCCTTACACTGGACTCGGCACAGTCTGAGGAACCTATGGAAAAGTTTTTATTTTATTCAAAACTAACTTATTTAACCTAAAACTAAGCCAGATTTTCATTTATATACCATTATATTAATTATGCCGTAAAGTAATAAAAATTAAAAATATTTTTTATTCAAAAACTTTTTTAAAAGTTCTGCTTGAATCTATAGTATTTTGTAAAGACTTTCAAAACAAATATAATTTTACTAAAATTATTTTAGGGCATAAATAATGGTAATAAAAATCGACATCTGGTTTAGGTTTAGATCTATTAAATTAATTTTTAGATCTATATAATTAATTTTTCTATTGCAAATAATAGAAAAATACACAAACACAGATAAATATATACATCCATACAGATAAGACACGAGCGAAAACATAACCCCTCCTTGGGGGTCGAGTAAAGTAACTTTCTGGCAACTTCTTGTAACGCGTTGGAAGTGTGTTTGTGCCAATATCTCGGTGTTTGTTGACTTTTTGTAATGAAAAAACTAAAATTGTTTGACCGCGGCCCCAATGACTGCCAGTGGCGGTCGGCGGGCAATCGCGGCTCGCTCGTAACTTTTATTACCAGCGGAATGAAAGACATTAGGTGAGCCAAGATTACGTTTGTTAACGCCAAATTGGCAATCAAATATCCGCTCCCTTGCGCTGCGCAGTCGGGTAATTACATGAAAATATACGATGCGTCTTCATTCTTTACTAGCTTTCTAACGTATATAGCCAAATTTTGCATGCGTGCATGAAATTTAGTTATACCTACATGTATCCAAGCGATTTTTCCGAGATTTATTGCTCAGGGCCATTTTGAGACTTGATTACATCCTCTAATTTCGCGGGCAACAGTCCCATATGAACGAAAACATAGTAATGCTTCACTCTCGACATAACATCCGTCAATGCGGACGGTAACTTGTTTCACAATTTTATATTCATTCTAACTCATCCGGCAAACGTATTTTTTCCATATTATTAATTATTTTTCACTAACGGGCATAAAAACTAGTTTACGACGTATTCTCCGACCTACCATAAATAAATCTTATACATCGTAAGTATACAAAAAAAAAACTTAAAAATCGGGCGCGAATATAAACGAGAATTGTAAATTTTATTAAACTCTGGTGTCACACAGTTATAACAAAACTCTTTCGAAACTGCTTTTATACAGGTGAAAATACGCATGTTTTATATTAAATTCCCTTTTTCCTGTCACGTTTCTACACATGTCGTTTATGATTCAATCGGTAGGTACTAAGCGTCATGCCGGTTGTACGATAGAATGGGTGTGATGTGATGGTGGGTGAAGGCTACCCATACAAGTCGCCACTTACCTGTGACTTTTCTACACATCTGCAGCTGGACCCGCGTCCCGCTTTGCTGTAATAGCTTGATGGCTTCAGACAAGGGCTTGTTTAGCACACTCTCCCCGTTTATACTAAGAAGTTCATCGCCAATTGCTAACTTGCCACTTTTTTCCGCGAGACCACCTGAAGGAGGGTAATTATTTAATGAGAAAAATGTTTATATATCACTATCGTATATTCTGTCCACTACTAGGCCGAATCTGCTGTTTACGTTTTTTAACAAAATATAAGCGGGCAAAATTTGTTTACAATTACGATTGCAATACGTTTTTCTCACACAATCGCCTAGTATCTAATTAGATCACAATTCCAAAGCATTTCTAGTATTTCAACCATATGTATTATTATCAAAAAATCTTTTTTTCTTTCTCTTAAACTTACTACTAGAGGATTTATGAAGAATAAATATGTTTGATTTTACGAAATTTCAGAGTTTTGCGGTGGAAGCCGCGTCCGGAGAGTAGTTTTTCACTGAGAAGATCGTGTGTTTACACGCACACGCTTTTACGAAACTTACCTTCTATAAGACCGCTCAAAAGAATGGGCTGCGCGATGTCTTCACTACCGGCGATAGTCAAACCAAGAGGTCCATTTTCCTGTCTAATAATTTCGACCATAAACACTGCAGTGTTACCATTGTCACTGCAATGACTCCTCTCGCTTTCTTTTGCACTGTTATTAGGACTGTCCGTATGGTGGCCAGAGTCCTCGCCGCTGTGAACAACGGCCTTAGTTTCGATATTACTGAAGCTCTGTAAAGTTAACTTGGCGTTGTGTTTGTGGATGTTCGACCAGTCTTCGGTCAGGTCACGTTTTCGGATCTTCAAAGTTATAATATCTTCGGGTGAGTTTTGGAGGATATTGAAAGCTGTGTCCTGTGGAAGTTGTATCTTGTTATAATTATTTGAAACTTTTTGCATTTATTTTTCGTTCTAACATCGTTCAGTTGACAGATATAAATCTTTCTATTTGCGTAGAACCCCTTGTGTGTGTCTCACTACTGTCTTTTTCTGGTGCTATTTACATTTTATATAATCATTTTGTCCAGTAATTCGTCAGCTACAGTGCTATTCAAATCAAATCACTGCTTCACGGTAGAATAACTGACTGCGTAGTTACTACCCAGATGGACTCCGCAAGAAAAGTTCTACCACTAGTGCTTATCAACTCATACTAAGTATACCCCATCCTATCATTATTGATCTTATTTGTCTCGTCATCTTTCCCTATATATTTTTTCAATTATATATTTATAACTAAACAAATATAGCAATAGCGAGGGACCAGAGAGAGATAAAGGTAAAGTGGTCTCTTTCTGGTCCCTCGCTATTGCTATATCGGTTTCATGTGTCAATGAAAAAATAAACGAAAGGGAAGATTATAGTAATAATTTAACTTACCAATGAAAGGTTGTGTAGCGGCTGTCCATTGATCGCCAATAGCTGGTCTCCCGGAGCCAGCGCGCCGCTCCGATGCGCCACGGATCCTGGCTTGATATCTGATATCACCATCGGCTCTTCGTTGCTTAGAAGTTTTTGCTTACAACCTATGTCAATTAGTCGTATTATATTACTGCATTAAAGGAAGGTCTCTCCAAACAGCAATCAGCAAGCCCGCCCGCGCCACGTCGTGTTGTGTAGCGACTTCCATAGCTATAAACAAGTACAGTCGCGGAATGAAAAGGTTCGCCAACTTTCAAAGTAATTCGTTTGCAATAGTTGATTGTTTTAGTATGTTGACGTTATGGACTCTTGCAGTGCTAGTGTAAGGGAAAATCGAGACTAAGGTGGCGAACCTTTTCATTCCGCGACTGTACATTGCTCAGATGGCATCCCGTCGGCGCTGCTCCCACGCCCTGATCGCTGTTTGACGGGACCGCATACAAGCTGAATATCGGTCCAGCAGTGTGAAAATATCAGCTATTTTCCAAAATAATGTAAAGGATTTTGGCGTATGATTATTCGATTAAGTGCTTCACGCGTACCAGTCTATTCGTTACATGACAAGCGTAGGGTGTTTATCCATTTTTAATTTATTTAGAACATTTTTGTCGGCAAAAGTAAAGTAGTAATAGGCAGTTCAATCCACGAAGACACGCCGAACTCTTTCAAATTGCATGACGCATAAGCATTTCTTAAAGAGTGGGGCGCGTCTTTGCGCATTTGAACTAGCTATCTAAACTCGTACACGAGCGACTTACCAGTAATAGTAACGCCAAGCCCGGCGGAAGTTTTCGCAAGTTTGACATTAAACACTCCGCTGGAAGCCTCTATTGTGTTCGGCATACTGAACTCCACGTTAAGGGTCAGGTACTTCGGGTTGTGAGAGTCGTTCCTCCTCTGCAATATTTCATTTGCTACCTCCGCTGTCAGATTCTCGTGGCCATTTATTGACATCACTCTGTCTCTAATTTGTAAACAACCGGACCTAGAAAAAAAACAATAATTACCTTTCTTCTTTCTAATCTACAAAATTCTAGTGTCTCGTGTTTGTTACCAAATTCCTCCGAAACGGCTCGACCGATTGTTATGTGATTTTCTGTGTGCGTTCGGTAGGTCTCAGGTTGTAAGCTATTTTAACAGACTAAATTTATATCCCTAATGACAGAACAACGTTTGCCGGGTCAGCTATTACTAACCGATATTTTTCTTGCTGAGTGTCTTCTTCTCAGTGCAAAACGGCTTTACGTTCTATTGTATACGTCGGTAGATTCTATCTTTCCATTAGTATATCTAAATTACATAAGTTGAGGTAACTGACTGACAAAAAAGACTTTTCTCGACTTAAACAAAACTAGTTATATTTTAAGAAACTTTATAAGGCATATAATGAAGTAACTAGTATAAACATGGTATTAATTCAGTTATGTACTACCCGGTTGCAGAAGCTTTACCGATGAGTACTCCTTACTAACCAGACGACCGCGTCCCCCGCTCGTTAGGTTAGTAAGACAAGCCAGACGAACGTAGGATGCGATGCCATGGGATATAATCACATGATGAGCTGCATCTGAACATTTTACGTAAACCATCTTCATACGAGAATAAAAGTAGTGCCATCTGTCAAAATACCCGCTAATACGTCACAATATGGCGGAAACTGTCCCTGAGGAAACCCGCGTGTGGATTAATAGTATACAAATAATGATCTGTAGTGTGGACCTTGGTCCATAGACAATACTTTGGTCGGTTACCTACTGACGTCGTTTGTGCCAAAACAATAATTTTCTGACACCAGTAAACTGGAGTCATTTTGCCACGCGGTCCGTCGGGACCTGTGTATACGTCTATTGTTATAGATTGTTTTTGATTGATATTGTTTTGAGGGTGTCCCAGTCCATGTGGAAATGGGCGGGCATGTATGTAGGACTTCAGACGAACGATGGACCCCTTGCTACTTGAATGGAGACCACGCACCGGTCCCAGAAACTTCGGCAGGTTGGTCCGAGCCAACACGTTGGTCCGACGATATTGCCAAAATCATGGACGAGAATAGCCCAACACCGCAAAAAATGGTGTGCTTATGAGAAGGCTTATGTCCAACAATGGATGAGTGAAGGCGAAGAAGAAGAAGAAGTTTTTGACTTACCGATAAGCAGTAGACTGAGGGGCGACATGTGATATAATCAAAGCAGCGTTCTCGTCGTGTACCGCCAGCCCGCTGCTCTGTCCAGGAGGAACTTCCAGGTGAATGTTCAAGGACTCCGTCCGACACACACCCATGTTTATATAGTTCTGCTGACCGTCTGAAAGAAGGATCTACATATAAAAGTTGAATGGTTGTATAATCTGTCAAATAGGCGTAACTAAAGGCACTTAGCCAAACTCTATTTTACCCACGTTCGGAAAGCCGTTTTGCACCAAAAATAACGGACAGTAAACTAAGCACCTGCTCTTTCGTTAAAATAATATAAAATCTTTTTTACAATTTTTAAAAATATTAATTGAAGCCACGCAGTTTATAGCAAATTTAAAATGTGGCAATTAGGTATGTTGGTTACAACTGCTTCGCAACTATTCACACCTGGGGTCTGATTGCGTAAGAAAAACGTATTCATTGTTATCGTAATCGTTAGTAAATTCTGCCCCCAGATTAGCTCACGTAAATCAGGAAACCAATTAGAATTTTTAAATGAACGATAACGATGAATACGTTTTATGTACACAATCTAGAGTTTTAATTATTCAAACTTAAATAAAATTTGTGATTATATGCTACGTGGTTTTAGAGCAGAAATCGTGATCCATGCTCCTCTATACTTCAATAGAGTTTTCGCACTTTTGGTAGAACAAGGGTAAGCTTTGAATGGAAGGCTATATTTAAATATTTCCAATGTCAGCAAGATTATACTGATACCAAAAACAAAAAAACTTTAAAAGGCTCTCTTGTTTCATTGCAAAAACTACAAACGTGCCCTCGTTTTACTGAAAACGCGTTTACCTAGACTTAGACCATAGACCATAGACTTATACCCTGGACAAGGCGGTCGGCGCGGAAAATGTCACCAGTTAATCGGTGCCACAAATGCTTGTGTTGTAAAGCCACGCAGTAGTTCGCTCAGCAGCCACCTATAGACCATTGACAGATGGCGCTACTGTTTGCTTTTACGAAAAAAGGATTACCTAAATCGTTCGGATGCCCATATCCTTAGTTTTATCAGTGGTTCACACAGAGTTTTTTTTAAATTTAAAACTTATTTAATTTTCTTGGACACACTTTGTATCACAGAACAGGCGCCATTATAAGGCCGTTACCGCACAACAACTGAAAGCAAACCTAACCCGTCGTCAACACAATGTAGTTGTTTAACTACCCTCACAAACTTTGATTTATAAGAGCCCACCCTAACACCAGAACACACGCTCTAATCCCAAACTACGGTACGGGTACTAAACTAGGCAGTTAATGAGAACACAAATGACAACGGATCCTAAACAAATATTGTCCAGCCCTTTAATCCAAGGCCTTTACTATAAAAAATATCATTTGATCATTAAATCCGAACTAACAAACTTGTATTTATAACATAAGAAATATTTAGTTTTGAGATTAAAAAAATATAAATTTCAAATGCGGATTTTCAACTGAAATACATACATATTACGAGCGATTATTACGATACATAATATAAAATCATCGTACTAGAACGCGGCAACGTCGCTTGGCTGAAACCAAAGATATTCTATATAAAAGGTTGAAATATATCTATGGTTGAAACTGGAAACCTAAAACTTTACATCGCGATCGCTTGGCGCTAGCGCTACGTCCACAACAGGCTACGTCGTTGTCGGTAAGGATAACTTGGCCGGAGCCTATCAACCAAATTTCCTTTGTCATTTTGGCGTTTTTAAAAAAAACCTAAATCAGCCTTTCTGGGAATCTAGCCCAGAAGTCGTACAATTATACAGAGACAGTAGTAGTTTTTTTATATGGGAGGAGGAAAAATCCTCATAGGATGGTAGTGAAAAGTAAGTTACCATAATCATCTTGCATGCCTAGTTTGGGCATCGAACTCTGTCTGTAATTCCTTTGCCGTTGTTTCTTCGGATTCAACGTTGAGGCACCTGACATCGAGTTTTCTGAAATAAAAAATATTTATTACCAAAGGCACTTCAGGTTTCGCTAATAAAAACAAAGTAATTAAAGCTTTGCGACGTTTTTCCTGTTGTAAAAAACATGATCTGAACGTAGGAATAATAAAAATGAGGAAATAATATTTAACAGTATTATAAGATGCCATAAAAACGACATGGAAGACATGGAATTGTGGAATGCGTATGATTGAAAGCAATATTACTTTTCCCTAAGAATATTGCCATAATAAAATCAAAATATGCTTTCATGTCTTTGTACGAATATAAGCAAGGAAGCCTTTGATTTTGGCTACGTATTTTGTAATACTATATAATTCATTTAAATGCTTCATTCGACTAGATAGATATTTTCCATTGTCTGTTAGAGCCATAGACATTTTCATTACTAGCGTAGAGACTGATTCCAATAACTAATGCTTAACGGTGCAGCTTAAATGAAGACCTTTTAAAGCCAAGGAGGTGAAGCACTTGAATATTCTTGTGTGGATAATCAAGTGCTCAGACACAAAGCACAG